>CM022303.1:564409067-565876567 GCA_011799875.1 Thinopyrum elongatum
GAATTCTAAAAAATGTTCTCTTTCCTAATATATGTTCACAAATTAACAAATGGTCGGTTCTCAAATTTGTTCAGAAATTCAGAAAATATTACTGTTTTTGAAAATATTTCAGTTTTAAAATTTGTCTTCAATTAAGAACTCAGGTTTCTTTTAGAAAAAAATTGCTTTCGAAGTTTTGAAATATATGTTTGATCTTTGTTGGATGTTGGTTCTAAAGCATTTACGCTGCTGCTTGTTCAATAACCTTCGGTAGCTCAACGGTTAGAGCGTGTGATCTGTTGCGTGAGATCTGTGTTCGATCCCGTCGTATGGCGCCTTACTTTTTTTTTAGTTACTACAGTACGTGCTCGCTACCGGTTGTGTTCCTTAATGGGCCGGCCCAGGCAGAGACCTGCCTATGCAAACTGCAGCTGTTTGCCGCAGAGGCGGCATATAGGAGGTTCCGATGAAGCTGTGGAACGCATGCGGACCGGCCCATTAGCTTAGGACTCTCTCGCGTTAGGTTCGCTCGCTGTGGGTTTTCTATGTTTCTTTTTTGCTTTTTCTTTGGTACTACTTTTTTTCCACAGTTTTTTTCCTTCTTAATTATAAACTTTAGTTTTGTTTTGATTTTATCAGTTTTCTTCATTTCTTTTTTCGGTTTCATAGGTTTTTGATTTTTTTTTATTTGTTTTTTCTTTTTAGTTTTTCTTTTTCTTTCTTTTTACAACACATGTCTATTTTTTGTAAGATATTGTACATTTTTCTACCCGTAAACAATTTCTAATTACACGTTAAATTTTTTCAAATCAATTATAATATTTCATTGAAATAAATGTTTTGATTACAATAGTTTTTACACACATAGTACATTTTCGATATGCATCTAATTTTTTTTTATAATGCAGGTTTAACCTTTCTTATATATATGCTTACCATTTTGTCAAATATATGTTTTGATGTCTAGTTTTTTCGTACGTATCGTAAATTTTATTATGAATTATATTATATATATTTTTAATAATTTTTTAACATTTTGCAGATGTTTAACATTTTTAATACACGTGATTAAAATTTTTCAAATGTTACATTTTTGGATGTCTAGTTTTTTCATAAACTTATATATTTTTTGTATACGATAGGAACATTTTTTATAAACATGTTTAATGTCTTCCAAATACATATTAACATTTTTGAAAACTTATATTTTTAAGTTCTACTTTTTTTCAACACATTGTATATTTTTTGTATGCATTAGAAACTTTTATTCTTACACATTTAACATTTTTCAAATATGTTATGTAACCTGTTTTTTTGTAGTGTAGTATATTTGGAAGATACACAGAAATACAAAAAAATAAATAGGAAAACCAAAAACTTGAAAAAAGAGGTTGTGGTCTCGCGCGCACATGGCTCGAACTTTCTCGCGATTGCCTTCCAGCGAGGCTGCCATTATGGGCCGGGGTGGGGCTGCATCGCTTGCAGTGATCGCTCCCCCCTGAATCGCTCACAGTGCAACCACTCCCGACGCTACAATGCCGGAATATGGCCGACACTTATATCACTAGTGATCGCTTCTGTCGCCACCATATACAGGAGAACCAACATCCGTAAGTCTCTTTATTTACTTTTTTTTTTTGCCCCTGGTTTATTATTACAAAAAAACACAAATTTTGTTGAATAATTCAAACAAATTCACTGCTTTAAAAAGTTCATAATTTGATACGGGTTTTACGAATGCAAAAATTTCACAAAATTCAAAACATGTTAAAGAATTTTAATAAAGTTTAATGAACTTTTGAAATGTCAAAATTTCCTCCATTTTTATTTATTTTTGAAAAAAACAACAAATTATGAAAATTTCAAGCATTTTTTGGGAAACTCATTTTTTTTAACTGACTAATTGTATAAGGTGATTTTTTTTGAAACCTCAGACATTATTGAAATTTAAAACAAAAATTGAAATAGGAATTTTTTTTAATATTGAATAGTTTTTGAAAATATAATAATTTTCCAAAACGTGAACATGTTTTTAATATTTTTTGTGTTGAAAACAAGAATATGTTTTAAAAAAAATTATGTTTATTTTTACAAAAGAAGAGAACATTTTTTCAAAATCGTTTTTTAATATATGACAAAATTTTGAAATGTTTTTTAGTTCTATTTGTTATAAAAATGTGAACACATTTGAAATTCCTGAACCTTGTTTAAAAATGACATTTTTTCAATATGTGAAACATGAAATTACAGCATAATTTAAAAAATAGAAATTCCGCATTTTGAAATTACAAGCAATTTTTTTGGAAATTCCACAATCATTTAAAATGTGAATATTTTTGAACACGTGAATTTCTTTTTTAAACCTGAAACATTTTTTTGCAAAGACGACAAATTTGGAAAAATGAGATTTTTAAAATTAAAAAAATTTTCTTAAGTGGGAACTTTTTTATAATACGTGAACAATTTTGTATACATGAACATTTTAAATCCCAAGTAAATTTGTATACATGAGGACTTTTAAAATTTCTTGATTGTTTTCGAATATGCGAAAAATTTTGTAAACGGGAATATTTTTTGAAATTCTGAACAAATTTTAAATTAAGTGAAAACCTTTTGAAATCCCACAACCATTTCTTAAAAACTTCTCTAGTTTTTTTAAAAAGATGAGACTTATTGAAATACCTGTGTTTAAAGGGAACTTTTTTGAATGTGTCAATGGAATTTTAAATTGGAACATTTTTAAAAATGTAGAACAATTAAAAAAAACCAAACCAACCAGAAAACCTGTATAGGAAGTAATGTTTAGGATCTTCTTGAAGGGTTCCAAACAAATGAGGAACTTCTAGAAGCTTTATAAAACCAGCGGCTTCTTCAGGCCCTGCACCTATGCTAGGAATCGTAGTGATAGGGATCGCAAGGGCGATTCATTGTAATCGCGACCATATGGGACACCTGACGCATGGGAGCCCCTAAACATCAAGTACACGTGATAGGGGATTCCGGCGACACATGGAGGCATGCGAAGGCGTGCCGCATTTTGCGCCCAGTAGCCGCCCACTGTAGGATTACAATAATTTTCATGCCTTTTGTTTTTTGGGGGTTTTTTAGATTTTCTTGTTTTTTTCCTAGGTTTTCGCAGTTTTTTTGTTCTTCTCGCGTGAAGCACAAAATTGTAAAACCACATAGTTGTGCTTCACGGTGAACCACAAATGTGCTTCCACGTGAAGCAGAGATGTGTTTTGAAAGTAAAAAGCATAATTACGCTTCACAGAAAAGCACAAGTTGTGCTTTCAAAAAGTGAAAAGAACAGTTGTGCTTCTGAAAGTGAAAAGCACAATTGTGCCTAACGAAAAAACATAAGTTGTGCTTCGGCGTAATACACAACCGTACTTACTGAAAAAGTGAAATACATAGCCATGATTCCCTTGAAAAGTGAAAAGGCACATGTGTGCTTCCCGAAAAAGTGAAATGCACAGATGTGCTTCCAGTTTTCTTTTTTTATTCTATTTTTGCGGTTTTTGTTCATTTTTGATTTCCATCTTTTGGGGTTTGTTTTCCCTTTTTTTCCATTTTCGGTTTGACCCATGTTTAAAAAAAGTTTGGCCAAACCTATAACATAAGATCTAATTTTGAAGATTCGAGGGAGAAAATATGGACAATGAAAATGATTCATGATTTAGTCAACAATTGAAGAGATAAAATATTTTGAAAAAATATGAAAAAATGCACAAATTTTTGATTGCGACTAGTGTGGCACATGATTGTGCCACTTTTCACCCACCAGAGGAGGTAGGAGTGACTTTTGCAAGGGGTGAGACCTCCTATCTGTCGCGCATTGCCTCCAACAGATGTGCGCCACAACAAGGGCTCACCCAACTGGATCGGTCCAGTGGCGCGCAGACAGTGCAAAAATTTCCCAGTAGAAGTCAAGTGGCGCGAGGGGATCGAACACAGACCTCCTGGTGAAGTGGTGATCCTCATCGCTAGCCACCGAAGTTGGTAAGTTTTCGTTGTCAATTTATTTGAATTTGTGAACAAAATTTTAAAACGTAAAAGTTTTCAGAATTTGTGAACAAATTATGAAAACGGGAACATTTTTCGAATTTTGTGAACAATATCGAAAATGGAAACATTTTTTTAATTCCTGAGCAATTTCTAATTTGTGAACAAATTTCTAAAACGCGAATATTTTTTGAATTTGTGAACAAATTTTAAAATATTAATGTTTTCAACATTTTGAATAAATTTTGAAAATGGGAACATATTTTTGAAACCGAACATTTCTTAGTTCGTGCACAAAATTTAAAAACATGAACACTTTTTGAAATTTAGAGCATTTTTCATAATTAAGTGAACAAATTTTGAAATTATAAAATTTTATGAAATTAATGAACAAAAAATTTGAAAACAGGAAAAATTTATGAAAGATTGAACAAAATTTGGAAATTACATTTTTTAAAAGATTGAACAATTTTTTAATTTGTGCACAAATTTAACAACCAGAACAATTTTTAAGTTTGTGAATAAATATTCAAACATTCGAACAAATTTTGAATTCTAATATTTTATAAATTTACAAACAAAAATTGAAAACAGGAATAGTTTTTGAAACTTTGATTTTTTTTTTGAAAAATAAAATCTTTTTGAAATTTCTGAACAGTTTTGTGAAAGAAATAAACTTGAAAAGAAGAGAAAGGAAATAGAAGAAACAGAAAAAGAAAATGGAAAAATGAAAAAGAAGGAAAAGGAAAAACGAAAAATAAAACACAATAGAAAGCCAAAAAACTGAAAAGGAAAGAACACAGGAAAAAAAACCCAGTTTAAGGAACCTGGTTCCCAAAACCGGTTGGCCACACCTGTGTAAATCTCAAAGTGGGCCTTTGGCGATCGCATCGCTGCCCTGTGCGATAGCTAGGGTTTCCCCTTCCTATCTGCCGCATTCTGCGGCAGAATATCGAGGGTTCACACAGGTTAGTCGCACGACTAGGCTGGCCCATGCAGGCAGCGCGCGGTGTAGAAAAAGCAACGAAAAACTCAGAACAGAGCTGGGATTCGAGCTCGCGATCGTGCTCTTGTATACAAACCTAGCTAGCCACTACGATTGATTCATGCTTGTGGGGAAATGGCAATACGAATACTTTAGAACTAGTCACATTGGCAGATTCGCATTATTTTTTGTTTTTTAATATTTTCTTGTAAATTATGAATATATTTTTTTAAGTCCAAACATTTTTGGCGAAAACACACACGAGTTTAAAAAAATGTTAGAAATTATTCGAATTTGTAACCAAATTTTAAAAACAGGAACAATTTTTAAGTTGTGGTAAATTTTGACAAAGGGAACATTTTTTAAATTCCAACAAAATTTGATAAACATGAACAATTTTTTTTGAAGTTTACAAAACGTCAATGTTTTCTTAAATTTTGAACAAATTTAAAACAGAAATATGTTTTGAATTTGTGAACAAATCTTGAAAAAATGGGAACATTTTTTCAAATTCCGAACAATTTTTTACAATCACGAACAAGTTTTGACAAAATGCAAACAATTTTTGAAATTTTGAATACTTTTTTTTATAAAAGGAACATTTTGTAATTTGTGATAAATTTAAAAACAGGAACTTGTTTCAAATTTGTTTTTTAAATCATAAACAGTTTTAAAGATGTGAATAATTTTTGAATCTGCGAACACATATAAAAATGGAAACATTTATGAATTTGAGAACAATTTTTGAGAATTTCTAAAAGAGCTGAACAATTTTTGAATGTGCAAACAAATTGTAAAACGGGAATTTATTTTTGATTTGTAAACAAATTTTAAAAAAACAGTTTTTTTAATATGAACATTTTTTGGAAAATTTGGACATTTTTGCATTTGCGAACAAATTTCAAAACTCTGAACAAAATTTTGAAAGTTTGAACATTATTTATAATTTGTGAGCAATATTTTGAAACAGAAACTTTTTTGAACTTATTAACATTTCCTTAAATGCTGAAAAAAAATTCAAAGATGAGAACATTTTTGAAAAAGGAAGAACATTTTTCAATTTGAGAGAAAAAATTCTAATCAAAAGCAATTTCGTAACTTCTGAAAAAATTTAGTTTTTTTTTGTAAAAATTCTGAAAACAAAAAAGTGTAGGAAAAGGAAATAAAAATGAAATAAAAAACAGAAAAAATAAAAAATAAAAATAACGAATGAAACAGAAAAAAAGAGATTGAAAGAAATATAAAAAGAAACAGAAAAAAACTGTGAAAATGGTTCAGGAACCTTCTAGAAGGTTCCCAAAACCGTTCAGGAATTTCTAGAAGGTTCCCAAAACCAGACATTGTAGCACATATGTGATCTCGTAATTGGGCCGGCCCATCTCGGTCGTTTGTCCCTCGGGTCTGCTGTGCGAAACAGGGACAACTTGATGCAACGTGCGTACGATAGGAATTTTCTAAACATTGTTCGGGCATTTCAAAAAATGTCTTAATTTTTCAAAAAAAAAATCCGAATGTTTTTGTTCAAAATTTAGAACTTTTCAAATAATGAACAGTATTTTAGAAAATGTTTCTGTTTAAAAAAATATTCGTAAATTTCAAAATTGTTCTTGTTTTCAAATTTTGTTCACTTTTTTTAAATTTGTTTGCATTTCAAATTTGAATGGGGCATGTATTGCCGTAGAATGCAGCACATAGGAGCTCCCGCTATGGTGGATTTGGGACCTCCTATATGGCGCGTGGGGCACCCATAGACGCGGCTGCGCGCAACCCTTGTCCCCCGCGCGCCCTGTTTGACCGGCCCATGCGCGGGGCAAGCGCCGCGTTTTTTTTCATTTTTACTTTTCCTTTTTATTTTTCTGTTTTTATTTTATTCTATATTAAAAATTCTGGATTGGTTCTTAAATTTCAAAACAAATTGAATTGTAAATTTTCAAGAAAACAGTTCTCGAATGAAAAAATGATTGTGATTCAAAAGAATGGACGTTTTTTTAATTTTAATGAACATTCTTTTTTTATGAGAAAAATTATGAGCAATTTTTAGTAATGACGAACATTTTTTATATTTCATTAACAAATTTTAAATCGACAAACAATTTTGGATCTTAATGAACAGTATTTAACAATTTTTTTAAAATGGATGAACAAATATTGAAAACAATGAATAAATTTTGAGTTTGATGAACATTTTTTGAAAATGATGAACAAAATTTGAATTTCAATAACGTTTTTTGGGTCGGTGAACAAATCTGAAATTTTGATGAAAGAATTTAAAGTCCGATGAACCAAAAAATTCAATTTGATGAACTTTTTTTGAATGTTGAATATTTTTTTACTGTTGGAAATATGCCCTAGAGGCAATAATATTGTATTATTATTTTTCCACTATTCATAGTTAAGAGATTATAGTCCATGCTATAACTGCTATGATCCTGGAATATGCGATTCAGTGGAAAATGCATATGCACGTGTGGAATGACAAACGGTAAACAATATATTCCCGGTCTCGCCTCTAAGACCGGCTGAAGTGTTGTTGGTGATCACGTTTTCCGGATCTTAGGATATCGTTAAGTGTAACGATAGTCCTAAAACAACATTGAGGGTATGACGTTAGAAGAACGATCATATTGAATCGACCAAATACTTGTCTATTATACTATGTGATCATATCGTCTTAAATCATCTGTTATAACACGCAATGTTAGCATGTGTTTTAGTTTCTCAGACCATGAGAGTGTCTCAGTCACTTCCTACCGGACGGTGGGCTTTGGGGTTGCTCAAACATCATCTGTAACAAGGTGATCATAACGATAACTTTCAGGCTCACTGGAAAGTTTGACAACAGAACGGACAGCTCGAGAGTGGGATTTGCTCCCCAGCGATGGAGAGATATTCTTAGGGCCCTCTCGGCGTGAAGGCATCCATCATCGTCTGGCTAGACACAGGTGACTACGTCACGGGGATGCCGGAACACGTTAACGAGAAAGAAGAACAAAACCGATAACGGGAGCAACGGTATAGTGAGCATGATGATGACTCAAGAGGATACCGATGCACACCGGGTTTTGTAAAGTATCGTGAAGCAAAGGGAACATCACATGATAACCAAAGGTTCACTCGAATATCATTCGTGTAATCATAGGGACCGATATGGATGTCCACGGTTCCGCTATCGGTCATTGAACGAAGGGGTTTCGTTCATGTCTATGGTTTACCGAACCTACGGGGTCACAAGCTTAAGATAATCACTATATGCTGAGTGTTAGAGGGACGGGAGTGATGAGAATATATTTGTGGAATTGTTTCATTAATATCCGGAATAGTTCCGAGAGGTTCCGAAAGCATTTCGGGGTCACCGGAAGGGTTTTGGTGAATATCGGGTAATACCGGGTATTACCGATTAATTATATATAGGTTGAAAATGTTTCCGGGGATGTTAAATTATATATATAATGGTCTGAAATTGTTTAGAACATTTTATATTTAATTAAAATATCAACGGGCCTAAAAAGTCCAAGAGGTGGAAGGCAACTTGGGCCACAAGGGCCCAAGTGGAAGTGGCGCCCCCCCCCCCCCCTTTCCTAGTGGGGGGGGGACGATTCCTACTTGGGGAGGGAGTAGGACTCACCCCCAAGGCTGACGCACCAAGGGGGCTCCTTCCCCCTTGGTGGCTGCCCTCTCCCTCCCCTCTAACCTATATATACATGAGGATTTCCACCCTATGAATGTACAAGTTTTGGAGCCTCCTCTAGTTGATCTAGTTCTAGTTCTTGTTGGTCCTAGTTGACTAATTAGAGATAGACCTAGCCACCTCTAATCCTCATAATTAGAAGCCCTGTGTGGTTCTAATCTCCTCCCTCTAATTCTCCAGCGACGATTAGCTCTGGACGGTGAAGCGCTGCCAGATCGTAAAGACCGTACGCTTGCAACCAAGTAGAGAGGCTGTGCTTTCGGTCTTCCATTAGAGGGATCGTTCATGGGCGGTTCGCGGGATCGTCATCGACGTTCGAAGGACTTCAAGTACGATCTACACCGACTCGTCTACATCCGCTGCACTCCCGGAGTCGGTAACGATCGTTGATCACAACTCGTTATACATCTTCATATTGTTCCTGGGTGATCGTAGGGTGAATTTTTTTGTTTTCTACTATATTTCCCAACAGTGGCATCATGAGCAGGTTTATGAGTAGATGTAGGTTGCGATCTAGATCACATCTGATATGTGAGGGTTGGTGTTCTTGCTATGCTTCCCACGGGTGTTGCTTCAGTTCAGTTCATCAGCAGAATAATGTAGTTTTGCTACAAGGTTCTGACAATCGATCGGCCCTGGCTGTCGACGATCTGCTAACAGTTCCTTGGGCTACATCATAGTCGGGAATAGTGAACCATCGCATACACAAGAGGGTGTCGAAGATGGATGATCTTCTAGGGGGTCACGCGTATTGACAAAGTTTAGTGTGGGGGACGAGACTTTTAATTAAGTCTCTCTTTCACACACCCCGAAACTTAATCTAACATCAAGAACATCGCCTTGTTGTGCTTGCGTAGGTAGCTAGGTTTATCCGGAAACCCTAGAAGCCACGTAATTAAAATTTGCCAAACCGATTAGAGGACGTCTAACTTGGTTTTGCAGGGTTTGCATATGATGTGGTATATCCTTCGTCATGATAATGAGTTTATGCATGAGATGGTTATATCTTGTAATGTTAAGTGGCCTGCGCGTCACGACATGATGGTCGGAGCCACAGGATTGCCACCTTAATGTAAACATCGTAGAGATAGATTACAGGTGATGGTGACAAACATACACGGAGGACCCTGACGAGGAGAAGGTGTACCAGGCACGGGATGACACTACAAAAAAAAGACACATCCGTGACATTTTGGGCCGAACAAATTTTTTTTCTGTCATGCTTATGACACTTCTATGACGATAATTGTGACAAAAGCACGTATCATCATAGATGTGGTGGGCTCCTACTTTTATGACAAAAAATCATGACAGAAAATGGGCTTTTCGTCCTGGGCGGGCCGGGGACGCACCTGCATGACATTCTTTAGGCCGTCCATGACGAAAAATATCGTGGTAGAAGCGAGGGCGAGGAAAATTTCGGGGAGTTCCCGGTTACGGTGGGTGGTCGGGGCCGAGCGATGCACGGAGGGATTGCGCGTTTCTCTCGTACACGTACGCGCGTGTGTGCGAGGCGTTGGGCTCTAACTGAACCCGAGCGAGGCGTTCGCTTACTGAACCTGAGCGATTGCACTAGCTACATTACTGAACCCGAGCGATCGATCCCTGGCTGTTAACTGAACCCGAGCGATTCCTTCGCTACTGCTGCTAACTGAAGCCGATCGAAACTGCCTCTTGATGAACAGTCCTCGGTGGGGGTTGGATGAACAGTTTCTGGTGGGGGGTTGGATGAATAGGATCCCATGGTAGTAGAGGCCGTTGCCGCTGGATAAACAGGACCCCGATCGAGGAGGTGGGGGTGGATGAACAGTAGCCGGTGGAGGGACCCCGTGGAGGGCTGGTTGAATAGTAGCCGGTGGAGGCTGAATGAACAGGACCCCGTGGATGAACAGTAGCTGGTGGTGGCAGGAGGAAGTCAACGGTGGATGAACAGTAGCAGGTGGAGGCTGGAGGAAGTCGACGGTGGATGAACAGTAGCCCGTGGAGTCCCGTTTTGCGGTACGCCACACCCCTCCCGATGAACAGGACCCCGTTTCGACCGTAGGCGCTCCAACACAAGTTCGTTTCCTCCGTTTTGCGGTACGCTACACCCCTCACGATCAACAGCACCCCGTTTCGACCGTAGGAGCTCGAACACAAGTCTGTTTCCTCCGTTTTGCGGTATGCCAGACCCTGTTTCGGCTGTTCCATCCAAGCCGTTTGGCTCCCGATGAACATGACGTATTCCGACCCAGTCTGTTGCCTCCCAATGAACACGACGCTGTTTCTTCGTTCCGACCCAGTCGGTTGGCTGCCGATGAACAGTACGCCGTCGCTGTACGCGTTCGAGACCCCGCCCGTATGTATGTACGTAGCCGTATTTATTTTCTTGCAGCGTGGCTGTACGTACGTGTACACGATATAGACGGGACTGCCTGAACAGCTACCGCTCCTTACTGGGCCACGGTTCATCGTGGCAGAAAGACTGATGGACCAGTATATACATACACGTTTGCGACCAGAATGACAACACTACGTACGCTTCGACTGGGTGGGTCCCGGCTGTCAGGGAGGATAAGGAGGCACTTCCTTGCGTGCGAAGATATTGATGGTGGGTCCGAGCTGACAGGGGGAGGATTTTTTTTTGTGCGTAATAAGGAGGCCCTTCCTTGCGTGCGAAGATGTAGCTGGTGGGTCCATCTGTCAGCCTCACCATGTACAGTCCTCTTCCAATGGCTGTCGTTCGTTGACCACGTTGACCACGCCGCGCTGACAGCACTAGGCGGTGGACGACGATGAGGCAGGGAATGACGCGGAGCCTGGGAACACGCGGAGGGTAGTATGAGGGTTAACTGGTTCGGCTGCGGTGTGAGGCTACTATCGCCGCAGAATAACAGGGGGTGTGGGTAAGTAGAGGGATGGCCCGGCCAGTGGTGGGAGTAGTAGGGGGCGGTGAGGCCTGCGCGGCAGCACAACCGGCCACGGGAGGCAGGAGTACGTGGTGGTTTGGACGGCTGGAGCAAGAAAATCAGAGGTTGAAGAAGCAGGACGACCGTTGGATGTTAACAATCCAACGGTCACTGGTGATAGAATCGTTTGTTGACTAAGTTGACAAAGCCCTGCGTACGCGTCAACTTAGTAGGGCCACAAGTCAGCCTCCATATCTGGTGGGCCCCAGCTGTCATGGGGAGCACTCGTTATTTTTCGCTTAATAAGGAGGCACTTCCTTCCATGCCAAGATATAGCTGGTGGGTCCCAGCTGTCATTGGGAGGATTCATTCGTTTTGGCGTAATAAGGAGGTACTTGCTTGCGTGCGGCCATGGACCATATGGGTCCCAACTGTCAGCCTCTCCATGTACATCCCTCTTCCGATGTTGTCGTTTGTTGACAACATTGACCACGCCGTGCCGAGAACACCAACGCGATGGACGACGGCGAGACCCAGGAAGGGAATGACCCGGAGGCGGCGAAGCCACAGGAGTGGAGGGGTGTGGGTGAGTAGAGGGATGGCCTGGCCAGCGGTGGGAGTAGTAGGGGCGGTGAGGCCTGCGTGGCAGCACAGCCGGCCACGGGAGGCGGGAGCAGGCGGTCCCGCCGGCGCTGGATTTGGCGGCTGGAGCAAGAAGATCAGAGATTGAAGAAGCACGACGGCCTTTGGATTGACATCCAACGATCACGTCTGCTAGAATCGTTTGTTGACGTATATAATAAGTAAAAAAAATCTTGCATACGCGTCAACTTAATAGGCCCACAAGTCAGACCATTCCCTATTTTTTTTAATAATTTACAGCTCATTGCAACTTCTTATGCAATTTATTGCAGTCCATTTTTTTTGTTGGCCAGGGCCAGGGTTAAAAATTTAAACGAAATTTTGCATATTTCGGTGGGGTCCAAACTATTTTTAATACCAAAATGTCGAGCCATATTTAAACTACTTTAAAGATATATTTAAATTAGGTTAAAGCCCAGTGAAATTGGAATCTGAAAATGAGAAAAAATTCAGAAATTTGAAAGTAATTGCCAATTTGTCGTCTGTTTTTTATATTTACAGCCCATTTCATATTACTTTCAAGATTTGCAGCCGTCTTGAAAGAGTTGCAGCCCAGGAGGGCGTAGAAAAATAAGTAGGCATGGATTGGGTATTCTTCAGAAAAAAATAAACTGGGCTCATTTTCACAAAGAAAAAATAGCTGGGCTGGTCATGTGGTGAACATAAAATAGAAGCCTGGGCTAGACGGGCCACAGCCCAGTTGAAACCCTGCTCCGTCTAAACAATAACAAAAAAAATACTGCTCGAGCAGCTACGTCCCAGATGTCAGCCGATCTTGTGCTGCTCTCTTGTCTATTGACTATACGCTGACAATGTCGTGGGTCTCAGATGTCAGCAAACCACTAGGAGGAAGCATTTTCTTTTTCTATACGCTGACAATGGAGTATATAACAAAAAATGAGGAACTTTCTTGCGTACGACCATGGACATGGTGGGCCCCTACTGTCATCCTCTCCACGTACAGTCCTCTCCCGATTCCTCTTGTTTGTTGACCATGTTGACAACGCGAAAGGGCGGCGCCGTGGCGAGCGCATCAAAGCGCGCGGAGGACGACGGCGAGGCCTCGGACGTCAGCGTTAACGATTTAGGAGACGGTGGGGCGGCGATGCGTGCGCTGAGGCGCAGCCAGCCGTGGGAGGTGGAAGCAGGTGGCCCCGCCGGTGCTGATTTGGTTTTGGCGGCTGGAGGAAGACAGGACTGAAAAAACACGACAGACTGTAAAAGCAGCAGGAGTACTTAACAACCTTAACTGAAACCAGCAGGGGCACTTAACAACCATAGCTGAAAGCAGTATGAGTACTAATACAGGTTCAACCATACAAAGCACGCCTCAAACAGTGCTACTTTGCCTACAGTTAACCAAGTGTGAGGCCACCAAGCCCCAGGACATGGCCCAGGCGCCACCCCGCGCATCCACAACCTTCTGAAAGCGGCTTCATCTTGCAATGTGGTCAATAAATAGGATATTCGCTTTAGAGCCATGGAAAAGCATGAGCATAACCTTCTTTCCTATTCTCCAAGATGGACGGGCCTTCATTATTTGAGACCACCCATGAATAAGTATCTTTTCACCTCCAAGGGAAATGGAGTAGGTCGACATAAACATCATGTTGTGACCAAGCGCAAGTCTGACCCGGCCATGGTCAGGCATCTGTATAGGAACAATAGAACTGGGCAGTTTCTGTTTTAACAAGATCACAACTGTAAAACTGTGTATAAGGAAGAGTTTATGAACAACATATATAACAGAAAACAGCTCATACCATAAGTTTCTCGACACAGTTGGACCTGTTCAACGTGTGCAGCAGTGGCACACATATCCCACATGGCCTTCCACCATTGAAACGCCCCACAAGGACCTCAAGACGATCAATAAAGTGTAGGAACTGATGGATGTCGTCCCAGTCAACTTCAGTGCCATCAGTAACAGTCGAGTTCTTATAGAATAACAAACGAGTAGCGTGCTTAACTTTGAAATAACCTACACGTGCCACCAATTATAAGAAATATTAGTTAGAAGTAGCATATTCGTGAGAGAAGGGAATCACAAATCACTGCTACTTCTAAAGTTAAATTGTGATTAGTTAGACAGAATAGGTGGATTAAGAAGTAATCAAGGCAACATGCAAGAACCAGATACAAAACTAACATGGATGAACTACTGGAACGACGTTGAGGTGGAAGATCACAGTGAAGATGAGACCAGGTTCTGCTATTTCCATCAACATTCGTGCGCCAACTTTCAGTCCGTAACACTTGAGAAAGTTTATCCAAGTTCGGCCATAAAAAAAGCAGCGATCTTCTTGGTTCATGAACCCAACTCGGAACTTATATCCATGGCTTGTCTTCAATGTGACCATTAAACTGGTTTATTCAGTTATGGCAAGGCCGACCATCTTGAGTACATGTGTTCTGGCAGAGCAAGGAATGCACTGCAGGAAAAATAATATGAGAACACAATGTATTCGCTATCCAAATCTAGAAATAATTTCCTCCTTCACGTCAGTGTTGACCATGGTACTAGTACCTTTTATCCAAATATAGCAATCCAAATTTCCAAATTAGTCGACAGCATGTTCAAAAACCCCCACCCTCCCGGATAGAAAAGAGGATTCTAGGAACATACTGTGCGCATTTTAAAATCCTGTGTTAGGATGAGAAGGAATAAGTGTGGCGTCTCGCCGAGGGCACAGAAACCTGTAGGGTCCTCGCACTTTGGGCACTGCAAATGAAACACACTAGATTCAGTAGGAAGAAAAATGCATCAACGGCGGCGGCTGCCATCCTAGGATTACCCGTGACCAAGGGACTAGGATTTATCGGGGATGGATGAAGAATTCGTACCTGGTTCTCCATGAGAAAACCCTACGCAATCGCCGAGAGGGGGTTTTCTCTGAACAAGCAGATGAGGGAGAAGGGGATTTAGGCCCAGTGAAATATTGCTGCTTCGTCCGTCCAGCTTACTGCTAAAGCTGGAAAGGTGGGGGTTTTCATGATTTGACGGCTCATTGGGCATTACGGCGGTGCTACGACCGGGGTAAGCCTACCGTGCAGTTGTGCACTCTAATTTGGTGCATGGCACGTTGATGTCTACTATGTAACTTTATTTTTGTAGAGTCGTGTTGGGCCTCCAAGCGCAGAGTTTTGTAGGACAGTAGCAATTTTCCCTCAAGTGGATGACCTAAGGTTTATCAATCCGTGGGATGCGTAGGATGAAGATGGTCTCTCTCAATCAACCTTGCAACCAAATAATAAAAAGTCTCTTGTGTCCCCAACACACCAAATACAATGGTAAATTGTATAGGTGCACTAGTTCGGCGAAGAGATGGTGATAAAAGTGTAGTAATGATAGTAGATATTGATTTTTGTAATAGGAACAATAAAAAATAGCAAGGTAGCAAGTAACAAAAGTGATCACAAACAGTATTGCAATGCATGTAAACAAGGCCTAGGGTCCATACTTTCGCTAGTGCAATCTCTCAACAATGCTAATCTAATTGGATCATATAACCATCCCTCAACGTGCGATGAAGAATCACTCCAAAGTTATTATCTAGCGGAGAACATAAGAAGAAATTGTTTGTAGGGTACGAAACCACCTTAAAGTTATTCTTTCCGTTCGATCTATTCTAGAGTTCGTACTAAAATAACACCAAGCTATTCTTTCC
The DNA here is from genome assembly GCA_011799875.1 of Thinopyrum elongatum. Taxonomy (NCBI): domain Eukaryota; kingdom Viridiplantae; phylum Streptophyta; class Magnoliopsida; order Poales; family Poaceae; genus Thinopyrum; species Thinopyrum elongatum. The sequence goes on from CM022303.1 coordinate 564,424,920, forward strand.
GATCGATCTAACCAAGAGTTCGTACTAAAATAACACCATATAATACACATCAACCAACTCTAATGTCACCTAGATACTCCAATGTCACCGCGAGTATCCGTGAGTTGATTATACAATATGCATCAAACAATTTCAGATTCATAATACTCAACCCAACACAAAGAACCTCAAAGAGTGCCCCAAGATTTCTACCGGAGAAACAAAGACGAGAATGTGCATCAACCCCTATGCATAAATTACCCCAATGTCACCTCGGAAATCTGCGAGTTGAGTGCCAAAATATATATCAAGTGAATCAATATGATACCCCATTGTCACCACGGGTATTCATAGCAAGACATACATCAAGTGCTCTCAAATCCATAAAAGTATTCAATCCAATAAAACAAAATCTCAAAGGGAAAACTCAATTCATCACAACAAGATAGAGAAGGAAAAAACCATATGATCCAATTATATTAACAAAGCCCGCGATACATCAAGATCGTGACATCTCAAGAACACGAGAGAGAGAGAGAGATTAAACACATAGCTACTGGTACAGACCCTCAGCCCCAAGGGTGGACTACTCCCTCCTCATCATGGTGGCCGCCGGGATGATGAAGATGGCCACCGGTGATGATTTTCCCCTCCGGCAGGGTGCCGGAACAGGGTCTAGATTGGTTTTTCGTGGCTACAAAGGCTTGCGGCGGCGGAACTTCTGATCTAGGGTTACCCCCGAGGGATTTTGGAATATTTGGCAATTTATAGGGCGAAGAGGCGGTGCGGGAGGCCACCGAGGTGGGTTGTGCCCCCCTCGGGGCACCCCTCTGGTACTTCCTTGGTCCAAGTTGTGTCTTCTGGTCCATAAAAATTCTCAAAAAGTTTCGCTGCATTTGGACTCCGTTTGGTATTAATTTTCTATGATGTAAAAAACAAGCAAAAAACAGCAACTGGCACTGGGCACTATGTCAATAGGTTAGTCCCAAAAAATGATATCAAGTTCCTATAAAATTATTGTAAAACATCCAAGAATGATAATATAACGGCATGTATACTTCATAAATTATAGATACGTTGGAGACGTATCAGCATCCCCAAGCTTAATTCCTACTCGTCCTCGAGTAGGTAAATGATAAAGGAAATAATTTCTGAAGTGTGAATGCTAGCAAAGTGCATAAGTTTGATCAATGATAATTTCAATCACTTTTCCTAGCATCATAACAGCAACTCTTTCTCATAAAACTTATTATGATAAAGTAGCAATTGAAAACGGATTTTTTTTTGTGGAAAGCTACCTATCATATTCATCATATAATCTTTCTTTTGTAGCATGACATTTGGACTTGAATGATTCAAAGCAATAGTCTATAATTTGACATGAGGACATCAATACTTAAGCATATCAACAAGCAACCATGCCTTTCAAAATATCAACACTAAAGAAAGTTATCCCTAGCACATCATGCTCAATCATTGATCCATTCATGAGACACACTCGAATATTAGCTACATCCAATGCCCAAGTATGATCATAGTGCTCCCTAGTTGGTGCTTTATAAGAGAAGATGGAGACTCAAATAAAAATAAAAATTGCATAAAGTAAATAGATAGGCCCTTCACAGAGGGAAGTAGAGATTTGTAGAGGTGCCAGAGCTCAAAGCGAAAACTGAGAGATAAAATTATTTTGGGTGGCATGCTTTTCCCGTCAACGAAAATGATCGACTAGTTCCCAATACTTTCCATGCTAGATACGTCATAGGCGGTTCCCAAACAGAAAATAAAGTTTATTCCTTTTTCCACCATTCTTTCACAATCCATGGCTAGCCGTATCCACGGGTTCCCTTCATACCATCCAAGGAATTTATTATTTGACAACATAAAGTAAATTTCTTTTCATTTCGGGACTTGGCATCCCTATTACCTTTGCCATACTCTCGTGCAATGAGAAGTGAATAAACACTCATCTTGAGAATAACGCATCTATCATGGAAAAATATTGGACATCCCCTACCGCTTCGTGAGCAGTACGAACACGCAAAAAGGAAATTTATTTGAATATTAGAGTTGGCACATACAAACTTGCTTAGAACGGCACGAAAATACCGCATATAGGTAGGTATGTTGGACTCATATGGCAAAACTTGGTTTAAGGAATTTGGATGCATAAGTAGTATTCCCACTTAGTACAAATGGAGGCTAGCAAAAAGATTGAGAAGCAACCAACCAAGAAACGAAAATTCTCATAAATGAGCATTAAGCATAACTAATACCGAATAATGCACCAGAAGTAGGATGTAAGTTCATTGCATAACTATTGACTTTCATGCTTGCATAGGGAATCACAAACCTTAACACCAATATTCTTACTAAATCATAATTACTCACCAACATGACTCACATATTATTATCTCCATATCACAAAACAATTGCAAGGAATCAAACTTATCATATCCAATGATCTTCTTGGAAGTTTTTATTATATCTCTCTTGAATATCCATTACTTTGGGGCTAAATTTATATATTAACATTGCTACTAACAAGCTCTAAAATAAATTTAAGTGAAGCATGAGAGCATAAGTATTTCTTCAAAATTTTCAACTCTCAAAATAATCTAAGTGAAGCATGAGAGTAAATGACAAACTACTCCAAAAAGATATAAGTGAAGATCAAATGAGTAGTTAAGTAAATGGGTAGCTATGTGAGGACTCTCTCTTATTTAAAAGTTTCAGATCTAAGTATTTTATTAAAATAGCAAGCAAAAAATAAATAAAATGATATTCCAAGAATAGCACACATCATGTGAAGAAGCAAAAACTTAGGCTCAACCGATACTAACCGATAATTGTTGATGAAGAAAGGTGGGATGCCTACCGGGGCATCCCCAAGCTTAGATGCTTGAGACTTCTTAGAATATTAACTTGGGATGCCTTGGGCATCCCCAAACTTGAGCTCTTGTGTATTCTTCATTCCTCTCATAACAAGGTTTCCCTAAATCTCAAAAACTTCATCCACACAAAACTCAACAAGAACTCGCGAGATAAGTTAGTATAAATCAATGCATAACCTTATCATTCTCTACTGTAGAAAATCACTAAAATTATTATTTAACATTGCATACTAAATGCCTCTTCATATTTAATACTGCTATCCTCAAATAGAATCATTAAACAAGCAAACATATGCAAACAATGCAAACATAACAGCAATCTGTCTAAACAGCACAGTCTGTAAAGAGTGCAATATTCATCATACTTCCCTAACTCCAAAATTTCTGAAAAACTACCACACTGTAGAAAATTTATTATAGCTTATTGTGAAAAAAGTTTCAACATTTTATCACATTCTGACTTTTCTAGAGAATTTTTGTAACAGCAATAAACTTTCTGTTTTGAAACAGCAACTCATATACTTGCAAAATAAGCATGGGAAAGGCTATACTTGACATTTTTATTGAAGTAAAAGATACAAAATATTATTCTAAATAAAATAAAACAAATCCTAATAAAATAAAATGACTCTCCAAGCAAAACTCATATCATGTGATGAATGAAAATATAGCTCCAAGTGAGGTTACCGATAATGTTGAAGATGAAAGAGGGGATGCCTTCCGGGGCATCCCCAAGCTTAGTTACTTGGATCTTCCTTAAATATTACCTTGGGGTGCCTTGGGCATCCCCAAGCTTAGGGTATTGTCACTCCTTATTCTCCTCATATCGATATCTCACCCAAAACTTGAAAACTTAAATCACACAAAACTTAGCAGAACTTCGTGAGATGGGTTAGTATGATAAAGACAAATCATTCACTTTGGTACTGTTAAAGACAAGATTCATAATTGTTCTCACACAATGCCTACTGTACTCTACAATTTTAATAATTTATATTAAGCAATATAAGTCATAGAAACCATAAAAACAAGCAAACTATGCATTGGAAACAGAATCTATCAAAAACAGAATAGTACGTAAAGATCTGAATTAAGGTCATAGTTCTGTAACTCCCAAAATTCTGAAATATTAGGTCAACGTAGAAATTTTTTATACCCATCAACTGTAAAAAATTCATAATTTTTACACGTTCCAGTAAAAGACAGGAATTTCTGCACTAGACGCAAAAGTTTCTGTTTTTGCACAGAATCAAGTCAACTATCATCCACACTATCCCAAAGGCTTTACTTGGCACTTTATTGAAACAAAAGCTATAAAACAAGATCACTACAGTAGCCTAACCATGTGAACACACAAAAACAGTAGGGGTAAATGTTGGGTTGTCTCCCAACAAGCGCTTTTCTTTAATGCCTTTTTAGCTAGGCATAATGATTTCAATGATGCTCACATAAAAGATAAGAATTGAAACGTAAAGAGAGCATCATGAAGCATATGACTAGCACATTTAAGCCTAAGCCACTTCCTATGCATAGGGATTTTGTGAGCAAACAACTTATGGGAACAAGAATCAACTAGTATAGGAAGGCAAAACAAGCAAAACTTCAAGATTTTCAACACATAGAGAGGAAACTTGATATTATTGCAATATGTAAAAGCATATGTTCCTCTCTCATAATAATTTTCAGTAGCATCATGAATGAATTCAACAATATAACTATCACATAAATCATTCTTTTCATGATCCAAAAGCATAGAAATTTTATTACTCTCCACATAAGCAAATTTATTCTCATGAATAGTAGTGGGAGCAAACTCAACAAAATAACTATCATGTGATTCTTGATTGGCATAATCATATTGAGCATTAAAATCATGATGACAAGTTTCATGGATATCATTACTCTTTATAGCATACATGTCATCACCATAATCATCATAAATAGGAGGCATGCTTTCATTATAGTAAATATTCTCATCAAAACTTGGGGGACTAAAAATATCATCTTCATCAAACATAGCATCCCCAAGCTTATGGCTTTGCATATCATTAGCATCATGGATATTCAAAGAATTCATGCTAGCAACATTGCAACCATGCTCACAAAAGTGATCACAAACGGTATTGCAATGCTTGGAAACAAGGCCTAGGGTCCGTACTTTCGCTAGTGCAATCTCTCAACAATGCTAATCTAATTGGATCATATAACCATCCCTCAACGTGCGATGAAGAATCACTCCAAAGTTCTTATCTAGCGGAGAACATAAGAAGAAATTCTTTGTAGGGTACGAAACCACCTTAAAGTTATTCTTTCCGTTCGATCTATTCTAGAGTTCGTACTAAAATAACACCAAGCTATTCTTTCCGATCGATCTAACCAAGAGTTCATACTAAAATAACACCATATGATACACATCAACCAACTCTAATGTCACCTAGATACTCCAATGTCACCGCGAGTATCCGTGAGTTGATTATACGATATGCATAAAACAATTTCAGATTCATAATACTCAACCCAACACAAAGAACCTCAAAGAGTGCCCCAAGATTTCTACCGGAGAAACAAAGACGAGAACATGCATCAACCCCTATGCATAAATTACCCCAATGTCACCTCGGGAATCCGCGAGTTGAGTGCCAAAACATATATCAAGTGAATCAATATGATACCCCATTGTCACCACGGGTATTCATAGCAAGACATACATCAAGTGCTCTCAAATCCATAAAAGTATTCAATCCGATAAAACAAAATCTCAAAGGGAAAACTCAATTCATCACAACAAGATAGAGAGGGAAAAAACCATATGATCCAACTATATTAACAAAGCCCGTGATACATCAAGATCGTGACATCTCAAGAACACGATAGAGAGAGATTAAACACATAGCTACTGGTACAAACCCTCAGCCCCGAGGGTGGACTACTCCCTCCTCATCATGGTGGCCGCCGGGATGATGAAGATGGCCACCGGTGATGATTTCCCCCTCCGGCAGGGTGCCGGAACAGGGTCTAGATTGGTTTTTCGTGGCTACAGAGGCTTGCGGCGGCGGAACTTCTGATCTAGGGTTACCCTCGAGGGTTTTTGGAATATTTGGCAATTTATAGGGCGAAGAGGTAGTGCGGGAGGCCACCGAGGTGGGCACAACCCACCAGGGCGCGCCTGGGCCCCCAGGCGCGCCCAGGTGGGTTGTGCCCCCCTCGGGGCACCCCTCTGGCACTTCTTTGGCCCAAGTTGTGTCTTCTGGTCCATAAAAATTCTCCAAAAAGTTTCGCTGCGTTTGGACTCCGTTTGGTATTGATTTTCTGTGATGTAAAAAACAAGCAAAAAACAGCAACTGACATTGGGCACTATGTCAATAGGTTAGTCCCAAAAAAATGATATAAAGTTCCTATAAAATGATTGTAAAACATCCAAGAATGATAATATAACGGCATGAATACTTCATAAATTATAGATACGTTGGAGACGTATCACACGTGGACCCCGTTGCCGGATGCCCCACATATCAGCGAAAGGAAGTAGAAAGGCAGGAGTAACTAGTTACACATAAATATATTTTTGACAGAGAGATGCTCCCTCTATAAAGAAATATAAAAATATTTTATATCACAACTTTATACATAAGAAAAATCAAGGGGAATATATATAACATAATATGGGGGTTCAACTAAGAATATAATACTCAGACAGGCTCACGGTTCTGGACTTTGGGCCACAGGCCGGTGGGCCTGCATGTTTGGGGGCCCATGTGTTCTAACTCAGCGCATTTCATATTGCAAGCGATCGGTACGGCGCTGGTTTTAGATGCTGTCGCAAGGCGAATACAGAAAATTAAATAAAGCATGACAACTGTTAGAATGAAATCGAACGACAGTTCCTAACTAGCAATCAGAGTTGCAATTCTTTCACGATATCCTACGTGATAAATAATACTGTCGTACAACTTATACACACAGGACACTTGTTTCACCATGCCATATTATTACATCAAAAGCTCTCGGAGGATAGATCAGTTCGGCAGTTGCGTGCTGCTACTGAAGAATTTTAAAGTTGATTTGGACCAGCTCTCCTTGCCAAGAAAGTTTGATTTTGACATCATCCCCTACCGCAAGATTTGATAGAGTTTTAAACCTTGACCATCCTTTAGCATCAATCATCATGCGACCATCCTTTGTACTTACGGTATATTGAGCAGGTTCATTCACACCAAGGCTGCGCATGGTAAGAGAAACTTGGCCACGGTCGCTCGAATTATTGAACGACTCCCTCGTTGCTCTAGGAATTCTCTGTTTGCAAACAAGAAGACATACACAAATAGTTAGATCAACACAGTGAATCATGTGAAACAACATGGAAAGAAAAAAGAACGAAGCACTTGGGCGGCCAATGCTTACCAAGAAGGTGGAGATGTCGGTTTTTGTAAGGACTTTGGTATATGCAGTGCGAACTGCAGCCCAGTCTGTTGCCGGTGCAACTGCTGGTTCCGTTGCCGCTGCACGGGCCGGAGCAGATGCAAGTGCAACTTCAAGTGTTGGTGCAGGTGCCAGAGCCATTGCTGGTGCCCGTGCCGGTGCAACTGGTAGTGCCGCTGCTGCTGCCGGGGATGGTGCTCCTTGTGGAGCTGGTGTCATTGTCGGAGCAGGTGCCCGTGTCGGTGCCCGATCCTCCGGTAGATCAGCCTGATCCGCTGACGCGGTCGGTGCCTAATCCTCTGGTGGATCAGACTGAGCTGCTGCCGCTGTCAGTGCTAGAGCCAGTGCCGTTTGAGAAGGTGCCGGTGCTCGATCCGATGCTGAAGGTGGTACCGATGTGCGAGACAACAACGATCGTCTCTGGTCTGCTATGATTTCATACTTTAGCTTTCTAACTTCACTAGGCTCCGTGACCTTGATCCAGTATTTTTCTTCACTTCTTTTAAACGCCAGAAGGACTAATTATGGTGTGTTTGTTAAACCAAACTACAATTCATCATAGGGCTTTAGATTGTACTCAGACAACAGACTGATCCAATTGTGTCCAGTAATATAAGTGATGGACAGTGCCTTCGTTACTGACACGACATAAGAAGTGAAACCTGCAAAAATAACCATCATAGAGCAAACCAAACGGTTTATTTTGTAACGAATGTCACATGGCAAAACCTGCATCGTAAAATTGCAGCAGAAGTAAGAAAACATGACAGTAAATCAATAACATTTACTTGATGTGACACGAGTGAATCCTTACCAGGAAATCACTATGTTCAAGTTCTAAACAGAAGGTTGATCGTCCAATTACGGGTGGCATGCAGGGCCCCCGCTTACTCCCACAAGCAGGATAGTCCAAAGGTCGTGACAAATCGTATGGACTGAACATCCATGGGACTAGAAATCCTGGTGGGTGCGATAAACCCTGCAATACATACAGATATTGGAGTGTAACCATAATTGATAAACCGTCCTCACAAAAAAGATGATCTGGATACTTCAAAATATACAGACTGAATTGAGTGGACAGACATTAACATAGACTGTTCTCAGGACTCACCACACAACAAAAGCGGCAGTACTAAACAATACATGGTTCACACACACAAATCAAGTACTGAACAATAGTACTTACTACAGACAAGCAAAGTTGCACTAATTAAACTCTGCAGACTATTTCTTGCCACCAACCTACGGGATGTACCCCACATAACTGACTAGGCCATGGACTTCGTGAGAGATGTCTACCAGCACCATCGCCATCTCGTCAACCTTGGAGAACCTAACAGAGTGGTCTTTCCACTCATAAACATGACGATGAAGATAGTCTGCATCAGATTTGTCGGGTAGCTTTACAAGAACCACACCCTTCGTAATCGAAGGCACAGCTAGGAAATTGTTGTGGTGAAGTACACCCTCGAGAACACGCCTGACAACAATGCTACAGGAAAACACTAGTTCACGACACGTGGCGACAAGGACACAACAGCTAGATAGTTTAGTAGTAGAACTCATGCTCAGGTCTTCCAGTTCACACGGCATGACTTTGAGAACTTCATCTCCACCGCGGACCTGGTTCTAATTCAAACAGAAACCAAATGTTTTATTACTACCTCCGTTCAGAAATATAAGATGATTTTCGATATTTTACTCCATATAAGACTACATATACGCACAGAAATGAGTGAACAAAGATACTAGAACATGTCTTCAAAGGCATGAGAGCAGAGGGATTACTTGCAATATCCATAACACAAGTTACTGAGGCTAATATACTCTCTTCAAAGGCATGAGAGCTAAAATCTTGCATTTCCTACAGCTAGCATTGATGTTCATAAAGTAGTTGAAAGTAATCTATAAGAAATCAGTGTTATGTGCAATAATCATATGTATGTCAACCTCTCGCATGTTTTGGTCAAAAGAGCAATTTAGAACTGTCATTTGGCACACAAAAATCACATGCAAGATCACCTAGAAAGTTGTACTACTAGTACTAGTACTGTGTGTTAGATGAAAAAACACGATCAAGATCGCCAAAAAGATCGTCAAGAAGAGATGTTACCTGGACTTGCTTAATGAGGGATCCCGGAGAGGGGGGCTTGGACAGGGCGATGGCCTTGAGCTTGTCTGTGGTAGTCTCGGCGGGGTGCTTGCGCTTCTTCGTACCCTGAGCCTCGACGGTTTTGGCCAGAGCCATAGACATCACTTCGGCCGGTGCTCCAGGGTCCATCAAGAAACTGTCAAATAGAAATAAAAGAAAAGAAACCATAATCACAAACACAAAAGAAGAACAGAGAGGGAGTTATAGGATCAGTCTCGGGGTTGCAAGACCGGGCCTTGGCCAGAATCAACACCATTGATGCGCTCACCTTTCCTTCTTTGGGAGAGAAGAACAATGGCAGAAGCGCGTCGGAGTTTTCTTGAAGAAATGAGGAACAAGATGAGGGAGAAGCGAGTTGGGGTTTTCTTCAAGAGAGGAAGCTAAGGGAGAAGAGTGAAATGATGGTTGCTTCGTCCGTCCAACTTACTGCTGGAAAGGTGGGGGTTTTGTGATTTGACGGCTCATTGGGCATTACTGCGGCGCTTCGACCAGGGTAGTCTACCGTGTAGTTGTGCACTCTAGTACGGAGTAATTTCGTGCATGGCAAGTGGACCCCGACGCTGGCTGTCCCACACGTCGGCGAAAGTGAGTAGCAAGGTTCCCGACGACCGTCGAGGAGGATCCGCACGGTAGAGCGTGTCCACTGTTTCTGGAAAAAAATGATTACAGCAAGTGTTTCCACTCTTACGATGGAGGAGTGCGAAACATGGCAGCCACTTGAACTTACACAGTACTCCTACTACTAGGCATGTGCAGTGGTTCATACGTCAGTACTACATAATCTTGTTGCTAGTGTAGTAAGATATGACGATAACAAATGATGTTGTGCGCATGTCAACTATATGAACTGTAATGTAACATACCCCTTTTTTGACTGTCCGGTCGAGAATGAACGGTGAGATCAATGTTAACAGAACTAGGTCTACAGCGCACGGAGAGTACGGTGCTACAGTACTCCACGGAACATGAACCATATGAAGCACGAATCAGTGTTAGGCAGGGTGTATGAAGGGTGCATGGGATGGGAGCAAAAGTTCCCTTCTCGACCCACTTTTGGGTGTTTGGCAGAGTGCATGAAGGGTGCATGAGTCCACACTAGTAGGTTAACACAAATTCACTAGGAGGATGCATGAAGAGGGGTGCTGAGATGAGCATGCATGAAGAGGGAACAACTATATTGAGATGAGAATGCAACCAAACACACCCACACGCTTTGTGCTACCGTGACTGATCTGCACCGTCTGAGTTTGATCCAACGGTCATGTTGCGCCAAGACATGGACATGCCCATGCAGATGACGCCTAAACACCACCGAAGTCCCTTTGCTTCTCGAGGCGCATGACATTGGTGATGCAGGGTGCCACCGCCCACAGAGCCCGCTCCCGGTCGACGGGAGCCAGCTCGTCAAAGACGGCGTCCAATGGCATGAATGGATTCCAGTGACGAAGCCCTGAGAGGATTCACGCGGCAACGGTGACGGCAGCCCGCAACCCCTCCTTATCCAGCTCCGCCCCCACCATCGCGCGGAGACGGCTCAGCTCCTCGGAGATATAGGTGAAGAAGGAGACCAGGTCAGGAAGCCGCAGCTCGTTGAAGTCGACGGGGTGGTCGAACGGGTTTAGCCAGACGGCCAGCATGGTCACGCTGGCACGATGGTAGGCATCGCGCAGCCGCAACACGTGCGTGGCAACATGGTCCACCAAGTGGTTGAGGCGATCCTGGACCTCATCATGATCGGCCCGCTCGCGCTCCAGCCGGCTCGCCTGACCGGCTATCATATCTCCCGCTTTCTGTAGCAACGCCGTCGACGCCTCGAGCATCTTTGTGGTGGACGCCTGCCGCTTTTGAAGCTCCGTGAACTCCCACACATAAAGGAGGAGCATGGCACTCCTCTCCTCCTTGAGCTCACGGAGCTCCACGTCCTTGGCCCTGAGCTCCGCATCCTTGGCCTGGAGCTCCTGTGTCAGGCGCCTCACCTCAGACTCCGTGATCTGGTGCGCTGCCATGGAACCAGGTAGAAGCAATGGGGAGAGGAAGCAAAGGGGGCGAAACGGCTGAAAGGCAATGCAATCTACGGGAAGGCGAAGGGAGCCAGCCGAGAAGCGGGGTGAATCTTTTGGTTTTCACCATGGGAAAACACCAGCCGACGACTTTTCACATCCGGGAGCAGTGGGTTTTACAGGCAGAGTCATCATGACTAATTGCTGCCGCGCCTGCTCCCGTCAATCAAAAAAATAAAAATCCTGCTGCGCCTGCCGCACCCAAAGACCAGAGCAACGCCGCGGTGGATATTTAAATTTATCTGCCGGCAAGGAGAGAAAAAAAGGGGTGAAAAAACAAATGTGGCGGCGGCCTACCTAATCGGTCGCACTAGCCCAACTAGCTAGCCACCGTGCTTCACTGATGTACTCGGCGGGAAAGGTGGGCTTTTGTGATTTGACGACTCATTTACTTGCTTCGGCGCTATGACCGAGGAGGACCCAGAAAATGCGCGGTAGGGCATCCCACGTCTCGGCAAGGAAGAAAATATGCGTGCACCACCCGGGAGGACCCATAAACTGCGCGGTAGGGTGTGCCACGTCTCGGCACGGAGGAAAAATGTGTGTGTAAAAATATACTGTATCAGACGTACTACCTATGGTTCGACCTCGGGACCCAGCCAGTCGGTCGAAAACACCCCACTAGCCACATAGCTTCATGATGCTAACGTGGCACGGAGGATAGGTGTGGTTAGCTCCGTCTCGACCAGCCACAACGTCTCTTGTTCTAGGCGATTCTTTATTTTCCAAGCATTTTTTTAATTACTAGCAATGTGCCCGTGCGTTGCAACGGATCCAAAATAGAATAGTACTTGTTCACAAACTTGAAAGAAAACACTCTTGTTTTGATATACATATATACCACTAAAATATATTACTTTTCACTCAAAATATATTTCTCAGGCTGTTTTGATGAGGTGAGGGAGGGATGTGGTTGCTTATAAGATAATAAGGGGTTTTCTGCAAATTGGAGCAGAGAAGTGGGCTATTGTTGCAAAAATGCCACAACTTACCTCACAGCCATTAGATGCAGATCTAATGGTCAGAAATGACGGGTGGCAGACACACCATCATCACCAACTGAGTCTTTTATAGGAGTAGAGATAATAACACCACGGCAAGCTCGCGCTGCTCTTCGTGTGTGCCCGTGCGTCTAAAGGTTAGACGATGGAGAGGAGAGAGAGATCGCAGACATGGGACCCACCAGTAAGTAAGGCAACGGTCATGCACGTGTTGACGAGCCACTCCCTCTACTCTACTCAACGTAATACTGTATAAAATCAAGTTATGTGACAAAGCCAACAACCGTTGCTGTTTCAGGCTATCGACTTACGCTTTGTAGTCCAGGTTGCCAGTTCGAATCTCGTCTTTCAGATTTGTTAGTTTTAGGTCCAAATTTGATCAATGACAAGTGGGACCCCCGTGTGTTGTTCCGATATTTCAGTGTAGGATGGTTTTTTGCACAAACACTTTGCGCGGTTAGACAAGTAATGGCACCAGTTACACGTATTTTGCAAGTTTAGGAACAAAAATGACAACGGCATAGAATATCACATCCACCCCGCAGCTTAGATGCTATGGTGATACGAGTTTTAATGGCTTGGGAGTAGTCTTTGTAATTATGCGCAATTTCCAAACTCTCCAAGGTTTTTTTGCAATTAAAACATTTAGGCCTCGTGTGTGCTGCTGCATCTTGGATCCAACGGCTTCCAGTAGCTCATATTAGGTGCTCCCGGTAGCTTAATTAGTCACTACGGTGATACGAGCATCTAGGTCGTATGATCTGTGATCAGATGCCACATGCGTAGTACTTGTACTTTCTGCGCAATTCCCAAACTCTTTGAGGCCTATATTGCAAAAATATTCAAACCTCCTACTATGAGCCGTTAGATCTCCCGGGAACTTGTATCACCATAGAATCTACGATGCGGGAGCACCTCATATTCTCCCATGCGAGAAAACATCAGGTGCTCTCGCAGCTTGGATGCTACAGTGATACGAGCTTCGAGGTCGTTTGATGTGAGATCCAATGGCATCTGAGCAGTCTTTGTGCTTGTAAGCAGTGGCCGAACTCTTTGGAGGCTTTTCTGGAAAAAAAATTGAACCACCAAGGAGTTGTTGGATCACAGATCCAACAGCTCCGAAGAGCTTGTATCACCAAAGCATCTAAGGTGTGGTAGCACATGATATTCTTACATACAGGAGAATATGAGGTCCTCCTTCATCTTAGATGCTACGGTGATACGAGCTTCAAGGTCGTTGGATATGGGATCCAAGGGCATCTGAGTAGTTTTTTTGTACAAATTGTGTGCAATTCTCAAACTCATTAAGGTTTCCTGTAAAAACATTAAGACATCCTGTGAGCTGCTATATCTCAGATCTACAAGCTCCAAGGAACTCGTATCAGCATATAGCATCTAAGGTGTGGGGGCACCTGATATTCTCCCGGGGAGGGGGGGGGGTGCACAACCAATCGGTGTTTGGGAGGGTGGGGACAAATATAATGTTCAAAAAATATAATCTAAACAATCCTAAACAAAGCTTCACAATTTTATCTAAGGTCGAGGGGTAACCCCCGACAATCTACATAGCTCTGCCTATGCAAGAGGTGTAGTGCGAGCGTCTATGTGTGAGAGAGACGACGCGAAAAAGTGAGGTCAATCGAGTCGTTTATAGAGGGAGAGATCGAGGGAGTGTGGCCTAGCGTACACTCGAATGTTAAAGACGATACACCGAGATATTGTGCGGCAAAGCTGTGGTGAGGGCTGGAGGGAGATAGTTACCGAGAGAGTGGCCTAGATAGACTTTGTGTGTGCGCGCATGGTGAAGGTGTTTTACAAAGGCAACACATGTGTCTTGAGAGAGAGAGAGAGGGAGCATTTGTCATGGAGGGCACGACGAGGTTGTGTGTGAGAAATACATCTGTTGAGAGTGTGAGGACGGGAATGACATAAATGGAGATCGAAACGTGAAGAGCAATAATGAGCGCGCGTGTGTCGGATACCAATAGCTCTATTAATAAAGAAATGAACATCAATCGATACATGAAGTATGTGTGTGTGTGCGTGGGGGTGGGTGGGGGTCGATGGAGAGACCTAAACACAACATTCGCATGTATGTAGTACTAGACTTAATATTCATGTTTCAGTTTCTTGTTCATTTTAAATATTGAATTGAGGACCATGCATGGCTTACATTTTACTCCATTCGTTCCTAAATATTTGTCTTTTTAGAGATTTCAAATGGACTGCCACATACGGATGTATATAGACATATTTTAGAGTGGAGATCCACTCATTTTGCTCCGTATATAGTCACTTGTTGAAATCTCTAAAAGACAAATATTTAGGAACAGAGGGAGTATTTTTGAATTCGTGTCATACATGCATGGTTTGGAAAAATAGATGCACTATACTTACGGTATTGTTGTTGTATTCGTGTGTGTGTGTGTGGTCATATGCTTGATACATACAAAGTTTTCTCACCACCACACTGTTCGTCTTTTAAATTTGAATTTGCAATGAAAAACTTACTGGGGATACCTTGAAATGTGAAATCCATGTTGAGATCACTATATCAAAAACTCACTCTAATTCAAGAACTCGTCATAAATCAATTACCGTGCCTTTTGGAATGACCAGTAATTTGCAAGGAAAATACGAGCATTGTAATACATATAGGTTCGTTCGGCAATTTAAAAGATTCCTTTCGTATTCTCGAATGGTAGCACCCAACGGCGTACCAGCCAGACTCGGGCTCGTGTTGATCCTTAAAAAAACGAGCTCGTGTCCTTCCGGTGGCGTGCGTGGTACGCACATTAGCCAACCCCAACCACTCAAGCCTCCGCGTTTCGAGTCGAAATATCTGGCGGCCAGAATTCTAGCCCTAGGAAATTCCCCTCATGTCCCCTGTCCATAATGACTACCGATGAACAATGGAGGGATGCTTTAGTAACTAGACAACGTTACCTACCGTGCTGAGCACGGTTCAATTCCCTCAGTCGCCGCTACCCAAGGTCACCCGTCAACTCCATTGCCTAGTACTAATAGGAGTACTACACCAGGATGAGCACAGAATTGAGCCCCGTTTGTTCGTGCCTAGTACTTGAGTTAATATATCAGGCAATGCACTGGTACGGAGGGATTATCCTTTTACTCTGCATATATAACTTGTCTGAAGTCTAACTAAGCAAAATGTTTGACCAAATCCTTTCTTAAGAAATATTAACATCTACAACAGTAAAGATGTATCGCTTGAAAATTTATTGCATGATGCAGGTTATGATATTGTTTCGAATCCTGGATTTTAAATTTCAGAAGATCCAAAAGTGACCTGAAATTCATGAAACTGAGCATGGTCTCGTGATATGGCACAAATATGTTGTCGTAATTTTTTTGTTCAATTTGAGACAAGCTGCTTATGAAAAGTTGCACAAATGAAGAGCCAAGGTATTTTGGAACAAAGACCTGTCACGTTAACGCGAACGCTTTCACTATTCAACCCATGGGCGTTTACGTGCCGCCACGAGTCCCGCTTCTCATCGGCAGGTGCCGTCCGAGCAAGCGTGTGAGTCGACAGGAGGCGTACGTGCGAGCAGACCGCTGCGCCGGCTGACCGGGAGGCGTGCGAGCAGGCCGCTGCGCAGGCTCACCGGGAGGCGAGCCCTTTGACCAGGCTCCACTGCCACCTTCGTCCCAACTGCCCCCACTTTTAATGGCGCTAGCGCCGCAGTTTAAAATCACCCCCGCACTACCCGGTATCGCTACAATCTTCTCTCTTCCTCTC
Organism: Thinopyrum elongatum; assembly: GCA_011799875.1. Taxonomy (NCBI): domain Eukaryota; kingdom Viridiplantae; phylum Streptophyta; class Magnoliopsida; order Poales; family Poaceae; genus Thinopyrum; species Thinopyrum elongatum. The sequence continues at coordinate 564,441,188 of CM022303.1, forward strand.
CGATTCTCCTGTCGTCTACCTCCAACCAGCCTGACCTAACCGTACGCCATGCTGCATCACGATGGTCTGCTCTTAGTCTTCCAGTTTCCTGAGGAAGACACCCAGCCGGAGTCTCAAGAACATAAGGCGCTTTGGGACGAGCTTGAACTAGACTTGCAGGAAGACGCCGCGCCTGTCCCCGCTCCCGTTCCGGCTCCCGTCGCCCCGACTGCGCCAACGCCCATCCTCGTGGCATTGATGGGCTGGGAGCCGCACATTATCAACGAGCTTGATGCCACGGGGTTCCATGAGGTCCCCGTCGACTTTCACGCGCCCGTGCACCAGCGCATGCGCCTGCGCCTGCGCGTGCACTGACGTGTGCGCCCGTGCACACGAATGTCTCCGCCGCGCCATTGTCAGCGCCTGTCCCCGCGCGGGTGCCAGTGCCCCCCTCAGCAGCATGGATCGCCGCCGTCGACCGCTTCCTTGCACCAACGCCAATCGCCTCCTCCCGCAGTTGACACGCTCCTGGAGACCAAAATCCAGAACATTCTGGCCTTCCTTGAAGCTAGGGCCAATGTCCAGGAGTACGCCAACAACGGCGCATGACGCCGCCGTCGCCGTCACCGTCGGTCAGTGGCCCAACGGCACACAGAGCACGGCAGAGGAGCCGCTTCCCACCGCAAGACACCCCCGCCGCCGCCGCGTAATCTAAATTTGCCATGAAAAACGTTCAGATTGCCATGCTTAAAATCCGAACGTTTGGGATTTACCATTTCCGTTTATTTTAGTTCGATCATCATATGAATGTAAAGTCGGAGTCAGACTGAATGAAATCTATGATTTGATCGATTGAATGTTCTGCTAGAGCCGTATCAAATTAAATATAAAACGTCATCAAGCCACATGTATTCCTTCTCATCGCAAACATTTCATATTAAATACCACGTCAATTCCAAATATTTTTTTAGGGAAGTCAATTCCAAATACTTGTAGGGCGTGACCAGTCCCCTTGTTCGAGCACTAGGCGATATATCTATTTATCCACGCATTTAATTATGATGGAGTAGTAGATAAATAGTACTACAACTAGCCTAACTTGTCTGTCACGGTCACTTTTGTTCCTAAACTTGTTACATGTATAATACTACTAGTACGTGAAACTGGTGCCGTAACTTGTGAACGCGTCCAGATATGGTCAACGGCAACATCGCCCGCGCGTTCTTCGTGTTTGCCCGTGCGTCTAAACCTAGAAGGGGAGGATATATATATATATATATATATATATATATATATATATATATATATATATAGAGAGAGAGAGAGAGAGAGAGAAAGAGAGCAGACATGGAACCCACCAGTAAGTGAAGGCAAATAGTACATGCTAATGAGCCGGTCCCACTAATGTACTAAAATTAATATTAAAACATGTTATCCATTAAATAGGCTGTGGTAATATAAAAACATTATATCAACAAAGGGGGTACAACAAACGTTGCTACTATGTTGCCTATTAACGTGCGTCTTGGAGGCCCTGGTCGCATGTTCGATCCTCGTCCTTTTTCATTTTTAATTTATATATGGGTCCAAATTTGTTCCATGATAGGTGGGCCCCTCGGTGTGTAGTTTGTAGCACTTTAATTTGTTGGTCAAAATTTGTTCCATTACAGGTGGACTATCGGTGTGTAGTTTGTAGCTTATTTGTAATAATTAAAGAGAACAACACAGTTTTTTTGCAAAAATACCATGGTGCGACGTGGAAGGTGAGAAAGGACGTGCGAGAGAGCGGTGACCGAGCCAGAGGGAAATCAATTGGGAGAGGTGCGGGGGTTGCAACGGTGTTTGGAGTAGTTGTGGGCCAAATGCTACGAAAATATAATCTAAACCCACCGGAATAAATGCCTTCGCAAATTAATCCAAGGTTGGAGTCCCCCTCGCAATGTAAATAGCTCCGGCCCTGCGAGAGATGGAGAGGTAGCTTCAATGTGTGGAAGATATGGCGTGAGAAAGCGAGGTCAATCAAGACACAGATAGATAGAGAGACAAAGTGAGTGTGGTCCGGCATTTGTTGAAAAGATATATATGCTCTGGAGAGATATTGTCCGATTGAGCGTTTGGGAAGGGTGAAGGCTGTAAGATAGAGCTTGAGAGATGATCCAGTCACAGACATGTAGATATATTTTGTGCGTGGGAGGAAGCAAGGTCAATCGATACATAGATAAAGGGAGAGAGATTGAGCGAGTGTGGGTCGTCATGCGATCGAAAGAGTGAGATGGGTTGGAGAGAGTGACCTAGATAGACAATGTGCGTGAGAGAGTATACAATATGAATATGTCGAATTGGGCTCAAGCATGGAGATATATCATTTGTGTCTAAGAAATAGGGAGGTCAATCGAGACATACATAGAGAGAGAGAGAGATTGAGCAAGCGTGGCCCGCCATGAGGTCGAAAGAGTGGGGGCGGCTTGGATGGACTGATCTAGATAGACAATCTGCGTGAGAGAGTATAGAGTGTGTCGATCGAGTCCCGAACAGGGAGATATATCATTTGTGTGTGAGAGAAAGCGAGGTTAATCGAGACTTAGATAAAGAGAGCGAGATTGAGCGAGTGTGGGCCGCCGTGCGGAATAAAGAGTGAGACTGTCTCGAGAGAGAGAGAGAGCTCGCATGGAGTGCAATGGCGGGTGCGTGAGAGAGATACATTTGGTAACAGAGTGGAAAAAGGGGGTTGTGTAGTTGAGAGAGTTAGAGATCAAAACATGGAGAGAAAGAATGAACGTGTGTCGGAAACCGATAGCTTTCTAAGGTGGTTAGGAGAGGAAGATTGATCGATATAGGAAGTATGTAGCGTGTGTGCCGAGGGGGGGTGGGGCTAAAACAACATTTGAATGTAGATAGTACGAGACTTAATATCGACGTTTCAATTTAGTGTACATTGTAAGATTTGAATTGAGGACCATGCATATGGCTTCCGTAATTATTTCGAATTCGTGCCATACTAGGTTTGGAAAAGTTGACATTGACTCGATTGTTGTGCTATTTTGTAGGTCATATGTTTGAATCCATCCAAAGTTTTCTCACTACCATGGTGTTCATCTTATACATATGAATTTGTATTAAAAAAGTAGCGTGGATACCGTGAAATGCGAAATCCACGTTAGAATTGGAGATCGCTATGTGACACACACTCTAATTCAAATAACTCCTCATTAATTAATTTATAGTATCTCGTTTCGAATGACTAATTATTTGCAAGGAAAACAAGGGCATGGTAATACATACAGATTCGTTTGCAAATGAAAGAAGATTCGTTTGCATTCTCAAATGTAGGTGCATCAGGCAGACCAGGGTCGTGTTGTGGTGGTCGCGTGTGTCGTACGGACGCTAGCACCCAGCCACCCATCCCCCCCGTCCCCCCAAAAAAAAGAACGACGACAAAAAAAGTTTGCGCTTCCACGTTTCGGATTGAAATATCTGGCGGCCCCAATTCCAGCCCTGGAATATCTCCCTTCTCCACCGTCCCCTTATGCGCCCAGAGCGCTCAAATCCCTAATTCGCCGCCAACCCAAGCAAAGTTTGAATCGCCCCTCGTCTCGTCTCTTTCCCCACCTCTGTGCCGGACGACGACGACGAAGACGACGGTCGCGCTTCACCACCGCACCGGAGCTACCTCATCTATGCCCTCGTCCACCGCACCGGGTGGTCCACCGACAACGTCGGCCGCCGCAACCGACGTGCCTCATAGACACCGACTTCCACCGCATCAGGTGCGCTTCACCGACGCCGTCTCCCACCTCACCGGGGCTACTTCACCGAGCACATCGTCGCACCTCCACCCCCCGAGGCCATTGGGGCTTCACCAACGGTCTCATCCACCGTATCGTAGCGCTCCGCTGCCGCTCAAGATCTGCATCCGTGCGCGGCCAGCCAGCGCATCACCCTCAATGGCTCTGAAGTGACCCGCACTCTAGCTAGGCGAGCATGCCCAAACGCCGGCCCGAACTAGGTATCCACATATCACTCCCTTATTCAGTGTTCCGACGATGTTTGGATATCCTTTACTGCTCTCTTAGCTTACACGCCTATGCAACTCTAACTTTAACTCTTATTTCTTCTGGAGATATCATCTGAAACAAGCAAAACCATTTTTTAGCGAAGCATGACGGCGCTACAGGATCTGGTACACATCCTGCACACCGGTATACCCTTGTAAGTACCTGTCCTCCGGTACAACAGCAAGGTCGATTCCTCTTATTTGATCAACCATTCACCGTGTCAAAAATGTAGAGGGGGATGAAAGGAGCACAAGGCCTGCACATCCAAGCAAGTGGTAACATGGACTTGTACATGGAACATCCCAAGCGCAAGCAGAGCTGCAGTGAGCCTGTACAACAAGCTAGCGTAAGTCCCCGCATTTCATTTAATTCGTACTGGCCTGCGTGTATGATTTGTGCGTAGTGGCGGATCCATGAATTCAAGTTACCAGGGGCGAAAATTTAACTTAAAAAATACGAAGGCACTTGCACTCCAGAAATCAACATAACTTGAGAAATGTGAAGCTACATACACTTTGAAAACCAGCTAATGATCCAAAGTAGTTCCAGATTATAAAACAGTAAATGATGTAATCACCAAAAAACACAAAATGCAACATGGTGTACAAGGACTACTAACATGGACTGTACCTGCTTGAATTATTTGTTCTCTGGCTGAAAATATCGAAGTGTAATTGCACCTATAACCAGTACGCAAACTGCATATCAATATATCTATCCTGCACAAGTATGCCAATAGTTTCAAACAACGGATTAGAAAAGTATTTATGCTACGTTGTCATGATACAGGGACTTTCTGGTAGATGGCCTCGACGTTTCCTCAAGCCATGAAAATGTACTATAATTTGCTTGTCATCAATTCCTGCAAATCTCTATCTCTCTCTCAACATAGCAGACCATCATTAGACACTAAATCCTTCAATGGGAGCTTGCAAAATGCTTGCATTAGATCCCTCAATAGACACTATATGTTCATCACCAGGAGCATGTAAAATGTTTGCATCAAATCCTTCATTAGCAGTCTGTTCATTAGACACTTCAGGCTCAAGAACAACATGAGCTTGTATGTTTGCACCGGAAACTTGATTAGACACATCAGATTCAGTCAGTTCAGTATTGATTGGGGGAGTTATAAAATAAGCAGAAATTGGTTTCATTTTCTTATAGATTCCCTACATACAAGCAGTTTTACAACACCGTCAGGTTTAACTATTAGCCAGAAATTGAACAGTTGAATTAGATATAATCAGGGATGTGATGTACCTGCTCGTTGCGCATGCTGCTCTTGCAAGCTGCGACTGTCTGTTTGCGCAAGCTCGATGCCAAGCCCGTGCTGCCGCTGCTGCCTCCCACGCAGGCTACACCCAGGGTTGGATCTTCATCTTCTTGTCCTTCCATTTGCTTGAAGCCCGGTGACCGGCGTCCAACAAGGGCACGAGGAAGTGCTATGTCGGTCTATCCAGCGGCGGCTAGGTTAGGAGCGAACCAGACTGGAGGATGGAGCGAACGAATTATGATTTTTCCTGCTGTCGATCGATATGGGAGGCGCTCATTTGGGCCGCGAGCCTGCTATAGGGCCTGCCTTGCACTTACATTATTGGCCCATCCAAATTGAAACATTTTTCTTCATTTTTTACATTGCCTGCTCGTGCGCTGGGACGAACAAAACTTGCCTGGGCCAACCTGGATGACTCAAACTAGGTGCACACTTTCCAGCCACCCGAGCCGGCCGCCTATACCAGCCCCTACGGTGGTGTTGCCCCTTTTTGCCTGTATGATTGGGGTAGTGAAAAATATTCCAGTGGCGCTTTTGATTTACCCACAGAATGATTGAATTGCTTGTTTCTATGAACTGAGTTCGCCAATAATGTGAAGGATGCCAGTCTTTTCATCCTATTGTAGATTGCTTAGATCTCGATATGCCAAATGTAATCGCATGAAATATACAGTAAAAACCAGTGTGATGTGTGTTGCTACAACTAGTCTGACAACCCATCCTCATATAGCATATCAAGGACGCACCATCTTATCAGATTAACCATTCGACTTACCAATGCAGTGTGGGAAGAAAGAAGTATTGGGACTGCGTATCCAAGCAATTGATGCCATCGACTCCTTCGTAGAACCTTGTAAGCGAAAAAGAAGTTGCAGTGTGCCTGTACAAAGAGCTAGCATAAGTTCAGTTATCTGCTTCTCGGAATTTTAGTTAGCCACTTATTGCAAAATTGTTCAATTACGTTGCTTGGCTTAATTTAGTTTGCTACTGATTACATAATGCCATAGCCTGTTAATCCTATTATAGACTGCGCCTATCTATGTGTTTGATACTTACTGTTAAGAATTACCTGTTTGCCTGAAATTAAATAGCTACTTAAGCACGTAGATAGCTGGTCATATGTACTTCTAGGGTGCAGCAAAATTCACGTGTAATTTATGTTCTGATACCCTGTTTGTTTAAATGGTTTGCTGTTATCACTTGTAGCACTAGTAATGTTTGCATGTTCATAGATAGACAACTGTCAGGTTTATATGAGGGACACCATCTTTTTAACTTATATATATGTGTGTCGGAATCATTTTGCTTACATCATAGAAATTTACAGATGTCTGTGTTGCTGGTAAACGGTACCGACTTGTTACTTTAATACATTGCCAAGAACTTGTTAGTTTTACTAGTTCATGTGTAATTAAATACGTTGCCAAAACTGGTTAGTTTTACTAGTTTGATGTTAGTTTCTTATGACTCTTGCAACACTTTATTTATGATTGCTAACATTCAAGTTTGCAGGATCCAACTGAAACTCCGTTGGCACAATAGGTAAGTTTTCAGAAACTTCCTTGTTTACCTGGTTTGCTGCTGTAACTTGTTGCTGTAATCATCTTACCAACTTCAAGTTTTCAGGATCCAATTAGAAGTCCAATTGCACAGCAGGTACATTTTCAAAAATATATTTGTGTAACAGGTTTGCTGCTATAACTTGTTGCTCTAATCAAGTTACTGACTACTCAACTTTTCAGGATCCAAGAGAAACTCCAATGCCACAACAAGTTCCTTTTGCAAAACTTGTTTGTTTAACTGCTTTGCTGCTGCAACTGGTTGCTCTAATCACGTTACTGGCTACTCAACTTTTCAGGATCCAAGAGAAACTCCAATGCCACAACAGGTACCTTTTGCAAAACTTGTTTGTTTAACTGCTTTGCTGCTGCAACCGGTTACAATGATGTTAATAACTACTTTTCAGCATCCAATCGAAACTCTTTAATTCCTTGTTTGTTTAACTGGCTTGTTGTTCTAACTCCCAGTTGAGATGTTTTGCTAACTTCAACTTTTCGGAATCCAATCAGAACTTTAATGGCAAAACAGGTTAGCCCAAGATCAAAGAGCGAGGTCCCCATGGACGTTGTATCATCCCACATCAGTGGCACCAGCCCAATCGTGCATCATGAATTGCCAACTTCTGATGCTCTAGAGGCTAAACTATTGGTAGAAAGAGATTTTGCTTCTGCACTTAGAGATGAAGTTGACATGTTGAGGAAGCAAACAGCACAATCACAAGCAGTACTCAAGACAACCATTAAATATTTGGTGGATTTCAAAACGAAGCAGCTGAGACTGACCGCATTGTTAAGGTCCTGAAAGAAAAAAGGAAATTAAATTCCCACTTGGTAAATCATAGGTGAAATGTTTTTTCCATCGCTGAATAACCTTTGTGTTGTTTGTTCATGTAATCGATCAAACCATTTGTTTTAGAGATCATGTAATAATTGTTTTTTGTTTTTTGGTCTGTAATTTTTTTGAGCACGAGTCTATATTAATTGATAAGACTCTGAGACATTTCATTTTGATTGCTGTGCCAGACCTACAAATATGCCAATCGGGCTGAATGTGCATTCAGCAATAATAGTAGTATAGATGGTCCTTAAGTGGCACGCATCAGAAAGGGCCAAGATGTTGTACTAGCACTGGTACAGCGAGGTGCTATACAAACGGTTTTTAACCCCTTTCCGCGATGGCGTTCTGAACCGTCGCCTAGTGAGTGACTGCGATAGGGGGGTCCTTCCCACACGATCCAGAAACCGTCGGGGATATGCCCTCCTGGCACACACGCTCGGCAAAATGAGGTCGTGTGCGACCGGCAAGCGTTCAAATACGGTTATACGTACAGTAGTGCTAAAAAAATACAATTATACAGGCAAAATCATTTTCGGTCGTAACTACATCCCACACAGTCAGTCCCCGCTAAACATTTCCGTTCGTATATACATCCCACACAGTCGCTCCAAGGAAAATGTTTCCGTTCGCAGGTACATCACACACAATTTTCCCCATTAAATCATTTGTGATAGCGTTGCCATTGCACACGATATTAACAATTTTATTGTTTGCGTTATTGAATGCATCACACACGGTGCGTAGAAGAAACTGTGTGGCAAAGGCTGTCCATCACACACAGTTTTTATGTGGTAAACGTTTGCGCAAGGTGGCCTAATGCAAACAGTTTTCAAGAGGATGTCGTGTGTGATTGTTCATTGATCCAACATGGTTTATTCCTAGAAACTGTGTGCGTTGCCTGAGGTAATCGCCCACGGTGTTTTCTCAATAACCGTTTGCAATAGAAAAACCCAATTAGCAAGCTAATTGGCCATTAGCAGGCTAATTGCCCTATTATTAATAATCCATTTATTAATTTAATTGACATTTCATATTAAGCACACAATATATTTCATTTCCATATTAAGGAAGCAGGATTTCATAATTGAAATACATCAGAGTACAACATCATATAGCTTCAGCACTCAGCTACCCCATTACACAACTGCACCAGCACCAAGTTTCACATGGAACATCTAGAACCTTTCGAAATTAGCATCATAGACGGTACATAGACAGATGCATCTCATCTGGAAAACTGCTGAAGCGGAAGGCGAATATTGAGCCTTCATTGATGTTGAAGGTCTTTGCAACTTTAGGCCAGTGTCTGTGGATGATTGACCGTCCATCCTTCGTCCTCTTCAGGAACACTTCAATATTGAACTATGGGTGTTGTATGAAAACCTTCCTCGCCTCCTGACTATAGAGGTGGTTTGAGAGGTAATCATCAGTGAACTGCTTTGGAAAGGCTTGAAAACAAGGATGTGCATAAATATCTTCTCTATATTGGAAATGGGGCAAAGGAATAAAAAAGGCAAGGTATAATAGTTAGTACCATCTTGTAGTGAACTGATGTCTTCTTCATTGTGCAGACAAAGATCTTGTTGTTTTTTGTTGCTAATTTTTGTATCCTAACAATCTTTCTGAGTTTCTTGACTTGACTGATATTCATGGACAACTCATTTCCCCATATGCAAAAAGGGTCAAACTGTGGGTCAAAACCTCTGACAGCAGGACCTACATGTGCAAGACCAAATTGTTAAAAACCTAAATATTAGAATGGTTCCTGTAATTGCACAATAATGTGCTATTAGTAAAGGACCATGCATGTGCTAACCTCGATTTTAAACCTCGGTGCTTCCCATTGTTTCCCTGCAACACATATAAGGTAGTTAGTCATCAGGTTAAGTGAGGGTTCGCATGCTATCAGTAAAATATGTTGATGAAAAATAAGCACATTGCAGATTCAGCATATTAATTCAAGACACATGGAAAACCCATTTATCCAAACCAAGCATGATTAAGAACTAGGAAATATAGCACTTGTATATGTTTCTCATGTATTAAGTGCAACCAAATTCGATTTATTCCTCACATGCACAACAATACAAAATTCTACCCACGACAATTGGACATCGCATTGCAGAATTGTACCAAGCAGTTAACTAAACACCACAACAAATGAACCAAACATTAACTAAGCACCACATTGCACAATATAACATACTCCTAATAGAAGATCAGACAGTTAACCAAACCAAGCATGCTTAACAACTTGGAAATATAGCAATTGTATTTGTTTCTCATGTATTTAGTACAGCCAAATTCAATTTATTTCTCACATGGTATACAATAATTGAATGCACCCACAACAATTGAACATCGCATTGCAGAATTGAACCAAACAGTTAACTAAACACCACAACAAATGAACCAAACGTTAACTGAGCACCACATTGCACAATATAACATGCTCCTAATAGAAGATCAGATAGTTAACCAAACCAAGCATGCTTAACAACTTGGAAATATAGCAATTGTATTTGTTTCTCATGTATTTAGTACAGCCAAATTTGATTTACTTCTCACATGGTATACAATAACATAATGCACCCACAACTATTGAACATCGCATTGCAGAATTGAACCAAACAGTTAACTAAACACCACAACAAATGAACCAAACGTTAACTGAGCACCACATTGCACAATGTATAACATACTAGAAGATCGGACAGTTAACCAAACTAAGCATGCTTGACAACTTGAAAATATAGCAATTGTATTCGTTTCTCATGTATTTTGTAAAGATAAATTCGATTTATTTCTCACATGGAAGACAATACAAAATTGCAGCCTGAAGAATTGAACATCACATTTGCAGAATTGAACCAAACAGTTAACTGAAGACGACAACTAATTAACCGAACAGTTAATAAGTGAGCACCACATTGCACGAGATATAGAACATATAGACTAGAGCAACAGATTGCATGGTAAAATTAGATAGCACAATTCATTAGAATTTGTTAAGGAAAGGCAGGAGCAGCACACGCAACGGGTAAACCGAGCATGCTTAACCGGCGTAGCTAGCAAATGGCAAGGTGCTCCTCCAAGATCTGGGGGTCGGCACGAATGGCAGCCATCGTGACCTCATCCGCGCGTGCGGCCGCGATTTGCTTCTCCGCTGCCAAATGCTCCTTGAGCTCCTGGCTATACTGCGTGCACCATGGCTTAGGGCGGCACTTATTTGGTGGAGGGGTCGGTGATTTGGGTGGAAGGTGTTGCCCCGACGGTGGGGGCATGTGGGATGTGGAAGAAGGAGGAGGATGGGGGTCGGGTGTGGATTACCTGCCTGGATAGACGAGGCCGAGCAGCGTGAAGGAGGGTTGCCGGCGAGGAGGCGGCGCTGCAAGCAAGGAGTGAAGGTTTCAACTTGGAAAGGAAGGCGAAAATATGGGAAATGTGGCTTTTGGTAAGGGGGAGGGGACGGGGAGGTAGATATTTCCACGGAAGCCGAAAATTTTGAATCAGTTCAGCAAAAAAACTGGCACGCAAAGTGTCATCAGACACGGTCCCTTATTCAGAACTGTGTACGATATGTGAACATCACAAACGATTCAGATAGCTTAACCCGTGTGTGATGAGTTTGAATGTCAAAAATTTTGGTTCGAATTTCCCTGGTTACAGTGGTCATCCACGTCATTGCATAATTTGGGTACACAAAGGAGACTACAGCACACCCACACTTCTTAATCGAGCAAGTTCAGCAATTAAACAGATCTAACTGACCTAAACATTACTCTAACAAATTAAAGACTGGCGCTCTTAATTAAACAAAACAAAGAGTACTACTACGGCTGGTGCTCGTCGATCTCCGCCGCCTCCTCCATGTCCAGCTCGCGCCCGACGGTCTCCTGGGGAAGGGGCTCCATGGCATCCATCGCACCATACTCGGCAAGCATCTCGCCATCCGCGTTCGCCATCTCTTTGGAAAAGGCCGCCACGAGCTGGGCGTGGGCGGCTGCAATCTGGGCTTGGACGGGCTCCGTCGTGGCAAGGTATGCAGCGGAGGAACAGACGGCTGCTCGAACGCTCTCGGCGATTGCCAACTCTTCGGCCGTGGGTTGCCGATCATTGTCGGAGAAGCTTCGTTCGATTTGTGCGGTGACCGCCACGAGCTGGGCGTGGGCGGCCTGGACATGGTCGTGGGCGGCCTCCATCAGGGCTAAGGCCACCGCTGCGGAACGGACAGCTGCTGTGCCGCTCTCGCCAGTTGCTATCTCCGAGGCAGATGTTGCTGTCGCCACCTGAGAAGCAACAGCGGCCGTTTGGGCTGCCTTGGCCGCTCGATCGCAGATTGCGGCCGTGCTCATGCACCTTGTTAGCACGCGCATGGCGGCTGCGGCCGCGCTCTCGCCAGAGTGGGCCGCCGAAGTTGCCCTCATGACGTGGGTCCACGTCCCCATCTTTCACCGGCAACGATTGAACAGTGAAATGATATTTGGGGAGCGAGCTAGTGTGTTTGACATGCCGGCTGTGGACTGTAGCCGACGCACCTTCCCGCGTAAGCCATAGGCGTACTATACACCGACGGTGCTCCAAGATATTTTGTACTGCATCTCACATGGTTGGTGGTAATAAACTGTGTGCGATCTACTTGATTTTTCATCTTGATTTGAATTACATAATGGGGTCACAGCGGCAATGGAGGGTGTTTGAATTGCTAGAACTTTTATCTGCAGTGAACATGCAACTATATGTGTGTCGTAAAAAAATTGGAATTATTCAGGGTTCGTTTGGACATTTTATACATTAAATTGGTTTTCTAGCCATTTCAGGTGAACAATTCAAAATTAAACTACATGCACATGCTCCGGTGCACCAACATGGGTTGTAAAATCATATATGTGTCCATGGGTTTATGCTTATGTCCCATACAAGAAATGGGGATGAATTTCAAACACCACGGCACCGTGGCTCTCCGGCAAACGTTGAGGTACTTGCTTTTGTAATTCTAGTAAATCCAAAACCCGTCTGAAATTCATGAACCTTGGCATGCTATCATGGAATGGCATCAACATGCTGGGGTAAAAAATATTGTCCCATTTGGGGCAGGTTATGGTATAAGCTTCTCATAAACCAGAACTTCTCACAAGAAGCCTCATGGTTCCGTTAGGGAAACGTGTCACCTTTGTGGACAAACCGATATTCCTTGCCTCTTCTTGCTTCCAATTTTTTCCTGGTGTCAACATAGAACAACAGAAGTGTCGTGTTAAAATTTTGAGATTTTCGGCGATCGTTTGGACATTTTTATACGTTAAATGAGTTTTCTAGGCATTTATGTGCATAATTCAAAATTTAACTACATGCACATGCTCCAGTACATAAAAACGGGTCACAAAATCAAATGTGTGTCCTTGGTTGCAAGCTTAGGTCACATGCAAGAAATGAAAATGAATGTCAAACACCTTGACACTGTCGCTCGGCTGCTAACATTGAGATACATGGTTTTAAAATTCTAGTAAATCGAAAACTCGTCTGAAATTCATGAAACTTGACATGATATCATGGAACGGCATCGACATGCCGTGGTAAAAATATTGTGCCATTTGGGGCAGGTTTGGGTATAAGCTTCTCGCAAACTAGAGCTTCTCTCACAACAAGCCTGATGGTTTCGGTAGGGAACGTGCCACCTTGGGGGACGAAATGATATCTGTTGCCTCTTCTTACTTTCAAAATTTTTCTCGTGTCAACATAGAACAGCAGGAGTGTCGTGTCAATTTTTGGGATTTTTCGGGGTTCGCTTGGACATTTTTATACATTAACTGAGTTTTCTATGCATTTATGTGCATAATTCAAATTTGAACTACATGCACATGCTCCAGTGCATATAAATGGGTTCAAAATTGAAATGTGTGTCCTTGGTTGCATGCATAAGTCCCATGCAAGAAATGAGAATGAATGTCAAACACCTTGCCACTGTCGCTCAGCCGCTAACATTGAGATACATGGTTTTTAAATTCTAGTAAATCGAAAACGTGTCTGAAATTTATGAAACTTGACATGCTAGCATGGAACGGCATCAACATGCCGTGGTAAAAATATTGTCCCATTTGGGGTAGGTTGGGGTATAAGCTTCTCACAAACCAGAGCTTCTCACAACAAGCCTCATGGTTACGGTAGGGAACGTTTCACCTTTCTGGACGAAAGGATATCCATTGCCTCTTCTTGATTTCAATTTATTTTTCTAGTGTCAACATAGAACAACATGAGTGTTGTGTTAATTTTAGGAATTTTTCGGGGTTCGTTTGGACATTTTTATACATTAACTGAGTTTTCTATGCATTTATGTGCATATTTCAAATTTGAACTACAGGCACATGCTCCATTGCATGTAAATTGTTGGAAAAATCAAATCTGTGTCCTTGGCTGCATGCTTAGGTCCCATGCAAGAAATGGGAATGAATGTCAAACACCTTGCCACCGTCGCTCGGCCGCAAACATTGAGACACATGGTTTTTAAATTCTAGTAAATCCAAAACTCGTCTGAAGTTCATGAAACTTGACATGCTATCATGGAGCGGCATCAACATGCTGTGGTAAAAAAATTGTCCCATTTGGGGGCAGGTTTGGGTATAAGGTTCTCAAAAACCAGAGCTTCTCACAACAAGCCTGATGGTTTCGGTAGGGAACGTGCCACCCTTGGGGACAAAACGATATCTGTTGCCTCTTCTTGCTTTCAAAATTTTTCTAGTGTCAACATAGAACGACAAGAGTGTTGTGTCAATTTTTGGGATTTTTCGGGGTTCGCTTGGACATTTTTATACGTTAACTGGGTTTTCTAGGCATTTTATGTGCATAATTCAAATTTGAACTACATGTACATGCTCCAGTGCAGAAAAATGGGTTGACATATGAAATGTGTGTCCTTGGGTGCATGCTTAGGTCCCATGCAAGAAATGGGAATGAATTTCAAACACCAGGGCACTGTTGATTGCCGGAAAAATGTTGAGATACTTTGTTTTTAAATTCTAGTAAATCCAAAACTCGTCTGAAATTCATGAAACTTGGCATGCTATCATGGAATGGCACCCGACATGCTGTGGTATTTTTTGTGTCCATTTTGAGAGAAGGCGCACTCGAATAATAGCCAACAAAGGCATTTTGAAAAAATAGCTGCCACTTTAATATCTCAAACGTTTGTATAATTTAAATCGTGTGCGTTCTGGTAACCATTCATGTGACGCCACGTGTCTTGGTTTTAATGGCTATAGGAGGTGCCGTGCGGACAGCTGCTTGACTGAACAAGAGGCGTGCGAGCGCAGTTCGGTGCGCAGGCTGACCGAGAGGCGTGCAAGCTGTCCTCCAATGCGCAGGCTCACCGGGAAGCGTGCGAGTTCTATGCTGCGCAGGCTCACTGGGAAGCGAGCCCTTTGACTTCCATGGCCGCCCGCCTTGCTCGCATCCTCTCCATTAATGACGCCCGAGCCGCTGTTTAATACAGGCGGCCTTACTATTTGCCTCCCATTCCCTCCCTCCAGCAGACCTCCACCAACGCCATGGCGTAGAAGGATCATCTGCCACTAGTCTTCAAGTTTGGTGAAGTCGACTCCGAGCCAGAGGAGATAGAAAATAAGGAGGAATGGGGCCCCATGGACATGGCCCTGAACGAGCTGGCCGCGGCGGTTGCTGCCCCCGCGCCCGGGCCAGCGACCATCCCCATAGCATTGATGGGCTGGTCGCCGAGCACTATCACAGAGCTGGAAGCCGCGGGCATCAGCGAGGTCTCCGCAGACCCGTGCGAGCTCGTGTACATGCCAGGGCTAGCGCTCATACCCGTGCCTGTGCGCGCCCCTCCAACCACCGTGATGCCGGTCCCCGTGCGTTTGCCTGCACCCACCGCGCCCGTGCCCGTGCGCGCGCCCCCTTCTGTGGCATGGGAAGCCGCCGTCGACCGCTACCTCGCAGCGCCGCCAGTTGCCGTCCTCCCGCGCCCCGCCCGTCAATCGCGCGATGACATGATGTTTGATTTCCAAGTGAAGAACATTCTGTGCTGCCTTGAAAACTTCAACAACGGCGTCCCGGAGGACGACAACGACAACGCCGGCACGGCACGCCGCCTCCACCGCCGCCGGAAATTGTTTTTATTGGGTTTATTACTGTATCTCGATCATATGAATATAAATTCGCAGTGTGACTGAATGAAAGATATGGTTTGACCGAACTTGCATTTTTCTCTCTTAATGTACAGAATTATCAAACGATTTTATTTTGAAAAAAATGTCAATGGTTTTTAAATATAAAACACTCATCAGAAACGTTTTAGTTAGAACACTCGTATGTAAATCGACAGCTTCCCCATGAAGCCAAGGGAAAATGTGCCGAGCAGGATTTGTGCAGCTCTTGATCGCAAACGTTTTAGATAGAACACCCATATGCGAGCTATGGTCTTCTCCCTTAAGTCAAGGGAAAATTCGCAGCGCAGGATTTGTCCATCTCTTCAACGCAAACAGTTCAGATTGAATACGGTATGCAAAGCCAGACTTCGGCGCTAAGCCAAGAGAAAAATGTGCCGAGCAGGATTTGTACATCCCTTCAATGCAAACGGTTGTTTTGGATGACCCATGTGCAACCACGTACAGACAATTTTGTAAGATTTGCATCTGTCATATTGGGTATATTGCCATTTGTCAAACTCGAAAGATTGACATTTGTTGATCTAGTAACATTGCCATTTGTTAACCTTGTAACACTGCGATTTGTCAAAATATGCAGCTAAAAATCACTAGCACTATCTAATTTCTGCAACTAAAATCCAGTAATTAAGCATAGATTTCATTCATAGATTAAGCAGTCGTTCTTTATACAAACAGTTCAACTCGACAGCTGAACCGACCAAACTTTTCCCCAATTGTTGCCAACCACGTACTGAAATAGCTAGTTCAACTATATATACTAGCTAATTTTAAGTACGTTGTACCGTTTCACCACATCGATAGTCAGATGAACTGAACAAAATAGCCCCTAAATACTACTACTACGGAGGGGCTTTGTACTACTTCCGACAGTCTCTCCTCTGCCGAGCGCGCTCAGTAAGAGACAGAGGAGGAGGAGCCTACCAACGAGCTGGACAACTGCAATACGGTGCCTGCCGCTGCTGCACCTTCAGCGACGCTCACCTCGAATGCCCTCTGCCGCTCCAGACGACCCCTCTTGAAGTGGTGGTTCTCCTTGTAGATCTCCTGATTCCTCGCCTCTGCCGTGGCATGTGCTGCGGACACGGCGGCGGTAAGGCTCTTTGCATGCTCGACGAGGCACTCCTCCTCCTCCTGCAGGAACTCGGTGTAGCGCGCAAGGTCGCTGACGCATGTGTGGGCCACCACCTCTGCCTACAACCTTTAGGCGGCGGTGGCGGAGCGGGTGATGACCCCGGCGGTCGACGGTGGGCTGGCGGCCACGGCGGCCGACGATGGGATGGCGGCCACGACCACCACCTCCCGCCTTCGGGCCGCGGCGGCGGAGCGGGTGATGGCCACGATGGCCGGCAGTGGGGTGGCGGCCACGACAGCCACCTCCCACCTTCGGGCCACGGCGGTGGAGCGGGCGATGGCCCTGGCTTTCGACGGTGGTGTGGCGGCCACGGCGGCAGATGGTGGGGTGGCGGCAACGGCAGCCGGCAATAGCTTCTGACGGGCAGCGGCGGTGCAGCGTGTGGTGGGTGTTCCACGCACAAACAACAGGGATGCCACGCGCACTACACTACGCCGGGGACTGCGCCACCGACGCGGTGTAGCCTCCCAGCTGGAGTTGTCCTCTGATGATGGCGGAGTGGCTGAGCGACGATGACGGACCGGTGCCATTGGTGATTGTGGGAGAAGCAGACGAGATAAGCTACAGGGAGGGAGGAGAAAATGCGACGCAGGACTCGCTGGCCGTGAGGGTTTATATAGCAGGCTGGTAAGCATTGGGATTTTGGGGGATTTCACCAAGTCGGGCGGGAAGCTTGCGTAGGAACCTGCGAGGTTGCGCGGGAACGGGCTCACCGACGATTCATTGGTGCCACTTTGAGCTACCGTTTGGCCAAAAGAATGCCCCCGCACGCTGCGCAAGCTTGCGCTGTAAGCCGTCTGCGGCAGCGGGGTGACAAGACGTGCGAGAGGAGGACAAAAGGCCATGTACACATACGGTTAATAAAAAAACATTTGCGATTTAATTACCTACTATACCCCCGTCCTGGTTTATAACTAGGATTTAACTAATAAAGTACGAATGCATGTCGCCAAAGATTATATACATGTTATTCTTCAGTAGACAGAGCAAATCACATGGCTTATTAGCAGCAATCGTTTGTGTTATTATTGGTCTCCGCACACATTTCTGATTACGGACCTGTTTGCCACGTATCACACACATCTTGTTCAGTTGAACCGTTTCCATTGTGTTGCCTAATCACACACAGTTCATCCTAGTGAACTGTATGTCGTATATCGCACACACCCTCATCTGGCTGCCCGTTTCTGTTGTTCTTCATCATCGCAAACAGTTCTTCTGGATTAACCGTTTGCCACTCATCGCACACGCAACTCTAATATGAACCATGTTTGATGTCGCCGCCATCGCAAACGTTTTGCATCTTTTTTGACGGTTTTATTACATCACCATCTCTGATTGATGCATCGCACACAGTTTCATCGAAGGGTCTCTAATTCGACTGTCGCGTTTGGACCATCCTGCAGTAGTGTAGCTTCGCTAAAAAATGATGCTCTTCTAGCAAAAAAAGTACAGCGGCCTGGCTTATGTATGTTAGTTGATATTATTGATCCATATACTCTATAAGTGTTTATATGTCTGTTAGTTTTGTACATTATTGGTTGATTGACTCAGTATTTTGAATCTTGAGACATCGCTTGTGTACATATCTAAATGAGAGTACACATTATGCTGCGTGTGACACTTGAGTTGGACATAAAGTGGTTTCAAATATTCAAATTCACCTTAAACTGGATTCTAGCTTCTGAATTCGAGTATCGGCGTTTGTAAATCATATTCATATATGACAGTGGAATACATCTTTGTTGTGCTTTTGAAGATATATAAAAACAGATAGAAAGAATTATAAAGATTCGTATAAGAATACAAAATGGATTCGAATTTAGTTGCCAGGGTAAACGTGGATGCTTATTGTCCCAAAATTTGAAAGAAGCGGCAAAATATCCACTCCCACGTCGGCTGCCCAAAGCCAGTGTTTGTGAGATGGAAATTACTGTGTACCCCTTACACGGACAATCCATCGGCCCGATTTCCACTGCTCTCAATAGGGGGTAGGTTAGTAACTTCAATTAGACGTGACATGACCGCCTCTGAGCCCATTCAGACACGGTGGGCGCCAAACATGGGCGGCAAAACACATTTGATTCAAGATCGTCCGAAAGACCTCTGTCTCTCGCTCCATTTCGCCATTCATACACGGTGGGAGGCAAAACAAACTCGACTCGGCCGAAATTGATGTAGGCAAATATTTTCAATAGGGGCAGGTTTGTAACTTCACTCAGACGTGACACAACCGCCCTACCTGTCAGCCCCGTTCTTACATCGTGGGCGCCAACCGTGGGCGCCAAAACACCCTCTCGTTGCCCGAAATTGCTCTGGGCAAATATTGGGGAGATGCGAGATTACTGTCCTATCCCCAACCGATGAGACGTCCAAATTTTAAACGGGGGCTAAGTTCGTAACTTTCCCATTTTCCGACAGGCACGTACCAAAAACATGGTTCCCCGTACCTCTCCCTCCATTTTCCCATTCATACACCATCCGCGCTAGAACACCATCCCCACACCAACCTCCTCCGTCCGCCACCCCATCCATCGCCTCCGTCCTCCACCCCATCCATCGCCGCCGTCCTCCACCATGCCGGAGCGCCTACCAAGACCGCGTCGTCCACTGCTAGAGATGGATGTTTCTCATCCACGGCGACGGACCAGGAGCCTTTCATCGCGTCCTCTCGCTTCATCGGCGTCGTCGTCCTCCTTGCCAGGGCCGCTCCCACGACCTTCTCATCCACCGCAACGGGACTTATCCCCCTATGCACCCGTCTACAGTCGCAGATCTGCTTCAACGCCACCGACAGCCATCACACCCCCGATGCCTACACGGCGCCGCAAGAGAGGTGGTACTACTTCATATCTGCTCAACTTTTTGTTCTCAACCAGAAAATAGATCGTAACTTGGTTACTATACTTTCTTTTCAGCTCTTAGAATTTAGTTCTTAGTTCGAAGCAAACAATGGTTGCTAAATAGCATTTCTGCGGTTTGCAGCTTCAAATCTGCCATGGCACAGTCATAATAGGGTTTAATTGATCATGCTTAGGGTTTCCCCCCTTTTATGATCACTATACGATCAGCATACGTGCTTCGTGTCATAATAGCACTGCTCCACCCATCAAGCTAAACAAGCTTAGTTGTTCAAATATGAATCTGATACTAATAAAATAGAGTCATTTAATTGCTCAGCTAAATGTTCCTAATTTAGTTTCGAAAATGCATGTACGCCGCTCGGGTGTGGATCTACAGGGTGCCCACGGTGGGTCACGGCCCACCCTGGGATTTTGGGTCGGCCCAGGCCCCGATTCCCCTCTGTTCTGCTGCGCTTTCAATCTCTACTCGCCCCCAGCCGCATGCCTCGCCGGTGACTTGCCGTCCCCGGACGGCATGACTCTAGGAGGAGACGCCGGACTAACAGGAGGTCAGGAGCCGCTCGCCCAACAGCGTCACCGCTGCCCAGGCGCGCCGCCGTGCCTACCTTCCCAGTCCGTTCAGGGCTCAGGCGTGCAGCAGCCACTAAGCCAACCCGATTTATCCTGAGATACGTCCTCAACATTCAGCAGCCACTCCTCATCACCCATTTTCTAATTGATTCATTACTCATTAGGCAGGACTGTCATTAGGGTTTGTTGTGTACTAAGTGCTACCTACACTTAATGGTTTAGATGTATTTCAGTAATCTTTAGTACCTATAAAGTTCACAGGGTTTCAAAATTCTGGCCCTAGGAACAGACACTAGTCATTTTGGATTGTTGGTCATAGTGACATTGACCCAGATTACTACCGCACGTCAGGTTTGTTGACAATTTTACTTGTCTTTCTTACTCATTCGATATGATATCCAATTATTCACGTCGATTAGTTGCAAACAATAAGTGCTAGACCAACTTCTTGATTCAGATTTTGGACGGTCTCTTACTGCAGTTACAATTCTGCATACTTGTCCTAGTAAGCTCACAAGTAATGATTGATTCACTACCTCTAAGCTTGCCTTGTCATATTTGTTGTCAATATTCTTTTAGGGTGGACCACCCTGTTTCAAAATACTGGAACCGCAGACATGAGTGAATAGTATTTCTCTGTGTGATCTCTTCCATCATGTGTGGGCAACGAACACTGCATTGTATAGAAAGAAAGTGTCATTTCCACCTTTTACATAGACTACGATCTTTTACATGGAATACAATCTGCCTACTTGCTTTGTGTCGCACTACCAGCACTCCACCCTTGAAGCTAAACATTATGCCACTCATAATTCCTTAGTTTATTTGTTCAAATACGAATTTGATATGATTCTAATGTTCCTACTTCAGTTTTGAAATGTGTGTCTGTCTGTTATAGAGACATAAGAGGTTTGTATTTCTGTGTGTGGTCTGGTCAGCACGGTTGGGGGTGAACTTTGCATACGCAGGGGTTTATAGGGAGACACTCTTTGAGTTGAATCTGTAATGCATTCCATAGATAATCTGACTACTTTTTATGTTTTCAAGAATCTCAGATACTGAACAGCATCATAATGATTATGAGCTTGCGCGCATGAAAAGAATAAAACAGAACAATGCCATGGCTGTCAAACTTGGCATTAAGGGACTGAAATCAAGTCTGGATGCAATGCAATGCAAACGCTCTCCACCTACAGATTCATGCTCAGAATATGATCCTAACAGTGATTCTGAGCTAGAGGGAGACCTAAGTCAATGTAGCTCCCTAGTGGAGGAGTCAGAGGCAGATGCCCTATCTTATTCACCCATCAAGGTGCTTGCTCTAACTTTCCAAGGTTATATTGGTCGCACATATCTTGCAACTGATGCTTTGCATTGCTTCTACTTTGTTGCACTGCCATTAGCTTAGTTTACACATTGTGTATGTGAATACGCCCTGCCTATCCATTTTCAGTACATATTCCATCTGTCATCATACCATATTTATCCATTCAAATGCTATTCTTGTGTATCAGACGTTCAAAAGGAAGAGGGCGATTGCTGATCACGGAGGAGCACGAACAAAGTATTTGGAAAAGGTAGTGACACCTGATAAATCAAATAGCCCATTAGGTGTAGTTGCAATATCACCAGACCCAGAAAACACGGCCACAACTCTAGCAGACTCTAGCCCTACTACACTGGCCATCTCTGATGCCCCAACTCAGCAGACACCAACTGCCACAAACAGTATGATGATGCCAGTTGACATAGCACCAGCTCTACGACGCAAAACCCCCATTCCAGCAAAGAGTACACCAAATCCAGTTGCCAAATCCCTTTTCGAACGAGAGAGAGCCCCAATTGCAGCAAATAGGACTCATGTTCCACTTCTTCCCAGTTTAGAAGATGAAGCTTATATTGTTGTGAGGAACTTTGTGCGCATCTTTCCTTCATGGAAAGATTATACCACAGACAAAGAACAATTTCCAATCTTCCTCCGCAACTTACGCGTAAGCAATGTACTAATGTCATTCATGGTAATTACTGCATATGTTTCTGCTGACAGAAGACACAAGATTTCATTCTTTTAAATAGGCGAGGACCAAACTGGATAGTCAAGATGAGCAAGGGTTGGTTGCACTTTTCAAGCACTCGTTGATGAAGTATCGTTCCTACCTAAGGCAAGCGCACTTCGATGGCAAGCCTCTAAATGAAATTTTTTGTAAAGTCTCCGGTGCTACATTTATCAGACAGTGACTGGAATAATCTTGTTACACATTGGTCTCGTCTGTAGCATAAGGTACTTTCTATGATATCACATCACAATTTGAACTACATTTCTGCATGTGCCTTAACGTCTCACTTGTATGAAAATTGTTTGCATAACAATATTCATTCTCAAGGGACCACAGAATCTCGCAACTATACTGCACACTGCATTGCTCTTGTGAGTAGCTCTTGCCCTGTATGACCATACTTACTTTCATAGCTGGTTGATTATGTAGCATCACTACACATGTTAGCCTCGTTATCCTCCATTTGGTGGACATTATAAGATCCGTATCGACCCTTACATAAATTTGGAATCAACTCAATGCTTTTGAAGAGGTTTAGCTCTGCAATCCTCTTGTAAGGACTCTCACTGTACTTACATTAACAGCTACTCCCTCCATCCCATAATATGAGAGCGTTTTGTACAGTACACCAGTGTTCAAAACACTCTTATATTATGGGAAGAGGGATTGGTTCATTGTGTAGCATTCTGCATCTTATCTCCCTCGCCCACCATTTACTAAAAAATATCAGATCTATATTTAATCTTACCAAAAAGTTGAATACACAGACAATGCCAGTGCAGAAGTGTAGCCCATTGCTCTTGTCAGTACATTTTGTCCTGTAACGCTTGTACTTCCAGGGATTGGTAGTTGATTATGTAGCATCAATCTGCATCTTATCTTCAATATCATCTATCCCTTCCAGTATTATCATATCTATAATTACTCTCTACAAAATGTAGAGTACAGGCAATGCTTATGAAGAAGATTCTGTGCTGAAATTCTTGAGTTATCCTTCCCTTGACATGGAGAAGGGCATTATAAAGCCGATGTTAACTGTTAATGTAAGTCAGTCCTTCTAAAGCCTTTATCCTCAACTGTTGTTTAATTTGCTCATACTCCCTATCGTTAACTGCTGTTTAGTTTGTTGTTTCTATCAAAAAGCATGTTCGCAACAACTGTAAGTTCCAAGTTTTACTTGTAAAACCAAATTCCTTATTCATACCATGCGCATTACTCAATACTCCCTATATGTATGCTTGTTTTTGTGGATCTATAATCCAGTGTGTGGTGAAGCAGCCCACGTTTGCACCTTGTCATCTCCTGTTTTATCTTACTGAAGTGGCTGATGATATGAACAACATGCCATGCACATTAACCAAAATAGATACAATGATTGTCTTTGCCCTTCATCTATGCTTGTTTTGTTGACATGGTAATCCAGAAGTGTGGTGAAGCTCCCCGCATTATGAATAATGCCAAATTATGCTATTGATATTTTGAACTTACTCTTTATTTTCTAATTTGAAATTGGATGGAATTGACAGCACAATTATCATCTTTGTTTATACACGTGCAAAACCTGTCATCTCTCTGCTTGTTTCAAGGTGATATGCCTGATGGCATGCACAAGTCTGCTGAAGGCTGTGAGACAAACCCAACATATATTGCAGCAAAGAAGGCAAAACATCTTGAAGATAGCAAGACAACCCCAAAGTCTTGTCTTGATGCAGTGTTCAAGTTACTTGAGACTAGCAGTCAGACAAGCTCACAGAATTCGCTGTCTGAATCAGTTTGACTTCTTCAGTCCCAAGTTCTAGCAGAAAGGTATTCTGCAACTCAACTTCGACAGGAAGTCCCATCTCTAAGAAAGATTGCGGAGAACACCAATGAGAACCTCATTGCTAAACAGCTACACCTGGAAGCTATGACCGACATGCTAGGCCGGTCTCACAGCCTTGCTCAGCAGCTTGCGCAGCAGTTCCCGCGCAAGGCTAACCTTTCTTGAACTGTCTTGGAAGTGGTCTTGGTTCAGTATTATTTTGTTACGCTGAAATGGCGCCCAGTTTTTGTAATCTGCTTCTTCGTTACGCTTTATGATCACTGGTGGCGAACTTCGATGCCCAGTGGATGTAATATACCATAAATCCTTTATTGTATAGTGTAGGTTTATTCTAAGTTACTATGTCGTAATTTCTTTATTGTATAGAGTAGGTTTGTTCTTAATTCCTACTAGTTACCGTATATGCCATCATTCTCTATCTGAAAAAAAACGGCAAAAATCTGATGTAGTCGACAGGGCCAAAACATTCACCTCTAATGGGCCTGCATTTTAGCGGGCCACAATTGGGCCAGCCTGCAACTTTCTTGGGCCTGAAAGGCCATTGTGGCCTTCACACTTTGCGCCAGGCCCACAACTTACACAGGCCTATATTCGGCCCAAAGTTTAGTTGGGCCTTTAGTGGACCCAGCGCTTAGTTGGGCCCATGTACCTTCGGGCCATTAATAGGCTGAATATTCTGCTGGCCTGTTATGGCCCAGAAGAAACCATGGGCCTTTAGCAGGTCGAAATGCATGTTGGGCCTCAATTTTCACTAGTCGTCGACGGGCCTTCAGCAGGCTAAAATGTAGACCGGGCCATTATTGGCCCAGTTATATGACGGGCCATTACCAGGCCCAAACATATCTCGGGCCTTAGTTGGCCCATTGATATCATGGGCCTTTAAGAGGCCGAAAGCTTAGTAGAGGCATCAACAGGCCGAATTATAAGACAGGCCTTTAACAGGCCCAAAGTCACGTTGGGCTGAACTGTTGCCACCTTGATCACGGGCCGTTAGAGGGCCGGATGTCGCGTCGGACCATATATGGCCCATGGGTAGCACGGGCCATTCCCAGGCCGAAAGACACACCAGGCTGAAATGGGCCCATGTCTACATCAGGCCTCTAACAGGCCGAAATGTCACTGGGCCGTAATTGGGCCCAAATATTCGGCAAACAATTAACGGGCCAGATCTGGCTTCGGGCCGTAAATGGGCCTTGTTTAAATGGGCCGTCAGTGGGCTGGCCCACTAATACCTGAGTAAATACTATGGGCCTTTGACTGGGCCGGCCTTTTTAACCTATATGGGCCTCTGTTGGGCCCTGCCATGTGTCGACGTATCATAGGCATGTCTCCTCCATTAGACGGGCGACATCTGGCCCACCGAGGAGCCGACACGTGTTTCCTCCAGCCAATGATGATTTTACACGTGGAAAATCCCCATTGGTCCGGGCTGTTAACGGGTTATCGGATCCAAACCGGAACCCGATAGCTTAATGGCGACCCGTTACGGTGGATGCCATGTGTCGGTTACCCTTGACGAAAGCACTTCCATGACGCGCCATTTATCGTCATGGAAGTGGACACTTCCGTGATGATAATTTTGGTATTGTCATGGAACACTTCTACGACAGCATAGGTATGACTATCTTGATTCTGTCATAAAATCGTCATGGATGTACATGCATGACAAAAAATGCGGCCTACTGTGACAAACATGTATCATCACGGAAGTGGTTTTTTTTTGTAGTGCGAGGAGCTATAATTTCGTGTCACGACGAAATTTCAGATTTTGGTGTCACGGCAACGTTTTCTGAAATGATCGCCACGACAACATTTTCTGAAATTGTCATCATGGCAATGTTTTTGAAACAATTGCCTAGGTAACAAAATATTGGCCGTCACGTCGCTTCAACTGGAGATTGAAGACGATCATGGTGGATTCCCGGCGCCCAGGGCTATACCATGTCATGCTATTATGAATTGCCTGAGATGTTTATCCCTTTATTGTTTGCACCCTTTTGATTGCGCAGTAGTAAATTATTAGGGTGATCTCTCGTAGTAAATATCAAGTTAAAAGGTGCTCTTCCCAGTGTAGCAACCGTCTATAACACTTAATGGTCTGGAGTACATCATGTCCACATGAGCATAGTTTCAAATAGCGGAGATAGCATCCGCTATTGCGTCTGCCATAGTGCTAGCGCAATAGCATTCACTATTGCTCAAGTTAAATGTCATTTACTTTTTGTTAATGATCTAGAAATATAAACAATAATCTAGTGTTTTTAAAAATCCGCTATGTGGACATAGCACCCGCAATATCGCCCGCTATCCGCATTCCGCTACGTGGACCCAAATCCGCTACCAGCCCGCTATCCGCTATTTAAAACCATGCACATGAGTACAAACTGGTTGTGAGGTGTAAGACGGGGATGGTCAGACCATGCTAGCAGATAGCACTCATTTGTCTTGAAGTTCTAGCAGAATCATTCTGAGCTCGGAGCACAAAGCATCGAAAGATGAACAAGTGTCATATGGAGATATGATCAGCAAAAGTTTACCCACCGGTCAAAATTCTCATCATCAGTGATGTCCACATCAATGGCTGAGAACTAGGCTTGGATCTTGAATCACTCACTATCAATTATGAGAGATATCGATTTGAGTGGGAGCACAATTATGTATTTATTAAGTTCAATAACTAGTGCAAATTAATTATGAACAATGTCTATGCATAGTTTGCATTATAGTTGTAGAATTATGGCTCACAGTTCCACCTTTGTTGTTGAAATCGTCTAACTGTTATTTATCTGGTTGAAACGTTATGTTTGAGAGGATCGTCCTCTAAAAGTGCCAAGAAGGATTTTGTCCTACTGCATGTTTACAATACTCTCTTGCTGATGCTATGGATGACGAGACTCACGTCCTTCGATCCAAAATCTAGAATTGCATTATGGTCTGCTTGCTTCTAAGAAACCCAAACTTCAAAATGTTTGGGATAGTTATGTGATATTCTTGGAACTGAAAATTGTTTTCAGAAACAAACAAAGGCTAAAAGATATGTGATCTCTAAAGAAGTGTTTTGTTTGCAAATTCTAGTGAAGTGTTCAACTATGTTTAAGACTGAAATGCGTAAGATCCGAAAGAAAGCCAGTCATGTGTTGACGGTGAAAACTTGTAGAGAAAGAACAAAACCAAAGGATGTAATGAGACTTACACGCCTAGGGAAGTTCGGGGCTCACGCCACTCTTAAAGTTGTTGTTTCTTCTGAGAATAAGAGAAATATTGAAGTAAAACTATAAGAAGTAAAAGGCAGAAAGAAAAGAAGACTATGATGACCCACAAGTATAGGGGATCAATCGTAGTCCTTTCGATAAGTAAGAGTGTCAAACCCAACGAGGAGCAGAAGGAAATGACAAGCGGTTTTCAGCAAGGTAATTTCTGCAAGCACTGAAATTGTCGGTAACAGGTAGTTTAATAGCAAGATAATTTGTAATGAGCAAGTAACGATAACGGTAAATAAAGTGCAGCAAGGTAGCCCAATCCTTTTGTGGCAAAGGACAGGCCAAAACAGTCTCTTATAATAAGCAAAGCGTTCTTGAGGGCACACGGAATTTCATCTAGTCACTTTCATCATGTTGGTTTGATTCACGTTCGCTACTTTGATAATTTGATATGTGGGTGGACTGGTGCTTGGGTGTTGTTCTTACTTGAACAAACCTCCCACTTATGATTAACCCCCTCACAAGCATCCGCAACTACGAGAAAAGTATTAAGATAAAATCTAACCATAGCATTAAACATATGGATCCAAATCGGTCCCTTACGGAATAGCGCATAAACTAGGGTTTAAGCTTCTGTCACTCTAGCAACCCATCATCGAATAACAACTCCACAATGCATCCCCTTAGGCCCAAATATGGTGAAGTGCCATGTATTCAACGTTCACATGACACCACTAAGGGAATCACAACATACATATCATCAAAATATCGAACACATATCAACTTCACATGATTACTTGCAACATGACTTCTCCCGTGACCTCAAGAACAAAAGTAACTACTGACAAATGATATTCATGCTCAAGATCTGAGGGGTATTAAATAGCATAATGGATTTGAACATATAATCTTCCACCAAATAAACCATATAGTAATCAACTACAAGATGTAATCAACACTACTAGTCACCCACAAGTACCAATCTGAGGTTCCGATACAAAGATTGAACACAAGAGATGAACTAGGGTTTGAGATGAGATGGTGATGTTGAAGATGTTGATGGAGATTGGCCTCCCAAAGATGAGAGGGTTGTTGGTGATGACGATGGCTTCGATTTCCCCCTCCGGGAGGGAAGTTCCCCCGGCGGAATCACTCTGCCGGAGGGCAACAGTGCTCCTGCCCAAGTTCCACCTTGAGACGGCGGTGCTCCATCCCGAAAGCCCTCTCCTTAATTTTTCTAGGTAAAAAGACCTTATGTACCAGAATATGGGCACCGGAGGTGGGCCAGGCTGGCCACAACCCACCAGGGCGCGCCTAGGGGGCCTGGCGCGCCCTGGTGTCTTGTGGTCACCAGGTGGCCTGATGTCTACTACACAACTTGTTCTTGTAGACTCGTGTTGGGCCTCCAAGCGCAGAGTTTTGTAGGACAGTAGCAAATTTCCCTTAAGTGGATGACCTAAGGTTTATCAATCCGTGGGAGCCGTAGGATGAACATGGTCTCTCTCAAATAACCCTGCAACCAAATAATAAAAAGTCTCTTGTGTCCCCAACACACCAAATACAATGGTAATTTGTATAGGTGCACTAGTTCGGCGAAGAGATGGTGATAAAAGTGTAATATGGATAGTAGATATTGATTTTTGTAATAGGAACAATAAAAAACAGCAAGGTAGCAATTGATAAAACGGAGCACAAACGGTATTGCAATGCTTGAAAAAGAGGCCTAGGGTCCGTACTTTTGCTAGTGCAATCTCTCAACAATGCTAATATAACTGGATCATATAACCTTCCCTCAACGTGCGATGAAGAATCACTCCAAAGTTCCTATCTAGCAGAGAACATAAGAAGAAATTGTTTGTAGGGTACGAAACCAGCTCAAAGCTACTCTTTTCGATCAATCTATCCTAGAGTTCGTACTAAAATAACACCAAGCTATTCTTTCCGATTGATCTAACCAAGAGTTCGTACTAAAATAACACCATATGATACACATCAACCAACTCTAATGTCACCTAGATACTCCAATGTCACCGCGAGTATCCGTGAGTTGATTATACGATGTGCATCAAACAATTTCAGGTTCATAATACTCAATCCAACACAAAGAACCTCAAAGAGTGCCCCAAGATTTCTACCGAAGAAACAAATATGAGAACGTGCATCAACCCCTATGCATAGATTACCCCAATGTCACCTCAGGAATCCGCGAATTGAGTGCCAAAACACATATCAAGTGAATCAATATGATACCCCATTGTCACCACGTGTATCCATAGCAAGACATACATCAAGTGTTCTCAAATCCATAAAAGTATTCAATCCGATAAGAACGAAATCTCAAAGGGAAAACTCAATTCACAACAAGATAGAGAGGGGAAAACACCAAATGATCCAACTATATTAACAAAGCCCGCGATACATCAAGATCGTGCCATCTCAAGAACACAAGAGAGAGAGAGAGATTAAACACATAGCTACTGGTACAAACCCTCAGCCCCAAGGGTGGACTACTCCCTCCTTATCATGGTGGCCACCGGGATGATGAAGATGGCCACCGGTGATGATTTCCCCCTTCGGCGGAGTGCCGGAACGGGGTCTAGATTGGTTTTTCGTGGCTACAGAGGCTTGTGGCGACGGAACTTCTGGTTTAGGGTTACCCCCAGGGTTTTTGGAATATTTGGGAATTTATAGGGCGAAGAGACGGTGCGGGAGGCCACCGAGGTGGGCACAACCCACCTGGGCGTGCCTGGGCCCCCAGGCGCGCCCTGGTCTCCTCGGAGCTCCCCTCTGGTACTTCTTTGGCCCACCGGGTGTCTTCTGGTCCAGAAAAAATCTCCAAAAAGTTTCGCCGCGTTTGGACTCCGTTTGGTATTGATTTTCCTCGATGTAAAAAACAAGCAAAAAACAGCAACTGGCACTGGGCATTATGTCAATAGGTTAGTCCCAAAAAATGATATAAAGTTGCTATAAAATGATTGTAAAACATCCAAGAATGATAATGTAACGGCATGAATACTTCATAAATTATAGATACATTGGAGTCGTATCAGCATCCCCAAGCTTAATTCCTACTCGTCCTCGAGTAGGTAAATGATAAAAGAAATAATTTATGAAGTGTGAATTCTAGCAAAATGCATTAGTTTGATCAATGAAAATTTCAATCACTTTTTCTAGCATCATAACAACAACTCATTCTCATAAAACTTATCATAATGAGGAGCAATTGAAAACGGAATTTTTGTTGTGGAAAGCTACCTATCATATTCATCATATACTCTTTCTTTTGTAGCATGGACATTTGGACTTGAATGATTCAAAGAAATATTCTATAATTTGACATGAAGACATCAATACTCAAGCATATCAACAAGCAACCATGTCTTTCAAAATATCAACACTAAAGAAAGTTATCCCTAGCCCATCATGCTCAATCATTGATCAATTCGCAAAACACACTCGCATATTAGCTACATCCAATGCTCAAGTACGATCGTAGTGCCGCTTAGTTGGTGCTTTATAAGAGAAGATGGAGACTCAAATAAAAATAAAAAATGCATAAAGTAAATAGATAGGCCCTTCGCAGAGGGAAGTAGGGATTTGTAGAGGTGCCAGAGCTCAAAGCATAAATTGAGAGATAAAAATTTTGAGTGGCATACTTTTCCCGTCAACGAAAACGACCGAGTAATTCCCAACACTTTCCATGCTAGATATATCATAGGCGGTCCCCAAACAGAAAATAAAGTTTATTCCTTTTTCCACCATTCTTCCATGATCCATGGCTAGCCGTATCCACGGGTGCCCTCCATACCAACACTTTCCAAGGAATTTATTATTTGACAACATAAAGTAAATTCATTTTTCATTTCGGGACTGGGCATCCCTAATACCTTTGTCGTACTCTCGTGCAATGACAAGTGAATAAACACTCATCTTGAGAATAACACATCTAGCATGGAAAATATTGGCCACCCCATGCCGCTTCATGAGCAGTACGAGCACACAAAAAGGAAATCATTTTGAAAATTTAGAGATGGCACATACAAATTTGCTTAGAACGGCATGGAAATACCGCATATAGGTAGGTATGGTGGACTCATTTGGCACAACTTTGGGTTTAAGAATTTGGATGCACAAGTAGTAATCCCACTTAGTACAAATGGAGGCTAGAAAATAGATTGAGAAGCAACCAACAAAGAAACAAAAATTGACATAAACGAGCATTGAGCATAACTAACACCGAATAATGCACCACAAGTAGGATGTAATTTCATTGCATAATTATTGACTTTCGTGCTTGCATAGGGAATCACAAACCTTAACACCAATATTCTTAATAAAGCATAATTACTCACCAACGTGACTCACATATTATTATCTCCATATCGCAAAACTATTGCAAGAAATCAAACTTATCATATCCAGTGATCTACATGAAAGTTTTTATTATATCCTTCTTGAATATCCATTACTTTGGGACTAAATTTATGTATTACCATTGTTACTAAAAAGCTCTCAAATAAATTTAAGTGAAGCACGAGAGCGTAAGTATTTCTTCAAAAATTTCAACTCTCAAAATAATCTAAGTGAAGCATGAGAGTAAATGACAAACTACTCCAAAAAGATACAAGTGAAGATCAAATGAGTAGTTAAGTAAATGGGTAGCTAATCGAGGACTTTCTCTTATTTAAAACTTTCAGATATAAGTATTTTATTAAAACAGCAAGAAAAAAAATTACATTCTAAGAATAGCACACATTATGTGAAGAAGCAAAAACTTAGGCTCAACCGAGGCTAACTGATAATTGTTGATGAAGAAAGGTGGGATGCCTACCGGGGCATCCCCAAGATTAGATGCTTGAGACTTCTTGGAATATTAACTTGGGATGCCTTGGGCATCCCCAAGCTTGAGCTCTTGTGTCTTCTTCATTCCTCTCAAATAACGGTTTCCCTAATTCTTAAAAACTTCATCCACACAAAACTCAACAAGAACTCGTGAGATAAGTTAGTATAAATCAATGCAAAACCTTATCATTCTCTATTGTAGAAAATCACTAAAATTATTATTCAACATTGCATACTAAATGCCTCTGCATATTTAATACTCCTATCCTCAAATAGAATCATTAAACAAGCAAACATATGCAAGCAATGCGAACATAACAGCAATCTGTCTAAACAGGACAGTCTGTAAAGAGTGCAATTGCACTCATACTTCCATAACTCCAAAAAATTCTAAAAATTTACAACACTGTAGAATTTATCAGAGCTTATGGTGCAAAAAGTTTCAACATTTTATCACATTCTGACTTTTCTGGATAATTATTGCAACAGCAATAAACTTTCTGTTTTGAAACAGCAACTCATATACTTGCAAAATAAGCATGGTGAAGGCTATCCTTGCCGCTTTTATTGAAGTAAGAGATGCAAAACATTATTATAAATAAATGAAATAAAATGCTAACAAAATAAAATGATGCTCCAAGCAAAACTCATATCATGTGACGAATAAAAATACAGCCCCAAGTAAGGTTACCGATAATGTTGGAGACGAAAGAGGGGATGCCTTCCGGGGCATCCCCAAGCTTAGTTGCTTGGATATTCCTTGAATATTACCTTGGGGTGCCTTGGGTATCCCCAAGATTAGGGTCTTGTCACTCCTTATTCTCCTCATATCGATATCTCACCCAAAACTTGAAAACTTCAATCACACAAAACTTAACGGAACTTCGTGAGATGGGTTAGTATGATAAAGACAAATCATTCACTTTGGTACTGTCAAAGACAAGATTAATAATTGTTCTCACACAATGCCTACTGTACCTTATCATTTCTACAATTTATATTGAGCAATATAAGCCATAGAAACTAGAAAACAAGCAAACTATGCATTGAAAACAGAATCTGTCAAAAACAGAACAGTACATAAAGATCTGAATTACGGTCATACTTATGTAACTCCTAAAATTCTAAAAATTTAGGAAAACGTATAAAATTTGTATACCAATCAACTTTAAAAAATTCAGAATTTTTCCACGGTCCAGTAAAATATAGTAATTTCTGTACTGGACGCAAAATTTTCTGTTTTTGCACAGAATCAAGTCAACTATCATCCACACTATCCCAAAGGCTTTACTTGGCATTTTATTGAAACAAAAGCTATAAAACATGATTACTTCAGTAGCTTAATCATGTGAACACACAAAAACATTAAGGGTAAATGTTGGGTTGTCTCCCAACAAGCGATTTTCTTTAATGCCTTTTTAGCTGATTTTAATGATGCTCACATAAAAGATAAGAATTGAAACACAAAAGAGAGCATCATGAAGCATATGACTAGCACATTTAATTCTAACCCACTTCCTATGCATAGGGATTTTGTGAGCAAACAACTTATGGGAACAAGAATCAACTAGCATAGGAAGGCAAAACAAGTGCAACTTCAAAACTTTCAACATAAAGAGAGGAAACTTGATATTATTGCAATATGTAAAAGCATATGTTCCCGTCTCATAATAATTTTCAGTACCATCATGAATGAATTCAACAATATAGCTATCACATATAGCACTCTTTTCATGATGCATAAGCATAGAAATTTTGTTACTCTCCACATAAGCAAATTTATTCTCATGAATAGTAGTGGGAGCAAACTCAACAAAATAACTATCATGTGAGGCATAATCCAATTGAAAATAAAAATCATGATGACAAGTTTCATGGTTATCATTTGTGACGCCCCCGATTCAATCGTACACTAATCATACACGCAAACGTGTACGATCAAGATCAGGGACTCACGGGAAGATATCACAACACAACTCTAATAGTAAAATAAGTCATACAAGCATCATAATACAAGCCAGGGGCCTCGAGGGCTCGAATTCAAGTGCTCGATCATAGACGAGTCAGTGGAAGCAACAATATCTGAGTACAGACATAAGTTAAACAAGGTGCCATAAGATGGCTAGCACAAACTGGGATACATGTCGAAAGAGGCGTAGGCCTCCTGCCTGGGATCCTCCTAAACTACTCCTGGTCGTCGTCGGCAGCCTGCACGTAGTAGTAGGCACCTCCAGAGTAGGGGTCGTCGTCGACGGTGGCGTCTGGCTCCTGAACTCCAGCATCTGGTTGTGACAACCAGAAAGAAAAGAAAGGGGGAAAAGGGGGAAGCAAAGCAACCGTGAGTACTCATCCAAAGTACTCGCAAGCAAGGAGCTACACTACATATGCATGGGTATATGTGTAAAGGGCCATATCAGTGGACTGAACTGCAGAAAGCCAGAATAAGAGGGGGGATATCTAATCCTGTCGAAGACTACGCTTCTGGCAGCCTCCATCTTGCAGCATGTAGGAGAGAGTAGATGGTAAGTTCACCAAGTAGCATCGTATAGCATAAACCTACCCGATGATCCTCTCCTCGTCGCCCTGTGAGAGAGCGATCACCGGGTTCTATCTGGCACTTGAAAGGGTGTGTTTTATTAAGTATCCGGTTCTAGTTGTCATAAGGTCGAGGTACAACTTCAGGTCGTCCTTTTACCGAGGGACACGGCTATTCAAATAGATAAACTTCCCTGCAGGGGTGCACCACATTACCCAACACGCTCGATCCCTATGGACGGGCACACTTTCCTGGGTCATACCCGGCCTCGGAAGATCAACACGTCGCAGCCCTACCTAGGCCTAACAAAGAGGTCAGCACGCCGGTCTAAATCCTATGCGCGCAGGGGTCTGGGCCCATCGCCCATTGCACACCTGCATGTTGCGTGGGCGGCCGGAGAGAAGACCTAGCAACCTCCATTACAAAGGAAGTTGCGTTACGCGGTCCAACCTGGCGCGCGCCGCTCAGTCGCTGACGTCTAGGAGGCTTTGGCTGATACCACGACGTCGAGTACCCATAACTGTTCCCGCGTGGTGGTTAGCGCGTATAGGCTCGTAGCCAGACTCAGATCAAATACCCAATCTCGTTAAGCGTGTTATTTTGAAGTAACCGCGGACGCCGACCAGGGCCAGGCCCACATGTCTCCTAGGTGGTCACAACCTGCCCTGTCGCTCCGCCACAAAGTAACACTCGGGGGCCGTCGGGAACCCAGGCCCACCACTACCTGGATGGAACCACCTACCCCTTCAGCCCCCATCTCCGAACAGTAACATAGGTAATGTAAAAGTATATAGTATATGTACCCGTGATCACCTCCCGAAGAAATCACGACCCATTAGTATAGCATGGAAGACGGACAAGAGTGTAGGGCCACTGATGTAATTCTAGCAACCTATACTAAGCATTTAGGATTGCAGGTAAGGTATCAACAGTAGTAGCAAAGACAGGCTATGCAGCAGAATAGGATTAACCGAAAGCAGTAACATGCTACACTACTCTAATGCAAGCAGTAGAGAGAAGGAGTAGGCGATATCGGGTTGATCAAGGGGGGGGGGCTTGCCTGGAAGCTCGGCAGAGAAGGACGAGTCGTCAACGCTGTAGTCGTTCACGGCAGCGTCGTCAGCGGTCTCGGCGTCTATCGAGAGAGAAGGAGGGGGGAGGAAACAGTAAATACAAAGCAAACAATGCTACACAAAGTATGACATGAAAATATGCAGTGCCGGGGTGTTCTACTGCCTAACTAAATGATTTAGTTAATTTAGGAATTTATTCGGATTTATTTAATTAATGTTGGGCACTATTCATTTACTGAAACCGGTCTAAAAGTTCAATGTTCTTATAGCTGCGGGCGTCTGACGGGAATACGGAGGGAGTATCCGGGTTCGTATCGGAATTCTGAGCAAGTTTCATGTATAAAGTATTTTCATCGGAGTTACGGTTTATTTAATATGATTTTCTAAAGTTTTTATTAATTTCTAGAATTTATTTAATTATTTAAATCAACATTATCCGAAACAGTGCTGCGATGACGTCAGCATGACATCATGCTGACGTCAGCAGGCGTCCTGACAGGGTGGGTCCCACCTGTCATAGACTGTTAAATTAATTAGGGTTAACTAATTATATTACTGTTTAATTAACACTAATTAGTTAATTAAATTAACCTAATCAGGATTAATTAACTAATTAATTATTTTTATTATTTTTATTTTTATTTTTATTTTTATTTTCTTTTTATTAAAATGTTCTGGGGGTGGGCCCCCACTGTCATAGGCCGGGGCGGTCCTTAGCGGGCGCGGGCGCCAGCCCGCCCGACAAGGCGCTCGCCCAGGCCAGCCGCGGGACTGGGCGCAGCAGGGCACCGGCGGCCACCGCAGCGAGCTGCAGCAGGGGAGGGGGGTCCGCGGGCGCGGGTCGGCGGCGCGGCGACGCGAGTGCGTGCGCGCGGTGACAGGCAGGGGCGAGCGCGAGCAGCGGCAGCAGTGCGGCAGCGCGCGGTGGCGCGAGCGGCGGACGGGCGCGCGCGCGCGTGCGGCTCGGGAGGGACGAGCGCAGCGAGCGGCTGGAGCGGGCGAGGTGCGGGACGAGCACGGGCGGCAGCGGCGAGGCGGGGCCAGCGGTGCGGGGCGACGGCGACGACAGAGAGAGAGGGAGGCCGTGGCCCTCACCGCGGATGCTGGGTCGGGGCAATGGGCTCGAGGAGGCGGCCGGGGATGACGGCGACGGGGTCCGGCGAGGCGTCGGCGACGAGGCGGAGACGGGGCGCGGTCGGGCGCGTCGGGGCGCGGTCGGCGCAGTCGGGGCGAGCGCACGGGCGCGGTCGTCGGCGAGGGGGACGAGGGCGAGGAGGCAACGGCGACGGCGATCCGGGGCGGTGTCGTCGGGGTCGGGGGCGCGGTCGCCTCGATCCCGATCTGGATCGAGGGAGTGAGGGGAGAGTGGGGGGGGAGCGAGTGGGGCGACGGGGGAGAACGGCTAGGGTTTGGGGGGATAAGGGAGTGAGGGGTGGGCCGGCCTAGTCGGCCTGGTGGCCAGCTGGGCCGACAGGCCCAGGGGGGGTTTTCCTTTATCTTTTCTTTTCTTTTTCTGTTTTGTTCTTTTCCTTTTTATCTATTCTTATTTCCCTGTTTAGTAAAAAGTTAGGCCTCAAAATGATTTTTATAGAACATGGTAATTGTTCCAGTAATTACTAGGCATTACCTAACACTACCAAAAATTAGTTTGGAGACAATTGGAGCTCCCACAAATTTTACAATAATTAATATGCATTAATCCTAGCTGTTTTAATCATGTTAGTGCCACCTAAACATTTTTTATTTGTTGGTTTCAATTTTAGACTAGCCTCTGCAATATTTGTTATTTACTGAGCATTTTAGTTTTTAGGTTGGACAACTTTTATATTTCACTTTCATTTAAATTTGAATTTGAGTTAGGAGTTGAAATGCAATATGATGCAAATGATGATTATGCACTATTAAGCTTGCTGTCATGGCATTAACCTAGGGTGATCACTGTAGTTAATGACAGGGGGTGTTACAATTCTCCTCATCTAACAAGAATTCTCGTCCCGAGAATTAAGAGGAAGACTGAAAGAAAGTGGGGTATTCTTCACGAAGACGATCCTCGCGTTCCCAAGTGGCCTCATCTTCAGAATGATTTGACCACTGAACCTTGAGGAACTTGATTGCCTTCTGACGTGTGCGGCGTTCAGCTTGGTCGAGAATGCGGACCGGATGCTCTTTATAGGAGAGGTCCTGCTGCAATTCGAGCACTTCATGATCCACTGCTCGGATTGGGTCCTTGAAGCAGCGGCGGAGTTGTGACACGTGGAACACATCGTGAACCTGAGAAAGGTTCGGCGGAAGCTCCAGTTGATATGCCACTTTTCCACGCTTTTCGAGAATAGTGAACGGACCAATATAGCGAGGAGCTAGCTTGCCCTTGATCCCGAAGCGGTGAGCACCCTTCATTGGTGTAACTCGAAGATAAGCCTTTTCGCCAGGTTGATAGACCATGTCTTTATGATGACGGTCATACTGACTCTTCTGACGTGACTGGGCAGTCTTGAGATTCTCACGAATGATGCGGACTTGTTCTTCGGTGTGTTGGATAATATCCGGACCGAAAAGTGGACGTTCCCTAGTTTCTGACCAGTTCAGAGGGGTTCGACACTTCCGTCCATATAACACTTCGAAGGGGGCCATCTTCAGACTAGCTTGATAGCTATTATTATAAGAGAACTCCGCATACGGGAGAGATTCCTCCCATTTCTTGCCAAAAGAGATAACACAAGCTCGAAGCATGTCTTCGAGAACTTGGTTGACACGTTCCACTTGCCCTTGCGACTGAGGATGAAATGCAGTACTGAAAGACAGATGAGTACCCATAGCTTCTTGGAAACTTGCCCAGAATTTCGAAGTGAATAAACTGCCACGGTCCGAACTGATTACCAGTGGAATACCGTGAAGTGAAACAATTCTGGACATGTAGAGAGTTGCAAGCTGACTAGCAGTGATCGTTTCTTTGACCGCCAGAAAATGTGCAACTTTAGAGAGTCGATCAATGATGACAAGGATAGCATCATTACCTTTCTGCGATTTGGGAAAACCAGTGACGAAGTCCATTTCAACATGGTCCCATTTCCATTCAGGAATAGAGATAGGTTGCAGAGTTCCAGCAGGCCTTTGATGTTCTGCTTTGATTCGACAACAAACGTCACATTCAACAACATAACGAGCAATGTCTTGCTTCATATTAGACCACCAGAATTTTCGACGGACATCTTGGTACATCTTGGTGCTACCGGGATGAATAGACAGAGGCGTTTCATGAGCTTCTTTCATAACCTTCTGAGTCATATCCAGGTTGTCTTCCGTAGGGACCACTATTCGACCTTTAAAGAATAAGGTGTCATCATCTTCAAGGGTGAAGCACGAGGGCCTTCCTGCCGCGATGTAGCGCTTAATCTTGTGGGCTTGAGAGTCATACTTCTGCAGTGTCTTGATGCTGCCCAAGAGATCTGGTTCGACAGCCAGGGTATTAAGGGAACCCTGGGGAACAACACGGAGGTTCATCTTGCGGAACTCTGGAGGAGGGGGAGCGAGTGCTCCAGGAGGAACAATATGGAGGTTCAGCTTTCTAAATTCCTCAACAAGCGAGGTTTGAACATTGTGAACCTGGAGGTGGTTGCAATATGACTTACGGCTCAAGGCATCAGCCATCACATTAGCCTTGCCTGGTGTATAGGAAATACCCAAGTCAAAGTCTGCAAAAGTCTTCATCCATCTCTGCTGACGGAGGTTCAGGTCTGGCTGAGTGAACAAATACTTTAGACTTTGGTGGTCGGTGAAGATCTCGCAACAATTACCGAGAAGGTAATGTCGCCACTGTTTCAGTGCATGTATGACAGCAGCAAGCTCGAGGTCATGAACTGGGTAGTTCTCTTCGTGAGGGCGCAATTGACGGGATGCATAGGCAATCACTTTGCGCTCTTGCATTAGGACACAGCCTAATCCTTGACGGGAAGCGTCGCAGTAAATGACGAAGTCCATCTTAGTATCAGGTGGAGCAAGCACTGGGGCAGAAGTCAACTTGTCCTTGAGTGCCTGGAAACTTTCCTGACATTTGTCTGTCCATTGGTACTTGACGCCCTTATGCAATAGGTTAGTCAGAGGCCTGGCGATCTTGGAGAAGTTCTCGACGAATCGACGGCAATAGCTGGCGAGACCGAGAAAACTCCTGACTTGCTTGACGTTCTTCGGAGGAGTCCAATCGAGAATAGCCTGAACTCGCTCGGGGTTGACGGCAATACCATCCTTGGAGATGACATGCCCAAGATAAGTTACTTCGGGAAGCCAGAATTCACACTTGGAATACTTAGCATAGAGTTGATGCTCTCGAAGCTTCTCCAGGACAAGACGAAGATGTTCAGCATGCTCTTCTTTATTCTTGGAGTACACAAGGATATCATCCAGATAAACCACGACGAACTTGTTGAGGTATTCCATGAAGATATAGTTCATCAAACGAGAGAAAGTGGCTGGAGCATTGGTTAAGCCGAATGACATGACAGTGTACTCATATGAACCATATCGAGTCACGAATGCGGTCTTTGGGATATCCTCTTCACGAACACGAATCTGGTGGTATCCCAACCTTAAGTCCAGTTTGGAGAACACTGATGAGCCAGCTAGTTGATCATACAGATCATTGATCCGAGGAAGAGGATATTTGTTCTGAATGGTAGCTTGGTTAATAGGTCGGTAGTCTTGGACCAATCGGTTTGTCCCATCCTTCTTCTTGACAAAGAGGGAAGGTGCTCCCCAAGGAGAGCAACTGGGGCGAATGAAACCACTGCGAAGAGATGTGTCGATTTCCTCCTTTAGCGCAATGAGTTCATGTGGCGGCATCTTGTAAGGTCGTTTGGCTATAGGGGTGGTGCCTGGTTTCAAGTCGATGATGAATTCGACAGCTCTAGCAGGGGGAATCCCTGGAAGTTCTTCAAGAAAGACGTCTTGGAATTCACGAACAACGGGAATGTTTTCAATGCCCTCGAGTGGTGCAGCGTTCAATGCGTTCAACGCATAAAGCCTTGCCTCGGCATTCTGAACCAGACGAGCGTTGTAGCTTATTATTTCATCGGAAGGGTGTAGAAGATGGACGGTCTTAGTGGCGCAAACTATAGAAGCAGTATGCGCTTTCAACCATTCCATTCCCAGAATGAGATCAATGCTACAGGACTTCAGTGCGATGGGAGAGACAAGGAATTCCAGTCCTTCAATTTCAACGGGGACGTCCTTGCAAAACATGGAGGTTCGACATTGGCCCGCAGGGGTGTGTACTAATAGCGAAGCGTTCATGTCCTCACATTTAATGTCATGCAAGCATGCAAAATCTTCCGACATGAATGAATGCGATGCACCTGTATCAAATAAAATGGATGCTGGTACTGAATTTACGAGGAGTGTACCCATCACAGTAGCAGGCTGGTCTCGAGCTTCATTGAGATCAACGTGGTTGGCATGAACACGACCATAAGACTTGGCATTGTTGTTGCGGGACTGGTTGCTTCCACGGCCAGCTGCAGGAAGGGCCAGTTGATTCTGGTTCTGATAGCAGTTCCTGGCAAGGTGACCTGGTTGACCACACTTGT
This sequence comes from Thinopyrum elongatum, assembly GCA_011799875.1. Taxonomy (NCBI): domain Eukaryota; kingdom Viridiplantae; phylum Streptophyta; class Magnoliopsida; order Poales; family Poaceae; genus Thinopyrum; species Thinopyrum elongatum. Next base: position 564,482,750 of record CM022303.1, read on the forward strand.
AGCACAGACCATTATTGGGGGTGGGAGCAGGAGCTTGGGGTGGTGCAGCTGGAAGTCTTGGCTGCCTGGGCGGTGGAGGAGGCAGACGCGGTGCAGCATAAGACTGCCTTGGAGCAGGTGCATTTGGACGGTACATGCTGTTTGGGATCCAGATTTTACGCTTCTGCGAGGGCAGGCCCGAAGATGAGCCCGTGTCACGGTTGCGTCTGTGAGAGCTCTGGTGTTCCTGCCGACTAGTTTCAACATTGATGGCCTTGTTCACCAAGGTGGCGAAATCGGGAAAGTCATGCACTAGCAGTGCGAGCTTGATGTCAGCTTGAAGGCCATCACGGAACTTCTCCTGTCTGCGTGCATTAGTTGCAATCTCTTCTTCAGCATAGCGGGATAAGTCCAGAAACTCCCGCTGATAAGCTTCCACAGTTTTGTTGCCTTGGGTGAGGTTGCGGAATTCGCGCTTCTTCCGGTCCATGATTCCCTGTGGGATGAAGCGGGCACGGAAAGCAGCTTGAAAGTCTGGCCAGGTGATGATCGCTCCAACCGGCAGAGTACGCCTGTGGCTGTCCCACCATTGAGCAGCAGGTCCCTTCAGAAAGAAGGAAGCAAAGGTGACATAGCTGGCAGGGGCTACATCAGCAGACTCCATCTCATAGGTGATGTCACGGAGCCAGTCATCAGCATCCAGAGGCTGAGTTGAGCTGCGGTACATGGTTGGGTTGAGGCGTATGAAATCCTGCAGAGTTATTTGGGCTGGCTGCTGGTTCATATTGGGGCGCGGGAACTGAGCCATCATATTCTCCATGAACTGGCGGTTCAGCTCGAACTGTTGGATCATACCAGCCATATACTCAGGCGGTGGTGGGGCGTTGCCACCACGACCACGACCACCTGGTCTAACCATCCTGCTAATATATAACAGGGGTAGTTCAGCATTGAGAAATTTGCAAAGACAAGAATCATTCTTGGTGAAACATGCATAATGAAAGGAGCACGATAGATACTACATAGTAGTTGGCATATCTTACAAAAGGGATCAAGCATAGAGTTCAGTACATAAGACTAAAGACATCATAGGCAGCACGCAGGCTCACGGCGAATGCATCTAATGCTAATAAGCAAGACTACATCAGTCCCAGGAGGAACTGTGGAGGTAGGTGTAGCCTGATAGCTGGTAGTGACGCGACGGGAAGTCCTCCGCGTCAGTAGCCTGCGGTCCGTGAACACTCTGGTGTAGAACCCGACGTCCAGGTGGCAAAAGAGGACCAAGTGCAGGAGTGTAGCCTCCCACATCTGGCCAACCGACACCCTGGGGCATCACGGTCCTGACTGGGTAGATCGCTGATCGCTGCAGCTCACCAGATCGGACAAAGGGGTGCAACAGCGTCAATGCACTGTAAAGGTGCTGACGGGTGGTGTACAACTCGTGGCGAAGAGCTCGGTTAGCTCGATCCAGCCCATCAGCATGCAGAACCAGGTTCTGATGGTGGAAGGGCTCTCGGGTGACGGTGGAGTAGGCAACACTGTAATATCCCTCCGCACCATCGTCAGATGCGATAGCAACGTGCCTGAAAGGGGAGGTGTCCAACGCCCGATACTCTCCACGAAGACGTGTCAGAGCTGCATAAGCAGCATCGTGGACTGCCATATCGATGGTCACTCCAACACCATGAGCGGTGTGCAGCACAGTAGTGGAGTCATACTCCCGAGAGTAGAGGTGGACGATGGCACGGTACTGCTCCTGGTTAAAGTCCTGGTACTGCTCGTACACGGTGTACTCAGGGTGCCAGCGATAACCCAGATAGGTCATCATCTCAGCTAACACAGCAGGTGAACCCTGGACACCAATGGCCATCGTGTGGCGCACGACCTGCCTCGTGGGTTCCATCTGAAAAAACAAAGATGTTTCAAAGGAGTCATATGACAGTGTGGATATTGTCCAAAATAATATTCTAAGGGTTAACTATGGCTTATCCAACTTTGGGGTGAATGTGGTCACGGGATCCTATTATTAGTGTTAGTAAATTCGTTTAACCCGAGTAGAAGAGAGTTCAGAGTCCTAGAGTAAAGAACGAGGAGTAAAAGATCCTAATACCACCCAATTGGCGATGTGGGCCCGTAAGACACACAGCCATGTTAGTAAAACAGTTTTCTTTGTCTAGACTCAACTTCGGCCAAGGAGTGTGGAAGGGGGGGTTCCTACAGGCAGTCGGCTCTGATACCAACTTGTGACGCCCCCTATTCAATCGTACACTAATCATACACGCAAACGTGTACGATCAAGATCAGGGACTCACGGGAAGATATCACAACACAACTCTAAAAGTAAAATAAGTCATACAAGCATCATAATACAAGCCAGGGGCCTCGAGGGCTCGAATTCAAGTGCTCGATCATAGACGAGTCAGCGTGAGCAACAATATCTGAGTACAGACATAAGTTAAACAAGGTGCCATAAGATGGCTAGCACAAACTGGGATACATGTCGAAAGAGGCGCAGGCCTCCTGCCTGGGATCCTCCTAAACTACTCCTGGTCGTCGTCGGCAGCCTGCACGTAGTAGTAGGCACCTCCAGAGTAGGGGTCATCGTCGACGGTGGCGTCTGGCTCCTGAACTCCAGCATCTGGTTGTGACAACCAGAAAGAAAAGAAAGGGGGAAAAGGGGGAAGCAAAGCAACCGTGAGTACTCATCCAAAGTACTCGCAAGCAAGGAGCTACACTACATATGCATGGGTATATGTGTAAAGGGCCATATCAGTGGACTGAACTGCAGAAAGCCAGAATAAGAGGGGGGATATCTAATCCTGTCGAAGACTACGCTTCTGGCAGCCTCCATCTTGCAGCATGTAGGAGAGAGTAGATGGTAAGTTCACCAAGTAGCATCGTATAGCATAAACCTACCCGATGATCCTCTCCTCGTCGCCCTATGAGAGAGCGATCACCGGGTTGTATCTGGCACTTGAAAGGGTGTGTTTTATTAAGTATCCGGTTCTAGTTGTCATAAGGTCGAGGTACAACTCCGGGTCGTCCTTTTACCGAGGGACACGGCTATTCGAATAGATAAACTTCCCTGCAGGGGTGCACCACATTACCCAACACGCTCGATCCCTCTGGCCGGGCACACTTTCCTGGGTCATACCCGGCCTCGGAAGATCAACACGTTGCAGCCCTACCTAGGCCTAACAGAGAGGTCAGCACGCCGGTCTAAATCCTATGCGCGCAGGGGTCTGGGCCCATCGCCCATTGCACACCTGCATGTTGCGTGGGCGGCCGGAGAGCAGACCTAGCAACCTCCATTACAAAGGAAGTTGCGTTACGCGGTCCAACCTGGCGCGCGCCGCTCAGTCGCTGACGTCTAGGAGGCTTCGGCTGATACCACGACGTCGAGTACCCATAACTGTTCCCGCGTGGTGGTTAGCGCGTATAGGCTCGTAGCCAGACTCAGATCAAATACCCAATCTCGTTAAGCATGTTATTTTGAAGTAACCGCGGACGCCGACCAGGGCCAGGCCCACCTGTCTCCTAGGTGGTCACAACCTGCCCTGTCGCTCCGCCACAAAGTAACACTCGGGGGCCGTCGGGAACCCAGGCCCACCACTACCTGGATGGAACCACCTGCCCCTTCAGCCCCCATCTCCGAACAGTAACATAGGTAATGTAAAAGTATATAGTATATGTACCCGTGATCACCTCCCGAAGTGATCACGGCCCATTAGTATAGCATGGCAGACGGACAAGAGTGTAGGGCCACTGATGTAATTCTAGCAACCTATACTAAGCATTTAGGATTGCAGGTAAGGTATCAACAGTAGTAGCAAAGACAGGCTATGCAGCAGAATAGGATTAACCGAAAGCAGTAACATGCTACACTACTCTAATGCAAGCAGTAGAGAGAAGGAGTAGGCGATATCGGGTTGATCAAGGGGGGGGGCTTGCCTGGAAGCTCGGCAGAGAAGGACGAGTCGTCAACGCTGTAGTCGTTCACGGCAGCGTCGTCAGCGGTCTCAGCGTCTATCGAGAGAGAAGGAGGGGGGAGGAAACAGTAAATACAAAGCAAACAATGCTACACAAAGTATGACATGAAAATATGCAGTGCCGGGGTGTTCTACTGCCTAACTAAATGATTTAGTTAATTTAGGAATTTATTCGGATTTATTTAATTAAGGTTGGGCACTATTCATTTACTGAAACCGGTCTAAAAGTTCAATGTTCTTATAGCTGCGGGCGTCTGACGGGAATACGGAGGGAGTATCCGGGTTCGTATCGGAATTCTGAGCAAGTTTCATGTATAAAGTATTTTCATCGGAGTTACGGTTTATTTAATATGATTTTCTAAAGTTTTTATTACTTTCTAGAATTTATTTAATTATTTAAATCAACATTATCTGAAACAGTGCTGCGATGACGTCAGCATGACATCATGCTGACGTCAGCAGGCGTCCTGACAGGGTGGGTCCCACCTGTCATAGACTGTTAAATTAATTAGGGTTAACTAATTATATTACTGTTTAATTAACACTAATTAGTTAATTAAATTAACCTAATCAGGAGTAATTAACTAATTAATTAATTATTTTAATTATTTTTATTTTTATTTTTATTTTCTTTTTATTAAAACGTTCTGGGGGTGGGCCCCCACTGTCATAGGCCGGGGGGGTCCTTAGCGGGCGTGGGCGAACGGACCCGGGCGACGGGCGCCAGCCCGCCCGACAGGGCGCTCGCCCAGGCCAGCCGCGGGACGGGGCGCAGCAGGGCACCGGCGGCCACCGCAGCGAGCTGCAGCAGGGAAGGGGGGGTCCGCGGGCGCGGGTCGGCGGCGCGGCGACGCGAGCGCGTGCGCGCGGCGACAGGCAGGGGCGAGCGCGAGCAGCGGCAGCAATGCGGCAGCGCGCGGTGGCGCGAGCGACGGACGGGCGCGCGCGCGTGCGGCTCGGGAGGGACGAGCGCAGCTAGCGGCTGGAGCGGGCGAGGTGCGGGACGAGCGCGGGCGACAGCGGTGAGGCGGGGCCAGTGGTGCGGGGCGACGGCGGCGACAGAGAGAGAGGGAGGGCGTGGCCCTCACCGCGGATGCAGGGTCGGGGCAATGGGCTCGAGGAGGCGGCCGGGGATGACGGCGACGGGGTCCGGCGAGGCGTCGGTGACGAGGCGGAGACGGGGCGCGGTCGGGCACGTCGGGGCGCGGTCGGCGCAGTCGGGGCGAGGGCACGGGCGCGGTCGTCGGCGAGAGGGACGAGGGCGAGGAGGCAACGGCGACGGCGATCCGGGGCGGTGTCGTCGGGGTCGGGGGCGCGGTCGCCTCGATCCCGATCTGGATCGAGGGAGTGAGGGGAGAGTGGGGGGGGAGCGAGTGGGGCGACGGGGGAGAACGGCTAGGGTTTGGGGGGATAAGGGAGTGAGGGGTGGGCCGGCCTAGTCGGCCTGGTGGCCAGCTGGGCCGACAGGCCCAGGGGGGGTTTCCTTTATCTTTTCTTTTCTTTTTCTGTTTTGTTCTTTTCCTTTTTATCTATTCTTATTTCCCTGTTTAGTAAAAAGTTAGGCCTCAAAATGATTTTTATAGAACATGGTAATTGTTCCAGTAATTACTAGGCATTACCTAACACTACCAAAAATTAGTTTGGAGACAATTGGAGCTCCCACAAATTTTACAATAATTAATATGCATTAATCCTAGCTGTTTTAATCATGTTAGTGCCACCTAAACATTTTATTATTTGTTGGTTTCAATTTTAGACTAGCCTCTGCAATATTTGTTATTTACTGAGCATTTTAGTTTTTAGGTTGGACAACTTTTATATTTCACTTTCATTTAAATTTGAATTTGAGTTAGGAGTTGAAATGCAATATGATGCAAATGATGATTATGCACTATTAAGCTTGCTGTCATGGCATTAACCTAGGGTGATCACTGTAGTTAATGACAGGGGGTGTTACATCATTATTCTTTATAGCATACATGTCATCACCATAATCATCATAGATAGCAACTTTGTTTTCATAATCAATTGAAACCTCTACCAAAATAGTGGATTCATCACTAAATAAAGTCATGACCTATCCAAATCCACTTTTATCAATATTGTGAAAAGATTCAGCACCCTCCAAAATAGTGGGATCACTACTTCCTAGAGTTGACACTCTTCCAAACCCACTTTCATCAATATAATCATCATACATAGGAGGCATGCTTTCATCATAATAAATTTTCTCATCAAAACTTGGGGGGACTAAAAATATCATCTTCATCAAACATAGCATCCCCAAGCTTATGGCCTTGCATATCACTAGCATCATGGATATTCAAAGAATTAATGCCAACAACATTGCAATCATGCTTATTATTCAAAGTTTTTATGGCAAACATTTTATTGAATTATTCTTCTAACAATTGAGCACAATTTTCCGATCCATCATTTTCAAGAAAGACACTATAAAGATGAACAATATGAGACCACCTCAATTCCATTTTTTGGTAGTTTTCTATTTATAAACCAAACTAGTGATAAAACAAGAAACTAAAAGATTCAATTGCAAGATCTAAAGATATACCTTCAAGCACTCACCTCCCCGGCAACGGCGCTAGAAAAGAGCTTGATGTCTACTACACAACTTGTTCTTGTAGACTCGTGTTGGGCCTCCAAGCGCAGAGTTTTGTAGGACAGTAGCAAATTTCCCTCAAGTGGATGACCTAAGTTTTATCAATCCGTGGGAGGCGTAGGATGAAGATGGTCTCTCTCAAACAACCCTGCAACCAAACAATAAAAAGTCTCTTGTGTCCCCAACACACCAAATACAATGGTAATTTGTATAGGTGCACTAGTTCGGCGAAGAGATGGTGATAAAAGTGTAATATGGATGGTAGATATTGATTTATGTAATAGGAACAATAAAAAACAGCAAGGTAGCAATTGATAAAACGGAGCACAAACGGTATTGCAATGCTTGAAAAAGAGGCCTAGGGTCCGTACTTTCGCTAGTGCAATCTCTCAACAATGCTAATATAATTGGATCATATAACCTTCCCTCAACGTGCGATGAAGAATCACTCCAAAGTTCCTATCTAGCGGAGAACATAAGAAGAAATTATTTGTAGGGTACAAAACCACCTCAGAGCTATTCTTTCCGATCAATCTATCCTAGAGTTCGTACTAAAATAACACCAAGCTATTCTTTCCGATCGATCTAACAAAGAGTTCGTACTAAAATAACACCATATGATACACATCAACCAACTCTAATGTCACCTAGATACTCCAATGTCACCGCGAGTATCCGTGAGTTGATTATGCGATGTGCATCAAACAATTTCAGGTTCATAATACTCAATCCAACACAAAGAACCTCAAAGAGTGCCCCAAGATTTCTACCGGAGAAACAAAGACGAGAACGTGCATCAACCCCTATGCATAGATTACCCCAATGTCACCTCGGGAATCCATGAGTTGAGTGCCAAAACACATATCAAGTTAATCAATATGATACCCCATTGTCACCACGGGTATCCATAGCAAGACATACATCAAGTGTTCTCAAATCCATAAAAGTATTCAATCCGATAAGAACGAAATCTCAAAGGGAAAACTCAATTCACAACAAGATAGAGAGGGGAAAACACCATATGATCCAACTATATTAACAAAGCCCATGATACATCAAGATCGTGCCATCTCAAGAACACGAGAGAGAGAGAGAGAGATTAAACACATAGCTACTGGTAAAAACCCTCAGCCCCGAGGGTGGACTACTCCCTACTCATCAAGGTGGCCGCCGGGATGATGAAGATGGCCACCGGTGATGATTTCCCCCTCCGGCGGAGTGCCGGAACAGGGTCTAGATTGGTTTTTCGTGGCTACAGAGGCTTGCGGCGGCGGAACTTCTGATCTAGGGTTACCCCAGGGTTTTTGGAATATTTGGGAATTTATAGGGCGAAGAGATGGTGCGGGAGGCCACCGAGGTGGGCACAACCCACCTGGGCGCGCCTGGGCCCCCAGGCGCGCCCTGGTGGGTTGTGCTCTCCTCGGAGCTCCCCTCTGGTACTTCTTTGGCCCACCGGGTGTCTTCTGGTCCAGAAAAATCTCCAAAAAGTTTCGCCGCGTTTGGACTCCATTTGGTATTGATTTTCTGCGATGTAAAAAACAAGCAAAAACAGCAACTCGCAGTGGGCACTATGCCAATAAGTTAGTCCCAAAAAATGATATAAAGTTGCTATAAAATGATTGTAAAATATCCAAGAATGATAATATAACGGCATGAATACTTCATAAATTATAGATACATTGGAGACGTATCATGACCCCCCTCCGGTAGTTATTTGCTCTAGTATTTTTTATATATTCCAAAATAATTCTCCGTAAATTTTCAGCTCATTTGGAGATGTGCAGAATAGGTATCTCTGACATAGCTTTTTCAGGTCCAGAATTCCAGCTGTCGGCATTCTCCCTCTTTGTGTAAACCTTGCATATTATGATAGAAAAGGCATTAGAATTACTCCATAAAGCATTATTATGCATAAAAACATTATAAATAACAGTAGGAAAACATGATGCAAAATGGACGTCGCTTGTCCTCAAGCGAAAGCCGATATCGAAAAATATGTCCACATGGTTTGAGAGAGAGGTGTCTATAAAAACAAAATACGGACATAGTAGCATCAAGCTTATTATCATAACAGCAACAAACTTTATCATATAACTTCTCATGAACAAGTAATAATTCATCACAACATCGAAGTAAAAAGCATAAACTCTATTGAAAGCCAACAAACTATGTTCTCAGTCAACTTTGCAACTACAATTCATTGTATTTTCAGGAAGGGTCTCGTATCGGAGCCTTTTGGCAAGTCCATGTACTCAACCATCGTTTAATCTTCTATGATTGCTAACACTCACAGCATACCCATGAGCAAAAAGTTTTAACCAGACACATAGAAAGATAGGGGCCTATAGTTTCGCCTCCCAACGTATTCACCTCAAGGGTGATGTCAACAATAATAACTCATGCTCACTCATATCCAACTGGATATATGTGCCTAGATCTTTCCCCACCACATGATGCTTGCAAAAAAGAGAAAATAAAAAGGAATAGGGAAGAATACTTTGACTCTTCCATAAAAGTAAATACATAAAAGTAAAAGATAGGCCCTTCGCAGAGGGAAGTAGAGGTTGTCATGCGCTTTTTGGTTTGTATGCACAATCCCTTAATGCAAAAGAACGTCATGTTATATTGCCCCTTATGATAGCAACCTTTATTATGCAGTCTATCGCTTTATTACTTTGCCATCACAAGTTCATACAACGCTCAATTTTCTCTTACACTAAATGATCAAACACATTTAGAAGCAATTTTTATTGCCTTATTGCACCAATGCCAACTTACTTGAAGGATCTTACTCAATCCATAGGTAGGTATGGTGGACTCTCAAAACATGAGTTTGGGTTTAGGGATTTTGGATGCACAAGTAGTATTTCTACTTAGTGCGGAATTTTGGCTAGCAAAGATATTGAGCAAGCACCACATGTTGAAGGATCTATGACAATATAACTTCTATGTGAATATGAACAAACATAAATCATTACGTTGTCTTCCTCGTCCAACGTCAACAATTTTGGCATATAATAATTAATGGAGGCTCACAATCATAAAAGATGTCCAAGATAGTATATTTGCTTGTGAATCTTCTCTTCCCTTATTAATTCTTTCATGAGTTGCATCATTGACCAATGCTATGTTTGTCAACCTTCAATAAATTTACCACTTATACTTTTCCTTATGTGGTGTCATTACTTACCATAAGATTAGCATATGATCTTTTTCAATTATTTCCTTTATTTTGATTGCAACATAAAAGTAAGAAGCAAAAACTCAAACTAAACTTTATTATATAACTCGCACTCGATTACATAGATAGATCACGAAACTAGCACTAGAAAATAGATCATACTAAACTTTTATTCAACTAAATCACAAAATAACTAAGGATCGAACTAAAATTGGTAAAGATCATAAAAGTTATGGTGATACGATACCGGGGCATCTCCCCCCAAGCTTGGCACAAGCCAAGGGGAGTACCCATACCCGTGTACTCAAGTCTCCTTTGGTGGGGAAGATGATGAAGGTGGTGGTGATTAGGTAGTAGGCTTGTTCTTCCTCAGCTTGTGCTTGAGGATGAAATTTTCCTCCTTCAAGCCATCGATCTCCTGCTCAAGCTTTAATATCTTTTTGCATAATGCCTGCTTGTTTTCCTGCAGCAGATGAAAAGGGATAAACTGGATCTTAGGTTTCTTTGCTTTATTAGGGAGACTTGACTTCTTGAATTCCACATGCATGTCCCTAGGTTGAGGCAGTGGGACTTCGTCTTTGTCAAAGCTTGCCTCTTCTGTTCCCTTCAAGTCATAATCTTCTTCTTCCTCCGTGGTCCATCTATGACTCTCCGTATCCCCATAGACCTTGGGGTCTGTGATATAGCTCTCTCCATCTAAATCTTGAGACGACATATTTTCATATCTGTCAGGAAAACAACACGAAACAAGAACAGAGGATTTTTCTGCGATACGGTGGTCAAATTATCCGGGGGTATATATAAAGATTTTTTATCTTGGGAAACAAGCAATATGGAAGGAAAACGGAGTCGGGAAGGTGCCCGAGGGCACCACAACCCACCAGGGCGCGCCAGGGAGGTCAGGCGCGCCCTGGTGTATCATGGCCACCTCGGTTGCCTTCCTGGTTATTTCTTAATTTCCTAATTTTTATAATATTCCAAAACTAATAGAAAATATTTTTGCGGATTTTTCGGAGTCCGCTTACTTACCGTATCATGTACCTCCTCTTTTTTAGGATTCTGGAGAGTTCTGGAAGGTTTCTTTTATGTGTTCCTTCGGTGTCATGGTTTGGATAATATTGCTTTCAACATTAATAGGCGTACCTGAGATATAGTGTTTAATTCTTTTCCCATTGACCACCTTCGAGTTAGTACCTTCAGCATTATTAATCTTGATAGCTCCAGAGTGATATATATGGCCCTTCCCATTTAGAAAGAAGCTTTCCTGCAAAAAATCTAAAACGAGAGTTGTACAAAAGAACATATTCTCCAACTTTGAATTTCCGCTTTTGGATTCTTTTGTCATGCCATCTTTTAACTTTTTCTTTGAATAATTTGGCATTTTCATAAGCTTGGGTTCTCCATTCATCTAGTGAGCTAATGTCAAATAACCTCTTTTCACCGACAAGCTTGAAGTCATAATTGAGTTCTTTAATTTCCCAATATGCTTTATGTTCTAACTCAAGAGGCAAATGACAAGCTTTTTCATAAACCATTTTATATGGAGACATACCCATAGGATTTTTATAAGCTGTTCTATAGGCCCAAAGTGCATCATCTAGTTTCTTAGACCAATTCTTTCAGGACCTATTGACAGTTTTTTGTAATATTAATTTTATTTCTCTATTGGTAAGTTCAACTTAACCACTAGATTGAGGATGATAGGGTGATGCAATTATATGGTTAACATCATATTTAGCAAGCATTTTTCGAAAAGCACCATGAATAAAGTGTGAACCACCATCTGTCATTAGATATCTAGGGACTCCAAACCTTGGGAAAATAACTTCCTTAAGCATTTTAATGGAGGTGTCATGATCAACACTACTAGTTGGAATAGCTTCTACCCACTTAGTAACATAATCAACAGCAACCAAAATATGTGTATACCCATTAGAGGAAGGAAAAGGTCCCATATAATCAAAACCCCAAACATCAAATGGTTCAACAACAAGTGAATAATCCATAGGCATTTCCTGATGCTTACCGATATTACCAATTCTCTAACATTCATCACAAGACAATACAAACTTACGGGCATCCTTGAAAAGAGTATGTCAATAAAAACCAGATTGCAATACCTTGTGCGCATTCTATCTCCCGCATGATGTCCTCCATAGGCTTCGGAGTGTCATTTCCGTAGGATTTGTTCCTGTTCATACTCAGGTACACAACGTCTAATAATACCATCTACTCCCTCTTTATAAAGATGAGGGTCATCCCAAAAGTAATGTCTTAAATCATAGAAGATTTTTTTCTTTTGTTGATATGTGAAACTAGGTGGTATAAATTTAGCAACAATGTAATTAGCATAGTCAGCATACCAAGGAGTATTATGAGAAGCATTTATTGCAGCTAGTTGTTCATCAGGAAATCTATCATCAATAGGTAGTGGGTCATCAAGAATATTTTCTAACCTAGACAAGTTATCAGCTACAGGGTTCTCAGCTCCTTTCCTATCAGTGATATGTAAATCAAATTCTTGTAGTAAGAGACCCACCTAATGAGTCTAGGTTTAGCATCTTTCTTTTCCATAAGATATTTTATAGCAGCATGATCAGTGTGAACAATTACTTTGGAATCAACAATGTAAGATCTGAATTTATCACAAGCAAACACAACTGCTAAAAATTCTTTTTCAGTAGTAGCATAGTTTCTTTGAGCACTGTCTAGAGTTTTACTAGCATAATGAATAACATTTAATTTCTTATCAACTCTTTGTCCTAAAACAGCACCAACAGTATAATCACTAGCATCACACATAATTTCAAAAGGCAAGTTCCAATCAGGTGGTTGAACAATAGGTGCAGAAGTTAAGGCTTTCTTAAGTGTTTCAAAGGCTTCTATGCAATCATCATCAAAAACAAATGGAACATCCTTTTGTAAAAGATTAGTAAGAGGCCTAGAAATTTTAGAGAAGTCTTTAATAAACCTCGCATAGAAACCAGCATGACCAAGGAAACTACGAATACCTTTGATATCCTTAGGACATGGCATTTTCTCAGTTGCATCAACTTTAGCTTTATCCACCTCAATACCACGTTAAGAAATTTTATGCCCCAAGACAATACCTTCATTAACCATAAAGTGGCACTTCTCGCATTTCAATACAAGATTAGTTTTTTCGCATCTCTGCAAAACTCGATCAAGGTTGCTTAAGCAATCATCAAAAGAAGTTCCATAAACGAAAAAATCATCCATGAAAACCTCAACAATCTTTTCACCAAAAATCAGAGAATATAGCAGCCATACATCTTTTAAAGGTAGCAGGTGCATTGCATAAACCAAAAGGCATACGTCTATAAGCATAGGTTCCAAAGGGACAAGTGAAGGTGGTTTTCTCTTGATCAGGTTGTGAAACAGGTATTTGAGAGAAACCAGAATATCCATCAAGAAAACAAAAATGTGTGTGCTTAGATAATCTTTCTAGCATTTGATCAATGAAAGTCAGAGGGTAATGATCTTTTCTAGTAGCTTTATTCAATTTTCTAAAGTCAATTACCATTCTATAGCCAGTAACAATTCTTTGTAGAATAAGTTCATTTTTATCATTAGGAACAACAGTAATACCTCCCTTTTTAGGGACACAATAAACATGACTTACCCATCTACTATCAGCTATGGGATAGATTATACCTGCTTCCAGAAGTTTTAGTATTTCAGTTCTTACCACTTCTTTCATCTTAGGATTCAATCGTCGTTGGTGATCAACAACGGGTTTAGCATCAGGTTCCATATTAATCTTCTACTGATAGAGAGTGGGACTAATGCCCTTAAGATCATCAAGAATATATCCAATAGCAGGACGGTGCTTCTTCAGAATTTTTAATGATCTTTCTTCTTCATGTTCCGAAAGGTTAGCACTAATAATAACAGGATATATTTCTTCTCATCAAGATAAGCATATTTCAAAGTGTCTAGCAATTGTTTTAATTCAAACACAGGATCACCTTTAGGTGGAGGAGGACCTCCTAGAGTTTCAATAGGCAAATTGTGTTTAAGGAGAGGTTGTTGTTCAAAGAATATTTTATCTATTTCATTTCTTTCACGCAAGTGCATATCATTTTCATGGTCTAGCAAATATTGTTCTAAAGGATCAGTAGGAGGCATGGCAATAGAAGCAAGACCAATTATTTCATCCTTACTAGGTAATTCTTTATTACGAGGTTGTCTATGAAACTTGGAGAAATTAAATTCATGAGACTCATCACCAAAGCTAACACTGACAGTTTCTTTATGCAATCTATCGTAGCATTGACAGTGTTCAATAAAGGTCTACCAAAGATAATGGGACAAAAGTCATCTTGTGGGGAATCAAGAACTAAAAAATTAGTAGGGTATTTTATTTTCCCACACAAGACTTCAACATCTCTAACTATCCCAAGTGGTGTGATGGTGTCTCTATTAGAAAGTTTAATAGTAACATCTATGTCTTCTATTTCAGTGGGTGCTATATCATTCATAATTTCTTCGTATAAAGTAAAAGGAATAGCACTCACACTAGCACCCAAGTCACATAAACCATGATAAAAGTGATCTCCAATTTTAATTGAGACAACAGGCATGCCAACTATAGGTCTATGTTTATCTTTTTCATCAGGCTTGGCAATTCTAGCAGCTTCATCACAGAAGTAAATAACATGCCCATCAATATTTTCGACCAAGAGATCTTTAACCATAGCAACACTAGGTTCTACTTTAATTTGTTCAGAGGGTTTAGGTGCTTTAATATTAATTTTGTGAACCACAGTTGATACCTTAGCATGTTCCTTTATCCTAACAGGGAAAAGTGGTTTTTCAATATAAGCAGTAGGTACAACTGGATCAACATTGTAACTGATAGTTTCATCTTTAGCTATGACCGGTTCTTTAATTTCTTCTTTAATAGGGGGATGATATTGAAACCACTTCTCCTTAGGGAGATCAACATGAGTGCAAATGATTCACAAAAAGAGGCTACTATCTCAGAGTAAAGTCCATATTTAGTGCTAAACCTGTGAAAAGCATCGGTATTCATAAAAGATTTAACACAATCAAACTCAAGCTTAATACCTGACTCTTTACCTTCATCGAGTTCCCAATCTTCAGAGTTGTGTTTAATTCTTTCCAAAAGATCCCACTTGAATTCAATAGTCTTCATCATAAAAGAACCAGTACAAGAAGTATTGAGCATGGATTGATCATTATGAGAAAGCCGAGCATAAAAATTCCGAATAATAATTTCTCTTGAGAGCTCATGATTGGGGCATGAATATAACATTGACTTAAGCCGCCCCGAAGCTAGAGCGATACTTTCTCCTTCACGAGGCCAACAATTATATATATAATTCCAATCACGATGAACTAGATGCATAGGATAAATTTTTTGGTGGAATTCCAATTTCAATCGATTCCAGTTCCAAGATCCAATTTCATCGCATAGCCTATACCATGTCAATGCTTTTACCTTCAAAGATAAAGGGAAAACCTTCTTCTTAGCTTCATCTCCGGGTAAACCTGCAAGCTTAAATAATCCACAAATTTCATCCACATATATCAAATGCATATCAGGATGTTCTGTTCCATCTCCTGCATAAGGATTAGCTAGTAGTTGTTCTATCATACCCAAAGGAATTTCATAACCAATATTTTCAGTAGGTGGAGTAGGTTGAGGGGAAACTATTTGTATTTCCTGTCGAGGTGAAGATACCCCGAACAAACCCCTCAAAGGATGGTTTTCCATAGTAAAAAGTGACAATAAATTTCAGCACGTAATATAAATTTTTCCTTACCGATTTCCACTTACCAAGAGCGCTTCACTCCCCGGCAACAGCGCCAGAAAAGAGTCTTGATAACCAAAAAGTATAGCGGATCAATCGTAGTCCTTTCGATAAGTAAGAGTGTCGAACCCAACGAGTAGCAGAAGGAAATGACAAGCGGTTTTCAGCAAGGTAATTTCTGCAAGCACTGAAATTGTCGGTAACAGGTAGTTTAATAGCAAGATAATTTGTAATGAGCAAGTAACAATAAGGTAAATAAAGTGCAGCAAGGTAGCCCAATCCTTTTGTGGCAAAGGACAGGCCAAAATGGTCTCTTATAATAAGCAAAGCGTTCTTGAGGGCACACGGGAATTTCATCTAGTCACTTTCATCATGTTGGTTTGATTCGCTTTCGCTACTTTGATAATTTGATATGTGGGTGGACTGGTGCTTGGGTGTTGTTCTTACTTGAACAAACCTCCCACTTATGATTAACCCCCTCACAAGCATCCGCAACTACGAGAAAAGTATTAAGATAAAGTCTAACCATAGCATTGAACATATGGATCCAAATCGGTCCCTTACGGAATAACGCATAAACTAGGGTTTAAGCTTCTGTCACTCTAGCAACCCATCATCTAATAACTACTCCACAATGCATTTCCTTAGGCCCAAAGATGGTGAAGTGCCATGTAGTCGACTTTCACATGACACCACTAAGGGAATCACAACATACATATCATCAAAATATCGAACACATATCAACTTCACATGATTACTTGCAACATGACTTCTCCCGTGACCTCAAGAATAAAAGTAACTACTCACAAATGATATTCATGCTCAAGATCATGGGGGTATTAAATAGCATAATGGATCTGAACATATAATCTTCCACCAAATAAACCATATAGTAATCAACTACAAGATGTAATCAACACTAGTCACCCACATGTACCAATCTGAGGTTCCGGTAAAAAGATTGAACACAAGAGATGAACTAGGGTTTGAGATGAGATGGTGTTGTTGAAGATGTTTATGGAGATTGGCCTCCCAAAGATGAGAGGGTTGTTGGTGATGACGATGGCTTCGATTTCCCCCTCCGGGAGGGAAGTTCCCCTGGCGGAATCACTCCTGCCCAAGTTCCGCCTCGATACGGCGGCACTCCATCCCGAAAGTCCTCTCCTTAATTTTTCTAGGTCAAAAGACCTTATATACCAGAAGATGGGCACCGGAGGTGGGCCGGGCTGGCCACAACCCACCAGGGCGCGCCTGGGGGGCCTGGCGCGCCCTGGTGTCTTGTGGTTACCAGGTGGCCCCCCTCCGGTAGTTATTTGCTCTATTATTTTTTATATATTCCAAAATAATTCTCCGTAAATTTTCAGCTCATTTGGAGATGTGCATAATAGGTATCTCTGACATAGCTTTTTCAGGTCCAGAATTCCAGCTGCCGGCATTCTCCCTCTTTGTGTAAACCTGGCATATTATGAGAGAAAAGGCATTAGAATTACTCCATAAAGCATTATTATGCATAAAACATTATAAATAACAGTAGGAAAACATGATGCAAAATGGATGTATCAGACTGGAATGTCCAGCTCAGGTATGAATATCATACAAGTTATGAGATGCAGAGGTGGTTGGTCAAGTAAAGTGTAGTTCTTGGGAAAATGACCAATTTTTTTATCACTGATTCTTCGGTATTGTGGTTAAAAGGTTAATCACAAGGATATCGACTCGATTGCATATTATTGCAAATCATTGCAAGAAACTTTGAACGGCCTAAATGACCAACAAATAATGAGGTTAAAATATTTTGATGGATTGTAAAAGATTACAGTATTTCTATCAATGTATTTCCTCTATATTTATTATCATAGTTCATTTTAGAGTTTATTGTACACTCTAGCCCATTGCATGGAAGTTGCAAGGAGGTTCTTCATGACAGCAATAGTTGTTCGATATTATGAAGGAGGTTGTCCATGATAGAACAATAGTTGTTCGATGTTATGAACAAAACAGCATACTCTTATTGTGAATAAGATGTATGTTATGAATATTGATAATAAAATTGAACATCCATAACACTGACGCTAAATGTTGCAAGACTAAAAGAATGCCACATCTGTGTGGCACTGCATTTAGTCACATTGGAGAAACTAGCATGGTGAAATTTCATAGTGATGAATTTTGAAGTCATCTGATTGAGAATCATCTGACACTTGCAAGTTTCATCCAATTAGTGAAGTAAACTAAAATACTGTTCACGGGCAATAGAGAACGAGCAACAAAATAATTGGCAATATGCATATCAATGTGTGTAGTCCAATAAGTGTTGTTGCAAGTAGTGGATTTATCTATCTTCAAGGATGACTCAAGTAGATATTTGTATTTACTAATTTAGACGTAAATGTGGATCTTTTGAAGTGTTTCAAAAGGTTTTCAGAAAGAAGTAGAAATTATTGTAACAAGAAAATTATGTTTCTACAATTGCATTACAGAAAAGAATATTTGAGTTACAAATTTAGAAAAATGTCTGATGAGCTATAAAAGAATTTTATAGCTTGCACCTCCTAGAAACACTACTGAGAGTAGATTGTTTTGAGTAGATGCAATCAAACTATGTATGATATGATGGGATCAAAGATGACATTAATTATTTCGCCAATATACTTTCAAAGTGATGCTTTAGAGACTATGGCTTTCACACTGAAAAAGGAGCGCCATCAAATTTATTGAAATAAGTGCTACTTTGTAGGTTATCCCAAATAGTTGGATATTCCTCTATCACTATGCCGAGGCAAAGTGTTGTCATAGAGTGCGTAAGTTTTGAAGAAAATGTTTTCTACAAAAGAGTGAGTGGGAGGACAGTGCAACTCGACAAGATTGCAGAATTTTCATAATCAGCTCAAAGAAAAGAAACACTGGAAGTAATTCTAGAATTTCTTATTGCAACTGATACAAAAGCCTCTACATGAGATATAGAGACTACGGTCGAACTTGCAGCTGAACTATATAGGCTGGGAAATTCATGCAGACCTTTGTGGTATGCAGACGAAATATTGTTGGGCAAACAATGAACCTATAAATCACAGAGAAGCGTTGATGGGCCCTGATTCCGGATATTGGCTATATGCCAACATAATCCGAGATAGTATCCATTCACATAATTCAAGCTTAGAACTTGATGAACCCTTCGAAAGACTTAGAGGCTAAAGAATAGTAATGGATCTATAAACTGACAAAGATAAAAATGTTTTATAATGCTTGACTTGTTACAAATAGTTTATGACAAGATCAAAGAATTGACTATCTGACGAGATTGTCTCATCATAGCAATACTTAAAGTCAGTACGGGTTAAACTAGCAATTACTGAATATTTCAATTATGAGATAAAATAGGTGGATGTCAAAATGATTCTCATGAGATGGAAATGGAACCAAGGTTGTATGTTTGATATGATCCAAGGTAATTTTGTCGATCCAGAGGATGCTATATGCAAAGTTCAAGAGATCCTGTAATGATCTGAAGCAAGCATAGTGGAGTTGGAATCTTCGTACTGATGAAATGGTCAAATAAATTGATTTCATCGAGTAAAGCGAAGATGCTTGTATTTACAAGAAAGTAAGTGGGAGCATGATAATATTTCTAAACACTATATGTACATGACATATTGTTGATTGGAAGTTATGTAAATTTCTTGACACAGATTAAGACTTTATTGAAACTAGTTTTTCAGTAAAATACTTATGCAATGAATTGTCTTGGTATTAGACATAATGATCTATGGAGATAATAGTGTCTAATCGGACTTAGCCAAAATACATATTGACAGAGTACTAGAGCAGTTTAGTATGTAAAATGTCAAGAAGAGTTTCTTGTCAATGTCACATGGAAGGAGTCGGTATCTTGAAATACTGATGAGCGAAATATGATTTCAACCACACTTGTATTCCATGGTATGTAAACAACCAGATATTTCCAATACTTCAAGTTAGTTGTAAGTAAAAGTTACTAGTATGGTCAAATTGTTGATCATAGGACAACAATGAAAATTGTCGTTAAGATTAACGACATGTTTCTCACACACGGAGAAATTGTTGATCATAGGACAACAATGAAAATTGTCGTTAAGATTAACGACATGTTTCTCACACACGGAGAAAATGAAGAGATTGTTGTAAGAAGTTACATCAATGAAGGCTCGTTGTAAGTAGTACATCGATAAAATCTTCATCTATGCTCCAAGTGATTTTTTTATTTCAATTAAAAGTGATTTATGGTGGCACAGTAAGTTGGAATTGGTCCAAAAGTTACTGTGGTGAATTCTATAACAGAAGGCTGAGTATATTATTGCTTTAGAAGCAAAAAATGAAGGGTGATGAATTGAAAGTTCATTCATGAGCTTGGTATGGTTTCTAGATGATTGTATCATTGGAACAATATTCTTAATAGTGGTTCCATAACTCAGTCTAAGGAATCAAAGGTTCTACCAGTGATTCAATATATATACAAAGTCGGTTTCACACAAATTATGATTTTTTTTGTGAAAGCATTATAGATGCATAGAAATGCAATTGATACACGCGGATCTGAAGTTGTCAGATTCGATAGGACAAAGTCTATACCACAAGCAAAGCATGTACCGACACCGGATTGCCATTGGTGTAAAAGTTGAAAGTGCTGACTATATTATTGACTCTAGTACAAGTGGGAGTGTTGGAAATATGCCCTAGAGGCAATAATATTGTATTATTATATCTCCATTATTCATAGTTAAGAGTTTATAGTCCATGCTATAACTGCTATGATCCTGGAATATGCGATTCAGTGGAAAACTCATATGCACGTGTGGAATGATAAACGGTAAAGAATAGGTTCCCGGTCTTGCCTCTAAGACCGGCTCAAGTGTTGTTGGTGATCACATTTTTGTATCTTAGGATATCGTTAAGTGTAACGATAGTCCTAAAACAACATTGAGGGTATGACGTTAGAAGAACGATCATATTGAATCGACCCAATACTTTTCTGTTATACTATGTGATCATATCGTCTGAAATCATCTGTTATAACACGGAGTGTTAGCATGTGTTTTAGTTCCTCAGACCATGAGAGTGTCTTGGTCACTTCCTACCGGACGGTGGGCTTTGGGGTTGCTCAAACGTCATCTGTAACAAGGTGATCATAACGACAACTTTTAGGTTCAACGAAAAGTTTGACAAGTGAACGGACAGCTCGAGAGTGGGATTTGCTCCTTCGACGATGGAGAGATATTCTTAGGGCCCTCTCGGTGTGAAGGCATCCATCATCGTCTGGCTAGACACAGGTGACTACGTCACGGGGATGCCGGAACACGTCAACGAGAAAGAAGAACAAAACCGGTAACGGGAGCAATGGTATAGTGAGCATGGTGATGACTCAAGAGGATACCGATGCACACCGGGTTTTGTAAAGTATCGCGAAGCAAAGGGAACATCACATGATAACCAAAGGTTCACTCGAATATCATTCGTTTAATCATAGGGACCGATATGGATGTCCACGGTTCCGCTATCGGTCATTGAACGAAGGGGTTTCGTTCATGTCTATGGTTTACCGAACCTACGGGGTCACAAGCTTAAGGTAATCACGATCTGCTGAGTGTTAGTGGAATAGGAGTGATGAGAATACATTTGTGGAATTGTTTCATTAATATCCGGAATAGTTCCGAGAGGTTCCGGAAGCGTTCGGGGTCACCGGAAGGGTTTCGGTGAATATCGGGTAATACCGGGTATTACCGATTAATTATATATAGGTGGAAAATATTTCCGGGGATGTTAAATTATATATATATATATAATGGTCAGAAATTGTTTAGAACAATTTATATTTAATTAAAATATCAACGGGCCTAAAAAGGCCAAGAGGTGGAAGGCAACTTGGGCCACAAGGGCCCAAGTGGAAGTGCCCCCCCCCCCTTTCTAAGGGGGGGGGGGGGCGAATCCTACTTGGGAAGGGAGTAGGACCCCCCCCCCCCCCCCCCCCAAGGCTGGCGCACCAAGGGGGCTCCTTCCCCCTTGGTGGCTGCCCTCTCCCTCCCCTCTAACCTATATATACATGAGGATTTTCCACCCTATGAATGTACAAGTTTTGGAGCCTCCTCTAGTTGATCTAGTTCTAGTTCTTGTTGGTCCTAGTTGACTAATTAGAGTTAGCCCTAGCCACCTCTAATCCTCATAATTAGAAGCCTCGTGTGGTTCTAATCTCCTCCCTCTAATTCTCCGGCGACGATTAGCTCTGGACGGCGAAGCGCTGCCGGATCGTGAAGACCGTACGCTTGCAACCAAGTAGAGAGGCTATTGTTTCGGTCTTCTGTTCGAGGGATCGTTCGTGGGCGGTTCGCGGGATCATCATCGACGTTCGAGGGGCTTCAAGTACAATCTACACCGACTCGGCTACATCCGCTGCACTCCCGGAGTCGGTAACGATCGTTGATCACAACCCGCTATGCATCTTCATTTTGTTCCTAGGTGATCGTAGGGCGAATATTTTTGTTTTCTACTATGTTTCCCAACATTTACATCGATGAACAAAGAAATGTTCATGAATTTGAAAAGAAAATTCGCAAAAGAAAATGAAAAAGGGGAAAGAAAAAGAGAAAAAACAGAAAATAAAAGAAAAGGACAAAAAACAAAAGTCAAAAAAATAAAAAGAAAGAAAGTAAAGTATAATGGGCCGGCCCATGAGATCGCCCAGCGCGTGAGGGGGGTGTGCGCTACCTCGCTAGGGCGCGTGGCATGCGCCGTATAAGGTCCCCGCATTCTTTTCTTTTCCTTTATTGTTTCTTTTTTTCCTTTTTAGCTCCTTTTTACTTTTCATGTATATTTTTTTTTTATATTTATGTTTCTCAAATTGTTCGGAAACTTTAAAAATATTCGTGCTTCTAGAAATGTTTAAAAAATTAAAAAATGTCGTGTTTCCAAAAGTTCATAAATTCAAATAATATTTTCATTTTCTAAAGATTGTTCGGGCATTTAAAAAAAAGTCATAATTTTTCAAAAAAAATCAAAATGTTTTTGTTCAAAATTCAGAACTTTTCAAATAATGACCAGGATTTCAAAAAAATTTCCTGTTTTAAAAAATTATTCAGAAATTTCAAAAATTGTTCTTGTTTTCAAATTTTGTTCTAATTTGTATGGGGCTTGTATTTGCCACAGAATGCGGCACATAGGAGCTGCCAGTATGGTGGATTTGGGACCTCTTATATGGCGCGCGGGGCGCCCCAGTCACGGCAGCGTGCACCCCATTGCCACCTGCGCGCCCTGTTCGACCGGCCCATGCTCGGGGCGAGCGCCCTGTTTTTTTTCATTTTCAATTTTTACTTTTCCTTTTTACTGTTATGTTTTTATTTTATTCTATATTAAAATAATTCGGGATTGGTTCTTAAATTTCAAAACAAAGTGAATTGTAAATTGTCAAGAAAACAGTTCTTGAATGAAAAAAATGTTTGCGATTCAAAAGAATGAACATTTTTTTTGAATTTTACTCTACAGTTTTTTATATTGACGAGAAAAATTGTGAGCATTTTTTAATAATGATAAACATTGTTTAATAATGATGAACATTTTATATTTCATTAACAATCAAACAATTTTGGATCTTGATGAACAAAACTGAACATTTAAAAAAAATTGGATGACAAAATATTGAAAAAATGAATAATTTTTGAGTTTGATGAACATTTTTTGAAAATGATAAACAAAATTTTAAATTAATGAACATTTTTTGGGGTGGGTGAAAAAATCTGGGATTTTGATGAAAAACATTTAAATCCGATGAACATTTTTTTAAATGTTGAACATTATTTTACATCAATGAATAAAAAAATGTTCGTGAATTTGAAAAGAATATTTGCAAAAGAAAATTAAAAAAGGGGAAAGTAAAAGAAAAACAGAAAACAAAAGAAAAGGTAAAAATAAAAAGAAAGTAAAGTATAACGGGCCGGCCATGAGAATGACCAGCGTGCGAGGGCGGTGTGCGCCGTATAGGGTCCCCGGGTGGATCTTGGGAAATTCCTAAACGGCGCCTTAAACGCCCGTTTCAGGTGTTTAGGGAAACGGGCTCACACCCCCCTTCTCAACGCGGGCCGGCCCATTTTTTTCTTCCTCTTTTATTAAGGCGCAAAAATACTACGAGCGTGGGTGGGAATCGAACAGTGACTTGCTGGTCATATGCACACTGCGCTAACCACAACAGCCACCGCACATTTTGAGTCTTCTAGCAGTTTTTTAATTCTTTTCTTTTTTCTTGGTTCCTTTTGTTTTTTTTTCTTTTTTCTTGGCACTGTTTCGTTCGGTTTTTTTATTTTTCTTTTCTTTTTTCATTTTTCTTAGAACTGTTTTTGTTCTGTTTTTTATATTTTTTTTCCTTTTTTTTCTAAATACGTGAACATTTTCTTCAAATTTGTGAACTTTTTTCGAAATTGATGAAATTTCTCCCAATTCTATGAACTTTTTTTCAAATTAGATGAACTTTTATTTTGAAATTTGATAAAAAATCAAATGTGGTGAACTTTTTTTGAATTTTGATGAACTTTTTTTAAACTTGGTGAACTATTTTTCAAATTCGATGAACTTTTTTTCAAATCTAATGAACTAATTTTCAAAATTTGATGAACTTTTTTCAGATTCGATGAATATTTTTTCAATTTCGATGAACTTATTTCAAATTGATGCACTTTTTTTTCAAATCGGTGAACCTTTTCCAAAATCGATGAACATTTTTCAAAATTTGTTGAAATTTTTTTAAATCCGTGAACTTTTTTCTCAAGATGTGTGAACTATTTTTCAAAATGGATTAACTTTTTCTCAAAATTGTGAACTTTCTCAAATTGCTGAAATTTTTTTCCAATTTTTATGATTTTTTTCAGAACAAATGTACTTTTTTGTAATTCATGAACTTTTTTTAAATTATTTACAAATAATTAAAAATCAAAGCGCTACAGTAAATGGCATGCGTGCAATAAAGTACATGGCTACAAATGTTCTTAAACAGTTTACCCAGTAAGATGTCAACAGTAAGCAGTATGTCAGGTGGTTAGGAAAACTCGTACGCCGCTGTAACAGCGGGAGTTCGATCCCCGACGAGAAAAACATTTTGGGGTTTTTTTCGCGCTAGCGCTACCCACGAGCTAGCTCTATCGATTGAACTTATGTTGGGCTGGCCCAGTAGCAACTCCTTCATTCGCCAGTAAGCCGAACCGGCGCTCTCAGCGCCGGTTAGGAGCTTGCCTGTCGTGGGATGAATCAACGGGAGCTCCTAACCGGCGCTCTCAGCGCCGGTTTCTCGTACTAGCGCCCGAAGGAGTTGCGAGTGGGCCGGCCCAGCGAAATACAATCGTTACAGGGGTAGCGTGAAAAAATCAAAAAAAAGCAACCCCAAAATGGTTCTCAGCAAGGATCGAACTCGCGCCATGAGAACAACGAACGAGTCTGGCTAACCACCTAACCTACTTTGCGCTACTGACCAATTCCGGGGCGAACCTTATAAGTACATTTGTAGTCGCGTAATTTATTGCACACGTAAATGTTTACTGTAGCGCTTTGATTTTTAATTTTTTTGAAAACATTTTGGAAAAAGTCCATGGATTATAGAAAAGTTCATTTGTTTTGAAAAAAAGTTCACGATTTTGAGATAAATGTCTATCGATTTTGAAAAATAGTTCACAAATCTTGAGAAAAAAGTTCACAGATTGAAAAAAGTTCATCAAATTTCAAAAAAAGGTTCATCGATTTTGAAAAAAGTTCACCGATTTTGAAAAAAGTTCATCAAAATGCAAAAAAGGTTCATCGATTTTGAAAAAAAATCATCAAAACTCAAAAAAGGTTCATCGATTTTGAAAAAAGTTCACCGATTTTAAAAAAAGTTGATCAAAATTCAAAAAAGGTTCATCGATTTTGAAAAAAGTTCATCAATTTTGACAAATAGGTCACGAATTTGAAAAAAGTTCATCGGTTTTGGAAAAAGTATACAAAATGGCGAAAAAAGTTCATCGAATTTGAAAATAAATTCATCGTAATTGAAAAAAAATCATCAAATCTGAAAAAAGTCCATTGAAATTCAAAAAAAGTTCAGCAAATAGGAAAAATAGTTAATCGAAATTGAATAAAAGTTCATCAAAATTAAAAAAAAGTTCATGGATTTTGAAAAAGTTCATCGATTTGAAGAAAACGTTCATGTATTTGTGAACCAATTCATAGTCCTAGACAAAAAAAATGAAAAATTTAAAAAGGAAAACGGAAGAAGAAGGAATCATAGACCAAAAAAGTAAAACATAACCAGATCTCGCCCTTTGGTCGCGTGGTTACACTAGCGGTCCTTGACGAGGGAGGTACCTGGTTCAAATCCAGGCAGCGACCTTTTTTGCGGATTATAAGACACAAATAAAAACACGTAAATGGGCCGACCCAGTGCGCCGTGGGGGTGTGCGCCCATGCCTGTAACGGCGCAACGGGCGCCGTTCAGGGAATACCAGGGAGCTCCTAACCGGCGCTGTCAGCGCCGGTTTCTCGTACTGGCGCCCGAAGGAGTTGCGAGTGGGCCGGCCCAGCGAAACACAATCGTTACAGGGGTAGCGCGCAAAAAGCAAAAAAAAGCAACCACAAAATGGTTCTCAACAAGGATCGAACTCGCGCCATGAGAACAACGAACGAGTCTGGCTAACCACCTAACCTACTTTGCGCTACTGACCAATTCCGGGGCGAACCTTATAAGTACATTTGTAGTCGCGTAATTTATTGCACACGTAAATGTTTACTGTAGCACTTTGATTTTTAATTTTTTTGAAAACATTTTGGAAAAATTCCATGGATTATAGAAAAATTCATTTGTTTTGAAAAAAAGTTCATGATTTTGAGATAAATGTCTATCGATTTTGAAAAATAGTTCACAAATCTTGAGAAAAAAGTTCACAGATTTGATAAAAGTTCATCAAATTTCAAAAAAGGTTCATCGATTTTGAAAAAAGTTCACTGATTTTGAAAAAAGTTCATCAAAATGCAAAAAAGGTTCATCTATTTTGAAAAAAAATCATCAAAATTCAAAAAAGTTCATCGATTCTGAAAAAAGTTCATCAAAATTCAAAAAAGGTTCATCGATTTTGAAAAAAGTTCACCGATTTTAAAAAAAGTTGATCAAAATTCAAAAAAGTTTCATCGATTTTGAAAAAAGTTCATCAATTTTGACAAATAGGTCACGAATTTGAAAAAAGTTCATCGGTTTTTGAAAAAGTTTAGAAAATGGCGAAAAAAGTTCATCGAATTTGAAAATAAATTCATCGTATTTGAAAAAAAAAATCATCAAATCTGAAAAAAGTTCATTGAAATTCAATAAAAGTTCATCAAATACGAAAAATAGTTAATCGAATTTGAATAAAAGTTCATCAAATTTAAAAAAAAGATCATGGATTTTGAAAAAGTTCATCGATTTAAAGAAAACATTCATGTATTTGCGAACCAATTCATCGGGCCAAGACGAAAAAAAAAAGAAAATGAAAAATTTAAAAAGGAAAACAAATAAAAAGGAAAACGGAAGAAGAAGGAATAATAGACCAGAAAAGTAAAATGTAACCAGATCCCGCCCTTGGTCGCGTGGTTACATTAGCGGTCCTTGACGAGGGAGGTAGCTGGTTCAAATCCAGGCAGTGACCTTTTTTGCGGATTATAAGACACGAATAAAAACACGTAAATGGGCCGGCCCAGTGCGCCGCGGGGGTGTGCGCCCGTTTGCGCCCATGCCTGTAACGGGCGCAACGGGCGCCGTTTAGGGAATGCCAGGGAGCTCCTAACCGGCGCTCTCAGCGCCGGTTTCTCGTACGGGCGCCCGAAGGAGGTGCGAGTGGGTCGGTCCAGCGAAATACAATCGTTACAGGGGTAGCGCGAAAAAAGCAAAAAAAAGCAACCCCAAAATGGTTCTCAGCAAGGATCGAACTCGCGCCATGAGAACAACGAACGAGTCTGGCTAACCACCTAACCTACTTTGCGCTACTGACCAATTCCGAGGCGAACCTTATAAGTACATTTGTAGTCGCGTAATTTATTGCACACGTAAACATTTACTGTAGCCCTTTGATTTTTAATTTTTTTTGAAAACATTTTGGAAAAAGTCCATGGATTATAGAAAAGTTCATTTGTTTTGAAAAAAAGTTCATAATTTTGAGATAAATGTCTATCGATTTTGAAAAATAGTTCACAAATCTTGAGAAAAAAGTTCACAGATTTGAAAAAAGTTCATCAAATTTCAAAAAAGGTTAATCGATTTTGAAAAAAGTTCATTGATTTTGAAAAAAGTTCATCAAAATGCAAAAAAGGTTCATCGATTTTGAAAAAAAATCATCAAAATTCAAAAAAGGTTCGTCGATTCTGAAAAAAGTTCATCAAAATTCAAAAAAGGATCATCGATTTTGAAAAAAGTTCACCGATTTTAAAAAAAGTTGATCAAAATTCAAAAAAGGTTCATCGAGTTTGAAAAAAGTTCATCAATTTTGACAAATAGGTCACGAATTTGAAAAAAGTTCATCAGTTTTGGAAAAAGTTTACAAAATGGCGAAAAAAATTGATCGAATTTGAAAATAAATTCATCAAAATTGAAAAAAAAATTAAATCTAAAAAAAGTTCATTGAAATTCGAAAAAAGTTCATCAAATAGGCAAAATAGTTAATCAAAATTGAATAAAAGTTCGTCAAAATTAAAAAAAAGTTCATGGATTTTGAAAAAGTTCATCGATTTGAAGAAAACGTTCATGTATTTGCGAACCAATTCATTGGCCTAGACGGAAAAAAAAACGAAAAATTTAAAAAGGAAAACTAATAAAAAGGAAAACGGAAGAAGGAATAATAGACAAAAAAAGTAAAACGTAACCAGATCCCGCCCTTTGGTCGCGTGGTTACACTAGCGGTCCTTGACGAGGGAGGTACCTGGTTCAAATCCAGGCAGCGACCTTTTTTGCGGATTATAAGACACAAATAAAAACACGTAAATGGGCCGGCCCAGTGCGCCGCGGGGGTGTGCGCCCATGCCTGTAACGGGCGTAACGAGCGCGTTTAGGGAATGCCAGGGAGCTCCTAACCGGCGCTGTCATTGCCGGTTTCTCGTACTGGCGCCCGAAGGAGTTGCGAGTGGGCCGGCCCAGCGAAACACAATCATTACAGGGGTAGCACGAAAAAAGCAAACCACCTAACCTACTTTGCGCTACTGACCAATTCCGGGGCGAACCTTATAAGTACATTTGTAGTCGCTTAATTTATTGCACACGTAAATGTTTACTGTAGCACTTTGATTTTTAATTTTTTTAAAACATTTTGGAAAAATTCCATGGATTATAGAAAAGATCATTTGTTTTGAAAAAAAGTTCACGATTTTGAGATCAATGTCTATCGATTTTGAAAAATAGTTCATAAATCTTGAGAAAAAAGTTCACAGATTTAAAAAAAGTTCATCAAATTTCAAAAAAGATTCATCGATTTTGAAAAAAGTTCATCAAAATGCAAAAAAGGTTCATCGATTTTGAAAAAAAATCATCAAAATTCAAAAAAGGTTCGTCGATTCTGAAAAAAGTTCATCAAAATTCAAAAAAGGTTCATCGATTTTGAAAAAAGTTCATCAATTTTGACAAATAGGTCACGAATTTGAAAAAAGTTCATCGGTTTTGGAAAAAAGTTTACAAAATGGCGAAAAAAGTTCATCGAATTTGAAAATAAATTCATCGTAATTGAAAAAAAAATCATCAAATCTGAAAAAAGTTCATTGAAATTCAATAAAAGTTCATCAAATAGGAAAACTAGTTAATCGAATTTGAATAAAAGTTCATCAAAATTTAAAAAAAGTTCATTGATTTTTAAAAAGTTCATCGATTTGAAGAAAACATTCATGTATTTGCGAACCAATTCATCGGGCCAAGACGAAAAAAAAACGAAAAATTCAAAAAGGAAAACAAATAAAAAGGAAAACGGAAGAAGAAGGAATAATAGACCAGAAAAGTAAAACGTAACCAGATCCCGCCCTTTGGTCGCGTGGTTACACTAGCGGTCCTTGACGAGGGAGGTAGCTGGTTCAAATCCAGGCAGCGACCTTTTTTGCGGATTATAAAGACACAAATAAAAACACGTAAATGGGCCGGCCCAGTGCGCCGCGGGGGTGTGCGCCCATGCCTGTAACGGGCGCAACGGGCGCCGTTTAGGGAATGCCAGGGAGCTCCTAACCGGCGCTGTCAGCGCCGGTTTCTCGTACTGGCGCCCGAAGGAGTTGCGAGTGGGCCGGCCCAGCGAAACACAATCGTTACAGGGGTAGCGCGAAAAAAGCAAAAAAAAGCAACCCCAAAATGGTTCTCAGCAAGGATCGAACTCGCGCCATGAGAACAACGAACGAGTCTGGCTAACCACCTAACCTACTCTGCGCTACTGACCAATTCCGGGGCGAACCTTATAAGTACATTTGTAGTCGCGTAATTTATTGCACACGTAAATGTTTACTGTAGCGCTTTGATTTTTAATTTTTTTGAAAACATTTTCGAAAAAGTCCATGGATTATAGAAAAGTTCATTTGTTTTGAAAAAAAGTTCATGATTTTGAGATAAATATCTATCGATTTTGAAAAATAGTTCACAAATCTTGAGAAAAAAGTTCATAGATTTGAAAAAAGTTCATCAAATTTCAAAAAAGGTTCATCGATTTTGAAAAAAGTTTACCGATTTTGAAAAAAGTTCATCAAAATGCAAAAAAGGTTCATCGATTTTGAAAAAAAAATCATCAAAATTCAAAAAAGGTTCGTCGATTCTGAAAAAAGTTCATCAAAACTCAAAAAAGGATCATCGATTTTGAAAAAAGTTCACCGATTTAAAAAAAAATTGAATAAAAACTCAAAAAAGGTTCACTGAGTTTTAACAAGTTCATCAATTTTGACAAATAGGTCACGAATTTGAAAAAAAGTTCATCCGTTTTGGAAAAAGTTTACAAAATGGCGAAAAAAGTTGATCAAATTTGAAAATAAATTCATCAAAATAAAAAAAAATCATCCAGTCTGAAAAAAGTTCATTGAAATTCGAAAAAAGTTCATCAAATAGAAAAAAATAGTTAATCAAAATTGAATAAAAGTTCATCAAAATTTAAAAAAAGTTCATGGATTTTGAAAAAGTTCATCGATTTGAAGAAAATGTTCATGTATCTGCGAACCAATTCATCGGCCTAGACGAAAAAAAAACGAAAAATTTAAAAAGGAAAACGGAAGAAGAAGGAATAATAGACCAAAAAAGTAAAACGTAACCAGATCCCGCCCTTTGGTCGCGTGGTTACACTAGCGGTCCTTGACGAGGGAGGCACCTGGTTCAAATCCAGGCAGCGACCTTTTTTGCGGATTATAAGACACAAATAAAAACACGTAAATGGGCCGACCCAGTGCGCCGCGGGGGTGTGCGCCCATGCCTGTAACGGGCGCAACGGGCGCCGTTTAGGGAATGCCAGGGAGCTCCTAACCGGCGCTGTCAGCGCCGGTTTCTCGTACTGGCGCCCGAAGGAGTTGCGAGTGGGCCGGCCCAGCGAAACACAATCGTTACAAGGGTAGCGCGAAAAAAGCAAAAAAAAGCAACCCCAAAATGGTTCTCAGCAAGGATCGAACTCGCGCCATGAGAACAACGAACGAGTCTGGCTAACCACCTAACCTACTTTGTGCTAGTGACCAATTCCGGGGCGAACCTTGTAAGTACATTTGTAGTCGCGTAATTTATTGCACACGTAAACATTTACTGTAGCACTTTGATTTTTAATTTTTTTGAAAACATTTTGGAAAAAGTCCATGGATTATAGAAAAGTTCATTTGTTTTGAAAAAAAGTTCACGATTTTGAGATAAATGTCTATCGATTTTGAAAAATAGTTCACAAATCTTGAGAAAAAAGTTCACAGATTTGAAAAAAGTTCATCAAATTTCAAAAAAGGTTCATCGATTTTGAAAAAAGTTCACCGATTTTGAAAAAAGTTCATCAAAACGCAAAAAAGGATCATCGATATTGAAAAAAAAATCATCAAAATTCAAAAAAGGTTCGCCGATTCTAAAAAAAGTTCATCAAAATTCAAAAAAGGATCATCGATTTTGAAAAAAGTTCACCGATTTAAAAAAAAATTGATCAAAATTCAAAAAAGGTTCACCGAGTTTGAAAAAAGTTCATCAATCTTGACAAATAGGTCATGAATTTGAAAAAAAGTTCATCCATTTTGGAAAAAGTTTACAAAATGGCGAAAAAAGTTGATCGAATTTGAAAATAAATTCATCAAAATTGAAAAAAAAATCATCAAGTCTGAAAAAAGTTCATTGAAATTCAAAAAAAGTTCATCAAATAGGAAAAATAGTTAATCAAAATTGAATAAAAGTTCATCAAAATTAAAAAAAAGTTCATGAATTTTGAAAAAGTTCATCGATTTGAAGAAAATGTTCATGTATTTGCGAACCAATTCATCGGCCTAGACGAGAAAAAAACGAAAAATTTAAAAAGGAAAACTAATAAAAAGGAAAATGGAAGAAGAAGGAATGATAGACCAAAAAAGTAAAACGTAACCAGATCCCGCCATTTGGTCGCGTGGTTACACTAGCGGTCCTTGACGAGGGAGGTACCTGGTTCAAATCCAGGCAGCGACCTTTTTTGCGGATTATAAGACACAAATAAAAACACGTAAATGGGCCGGCCCAGTGCGCCGCGGGGGTGTGCGCCCATGCCTGTAACGGGCGCAACGGGCGCCGTTTAGGGAATGGCAGGGAGCTCCTAACCGACGCTGTCAGCGCTGGTTTCTCGTATTGGCGCCCGAAGGAGTTGCGAGTGGGCCGGCCCAGCGAAACACAGTCGTTACAGGGGTAGCGCAAAAAAGTAAAAAAAAGCAACCCCAAAATGGTTCTCAGCAAGGATCGAACTCGCGCCATGAGAACAACGAACGAGTCTGGCTAACCACCTAACCTACTTTGCGCTACTGACCAATTCCGGGGCGAACCTTGTAAGTACATTTGTAGTCGCGTAATTTATTGCACACGTAAACATTTACTGTAGCACTTTGATTTTTAATTTTTTTGAAAACATTTTGGAAAAAGTCCATGGATTATAGAAAAGTTCATTTGTTTTGAAAAAAAGTTCACGATTTTGAGATAAATGTCGATCGATTTTGAAAAATAGTTCACAAATCTTGAGAAAAAAGTTCACAGATTTGATAAAAGTTCATCCAATTTCAAAAAAGGTTCATCGATTTTGAAAAAAGTTCACCGATTTTGAAAAAAGTTCATCAAAACGCAAAAAAGGATCATCGATATTGAAAAAAAATCATCAAAATTCAAAAAAGGTTCGCCGATTCTAAAAAAAGTTCATCAAAATTCAAAAAAGGATCATCGATTTTGAAAAAAGTTCACCGATTTAAAAAAAATTTGATCAAAATTCAAAAAAGGTTCACCGAGTTTGAAAAAAGTTCATCAATTTTGACAAATAGGTCATGAATTTGAAAAAAAGTTCATCCATTTTGGAAAAAGTTTACAAAATGGCGAAAAAAGTTGATCGAATTTGAAAATAAATTCATCAAAATTGAAAAAAAAATCATCAAGTCTGAAAAAAGTTCATTGAAATTCAAAAAAAGTTCATCAAATAGGAAAAATAGTTAATCAAAATTGAATAAAAGTTCATCAAAATTAAAAAAAAGTTCAGGAATTTTGAAAAAGTTCATCGATTTGAAGAAAATGTTCATGTATTTGCGAACCAATTCATCGGCCTAGACGAGAAAAAAACGAAAAATTTAAAAAGGAAAACTAATAAAAAGGAAAATGGAAGAAGAAGGAATAATAGACCAAAAAAGTAAAACGTAACCAGATCCCGCCATTTGGTCGCGTGGTTACACTAGCGGTCCTTGACGAGGGAGGTACCTGGTTCAAATCCAGGCAGCGACCTTTTTTGCGGATTATAAGACACAAATAAAAACACGTAAATGGGCCGGCCCAGTGCGCCGCGGGGGTGTGCGCCCATGCCTGTAACGGGCGCAACGGGCGCCATTTAGGGAATGGCAGGGAGCTCCTAACCGACGCTGTCAGCGCTGGTTTCTCGTATTGGCGCCCGAAGGAGTTGCGAGTGGGCCGGCCCAGCGAAACACAGTCGTTACAGGGGTAGCGCAAAAAAGTAAAAAAAAGCAACCCCAAAATGGTTCTCAGCAAGGATCGAACTCGCGCCATGAGAACAACGAACGAGTCTGGCTAACCACCTAACCTACTTTGCGCTACTGATCAATTCCAGGGCGAACCTTATAAGTACATTTGTAGTCGCGCAATTTATTGCACACGTAAATTTTACTGTAGCACTTTGATTTTTAATTTTTTTGAATTTTTTTTGGAAAAAGTCCATGGATTATAGAAAAGTTCATTTGTTTTGAAAAAAAGTTCACGATTTTGAGATCAATGTCTATCGATTTTGAAAAATAGTTCACAAATCTTGAGAAAAAAGTTCACAGATTTGATAAAAGTTCATCCAATTTCAAAAAAGGTTCATCGATTTTGAAAAAAGTTCACCGATTTTGAAAATGTTCATCAAAATGCAAAAAGGTTCATCGATTTTGTAAAAAAATCATCAAAATTCAAAAAAGGTTCATCGATTCTGAAAAAAGTTCATCAAAATTCAAAAAAGGTTCATCGATTTGGAAAAAAGTTCACCAATTTTAAAAAAAGTTGATCAAAATTCAAAAAAGGTTCACCGATTTTGATAAAAGTTCATCAATTTTGACAAATAGGTCACGAATTTGAAAAAAGTTCATCGGTTTTGAAAAAAGTTTACAAAATGGCGAAAAAAGTTCATCAAATTTGAAAATAAATTCATCGAAATTGAAAAAACAAATCATCAAATCTGAAAAAAGTTCATTGAAATTCGAAAAAAGTTCATCAAATAGGAAAAATAGTTAATTGTATTTGAATAAAAGTTCATTAAAATTAAAAAAAAGTTCATGGATTTTGAAAAAGTTCATCGATTTGAAGAAAACATTCATGTATTTGCGAACCAATTCATCGGGCCAAGACAAAAAAAAAAGAAAATGAAAAATTTAAAAAGGAAAACAAATAAAAAGGAAAACGGAAGAAGGAATAATAGACCAAAAAAGTAAAACGTAACCAGATCCCGCCCTTTGGTCGCGTGGTTACACTAGCGGTCCGTGACGAGGGAGGTAGCTGGTTCAAATCCAGGCAGCGACCTTTTTTGCGGATTATAAGACACAAATAAAAACACGTAAATGGGCCGGCCCAGTGCGCCGCGGGGGTGTGCGCCCGTTTGCGCCCATGCCTGTAACGGGCGCAACGGGCGCCGTTTAGGGAATGCCTGAATCAACCACACACCTCTGTGCTTAAGAAATGGGCTAGCCCACGTCCTGTTCTTCTGGTTTTTTTCTTCGTTTATTAGCTTTATTTATAATCCTAACATGGAAAGATGTTTCTCAAAAAAAGAAAACATGGAAAGATATTTTACTTAAACTTTTACAAACATTCATCATGCATTTCAAAAATGTTCATGCAGTGTAAAATAATGTTTGTCCAACTTATAAAAATGTTGATAGCATTCAAAAAAATGTTCACTCGTTTTAAAAATATGTTTGTGCCATTATAAAAATGTTAACATAATTTAGAAATCAAATATTTCATTACAATAAGAAAATTGTTCATGACATTTTATACAAAAATGTTTACATGTTTCAAAAATATGTTCATGTCATCATTCCTAAAAAGAATTATGCAATGTAAATAAAAATGTTCGTGTAATTTAGAAAAATGTTCCATACCATCCCAGAATATGTTCATGATTTTTTAAAATATTATTGCAATGTAAATAAATGTTTGTGTAATTTAAAAAACAATATTTTGTACCATTGAAATAAATTTTTAACGTATATTTGAAAAATGCTTATCATGTAATGTCCAAATGTTGTTTGAAAAAAAGTTCTTATATTTGGAAAACTTCAACGTGTATCAAAAAAATGTATAACTCATATTAAAATAAAAGTAGACATGAACTTTAAAAAATGATAAACAGAAGAAGCCAAGATAAAACGGATAAATAAACCTAACAAAGGCCACGCGTTGAGCAATGGTGATTATCTAGAACTTAGGCTTGCCACAAATGACCCTACCTGGCACCAGCACCTTTTTTTGTCTTCCTCTAGATTGCTGGTAGCACATACGTGCAGTAGTACTAATTATTATTCCTGCCATAATCAGTTAGTTAGAAATGGGTGTGAATTTCCGTGACAAGGTGATAATGGGTGTGATTTCATACTAATGACAATTTCGTACCATAATCAGCTCGTTCTGAAGCTAAGAGCATCTAGTCTCGCACCCCATACCCCCTCACGTTCCGGCGGACGGCTCGGTCAGTGACCGGTCAAAAAAAACCTGATCTAGACGGGCGCCTTAAACGGACCTCAAATGCCCAGGCTGACCTGCACCCCTCATATCTAGCCCAAATCTGGGGCGGATATAGGGAGGCATGGGCACGACCGGATGCCCCGCCATGTCGGACTGACGATGGGGTCCCACAGGAAAACACTTCGAAACCTGGCGGTCCGAAGCTCGTCTCCGCCGTCGGACCAATGCCACCGTGTGGCGTCGCTTCGGCGTGCAGCGTAGTGCCCTAGTCCAGCTATTTAAGCCGATAGCCGGCACCGAAACCCTACCCGTCCACATCCCCTCCCCCACCACTAGTAGTCATGGCCCCACGCCGCCGGGTAAGGAGCTACCCATATCTAACGCTGGAGCACCGGCTGCAGCTCCTTGAGCAGATCCAGGCAAGGCGCGAAGCCCAGATCGCCACGGGTCTACCTCCGGATGCGGTGGATCCGAAGGAGGATGGTGAGGACGCGGTGCAGGGGGAGGAGCTGGAGGAGGAGAAGGACGACGAGGAGGAGGACGTGGGGATGTGGATCTGCAGGCGGAGCAGCGGGCGACCCTCAATTCCATCTGGTCGAAATCGGAGGCGGGGACCAACCGCCGTCGTCTACAGGAGATGGAGGTGGAGCACGCCGCAAAAGTCGACGAGATGCTGGCGTATATACATGAGGAGGAGGAGGAGGAGGAGGAGAATCCCTCCTACGGGCCCATCTACCTGGATCCCGGCACCGACGTCGTGGACATCTCCGACGACGAAGCGTAGTTATGCTAGCGTGATGTGTGTAGTACGTATGATCTCTTTTGCATGTTTGTATGAATTTAGGGGATGAAACACGAGGTGCTCGGATGCATAGCACCAAGTATGAGGTGTGACCTGTCAGTGCTCGCGGACGTGTCTGGTCACGTCCACGGGCGTTTGAGGGTCGGGTTTCCCAAGTCCAGTTGTAGATGCTCTAAAGCAGACTGGTTTCTTTAAAAACAAGAAATTAATGCATGACCTAGTACAATATGTACCTCATATATAATTCTTAGTCCATGACATTTTTGCCATAATATACAGTTTAAACAAATAAACTAAAATCAAAGCCGTCCTAGAAGTATTTTCGACAATCCTAACATGGATATAGTGAAGCTATTTAAGTATGGTGTATTTTTTTTTACTTTTTCAATTTTTTCGTAATTTGAAACCTAGGAGCCGCCACCTCCCTTACTCGTAGCTGCCTATGTCTCTCTTCCTTACAACCGCCACCTCTTACCTATCTCCCTCCCTCTCCTTCCCCACTGCTAGAGAATAGTGGCCGAGCTAAGCCTTGGCACTGGCTGATGAAGGCGACGACGGGGAGGTCTCTGTTTGGTAGCCTTCTATGGCGAGATGCGATCTATGGATGACGGCTTGAGCCAGAGGGCTAGGATGGTTGTGTAATGGTGGCAGTGGCGGTGGTGTTTCCAACCGTGTCGACAACATCTGGTAGCGAGGCATCAGTGGCCATGATCCTATCTGCAGGTATGCGACATCAGCGGTGGAATTCTGTGTCACAACGAGGAGGTCCACCGCTTGGGTGAGGGTGGCGTCGTGGTCCTGCAGTTGTAGGTGGTTTTCGCAAGGGCCGGAGGGTCTTGGAGCTTCAGATCCGACGACAGCAGCGGGTATGTTTTCTCGATCAATTCTGCCGCCACACACGAGAACGCTGGAGGCATGAGGATGGTGTAAGACTGCCTGAGCGTCTTGAATTGGGATATTGGGGGTGTTGGTGACCTTCCTCTCTGAGTGATCTTCGTCGCATGTGCGACGATGGCCTTTCTCGTTCGGAGCCTTTGGTGGCAACCTACTCTTGTTGCGGCTCGACTCCCTGTTGTTCGGGTCATGATCTTCACTTGCGTGGCATCTCACATCAAACCCGTGCTACGTGTGGTTGTTGGGATCGTGGAAAGTGGTGACAACATCACATAATGACTTCGATTTGATGGTGCTTCTCGAGTACCCGGTCTCAGGCTTCGATTTGAAAACCTTAGGCCTAGCCCTAGTTGATTACCTAGTAATGACGGTGTTTTGTTGCCTTTTAAAGACATTGCTCGAATTTTTGGATTTAATTTTTATGGTGATTTTTTTTACTATGATTTTCAGGGTGAATTATCAGGATCTGACCTTCGATGGTTCAATCCGACGACGAGGATAAAGCTTGAGCGTGGTTTCCAACCTAAAGCCTTGCCACCGATGAATCTTTCTCATTGCCTTTGCGATGTGAAGATGTGGTTGGTGTAAAAGGTCGTTGTTCTAGTTCATCGATAGTTGTTTTGATTGCTTTGGAGTTTTTTCCCTCTGCCTAGTCATAACATTGGTCTTGTATGCATTTGCTCTTTACCAGCATGATTTTTTACGTGTGCGTTGATTTTTTATGTGTGCATCTTGTAGATGTCGAGGTGTGTTTATTGTGTCTGTATTCCTTTCATGCTTATTTTTTACAGTTCAATAAATTCGCCCTTAGAGCATCTACAGCCGGGTGCTCCAAACCCGTCTCAAATGCCCGGGCGGACGACCCGGTCAGTGAGAGGTCACAAAAAACCGATTCAGACGGGCTCCTCAAATGGGCCTCAAACGCCTAGGCTCACTGGCACCCCTCATATCCAGCGCAAATGTAGAGCGGATATGGGGGTGCCCAGGCGCGTTCGCCATGTCAGACTGGCGATGGAGTCCCACACAGAATCGCACGGAAACCTGCGGTCCGACGGGCATCTCCTCTGGTGCGGGGTGTGAACGTCGCGTGGCGCCGCTCGAGGCCAAATGCGGCTATTTAAGCAGACCGGTGTCCCCCAACCCTAGCCACATCCACCTCCCCCCTCTCCGCGCCACCATCCCAAGCCCATCCACCTCTCTCCCGCTCTGCCGCTCTTCTCGCGCCGTCTGGCTTCGCCATGGTTCGGTAAAAAAAAGACCACATATGCTATGCTCACACCAGAGTGCCGGTTCCAGATTGAGTAGGAGATCCGGGGAGGCGCGCCACCCACATCGCTGTCGGCCTGCCTCCGAAGCCAGAGGAGGAGGAGGATGATGGGGAACATTGCATGAAAATAAAAAAAATCCTACGAACACCAAAGATCTAATCTAGGAGATGCAAAGCAACGAGAGGGGAGTGTGTCTACGTACCCTTGTAGACCGAAAGCGTTAGCATTGTAACGCGGTTGATGTAGTCGTACTCGTCGCGATCCAATCACGATCCAATCCGATCTAGTGCCAAACGGACGGCACCTCCGAGTTTAGCACACGTACGGCTCGGCAGCGTCCTCTCCTTCTTGATACAACAAGCGAGGGAGAGGAGGTAGATGGGATCTGAACCAACACGATGGCGTGGTGGTGGTGGTGGCAGCGGAATTCCGGCAGGCCTTCGCCAAGCGCTGGCGGAACATGAAGGAGGAGTAACGGGAGGAAGACGGGGCAAGCGCTGAAGGGTTGGCTGCCCCCTGCGCCTCCCCGCTGTATATAGGGGTGAGGGAGGGGCGTGGCAGCCCTAGCCCCCTCCCAAGGCTGGGGGCGGCGGCCAAGGGGGGAGGAGTGCCCTCCAAGCCAAGTGGAGGCCCTCCCCCTTAGGGTTTCCCCTCCCCATGCGTATGGGCCTTGTAGGGCCTGGTGCCCCTGGCCCATTAAGGCCAGGGAGCCTCCCTACAAACCATGCTACAAGATGCGATCTGGTGGAACCCGCCAAGGACTTCCGGAACCTTCTGGAACCTTCCGGTGGCTTCCTGGTACAATACCGAAAAAACCGGACTTCTTCCTGGAACCCCGACAACAACTTTCCATATAAAAATCTTTACCTCCTCGTGATGTCCCGGATCCCATCCGAGACTCCGAACAACCTTCGGACTTTCTGCTATTAATATCTCAATACTACCCTAGCGCTACTGAACAGTAAGCATGCGACCCTACGGGTTCGAGAATCATGCAGACATGACTGAGGCTCCTCTCCGGTCAATAACTAATAGCGGGACCTAGATGCCCATATTGATTCCTACATATTAAACAAAGATCTTTATCGGTTGACCTTGCAGACATGTCAAGGATTTAGTCAATCTCGTATGCAATTCTCTTTGTCCAGCGATATGTTACTTGCCCGAGATTCGATCATCAGT
The DNA here is from genome assembly GCA_011799875.1 of Thinopyrum elongatum. Lineage (NCBI taxonomy): Eukaryota > Viridiplantae > Streptophyta > Magnoliopsida > Poales > Poaceae > Thinopyrum > Thinopyrum elongatum. The sequence continues at coordinate 564,522,837 of CM022303.1, forward strand.
ATGTCCATACCTAGTTCAATCTCGTTACTGGCAAGTCTCATTACTCGTTCCGTAATACAAGATCCCGTGACCAAACTCATTAGTCACATGAAGCTTCTTATGATGTTGTATTACCGAGAGGGCCCAAAGATATCTCTCCGCCACACGGAGTGACAAAGCCAAATCTCAATCCACGCAACCCAACAGACACCTTCGGAGACCTGTGGAGCACCTTTATGATCTCCCAATTCTGAAGTGACATTTGATAGCACACAAGACATTCCTCCGGTATCCGAGAGTAGCATGATCTCATGGTCGAAGGAACATATACTTGACATATAGCAAATAACTAAACGATCTGATGCTAAGCTTACGGTTGGGTATGTCCATCACATCATTCTCCTAATGATGTGATCCTGTTATCAAATAATAACTCATGTCTATGGTTAGGAAACCTTAACCATCTTTGATTAACGAGCTAGTCTAGTAGAGGCTTACTAGGGACACGATGTAGTTTATGTATTCGCACATGTATTTAAGTTTCCGGTCAATACAATTCTAGCATGAATAATAAACATTTATCATGAACGGGAAATATGATAATAAACATTTTATTATTGCCTCTAGGGCATATTTCCAACAGTCTCCCACTTGCACTAGAGTTAATAATCTAGTTCACATTGCTATGTGATTAACACCCAATGTGTTCTGGGGTTTGGTCATGTTTTGCTTGTGAGAGAGGTTTTAGTACACATGGGTCTACAACATTCAGATCAATGTGTACTTTGCAAATCTTTATATCATATTGTAGATGCTGCTACCACGCTCCATTGGAGCTATTCCAAATGACTGCTCCACTATACGTATGAGGTTTGCGACTCAGAGTCATCGAGATCAGTGTCAAAGCTTGCATCGACATAACCCTTTACGATGAACTCTTTATCACCTCCATAACCGAGAACATTTCCTTAGTCCTCTTTAGGTACCTAAGGATAATTTTGACCGTTGTCCAGTGATCCACTCCTGGATCACTCTTGTACCCCCTTGCCAGACTCATGGCAAGGCACACATCAGGTCTGGTACACAGCATGGCATACATTATAGAGCCTATGTCTGAAGCATAGGGGATGAATTTCATCCTTTCTCTTTCTTCTGCTGTGGTTGAGCTTTGAGTCTTACTCAAATTCACACCTTGCAACACAGGCAAGAACCCTTTCTTTGACTGGTCCATTTTGAACTTCTTCAAAATCTTGTCAAGCTATGTGCTTTGTGAAAGTCCTATCAGGCGTCTTGATCTATCTCTATAGATTTTGATGCCCAGTATATAAGAGCTTCACCCATGTCTTTCATTGAAAAACTCTTGTTTAAATAATGTTTTGTGCTTTCTAGAAATTCTATATCATTTCCAATCAACAATATGTCATCCACATATAATATTAGAAATGCTACAGAGCTCCCACTCACTTTCTTGTAAATACAAGCTTCTTCGTAAGTTTATATAAAACCAAAAACTTTGATCACTTCATCAAAGCGTATATTCCAACACCGAGATGCTTGCACCAGTCCTGTTTTGACATCCATCTGCCAGATTTCATAATCATAAAATGCGGCAATGGCTAACATAATTCTAATAGACTTAAGCATGGCCATGGGTGAGAAAGCCTAATCGTAGCCAACTCCTTGAATTTGTCGAAAACCTTTTGCAACAAGTCGAGCTTTATAGACGATGACATTACCATCAACATCTGTCTTCTTCTTAAAGATCCATTTGTTCTCAATGGTCTGCCGATCATCGGGCAAGTCTACCAAAGTCCATAGGTTGTTTTCATACATGGATCCTATCTTGGATTTCATAGCCTCAAAGCCATTTGTCGGAATCTGGGCTCATCATTGCTTCTTCATAGTTCGTAGGTTCGCTGTTGTCTAACAACATGATTTCCAGGACGGGATTACCGTAGCACTCTGGTGCGGAACGTGTCATGGTCAACCTATGAAGTTCAGTAGTAACTTGATCCGAAGTTTCATGATCATCATCATTTCCTTCCTCTCTTGCTGGTGTAGGCATCACGGGAACCACTTTCTGTGACGTGCTACTTTCCAATTCGAGAGAAGGTACAATTACCTCATCAAGTTCTACTTTCCTCCCACTCACTTGTTTCGAGAGAAACTCCTTCTCTAGAAAGGACTCATTCCTGGCAACAAAGATCTTGCCCTCGGATCCGTGATAGAAGGTATAACTAATGGTCTCTTTAGGGTATCCTATGAAGACACACTTCTCTGCTTTAGGTTTGAGCTTATCAAGCTGAAGCCTCTTGACATAAGCGTCGCATCCCCAAACTTTAAGAAACGACAGTTTAGGTTTCTTGCCAAACCATAATTCATACGGTGTCATCTCAACAGACTTAGACGGTGCCCTATTTAAAGTGAATGTGGCTGTCTCTAATGCATAACCCCAAAATGATAGTGGCAAATCGGTAAGAGACATCATAGAACGCACCATATCTAATAAAGTACGATTACGACGTTCGAACACACCATTACGTTGTGGTGTTCCAGGTGGCGTGAGTTGTGAAACAATTCCACATTGTATTAAATGCATACCAAACTCGTAACTCAAATATTCACCTCCATGATCATATCGTAGAAATTTAATTTTCTTGTTGCGATGACTCTCTACTTCACTCTGAAACTCCTTGAGCTTTTCAAATGTTTCAGACTTGTGTTTCATTAAGTAAATATACCCATATCTACTCAAATCATCTGTGAAGGTAAGAACATAACGATATCCACCGCGTGCTTCAACGCTCATCGGACCGCATACATCAGTATGTATTATTTCCAACAAGTCACTAGCTTGCTCCATTGATCCAGAAAATGGGGTTTTAGTCATCTTGTCCATGAGGCATGGTTCACATTCTCAAATGATTCATAATCAAGAGATTCCAAAAGTCCATCAGCATGGATTTTCTTCATGCGTTTTATACCAATATGACATAAGCGGCAGTGCCACAAATATGTGGGCCTATCATCATTGACTTTGCATCTTTTGGCATCAATATTATGAATATGTGTATCTCTATGATCAAGATTCAACAAGAATAAACCATTCACAAGGGGTGCATGACCATAAAAGATATTATCCATATAAATAGAACAACCATTATTCTCTAACTTAAATGAATAACTGTCTCACAATAAACAAGATCCAGATATAATGTTCATGCTCAACGCAGGAACCAAATAACAATTATTTAGGTTTAAAACTAATCCCAAAGGTAAATGTAGAGGGAGTGTGCCGATGGCGATCACATCAACCTTGGAACCATTTCCGACGCGCATCGTCACCTCGTCCTTAGCTAGTCTCCATTTGTTCTGCAACTCCTGTTCTGAGTTACAAATATTAGCAACCGAACCAGTATCAAATACCCAGGCAGTACTACGAGCACTAGTAAGGTACACATCAATAACATGTATATAAAATATACCTTTGTTGATGTTGCCAACCTTCTTATTTGCCAAGTACTGTTGGAAATATGCCCTAGAGGCAATAATAAAATGGTTATTATTATATTTCCTTGTTCATGATAATTGTCTATTGTTCATGCTATAATTGTATTAACGGGAAACCGTAATACATGTGTGAATACATAGACCACAGCATGTCCCTAGTGAGCCTCTAGTTGACTAGCTCATTGATCAATAGATGGTTGTGGTTTCCTGACCATGGACATTGGATGTCGTTGATAACGGGATCACATCATTAGGAGAATGATGTGATGGACAAGGCCCAATCCTAAGCATAGCACTAGATCGTGTAGTTCGTCTACTAGAGCTTTTCTAATGTCAAGTATCATTTCCTTAGACCATGAGATTGTGCAACTCCCGAATACCGTAGGAATGCTTTGGGTGTATCAAACGTCACAACGTAACTGGGTGACCATAAAGGTGCACTACAGGTATCTCCGGAAGTGTCTGTTGGGTTGGCACGAATCGAGACTGGGATTTGTCACTCCATATGACGGAGAGGTATCTCTGGGCCCACACGGTAATGCATCATCATAATGAGCTCAATGTGACTAAGGAGTTAGCCACGGGATCATGCGTTATGGAACGAGTAAAGAGACTTGCTGGTAACGAGATTGAACAAGGTATAGGGATACCGACGATCGAATCTCGGGCAAGTAACATACCGATGGACAAAGGGAATTGTATACGGGATTGATTGAATCCCCGACATCATGGTTCATCTGATGAGATCATCATGGAACATGTGGGAGCCAATATGGGTATCCAGATCCCGCTATTGGTTATTGGCCGGAGAGGTGTCTCGGTCATGTCTGCATGGTTCCCGAACCCGTAGGGTCTACACACTTAAGGTTCCGTGACGCTAGAGTTGTTATGAGAAAGTTGTTCGGAGTCCCGGATGAGATCCCGGATGTCACGAGGAGTTCCGGAATGGTCCGGAGGTAAAGATTTATATATGGGAAGTCCTATTTTGGCCACCGAAAAATGTTCGGGATTTTTCAGTATTGTACCGGGAAGGTTCTAGAAGGTTTCGGAGTGGGGCCCACCTGCATGGGGGGACCCACATGAACGTGGGTAGTGGGGGCAAGGCCCCACACCCCTGGTCAAGGTGCACCAAGATCCCTCCTTAGAAGGAATAAGATCATATCCCGAAGGGATAAGATCAAGATCCCTAAAAAGGGGGGATAACAATCGGTGGGGAAGGGAAAGGATGGGATTTCTTTCCTCCCGCATTTGCCAACGCCACAATGGACTTGGAGGGCAAGAAACCAGCCCCCTCCACCCCTATATATAGTGGGGAGGTGCATGGGAGCTGCACCCCTTCCCCTGGCGCAGCCCTTCCCCCCTCCAACTCCTCCTCCTCCTCCGTAGTGCTTGGCGAAGCCCTGCCGGAGAACCGCAAGCTCCACCACCACGCAGTCATGCTGCCGGAGCTCTCCCTCAACTTCTCCTCTCCCCTTGCTGGATCAAGAAGGAGGAGACGTCCCCGGGCTGTACCTGTGTTGAACGCGGAGGCGCCGTCCGTTTGGCGCTTGAATCGGATCTTCCGCGATTTGAATCGCCGCGAGTACGACTCCACCAACCGCGTTCTTGTAACGCTTCCGCTTAGCGATCTTCAAGGGTATGAAGATGCACTCCCTCTCACTTGTTGCTAGCATATCCTAGATTGATCTTGGTGACACGTAGGAAAATTTTGAATTATTACTACATTCCCCAACAAGTACTTGGGGCAATTCCGCTTCCAGTGGCCGTTCCCCTTGCAATAGAAACACTCAGTCTCGGGTTTGGGTCCAGCCTTGGGTTTCTTCACGGGAGCGGCAACTAGTTTGTCATCCCTTTTGAAGTTCCCTTTCTTTCCCTAGCCCTTTTTCTTGAAACTAGTGGTCTTGTTGACCATCAACACTTGATGCTCTTTCTTGATTTCTATCTCCGCGGCCTTAAGCATCGTGAATAGATCGGGGATCGTTTTCTCCATCCCTTGCATATTATAGTTCATCACAAAGCCCTTGTAGCTTGATGGCAGTGACTGAAGAACTCTACCAATCGCTATTTCATCCAGAAGATCAACTCCCAACTGATTCAAGCGGTTATAGTACCCAGACATTTCGAGTACGTGCTCACTAATGGAGCTGTTCTCCTCCATCTTGCAGCTAAAGAACTTGTTGGAGGTGTCATACCTCTCAACCCGGGCATGAGCCTGAAATATCAATTTCAGCTCCTCGAACATCTCATATGCTCCGTGGTGCTCAAAACGTCTTTGGAGCCCCGGTTCTAAGCCATAAAGCATGGCGCCCTGAACTATCGAGTAGTCATCAGAACGTGTATGCCAGACATTCATAACATCTGCAGGTGAGCCTTGAGGGGGTGCATCACCAAGTGGTGCATTAAGGACATAAGCCTTATGTGCAGCAGTGAGGATAATCCTCAAATTATGGACCCAGTCCGCATAGTTGCTCCCGTCATCTTTCAACTTTTATTTCTCTAGGAACGCATTAAAATTCAGGGGAGCTACAGCACGAGCCATTGATCTACAACATGATTTTTGCAAAGACATTAAGGCTATGTTCATGATAATTGGTTCAGTTAATCAAATTACTAGTGAACTCCCACTTAAAAAAACATCCCTCAAGTTGTCTAAGTGTTACATGATCCGAATCAACTACCCATGTCCGATCATCACGTGACATGGGGTCGTCATCAATGGTGAACATCTCCATGTTGATCATATCTACTATATGACTCATGTTCGACCTTTCGGTCCTCCGTGTTCCGAGGCCATGTCTATACATGCTAGGCTCATCAAGTTTAACCCAAGTATTCCACATGCGTAAAACTGGCTTACACCCATTGTATGCGAACATAGAGTCTATCACACCCGATCATCACATAGTGCTTCGAAACGATGAACTTTCGCAACGGTGCATACTTAGGGAGAACACTTTTATCTTGAAATTTAGTGAAGGGGTCATCTTATAATGCTACCATCGTCCTAAGCAAAATAAGATGCATAAAAGATAAACATCACATGCAATCAAAAATATGTGACATGATATGGCCATTATCATCTTGTGCTTTTGATCTCCATCTCCAAAGCACCGGCATGATCTCCATCATCACATGAAACCATGATCTTCATCATCATGATCTCCATCATCGTGTTGTCACATGGTCGTCTCGCCAACTATTGCTAACACATAGCAATAAAGTAAAACAATTACATGGTGTTATTAGTTGACGCGCAGGTCATACAATAAAAGACAACCCTATGGCTCCTGCCGATTGTCGTACTCATCGACTTGCAAATCGTGAACCTATTACAAAACATGATCATCTCATACATCAACATATATCACATCACGTTTTGGCCATACCACATCACAACATGCCCTGCAAAAACAAGTTAGACGTCCTCTACTTTGTTGTTGCAATTTTTACGTGGCTGCTAGGACAAACTATAAGAACCATTCTTATCTACCCAAAACCACAACAGTGATATGCAAGTTGCCTTTTAACCTTATACAAGGAACGCCATTGTCAAATCAGATTCAACTAAGGTGGGAGAGACTGATTGCTTGTATCTGCATTGGTATTTCCCGAAGAGGAGAGGATGATGCAGCACAGCAACGGTAAGTATTTCCCTTAATTATGAAATCAAGGTTATCAATCCAGTAGGAGAACCAAGCAAAACTATGTAAACACCACCTGTACACAAACCACAAAAACTTGCAACCCAACGCGTAAGAGGGGTTGTCAATCCCTCCTCGGTATTAAGATAGATTAAATTGTATGAGATTTGATAAATAGATATAACTAAAACACAAAATAAAATAAATAAAGGAAAAACGCAGCAAGGTATTTTTGGTTTTATATGATAGGAAAATAGACCCGGGGGCCATAGATTTCACTAGAGGCTTCTCTCAAGAAAATAACATACGGTGGGTAAACAAATTGCTATTGGGCAATTGATATAAAAACGAATAATCATGATGATATCCAAGGAAATGATCATGTATATAGGCATCACGTCCAAGATTAGTAGACTGAAACGATTCTGCATCTACTGCTATTACTCCACACATCGACCGCTATCCAGCATGCATCTAATGTATTAAGTTCATGGGATACGGAGTAATGCAATAAGAATGATGACATGATGTAGACAAGATCTATTCATGTAGGAATAGACCCCATCTTTTTATCCTTAATAGCAATGTTACATGCGTGTCATGTCTCTTTCTGTCACTGAGATTGAGCACCGCAAGATCGAACCCATCACAAAGCACCTCTTCCCATTGCAATAAAAATCAATCTAGTTGGCCAAACCAAACCAAAGTTTCGGAGAAGAAATACGAGGCTATAAAGATCATGCATAAAAGAGTTCAGCAAAGACTCAAATAATATTAATGGATAGAAATGATCATAAACTCACAATTCATCGGATCCCAACAAACACACCGCAAAAAGTCATTACATCAAATAGATCTCCAAGAACATCGAGGAGAACATTGTATTGAAGATCAAAAAGAGAGAAGAAGCCATCTAGCTACTACCTATGGACCCGTAGGTCTGTAGTAAACTACTCACGCATCATCGGAGGGGCAAGGGTGATGATGAAGAACCCCTCCGTGATCGTTGACCCCTCTGGTAGAGTACCCGAAAAGGCCTCTAGATTGGATCTCGTGGTTCTGGAACTTGCGGCGACGGAAATTGTTTTCTCTCGACTCCCCCTGGGTTTTTGGGATTTTAGAGTATCTATAGAGCTGAAGGTCGGTGGAGGGGGTGCCTGTGGGCTCCACAACTCACCAGGGCACGCTTGGGGGCCCTGGCATGCCCTTGTGCCTAGTGGGCTCCACAGGCCCCCTCTGGTGCACTTCTTGGGCCTCCCGGGTGTCTTCTGGGCAGATAAAATTCTCCAAAAAGTTTCATGGCATTTGGACTCCATTTGGTATTGATTTTCTGCAAAGTAAAAAACAAGCAAAAAACAGCAACTAGCACTGGGCACTATGTCAATAGGTTAGTCCCAAAAAATGATATAAAGTTGCTAGTAAATGAGTATAAAACATCCAAGAATGATACTTTAATAGCATGGAACAATCAAAAATTATAGATACATTGTAGACGTATCAGCATCCCCAAGCTTAATTCCTGCTCGTCCTCGAGTAGGTAAATGATAAAAATAGAATTTTTGATGTGGAATGCTACCCATCATATTTATAACATATTCTTTTTTTTGTAGCATGGACATTTGGACTTTAGATGATTCAAAGCAATAGTCTATAATTTGACATGAAGACCTCAATATTCAAGCATATCAACAAGCAACCATGTCTTTCAAAATATCAACACTAAAGAAAGCTATCCCTAGCCCATTATGCTCAATCAGTGATCCATTCATGAAACACACTCAAATATTATCTACATCCAATGCACAAGTATGATAATAGTTTTCCCTAGTTGGTGCTTTATAAGAGAAGATGGAGACTCAATAAAAATAAAAATTGCATAAAGTAAATAGATAGGCCCTTCGTAGAGGGAAGCAGAGATTTGTAGAGGCGCCAGAGCTCAAAGCTTAAATTGAGAGATAAAATTGTTTTGACAGGCATGCTTTTCCCGTCAACGAAAATGATCGAGAATTCCCAATACTTTCCATGCTAGATAAATCATAGGCGGTTCCCAAACATAAAATAAAGTTTATTCCTTTTTCCACCATTTTTTCACAATCCATGGCTAGCCGTATCCACGGGTGCCTTCCATACCAACACTTGTTGGGAAACGTTGCATGGAATACAAATTTTTTTTCTAAGCACACGCAAGATCTATCAAGGAGATGCATAGCAACGAGAGGGGAGAGTATGTCTACGTACCCTCGTAAACCGTAAGCGGAAGCGTTTAGTAACGCGGTTGATGTAGTCGAACTTCTTCGCGCTCCAACCGATCAAGTACCGAACGTACGGCTCCTCCACGTTCAACACACGTTCAGCTCGGTGACGTCCTCCGCCTTCTTGATCCAGCAAGACGATGAGGTAGTGGATGAGTTCCGCTAGCACGATGGCATGGTGATGGTGATGGTGAAGCTATCTCCGCAGGGCTTCGCCTAAGCACTACGAAAATATGATCGAGGGTGTAAACGGTGGAGGGGGGCGCCGCACACGGCTAAGGAACTGTTGTGGTTGTGCTAGGCGCCCCCTCCCACATATATATAGGTGGGGGAGGAGGGAGCAGCCAGGAGGCGCCCCCAAGTAGGCCGAATCCTACTTGGGGTCCTTCCCAAGTGGCGCCCCCCCCCCCCCCCCCCCCACTTACCATATTTGTCGGAGGGGGGAAGGAAAGGGGGAAGAGGGAAGGAAGGGGGAGGCCGAACCCCCCCCTTCCCTTTCCCCCACTTGGGCGGCTTCCATAGGGGGTGCGCCAGCCCCTTGTGGGCTGGTGTGCTCCCCTCTAATGGCCCAATAGGCCCATTACCCTCCCGGGGGTGTCCGGTACCCCCTCCGGTATTCCGATGACTACCCGGTACACTCTGAAACACTTCCGGTGTCCGAATACCATCGTCCTATATATAAATCTTTACCTATCGACCATTTTAAGACTCCTCGTCATGTCCGTGATCTCATCCGGGACTCCGAACAATATTCGGTCACCAAATCATATAACACTATATCGTCAACAAACGTTAAGTGTGCGGACCCTACGGGTTCGAGAACTATGTAGACATGACCGAGACACCTCTCCGGTCAATAACCAATAGCGGAACCTGGATGCCCATATTGGCTCCTACATATTCTACAAAGATCTTTATCGGTCGAACCTTATGACAACATACCTAATTCCCTTTGTCCATCGGTATGTTACTTGCCCGAGATTCGATCGTCGGTATCTTCATACCTAGCTCAATCTAGTTACCGGCAAGTCTCTTTGCTCGTTCCGTAATACATCATCTTGCAACTAACACCTTAGTCACTTTGCTTGCAAGGCTTCTTATGATGTGTATTACCGAGAGGGCCCAGAGATACCTCTCTGATACTCGGAGTGACAAATTCTAATCTCGATCTATGCAAACTCAGCAAACACCTTCGAAGATACCTGTAGAGCATCTTTATGATCACCCAGTTATGTTGTGACATTTGATAGCACACAAGGTATTCCTCCGGTATCCGGGAGTTGCATAATCTCATAGTCGAAGGAATATGTATTTGTCATCAAGAAAGCAATAGCAATAAACTGAACGATCAATATGCTAAGCTAACGGATGGGTCTTGTCCATCACATCATTCTCCTAATGATGTGATACCGTTATCAAATGACAACACATGTCTATGGTTAGGAAACCTTAACCATCTTTGATCAACGAGCTAGTCTAGTAGAGGCTTACAGGGGACACGGTATTTGTTTATGTATTCACACATGTATTCAAGTTTCCGATCAATACAATTCTAGCTTGAATAATAAACCTTTATCATGAATAAGGAAATATAAAAATAAGAACTTTATTATTGCCTCTAGGGCATATTTTCTTCAGTCTCCCACTTGCACTACAGTCAATAATCTAGATTACATTGTAATGAATCTAACACCCATGGAGTCTTGGTGCTGATCATGTTTTGCTCACGGAAGAGGCTTAGTCAATGGGTCTGCCACATTCAGATCCGTATGTATTTTGCAAATCTCTATGTCTCCATCCTTGACCTTTTCACGAATGGAGTTGAAGCGTCTCTTGATGTGTTTGGTTCTCTTGTGAAACCTGGATTCCTTCGCCAAGGCAATTGCTCCAGTGTTATTACAAAAGATTTTCATTGGACCCGATGCACTGGGTATTACACCTAGATAGGATATGAACTCCTTCATGTGCTGCTTCCGAAGTAGCTATGTACTCCGCTTCACATGTAGATCCCGCCACGACGCTTTGCTTGGAACTGCACCAACTGACAGCTCCACCATTCAATATAAATACGTATCCGGTTTGTGACTTAGAGTCATCCGGATAAATGTCGAAGCTAGCATCGACGTAACCATTTACGATGAGCTCTTCGTCACCTCCATAAATGAGAAACATATCCTTTGTCCTTTTCAGGTACTTCAGGATGTTCTTGACCGCTGTCCAGTGATCCACTCCTGGATTACTTTGGTACCTCCCTACCAGACTTATGGCAAGGCACACATCAGGTCTGGTACACAACATAGCATACATATAGAACCTATGGCTGAGGCATAGGGAATGACTTTCATTTTCTCTCTATCTTATGCAGTGGTCGGGCTTCGAGTCTGACTCAACTTCACACCTTGTAACACAGGCAAGAACCCTTTCTTTGACTGATCCATTTTGAACTTCTTCAAAACTTTATCAAGGTATGTGCTTTGTGAAAGTCCTATTAAGCGTCTCGATCTATCTCTATAGATCTTGATGCCCAATATATAAGCAGCTTCACCGAGGTCTTTCATTGAAAAATTCTTATTCAAGTATCCTTTTATGCTATCCATAAATTCTGTATCATTTCCAATCAACAATATGTCATCCACATATAATATCAGAAATGCTACAGAGCTCCCACTCACTTTCTTGTAAATACAGGCTTCACCATAAGTCTGTATAAAACCATATGCTTTGATCACCTCATCAAAGCGTATATTCCAACTCTGAGATGCTTGCACCAATCCATAGATGGATGGCTGGAGCTTGCACACTTTGTTAGCACCTTTAGGATCGACAAAACCTTCTGATTGCATCATATACAACTCTTTTTTAAGAAATCCATTAAGGAATGCAGTTTTGACGTCCAATTGCCAGATTTCATAATCATAAAATGCGGCAATTGCTAACATGATTCGGACAGACTTAAGCATCGCTACGGGTGAGAAAGTCTCATCGTAGTCAACCCCTTGAACTTGTCGAAAACCTTTCGTGACAAGTCGAGCTTTCTAGACAGTAACATTACCATCAGCGTCAGTGTTCTTCTTGAAGATCCATTTATTCTCTATGGCTTGCCTATCATCGGGCAAGTCCACCAAAGTCCATACTTTGTTCTCATACATGGATCCTATCTCAGATTTCATGGCCTCAAGCCATTTATCGGAATCTGGGCTCATCATAGCTTCTTCATAATTTGTAGGTTCGCCTTGGTCTAGTAACATGACTTCCAGGACAGGATTACCGTACCACTCTGGTGCGGATCGTGCTCTGGTCGACCTACGAGGTTCAGTAGTAACTTGGTCTGAAGTTTCATGATCATTATCATTTGCTTCCTCTCTAGTTGGTGTAGGCATCACGGGAATGGTTTTCTGTGATGTGCTACTCTCCAATTCGAGAGAAGGTACAATTACCTCATCAAGTTCTACTTTCTCCCACTCACTTTTTTCGAGAGAAACTCCTTCTCTAGAAAGGAACCATTCTAGGCAACAAAGATCTTGCCTTCGGATCTGTGGTAGAAGGTGTACTCAATTGTTTCCTTAGGGTATCCTATGAAGACGCACTTCTCTGATTTGGGTTCGAGCTTATCAGGCTGAAGCCTTTTGACATAAGTGTCACAACCCCAAACTTTAAGAAACGACAGCTTAGGTTTCTTGCCAAACCAAAGTTCATACTTTGTCGTCTCAACGGATTTAGACGGTGCCCTATTTAACATGAATGCGGCTGTCTCTAATGCATAACCCCAAAACGATAGTGGTAAATCGGTAAGAGACATCATAGAATGCACCATATCCAATAAAGTACGGTTACGACGTTCGGACACACCATTACGCTGTGGTGTTCCAGATGGCGTGAGTTGTGAAACAATTCCACATTGTTTTAAATGAAGGCCAAACTCATAACTCAAATATTCGCCTCCACGATCAGATCGTAGAAACTTTATTTTCTTGTTACGATGATTCTCCACTTCACTCTGAAATTCTTTGAACTTTTCAAATGTTTCAGACTTGTGTTTCATCAAGTAGATATACCCATACCTACTCAAATCATCTGTGAAGGTCAGAAAATAACGATACCCACCACGTGCCTCAACACTCATCGGACCGCATACATCGGTATGTATTATTTCCAATAAGTCATTAGCTCTCTCCATTGTTTTGGAGAACAGAGTTTTAGTCATCTTGCCCATGAGGCATGGTTCGCAAGTATCAAATGATTCATAATCAAGTGATTCCAAAAGTCCATCCATATGGAGTTTCTTCATGCGCTTTACACCAATATGACCTAAACGGTAGTACCACAAGTATGTTGCCCTATCATTATCAACTTTGCATCTTTTGGCACCAATATTATGAATATCTATATCACTACGATCGAGATTCAACAAGAATAGACCATTCATCAAGGGTGCATGAACATAAAAGATATTACTCATATAAATAGAACAACCATTATTCTCCTTTTTAAATGAATAACCGTCTCGCAATAAACAAGATCAAGATATAATGTTCATGCTCAACGCGGGCACCAAATAACAATTATTGAGGTCTAAAACTAATCCCGAAGGTAGATGTAGAGGTAGCGTGCCGACGGCGATCACATCGACCTTGGAACCATTCCCAACGCGCATCGTCACCTCGTCCTTAGTCAATCTTCATTTATTCCGCAGCTCCTGTTTCGAGTTACAAATATGAGCAACCGAACCAGTATCAAATACCCAGGCGCTGCTACGAGCATTAGTAAGTTACACATCAATAACATGTATATCAAATATACCTTTGTTCACTTTGCCATCCTTCTTATCCGCCAAGTATTTGGGGCAGTTCCGCTTCCAGTGACCATTCCCTTGGCAGTAGAAGCACTCAGTTTCAGGCTTGGGTCCAACTTTGGGCTTCTTCTCGGGAGTGGCAACTTGCTTGCCATTCTTCTTGAAGTTCCCTTTCTTTCCCTTGCCCTTTTTCTTGAAACTAGTGGTCTTGTTAACCATCAACACTTGATGCTCCTTCTTGATTTCTACCTCCGCGGCCTTAAGCATTGCGAAGAGCTCAGGAATCATTTTATTCATCCCTTGCATATTATAGTTCATCACAAAGCCTTTGTAGCTTGGTGGCAGTGATTGAAAGAACTCTGTCAATAACACTATCAACTGGAAGATCAACTCCCAGCTGAGTCAAGTGGTTATGATACCCAGACATTTTGAGTATGTGTTCACTGACAGAACTATTCTCCTCCATCTTGCAGCTATAGAACTTGTTGCAGACTTCATATCTCTCAACCCGGGCATTTGCTTGAAATATTAACTTCAACTCTTGGAACATCTCATATGCTCCATGACGTTCAAAATGTCTTTGAAGTCCCAGTTCTAAGTCGTAAAGCATGGCACACTGAACTATCGAGTAGTCATCAGATCGAGCTTGCCAGACGTTCATAACATCTGCTTTAGCTCCTGCAGCAGGTCTGTCACCTAGCGATGAATCAAGGACATAATTATTCTGTGCAGCAATGAGGATAATCCTCAAGTTACGGACCCAGTCCGTGTAGTTGCTACCATCATCTTTCAACTTAGCTTTCTCTAGGAACGCATTAAAATTCAGGGGAATGGTAGCTCGGGCCATTGATCTACAAAATAGATATGCAAAACTATAAGACTAAGTTCATGATAAATTAAGTTCAATTAATCAAATTACTAATGAACTCCCACTTAAATAAACATCCCTCAAGTTATCTAAGTGATACGTGATCCAAATCAACTAACCCATGTCCGATCATCACGTGAGATGGGGTAGTCTTCAATGGTGAACATCTCTATGTTGATCATATCTACTATATGACTCACGCTCGACCTTTCGATCTCCAGTGTTCCGACACCATGTCTGTACATGCTAGGCTCGTCAAGTTTAATCCAAGTATTCTGCATGTGCAGAACTGTCTTACACCCGTTGTATGTGAACGTACAGTCTATCACACCCGATCATAACAAGGTGCTTCGAAACGATGAACTTTGGCAACGGTGCATACTCGGGGAGAACACTTTTATCTTGAAATTTAGTGAAGGGATCATCTTATAATGCTACCGCCGTTCTAAGCAAAATAAGATGCATAAAGGATAAACATCACATGCAATCAAAATATGTGACATGATATGGCCATCGTCATCTTGTGCTTTTGATCTCCATCTCCAAAGCATCGTCATGATCTCCATCGTCACCAGCTCGACACCTTGATCTCCATCGTTGCGTCGGGGTCGTCTCGCCAACTGTTGCTTCTACAACTATTGCTAACGCATAGCGATAAAGTAAAGCAATTACATGGCGCTTGCATTTCATACAATAAAGAGACAACCCTAAGGCTCCTGCCGGTTGTCGATATTACAAAACATGATCATCTCATACATCAACATATATCATATCTTGACCATATCACATCACAACATGCCCTGCAAAAACAAGTTAGACGTCCTCTACTTAGTTGTTGCAAGTTTTACGTGGCTGCTACAGGCTTCTAGCAAGAATCGTTCTTACCTACACCAAAACCACAACGGTGATTCATCAAGTTTGCTGTTTTAACCTTCTTCAAGGACCGGCCGTAGTCAAATTTGATTCAAATAAAGTAGGAGAAACAGACACCCGCCAGCCACCTTTACGCAAAACTAGTTGCATGTCTATCGGTGGAACCGGTCTCATGTGCGTGGACATGTAAGGTTGGTCCGGGCCGCTTCATCCCACAATACCGCCGAATCAAAATAGGACATTGGTGGTAAGCAATATGACTATCACTACCCACAACTCTGTGTTCTACTCGTGCATATCATCTACGCATAGACCTGGCTCGGATGCCACTGTTGGGAAACGTTGCATGGAAAACAAAAAAAATTCTACGCACACGCAAGATCTATCAAGGATATGCATAGCAATGAGAGGGAGAGTATGTCTATGTACCCTCGTATACCATAAGCGGAAGCGTTTAGTAACGTGGTTGATGTAGTCGAACTTATTCGCGCTCCAACCGATCAAGTACCGAACGTACGGCACCTCCGCGTTCAGCACACGTTCAGCTCGGTGACGTCCTCCGCCTTCTTGATCCAGCAAGACGGCGAGGTAGTGGACGATTTCCGGTAGCACGACGGCGTGGTGACGGTGATGGTGAAGCTATCTCCGCAGGGCTTCACCTAAGCACTACGAAAATATGACCGATGGTGTAAACGGTGGAGGGGGGCGCCACACACGGCTAAGCAATTGTTGTGGTTGTGCTAGGCGCCCCCTCCCACATATATGTAGGTGGGGAGGAGGGAGCAGCTAGGAAGTGCCCCCAAGTAGGCCAAATCCTACTTGGGGTCCTTCCCAAGTGGCGCCCCCCCCCCCCTTACCATATTTGTCGGAGGGGGGGAAGGAAAGGGGGAAGAGGGAAGGAAGGGGGAGGCCGAATCCCCCCCCCCTTTCCTTTCCCCCACTTGGACGGCTGCCATAGGGGGTGCGCCAGCCCCTTGTGGGCTGGTGTGCTCCCCTCTAATGGCCCAATAGGCCCATTACCCTCCCAGGGAGTGTCCGGTACACCCTCCGGTATTCCGATGACTACCCGGTACACTCCGAAACACTTTCGGAGTCCGAATACCATCATCCTATATATCAATATTTACCTCTCGACCATTTCGAGACTCTTCATCATGTCCGTGATCTCATCCGGGATCCGAACAATATTCGGTCACCAAATCATATAACTCATATAACACTATATCGTCAATGAACGTTAAGCGTGCGGACCCTACGGGTTCGAGAACTATGTAGACATGACTGAGACACCTCTCCGATCAATAACCAATAATGGAACCTGGATGCCCATATTGGCTCCTACATATTCTACGAAGATCTTTATC
This sequence comes from Thinopyrum elongatum, assembly GCA_011799875.1. NCBI lineage: Eukaryota > Viridiplantae > Streptophyta > Magnoliopsida > Poales > Poaceae > Thinopyrum > Thinopyrum elongatum. The sequence goes on from CM022303.1 coordinate 564,540,116, forward strand.
GGTCGAACCTTATGACAACAAACGTAATTCCCTTTGTCCATCGGTATGTTACTTGCCCGAGATTCGGTCGTCGGTATCTTCATACCTAGTTCAATCTCGTTACCGGCAAGTCTCTTTACTCGTTCCGTAATACATCATCTTGCAACTAACACATTAGTCACTTTGCTTGCAAGGCTTCTTATGATGTGTATTACCGAGGGGGCCTAGAGATACCTCTTCGATACTCGGAGTGACAAATCCTAATCTCGATCTATGCCAACTCAACAAACACCTTCGGAGATACCTGTAGAGCATATTTATGATCACCCAGTTATGTTGTGATGTTTGATAGCACACAAGGTATTCCTCCGGTATCCGGGAGTTGCATAATCTCATAGTCGAAGGAATATGTATTTGTCATCAAGAAAGCAATAGCAATAAACTGAACAATAAATATGCTAAGCTAACGGATGGGTCTTGTCCATCACATCATTCTCCTAATGATGTGATCCCGTTATCAAATGACAACACATGTCTATGGTTAGGAAACCTTAACCATCTTTGATCAACGAGCTAGTCTAGTAGAGGCTTACAAGGGACACGGTATTTGTTTATGTATTCACACATGTATTTAAGTTTTCGATCAATACAATTCTATCATGAATAATAAACCTTTATCATGAATAAGGAAATATAAAAATAACAACTTTATTATTGCCACTAGGGCATATTTCCTTCAACACTTTCCAGGGAATTTATTATTTGACAACATAAATAAAAAAATTCATTTCTGGACTGGGCATCCCTATTACCTTGCCACACTCTCGTGCAATAACAAGTGAATAAATACTCATCTTGAGAATAAAATATCTAGCATGGAAAAATATTGGCCACCCCTTGCCGCTTCATGAGCGGTACGGGCACACAAATAGGAAATTCATTTTGAAAATTAGTGTTGGCACATACAACTTTACTTGGAATGGCATGGAAATACCGTATATAGGTAGGTATGGTGGACTCCTTTGGCACAACTTGGTTTAGGATTTTGGATGCACAAGCAGTATTCCCGCTTAGTACAAGGAAAGGCTAGCAAATAGATTGAGAAGCAACCAACCAAAAAACAAAAACTCTCATAAACGAGCATTAAGCATAACTAACACCGAATAATGCACCACAAGTAGGATATAACTTCATTGCATAACTATTGACTTTCGTGCTTGCATAGGGAATCACAAACCTTAACACCAATATTCTTACTAAAGTATAATTACTCACCAACATGACTCACATATTACTATCTCCATATCGCAAAACTATTGAAAGGGATCAAGTTTATATTGTCCATTGCTTATAACAAGCTCTCAAACATGATATTCATGATAGTTTTTATTATCCCTCTTGAATATCTATCACTTTGGGACTAGTTTCATATATTACCATTGCTTATAACAAGCTCTCAAAAAAATTAAGTGTAGAACAAGAGCACAAATATTTCTTCAAAATTTTCATCTCTCAAATTAATATAAGTGAAGCATGAGAGGATATTTATTTAAAATTTACTAACTCTTAAAATAACCTAAGTGAAGCATGAGAGTATTTCTTCAAAATTAAAGCACCATCGTTCTCAAAAAGATATAAGTGAAGCACTAGAGCAATTCCATAGCTCAAAAAAATTAAGTGAAGCACATAGAGCAGTTCTAACCAATCATAGCATCATTATGGCTCTCTCAAATAGGTATGTCCAGGAAAGATGATTGTGGCAAACTAAAAAGCAAAACAAGCAAAGACTCATATAATACAAGACACTCCAAGCAAAACTCATGATATGTGACGAATAAAAATATAGCTCCAAGTAAAATTACCGATGATCGTTAGAAGAAAGAGGGGGTGCCTTCCGGGGCATCCCCAAGCTTAGTTTCTTGGTTCTCCTTGAATATTACCTTGGGGTGCCATGGGCATCCCCAATCTTAGGCTCTTTTCACTCCTTATTCCTTCATCCATCGTGATCTCACCCAAAACTTGAAAACTTCAATCACACAAAACTTAACAAAAACCTTCGTGATATCCGTTAGTATAAGAAAACCAATCTTTACTTTAAGTACTGTTACAAACCCATTCTTATTTTTTTATTGCATTATACCTACTTTATTATAAATTTACCATGGCTTATACCCCCCAATACAATCCATAGATTCATCAAAATAAGCACACAATGCAACGAAAACAGAATCTGTCAAAAACAAAACAGTCTGTAAACAATAGAATTATTCTCATACTTTTGTAACTCCAAAAATTCTGAAAAGTTAGGACAACATAGGCAATTCATATATCAATCTTGTGTAAAACATCCAGAGTTTTTCGTTGCTGCAGTGATATTTAACAAATCTACTACTGGACAGAAAATTTTATGTTTCCAACAGGATCAAATCAACTATCACCCAAGCCATCCTAAAGGCATTACTTGGCACAAACACTAACTAAAACATAAAAAGCATAATCATAATAGAGGCATAATTGTGTATTTATTGAAAAACAGAAAGAAAACAAAAAATTAAAGGATAAAAATTGGGTTGCCTCCCAACAAGCGCTATTGTTTTACGCCCCTAGCTAGGCATAGTGCATAGATTCAAGTATTGTCATCTTTAGTTTCAAGCTCCTCAATCACACAACCATAATCTCTAGGAGTTCTAGCATATAAATTTTTAATAATCACACTCATAGGAACAAAGTCAAGAGACGTATTTTTATAGATTGGTTCCTTTATCAGATCTACGAAATTTGGGTGAACTCAAATCATTTTAAGATCTTCATTATTGCTACTAGAAGCGGCACCCTTGTTCTCAGGAAGATGTGTAGACTTGCAATTCTTATTAGTAGTAGTTTTTTCAATAGTTTTAACAGAATAAAAAGCTGAGCTTAGGTTGCTAAAAATTTCTTTCAACTTATCAATCCGAGCGGGGCTCTCCTCTACCCTTTTGTTAACTATGAGTCCATTTTCTTTTAATAATTTAAGAGTGTCTCCTACCTTAGACCCAATTTTATTAGCAAGATTATGGATCCTTTTATCCAAATTTTCAATGTGTTCTTCAGTGAGCATTTTTTTCAATAGCATCTAGCCTTTGCATAACATGCTCAAGAGCTAAAATCGTTTCATTGATAATGATTGGTGGTGATCCCACTAAATTTCCCATAGCGTTAAAAGCATCCATAGAGGGACACAACAAGAAATTCCCTCCGGTGATAGTATCAAGAATAAATCTATACCAAGTAGTAATGCCCACATAAAAATTACGAAGAATGATAGTAGTGGATTGCTTACAAGTAGATCTATTATGAGCATTGCAAATCCTATACCAAGCATCCTTTAAATTCTCTCCTCTCCTTTGCTTAAAATTGAGAACTTCATTTTCAGGGGTACACATAGTAGATGAAGAACTAGCCATAACGATAAAGTAGGCAAGCAAGATCACAAGCAAACAAAAGAGCAAACAAGAAAAAGGCAAACGGAAAGAAGACAAATAAAAAGGCAAATATTTTTTGTGATTTTCTGAAAATGTTTTAGAAGTGGGGGAGATGAAAACAAGAGGAAAATGGCAAATAAAGTAAATTTCAAGAAGATGAGAGTTTGTGCGTAGGAACCTGATAGATGTTGATGATGTCTCCCCGGCAACGGCGCCAGAAATTCTTCCTGATTGCTTGTATCTGCGTTGGTATTTCCCCTAAGAGGAGAGGATGATGCAGCACAACAATGGTAAGTATTTCCCTCAGTTATTAAACCAAGGTTATCAATCCAGTAGGAGAACCAAGCAACACTATGTAAACAACACCTACACACAAACCACAAAAACTTGCAACCCAATGCATAAGAGGGGTTGTCAATCCCTCCTCGGTATTGAGATAGATTAAATTGTATGAGATTTGATAAATAGATCTAACTAAAACACAAAATAAAATAAATAAATAAATAAATAAAGGAAAAACGCAGAAAGGTATTTTTGGTTTTATATGATAGGAAAATAGACCCGGGGGCCGTAGATTTCGCTAGAGGCTTCTCTCGAGAAAATAGCATACAGTGGGTAAACAAATTGCTATTGGGCAATTGATAGAAAAGCGAATAATCATGATGATATCCAAGGCAATGATCATGTATATAGGCATCACATCCAAGATTAGTAGACCAAAACGATTCTGCATCTACTACTACTACTCCACACATCGACCGCTATCCATCATGCAACTAGTGTATTAAGTTCATGGAAAAACGGAGTAATGCAATAAGATGGATGACATGATGTAGACAAGATCTATTCATGTAGAAATAGACCCCCATATTTTTATACTTAATAGCAACAATACATGCATGTCATGTCTCTTTCTGTCACTAAGATTGAGCACCGCAAGATCGAACCCATCACAAAGCACATCTTCCCATTGCAAGAAAAATCAATCTAGTTGGCCAAACCAAACCAAACTTTCGAAGAAGAAATACGAGGCTATAAAGATCATGCATAAAAGAGTTCAGCAAAGACTCAAATAATATTCATGGATAGAACTGATCATAAACTCATAATTCATCGGATCCCAACAAACACACCGCAAAAAGTCATTACATCAAATAGATCTCCAAGAACACCGAGGAGAACATTGTATTGAAGATCAAAAAGAGAGAAGAAGCCATCTAGCTACTACCTACAGACTCGTAGGTCTGTAGTAAACTACTCACGCATCATCGGAGGGGCAAGGGTGATGATGAAGAACCCCTCCGTGATCGTTGACCCCTCTGGTAGAGTGCCGGAAAAGGCCTGGTTCTGGAACTTGCGGCAACAGAAACTATTTTTCTCTCGACTCCCCCTGGGTTTTTGGGATTTTAGAGTATTTATAGAGCTGAAGGTTGGTGGAGGGGGTGCCTGTGGGCTCCACTACCCCCAGGGCGCGCCTAGGGGCCCTGGCGCGCCCTGGTGCCTAGTGGGCCCCACAGGCCCCCTCTGGTGCACTTCTTGAGCCTCCCGACTGTCTTCTGGGCAGAAAAAATACTCCAAAAAGTTTCGTGGCATTTGGACTCCGTTTGGTATTTATTTTCTGTGAAGTAAAAAACAAGCAAAAAACAGCAACTGGCACTGGGCACTATGTCAATAGGTTAGTCCCAAAAAATGATATAAAGTTGCTAGTAAATGAGTATAAAACATCCAAGAATGATACTTTAATAGCATGGAACAATCAAAAATTATAGATACATTGGAGACGTATCAGAGACAGACACTCGCAAAGCCACTTTTATGCAATACAAGTTGCATGTCAGTCAGTGGAACCGATCTCTTGTACGTGGACAAGTAACGTTGGTCCGAGCCGCTTCATCTCACGATACCGCCGAATCCAAATAAGACAAAGGAACTAAGCAATTTGAAAATCAACGCCCACAACTTCTTTGCGTTCTACTCGTGCATATACATCTATGCATAGACCTAGCTCTGATGCCCCTGATGGGGAACATTGCATGAAAGTCAAAAAAAATCTACGAACACCCAAGATCTAATCTAGGAGATGCAAAGCAACGAGAAGGGACTGTGTCTACGTATCCTTCTAGAGCGAAAGTGTTAGCTTCATAACGCGGTTGATTCAGTCATACTCGTCGCGATCCAATCTGATCTAGTGCCGAACAGACGACACCTCCGAGTTTAGCACACGTACGGCTCGGCGGCGTACTCTCCTTCTTGATCCAGCAAGCGAGGGAGAGGAGGTAGATGAGATCTGAACCAACACGATGGAGATGGTGGTGGTGGCAGGGGAATTCCGACAGGGCTTCGCCAAGCGCTGACGGAACATGGAGGAGGAGTAACGGGAAGGAGACGGGGCAAGCGCGGAAGGGTTGGCTGCCCCCTGCGCCTTCCCACTATATATAGGGGGTGACGGAGGGGCCTGGCAGCCCTATCCCCCCTCCCAAGGCACAGGGTGGCAGCCAAGGGGGAAGGAGTGCCCTCCAAGCCAAGTGGAGGCCCTCCCCCTTAGGGTTTCCCCTCCCCATGCGCATGGGCCTTGTAGGGGCTGGTGCCCCTGGCCCATTAAGGCCAGGGTGCCCCTCTACAGCCCATGCTACTGTATGGGATGTGGTGGAGGCAAACCCTATTCGGCGCTGCAGGCGCCGGTTAAAAGGCAATTTTCCTAACCGGCACCTACAGCCGCGTTAACTGGGCTGGCCCATTTATCTATAGTTTTGTTTTCCTTCTGTTTCTAAAAAGCGCAAAATAATTGGGTGTGTGACGAGTCGATCCCGAGACCTGCTGTACTACAGCGCAATGCACTAACCACCCGACCACACAACCTCATCCGACATTGTTCATCTTTCGTATTCTTTTATTAATACTACATTTTCGTTCCTTTTTTCATTTTTTCTTCTTCCTTATTTTTCAAATCGATGAAAACAATTAAATTTTTCAAACTTATTTTTCAAATTGATGAACATTTTTGTGAACTTGATTTTTCAAATTGATGAACTTCTTTAAAAAAATCGATGAACCTTTTCATTTTTTTTAACTTTTTTTCATTTTTTGATGAACTTTTTTCAAAACCTATGAACTTTTTTCAAAACCCATGAACTTATTTCAAAATTGATGAACTTTTTTTGAAAATTGATGAACTGTTTTCAATTGGACGAAATTTTCCAAACTTGATGAACTTTTTTTAATTTTTTTGAACTTTTTGTAAAATTGATGAACTTTTTTCAAAACTGATGAACTTTTTTCAAAATTGAATATATATTTTTTAAAAAGGATAAACTTTTTTCAAAATCGATGAACTATTTTTCAAAATTGATGAGCTTTTTCCAAGTTTGTGAACTTTTTCCAAATTCTTTGAATTCAAGAACTCCTTTTAAATTAGTGGTTTGTTTTGAAATCTGTGAACTTTCAAATTTTCTTCACACTTTTTTTTAAAAATCAGGATTTTTCTAATTTATATATGCAGTAAAAGCGTGGCTATACTTACTTATTAAATAGTTTGCGCGCTAATGATTCACCAGAAACTGTTTAGTATAGCGGTTGGGCAACACGTGGCAGAGGTGGATGGCGTGAGATCGAATCCTCATGGGAGCTTTACTTTTACGCAGTTTTTTGCTCTATTTACTGAATTTCCACTGCGCTGCCTGGAATGGGCCAACTTCGAAACCGGCCCAACTATGGAACCTGCAGGCGCCAAGTTGCGTAATCGGCGCTGAAGGCGCCGACTAGGGGCTCCCTGTGGTGGAACCCTCTGAGGACTTTCGGACACCTCCGGAACCTTCTGGTGGCTTCCCGGTACAATACCGAAAAAACTGGACTTTTTCCCAGAACCCCGACAACAACTTTCCATATATAAATCTTTACCTTCGGAGCTCCTTGTGATGTCTTGGTACATCTCCAACGTATCTATAATTTTTTTATTGTTCCATGCTATTATATTATCCATCTTGGATGCTTTATATGCATTAATATGCTATTTTATATCATTTTTTGGGACTAACCTATTAACTTAGTGTCCAGTGCCAGTTGCTGTTTTTTCCTTGTTTTTGTCTTTTACAGAAAATCAATACCAAACGGAGTCCAAACAGAACGAAACTTTTTGAGGATTTTTCTTGGACCAGAAGACAACCACGAAGCTTCGAAAAGAGGCCAGAAGACCCACGAGGGGGCCACAAGCCCTAGGGGTGCGCCCCCTAGGCTTATGGGCCCCCGTGGCTCTTCTAACCGTAATCTCTGCTCTATAAATACCCAAATATTCCCCTTACGTCAGAGGGAACACCAAAAATACTTCTCCGCCGCCGCAAGCTTCTGTTCTCATGAGATCCCATCTTGGGGCCTTTTTCGGCACTCTGCCGGAGGGGGATTCGATCACGGAGGGCCTCTACACCAACCTTGCTGCCCTTTCGATGATGTGTGAGTAGTTTACCACAGACCTACAGGTCCATAGCTAGTAGCTAGATGGTTTCTTCTCTCTCTTTGATCTTCAATACAATGTTCTCCTCGATGTTCTTAGAGTTCTATTCGATGTAATCTTCTTTTACGGTGTGTTTGTTGAGATCCGATGAATTGTGGATTTATGATCAGATTATCTATGAATATTATTTGAGTCTTCTCTGAACTCTTTTATGCATGATTAAGATAGCTTTGTATTTCTCTCCGATCTATTGATTTGGTTTGGCCAACTAGATTGATCTATCTTGCAATGGGAGAGGCACTTTGTTTTGGGTTCAATCTTGCGGTGTCCTCACCAGTGACAGTAGGGGTAGCGAGGCACGTATTTGTATTGTTGCCATTAAGGATAAAAAGATGGGGTTTTTACCATATCGATTGGATCTATCCCTCTACATCATGTCATCTTGCTTAAGGCGTTACTCCGTTCTTGTTAACTTAATACACTAGATGCATGCTGGATAGCGGTTGATGTGTGGAGTAATAGTAGTAGATGCAGGTAGGAGTCGGTCTACTTGTTAGAGACGTGATGCCTATATTCATGATCATTGCCTTGGATATCATCATAACTATGCGCTTTTCTATCAATTGCTCAACAGTAATTTGTTCACCCACCGTACGTTTTCTTCAAGAGAGAAGCCTCTAGTGAAACCTATGGCCCCCGGGTCTATTTTTTATCGTATTATTTTCAGATCTATAAAATAAAAAAAATAAAAAATACCTTGCTGCAATTTATTTATATTTATTTTATTTTACACTTTTATTTATCTTTTATACCCTATCTCTATTAGATCTCACTCTTGCTAGCGACCGTGAAGAGATTGACAACCCCTTTTTCGCGTTGAGTGCAAGTGTTTGGTAGTTTGTGCACGTGCATCTATTGGGGACTTGCTTGTGCCTCCTACTAGATTGATACGTTGGTTCTTAACTGAGGGAAATACTTATCTCTACTTTGCTCCATCACCCTTTCCTCTTCAAGGGAAAAATCAACGCAAGCTCAAGAAGTAGCAGGAAGAATTTATGGCGCCGTTGCCGGGGAGGTTCTACATCAACCCTACCAAGTACCTATCATAAACTCTCATCTCTTGCATTACATTATTTGCCATTTGCCTCTCCTTCTCCTCTCCCCCACTTCTAAAACGTTTTCAGAAAAACACAAAAATATTTGCCTTTTTATTCGCCTTATTTCCGTTCGTCTTTTCGTTTGCTTTTTGTTTACTTGTGTGCTAGATCGCTTGCTTTGAACCTATCATCATGAGTGATTTCGGTATGGCAGAAACAGATGATGGGATAACTCCTAAAATTGGGCATTCTACTAATCTAGATGCTAAAACTTTTGTTATGGGACAAGGGAATGTTATAGGAAAGGAAACCATCCAAGATTTCTTTAATTGCGTTGGAGCTTTGACTTGTGATGATGTTCCTATACTTAAAAGAACTAAAACTTATGCAGAAGCTATTTCAGCACTTGTTCTTAAAGTTGAGAAAAGATTTATCCGTACTCATCCTACTTTGCAAATATTGTTTTATGAGTTGCCTATTATAAAAGATCTTAGAGCTAAGAAAATAGCTACCCTTATCCTTATGAACGAGTTTGATTACATAGTACGGGAAGCTAGGGAGATCTTTGATTTTTTTGGAAAGAACCGTGAAAAGCCGGTAATAGATGAGATCCTTTACAATAGTGATTATTTATTAAGGAATTTGCTTGGCAATGACCGCATCTTTGATGAGAATCTTAAAAAGGAGATCCCCGTTTTGGATATAATCCAACAAGTTTTCAATGATGTTAATCAACAATATTCTTGCATTGTAGCCGGTAATAAAAGGGGATATACGGATGGTCAACTTGATAGTGCTAAAATTTCTATGGATGATGTGTTTCATGTTATATTTGAAAAACCTTCTGACAAAAACACATCTACGGAGGACAAGAAGAAAGATGACAATACCTAGATCTATGCATTATGCCTAGCTAGGGGCGTTAAACAATAGCACTTGTTGGGAGGCAACCCAATTTTATTTTGTGCTTTTTGTTTTTGCTTTTGTTCTTGAATAAATATACAATATTACTTCTATAGTAATTGTGTTTTAGTGTTTTACTTAGTGTTTCAGCCAAGCAAGACCTTTTGGATGCTTTGGTATATCGTTGGTTTGATTTTGCTGAAAAACAGAAACTTTTGCGTCCAGTAACACAATTGTTAAAATTCACTGGAGTTTGGAAAAACTCTGAATGTTTTACACAAGATTTATATATGAATTGCCTCTGTTTTCCTAATTTTTCAGAAGTTTTTGAGTTACATAAGTATGACTAATATTCGGGTCTTTACAAACTGTTCTGTTTTTGACAGATTCTGTTTTCAATGTGTTGTTTGCTTATTTTGATGAATCTATGGGTAGTATCGGGGGGTATGAACCATGGAGAAGTTAGAATACAGTATATATAACACAAATATAAAATTGTAATGAGTTCACAACAGTACCTAAAAGTGGAGATTTGTTTTATCATACTAACGGATCTCACGAGTTTTTTGTTGAGTTTTGTGTTGTGAAGTTTTCAAGTTTTGGGTAAATATTTGATGGACTATGGAATAAGGAGAGGCAAGAGCCTAAGCTTGGGGATGCCCAAGGCACCCCAAGGTAATATTCAAGGACAACCAAGCATCTAAGCTTGGGGATGCCCCGGATGGCATCCCCTCTTTTGTCTTCAATCCATCGGTAAAATTACTTGAGGCTATATTTTTATTCACCACATGATATGTGTTTTGCTCGGAGCATCTTGTATTATTTGAGTCTTTTATTTTTAGTTTTCCACAATTATCCTTGATGTACACACCTTTTGAGAGGGACACACATTAATCGTGAATTTATTAGAATACTCTATGTGCTTCACTTATATCTTTTGAGCTAGGCAGTTGCTCTAGTGCTTCACTTATATCTTTTTAGACCACAGCGGTGGTTTTATTTTGAAGAAATTGATGAACTCTCATGCTTCACTTATATTATTTTGAGAGTCTATAAATAGTATGGCAATTTTCTTAGGTTATGAATTTGGTCCTAATATGATGGGTAATCAAGAGGGATATAATTAAAACTTTCATGAAGATCATTGAATATATGAGAAGTTTGATTCCTTGCATTTGTTTTGAGATATGAAGATGGTGATATTAGAGTCATGCTAGTTGGTAATTGTGGATTAGTAGAAATACTTGTGTTAAGGTTTGTGATTTCCGAAGCATGCACGTATGGTGAACCGTTATGTGATGAAGTTGGAGCATGATTTATTTTTTATTGTCTTCCTTATGAGTGGCGGTCGGGGACGAGCGATGGTCTTTTCCTACCAATCTATCCCCCTAGGAGCATGCGTATTAGTACTTTGCTTTGATGGATAATAAATTTTTGCAATAAGTATGTGAGTTTTTCACGACTAATGTTGAGACCATGGATTATACGCACTCTCACCCTTCCACCATTGCTAGCCTCTCTAGTACCGCGCAAGTTTCGCCGATGCATTAAACCCACCATATACCCTTCCTCAAAATAGCCACCATACATACCTATTATGGCATTTCCATAGCCATTCTGAGATATATTGCCATGCAACTTCCACCGTTCTGTTTATTATGACACATACCATCATTGTCATATTGCTTTGCATGATCATGTAGTTGGCATAGTATTTGTGGCTTGGCCACCGTTCATATTTTTATACATGTCATCTAGATCATTGCACATCCCGGTACACCGCCGGAGGCATTCATATAGAGTCATATTTTGTTCTAGTATCGAGTTGTAATCCTTGAGTTGTAAGTAAATAAAAGTGTGATGATCATCATTATTAGAGCATTGTCCCATGTGAGGAAAGGATGATGGAGGCTATGATTCCCCCACAAGTCAGGATGAGACTTCGGACTAAAAAATAAAAACATGAGGCCAAAGAGCCCAAAATAAAAAAAAAAAGAGGCCAAAGAGCCCAAAAAAAAAGATTAAAAAATGAAAAAATGAGAGAAAAAGAGAGAAGGGACAATGTTACTATCCTTTTTCCACGCTTATGCTTCAAAGTAGCACCTTGTTCTTCATATAGAGAGTCTCCTATGTTGTCACTTTCATATATTACTAGTGGGAATTTTTCATTATAGAACTTGGCTTGTATATTCCAATGATGGGCTTCCTCAAATTGCCCTAGGTCTTCGTGAGCAAGCAAGTTGGATGCACACCCACTTAGTTTTCTTTTGAGCTTTCATACACTTATAGCTTTAGTGCATCAGTTGCATGGCAATCCCTACTCACTTGCACCAATATCAATTGATGGGCATCTCCATAGCCTATTAATTTGCCTAGTTGGTGTGGAGAATTTCTTTCTCCTTTTTGTCTACTACCACCTTCTATTCCACCCGTAGTGCTATATCCATGGCTCACGCTCATGTATTGAGTGAAAGTTGAAAAGGCTTCAGAACGTCAAAAGTATGAAACAATTGCTTGGCTTGTCATCGGGGTTGTGCATGATAAATACTTTGTGTGATGAAGATAGAGCATGACAAGACTATATGATTTTGTAGGGATAACTTTCTTCAGCCATGTTATTTTGAAAAGCCATGATTGCTTTATTAGTATGCTTGAAGTATTATTGTTTTTATGTCAATATTAAACTTTTGTTTTGAATCTTATGGATATGAATATTCATACCACAATAAGAAAGATTACTTGATAAACATGTTAGGTATCATTCCACATCAAAAATTCTGTTTTTATCATTTACCTACTCGAGGACGAGCAGGAATTAAGCTTGGGGATGCTTGATACGTCTCCAACGTATCTATAATTTTTTATTGTTCCATGCTATTATACTATCCATCTTGGATGCTTTATATGCATTGATATGCTATTTTATATCATTTTTTGGGACTAACCTATTAACTTAGTGCCCAGTGCCAGTTGATGTTTTTTCCTTATTTTTGTCTTCTATAGAAAATCATGTTGGAGATATGCCCTAGAGGCAATCATGTATGATGATATTTCCTATGTGTTTATGAATAAAGATAGTCCTTGGACATTACCAATGATGTGTATCAACAAGTACGTGACTTGTTTGTGGGACTATGCATTGTATGATGACTGTCCTAAAAGGTCCCTAGTCGAAAGGGCTGTGTAGACGCGCAGCCGACTAGACTAGCATATGACACGGTGGATGGCTCGGTCTCACTAGCCAAGGAGCATTGGATGCTAACCGGATAATATGGACTCGAAAGGATCTGGTCGGATTCGACGTAGTCGGATCCGAGTCGAGATAAGATCTGAGTCGGACAGACCCAACTATGAGACGCAGCGATATGTCATCTGTGAGTCTCTAGTACAACATACATTCTATGTCCTAAGACCTGAGCTGGCACATGTACTCGGGATGGCAATAGACCTGCTTTGACCTGACCAAACGCTACTCCGTGACTGGGTAGTTACAAAGGTAGGTTTCAGACTTGTCCAGACCCATGCTGCGAGACATCGTCGAGCAAGATGGGATTTGCCCCTCCGACCAGGAGAGATATACTCTGGGCCCCTCGTGTGATCCGACCAATATAAGTGATACGTCTCCAATGTATATATAATTTTTTTATTGTTCCATGCTATTATATTATCTATTTTGGATGTTTTATATGCATTAATATGCTATTTTATATTATTTTTGGGACTAACTTATTAACCTAGAGCCTAGTGCCAGCTTCTGTTTTTTCCTTGTTTTTGAGTTTTACAGAAAAGGAATATCAAACGGAGTCCAAACGGAATAAAACTTTCGCGATAATTTTTCTTGGACCAGAAGACACCCAGCTGACTTGGAGAGGGGGCCAGAAGAGTCCCGAGGGCTCCACAAGCCCTCAGGGCGCGCCCTAGGGGGGTGCGGCCCCTGGCTTGTGGGCCCCACAGGACTCCTGCAACCCTAATTCTTTCGCTATAAATTCTCAAATATTCCCAAACGACCAGAAGCGTCCACCAAAATACTTTTCCACCCGTAACCTTCTGTACCCGTGAGATCCCATCTTGGGGCCTTTTCCGGCACCCTGCCGGAGGGGGATTCGATCACGGAGGGCTTCTACATCAACTCTATTGCCCTTCCGATGAAGCGTGAGTAGTTTACCACAGACCTACGGGTCCATAGCTAGTAGCTAGATGGCTTCTTCTCTCTCTTTGATCATCAATACAATGTTCTCCTCGATGTTCTTGGAGTTCTTTTGCGGTGTGTTTGTCGAGATCCGATGAATTGTGGATTTATGATCAGATTATCTATGAATATTATTTGAATCTTCTCTGAATTATTATATGCATGATTTGATATCTTTGTATTTCTCTTTGAATTATCGGTTTGGTTTGGCCAACTAGATTGGTTTTTATTGCAATGGGAGAGGTGCTTAGTTTTGGGTTCAATCTTGCGGTGTCCTCACCCAGTGACAAAGTAGGGATAGCGAGGCACGTATTGTATTGTTGCCATCAAAGGTAAAAAGATGGGGTTTTCATCATATTGCTTGAGTTTATCCCTCTACATCATGTCATCTAAGGCGTTACTCCGTTCTTATGAACTTAATACTCTAGATGCATGCTGGATAGCGGTCGATGTGTGGAGTAATAGTAGTATATGCAGGCAGGAGTCGGTCTACTTGACACAGACATGATGCCTATATTCATAATCATTGCCTTGGATATCGTCATAACTTTGCGCTTTTCTATCAATTGCTCGACAGTAATTTGCTCACCCACCGTATTATTTTCTTTCAAGAGAGAAGCCTCTAGTGAAACCTATGGCCCCCGGGTCTATTTTCCATCATATATTTTCAGATCTATAAAACAAAAAACCCAAAAATACCTTGCTGCAATTTATTTACTTTTATTTTGTTTTAGGTTTTAGTAATCTTTTATATCTATCTCTATCAGATCTCATCCTTGCAAGTGACCGTGAAGGGATTGACAACCCCTTTATCACGTTGGGTGCAAGTGTTTGATTGTTTGTGCAGGTGCATAGATTGGAGACTTGCGTGTACCTCCTACTGGATTGATACCTTGGTTCTCAAACTGAGGGAAATACTTATCTCTACTTTGATGCATCATCCTTTCCTCTTCAAGGGAAAAACCAACGCAAGCTCAAGAAGTAGCAATAAGCATGGCTGTCGTGGTTTTGTCACAGCAGATGCCCTTGTGGAAGGACTTAGGTGTGGAGCCATCGCAACGTAGTTTATCTTGAAGGGGTTGAACAGGACGAAAGACACAAGGTTTACCCAGGTTCGGCCCCTCACAACGAGGTAAAAGCCTACTCCTGCTTTTGTTGACTATTGCTTGAATATCAATTACAAGGGAGCAGAATCACTTGACCTAGCTCTCGATCAATTGTTTCTTGAGTTAACCCGCCGTAGGGTCTCGCCTTTATATACACATGTCGAGGCCCTAGGCATACAAGAGTCCAAGTCAGATCACTCAACGTGACCAACTCGGTTTCTAAGTCGCCCTGCCTTGCTAGGCAAGTCGCCATCGTGGCGGCTCACACCTTTCGGGTCATGATTCTACCGCCAGGTCTTGGGCCTTCAGCAGCCCACCTTGTAAGCTGCCACCGGTCTCCATATTTCATCTTCTTGGACCTACTTGGGCTTTTCTCATATTGAGTCGCCAACAATATAACCCGGCCCCTCCTGGGCGGGTCACACCTCGGGGTTACACCCCCAACAATGGCCATGCGACATGGATTATGAGATAATCCGGTTTGTGGTCGGTATCACTGGAACGAGAAAGAGGTCGGGCTAGCACAAGGATGACAGACTCGCCTTGAGCCCGACAACATATATCGTGTGGCAAAGGGAATAGAAGTGTGACACGCTGTACAGGTTCGCCTAACCAGCTTCATCGGACACTTGGAGTCGGCACGCTTTGCTAGAGGCCGCTACCGACTAGACGAGCCGGATGTGATCTGACTCGCGACCAAGTGAACGAGAACCTAAGGGGTCACGCGCTTAAGGGAAGGAACCTGTGCGGCTGGACACGACTCCACGAGTCGGATGTGATCCTACTCGGACTCGGATCCAGGCCGAACAGACTTTGTGCTTTAGGATCCGTGCGAGGCCCAAGTGTTGAGCCCACGACGGATGACTATATATACTGGGGGTGCGGCACACTCAGTCGGTTGATCGCTTCGGCACTGACACTAGGGTTTGAATGTGTTGCGAATAGCCACCTCCACTCGCCGCCGACTGTGTGATCGAACCTAGCAGTCCGCCGCACGGTGTTCCTCCTGCACGCGCGGATACCGTTAGAGGCGGTGCACTTGCGCCGCTCCAGCGAACCAGTACGCGGGATCCGACGACCGGATGTTCGAGAAAGATCGGACAAGGAGGAGACGAACCACGCGGACGCGCTGTCCCAACTCTTCTTCCGCTGCACGACACTGCGCGTCTAGTGGTAACGATCTATGATCCATCTCCCGTAGCATGTTCTTGGTTGATCTGCGCATAGGATTTTTAATTTGAAGTCGACGCACCCTACCGTAGAACCTAACAGTGGTATCAGAGCCTCTGCTATAGGATTTGGATTCAGATTGTATGCATATTAGTTATGTGGAGGTGGCAGATGAGATCTCTTATCATTTATGAGATCGGCTATGTGCACGGTTGATGAGATCAACTGCACATGGGGGTCGATGTGGCTATGTTTTCTGGTAATCGAAATCGATGAGGTTGTGACACAACCTACCCCTACCAGTCGGAATCCTCCATCGGGGTTAACAGTGAAACGTAAATCCGAATCGGATTCGGATTCACGATGATCGATGAGATTGGTCAGATCAGAAAATTTGGCGTGATCGGAGTACAGATGGGATCTGTGATTTTCGAAAACATCGTGTGCGTAGCGCCTTGTATTTCGTACACGATCACTCAAACCGGTAGAATGCGATTCTGTGCATAACTTTGTTTTGCAGGTTTGATGTGAATAGTATGGCTCATGTGTATGTGATGCATGTGTGTAATTTATACCTGGCCTGCGCGTCATGTTTGTCAGCCGGAAGGAGCCAAACTGCTGTCATTATAATGTATAACGACCTGCGTGTCGACTTGTGATTCTCTGTAAAATTCATTACTAGTTGTAGTAGTTGGATAATAGAGATCAGGTTGGTGGCTTGGCGTCCCGGTGTGACGAACAAGATGGAGTTCCTAGATGGTCATCGGAGTCAGAGCCAACCTGGATGAAGGAGCCATACTATTTCACAATATATGTTTATTTGTGATTGTTATGCTTCTTGTTTTCTATGCATGTTAATATGGTAGAAAGATCCCTCGTTAATATCAAGCAAATTGCCATCCCCGATGTTGCACCTTCGCACGTCAAGTACGTCTAGTAGTGGGCTCATAAAATTGGGGTGCTACTAGGTGTCCTTGAACCGAAGGGTTCGTGTCGGACATGGACATGCACTGCATCTGGTTAACTTGACAAGGCTATCAAAATGGTTTTGGACCTTGTGGCAAAGAAGGTTGGGAGCCACGGTATAAGATACCTACCCGACCGACAGGAGTCGTATAGAGATACGATTAGCAAGGAGTTGCTTACCGGATAGGTATGTTGGCTAGCAGTGATGCTAAAGCTCACTAGTCGCATGCGCTAATTGGATCCTGAATCACTGAGAGTTTGCGGAGGGATGCCGACTTCAGTGGGAGTATTTCTGTTTAAGGCTTGAATTACTCTACATAAACACATTGCTTAGTGATTGCATATTTTTATGTTGTAGATCAATGGCACCACCTGCTCAACCCAACTTTGCATTGAAATCAATTCTGGAAAAGGATAAACTAAATGGAACAAACTTTACCACCTGGTATAGAAATTTGAGAATTGTTCTCAAGCACGATAAAAAGGAACATGCTCTAGATGATCCACTTCTAGAGGAACCTGCCGATAATGCTAATGCCGCAACCAAGAATGCCTACCAGAAACTCGTTGATGAATCAACGGAGATCAGCTGTCTGATGCTGGCTTGTATGGAGCCCGATTTGCAATAGCATTTCGAAAATTTTGAGGCTTACGATATGATCGAGAGTCTCAAGAGCATGTTTCAGACATAGGCTAGGATCAAAAGGTTCAATGTCTGGTGATCCTTGATGGATTACAAGCTGAAGGAAGGAGATCCACTAAGTCCACATGTGATCAAGATGATCGGATACGTGCAAGCTTTGGATCGGTTGGGCTTCCCGCTCTTGGATGAGCTAGCTACTAATGCAGTTCTGGGTTCTCTTCCGCCCAGCTATGGGACGTTCATCTTGAACTATCATATGCATGGCATGGATAAGAAGCTCACTGAATTTCATGGGATGCTCAAAGTGGCAGAGCAGGATATTAAGAAAGGCACGCATCAAGTGTTGATGGTGCAGAAATAGGCTAAGTTCAAGAAGAGTTGGTCCAAGAAAAAGGCTAAGGCAAAGGGCACGGAGACGGTAACCTCCGCCGCTGAGCCGAAGTCGGGACCGGACTCGAAGACCATTTGCTATCATTGCAAGGAGACCGGTCACTGGAAGAGGAACTGTAGCAAGTGGCTTGTAGAGCATGGCAAGAAGGCCGGAAATGCTTCTTCAGGCAAAGGTACACTTGTTGCATATGTTATAGACATTTACCTTGCTGACATACCTAGTAGCTCTTGGGTATTTGATATCGGATCGGTTTTTCATATTCACAACTCGATGCAGGGGCTGGTAAGAACTAGGCGTGTGGCACAAGGGGAGATTGACATCAGGGTCGGCAACAAAGCAAGAGTTGCTGCATTGGAGGTCGGCACGATGCAGCTCCAGCTTCCTTTTGGATTTATTTTGGAATTGAATAATTGTTATTACATTCCTGCACTTAGTTGGAACATTATTTCTGCCTATGCTTGATGAGTCAGGGTTATGAATTCAATTTAAAGGATAATGGTTGTTCGTTTTATTTGAATGGTATGTTCCACGGCTATGCACCCATTATTGATGGGCTTTTTATATTGAATCTAGAAACGGAACCGGTCTATAATGTGAATGTCAAGAGGCATAAGCCTAATGAGATAAATCCAACATACTTCTGGCATTGCCGGCTTGGACACATTAGTCTGAAACGCATGAAGAAGCTCCATGATGATGGACTCCTAACATCGTCCGACTTCGGGTCGTTCGAGACATGTGAATCATGCTTGCTCAGCAAGAGGGCTAAGTCTCCTTTTGCAAAGAATTGTGAGAGGGCATCCGAGCTGTTGGAACTTATACATAGTGATGTGTGTGGTCCGATGAGCACAACTGCCAGAGGTGGCTATCAGTACTTCGTGACTTTTACCGACGACTTGAGTAGATATGGATACATCTATTTGATGAGGCACAAGTCGGAAACTTTTAAAAAGTTCAAGGAGTTTTAGAACAAGGTTGAGAATCAGCTCGGCAAGACTATCAAGCTTCTACGATCTGATCGTGGAGGTGAGTACATGAGCCAGGAGTTTGATAATCATCTGAAAAGCCGAGGTATAGTACCTCAGCTCACACCTCCGGGTACACCACAGAGAAATGGTGTGTCGGAACGGAGGAATCGTACCTTGTTAGACATGGTTCGATCTATGATGAGAAAATCGGATTTACCCTTGTCATTCTGGGGATATGCTCTAGAAACTGCAGCTTTTACACTTAACAGAGTACCATCTAAATCCGTAGACAAGACACCACATGAGATGTGGACTGGGAAGAGTCCCAAGTTGTCTTTTCTAAAGATTTGGGATCGTGAAGCATTTGTCAAGCGACTTATGTCAGACAAGCTTACACCCAAGTCGGATAAGTGCATATTCATGGGATATCCGAGGGGAACCTTGGGATATAGCTTCTACAACCGCGAAGAGAACAAAGTGTTTGTTGCTCGGAACGGGGTCTTCCTTGAGAAAGAGTTTCTCGGGCGGGAAGCCAGTGGGAGGCAGGTGCAGCTCGAAGAAATTCGAAAACCACTTGGGGACAACTCGGCTGATGATGTGATTATACCGGAGTCTGTCAGGGAACTCGTAGTGGAAGCGGCACCGGAACCACAGAGGTCGGAAAGATTGCGCAGAGTGTTCGATGTTTTATTGCTAGAGAGCGACGAGCCGGCTACGTATGTGGAAGCGATGGTGAGCCCAGATTCCGAGGCATGGCTAGAGGCCATGAGATCCGAGTTAAAATCCATGGATGAGAATCAAGTCTGGGACTTGGTTGATCTGCCGCCTGGCGTAATAGCCATTGGCTGCAAATGTGTCTTTAAGAAGAAAATTGATGTGGATGGAAATGTTCAGATCCACAAAGCTCGGCTTGTCGCTAAAGGTTATGGACAAGTCCAAGGAATTGACTACGACAAGACTTACTCGCCGGTAGCGATGATGAAGTCAGTAAGGATCGTACTAGCTATAGCTGCATATTTCGATTACGAGATATGGCAGATGGATGTCAAAACGGCTTTCCTTCATGGAAATTTAACCGAGGACGTGTATATGATACAGCCCGAGGGTTTTGTCGATCCGACTAGCGCTATTAAGGTATGCAAGTTCAAGAGATCCATTTATGGGTTGAGACAAGTATCTCGGAGCTGGAATGTTCGTTTTGATGAGGTCGTCACTGGTCTCGGTTTCATCAAAAGCGAAGAGGACGCTTGTTTATACAAGCAGTTGAATGGGAGCTCGATAGTGTTTTTGATCCTATATGTGGATGACATATTGTTGATCGGAAATGATGTTTCGATGTTGAACTTGGTCAAGGAATCATTCAATGGCAAGTTTTCAATGAAGGACCTCGGCGAGGCAATGTATATCTTAGGCATTAATATCTGTAGAGGTAGATCGAGGAGGTTGCTCGGCTTGAGCCAGAGCACGTACAAAGATAAAGTGTTGAAGCGGTTCAACATGAGTGAGGCCAAGAAAGGGTTCTTGCATGTCTCACATGGTATAAGGCTAAGCGAGACTCAGAGTCCTTCGACATCTAATGAGCGAAGCAGGATGAGTCAGATTTCGTATGCCTCGGCAATCGGATCCATCATGTATGCCATGATATGTACACGGCCTGATGTTGCTTTTGCAATAAGCCTAACAAGTAGATACCAGGCCAACCCAGGTGAGAGTCACTGGGCGGCGGTAAATACTATTCTGAAGTATGTGAAAAGGACTAAAGAGATGTTCCTAGTTTATGGAGGTGAGGAAGAGCTCGTTGTAAAGGGGTACGTCGATGCTAGTTTCCAAACCGATAGAGATGATTGTCGATCATAGTCCGGATTTGTGTACATCATGAACGGAGGAGCAGTGAGCTGGATGAGCTCCAAGCAAGATACGGTGGCCGATTCTACCACAGAAGCAGAGTACATTGCGGCTTGTGAAGCTGCAAAGGAAGGTGTTTGGATCCGGAACTTTCTGGACGATCTTGGTATTTTCCCAGCCTCGGTAAAACCGTTGGACCTTTATTGTGATAATTCTCGTGCCATCGCACAAGCCAAGGAGCTGAGGAATCACCACAAGACCAGACACATAGATCGGAAATATCACCTGATACGAAAGATCGTAAAGAATGGTGATATAGAGTTATGCAAAATTCACATGGATGCAAATGTTGTAGATCCGCTGACTAAGCTGCTTCCACAACCCAAGCATGAGGGGCACGTTAGAGCTATGGGCATACGATGTCTGTTTGATTGACTCTAGTGTAAGTGGGAGACTATTGGAGATATGCCCTAGAGGCAATCATGTATGATGATATTTCCGATGTGTTTATGAATAAAGATAGTCCTTGGACATTATCAATGATGTGTATCAACAAGTACGTGACTTATTTGGGGGACTATGCATTGTATGATGACTGTCCTAAAAGGTCCCTAGTCGAAAGGGTTGTGTGGACAAGCAGCCGACTAGACTAGCATATGACACGGTGGATGGCTCAGTCTCACTAGCCATGGAGCATTGGATGCTAACCGGATAATATGGACTCGGAAGGATCTGGTCGGATTTGACGTAGTCGGATCCGAGTCGAGATAAGGTCTGAGTCGGACAGACCCAACTATGAGACGCAGGGATATGTCATCTGTGAGTCTCTAGTACAACATACATTCTATGTCCTAAGACCTGAGCTGGCACATGTACTCGGGATGGCAACAGACCTGCTTTGGGCCGACCAAACGCTACTCCGTGACTGGGTAGTTACAAAGGTAGGTTTTAGGCTTGTCCAGACCCATGCTGCGAGACATGGTCGAGCAAGATGGGATTTGCCCCTCCGACCAGGAGAGATATACTCTGGGCCCCTCGTGTGATCCGACCAAGATAAGCATGGCCATGCGACACGGATTATGAGACAATCCGATTTGTGGTCGACATCACTGGAATGAGAAAGAGGTCGGACTAGCACAAGGATGACAGACTCGCCTTGAGCCCGACAACATAGATCGTGTGGCAAAGGGAATAGAAGTGTGACACGTTGTACAGGTTCGCCTAACCAGCTTCATCAGACACTTGGAGTCGGCACGCTTTGCTAGAGGCCGCTACCGACTAGACGAGCCGAATGTGATCTGACTGGCGACCAAGTGCATGAGAACCTAAGGGGTCGCGCGCTTAAGGGAAGGAACTTGTGAGGCTGGACATGACTCCACGAGTCGGATGTGATCCTACTCGGACTCGGATCCAGGCCGAATAGACTTTGGGCTTTAGGATCTGTGCGAGGCCCAAGTGTTGAGCCCGCGACGGATGCCTATATATAGTGGGGGTGCGGCACACTCATTCGGTTGATCACTTCGGCGCTGTCACTAGGGTTTTTCATGTGCTGCGAATAGCCACCTCCACTCGCCGCCGACTGTGTGATCGGACCTAGCAGTCCGCCGCACGGTGTTCCTCCTACACGCGCGGATACCGTTAGAGGCGGTGCACTTGCGCCGCTCCGGCGAACCAGTACGCGGGATCCGACGACCGGCTGTTCGAGGGAAACCAGACGAGGAGAAGACGAACCACGCGGACGTGCTGCCCCAACTCTTCTTCCACTGTACGGCACTGCGCGTCTCCCGTAGCATGTTCTTGGTTGATCTGCGCGTAGGATTTTTAATTTGCATTCGACGCACCCTACCATTGAACCCAACAAATCAATACCAAATGGAGTCCAAATGGAATGAAACTTTTTGAGGATTTTTCTTGGACCAGAAGACAACCACGAAGCTTCGGGAAGAGGCTAGGGGACCCACGAGGGGACCACAAGCCCTAGGGATGCGCCCCGGGGGGCGCCCCTTAGGCTTGTGGGGCTCCTGTGGCTCTTCTAACCCTAATCTCTGCTCTATAAATACCCAAATATTCCCCTTACATCAGAGGGCACAACAAAAATACTTTTCCACCACCGCAAGCTTCTGTTCTCATGAGATCCCATCTTGGGGCCTTTTCCGGCAATCTGTCGGAGGGGGATTGGATCACGGAGGGACTCTACACCAACCTTGTTGCCCTTCCGATGATGTGTGAGTAGTTTACCATAGACCTACGGGTCCATAGCTAGTAGCTAGATGGCTTCTTCTCTCTCTTTGATCTTCAATACATGTTCTCCTCGATGTTCTTGGAGTTCTATTTGATGTAATCTTCTTTTGTGGTGTGTTTGTTGAGATCCGATGAATTGTGGATTTATGATCAGATTATCTATGAATATTATTTGAGTCTTCTATGAACTCTTTTATGCATGATTAAGATAGCTTTGTATTTCTCTCTGATCTATTGATTTGGTTTGGCCAACTAGATTGATCTATCTTGCAATGGGAGAGGTGCTTTGTTTTGGGTTCAATCTTGCGGTGTCCTCACCCAGTGACAGTAGGGGTAGTGAGGCACGTATTTGTATTGTTGCCATTAAGGATAAAAAGATGGGTTTTTTACCATATTGATTGGACCTATCCCTCTACATCATGTCATCTTGCTTAAGGTGTTACTCCATTCTTGTTAACTTAATACACTAGATGCATGCTGGATAGCGGTCGATGTGTGGAGTAATAGTAGTAGATACAGGCAGGAGTCGGTCCACTTATCACAGACATGATGCCTATATTCATGATCATTGCCTTGGATATCGTCATAACTATGCGCTTTTCTATCAATTGCTCAACAGTAATTTGTTCACCCACCGTATGTTTTCTTCAAGAGAGAAGCCTCTAGTGAAACCTATGGCCCCGGGTCTATTTTCTATCATATCATTTTCAGATCTATAAAATCAAAAACCCAAAAATACCTTGCTGCAATTTATTTATATTTACTTTATTTTACACTTTTATTTATCTTTTATACCTATCTCTATTAGATCTCACTCTTGCTAGTGACCGTGAAGGGATTGACAACCCCTTTTTCGCGTTGAGTGAAAGTGTTTGTTAGTTTGTGCAGGTGCATCTATTGGGGACTTGCTTGTGCCTCCTACTTGATTGATACCTTGGTTTTTAACTAAGGGAAATAGTTATCTCTACTTTGCTGCATCACCCTTTCCTATTCAAGGAAAAAATCAACGCAAGCTCAAGAAGTAGCATGTCCTGGATCCCATCCGGGACTCCGAACAACCTTTAGACTTTCCGCTATTAATATCTCAATACTACCCTAGCGCTACCGAACTTTAAGCGTGCGACCCTACGGGTTCGAGAATCATGCAGACATGACTGAGACTCCTCTCCGGTCAATAACCAATAGCGGGACCTAGATGCCCATAATTATTCCTACATATTAAATGAAGATCTTTATCGGTTGAACCACGATGTCAAGGATTCAGTCAATCCCGTATGCAATTCTCTTTGTCCAGCGGTATGTTACTTGCCCGAGATTCGATCGTCGGTATCTCCATACCTAGTTCAATCTCGTTACCAACAAGTCTCTTTACTCATTCCGTAATACAAGATCCCGCGACTAGGGCTGCAAATGAGTCAAGTACGAGCGAGTTGGATTAGGCTCAGCTCAACTTATGCTAAAATTTGAGCGAGTTCAAACCAAGCGAAACTTAAGGTCGAGCTGTAGAAAGTGGCTCGTGTTCAGCTTGTAACGATCTCGAGTTGATCTCGAGCTAGTTTCGATCTAAATAAGATGATTTTTTAGTAATGAAAAAAAAAATTCAAACAAGGTAGGCCACAACACAACATATTCTCTGTAAACTGGAGACTAGTATTTAATAGCAAGAGATTATCGATGAATTAGGAAGAGAAGAAAACGAACGTGCATCTCCTCTTAAATTTTGCTAAATTAACATGATATTTAACACATGGTTGGCCACATACCATACCGGGGCTAAATTTTCTCCCCACTTAATTAAGCTTCCATGTTTGGTGTTGATAGGTAAAAGTACACAACATATATGATAATAGTTTTTACTATATATATGTCAAAATAATGTAATATAATTATGTGATATCGAGCCATCGAGCGAGTCAGTGTTGGCTTAAGATCAGCTCGTTTCTTGATCGAGCTACATAAAGTGTTCATACTCAGCTCATTTCTTCTCGAGTCAATCTCGAGTCGGGCCAAAATACGAGTTGACCTCGAGCGGCTCATGAGCCTCGAGATTTTCTTGCAGCCTTACCCGCGACCAAACTCATTAGTCACATGAAGCTTCTTATGATGTTGTATTACCGAGAGGGCCTAGATATATCTCTCCGTCACACAGAGTGGCAAATCCCAGTCTCGATCCACGTAACCCAATAGACACCTTCAGAGATATTGTAAAGCACATTTATAATCACCCAGTTACGAAGTGACATTTGATAGCACACACAAGGCACTCCTCCGGTATCCGGGAGTAGCATGATCTCATGGTCAAAGCAACAAATACTTGACATGAAGAAAGATATAGCAAATAACTAAATGATCTTATGCTAAGTTTACGGTTGGGTCTGTCCATCACATCATTCTCCTAATGATGTGATCCCATTTTCAAATCACTACTCATTTCTATGGTTAGGAAACCATAACAATCTTTGATTAACGAGCTAGTCTAGTAGAGGCTTACTAGGGACACGGTGTAGTTTATGTGTTCACACATGTATTTAAGTTTCCGATCAATACAATTTTAGCATGAATAATAAACATTTATCATGAACAGGAAATATGATAATAACCATTTTATTATTGCCTCTAGGGCATATTTCCAACAAAGGAGGCGGAGGAGGAGGAAGAGGAGCAGCAGCCGGCTCCGATGGAGGTGGCGGATCCGGAGGAGGACGATGCAGAGCGGCCAGAGGAGGAGCTGGCGCCGGCTCTGGGTTTGAACATGGAGGACGCGGAGGCGGAGTTCGCGGACGCCTAACCGGCCGAGATGGCAGAGAAGCAGGCCATCCTGGAGTCCATCCAGGATGAGGCCTATGTGGAGACCAACTGGCAGTTCATCCAGCAAGAACTAGCGGCGACCGACGCGCTCTTCGACGAGGTGGAAGCGGAGATGGAGGCGGAGGCTGACGCGGAGTAGCCGCAGGAGCCGGAGCTGCGGCTGCCGCCCTTGTACCCGGAGCCGGGCACAGAGATAGTGTACATCTCCGACGAGGATTAGAATAGTATAGGTTTACTTGATCTATGTACTACTTGGATTTCCTCGTTTGCATGCTTTTATATGGATCTAAGAGCAACTCCAACGCGCCGACCCAAACAGACGCGTGTTTTGTCCGCTTTTCGTCCGTTTGGGTCGGCCAGACGGACGTGCGCGTCCGCATTTTCATATGGGTCGGCTTGAGCGCCCAACGGGAGACAGACCTAAATTTGTCTGCGTAGAAAAAAATAGGTCACAGAAATAAACATAATTAAACATTAAGTGGCCGGTCAACCACCAGCCAAAGTCCACTTAAACTTAATTAAACATTAATTTAAAACATAAAAAAGTATGCGCCCACACGCTGCCCTAGACGTCCTCCGCCTTGCCCTTGCCCTTGACGTCGCCATCGCCGCCGGTGAGGTCGATGAAGATGGGAGCCGGGCCAGCCCACCCGAACGCTGTTTGGTACGCTGCCAGGGCAGCCTCCTCCGGCGTCTGCTGGAGCGCCGGCATTGCGGCTCGCCGGGCGCGCTCCTCCTCCTCCTCCTCCTCAAGCTGCAGTGCCTCCGCGTCGTGGCGCAGCTGCTGCTCCCAAAGCATCTGCCGCTCGCCGTCGGCCTCCTCCTGGGCGAGCCAGTGCGCCTTCTAGCGCTCAAGGTGGTCCGCCTCCTCCTCCCGCGTGGTGTAGTGGACCGGAGGCGCGCTCACCCACTCGCGGAACTCGTCGGTCCATGTGTAGGAATCCTCTGGCCAAGTGAGTGGAGGCGGCGACCGCTTCCGCGCCGGCTCCGGCCCCGCCTTGGGCTCGACGATGGGCAGCGGCGGCGGTGGCGGAGGCGAGTCGAAGAGCGGGGCGTGGACGGAGTCCCGTGCCGCCGACAAGGTGAGGGCGCGCTCCATCCCATCCCATTGGGCCTCCTCCTCGATCCTGCTCACCTCCAGCGCGTGCTGCAGGGCTAGCTCGAGGGCGGCTTGGTACGCAGCCTCTTTGTCATGCTCGTGCGGCAGAACCTCACGCGGCGGCGGAGGAACGTCGTGGTCGACGTGGACTCCCTGGCGGCGCTCCTCCTCATGCTCTAGTGCGAATCAGCGCTCCCAGTTGGGGGAGTCTGGCGCGTAGGCATGCATATGCCGCTGATCCGGAGTGAGGGCCTCGCGACACCGGCGAACCTCCTCGGCATGCGCCCGCGGCGTGCGTGGCACTGCCCGAATAGGGATCCGCTGCGGATCCAGATGCCAGCCGTGAGGCAGGTTGACATCCGAATACTGTAGTGGCCAGCGTGAAGGAAATATGCCCTAGAGGCAATAATAAAGTTGTTATTTTATATTTCCTTATATCATGATAAATGTTTATTATTCATGCTAGAATTGTATTAACCGGAAACTTGATACATGTGTGGATACATAGACAAAACACCGTGTCCCTAGTAAGCCTCTACTAGACTAGCTCGTTAATCAAAGATGGTTAAGTTTCCTAACCATAAACATGTGTTGTCATTTGATGAACGGGATCACATCATTAGGAGAATGATGTGATGGACATGACCCATCCGTTAGCTTAGCATATTGACCGTTCAGTTTTATTGCTATAGCTTTCTTCATGACATATACATATTCCTTTGACTATGAGATTATGCAACTCCCGGATACCGGAGGAATACCTTGTGTGCTATCAAACGTCACAACGTAACTGGGTGATCATAAAGATGCTCTACAGGTATCTCCGAAGGTGTTTGTTGGGTTGGCATAGATCGAGATTAGGATTTGTCACTCCGAGTATCGGAGAGGTATCTCTGGGCCCTCTCGGTAATGCACATCATAAGAAGCCTTGCAAGCAATGTGGGATGATGCATTACGGAATGAGTAAAGAGACTTGCCGGTAACGAGATTGAACTAGGTATGAAGATACCGACGATCGAATATCGGGCAAGTAACATACCGATGACAAAGGGAATAACGTATGTTGTCATTACGGTACGACCGATAAAGATCTTCGTAGAATATGTGGGAACCAATATGAGCATCCAGGTTCCGCTGTTGGTTATTGACCGAAGAGGTGTCTCGGTCATGTCTACATAGTTCTCGAACCCGTAGGGTCCGCACGCTTAACATTCGATGACGATTTTGTATTATATGAGTTATGTGATTTGGTGACCGAATGTTGTTCGGAGTCCCGAATGAGATCACGGACATGACGAGGAGTCTCGAAATGGTCGAGAGGTAAAGATTCATATATAGGATGATGGTATTCGGACACCGGAAGTGTTCCGGGGTTACCGGGTACATATCAGGTCACCGGAAAGGAGTTCCGGGCACCCCGGCAAAGATATGAGCCTAATGGGCCAAGAGGGGAAACACAGCAGCCAGCAGGGGTTGCTGCGCCCCCCATATGGGCCGCACCTTAGGAGGAAGGAAAAGGGGGAAGAGATAAGGAAGGGGAGGGATTCGGCCTCCCCCCTCCTTCCCTCCTCCCTCCTCTTTCCTTCTCCCTCTGGTGGATATGGTAAGGGGGGGCGAATTGGACAAGGCCCCCAAGTAGGATTCCTCCTACTTGGGGCGCCCCTTGTCTGTCCTCCTCCCTCTCCCACCTATATATATGTGGGGGGGGCACCACTAGAACACACCAACAATTGTTAGCCGTGTGCGGCGCCCCCCTCCACAGTTTACGCCTCCGGTCATATTCACGTTGTGCTTAGGCGAAGCCCTGCGTGGATCACTTCACCATCACCGTCACCACGCCGTCGTGCTGACGGAACTCTCCCTCGACACTTTGCTGGATCAAAAGTGCGAGGGACGTCATGGAGCTGAACGTGTGTAGAACTCGGAGGTGCCGTACGTTCGGTGCTTGATCGGTCGGAACGAGAAGAAGTTCGACTACATCAACCGCGTTAACAAACGCTTCCGCTTTCGGTCTACGAGGGTACATAGACACACTCTCCCCCTCTCGTTGCTATGCATCTCCTAGATAGATCTTGCGTGAGCGTAGGAATTTTTTTGAAATTGCATGCTACGTTCCCCAGCAGTGGCATCCGAGCCAGGTCTATGCGTAGATGATATGCACGAGTAGAACACAAAGAGTTGTGGGCGGTGATAGTCATACTGCTTACCACCAACGTCTTATTTTGATTCGGTGGTATTGTTGGATGAAGCGGCCCGGACCAACCTTACATGACCACGTTCATGAGACCGGTTCCACCGACAGAGATGCAACTAATTTTGCATAAAGGTGGCTGGCGGGTGTCTGTTTCTCTAACTTTAGTTGAATCGAATTTGACTATGGCCAGTCCTTGTTGAAGGTTAAAATAGCAAACTTGACAAAACACCGTTGTGGTTTTGATGCGTAGGTAAGAACGGTTCTTGCTAGAAGCCCGTAGCAGCCACGTAAAACTTGCAACAACAAAGTAGAGGACGTCTAATTTGTTTTTGCAGGGCATGTTGTGATGTGATATGGTCAAGACATGATGTGATATACATTGTTGTATGAGATGATCATGTTTTGTAGAAGTTATCGGCAACTGGCAGGAGCCTTATGGTTGTCGCTTTATTGTATGAAATGCAAACGCCATGTAATTGCTTTACTTTATCACTATGCGTTAGCGATAGTTGTAGAAGCAATAGTTGGCGAGACGACCACGACGTTACAATGGAGATCAAGGTGTCAAGACGGTGACAATGGAGATCATGACGGTGCTTTGGAGATGGAGATCAAAGGCACAAGATGATGATGGCCATATCATGTCACATATTTTGATTGCATGTGATGTTTATCTTTTAAGCATCTTATTTTGCTTAGTACGGCGGTAGCATTATAAGATGATCCCTTACTAAAATTTCAAGGTATAAGTGTTCTCCCTGAGTATGCACCGTTGCGACAGTTCGTGGTGCTGAGACACCACGTGATGATCGGGTGTGATAGGCTCTACGTTCACATACAACGGGTGCAAGACAGTTTTGCACATGCGGAATACTCGGTTTAAACTTGACGAGC
Organism: Thinopyrum elongatum; assembly: GCA_011799875.1. NCBI lineage: Eukaryota > Viridiplantae > Streptophyta > Magnoliopsida > Poales > Poaceae > Thinopyrum > Thinopyrum elongatum. The sequence continues at coordinate 564,570,517 of CM022303.1, forward strand.
CTAGCATGTACAGACATGGCCTCGGAACACTGGAGACCGAAAGGTCGAACGTGAATCATATAGTAGATATGATCAACATAGAGATGTTCACCATTGAAAACTAATCCATCTCACGTGATGATCGGACATGGTTTAGTTGATTTGGATCACGCGATCATTTAGATGACTCAAGGGATGTCTATCTAAGTGGGAGTTCTTAAGTAATATGATTAATTAAACTTAATTTATCATGAACTTAGTCCTGATAGTATTTGCAAATCTATGTTGTAGATCAATAGCTCGCGATATAGCTCCCTTGTTTTATTTTGATATGTTCCTAGAGAAAATAAAGTTGAAAGTTGATAGTAGCAATGATGCGGACTGGGTCCGTGATCTGAGGATTATCCTCATTGCTGCACAGAAGAATTATGTCCTTGATGCACCGCTAGGTGACAGACCTATTGCAGGAGCAGATGCAGACGTTATGAACGTTTGGCAAGCTCGATATGATGATTAATTGATAGTTTAGTGCGCCATGCTTTACGGCTTAGAACCGGGACTTCAAAAACGTTTTGAACGCCACGGAGCATATGAGATGTTCCAAAGAGCTGAAATTGGTATTTCAGACTCATGACCATGTCGAGAGGTATGAGACCTCTGAAAAGTACTTTGCCTACAAGATGGAGGAGAATAGCTCAGTGAGCATGTGCTCAGAATGTCTGGGTACTACAATCGCTTGAATCAAGTGGGAGTTAATCTTCCAGATAAAATAGTGATTGACAAAGTTCTCTAGTCATTAGCACCAAGCTACTAGAACTTCGTGATGAACTATAATATGCAAGGGATGACGAAAACGATTCCCGAGCTCTTCGCGATACTAAAATCGGCGAAGGTAGAAATCAAGAAAGAGCATCAAATGTTGATGGTTGACAAGACCACTAGTTTCAAGAAAAAGGGCGAGGGAAAGAAAGGGAACTTCAAGAAGAATGGCAAGCAAGTTGTCACTCCCATGAAGAAGCCCAAAGCTGAACCCAAGCCTGAAACTGAGTGCTTCTACTGCAAAGGAAATGGTTACCAGAAGCGGAACTGCCCCAAATACTTGGCGGATAATAAGGATGGCAAAGTGAACAAAGGTATATTTGATATACATGTTATTGATGTGTATTTTACTAGTGTTCATAGTAGCCCCTGGGTATTTGATACCAGTTCAGTTGCTAAGATTAGTAACTCGAAACAGGAGTTGCAAAATGAACAGAGACTAGTTAATGACGAGGTGACGATGTGTGTTGGAAGTGATTCCAAGGTTGATAAGATCACCATCGCACACTCCCTCTACCTTCGGGATTAGTGTTGGACCTAAATAAATAAATGTTATTTGGTGTTTGCGTTGAGCATGAATATGATTGGATCATGTTTATTGTGATACGATTATTCATTTAAGTCAGAGAATAATTGTTGTTCTGTTTACATGAATAAAACCTTCTATGGTCATACACTCAATGTAAATGGTTTATTGAATCTCGATCGTAGTGATACACATATTTATAATATTGATGCCAAAAGATGCAAAGTTAATAATGATAGGGCAACATACTTGTGGCACTGCCGTTTAGGTCATATTGGTGTAAAGCGCATGAAGAAACTCCATGCAGATGGACTTTTGGAATCACTTGATTATGAATCATTTGATGCTTGCGAACCATGCCTCATGGGCAAGATGACTAAAACTCCGTTCTCCGGAACAATGGAGCGAGCCACTGACTTACTGGAAATAATACATACCGATGTATGCGGCCCGATGAGTCTTGAGGCTCGCGGCGGGTATCGTTATTTTCTGACCTTCACAGATGATTTGAGCAGATATGGGTATATCTACTTGATGAAACACAAGTCTGAAACATTTGAAAAATTCAAAGAATTTCAGAGTGAAGTGGAGAATCATCATAACAAGAAAATAAAGTTTCTACGATCTGATCGCGGAGGCGAATATTTGAGTTACGAGTTTGGCCTTCATTTAAAACAATGTGGAATAGTTTCACAACTCACGCCACCTGGAACACCACAGCGTAATGGTGTGTCCGAACGTCGTAACCATACTTTATTGGATATGGTGCGATCTATGATGTCTCTTACCGATTTACCACTATCGTTTTGGGGTTATGCATTAGAGACAGCTGCATCCACGTTAAATAGGGCACTATCTAAATCCGTTGAGACGACACCGTATGAACTGTGGTTTGGCAAGAAACCTAAGCTGTCGTTTCTTAAAGTTTGGGGTTGCAATGCTTATGTGAAAAAGCTTCAGCCTGATAAGCTCGAACCCAAATCGGAGAAGTGCGTCTTCATAGGATACCCAAAAGAAACTGTTGGGTACACCTTCTATCACAGATCCGAAGGCAACATCTTTGTTGCTAAGAATGGATCCATTCTAGAGAAGGAATTTCTCTCGAAAGAAGTGAGTAGGAGGAAAGTAGAACTTGATGAGGTAATCATACCTTCTCTCGAATTGGAAAGTAGCACATCAGAGAAATCTGTTCCCGTGATGCCTACACCAACTAGAGAGGAAGCAAATGATAATGATCATAAAACTTCAGATCAAGTTGCTACTGAACCTCGTAGATCAACCAAAGCACAATCCGCACCAGAGTGGTACGGTAATCCTGTTCTGGAAGTCTTGTTACTAGACCATGACGAACCTACGAACTATGAAGAAGCTATGATGAGCCCAGATTCCGATAAATGGCTTGAGGTCATGAAATCTGAGATAGGATCCATGTATGAGAACAAAGTATGGACTTTGGTGGATTTGCCCGATGATTGGCAAGCCATTGAGAATAAATGGATCTTCAAGAGGAAGACGGACGCTGATGGTAGTGTTACTATCTACAAAGCTCGAATTGTCGCAAAAGGTTTTCGACAAGTTCAAGATGTTGACTACGATGAGATTTTCTCACTCGTATCGATGCTTAAGTCTGTCCGAATCATGTTAGCAATTGCCGCATTTTATGAAATCTGGCAAATGGATGTCAAAACTGCATTCCTTAATGGATTTATTAAAGAAAAGTTGTATATGATGCAACCAAAAGGTTTTGTCAATCCTAAAGGTGCTAACAAAGTGTGCAAGCTCCAGCGATCCATCTATGGACTGGTGCAAGCATCTCGGAGTAGGAATATACGCTTTGATGAGTTGATCAAAGCATACAGTTTTATACAGACTTTCGGAGAAGCCTGTATTTACAAGAAAGTGAGTGGGAGCACTACAACATTTCTGATAAGTATATGTGAATGACATATTGTTGATCGGAAATGATGTAGAATTTTCTGGAAAGCATAAAGGAGTGTTTGAAAGGAATTTTTACAAAGAAAGACCTCGGTGAAGCTGCTTACATATTGGGCATCACCACATCAAGATCTATAGAGATAGATCAAGACGCTTGATAAAACTTTCGATGAGCACATACCTTGACAAGATTTTGAAGAAGTTCAAAATGGATCAGTCAAAGAAAAGGGTTTTTGCCTGTGTTGCAAGGTGTGAAGTTGAGTAAGACTCAAAGCCCGACCACGGCAGAAGATAGAGAGAGAATGAAAGTCATTCCCTATGCCTCAGCCATAGGTTCTATAAAGTATGCCATGCTGTATACCAAACCTGTTGTGTACCTTGCCATGAGTTTGTCAAGGGGGTACAATAGTGATCCAGGAGTAGATCACTAGACAGCGGTCAAAATTATCCTTAGAGGACTAAGGAAATGTTTCTCGGTTATGGAGGTGATAAAAGAGTTCGTCGTAAAGAGTTACGCCGATGCAAGCTTTGACATTGATCTAGATGACTCTAAGTCTCAATCTAGATACGTATTGAACGTGGGAGCAATTAGCTAGAGTAGCACCATGCAGAGCATTGTAGACATAGAAATTTGCAAAATACATACGGATCTGAATGTGGCAGACCCGTTGACTAAACTTCTCTCACAAGCAAAACATGATCACACCTTAGTACTCTTTGGGTGTTAATCACATAACGATGTGAACTAGATTATTGACTCTAGTAAACCCTTTGGGTGTTGGTCACATGGCGATGTGAACTATGGGTGTTAATCACATAAAGATGTGAACTATTGGTGTTAAATCACATGGCGATGTGAACTAGATTATTGACTCTAGTGCAAGTGGGAGACTGAAGGAAATATGCCCTAGAGGCAATAATAAAGTTGTTATTTTATATTTCCTTATATCATGATAAATGTTTATTATTCATGCTAGAATTGTATTAACCGGAAACTTGATACATGTGTGGATACATAGACAAAACACCGTGTCCCTAGTAAGCCTCTACTAGACTAGCTCGTTAATCAAAGATGGTTAAGTTTTCGAACCATAGACATGTGTTGTCATTTGATGAACGGGATCACATCATTAGGAGAATGATGTGATGGACATGACCCATCCGTTAGCTTAGCATATTGATCGTTCAGTTTTATTGCTATAGCTTTCTTCATGACATATACATATTCCTTTGACTATGAGATTATGCAACTCCCGGATACCGGAGGAATACCTTGTGTGGTATCAAACGTCACAACGTAACTGGGTGATCATAAATATGCTCTACAGGTATCTCCGAAGGTGTTTGTTGGGTTGGCATAGATCAAGATTAGGATTTGTCACTCCGAGTACCGGAGAGGTATCTCTGGGCCCTCTCGGTAATGCACATCATAAGAAGCCTTGCAAGCAATGTGACTAATGAGTTAGTTGCGGGATGATGCATTACGGAATGAGTAAAGAGACTTGCCGGTAACGAGATTGAACTAGGTATGAAGATACCGACGATCGAATATCGGGCAAGTAACATACCGATGACAAAGGGAATAACGTATGTTGTCATTACGGTACGACCGATAAAGATCTTCGTAGAATATGTTGGAACCAATATGAGCATCCAGGTTCTGCTGTTGGTTATTGACCGGAGAGGTGTCTCGGTCATGTCTACATAGTTCTCGAACCCGTAGGGTCCGCACGCTTAACGTTCGATGACGATTTTGTATTATATGAGTTATGTGATTTGGTGACCGAATGTTGTTTGGAGTCCCGGATGAGATCACGGACATGACGAGGAGTCTCGAAATGGTCGAGAGGTAAAGATTCATATATAGGACGATGGTATTCAGACATCGGAAGTGTTCCGGGGTTACCGGGTACATATCGGGTCACCGGAAAGGAGTTCCGGGCACCCCCGGCAAAGATATGGGCCTAATGGGCCAAGAGGGGAAACGCAACAGCCAGCAGGGGCTGCTGCGCCCCCCATATGGGCCGCACCTTAGGGGGAAGGAAAAGGGGGAAGAGAGAAGGAAGGGGAGGGATTCGGCCTCCCCCTTCCTTCCCTCCTCCCTCCTCTTTCCTTCTCCCTCCGGTGGATATGGTAAGGGGGGGTGAATTGGACAAGGCCCCCAAGTAGGATTCCTCCTACTTGGGGCGCCCCTTGGCTGTCCTCCTCCCTCTCCCACCTATATATATGTGGGGGGGGCACCGCTAGAACACACCAACAATTGTTAGCCGTGTGCGGCGCCCTCCTCCACAGTTTACGCCTCCGGTCATATTCACGTAGTGCTTAGGCGAAGCCCTGCGCGGATCACTTCACCATCACCGTCACCACACCGTCGTGCTGACAGAACTCTCCCTCGACACTTTGCTGGATCAAGAGTGCGAGGGACGTCATCGAGCTGAACGTGTGCAGAACTCGGAGGTGCCGTACGTTCGGTGCTTGATCGGTCGGAACGAGAAGAAGTTCGACTACATCAACCGCGTTAACAAACGCTTCCGCTTTCGGTCTACGAGGGTACGTAGACACACTCTCCCCCTCTCGTTGCTATGCATCTCCGAGATAGATCTTGCGTGAGTGTAAGAAATTTTTTGAAATTGCATGCTACGTTCCCCAACACGGCGGTACTGCCAGTGCCACCGCGCCTGGTGGACTGGTATGTACATATGCTGCCGCTCCGGTGGCGAGCCCCGTCTAGGAGGCGGCGGCGGAAGAGCTCGCCCCGGCGAGCCGCGGGAAGAGCTCGCACCGAGGGTCAGCTTCCCCCTCCCCTTGCCATTGAAAAACCCCATGGTGGTTTGGGCTTGCTAGGGTTCCTGGTCGCCCGCGAGGGAGCACCGTGTGGCCAGATGTGGATGGGTGTTGGAAATGGACGAGGCCGGCCCTGCCGCATGCTTCCATTAAAAAGGACGGGCTCGCGGACCTTCTACACGCTGTCAGGCGGGCCTCGAGGTAGGTGCTGGCATTTAATAAGACGTGGGTGATGGTTGGGCGGCCGACAAGTGGGACCACGACGGACATCGAGGGGACTCGCGGCGCGTCCGCGTCGCGTCCGCGCCTACGCATTTCAGGCGCAATTTTGGACCAGAAATGGGTCCGCGCGGACGCGATGCGAACGGATTTTGGGAATGGGTAGGCGCGTTGGGCCGGCGTTTTTGTCCGCGGCGACCCAAACGAACGTGGACGGACGAAATGGGTCGTCCGTTGGAGCTGCTCTAAGGTTATAGTTTGAGGTATCTAGATGCGGAGGAGCAAATTTAAGACGTGACCGGTTACCATATGTAGACGCTCGTGGACGCGTCCGCAGCAGCTCGGATTTGCTATCCGCGGCCTTAGATGCTCTTACCTGAGTAAAATCAGGTACGGTGTGTGTGGTCCATCAAGTGGTCCGCATTCAGAAGATTGACCGAGGGCGTGATCCCACGGCGAACAGGACCACCGGGCCCCTCCCCCCCTGCATCACGCACAAGCCATACGTGCACACACCGCGCCGTGCAAGAAAAGTTGGTCACCACGCCGAAACGAACCAAAATAAGCCGGCGAGGCTCACGAGGACCGGCGTAAAAACCTTTCGACCGTTTCCCCAATCCAAGAATGAAAGAAAACAGAAAAGGAGAGCGTGCGTGCGCGCACGGTTTTGTTTTTCTGGCGTGCCGGCGGGGGGCGGCGCCGCAGCACGCACGCAAGAGAGAGCTCGACGCACGCTGTGTGCTGCGCAGGCGGTTTTCCAACTGCTGTGTGTGAGTGTGTCACACACTATCCATGACCTTATCTCTATTGTTTTTACTATCATCTTTGTTACACTGTGGAGTACTGCTCAACTGCTGTACACAGCCAGTCACAGAAGAAGCCACGTCACTCTGTTTTCTTCTTCGAACGAAGCCACTCGTCGGTCGGTGACTCATGAGCGGTCTTGATTATCTGGAACTTGGGCTTGCCACAGATGGCTGTACCAGCCAGCACCTTCTTCTCTATCTGTCTCTAGATTGCTAGACTAGATTGCTGGTGCCTGGTGGCACGTACGTGCAGCAGTACTGATGACAATTTCGTACCATGATGATCAGTTAGTTAGAGACGGGTACGAATTTCCGCGACAGCATGATAATTTCCGGCTTGAAAAGCCGGTTGTGTAGGATAACCATGCACGTATAGGCTTGTGCAGAAGCAACCTTATCTAAATCCACATCCTTCTTCTTGCAAATTAATTAAGGGTTTGGTGTGTTTTTTTTCTCGGCTCGCGCGCTTATCCGGGCCTTATAAATCGGAGCGCCCACGTAGCGGCACGCGAGCACGCACGACGGAGTCCACAGCACGCGCCACGCCACGCCACCGTCCGCGCGCTAGCTCTTCGTCAAGTCCGCCCGTCCGCCCGTCGTCCACGCCCACGACTCCGCGCCACATGCCGGCCGTCAGCCGGTTCAACGCCCACGCCGGCCCGGAGCCCTGCTTATAGTCTCGCCCGCGCCATCCCACCGCTCGTGCCGACCTCCGACCGATCCAGCCGATCCGGCCATCTTCCCCAGCCTCTCCGGTTCGAGCTCTTCAGCTGGTTTGATCGCCATGGGGTGCGGCTTCTCGTCGGGGGCGTCGGGGGGCGGGGGCGGGCTGCGGCCGTTCGCCGGGGTGCGGGTGATCCACACCAACGGCTACGTGGAGGACTTCGCCGCCGGCGAGGACGGGGCGCCCGTCACCGTCGCGCGCGCCACCGCCTCCTCCCCCTCGTCGTGCCGGTACGTGCTCTGCTCGTCGGCGCACCTGCTGCAGCCGGGCCGCGCGCTGTTCCGGCCGGAGGACGCGCTGCAGCCGGGCACCGTCTACTTCCTGCTCCCGCACTCCATCTTCCAGGCCGAGTCCTCCGCCGTGGACCTCGCCTGCCTCATGAACCGCCTCACCGCGCTCGCGCGCAAGGGCGGCGGCCCGGCGCCCAGCACCGTCGACGCGCTCTTCTCCGGCGACGCCCAGCGCCGCAGCCCCGAGGCCGAGGGCCAGGCCGCGAAGCCGCCCCGCCCCGCCGCCAAGAGCTGCGCCGCCGCCGCATCGTCGGCGCCGTGGCGGCCGCGGCTCGACCGGATCGACGAGTCCATGGGCCGCTCGTCCATGCGGAGCGCCTCCACCCTGAGCAACCGCAGCAGCCAGGACTAGCTAGGATCTTCTGCTTTTGTTTGTCGTCGTCGTTGCCGCCGTTTCGTTTTTGTTGCTTGCTTGCAGTGATTTGTAGTAGTTTTGTACCGCCATGAAAGAACTAGATTTTCTCTTTCTGTTAGTGCCATCAAGAGAAATATAGCTCTGCGTGCTTATCCTCCGTTTTCCCGGCTTGTTCATAATCAATCTGTACATTTTGCAGTGATTTGTACTACTATCAGAAACTAGATTTCCTACTATTATGTTGTCCATTCTCCTGCGTGTTCATCATTAATCTCTATGCACATGTTTCTCTTCGTGTACAGTCAGGTTAAACTATTATTACTTCGAGTGCTTGTTAATGATAATTGAGAAGAGAAGAATGAACACGGTAGGTTAGGCAGGTGCCCCCAATGTCGTCCCACCATGATTGCGATCTGCGAGTCTTTGGTCCGAGACCAATTCGCCCTGCACCCACTCGCACAAGCAAACTATGCAAGTGGAGAACATTTCGTCTGACTTTCGGGCGGGATCAATTCGTAAGTGGACAGAGGAGTGGGGCTGGGGTCACTCTTCCTCCATGTAATGCCGAAGCTGCCACCTCACCAAACCCTCGTGTCAAACCCCATCTCAAATTTGGAGTACATACAATGTTGTCTTTTTTATGGGATTTAGTACGTACTACTACTACAATTGATTGAGGATACACCCACGCACGAATGTGAAGTTTTATACGCAAAAGGTTCCCGACTCATTTGATAGAAAAATAAAAATCTGAAACGTAGGAGTATGTATGTACATACTCCAAGCCTTGTTCTGAGTGTTCATTTTATATATCGGACCAAAAAAACAAACTGACTAATTATCGCCTGTCATTCGAGGTGGTTGGGCTGTGGAATCTACTAGTTTTGTAGGTTGAGTTTCCGTTAACAACAATTGGCTGCTTGCACTTGCAGACGCCCATCACTCACTCCCCAATCCCCCATTGGCGAGCTGGATACGGCACATCTCTCTGGGCCACTCTGTCCGTCTACATCCTGCCACCTAGGCTATGCTACACAGTACTTACTACTCGCCACATCTTTGTCGCACGACTAATAAATACGTACTGCTAGCCCGTAGAGGTAGGTAGATGGATGCGTGAAACGATGGATGGGCACGCGAAAGCTTTGTACATCGAACATATAAACCCTTCTGGACTTGTAGTCACAACCGTTGCCTCCACGTCGCCTTTAAATCGCTATGAATAGTTTCACCTCGCTCGTGCCACCACCTGTTAATTCAGTGCCCTGTCGGGGGCATTTTCGTCATTTCACGCATCGGAGTATAAAAGGGAGCCGCTCCTGTGGAGAAGACCTAGCCGCTCCTCCTCCCGCACTCGCGCCGCCCCCTCTCCTCTTCCTCCTGCCTCACCTCTCTGTCCCCCTCGACCCGCGCCCGCGACCCTCGTCCCGCCGCCGCCGCCGTCGGGACCCACGTCCCTCTTGCCGCCGTCGCCTCTGCCGCCGAGCAGTGAGCGAGAGCAGCGAGAGGAACAACGAGCGAGTGAGCAGCCAGCCTTTCATGGCCTCCGCCCTCTCTCTTCCCCACCCCTCTCCCCTCACCACAAGAGAAGAGAGGCAGGGAGATCGACCGAGCAGATCAGGCGGCGGCCTGTGACGCCCCCGGCTCAATCGTGCACTAATCATACACGCAAATACACACGATCAAGCCTAAGGACTCACGGAAAGATATCACAACACAACTCTAAAACATAAATAAAGTCATACAAGCTTTATATTACAAGCCAGGGGCCTCGAGGGCTCGAATACATAAGCTCGCATACAAGCGTCAGCGGAAGTATCAGATATCTGAGTACAGATATTAAAAGAGAAACAGAAAGGCCTTAAGAAAGGCGGGGCAAAATAAAACACTACGATCGAAAGGCGCAGGCCTCCTGCCTGGGACCCTCCGATCCTACTCCTGGTCGTCAGCCAACTCGTAGAAGTAACCACTCTCGAGGTGGTTGTAGCAATCGTCGGCGGGGGCATCTGTATCCGGGGCTCCGCCATCTGGTTGCATCAAAAGGGGTATGGGGGAAAAGAAAGCAAAGCAACCGTGAGTACTCATCCGAAGTACTCAGCAAGCAAGGATCTACACTACATATGCAACATTATCAAAGAGTGGCTGTATATGTGGACTGGGCTGCAGAAATGCCAGAATAGAGAGGAAAACCTAGTCCTATCGAAGACTAGCATCTTCAGCGGTCTTGCAGCAATAGAAGAGAGTAGAACAGTACAATATAATGTAGCAGTATCATTAAGTCTCAACCTCACCCAGAGATCCTCTCTCGACTCCCTGCGAGAAAGCAATCCCAGAGCCATACAGTCATCAACCTCGTCCTGAGATCCCTTCTTGACTCCCTGCGAGAAGCAATCCCAGAGCCATATATCCAGGTATCATCTCACGTTCTAGTTGTGTCGATCATGATACAACTCCGAGTGTCCTTTACCGTAGGACCGGCTATCGATAGATGTGTTCTTCCCTGCAGGGGTGCACCAACTTACCCAACACGCTCGATTAACTCCGGCCGGACACATTTTCCTGGGTCATGCCCGGCCTCGGCCAAACGATACACCGCAGCCCTACCTACAGCTCAGCAGAGAGGTCCCCGCCGGTCTACATCCTAAGCGCTCAGGGGTCTTGGGCCGTCGCCCTGTGCACTCCGGGTCGTTGCGAGCAGGGTGGATACCAGTGCCAACGGCACGATCCGACCCGGCCACAATGCTGAACTGGACGTCTGACAGAATTGTCGGCTGATGCTACGATGCAGAACGCCCATACTATGCACACGTGATGGTTAGTGCTATCAGGCCAGAGGCCTGCTCGGATCAAATATCCAAATTGTTAGTGGACTAGGGCTTGCGGTAACGAGCAGAGACTCACGAAAGATGTGACCCCGTCGCCTCGTCTCGAGGACTTGCGACAAGGGCCAAGAATGCCCGGCCGCGCCTCGTATTAATCACTCGGGCACCATCCAGGTCAACCCGTCTTCACATCACACGCGGGAACCCCTCAGGGTCGACCCGCCTTTCCAAGTAACAGTGTAAAGTCCAAGTATCCGTGTGTCCATAACATCAGGGGAATCCGAGGTATCACCCTTGTTAGATTCCTACTCGATGTATCCGTCAAGGTGAACTCGGAGGAATCACCCTCGATGGGTTCACACTTGATGAATTGCATGACAGCGTCGTTATCGGAAGTGGGGAAGGAGGAATCACCCTCGAAGACCATGACCGAATAGCTACTCTACAGAGTTAACATCAGAAGTGCTACACGAGGTCTCACCCTCGGCACTCGATAGTAACGCTGCAGTGTCGTTACAACTAAGGGGGGTGATGTGCGGTGCCGGGGTCTGGTCTTCAATCCCGTTGATCGGGTCTTCGGATAATCCAGCGGGGCAGTCGGGATAAGTGGGGTCACTGATAGGTCTCCACCCAGCCTATACTAAGCAGTTTAGGATAAGCAGGTAAGGTATCACTAGCAGGTTACAATAAGCAGGCTATGCATCAGAATAGGTAAAGCAGTAGCAGCAGCAATTCTAATGCAAGCATGAGAAAATAGAATGGGCGATATCGGGATGATCAAAGGGGGGGCTTGCCTGGTTGCTCGGCGGCAAAGGCAGGGTCATCAACGGTGGCGTCGGGCTCCTGAGCTGCGTCGGTCTCGGGGACGACGTCGGTCTCGGGGTCTACCGAGAGAGAAGAGGGGGAAGAAACAGTAAATATAAAGCAAACAAGAGTAACACAAATGTACGACATGACAATAAGCAGTGCCGGGTGTGTCCTAACGTATGGTTGCACGACAACGCGGAAGGGGGAATTCATCCGGGAATGTTTTCCCGGTTCCGGACATTTGTCAGACAGATGACCGGAGGGGAACGGTTCCATGTTCGGGTAGTTAGGGACGTGTGACGGACGAACGGACCGCGTATTCGGATTCGTCTCGAAATTCTGAGCAACTTTCATGTACAAAGTTTTTCGATCTGAGCTATGGATTATTTTATAAGATTTTCTAAAGTTTTTATTAATTTTCTAGAATTATTTTTATTATTAAAATCGGCTAAAAATGAATTGTGACATCATCATGATGTCAGCACTGCGTCAGCAGTCAGCGGACCCGCTAACCAGTCAACTGGGCCCATGCGGGACCCACTGGCAGTGACTGGGCACTGCCCAATCAGCTGTTCTGTGAGACAGACAGGTGGGGCCGGGTCAACGCCCACGTCAGCACAGTCAAAGCTGACGTGTGGGCCAGGGGGTATATTAGTTAGTTTAATTAGTTTAGTTAGCCGGTTAATTAAACCGTGTGGGGCCCGATGTCAGTGAGGGTTAGGGGTTTGGGTTAGTGGCTAATGATAGCCACGTCAGCGGCACGCCGGCGCGCTAACAATGGCAGTGTAGGGCACGCTGGCGGTGGCAGTGCGGCCGACTCCGGCGACGAGAGGCCGCGCTGGTGGCACCGGTGGTTCGGGCTCAGCGCGGCGCATCCAGGGGAGGAATCGAGGGGGCCGGGGACGGGCCGTACCGGCAGCAGCAGCGAGCTGGGCGGCGGTGGCGCTCGGGCGCGCGCGGGGCGCGGGGCTTCAGCCCGATTCAAACCAAACGGAGCAGCGCACCCGTTCGCGGGGAGCTCCAGGAGCACTACGGTGCGGCGTGCGTGGACGGAAGGGCTCCAGGGCGTGGAGGCCTTCGACCATGGCGATGGCCGGAGTACGGTGGCGGGGCTGCTAGCTAGTGGGCTCCCGGGAGCAAAGAGAGAGAGGGGATTCGAGGTGGTGCTCAAGACGGTGCTGTAGGGAGAGGCGGTGGGCTCGGGGAGGTCCGGTGGTGGCAGATCGGCGGTGGCGATCTTCGGCGTCCGAGAGAGGAGGCGAGGTCATGGGCGACGGCTCGAGGGCGTCCGGGCTCGGGCAGGACGTTGTAGATGACGAGGAAGACGGTGGCGGTGCTCCCCGACACTGCGGCATGTCGTGCGGTGGCCGGTGGCCATGTGGGCAAGCAGCGGCGGCGGCCCCTGCGTCCGGGAGGGGGGAAAGGAGAAAAGGGGGCGCGAGGGAAGGAAGGAGGGAGTAGAGCTAGGGTTCCAGGGGAGAGAGGGGCAGCATGGGGCGGCCTTATCCACTGGGGCGAGCGGCGGGGCGCGGTGTCGAGCGGCGAGGAGGGGGGGCCAGTGCGCGCGGGTGTTGTGCAAGCGACAGCAGCGCAGGAGTGAGCAGGAGGAAGGGGATGAGGTGGGGAGTGGGCTAGGCCTCCTCGGTTCACTTAGGCCCAGCTGTGCGGCCCTTTTCCTTTTCTTTTATTCTTTTTTATTTTCTCTTTTCTTTTCTCACTCTTGCAAAATGTTTTGTCTCCAATTTGGCTTTTCTAAAATGTGAGACTCAGCCACAAAATTACAGTGCAATATTAGCTACCACCAGAAATTGGTTTGCAGTGAATACGCTCTTATTTGAATTTTCATTAAATAAAAATTGATTAAACATTTCTGTTTTGGTTCTATTTTAGGATGCTTGAGTCATGTAACTAATTTAGTAAATGTTGATTTCATTTTTATAATGGCCTCTGGATTATTTGCAACATTATGAACATTTTAGTTCTGAAGTTTGAAGAAATATTAATTTGACTTGTATTTTAAATTTGAATATGAGTTGGATTTTTTCCTAAATGCAATTTGTTTAGGATGATCATGATGACATGGCATTATCAAAATGGGATTACTGTGGCTAACCACTGGGGGTGTTACAAATATCCTCCACTAATAAGAATTCTCGTCCCGAGAATTAAGAGGTGGAGTAAGGGGGAAAGACTCGGGAAGGACGGAGCCCAACACAAGATAGGTACCTGGGGGCGATCTCAGTGACGTCGCATAGGGGCGTCTCTCGAGTTGAAATTCAAGAAAGTCACCGAGGGCAAGGTACGGAGGTGCAATAAGAAGCTTCAACCGGATAGGCAATCGTTCGATGCCTGAAACAGAGGGTAAAAGGGGTTCAGAGCAATGGGAATAAGCATTGCGTATGATACCGGAATAGATCACTAGGTGGGTGGCTCGTGATGTACTTACGAAGCCAAGCGCGAGAAACCATTTTGGAAAACAGGGATGTACAGGAGAGTCAGGTTTCGATCATGTGGATCTGTGGGTTATGGGCCCACCATGAGGGCTAAAAGTAGGAAGGAGGCTGACATATTGCACGGTCACGATAGCAAGGCATGTCAGAGGATAGTCTGTCAGTTATGTCGGCAACAACATCGGTACCAAGGGCGAGGGACAAGGAGAACCATCTTCCTGCTCGTTAAACGAGGTGGACCAATAGGCAAAATTCTCGTCCTTCGGTGGTTACCGGAATGTCATCAACAATAGTAACAGGGTCTTACTGACAGAGTGGTACAAAAAGGTACTTACCTAAGCAGGGAATTATTACTGCTCAGTTAATTCAGATTACAAGAAAGGTTAAACAAAACAATGGAAAGGAAAATATGTTCGATCACATATTTCAGGGGTATATCCTTCCAAGGACAAGCAGAGCATGATATCAATGACATGATAAAAACGTAGAAAAACCCTTTAGGTGAGGGGAGAAAAATTTCATGGCATTACCCATACAATGGTGTTTGGATATTTGAAAAGGAATTTAGCATTATGCTCCAAATGTCCTTATTGAAAATCAGAGTACCACAGACAGGCTTCGAGATAGTATAGACATGGTCATCAAGTAAAGGTCAGCCTTTGGATACACAAAGGATCCATCAAAACAACTTATAAAATAAGTCATACAATTTCAGCCAGGAAAAGATGAGGATAGTGCCCGCGGGCTCAGCAACAATTCATTGAGGGGGCAAGGATGATATTTCTCACTATGAATTCTATTGATATCCTAGAAGAGCTCGGAATGTTGATGATGATCACGACACAATTGTCGAGAGATTTCATGAAGATGTAATTGGTCGGTGATGACATCAAGTCAAAGGAATGATGAAGCGAAAGGTTATTGGAACCACGGTTACGACACAAACTCGAAGTCAAGCTTGTTGTTCGAGGTGAAATGATAAGACGAGGAAGATCGACGTAAGCTTAGTTCATCGTCGGAAGTTGTGCTCCGGGAATAAGGACCAGGTAGCACAGTTAAAAGGTTGCACGATATCGATATAGCCGATCAGGCTAGGAATGAGGTGATGGGGTATTAAACTTCCTGGTAACAAGTACTAGCGGTAATACCGGAAGGTCAATCGGAGTAGAGATTGGACGAATGAAATGATCTGCAGAAGACAAGTATTTTAAGTTGTCCAAGAATTGGAATTCAAAGAAGAACAATCATGGTCAGTTCCATGGTTGCAAGGGACAAAACACAGGTACGAGAGGGTATTATATCAAGGGGATAACTATTATTACAAGGAGCTTCCATGATAGGATCTACATCGTTTCCATGAGCATGAACACAAAGGTTCAAGGTCGACTCCAACTTCCTCAATGCATAACCTTTCATTCACTCCTCGGTTTCGAAGAAATTGTAGTGCTAAAAATTTATCTGGTGAAGCACCAGAAGAGTATGACTCGTAGAATTTTCTGGGTTCTTGCTGATGGCAGAAGCATAGATACAACCCATCGGGACATTTTACGAATCCATTCAACCATCAACCAAAGCAAGGGATGCGAGTTCGAAAGCAGGGTATCGTAGTCAAAGCAGATGATACAATGTACCGGGGGTACTAAATATCAAGGGAATAGCCCATAAGATGTTTGAATATGAAGGATACTGTCGGATATTATTCCAACAAAAGATCAGGTAGACGACAAAGGATCTGACGGTCCATATCGGGGCTGATGTGAGCATCGGCACACAATCAGAGGACGAAACAAAGCAAAGGCACTGGATTATAGAATCAACTGACTAATTCAAAGCTCAATTGCAAAGGATTTATGGTTTCCAAATCAAGGGATCAGAAGCAAACGCTCTGATTAAGGATGGATAAGTAGAGTAGGCTTAGGGGTACAATCGATGGCTATTTGATTGATCGAGATCCAGCTCATGTTAAAAATGACGTCTGAGCCGGAAGGATGAATTCTAGGATCTGATTGAGGATTGCGAGCATTCGCAACATATTGAATCAAGGGACTCAAGATGATAAGGCAAAGGACGTCAATGAATACCGCTAGGCATTTGGAATTAACCATGATGCAGGCAGACAAGAATTTCAAGAGTCATAGGCGGTAGGGGATTCTCGAAAGATCGGATAGTACTTCGAAGAATTTTGTGAGACACCTAAACAACTGGGGATGGACGGATCCCCGGTAAGTGCGAGGAATTGTTCGTGGGGGTATTAATGCGGAAAAGAGCTGCGAAGCAATAGGCTCAAACGATTCTCGGGATATCAGAGAATTTTTCAGGGTATCAAGTAATAACAAGGCAACTGAGAACGAAGGTAAGAACGTCAAGTGTAAGTAGTTATCCATAAGGGTTTACCGGTGGTCGGGAATAGCAAAAAAATGGTGGGCACAAAGTCTCGAGAGAACATCAGACAGTATCTTCGGAATCTTCTGGTGCACCAAGTAATCATCTGGAGTAAGGGGCTCTCCGGGAGGAAGTAGATACGAGAACCTAGTTTTAGAGTTGGCAAAATTATTTAACCCGAATAGAAGAGAGATCAGAGTCCCAGAGTATAGACGAGGAATAAAAGATCCTAATACCACCCAGTTGGCGACGTGGGCCCGTAAGCCACACAGCCATGTTAGTAAAACAATTTTCGGTTACTAGACTCAACTTCGGCCAAGGAGTTGGAAAGGGGGGTTCCTACAGTTAGTCGGCTCTGATACCAACTTGTGACGCCCCCGGCTCAATCGTGCACTAATCATACACGCAAATGCACACGATCAAGCCTAAGGACTCACGGGAAGATATCACAACACAACTCTAAAACATAAATAAAGTCATACAAGCTTTATATTACAAGCCAGGGGCCTCGAGGGCTCGAATACATAAGCTCGCATACAAGCGTCAGCGGAAGCATCAGATATCTGAGTACAGATATTAAAAGAGAAACAGAAAGGCCTTAAGAAAGGCGGGGCAAAATAAAACACTACGATCGAAAGGCGCAGGCCTCCTGCCTGGGACCCTCCGATCCTACTCCTGGTCGTCGACCAACTCGTAGAAGTAACCACTCTCGAGGTGGTTGTAGCAATCGTCGGCGGGGGCATCTGTATCCGGGGCTCCGTCATCTGGTTGCATCAAAAGGGGTATGGGGGAAAAAGAAAGCAAAGCAACCATGAGTACTCATCCGAAGTACTCAGCAAGCAAGGATCTACACTACATATGCAACATTATCAAAGAGTGGCTGTATATGTGGACTGGGCTGCAGAAATGCCAGAATAGAGAGGAAAACCTAGTCCTATCGAAGACTAGCATCTTCAGCGGTCTTGCAGCAATAGAAGAGAGTAGAACAGTACAATATAATGTAGCAGTATCATTAAGTCTCAACCTCACCCAGAGATCCTCTCTCGACTCCCTGCGAGAAAGCAATCCCAGAGCCATACAGTCATCAACCTCGTCCTGAGATCCCTTCTCGACTCCCTGCGAGAAGCAATCCCAGAGCCATATATCCAGGTATCATCTCATGTTCTAGTTGTGTCGATCGTGATACAACTCCGAGTGTCCTTTACCGTAGGACCGGCCATCGATAGATGTGTTCTTCCCTGCAGGGTGCACCAACTTACCCAACACGCTCGATTAACTCCGGCCGGACACACTTTCCTGGGTCATGCCCGGCCTCGGCCAAACGATACACCGCATCCCTACCTACAGCTCAGCAGAGAGGTCCCCGCCAGTCTACATCCTAAGCGCTCAGGGGTCTTGGGCCGTCGCCCTGTGCACTCTGGGTCGTTGCGAGCAGGGTGGATACCAGCGCCAACGGCATGATCCGACCCAGCCACAATGCTGAATTGGACGTCTGACAGAACTGTCGGCTGATGCTACGATGCAGAACGCCCATACTATGCACACGTGATGGTTAGTGCTATCAGGCCAGAGGCCTGCTCGGATCAAATATCCAAATCGTTAGTGGACTAGGGCTTGCGGTCACGAGCAGAGACTCACGAAAGATGTTACCCCATCGCCCCGTCTCGAGGACTTGCGACAAGGGCCAAGAATGCCCGGCCGTGCCTCGTATTAATCACTCGGGCACCATCCAGGTCAACCCGTCTTCACATCACACGCGGGAACCCCTCAGGGTCGACCCGCCTTTCCAAGTAACAGTGTAAAGTCCAAGTATCCGTGTGTCCATAACATCAGGGGAATCCGAGGTATCACCCTCGTTAGATTCCTACTCAATGTATCCGTCAAGGTGAACTCAGAGGAATCACCCTCGATGGGTTCACACTTGATGAATTGCATGACAGCGTCGTTATCGGAAGTGGGGAAGGAGGAATCACCCTCGATGACCACGACCGAATAGCTACTCTACAGAGTTAACATCAGAAGTGCTACACGAGGTCTCACCCTCGGCACTCGATAGTAACGCTGCAGTGTCGTTACAACTAAGGGGGGTGATGTGCGGTGCCGGGGTCTGGTCTTCAATCCTGTTGATCGGGTCTTCGGATAATCCAGCGGGGCAGTCGGGATAAGTGGGGTCACTGATAGGTCTCCACCCAGCCTATACTAAGCAGTTTAGGATAAGCAGGTAAGGTATCAATAGCAGGTTACAATAAGCAGGCTATGCATCAGAATAGGTAAAGCAGTAGCAGCAGCAATTCTAATGCAAGCATGAGAAAATAGAATGGGCGATATCGGGATGATCAAAGGGGGGCTTGCCTGGTTGCTCGGCGGCAAAGGCTGGGTCGTCAACGGTGGCGTCGGGCTCCTGAGCTGCGTCGGTCTCGGGGACGACGTCGGTGTCGGGGTCTACCGAGAGAGAAGAGGGGGAAGAAACAGTAAATATAAAGCAAACAAGAGTAACACAATGTACGACATGACAATAAGCAGTGCCGGGTGTGTCCTAACGTATGGTTGCACGACAACGAGGAAGGGGGAATCCATCCGGGAATGTTTTCCCGGTTCCGGACATTTGTCAGATAGATGACCGGAGGGGAACGGTTCCATGTTCGGGTAGTTAGGGACGTGTGACGGATGAACGGACCTTGTATTCGGATTCGTCTCGAAATTCTGAGCAACTTTCATGTACAAAGTTTTTCGATCTGAGCTACGGATTATTTTATAAGATTTTCTAAAGTTTTTACTAATTTTCTGGAATTATTTTTATTATTAAAATCGGCTGAAAATGAATTGTGATGTCATCATGATGTCAGCACTGCGTCAGCGGTCAGCGGACCTGCTGACCAATCAACTGGGCCCACGCAGGACCCACTGGCAGTGACTGGGCACTGCCCAGTCAGCTGTTCTGTGAGACAGACAGGTGGGGCCGGGTCAATGCCCACGTCAGCACAGTCAAAGCTGACGTGTGGGCCAGGGGGTATATTAGTTAGTTTAATTAGTTTAGTTAGCCGGTTAATTAAACCGTGTGGGGCTCGATGTCAATGAGGGTTAGGGGTTTGGGTTAGTGGCTAATGATAGCCACGTCAGCGGCACGCCGGCGCGCTAACAACGGCAGGGCAGGGCACGCCGGCGGTGGCAGTGCGGCCGACTCCGGCGACAAGAGGCCGCGCTGGTGGCACCGGTGGTTCGGGCTCGGCGCGGCACATCCAGGGAAGGAATCGAGGGGGCCGGGGACGGGCCGTACCGGCAGCAGCACCGAGCTGGGCGGCGGTGGCGCTCGGGAGCGCGCGGGGCGCGGGGCTTCAGCCCGATTCAAACCAAACGGAGCAGCGCACCCGTTCGCGGGGAGCTCCAGGAGCACTACGGTGCGGCGTGCATGGACGGAAGGGCTCCAGGGCGTGGAGGCCTTCGACCATGGCGATGGCCGGAGTACGGTGGCGGGGCTGCTAGCTAGGGGGCTCCCGGGAGCAAAGAGAGGGAGAGGGGATTCGAGGTGGTGCTGTAGGGAGAGGCAGTGGGCTCGGGGAGGTCCGGTGGTGGCAGATCGGCGGCGGCGATCTTCGGCGTCCGAGAGGGGAGGCGAGGTCGTGGGCGACGGCTCGAGGGCGTCCGGGCTCGAGCAGGACGTTGCAGATGACGAGGAAGACGGCGGCGGTGCTCCCCGACACTGCGGCAGGTCGTGCGGTGGCCGGTGGCCATGTGGGCAAGCAGCGGCGGCGGCGCCTGCGTCCGGGAGGGGGGGAGGAAAGGAGAAAAGGGGGCGCGAGGGAAGGAAGGAGGGAGTAGAGCTAGGGTTCCAAGGGAGAGAGGGGCAGCACGGGGCGGCCTTATCCACTGGGGCGAGCGGCGGGGCGCGGTGTCGAGCGGCGAGGAGGGGTGGCCAGTGCGCGCGGGTGTTGTGCAAGCGACAACAACGCAGGAGTGAGCAGGAGGAAGGGGATGAGGTGGGGAGTGGGCTGGGCCTCCTCGGTTCACTTAGGCCCAGCTGTGCGGCCCTTTTCCTTTTCTTTTATTCTTTTCTATTTTCTCTTTTCTTTTCTCACTCTTGCAAAATGTTTTGTCTCCAATTTGGCTTTTCTAAAATGTGAGACTCAGCCACAAAATTACAGTGCAATATTAGCTACCACCAGAAATTGGTTTGGAGTGAATACGCTCTCATTTGAATTTTCATTAAATAAAAATTGATTAAACATTTCTGTTTTGGTTCTATTTTAGGATGCTTGAGTCATGTAACTAATTTATTAAATGTTGATTTCATTTTTATAATGGCCTCTGGATTATTTGCAGCATTATGAACATTTTAGTTCTGAAGTTTGAAGAAATATTAATTTGACTTGTATTTTAAATTTGAATATGAGTTGGATTATTTCCTAAATGCAATTTGTTTAGGATGCTCATGATAACATGGCATTATCAAAATGGGATTACTGTGGCTAACCACTGGGGGTGTTACACGGCCGGCCGACAAGGACGGGAAGCAGCGGGTTGTCATGGTGCGGTGGTGCTGCTGGGAAGGAGGAGGAGGTCAGCCGCGTCCCTGGGGTGCCGGTGGAGCTGCTCCTCCGCGAGATTCGGCCACGGAGAGAGCCATGGTGACCCAGCCCTTCTCCTCCCGCGTCCCTTTCTTCAGCCGCGTCCCTGGGGTGCCGGTGGAGCTGCTCCTCCGCGAGATTCGGCCACGGAGAGAGCCATGGTGACCCAGCCCTTCTCCTCCCGCATCCCTTTCTTTATCACCAAGCTCACGTTGTTGCTCTTGTTGACTTCTTCCTCCTCCTTCGTGCTCAACAGGTGAAGCACAACCAGCTGGTGCAGAACATCTGCCCAACCTCGCCGTATTTGGGCCTCTCAAGCAGGTGCACACACTCTTGTCATCTTCCTAATTTCCCTCCTCCTTCCAGTGTATTTGTTTGTGCAGATTTGCACGTGTGTACATGATGCCTCCTTTTATCCTTGAAGGTATAAGGGAGTTCTTTAAGAGAAATGATAACAATAGTGTATGAAAGGCAAATGGTGTTCTTCACTAAATGTATGTGCTATGATATTTATGTAAGGCTAGCACACCCTAAGTTGGTTAAGCTTTTGATCTAGCTTGTTAGGAGATGATGAAAATAATAATGTTTATTTGCTCACGAGCAATATTATGATGTCAAACAAAAGACTATTTTCCCCTTTCAGAGTTTCTACCATTTAATTGTGTTCTAAAACTTGCAGTAGAGATTTCTTTGACTGCGCCGAAATTGTAGAGTTATTAATGCTGCTGGCAGGAGGCCTGAAGCTCTAACCCAGGTATTTAATGAAAGCAGCCATGGCCATATCTCTATCACTAAACAAATTTTCTGTAGTCGTCACAACATTGGATTTTATATAGTTTGGCTAATGGAACTCTTTCACTGAGCTATTGCAGGATCTTCAGAAAGGAATAGATCTTGGAGTTGTTTCTCCTGAGATATTTCAAACTTCCTTGACCTCGACAAAAAACCTGTCATGACTGAACTAATTCACCGATTCCAAGTAAGAAACTGTTCCATTAAATTTGCTGCTTGGTCCTTTCCACCTATATATCTTGTTAATTTATCTGATTGCTGGAAATCCTCTTTGAGACTTTGAAGCATTTGTTGTTCTTGATTTGAAAACATAATAACTATTTTAAGCTATTCATAAATAAATACGACTCCATTATATAAAAATTCATTCAAGCCAATCAACTGTTGCAGGGTTCCTGGGAAATATTGCTCACAGATCCAAAATTCCTTCAAAGATTAGCAGTTGAAGATGCTATGTCAGTTTCAACCACTCTACTAGCATAGTACAAAAGACAGAAAGGGCGATCTTTTGAGGAAATTAACCATGTCCTCACTGATACTATTAGAGGGTCTGTTGTCGAATTTTTTTTACAATGTGGCTACCTGCTCCAACTATTTCAGTGCTTTCTTTTACTGATGATGATTCTGGTCAGAGCTTGGGCTTTGTCAAAGGCCTTTTGGGATCATTGTCAGATAACGTGTTCCGTAAGAATATCTTTGGTCATAACTGGAGCATCAACTAGAGGATTGCCGCAGTAATAATTGGTAGTTTCAAACTTGCGTGTGTCGGGTTTATTTCCAGTGTTGGGGATGGAGTTTCCTCATATCTCCTGTATGCTACTCGAGGAGTGCTGAAACCTTCAGTGAGTGTGGGAGCAGGGCGTAAGAGAGCTCTTGTTTTGAAGTCAGCGGCGGTTTATAGTTGCTTTCTTGGAACATCACAAAATTTGTGGTATCAGGTAACTTGTTGGAACAACTTGTTGCTTTCAGTTGAAAGGTCTAGGTTATGTTTTGTTGTGAAAGTGTGGAACCTCTACCTGAGTGCTACCTGAGGTCTCTGACTAGCTATCATCAACCCTAATTAGTTATATTGATCATTTGAGTTGCACAAGTAACTGTAGTATTTCCAAACTTAAGTTGGTTATTGTTGAAATGTACTGCTTATGTATAACAGTCTCCGTGTTTAAGTCTCTGTATGGGAAATTGAAACATTTTTGCTTATTTGCAACCAGTGCTCCAGGATCAGGTAATATACGCAATATATCTTGGTATATTGGCATTTTTCGTTGTATGTAAACTAGACCTAAACCAAGATTTTCTGCATTTTGAACGGGTTTGAATGAACAATTGATCCATTGCCAGCTTATTTACTTATATATATGACTCTTATGTAATTTTGTATACTACAATTATCTTGAAGGTCGTTGCTGGTTTATTGGAGCATCGACTAGGAGAGAGCCTGACAACTCAGTATGATCAGCCACTTCTTGCTCGTCTCTTGTCCTTTGTAGCAAGGATAGTCAACTCATACTTGGGAACACTGGTTGGGCACTTCATATTGTTAGTTTGTGGTGCTGGTAGCATACTGTAGTCTCAAGCTATTTACCTTGAACAAACAGATCACTAAAGAGTAAGCAAACATAACTTTTCATAACGAGAAAGCTGAGACGATTGTGTTAGCTCATATTGTTGTGAGGAAATCATCATCCATTCATTATTTTTCGAACTTACAATCGGATGGTGCTTCTATGTTATATCAGGAAGCTGCCTACAAGGTGTTCGATGAAAGTCTTAGTAGGCTGGAGGGAAGGAGTGCTCTATGTAACCATGTGATTTCATTCTTCCAAAAATCGCCTAAAGGTGTTTGATGAATGTCCTAGAAGTCTGGAGGAGAGGAGTGATCTATGTGTGTGATTTCATTCTTAAAAAAAATTAGTTCCAGTCAATTATAACAAGATGATTTTGAGATTAATAAGAATCCATGAGGTAAATAAAAATGTAAAGAACAAAAAAACTATCCGATCAAAACATTAGTTCCAGTTAATCATAGCAAGACATTGGTCCATACTTCTTCTTTTTTGAATGCGTGCCTCTGACAAGCAGAATTCTTGTTTTTGCAGCTACGCACAGCAAGATTTTACACGTAAGATGTTTGCTTACATTCCCACCTTCAGTGCCTTGTACAACTTCTACTTTTCATCTCACTTTTTCCTGCAATGTGTCATGTTCATAGTTGTCAATGTCGACCTCACTTGATATCTGTTGGTTTTGTTACGAGAAGATCAAGATCTTTGATAAGATAGTAATGACACTTTGTTCTGCAATCTAGGAATGAATGGAACTTCAAGACCCTGTTGAACATGCACTCAATTTAGCCACAAAGAAACATAAGAACAATTGTGTTGGGCAACCTCGCCCACAGGAAGAAAATCTCACAGTTTGGATGAGGATCTGTAGTCCAAAGGTTGGTCAGGTCCTGATGGATTGAGAAGGTGAATAAATCTCTTCTTGTGATTGATTTCTCTGCGCTTTTGTTTCAATTGATTTAAGAGGTGAGAAACCTTGAGGTTTCTGAATGTTTTTTCCTAGTATGGTTGATCTTGGTTTTGGACAGACTCATGTTTGATAAGCCTTGTGTTTTGTGTGTTCTGGCCAAGGAGTGGAGAGGTTTAGGAACCATTATACTTATCTTCATGCAACTAACTGTATGTTTATATTCGTTAGCTATAGAAGTCTTCGTACTCATTGGCCGTTTAGTTAGTTCTGAAGACAGATGGTGAATTGATTTTGCAACTACGGTGGTTAGAAAATGATTTTTTGTAATTGTTGACTGTTTAGTTAGAAATGAGTCAACAATCTGTGATGTATAAAGATTGCACTGATCACTAGAGCCTATAGTTTTGGGCTAAAAAAGAGTCTCGGGTTTGATCTTCAGTTTGATACAAATTTTGCAGCTTCGCAACCCACGACATGCTTGAATTTTGGTACACGTAAGATGTTAGATTATCCATTTTTATTATTTTTATACCCTGTCTTCTTTGCTTTCACTTACCATGTACCTTCCTTACAGAACCTTTGCTCTCAACCTGTATTAATTTACTTTACCCTTACAACCTAAGTATCTTTGCTTTCAACCTGCATTATTATTATTATCTCCGATGCAAGATAAACATATATCTTAATGCAGTCCCATGTGCATACATTTTGCAGGCATCAGTGAAGATTTGGGAGGCAAAGAGGGATTGCTCAAGTGGAAACAGAGCAAGAACCACAAGGAGCTCAAGATTTTGCTACTGCCTTGCTAATAGCTTTGTGAGGTAATTAAGCTAGCTACACGCATGTTTGTTTTCTGCTATACCGAGGTCACTATTCTAATAATTTAGGAAATAGATACATTAAGTGTGATTTAAGAGTCCAATAGCAAATGTTGCTAGCATGAATAGGCTGTATTGTGCGTACTAACTAGCAACATAGTCTAATTCTTCACACATAGCGGTTGTCAATGGAGACTTGACCAGCCTGGACTTTACATGTTTCCAGTGTTATTTCTTCTTTGATTTAGGGAACATACAAATGTCAAAATTAGTACTCAGTGACACTTATTTTGGGACACTTAAAAATAGGCGTACAGTTAGAATTTAGCTAACTCCGGGATTTCACATCTGATTCAAGGTCTTGAGCCCTCATCATTCATTTGAACACGTTGTGGTTTATTTTTATTTCTACTATAAATTGAGCTAATTAGAAATTCTATAAATGTGTTTTTCTTAATAAATTAAAGCTCATGTTGATGTTTATTGGATTTTCATTTCTTTTGTTTCATCATATATATCAGTTAGGTATTATCCACGCCCAGGTAGCCCTCCTTGACGATGGCTTCCACGAGCTAAGGTTGTAGGGGTGAACAAAGTTGGGATTTTGCAGCAGCGAGGGTCACAACTATCGGTGGAGATCGAGCTAAAGAGCTCACAAAAATTTCTACAGACTCATCAAACACCGAAGGAGGTTAGTGTGTACCTGAGCGGCAACGGCGGCCGTGGTGGTCTTTATGGAGCCTCCCTAGCCATTGAAAGTCACCAGCTTCAGGTTTTAGGGAGCGACAGTGGCAACTGCAAGGATTTGGCTCGCCGATATGAGCAACGGCGGCACCAACTATGCCTCATTTCTACAATCAAAATCTAAGTGTATATTTAGATGCCTTTGTAGAATGAAAGATCCATGGGGTTGTAGTTTTATTTTCCTGTAGTTTTTTGTGCAGTTTTTTGATCGGTGCAAATATTTAATTTGAATTATAGTTTATTATCTCTGGATGTTGCTGATTTTGTACGAGCTGGAGGTGACCATGATCATGTTCTCTCTATGTTTTATATACAGTACAAGGAGCACTTTGAATCATGGTTGTATATACAATACAGGGAGCAACTTTAACCATGATGCATATGGCCTCATTTTAATTGAATTATGAAGAAGTTTTGCTCTGTTTTGTGAATTGTAATCTGGGGTTTAGCTATGTGGTATACAATTAATGGGAATTACTTTTTTCCTTTAATATTGAAAGCTAGAGAACTGGAGGTAG
This sequence comes from Thinopyrum elongatum, assembly GCA_011799875.1. NCBI lineage: Eukaryota > Viridiplantae > Streptophyta > Magnoliopsida > Poales > Poaceae > Thinopyrum > Thinopyrum elongatum. The sequence continues at coordinate 564,597,327 of CM022303.1, forward strand.
AGTAATAAAAGCTGCTTCCTTGGAGAGTTTTTTTTGCAGAGTGGTGCATGCATAATATTATCCTCATTATGTTCTCTTTGCATGTTCTATTGTAGGAAGCGGATGCTATCAAGATCATGCCAAAGGCAGAGCATGCCAAAGGCGATGCTCATTCCCGTTCTTAGTGAGATGGGTTTACTCGATGGAAAGTATGAACATTGCAGACTTTGGCGAGCTGCTGAAGGTCGACGAGGAGGGCGCCGCCACCACCGTCATCCTGGTCCACATCCACGCGCTGCTCGGCGTCACCAGGTCACCGGCACAACTCCTCACGCCCAGGTCGTTCAACATTTTCTTCCGCTTTTGGTGCGTCACATTTAGAGTCTTTCTTTCCCATTTTACCGTATTTGCATGGTAAGATGTTTGGTTGGATTTGAAGGTTCGTAGCCTTGGCTCCAAAGCTTCACGCTATTATAGAAATTAGAACTGAGGGCCTTTTAAAATGAGCCCTGCATAACAGTGTTATTCAGTGGGATGCAGAATCTTTGTTTGTCTGATCGGCTATCCTTGGTGCTGATTTACGTACTGATTTCATCATCATATGACTACAATAAAGAAGTTGTGTGTATAAATATTACTAACTGCTGATACTTTGCATCAGTGATTTCAATTCTGTTGGCCCTCCTTAAGATTGCTTGGGAATGTGAGGCTTAAAAGTTTCAACCCTGTGCAATGTGCTTCTCGGGTGTGGATTTGTGTCTGATTAATTAACGATTCTGTTAATACTGATATGTCCTTGAACATTATATGGGTATTGCATCGCTTGTGCTTATAGTAAGTGGAAATTTTTCTCATATGTTTCAATATGTGCCCGAATAATATTAATGTACACTCTTTCAATACATGGCTTACTCTTGGCATTTGCGCCATTGGCGCAACTGGTCATCTAGTAAGATCAAACCGTCCGTGAGTGGGTTCAAGCTCATCCACACCACCAGATGTTGCATCGTGTGAGGATCGTCCGTGGAAACGTCGTGTGTGCAGTAGTTTCGTTGTACATACTACTACATCATACGTAGTACGTACTGTAATGTTTTTAACGTCGAGTTGGGCGGGCCGTCCTTTTCAGCGCTCTGTTGTTAGGTACACCCACAGGCAGGGTGAACAATAATGCTGTGTGCAGCGAAAGATGGCAGCTATCGTTCCTTGCATTGCCCTGTCAAAGTATGGCGCCATGGGTGACCAACTTTTTATTTGGCCGCGCACCGTTGATTATTTTTCATCAAGTACTAGTGCAAGTTGGTTCCGAAAATATATAGATTTTGCGACACTGAGAACCACGCTGTTTTCTGCAAAAAAAAAAAAAGGAGAACCACGCTGTCGGGTTCATACGTGATTTTGTAATTATTGAAAAATATACAGTAGAGGAAAACACAGGGAGGGAAAGTTCAATTTTGGAGATGCCGCCAAACCAAACCAAACCAAACCAAATTGCAGGTTACAAAAATGTAAAATGGCTTCGATGGCTGCGAGCCTACAGACGGTTTGTTCAGAGCAGCTGCATCTATCCTAACCCTTTCAGGTACTCCCTCCGTAAACTAATACTCCCTCCGTTCCAAAATTCTTGTCTTACATTTATCTAGATACGGATGTATCTAACACTAAAATGTGAATAGATACATCGGTATGTAGACAAATCTAAGACAAGAATTTTGGGACGGAGGGAGTATAAGAGTGTTTAGATCACTATTTTAGTAATCTAAACACTCTTATATTTTTTTGAACACAAACACTCTTATATTAGTTTACAGAGGGAGTACATCCTTAACTGGTAACCTAGGAAGAGCTGATTTGTGGCGCCACTTGTCGCTGACGCAGCTTAGCAGTTGATACAGTAAAAAAAATCCAATACAGCCTGCACTGGAGTCGGCAATGGCAATGGCAATCTGTCTGCCGCCATTTGTCACTGACGCGATGGTGTCCAGTCAAGTTCTACGCTTGGTCCATCTCTTAAGCCCAGGAAATCAAGATGCAATACGAAAGCTTTTCGTGGAGCATCCACAGATTAGGGGCAAATCCAGTGCCCCGGTGCAGTTATTCAGGACTTTGTCAAACCCTATGACGCAGCTTTTGACTACTTTTCAGCACAAGATCAACCCACAGGAGATGCATCCAGGTCCAGCCAAAGGGAATAAACGAGGTAAAACTACATAAATTGTTAATTTGTCTGCTAAAGGTGAGTTATGTAAGAAATAGTCACATACTTCAGGCGAGCAAATTATATGATTCTCATCTTGTTCTTGGTCTAGACATCAGGACCCTGATGCCGGTCACCCGGTGAGGACGATCACATTCTTTCTTCATTTTCTTCTTAACATCTTTTCGTGGTCCGGATCGCGCCGATTGGCAAGCAGAGAGGGTCGCATCTCGCCTCTGGCCAAATGGTTGCATATCAATATATCATCTTCTTACAAAAAGATGTTCAATGCTTTTGTGTGTTCGAGGAAAAAGTAGTCCACATAGCACAAAAATAACCACGGAATACCTGGCCCGTTGGATGTGAGGTTATCAATTATGATAGCAACATCGAGAAGGCATCACCTCATACTACTAATCAACGAGTGATAGATAAGTATACCAAGACGATATTTCCAAAATGTTCCAAGGACAGCCGTGTTGATAGTTGACATATATGTCTCATAGCAAGACTCCTCCATCAGACTGAGGGTCCAATTTTGACCGACAGCCTACCTTTTTGCATATTTTGTAGAAAAGTAAGAAGTATATATATAAAAAAAATCTTCAGGTTCGGAAACTTGCACAATCATGGATCATGGATGCTAGCTAGTAACGGCAATAAAATTTATACTTCAAGCATATCTCATAGTAGTGAAGTTGGAAAAGTTACTGGTGCCGTATAGACGAGAAGCTTTCTGTATTTTCTTCATCATTGACTTCAATGTACAGTACGATACGGCACGGCAGTACCGCATCTAGACATCTCTTTCTTTGCTCCCATCTCCATCCTTACATCCACAACATGTCCCCAATTTTCATTACCAGCATATATAAGTTTGACGCTACCACATAATTCACATGATCAATCACACCCGCCGAACAATGCCAATGCCAAACCCTCTCTCCCCTCAGTTTTATCTCAAATTTACAATCAAAGATACACCCTGAAAGTCATCTTTCAGATGTTCAGCCAGTAGGCTGCGCCAACACACATGTGAAGTTGTTGTGTACGAAAAAGGCTCCCAGTTAAAGTTTTAAAAGCATTCAGAAATGTGTATTCCAAGCCTTGCTTTGAGTGCTGATTTTTTATCCAGCCTAAAAATAACTAATCTCTCAACTGTCGTGTCATTCGAGGTTGTTGGTCTAGCAGCATTGCGAAATCTAGTTTTGTAGGTTGGGTGTTCATTTAACAACAACTGCTTGCAGAGACCCATCCCTCCCATTGGCAAGCTGGATATGTCAAATCTATGGGCCACTATACTCCTACCTGATTAAGTGATCAGGAATTCCCAGGCTGCTACTACTGAGATAGTATTGGGCATGTCTTTGTTGCGAGAATAAATTAATACCGGTAGTAGAGATGTGAAAACCAGCGACATAAACGATAGACACGCTAAAGCCTTGCATGTAATGTTTTTAACAACAAGTTGGATGGGCCGTCTCTTTCAGCGCTCTGTGGCGTACGCCCACAGGATAAAAACAACAATATGTGCAGCGAAAGATGACCCAACTTACAAGCTATTGTTCCATTGTGTTGCCCTCCCGTTAGACGATAGCTGACTAACCATGGAAGTACCGCGCCATGGGTGGCTAATCTTTTGTTTTTTGCGGGTGCCATGGGTGACCAACTCGATGACTCACCCGAGCACTGCAGTTTTTAATGAACTATACTAGTGGGTTTCCAAAGAAAAAAAGATTTTGCGACGTGATAAGTGACACTGTTGGGTTTGCATTTGAAACACACTTTCTTAGGATCATGATTTTGTAATTATCAAAAGATATACCACAGAAGGAAATAGGCAGAGCTGAATTTTGGAGAAAGTGCCAAACAGACCATACCGCAAAGTTGTAAAAACTGTACGGCTTGGTACAACAGCTCAATGGCTGTGACAGTTTGTTCAGAGCAGGTGCATCTATCCTCACTCTTTCAGGTTGATCTTTAACTGGTAGCTAGGAAGAGCTGATTCGCTGACACAGCGTAGCAGTTGATATGATCAGCCGTCCAACACAGCCTACACTTGAGTCGGCAAAGGCACATTGCTTGCCACCATTTTTCACTGACAGTGAGAGTGCTCAATCAAGTTCTATGCTTGGTCCATCTCTAAATCCCAAGAAATCATGATGCAAGATGTCAGGTTCTTCGTGGAGCATCTATGGATTAAGGGGCAAATCCAGTGCTCCAGTGCACTTGTCTAGGACTTTATCAACCCAGTGATGCAGCTTTTGACTACTTTTTCGCAGAAGATCAACTTACAGGAGATGCATCTACACAAAGGTACTCCCTCCGTCCCATAAGCCATAATATAAGGCGTTATTACATCTAGTATGTGAGCATATTAGATGTAATAACGTCTTATATTATGAGACGGAGGGAGTAATAAACAAAGGCAACTACACTGGTTGTTAATCTGTTTGCTAAAAGTGAGCTACATAAGAAATAGTCGCATACTCCAGGCTCACAAATTGTATGGTTCTCGTGTTGTTCTTGGTCTAGATGTGAGGGCCCTGATGCCGATCGCTTGGTGAGGACGGTGACGTCTTTCTTCATTTTTATTTTTTTCATATTTTCTTAGCCAGGATCTCGTTGATTGGCAAGTGGAGAGGGTCGCTTTTCGCCTCTGGCCAAATGGCTGTATATCATCTTCTTACAAAAACATGTGCAATGCTTTTGTGCGTCTGAGGAAACAATTGGCCACATACAAAAAATAAACTACTGAATTACCTGGCCCTTTGGATGTGAGGTTATCAATCATTAATTATGATAGCAACATCGAGATAGGCATCACCTCAGACTACTAATCAACGAGTGATAGATATGTATACTAAGACGATCTTCCAAGATGTTCGAAGGACAGGCATGCTGACAGTTGACATATATATGTCTAATAGCAAGACTCCTCCACCAGACCGACAGTCCAATTTGACCAATAATAGCGTACCTTTTTGCATCTTTTGCAGAAGACTAAGGAGTATCAAATTCTTGAATTTGTATAGAAACTTGCACAATTGTGGATGCTAGCTAGTAATAGCAAATAAAATACATAAGTATACTTCAAGCAAATCTCATAGTAGTGGAGTTGGAAAAGTTACTGGTGCTGCGCAGTAGAGAAGCTTTCTGCATTTTCTTCACCATTGACTTCAATGTAAGACAGGGCAGTACTGCATCTTGACGTCTCTTTCCTCACACCCATCTCCACCCTTACATCCACAACACGTCCCCAGTTCTCATTGGCAGCATATAAGTTTGACGCAAGCACATAATTCCCCTCATGGTCAGGCTCCATGTCGATCACATGATCCATCACCTTCCTCGCTAAATTCATATTTCCATGATCACGGCATGCTCTGGTCAATACACGCCATATTACGGGATCAGGCTTCACAGGCATGGCCAGGACAAACTCAAACGCCTCGTCCAACATGCCAGATCTGCACAACAGGTCCACCATGCTTCCATAGTGCTCCATCCATGGTGTGATGTGATAGTCTACGACCATGAACTTGAACAACTGGCGCCCTTCACTCACTAGCCTGGAGTGGCAACAAGCATTGATCACGCTTAAGAAGATAACCTCGTCAGGCCAGAACCCTTGTCTGAGCATCTGCGAAAACCGAACAAGGGCAGCCACCCCATGCCCATGCACAGCAAGTGCCTGTATCATGGCTGTCCATGAGACCACAGTCCTCACACTCAACGAGTCAAATATCTGACATGACTTCTTCACCCTCCCCATCTTACCATGCATATGGATGAGCGAATTAGCGACACGGGTGTTCTCCAAGAAGCCATTCTCGCGTGCATATTCCTCCACCCACTCGTCCAACTCCGACGTACAATCCAATTTTGTGCACGCGGAGATGACTGCAAGCAGGGTGACCTCATCGATCTTGACAACGGCAAGCCTCATCTCGTTGAACACCTCCAGCGCCTCTGCTGGGCGTCCATTCTCGCAGCAAGCATTGATCATGCAGGTCCAAGAAACCACGCTCTTACTCCCCATACCGCCGAACACCGCGCTCGCTTCAGCGAACCGCCCGCATCTCCCGTACATGCTTACCAGCGCATTGAGGACGCGCAAATCAAGAACAGGGATATTCCTCACGGCATATCCGTGGACCTCTCTCCCGTGCACCAGACTCCTCAGCTGCGCGCACGCAGACAAGAGGCTCGTGACGGAGAGGTTGTTGGGCCGGGAGCCCTCGCCCACCATGGCAGACACAGCGAGCAGGGCCTGGTCGGGTTGACGGGAGCGCGCGGAGGCGGAGACGAGGGTGTTCCATAGAGGGATGTCCCGGCGGGGGGTTTCGTCGAACAGCTGGCGCGCGGAGGCCAGGCGGCCGGAGGCGGCGTACGACTTGAGGAAGGACGAGCAGAGGTGGAGACAGGAGGGGAGAAATCCGAGCTTTAGAGCGTGCGCGTGGAGCTGGGCAGCGGAGGCGGCGGAGAGGGCGCCGAGGATGGCCGCGGCGTCGCGCAAGGTGGTGGCGCTGGCGCTCATGGGTCATGGCGGCAGCGGCACACCCGTGGGCATTTGATTTGGGTGCTATTGGATAAATGACAAGAAAGCCCCTGTGCGCTTCCACAATTTGATACTAGCACATGCCATCGGTATTATTAATTGCCGTTGTGAAGACATCCTAGTGGTTGATAAGTCAGTCTTATCTTAAACTCGTAATATAATAATAATAATTTATAGAAGATAATATAAAATTTTGTACACTGGTTATCTCTTACTCTTATCTCTGATAACTAGAAATTCTTGTGGTGGGAGATATTATTGCTAAAAGATCATCTCTTAATTAAAAAGTTAAACATTTTGATTTCTTTCTTTCCCACATCAACATCTATCCACGTGATGCTTCTAAGATAGCATCATCGTGCATGCCCTTAGTTTGCTCTCGCTTTTTCTTAAAAGGGTGTTGTTGTAGGGTGAAACTCTAGGTGAGATCTTTTCACACTTGGAGGTGGGGAAAAGGATGAACACACAAGAACACAAGGGGAAAATCACTCAAACATACCCAAATCACACATCCACTAGAGTAGCATACATGAGATCCACAAGTATACAAGAAAATTCAAGGAAAATAGCAACTAGGGTAGAGTTCTTCCCACTCCAAGGAGATGAGGTCTTGATGTTGATCTTCTCCAAGAGGAGGCCTTGATAATCCACAAGGATTCTTCCCAAAGAGGGGTCTTGATAATCCACAAGGATCCTTCCCAAAGAGGGGTCTAGATCTTCAAGAGGAGGGGATACAAGGAGCAAAGTTCTCTAATGTCTCTCAAATACTTTGCTATCCTACAAATGAGCTAGATGGGGAGTACTTATAGGCTAGGGACGAATTGGGGGTAAAACAAGGGTACAAGGGTAATTTGTCCCGGAAAACGCGTAACCACGATGGAGGGTCCGGGCACCCGGTGCAAAGGGGTCCGGGCACCCGGAGGTCACCGAGAGGAGGGGGCCGGGCACCCGGGGTGGTCAGGGGCGCGCCGGGCCGCGACTGTAGGAGGGCCGGGCACCCGAGGTGGCCCAAGTCGGCGCCAGGCGGGGGAGCCGGGCACCCGGGGGTAGTGGCCCGGGCACCCGGGGCGGCGGGGCAGCGCCCAGGCTGAGGGGCCGGGCACTCGGGCCGTCCAGGGCTAGCTCCCAGCCGGAGGCCGGGCACCCAGGGGCAGAGGGGTCCGGGCACCCGGGGTGTCCAGAGCTTCCGCGTCTTCATGCCCTTCTTCTCCTCCCTCTTCCATAGTTGCTTGTATCTTCGTCCTTGCCCCTTCACGGTCATCTTCTTGGTACCTAAGAATGCACAATGTCTCTGTTTGAGGTAGGACCCAACTCTCACGTGAATCCGAATGGAGTTTGAAAAGGAAGGAGTTAACCTCGGTTTCGATGGCACGTGCACGAGCTCTCGTCATTGGTCCTCTTAGTGCTTGCGGTGGTGATGGGACGTCCATGGGGATGAGGGAGGGATGCTCCGCATCATCCCCCCCTTGGGAGAGATCCGTCCATGGATCGTGACCTTCATCACCATGGGAAAGAGAAGGCGTCGTCGTGCAGAAGTGGACGACCACCAAGCACTTATCATGTTGAAGCTCGAAATGGGCACTCTCCAATGTCGCACCGTCTTGTGATTCCTTCAAAAGGAGCAAGTACAACAAACACTTGGAAAAACAAATGTGGTTAGCGTTAGTGCAAAACCAAGCATTCAAGAGGTGATTCACCAAACAAGTGTCGTCATCAAGCATAGCATATGGTGTGACAAGGGATTGTGACATGTCATGTAAGCCCAAAAATTGAGCAAAATCAAGGACATCATGGAAACAAGCATGTAAATGTGAGGTAGCGATGCAAATATGTGTGACAAGAGAATAAGCATCTACCTCAAGCTCATAGCAAGCATGCATAAGGCGCTCAACAAATGGTCTATGGTATGCATATGAAGCATTCACAACACCAAAATAAATGAAGTGTCTAAACACATGGGTCAAGTGCAAGACAATCCAAGCGTAACGTGCATGGGGTGTAGTGAATATAGTGTGGCACTCAACACAATAGAAAGAGCAATTGTTCATCATGTGTGAGGCAATCAAGGCAAGCATGTAGCAATCAATGGGACATGGCATATGTGAAGAAATGACATTGTTGCAACCAATCATATGATAGGAGCAAGAACTCAACAAGTTGGATGCAACACACAAGGTATGTATGTCATGAGGCATGGCAATGTGGCAATAACAAGTCGAAGAAAGATCTCTAACATGTGTGCAATATGTCAAGGTGCAAGCAACACATGAAGTAGGATCCACAATATTCATGCTCATGGTTTTGGGGTTCTCAAAAGAGAAGGATATCACCTTGAAAGCATGAAGATGCAACATACTAGAGGAAATCATGGCAATCATGTCATGTGAGCAAATAATAGGCATAGGCAATGCACATGACATATCACAAGCATGAAAACAAGGTATGAGCAAAGTAGAATTATTGTATTGGCAAGAAGTCCTAGGTAAATAGTCATGGCACACCATGACTCTCCCAACACAAGAGTCAACAATAGCATGTGTAACATGGTAAACATGGCAATAACAACTAGTATCTCCACCAAGCATGCAAATACACATAGAGGTAGTATAATGGTAAATCATGGGTAAATGCAAGCAAGGGTCACAATTGCATGGCAAAGGCATAGAAAGAGGTATAACATGCAAAGTGAACATGATACAATGGGCATAAAGTAACAAGTGATATATAGCCCATAGCCATGTGAGAGCCAAGTAAAAGAGATGCGCGTAGTCCTTGCGCGAATGGGATGGTGGGAAGTGTAATCCATGGGATCCCAAAGCATCGTTGCTCTCAAGAGCTCGTTTCGTCAACTCATGGGATTGTGAGGTTGACGAGTGTTCATAAGTACCTACACAAAACAAAGGCAAAGGGAAAATTATGTGTGCGTGGTATATGTACACATCATCCATTATGATGCATACGTGCATGTGTTGGTTAGCACGAAATATCCCATGCTCAAATAAATGAGATGCTTGATATAGAAACATGTCATCCATCATGAAAGGTTTGTTATTATGTATAGCATAATGGAGACTCAAATTGTGTAATGCATCACTAGTAATATCTAGAGCATTGTTATGAATGGTATGCATATGGTGCACACAAGGAATGGAATCAAGCGATACGCAATAATTTTCATGGCATGGCATATGAGATGAATTGCACAAATTTTGCAAAGGTAGCATAGCAATATCATCACAAGAGAAACACATACCAATAACCATGATCTCGTCATCTATGCCATAAGTGTAAATGGGATTTATTTGAATGGGGCATGCATAGTTACTATGTTGAGATTGGAATGATGAAATATGGGAGATCTCACTCATAGCATATGACAAGTTTAAAGGATTGTCAAACATAATGTGACCAATAGAATTTTCACATGATATCCTATGGAGCATAGCATCACAACTAGGTAATTCGACATGCTCAACGTCATATTCATCATAAATGGGTGGCATATCGAAACAAGTAGAGGATGTAGTATATGATGAATCCATAAGGTGATCAACATCATGCAAGCAATCATTTGCAAGATAATCCACTAGTGGGACAAGTGAAGTACCATCACCTATGTTACTTTTGTCATTCCACTCATGTGGTGTAGGTGAGGTGTCAAAGACCAAATTGTGGTCAACGTCATCATCGTGATGGAACCATGTGGGGGGGTGCATCATAGTCCACCATGGCCATCGTCTTGTCCAAAGGAAGGACGAAGCCGTCGAGGATCGGCGCGTCATCATATATGGGACCTAGCACCAAATGAGAAGACACAATAGAGGTAGAGGTTAAGTTGTTAGAAATCGAAATGGCCTCACTCTCTCTATGTGGTGGTGGCTCACTCACTCCCTCAAGGTAGGTGCACTCAATGTCACATATGGTGGAGTCACTCAAATCACTCAAGTGGTGGTGGTGGCTCTCCACACATGGGAATTGGGGTAACTCGTCATATATGAGGCTAGTGGTGAAGTCACTCTCACTCTCAATATGGTGGCATATGTCTCCATGCTCAACTCCTATCGCCGCCTTGGTTGAAGGGATAGTCCCATGCTCAACTTCCTTATCCGTAACGCCTCCAAAGATGAATGCCATAGGAAGTGGCAAATCATCACTCTCCTTCGAGACCAAAGAGAAAGTCTCATGAGCGGTCTCGTAGCTTGACTCGGAGTATGAGTCCCATTGGGGTGCTGTCTTCATGTTGTTGAAAAGGTTCATGCTCGCCGCCATGGTCGAATGGGATGGCCCTTGCTCGACCGTCTTGTCGTCGTCTTGTATGAGGCCCATATGATGTGGCACCTCGTAGCTCTTCTCCATGATCGAAGGGAATTTCCCATGCTCGGCCATTCTTCTTGAGGGGCTTCCGAAGATGGAAGACTCGCCCTCGCTCGTAGATGGTTGCCTTGGACTTGCCGATGTCGATGTAGTCATACTTGTGGGGAGTAGGCAAAGATGCCGTACATCCAAAGGCGAAGATGCCTTGATAACACTTGGTGAAGATGCCGAAGTGGTGGTGGTAGCCGTAGCTTCCTCTCGGTGGTGACGATGTCGTTGTAGTCGATGGCGCTCTTCGTCGTCATACACCTTTGGCTTGCGGTCGTCTTGGCGGTCGTCTCGAAGATGATGACGGTGTCGTGTGGTACTTGCATCATGAGGCCGCTCCGAAGATTTGCGACTTGAGCGTCTCCGCCTTGAAGATGACGAAGGGGAAGAAGACTTGTAGTTGGCCAACACGTGTCGGATGTCATCCATGTGTGCGTCCAACTTTTCGTTGATGTAGTCCCTTTTCCTTGCTTCGGAGTGTTGTATGTCGATGGCGAGTCGCTCGATGCGGTCGAGGACCGAAGATTTTGTGCTTTGCCTATCCATCACAAGACTCGAGTAGAGGTGAGTAGGAAATGAGAGAACAATACCGAAGTTACCTTTTCCGAAGATTGAGGATGTATCGAGTATCACTCAATGTAATGCTACAATAGTAGAATTGGTACCGGGTTTGTTTCTCACACCTACACAAGTAAAGCTTATGGAGGAGCTTGGTGAGGATGGGTGGTACAAAATTTCAAGCAAATGTTAGTCAAGATATCGATAATGTTGAGAAGGTTCACAAAATTGCAAGTAAAGCAAATAGATCAAACCCAAGAATATCACTAGGAACACACACACGGAAGATAGATGGGATCCTCACAACCAAGGAGTGAGCTCAAGATGTGTAACCACGGAAAATGCTCTTGTTGTGCGGATGCTAGAGAGACGCTAGCTCGATTGCTCAAATGGGCAAGATACGCTTGTGCACCAACCTATGAGAGAAATGTGTCGTCTTCAATCCCAACTATGCTATGTATGTGGTGACCAAGATGATGTAGCGATGCAAAAAGGCTCAATGCTATTGCTTACAACCTCTTTGTTTCTCCTCTTTTGCTTAAAAGCTTTTCTTTCTTTCTCTTTTTTTTCTCTATGCTTGATGCTCGAGCCAAGTATGATATGAGACAAGTATGTAAGATATGCACGGGAGAGACTTAGGGCACAATGATGATAGCAAGATCAATACGGTGCACAATATAGCGTGGCCCGGCAATTCTCAACTCGCTAGTCTCGGTGGGTAAGTGACGCAAAATGGCTCGGGTTATCAATGCAAAAGCAAGGAAATGTACTAAGTGTCGTCGAGGTTACCGTCCTTGCTTACGGTTAGCGGTGCCAAATGTGAAGATTGTTGGCGATGACGACTCCGGGCCGATGATGAATGATGGTGATGTCGATGTCACACGTTCCTAAGTAGCCGAAACACCTTAGGAAACGGAAACCGCAACTCAAAATCGGTCAAATGCGGAAGGTGGGTGCTTTTATGGTGAATTTTTTTATGAAGGCAAATGGTGCTGGTAAAGATAAATGTGGATGGGGGGTGTCAAGAACTTCCAAACGAACTAACGAACACGAAAAATGGACTTGGGAGGTGAAAGTTATGGCCAAAATGGAGGTGTAGTTGGGCTGTTTCGGGGGGGGGGGGTGAGGGCACCCGGGGGTGGGAGGTGTGGGTGCCCGGGGTGGTCAGGGGCAAACAGCCCGGGGGTGCGGGCACCCGGGGGTTCGGGGTGCGGGTGCCCGGGGGTGTCGGATTTGGGCGAAAATTGTTGGGAAATGGCCAAATTTGGTGGATTTCGTGGTGGGAAGGGTGGGGATGGATGGGTAGGGGCTATATCCACTTGCCAAACAACAAATCCATGGACCAAAACAACCAAATCTCACAAGATCCAACAAATTGCAAGAAAAAAATTTGGGGCTATTTTTGTGGGGATTTTCGAATTAGGACGAAAAACAGCAAAATCAAGCTAGCAAATGGGGGGTAGGGACTCCAAGATGTGAATCAACCTTGCTCATGATACCAAGATGTTGTAGGGTGAAACCCTAGGTGAGATCTTTTCACACTTGGAGGTGGGGAAAAGGATGAACACACAAGAACACAAGGGGAAAATCACTCAAACATACCCAAATCACACATCCACTAGAGTAGCATACATGAGATCCACAAGTATACAAGAACAATTCAAGGAAAATAGCAACTAGGGTAGAGTTCTTCCCACTCCAAGGAGATGAGGTCTTGATGTTGATCTTCTCCAAGACGAGGCCTTGATAATCCACAAGGATTCTTCCCAAAGAGGGGTCTTGATAATCCACAAGGATCCTTCCCAAAGAGGGGTCTAGATCTCTAAGAGGAGGGGATACAAGGAGCAAAGCTCTCTAATGTCTCTCAAATACTTTGCTATCCTACAAATGAGCTAGATGGGGAGTACTTATAGGCTAGGGACGAATTGGGAGTAAAACAAGGGTACAAGGGTAATTTGTCCCGGAAAACGCGTAACCACGATGGAGGGTCCGGGCACCCGGTGCAAAGGGGTCCGGGCACCCAGAGGTCACCGAGAGGAGGGGGGCCGGGCACCCGGGGTGGTCAGGGGCGCGCCGGGCCGCGGCTGTAGGAGGGCCGGGCACCCGGGGTGGCCCAAGTCAGCGCGAGGCGGGGGAGCCGGGCACCCGTGGGTAATGGCCCGGGCACCCGGGGCGGTGGGGCAGCGCCCAGGCTGAGGGGCCGGGCACCCGGGCCGTCCAGGGCCAGCTCCCAGCCGGAGGCCGGGCACCCGGGGGCAGAGGGGTCCGGGCACCCGGGGTGTCCAGAGCTTCCGTGTCTTCATGCCCTTCTTCTCCTCTCTCTTCCATAGTTGCTTGTATCTTCGTCCTTGCCTCTTCACGGTCATCTTCTTGGTACCTAAGAATGCACAATGTCTCCGTTTGAGGTAGGATCCAACTCTCACGTGAATCCGAATGGAGTTTGAAAAGGAAGGAGTTAACCTCAGTTTCGATGGCACGTGCGCGAGCTCTCGTCATTGGTCCTCTTGGTGCTTGCGGTGGTGATGGGACGTCCATGGGGATGAGGGAGGGATGCTCCGCATCAGGTGTATTAGATTAATTTAGCAACACAGGGTCATTACAATCGTCGTTGGCGATGTGATTGATCTCCAGGCAAAGGTCCTCGTAGGTGACCACGGGGATGTTGTTCTCTCTTTCCCTCCTACTTTTGCAATTTGAGGGCCAATCAATTATACAAGTCTTTGTCTTCGACTTTGAGGAGGTAGAGCTTATTCTACTTGTCAAGTCCAGACAAATACATACACAAAACATTGGACATGAATCAATGGGCGGAGCTATGCGCGTATTAGCAAGGGGCATCGGCCCCCTAGCCTAGAAGAAAGCATTGTGGATTGTTTTTAGGGGCCTAGATTAAAAAAAATAGGCTTATGAGGTGTGCTCTTAGACTACCCATAGTGGGAGTAACTTCAACAGTAGCATAAGGTCCAACTCAGCAAATTTACTTATACGTGGCAATGATTTAATGAGGAGAGAGATGAATTGAGTAACATAGCTAGTTACTCATACTATGAGTAACATCACACATACCAAGACAAGATGAGTCTACAAGCTAATAAATGAAGTGTTGCATGACACCATACATATGTTACTCCCCACTATGGATGTAGCTAGTAATATAGACTAGTAACGTATGCATGTTACGAGTCGAAGTTACTCCCCACTGTGAGTAATCTTATGCTTTTCGAAACTTTTTTGGCATGGATCCCAAAGCACCTATCAATAATTAGCACCAAGGGCATATTAGTAATCCATGTTCGTCGTGGGCCGTGGCCACATCAAAATGGAGTGCCAGGCCCCTTACATAAATTAAAAAACACATTCAAGTCTTTGGGGGTGATGCCTTCTTCATCTACATCCATCGGTGGCTCGCGTGAGCAGAGCTCGGTGTTGCCTTTGGACCTCTGAACACCATCAGATGTTGTAGGGTTGTAGCGGTTAGGAAGTCGCCAATGCAGACCAAAAAGACGTCGTTAGCAACGAAGAAAATAGTCACCTGGAGTAGAAAACTTCGGAGAGGGCAAAACGCAGCACCCTCCACACGCCTCGCAATGTTGGCAGGGGGCACCACTGGAACGAAGATGATGGCGGGAGGACTTATTCCATGTCGACAACGATGCCACCGACTACTAGAGACTAAAACCTACCCACCACCTAAAATAGTGGGCTCCCACCCCCTAACCTCCCCCCCCCCCCCCCCCCCCCGCACACCACACCCCCAACCCCCCCCCACCCCCCCCCCCCCCCCCTCGAAACGGCGCGGGCAAAGGGTTAAGGGGCCCGTGGGCCCGTCGAGGGACTCGCGGCCGCCGCTCTATCCCCTAGGGTATGGCAGGAGCAACGAATCTTTCTTTGCGCTAAATCATGGGAGTTTGCTCTCGCTTTCTAGTGCAAAATGTTAAAATTACATGCTCGAATCTATTATCAGGTTACAACAAATAACAGATATAATACACGATTAACAATTAATCAAAAGAAAGAGAAATGTGTGGAAACAGGTGCTATTATTCATAACAATTTTTCATTGCAACTTAAATTTAAAATTGTATTTTTAATGCTACAACAGTATAGATGATGATTTGACACTCACTCCAGGTGAGTCCACCAGTGAGCTGGTGGTTTGATGTGTCACCAATGGTTTGGAGTGCTACACAAGATGCTCAAGTATGGCTGCATGAATCACCCAAAGTCAACACTCCATTACTATGTTAATGTATGCATCTTTAGTTCTTTACTGCACATGTCCCCCTGATGCCCTACAAATAACAATGTCAAGCCCGCACGGGAGACTGAAATGCATTAGAACTGCAGAAGGTTGGATTGGATGGGTACCTTGAGATCTATCTATCATGTCATATGAATAGGCTACAAAACCCCACGTATTTTTACAACCTGGAGCACCATCATAACACATTAACACAGACATACATCATTACCGAATTACGTCGGCTCTTATTTTTCCTACCAAGCTACAAAATATTACAACACTCCTCAGCTGAGAGCCAATCATTGTCAGGGAACCATAGCCCTATTTGAACCCCATAGCAACCACTGGGATCCTGACTAGGTGGCGCCGGTCGCCCTTCATCGTGATCTCGCCGAAACTGTAGGTGCCCGTCACCGACCTCGTCGTGAGGGTCACGGTTATCTCTCTAGATGACCCGGGGAGCACCGTCAGCGCAGGAGGCGAGACATCCAGCGAGATCTCCGGCGACATCCTGGTCATGATGGTGTAGGTTTCCGCCTCGTCGGCCACGTTCGTGACCGTCCGCTTCACGGTCTGGATGCCTTTGAGCTGAGAGACCGTGATCGAGGGGATGTTGAGGTCGTAGGGTCGCTGCCCCTTTGGGCCGGAGCCGCAGCGTGAGCCGGTTATGTTTGATACTTCGCTTGGATCAACGTCAGGGATGGAGCAGAGAAATGTGATGTAATCTTGATGAGCTGCCAACAAAAGCAATGCAATATTAGACTTGAGTATGGCTGTCACTAACTATGTTCATAACTTGGAACTGCTTATTTAGCAACAGACTTTCATCACAAATTCACAATGGCACAGATGAGAGATTTACAATAGACTTGCATAAAAAAAATCAACTTACTTGCATCTAGAACTAGCCCAGGATCCAGGGCAGCTTTCGGGTTAACCGCACCACTGCCATAATCAAATGGTGTGGCCCGTGCAAGCGTCATCATTTCTGACGTGGAGTATTGCTGCGCTCTGAGAGGATGGCTCCCTTTGTCGATCGTATTGGCAGTAGTCATCAAGGCGGACTTTATTGCTGACGGGCTCCACTTGGGATACTTCTGTTTTATTAGTGCTGCAATGCCAGCAATATGTGGTGCAGCCATGCTAGTTCCAGACATCATTGCAAATCCTTCTCCTAGAAAAAAATATGGCATGACAGAGCATTTGGGTTAGTTCAGACAGAATGGATGTCGTTCATCTTTATGGATTACCGCCATCACAAGAGACAACATTATTCAAACAAGCATGTGTGTACTCGCCGAGGCAAAAACTCTGAAAACTTACCAGCGTAGTTTGCTTCATCTGTTCCATTAGGCGCCCATGCAGACCATATAAGATTGCCAGGAGCAAGTATATCAGGTTTAAGAACATCAGCATCTTGAAAGCTAAAATCCTTTACATCAGGCCCTCGGGAAGAGAACAACGCAACCTGGGGAGCTGAATTGAACAGTGTTGGTGCCAAACCATCTGCAATACCGACTGTTGCTTGGAACGCTGTAGCCCGTCCAGCCCAGTCTCTTGTTGTAGAAGAGTTGTAGTAGTCTATAAGATCCTACATGGCCAAAATTGATGTCAATGTGCTATATCAGAAAAATCATTATAGAACTTACATGGGTATTTTAATTAATTCTACAATAGCAGCAATGCATATAATCCACGTCACTGCTCTGGAAGTATTTGCAAGTTGGTTCCTTGAGATTTGAGAACAATTCTAAAGGCCAGTTCTTTTCGGCGATTCTCCCAGAATCACCCCCCCTCCCCAGCTTCTCCCAGAATCGTCACTTCATATTTTTTTTACAATCCTAGCTAATTAGACCTTAATTAGCTAGGATTGTAAAAAATATATGAAGTGGCGATTATGGGGGAAGCTGAGGAGGGGGGCGATTCTCGGAGAATCACCCAAAAGAACTGGCCCTAATGCATGTGAACTTAAGTTCTGGCTTCTAAGCAGCTTACTGACAGAAAACAAATAAACAGGCTGATTTACAGTACAGGTCACATCTACTTTTACAAATGGTGTTTGTCTATACATATCTGCACAATAGGCTCCATCGAAGCTAAATACCTTTGTTTTGCTGACATCTGTGATGAGAATCCCAGGAATATTGACAGGCACAGGATCAAACTTTGTCCCTGGGTAACTATCTTCTACAGCAACAACAAAGCCAGCTGCACCTAGACTCTTGGCTGTTTGAGACACTTTCTTGATTGAAGCCGTCCCAGAAATATAATTAAAAGAATAGCCGCACAATAGAATTTTCCCCTGAACTTTCCTCTTATTTAAGAGTTCTGGCCTTTGACAATCTAGTGCACTGTACTTGGTTGAAGATGAACCCAGCAGAGCATCAGTAGCAGAAATCAGGCCAAACGATTTATTCCCATGTGTGGCAGCTGTAGTCAGATGAGATAATTGTCAACTAACCACAGGTAAAAATGTATAGTTAACTGTCAGAATACCAGCACCAGTCACAGTACTATAAAATGGACATTTGTTGACAGTTATTACAAGATTACACAGAAGGACTACAACTCTACAATCAAGAGCCTACAACAAAACACAGAATGTATCTTCCAACCAAAGCATTTTCACAATCAGATAAAAGATGATGGATAAGTATATATTAGGATCTAATAAGAGTCTGGGTACATAGTATAACAGGAACTCGAGGTCGAGTCCATGTGTGGTCATTAGCACTATAAATAAGTGTGGGGCATAGCCAAGGGTACTTTTATGATAGCGTGCATCAATCAATGCAGAGACCAGTGGGACATCTTTTTGGGGAAAAAAAGAGCCAAGAATACTGTTTACATGTTACAAATGCAGGATATTTCTTGTTACGCAGTATACACCAAATATCCAAACGAACTTACGTGATACTCCAAGTCCAGCAATACGCTTTCCATTTCCTAGTATCAAATGATTCTTGTATCTGCGGTCATCAACTCCAGCGGCAACAGTGGTTATCCATGGGCTGAATGACACCAGTGTTTTTGGAAATGGCCCTCCATTTCCTGCAGCTTGGGCAACAAACACGCCAGCTTTTACGGCAGAAAGAAGCGCTGCATCAAAAGGATTTAGAAAAGTAGTCCGTGTAGCTGTTGGTGGGCTATTTGGTCCAACAGAAAGGTTGAGAATGTCAACACCATCTTGAACAGCCTGCAGGCAGCCATCCACATACATTAGCTCCTATATGTTGGAGGCTTACAGTACTAACATGCATTACAGTTATCCAGCAGGTATTCTTTTCATTCATCGCGCAATACAGTCTATGGATAATACAGTAGCAAGTTATTACGTTCTAGAGATGAGTTTCTAAAGTTACCATTGCAAGTATTTCATTGTATATCTTGCATGAAATGGAACTCTAATATTCGAAGCCATACTAGTGAATGCAAATCAGAAATTAAACCCAGAGTTTTTCGATAACTGAAGTTAATAGCTCCCACTTGATTTAGAAGTAAGCAGGCGGCTCTGTTTTGGGGTTTGTAGACCCCAAATCTGTGTCACTTAGATGATCAATCCTACCAAGTACTAAATGATATAGTTTACCAACCATGTCTTTATTTATCAGTCAACCTCTCAAGCAAATGAACAATGTTGTTGAACTGTTAGATAATGTAACATCATAAATCACATCTTTCAACCCCCAAGAACATAACAGTCATAAAGTTGTCCCAGGTATCTACTCAATATCAAGTACGGTGAACTGTTGGTGGAAAGAATGATACAATCAAATGTATATTTTGGTGAGAAGTTTGGCGAAATTAATAGTGTACCTGATCAATAGCTGCCACAACGTCAGATACATAACCACCAAAAAGCCTGTAAAGAACCTTGTACACAGCTATCCTGACAAGCACAAACTCAAAAAGGTAAGTCATTGGTGAGGAAGCAAGATCAAAATGGCTCTCTCAGTGAATCCAGCTATGATGATACTGAGTACTGATTACTGATGAGTGATGAGTACTTATGTTCTTCTGCCAAACAGGCATTGCTTCTTTCTTTTTTATGTAAGGAAACAGGTACTGTACTTGTCCTAACAGGATAATGCTAGTTATACAAAGCAAAACCCTATCTTTGAGGTGGGTAATTTAGCATTGCTGTTGGCTGTATAAGGTTTAACTTTGTTCAGAAATTCCAAGGAAATCAAAACTTACCTAGCTCGTGGAGCCATGCCACTTGCTTTGCCAAATTCGTAGCCATGCATTCGCACCGGAATCCCATTGTTTCCAGCAGCAATTGCAGCTATATGACTGTTGAGGGAGGGTAAAAGGTAAACATATATCAGATAAGCCGTGCCGTTTTTCACATGACCAAAATGACTCAAAACCAACGTTGCAAACAACCACATTGATTAAATATGAAGATGATGCTTGGAACGGAAAGGTTTACTTTACAGGCCAACCATCATCATTTGAAACAAGATGCCCACAGGTTTGGAAGTTATAAGCAGATATTATTTTCATGTGTGGCATTTTTAGTGCAACAAAGCACAACAAATTACTTAATAAGAGCTAAGGGTATCATCAGGAGCATTGCCTTCCATGACCATCGCCGTCTAATGGAGATGCAAACTCAACATCGGGATTAAACGCTCCAGCAGCAATTGCAGCTTTTGCAAAATGTTGGGCCCCAACTATCTTCCCATTGCAGAAGCTTCTTTGTGTTACTGGATCTATTTCACATTTCCCCTTGTAACGAGGAACAGGTCCATAAGGATCGGTTCTGTGGGTAGAGAAGCTTGGATGTTGAGGATAAATTCCTGAATCCACAAAACCAATCACCACATCTTCGCCTGCTCTATCAAATCCACCTCCTGTTGGCCATACCGCCGTTGTCAATCCAAGAAACTGTGGAGTGTGTGTTGTCAATTTCTGTATCTTTGTATCTCTCTCCACGTACTTAACTCCTGGGGCTTTCCTTAAGAAATCAGCCTAACACAGTGGAACATTACTGCATTTAGCCACGATAATAATGCCAAACTGGAAAGGAAAACATATGTGCCAGCCAGAAAATTTATTATGCCAAATACCTGCAAAGATGACATGTGAACTGCAAACCCATTAATAAGATGATGGTAGCTATAAAGCTTCTCGTAAGTTCCCGCTACAAAAAGCGAGTCCAGAAGCTTCTCATGGTGCCTTCGGAGGTGAAGAGAGTATGATGTGACAGCCTCACTGCAAATCAGGAAAATTTGGAGTGAGCACAGACTATTATCTTTGCATCATAGTATTAATGCTTCAATTAGAGAGGGTAGTTCCAAGTGTAAGGGTAGTTCCAAGTGTAAGGCCTAGTATTAATGCTTCAATTAGAGAGGGTAGTTCCAAGTGTAAGGCCTAGTTTGGCAGCAAAGTATTTTTAAAACTGTGGTAATTGAAAACCAGAGTATTCTCCTGGGTGGGCATGGAATACTACAGTTTTTTAAAAACAATGTTTTTCTCAGTTTTACATGTTTTTGGTTGGTGCTGTTTTACCAAAGTTTTGACCAAGTATTTTAGCGTGGATGACTGAGAGTAATTAGCGGCTGCTAACGGCGGCCGGCTGCATGCAGCTGCCATGCACACATCCGCTGGACCTAGATGCTAGGATCTGTAGACTACCCCTGATGCACCTACATGCATGGGCTGCTGGCTGGAAGAAGAACCTGAGAGACGTACTACTCGTAAATAGGATGGGATTGACTATAACCAGGAGTTTACCATATAACAGAAAGAGGGAAAATAGGATGGGATCGCAGCTGGTATTCTTATCTCGACGTAGACGGCAACATCAACTGCGATCTCCGGACGATTTCTTTCCGTTCTATTTTAAAAAAAGAGGTCGGGACCTCTTTTCCAGAACCCGCAAAAATACCATGGTTTCTGGCATACTGTGGTTTAGAAAACTTCGGTTTTTTCTGATGCTAAACGCAACAAAGTATTGAAAACCATGGCTTTTTTCAGAAACTGCAGTATTCTCAGAAAACTTTGAAAAAACTTTGCTGCCAAACGCAGCCTAACTGAAGCACTGAAGTTGAAAACTGGAATTCATCAATAACATGTCCTATTTACAACAGTGTGAAATCTCCCAAAATAGACTTGAAAAATCATGAATGCCAGGCAACACAAAACAAATGTTAAGAGACATGGCCAAAAATATGTAGCAGAGTACAATACCTGGTAACATCCATCTCTTCATCCAAATCCGCCGCGGTCGCTGGAAATCCTTCGACTCCGCCTGTGTAGCTCACAACCGGGTCGGCTTCCATGGTAACAATGTACACATCATGCGTCCCAAGTACCACTTGTGGCACAAGTGCAAGAAGCAAACAGGCAAGGCCGAGCCCCTTCATCTTCACCGATGTATGAACAGCAACACTGCAGAACCTTTCAAGAAGAGAGACTATCAGAGACAAGCACTTAACATTAGAATCATAATAGTGGAAGCTCTTGGGCATTAGTTGGGTAGCATGACGGCAAATGCGCAACGACTATATGCCTGTACTGCACTGATGCCACAGTAAATCACACACCGCCCCAGTCGCAGCAGGAATGGTCCCCATGGTGCCCACCATTGTTCTGTGATGCTGGAGTTTCCGATCTCATAGGTCTCCCATGAGTATGCATTCATGGGACCTCTTAAATTAGGCTGCCCGGTGATATTAATGGCCCTTCAGAGCAAGCGGCTACATGGCATGCACAGTGTATGCATTTCGTATCACTCCATTCTCCTCAGTGGAGAACAGGTGGGCACTCACTCAGTTGAAACTCAAATACTAACAGTATACTGCTCCACTGAGAATGGCACATCAGTAAAGATCTCTGGCTAACGGATTGAATAAAAAACTATGGGCTGCACTGCGAACACTGAACAGTGAATCACAGCCGAAAAGCGATGCGGAGATTAATCTGACTGAAGCTATGCGGTCGGTCATTTGATCCAAAGGTGCAGCCGTGGGAACTAAAAAAAAAAAAAACTGTGCTTTCAAACAAAAACGCGTGAAGGAAACTGTTAAATCTTATGCTACAGTTATACTGTTCCCGATAATGCGGCCATCTTATGATACAGTTTATAGTGGCCAGTTCTAAGTTGTGCTGCTAACACCCTATTAAAACCCAATATGCAGAAGTAAATCGAAAGCAAAATAAGTTGAAAACAAATCTGGCTTCGCAGGGGGAGCAGATAATGCGAGTCGGGAAACAAGCAAATCACCTCGGAAGCCAAGCATTCCCCGGCGCAGCTCGGCCGCCACCCCGCGTCGGTCGATCAGCCCGCGCCGGCCGCCTCGGGGAATGACGGCGCGCCCAGGCAGGAGGAGGAGGTGGAGGTGGGGGAGCTCCGGCAGCAGCGGCAGCGGAGCAGGGGAGTGTCTAGGGTTTGCGGCGCGGTGGGAAGGGGAGCAGTGGGGAGCGGGAGCGGGAGCGGGAGTGGGGGAGCAGTGGAGGAGGCAGAGCAAAGCGTGGGCTCATGGCGACGCCTTTGTCTTTGTCTTTTAATGGAGTCCGGAGGGAGGCCTCGAATATAGCAGTTTTTTTTCCCTCCTCTTTCGCTTTTGTCACCTGTGCTGCCGCTGCTGTGCCCGTTTCACGTGGGCCGTGCCTCCCGGGCCCACACGTCGGCGAGCCGCTTAGGACGCTCGCTGCGGTGTGGGGCCAGTAGCTGGCGCTCTCCCCGTGCCCCGCCGACTGACCCAGCGGGGCATGAATGCGGCCGTGGGTCCCCGGCGGTGGCGTGCGGGGCACACCCGTGTGGCTCTCTGCGACGCGGGTCCCTGCCACCAGCGGGCGAGGCCGGGCCACGTACGCCGCGCCCGGCGACCTCGTGCCGGCCAGCGGCGTCAGTGTCGGGCGGAGGGAAGCGTAGGGAGAGCTAGGAGGCTAGGAGGGCGGCGGCGCGTGGCTCCGTGGAACTGCCGCAGTAGACCACAGATCCTGGCTGGGCCGAGACGGCCGGGAAGGTACGTACGGGGGCGCAGAAGGAGACGTTGGCGATGTCAGGGCCATTGTCGCGCGGTTTTTCGAATCCGTCGGCCACGGGAACGAACAAGGGATCGGACGAGGACGTGCCGTGCGCGCCAGCGTGTCGGCCGACCCGCCGCAGCTCGGGATCCGGCACGAGCAGAAGCAGCCAAGGTGGTTGGAGCATCCAAGACGGCGGAACAGCGACCCAAGATATGATTTTCCTATCCTGCCACCGTTCCAGCGGTTAACCAATCAGAACAGAAAATAATAAAAGTTGATTGTTAATTTCTTGTTATTATACAAGTAGAGTAGAGTACATCCCTAGATCTGCTTTGGTTCGTATGATTTCAACAAGGTGGGGATAGTAGAAATAAAAGAGAGTTTGGTGTCCCCGCCATGTTTTTTTTAGAGTACGCAAATTGCGTATCATAGCTTTATAGAAGAAGAGAATATCAAGTACAAGACGACTACCATTCGCTGCAAACAACGAGCGTAGCATAACTCCACATCCGGCTAGTCCAAACACAGTCGCCCACGACAACACAACTACAATGCAAAAGAGCCTACCCAAAACCGAAAACCTCGCCGTGTCTCGACCGACGTCGGTCACCTCTGAAGAACAGCCGCTCCCTCCAAGCTTCCCTTGTCAACGCACCATCCCCCATAAAGCCAAAAGGAGGTGGCAAAAGGATGGCAGGACTCGATATGACCTGAGAAAGGCACCGTCTTGGAATCACCGGCGACGACCGTGCATTGCGCCGGGGAAGAACAATCAGGGCAACGGCGAATACCGGGGGAGCGCAACATAGGAACTCCCAGTCTCCCGGCACGATGCTCCCAACAGAGAGACGACGTTAAGGACGCCGCCATCGTGCCGATTCAGCGCCAAATCAAGGCTTTCTCGCGGAGACAACTGCCAATACCAAGCAAGCGCCGGACTTGGCGACACACTTGGCGACGCCTCCAAGGAGGGGAATGACACCCACGGGTGCCATCGTCACCGGCCCGGCCAAAACCGGACTGGATTTTCATCCGTAAAACACACAACTCCACTCCTCTGAGGTATTGGGCAGTACCGTCCATGATTGATAACCTACAAGTATAGGGGATCAATTGTAGCCTTTTCGATTAATAAGAGTGTCGAACCCAACGAGGAGCTAAAGATAGGATTTATATTCCCTTCAAGCTCTATCGACCACCGATACAACTCTACGCACACTTAACATTCACTTTACCTAGAACAAGTATGAAACTATTTGGTAGGTGATAGGATAGGTTTGCAAGAATAAAACTAAAAGTAATTTGCAAGATAATAAAAGTTAGTTGTTTAGTAGATAGCTTTTGTAACACAAGAGAAAGATTTGTCCATAGGCAATCGATAATTAGACCGGTAATCATTATTGCAATTTTATATGAGGGAGATCATATGCACTTATGATTGAAACTCTAGCAAGCATCCGCAACTACTGTAGATCATTAAGGTAAAACTCAACCATAGCATTAAGTATCAAGTCCTCTTTACTCTCATACACAACAACCCCATTACTCGGGTATAACCTTCTGTCACTCTCGCCACCCACTATAAGCGAATTATGAACATATTGCAACACCCTACAACGGTAATCCCACAAGCTTGCGCGACACGGAGGGCACCATATGATAGCACCAAAAAAATATATACAACTCAAACCAATCACGATCATCAATCAACCCATAGGACAAAAGGAATCTACTCAAACATCATAGGATAGCAACACATCATTGGGTAAATAATATGTGGCATGAAGTACCATGTTTAAGTAGAGATTACAGCGTGGAGAAGAGGTGTTACACCGCTGCATAGAGGGGAAGAGAGTTGGTGATGACAGCGATGAAGTTTTTGGTGTAGATCGCCGTCACGATGATTGCCCCGGCGGCGTTCCGGCGCCACCGGGAGAGAGGGGGAGAGAGCCCCCCTCCTTCTTCTTCTTCCTTGGTCTTCCCTCTAGATGGGAGGAGAGTTTTCCCTCTGGTCCATGGTCTCCATGGCTCCCGGAGGGCAGGAGCCCCTCCGAGATTGGATCTCTCTCTGTGATCTCTTCTGTTTCGCGCTCCTATTTTCTGGCGAAAACCGTTTCTTAAATATTCAGAGATCCGTAACTCTGGTTGGGCTGAAATTTTAACACGATTTTTTTTCGGATATTATCTTTCTTGCGACGAAGGAAGGGCTATAACCGCCTTACGAGGTGCTCACAAGCCATAGGGCGTGGCCACCCCCTGGGCGGGCCCTGGTGCCTTGTGGCCACCTCGTGCATCATCTTGTGTTGATTCTTCTTCCAAAAAATCACATATATTCCAAAATAAATCTCCGTAAATTTTTATCGCGTTTGGACTTTGTTTGATATGGATATTCTGTGAAACAAAAAACATGCAACAAACAGGAATTTAAACAATGTATGAGTTGAAGAGTTACTCTCATTAGAAGGTGGGCACAGGTAGCTAAATGATACGTCTCCATCATATCTATAATTTTTTATTGTTCTATGCCAATATTGTACAACGTTTACATACTTTTGGCAACAATTTATATGATTTATTGGACTAACCTATTGATCCAGTGCCCAGTGCCAGTTTCTGTTTGTTGCATGTTTTTTATTTTGCAGAATATCCATATCAAACGAAGTCCAAACGCGATAAAAATGTACGGAGAATTATTTTGGAATATATGTGATTTTTTGGAGGTGGAATCAACGCAAACGGAGGCCCACAACCTCCACAACCCATCAGGGCGCGCTGGGCACCCCCTGGCGCGCCCAGGTGTCTTGTGCCCTCCCCGTAAGTTGGTTGGGGCCCTTCTTCAGGAGCAAGAAAGATAATTTATGGACAAAAATAGTGTAAAATTTTCAGCGCAATCGGAGTTACGGATCTCCGGGAATTTAAGAAACGGTGAAGGGCTAGAAAACAGGAACGCGAAACAGAAGAGAACAGAGAGGGAGATCCAATCTAGGAGGGGCTCCTGCCCCTCCGCCGCCATGGAGGCCATGGACCAGAGGGGGAACTCTCCTCCCATCTAGGGGGAGGCCAAGGAAGAAGAAGAAGGAGGGGGTCTCTCTCCCCCTCTCTCCCGGCGGCGGCGCCGCCGGGGCAATCATCGTGACGGCGATCTACACCAACAACTTCACCGCCGTCAACACCAACTCTCTCCCCCTCTATGCAGCAGTCTAACACCTCTTCTCCCCACTGTAATCTCTACTTAAACATGGTGCTCAACGCTATATATTATTTCCCAATGATCTATGGCTATCTTATGATGTTTGAGTAGATCCGTTTTGTCCTATGGGTTGATAGATGATCATGATTGGTTTGAGTTGTATATTTTATTTTGGTGCTGTCCTATGGTGCCCTCCGTGTCGCGCAAACGGAGGGATCCCCGCTGTAGGGTGTTGCAATACGTTCTTGGTTCTCTTATGGTGGGTGGCGTGAGTGACAGAAGCACAAACCCGAGTTTGGGGGTCATTGCGTATGGGATAAAGAGGACTTGATACTTAATGCTATGGTTGGGTTTTACGACATTAATGATCTTTAGTAGTTGCGGATGCTTGCTAGAGTTCCAATCATAAGTGCATATGATCCAAGTAGAGAAAGTATGTTAGCTCAGGCTTCTCCCTCATATAAAATTGCAACAATGATCACCGGTTTAGTTATCGATCACCTAGGGACAAATGATTTTCTTGTTGACAAAAGCTATATACTTTTATTGTCTTGCATTTTACTCATTGTTTTATTCTTGCAAAGTACTTCTAGTTTTATTCTTGCAAACTTATCCTTTCACCTACCAAATAGTTTTATTCTTGTTCTAGGTAAAGCAAACGTTAAGTGTGCGTAGAGTTATATCGGTGGTCGATAGAACTTGAGGGAATATTCGTTCTACCTTTAGCTCCTCGTTGGGTTCGACACTCTTATTTATCGAAAAAGGCTACAAACGATCCCCTATACATGTGGGTTATCAAGACCTTTTTCTGGCGCCGTTGCCGGGGAGCAATAGCGTGGGGTGAATATTCTCGTGTGTAATTGTTTGCTTTATCACTAAGTAATTTTTATTTTGTGCTCTTGTTTTCTATCTCTAGTTATGGGTAGGAAACGTAAAATACCAAAAAAATAGTTGTACCTACTAAACCAATGGTTGAAGAACCACCCTAAATCTATCATACTGCTGAAACTTTCTACTTGGATCACCTTCGATCCCTTTGTGCTCATGCTGAAACCCCAACTAGCTTAGTTGAGGGAAAATCATTAAATGAGCATGCTTATTTTGTGCGACACCGCTTATCTCAAAAAGGGAAACTTTTATGGCATCATATTAATAGTTTGTATTGTTATGCTTTGAATTTATGCGAAATACATGATTTTACTTGTTGTTCTGAAGACCCTAAAAACACCTTCCCTTCCAATGTGAGTTTAAGGATAATATGCATGTGCTTGCTGCTCCTACTTGCAATTATTATGAGAGAGGAACTATATCTCCACCTCTCTATGTTTCCCACACGATAAAATTGCAAGAAACTGCTTATGCTATGTATTGGCCTTTACTTGATGTGCATGAATTGTTCTTTTATGACATGCGGATGCACAGAAAGAGAGTTAGACTTTGTCATTGCATGATATATGTTGCTTCCTGCTCACTACTAAATGCCAAATCATTGTTAATTAAAATTGGCTTTGATATACCTTGGGATTCAGGTGGATCAATTACTTGAGCACTTTATGCCTATCTTAATGGCTTTAAAGAAAGCGCTGCAAGGGAGACAACCCGGAAGTTTTAGGAAGTCATTTTATTCTGTTGAGTGCTTTTATAAAGTTTAAAAACAAAAAAAATATAGAGGGGAACTTAAAACTTCACAAAAAGAAAAGTGAAAGTGAGAAAGACGAGCACCGTGGAAGTGGGGGATATCCTTGAACTTTGTTCATGCCCATGGAAACTATGTGAATCTCTATTATAGAAAATTTTCAACAAAAATAATTATCCCTTTGTACAAATCCATTGTATTATAAAAATAATATGCCAAGATTTGCCTTTAGGATGATTAGATTGCTTGTTGGTACGTGCGGTGTAAAAACAGAAATTTTGGCTGTAGTGCATGATTTTACATTTTTTACTGGAACGTCAAAAGTTTCTGAAACTTTTACACAGTATTTCTTTGCAGATTTTTAATTTTTTGCTAATTTTTCAGAATTTTTTGAGTACCATAATTATGGTTAAAGTTCAGATTACTACAGACTGTCCTGTTTAAGATAGATTCTGTTTTTGATGCATTGTTTTGATGAAACTATCGATTTTATCGGTGGTATGAGCCATGGAGAAGTTATAATACAGTAGCTAAAATTCAAAAACAAAATATGAATTGGTTTTCAACAGTACTTAAAGTAGTAATTTGCTTTAATATGCTAACGGATCTCACCAGTTTTCTGTTAAGTTTTGTGTGGATGAAGTGTTCAAAGATCGAGGAGGTCTCAATATAAGGAGAAGGAGAAGAGTCAAGAGTTCAAGCTTGGGGATGCCCAAGGCACCCCAAGTAAATATTCAAGGAGACTCAAGCGTCTAAGCTTGGGGATGCCCCGGAAGGCATCCCATCTTTCTTCAACAAGTATCGGTATGTTTTCGTCTTTGTTTCGTTCACGTGATATGCGTAAATCTTGGAGCGTCTTTTGTGTTTAGTTTTCACTTTTATTTTATGCACCATGCTGGTATGAGATAGTCTATGGTTGATTTATAGAATACTCATTGCACTTCACTTATATCTTTTGAGTATGGCTTTATAGAATGCTTCATGTGCTTCACTTATATCATTTGAAGTTTGGATTGCATGTTTCTCTTCACATAGAAAACCGTTTTTTTGTAAAATGCTCTTTTGCTTCACTTATATTTAGTAGAGCTTGGTCTTTTATAGAAATAATTAAACTCTCATGCTTCACTTATATCTATTTAGAGAGTTAACAGAAATTGGTCATTTGCATGGTTAGTCATAAAATCCTACATAGAACTTGTGGATCACTGAATATGATATGTTTGATTCCTTGCAATAGTTTTGCGGTATAGAGATGATAATATGTGGGAGGTACTAGTAAACGGTTGTGGTTAGCAAGAATATTGGTGTTGAGGTTTGTGATTCCCGAAGCATGCACGTATAGTCTCTCGTTATGCTATGAAGTTGGAGCATAATTTATTATTGATTGTCTTCCTTATGAGTGGTGGTCGGGGACAAGCGATGGTCTTTTCCTACCAATCTATTCCCCTAGGGGCATGCGTAGTAGTACTTTGCTTCGAGGGCTAATAAAATTTTGCAATAAGTATATGAGTTCTTTATGACTAATGTGAGTCCATGGATTATACGCACTCTTACCTTTCCGCAATTTGCTAGCCTCTACGGTACCGTGCATTGCCCTTTCTCACCTCGAGAGTCGGTGCAAACTTCGCTGGTGCATCCAAACCTCGTGATATGATACGCTCTATCACACATAAGCCTTATTATATCTTCCTCAAAACAGCCACCATACTTACCTATTATGGTCTTTCCATAGCCATTCTGAGATATATTGCCATGCAATTTCCACCGCTTCCGTTTTGATGACTTGAGCATTCATTGTCATATTGCTTTGCATAATCATATAGCTGACATAGTAGTTGTGGCTCAGCCACCGTTCATCATTTTTTATACATGTTACGCTAGATCATTGCACATCCTGGTACACTGCCAGAGGCATTCATATAGAGTCATATTTTGTTATAGGTATCGAGCTGTAATATTGAGTTGTAAGTAAATAGAAGTGTGATGATCATCAATTTTCATTATCAGAGCATTGTCCCAGTGAGGAAAGGATGATGGATACTATGATTCCCCCACAAGTCAGGATGAGACTCCGGCCAAAAAGAGCCCAAGAAAAAAAGAAAAAAAAGAAAAAGAAAAAAATGAGAGAAAAGAGAGAAGGGGCATGCTAATTCCACACTTGTGCTTCAAAGTAGCACCATGTTTTTCATTTAGAGAATCTCTTATGTTGTCACTTTCATATACTAGTGGGAATTTTTCATTATAGAGTTTGATGCACACCCACTTAGTTTTCATATTGAGCTTTCATACACTTATAGCTCTTACTGCATTCATTGCACGGCATTCCCTACTCCTCGCATTGATATCAATTGATAGGCATCTCCATAGCCCGTTGGTTAGCCGCGTCGATGTGAGACTTTCTTACTTTTTTGTCTTCTCTATATTTACCCCTATCATCATACTCTATTCCACCCATAGTGCTATCACTACAAAAAAAAGACACATCCGTGACATTTTGGCCTGAACGATTTTTTTTCTGTCATGCTTATGACACTTCTATGACGATAATTGTGACAAAACCATGTATCATCATAGATGTGGTGGGATCCTACTTCTATGACAAAAAATCATGACAGAAAATGGGCTTTTCGTCCTGGGCAGGCCGGGGATGCACCTGCATGACATTCTTTGGGCCGTCCATGACGGAAAAAATCATGGTAGAAGCGAGGGCGAGGAAAATATTGGGGAGTTCCCGGTTACGGTGGGTGGTCGGGGCCGAGCGATGCACAGAGGTTTGCGCGTTTCTCTCGTACACGTACGCGCGTGGGTGCGAGGCGTTGGGCTCTAACTAAACCTGAGCGAGGCGTTCGCTTACTGAACCCGAGCGATTGTACTAGTTACGTTACTGAACCCGAGCGATCGATCCCTGGCTGTTAACTGAACCCGAGCGATTCCTTCGCTACTGCTGCTAACTGAAACCGATCGAGAACCTGCTGCTGCCTCTTGATGAACAGTGACCGTTGTTGGGGGTTGGATGAACAGTCCCGGTGGGGGTTGGATGAACAGGACCCCGTGGTAGTAGAGGCCGTTGCCGCTGGATGAACAGGACCCCGATCGAGGAGGCCGCCAAACACCCGAGCCGGTTGGAGGTGGATGAATAGACCCCGTGGAGGGCTGGTTGAACAGTAGTAGGTGGAGGCTGGATGAACAGGACCCTGTGGAGGGCTGGTTGAATAGTAGCAGGTGGAGGCTGGATGAACAGGACCCCCTTGGATGAACAGTAGCTGATGGAGGCTGTGAAGGAAGTCGACAGTGGATGAACAGTAGCAGGTGGAGGCTGGAAGAAGTCGACGGTGGATGAACAGTAGCCCGTGGAGGCTGAAGCGAGGCACTAGACGGTGGATGAACAGTAGCCCGGTGGAGTTCCGTTTAGCGGTACGCCACACCCCTTCCGATGAACAGGACCCCGTTTCGACCGTAGGCGCTCCAACACAAGTCTGTCTTCGTTTTGCGGTACGCCACACCCCTCCCGATCAACAGGACCCCGTTTCGACTGTAGCCGATCAAACAGAAGGCCGTTTCCTCCGTACTGCGGTACGCCAGACCCTGTTTTGGCTGTTCTGTCCAAGCCGGTTGGCTCCCGATGAACACGACGCATTCCGACCCAGTCTGTTGCCTCTCGATGAACACGACGCTGTTTCTCCGTTCCGACCCAGCCGGTTGGCTGCCGATGAACAGGACGCCGTCACTGTACGCATTCGAGACCCTGCCCGTATGTACGTACGTAGCCGTATTTCATGGCTGTATGTACGTGTACAAGATATAGACAGGGCTGATGGTTCATCATGCCAGAAAGACCGATGGACCAGTATGTACGCACACGTTTGCGACCAGAATGACAACGCTACGTACGCTTCGACCGGGTGGGTCCCGGCTGTCAGGGAGGATAAGGAGGCACTTCCTTGCGTGCGAAGATATTGATGGTGGGTCCGAGCTGACAGGGGGAGGATTCTTTTTTTTGCGCGTAATAAGGAGGCACTTCCTTGCGTGCGAAGATGTAGTTGGTGGGTCCATCTGTCAGCCTCACCGTGTACAGTCCTCTTCCGATGGCTGTCGTTTGTTGACCACGTTGACCACGCCGCGCGGACAGCACCCAGGCGGTGGACGACGGTGAGGCAGGGAACGACGCGGAGCATGGGAACATGCGGAGGGTAGTACAAGGGTTGACTGGTTCGACTGCGGTGTGAGGCTGCCGTCGCCACAGAATAACAGGGGGTGTGGGTGAGTAGAGGGATGGCCTGGCCAGCGGTGGGAGTAGTAGGGGGCGGTGAGGCCTGAGCGGCAGCACAGCCGGCCACAGGAGGCAGGAGCACACGGTGGTTTGGACGGCTGGAGCAAGAAAATCAGAGGTTGAAAAAGCAGGACGACCGCTGGATGTTAACAATCCAACGGTCACTGGTGATAGAATCGTTTGTTGACTAAGTTGACAAAGCCCTGCGTATGCGTCAATTTAGTAGGGCCACAAGTCAGCCTCCAAATCTGGTGGGCCCCAGCTATCATTGGGAGCACTCGTTCATTCTTTTTGGCGTAATAAGGAGGTACTTGCTTGCGTGCGGCCATGGACCATGTGGGTCCTAACTGTCAGCCTCTCCATGTACATCCCTCTTTCGATGTTGTCGTTTGTTGACAATGTTGACCACGCCGTGCCGAGAACACCAACGTGATGGACGACGACGAGACCCAGGAAGGGAATGACCCGGAGGCGGCGAAGCCACAATAGTGGAGGGATGTGGGAGAGTACAGGTATGACCTGGACAGCGGTGGGAGTGGTAGGGGGCGGCGAGGCCTACGCGGTAGCACAGCCGGCCACGGGAGGCAGATGCAGGCGCTCCAGCCAGCGATGGTTTTTGGCGGCTGGAGCAAGAGCAACTAGATCAGAGATTGAAGAAGCAGGATCACCGTTGGATGTCAATCCAACAACTACAGATGTCAGAATAATTTGTTGACTTTTTGTTTTAGACCATTAAATCGTTTTGTTCACTAAATGGACAAGTACAACACCTTGCGCAGGCTTCATCTAGTGGGCCAACAAAGTCAGCTTCGAAAGCTGTGGCGGAATGCAGCCCATTTATTTAGGTTTTACAGCCCATTTTATTTTGTTTGCCAATACATCTATTTCCTGGGCTTTGACTCAAAAAATCATCTATTTTCTGGGCTGGGTAAAAATAATAATGCTGATTTACTATTTATGATAATTTATAGCGCATTTGATTATTTATTCGAATACACCTATTTACTGGGCTGGGTGAAAAATAATATTGCGTACATGCAACCCATTTATCATTTCTGATTATTTACAAGCCATTTGATTTTAGTATAAATGGACCCATTTTCTGGGATGGGTGAAAAAACAATGATGGTCTGGACTGAGCATTTCGTATAAGAAATAATATTGAGATAGGATTATTATTAAAAAATTAAGTTGGGCTTGGTAATCTTATTATATAAAAATTGAACTGAGCTGTGCATTTTATTAAAAGAAACATAGGCCAGGCTGCGCTTATTTTAGGATCTTGGGTACAACTGTCGGCCCAGTTGCACTGCTGATGTTCAACGAAAAAGGCCTGTGTAGTACAGTACAACTTTACATGGCTACTCAGCCCACATTCAACGACGCCTGAAAAGGCCCAAACAAGGCTTCTGTACAACTTTTTGAAGTCACTGAGCTCAATTAATAACTTAAGAAAAAAGTTAGAGTACAGTGGAACCTAATTAAAAGCTGTCACGAGCGAAGAAATAATTCAACGGTCCCACTTGTGTGTGTGTGTGTGTGAGAGAGAGAGAGACCCATCGGTCGATATTCGTAAATACATCTTTCAGCCATATGCATTGCTGATGCTCAGTAAAAAATTATATAGTTGACACAATCATATAGAACATCATAGCACAATGAACTTGCATACAAAAATTTCACGCAGGCGGCACAATCAGGGTGGAAGCAGTGGATCGCTACGGGTAGGGCTATGTTGAAACCAACGAACTCGTACATAACCGTTCATCGTCTTTATTAATGACGGGGAAATATCTTGAATGATGTGCAAAGAAAACAGAGAGACAACACAATAAGTTCTGCTAGCACATTAAGTTGGCGTACACCCCTTTCTAAAAAAAGTTCAGGTACAAAAATAGAACATGTCACAATCAAATGTACTGGCACATCAGTGCTTCACACCGATAGCTCGGATTTAAATAGTATCTGAGAAGATTCAGTTGTTACCTCAAATTAGAGCACATCTAGGCAGCCAGCCCTACCTCTTCTCCCAAAGAAGCAGTGGCCTCCGCCGCGCGATGGAGTAGGCCCTGTGCCATCCATCGTTCCAAGCAACACGGGGAAAGTCTGACGTTGACTCCTGTAATGGACGTCGTCGACGGACCCTGGCACCAGCGGCGGCGGCAGGACTTCAATTGATGGATTGACCACTTCTTCGACATGCACGAACACTCGATACAGGTACATCCCTAACATGGTCCGCGGCGGCCTTGGTGGTGACGAATAGTACAATCCCGGTTCCTGCACCGGTATCTCAACACCAATCACCTTTGGTATGGCGGACGGTTTCTTCATCCATGCCATAACCGTCAGAGCCCAGCTGTCTGGAGGAACAAACATACTTACGAGCTCACCTCCTAGGTCATTGATAAGCTCATTCATGGACTCGCTGTTCCAAGCACGTCGAGACATGCCGTGGAAGGTAAGCTTTCTTAAAAACTCAAGCTCAAAGGGCACTGAGCCCCATCCTGGGTGCCACCGGTCAAAGCTCACCAGCGCGCCATCGCAGAACAAACGCCGGGAAGATTCGAACACACGACTGCAGTCGAAAGTTGTCCGGAACCTGACGAAGAAATCAGTCGGTGGCGGACAGACTTCGACGAGCAAGTCATTTATTTGGATGTCGTGCGCAATGCCAAGAGTTTTGACAAGGTCGTCCGGCGAGACGGGAGGCCGGTCGCCGTTGATGGTTACCATCAGCACTTTGCCGGCAAACTAGTCGCCAAGCGCTGCCATGCCACTGTTGAGCGACAGCATGCAGTGCCTGAAGGCAGGACGGACCTCAGGATCTCCGGCTCGGAGATCCGCATTGACCGGCGACATGATAGTGCGCTTGAGTACAGGGAGTACAGGAGGGGGATTTGGGGGAACTAGAATAGGAATTGAGATTCCAGAGGTGGGGGAGGGGCAGGAGATTGGGGATGAAAAGGTAGCATGAATTTCGAACACGCGCCAATATGCTCTCGGCGCGCAAGCGCATGAAAACACCGGTGGAGCCCTTATGTCGGCCTAAGAGTCCTTTTTCTTTCTTTTTTTGAGCGCGCAGCCTGAGAGTCATAATTGACCTGTTTGGCATTGCGTTACTACTCGACCCATATTCAACGACACCTCGCTGGCCCAAACAAGTGTACATCATCGAAAAGACATTGAGCTCAAATTATAACTTGAAAAAAGGAGATATACTCTGAACACTGGAGAATGGTGATGCCCTCATTTAGCCCACCAGCAGTTCTAGACAAGAAACAGTTCGAAACAACGATATATACAACATTCAAACACTGACTAGTGACTACTACTGACATAAACAGCAAGACATGATAGTTCATAAGAAGTCTTGCTACACCACCAAAATGCACCCATCTGCAACGCTCAGACTCTCGTGATCCAGATGAGAATGACATTCTAAATAGAGGCAACTATTACATAGTAAGAGTGACATAGACGAGGATGACCAAATGACAAGGAGTATGCATAACAAGAGAGAGAACTAACCATCCAGAACAAGCAGCAAAGACAACAAGTCATTCGAAGAGGGATGATCCAACACCATCTTAATTTGCAGCCCTGCTTCAGGCACCAGTGATTCGGAGACACCAGAACTCCACCCTTTCGACGCAACAGCCCAATTACCTATCAACCCAAAGGCTTGAACCACATCACTACCTGTCGGACTTGAGACATCCAAGGATCAAAGTTAATCCAGATGCCTTTGTCATTCTCACCTTCTTTTGGCTGCAGGCTGTATCGTTGACAATCAGGGGAGTCTGCTCCCGAAGTCCTAGGGCTCGCCGTGTAGACACAGTTTTCCCTAGCAAACAGAGCCTCTCTGCCATCAAGGTCCTTGCCAACGGTGATCTCCTGGTTAATCGGATAATTGAGTCCGAGAAACAGAGAGTGTGAACCAAGGCTGTTTTTACCCGCCTCCAACTCAAAAATCCTGAAGGCTCCAACAAGCTGGTATCCTGCTGATAGACGTAACAACCACTGTCCGGATACTCACGTATTTCACGGTGCTTGTACACAGTGAGGTTTTTGCAATATAACTTTTCTGGCTCATGTGTGTGAATGATCATTAGTCTTTTGCCGTCGTCTGATCGAGCGAGGAACCAGTTGTGCTTCCCTGTTTTTAGCAAAGGTGGTGTGATTACAAAGGGCAGTAACTATAGGGACACTGCATCATATCAAAAAGGACTGGCATTGTTAATGTAAGATCAACATTGTTCAGAGTATTAGTAGGATAATGCAAGAAACAACATTGATCTGTCCCTGTTAGAACTGAGAGGAAAATACAGGGAAATGTATAATGGGTTCGAAAATATAGAAGTGCCATGCATGGTTATACTCATGTTATTTCGCAACCGATTCTTCACAGGAAACTACCATGCCATGCATGTTATGTAATCATGTTCTATCCTCACAAATAAACTCTTCAAGGAAACTAACACACCATGCATGTTATGTAATCATGCTCTGTCCTCACAAATAAATTCTTCAAGGAAACTAACACACCATGCATTGTTATATACTCATGTTCTGTGGGCAAAATTCTTGTGAGGATATTATTCTAGCCATTGATTGCTGAAGGGCGATATAGGTATGCACACATGGTAAGCATTATAGGATTTCACTACTTCCAAATATAGAGTTCTCCATATGCACATTTACTTCCCTAATGTATGGTTAGATGAAACCAACAGTGTGATGCATGTTTCTACATCATGAAAATGAGGAAACTAACATGGCTATTGATACTCACTCATATTTAGTAGTATATAGATTACTATAAAGTAAGGAGAATATCCATATCTTCCTAACCGTTTGATTATTCAAGGGTACAAATTGGCTATAATGACATGATCACAATCGCATGAATTAACTCATTCCAAATATAGCTGATTTACGGCGTCTCTAATACATTGCCATAGTTCTACTCAAATTCTGCTCAAACAGGGATATGCCAATCATCACAAAAAGTTTAAATAGTGTCATGGCGTTATCATTAAAATCAGACGAAAACAACTTACACGCGCCGTCCCTGCAATACGTGGTGCCATCTGCTTTGTCGATCGCGTAGATGATGCCATTGTATTCAATAGCATCATAGAAGTGTGTACCAGCTTTGACGATCCACTACGAGGTGAGTCGTCTCCAGCTAAAGAAGGCACCGGAAGAAAGATAGGCAAGTCCGCGATCGAACAAGGCAATTAGCTTGAAGTCTGCGTAATCCGCATATCGTGTGGGCACTTGGCAGATTAGAATCTTCTGCAAAACAAGGTCCGTCCAACTGACGTGGTAATCTAGATGACTTGGACCGCGATGGTAAAACCCTACATACTCCAACCGAGGAAGGATAATCTCATGGGAGGTGTGGAAGTTCACGAGCACCAACTTTTTCCCGTCTTCTTTGACGGCAGCCATCCAGTGGGAGTTCATGCCGACCCAGTACATACCTGCCAAGAAGTTTTGGGTGATGGTGATCGGATCGAAGTCGAGGGAAATGATGTACGGCGACCCACTACATACCTGCAAAGAAGTTTCGGCTAATGGAGGTCGGATTGAAGTCGAGGGGCATCATGTACACCTCCGTATCATGGTGAGCAAATCTCGCTAGACCAGATAGCAGCAAGCAGGGTGTCTTGAAAAGCTCAGGCCTCGCTTCGATGATGGCCGCGTGCATGTCCCTCGAGCATGCAGCCAGCCGCACAATGCTTAAGATATCCATACACGAGAGGTCGAGGATGTCACTGGGGAGATTGCTCCAATCGCGGCTCATATGGATGCTACACGGTTCACGTTCGGCCATGGTGGAGTTTGGAAGGTGGGGTTTTGGGGGGCTTGATTTACGGGGGAGAAGGCTCTCGGTGCTGGAGTGGCTAGCGAGGGAATAGTGGTACTGGGGGAGGTGAGCGAGGCGAGGGTACGCGGGGGAACAATGAGATGATGAAGAGTGACCTCAGGATCTCCGGCGAGATGGAGATGGAGTGGTGCTAGGGGAGAGGGAGACGAGGCGAGGCATGCTATACAGCGGCGGTGACATTGACTGCACAGTGCACAAGGTGATGCTGACTTTGGTAACTCGAACACGCCGCCTGGACTAGTGTCACCTCGGGCGTAGGGTCTTGTCACTTCACTATGAGGACCGGATGAATATTATTTTGACCATCAAGTGTACCATAGTTGTACTACTACTAGTAGTAACATACAGAGTAGTAGTACTGTATAGCGGAAATAGGTCTCCCGTGCTAGCATGCCTCTGGGTTCACTTCATCCTTCAGGTAGCATCCATATTGCGAGCAGAACCAAATTCTCGTGCATGCGGAAGCACGAAGGAGGGCTTTTCTTTTTTTAGGATAACCGCATATTCCTTAACCAGAAAAGGTTGTGTCTCGCAGGCACGCGCCAATATCAATCCGAACCAGCTACGACACTTTTTTTTGTGCAAAGAGATGGATATGTTTGTATATATGTTCGTCCACCCAAGTGGGTTTTGCGTAGGTCCCACCTGTCAGGAGGGGTGCAAAAATAAAAAGGAATCATAAAATGTTTCGCCACGGTGATTCGAAAGAGTGACCTGAACTAACCAGTGGCACATGTAGCGATAGAAGGATGGGCACGTACACGGACACGGACCACTCCTCATTCTACAAAAAATACACTTCCGTGATGATACGTGTTTGTCACAGTAGGTCACATTTTCTGTCATGCATGTACATCCATAAGATTTTATGACAGAATCAAGATAGTCATACCTGTGCTGTCGTAGAAGTGTTCCATGACAATACCAAAATTATCATCACGGAAGTGTCCACTTCCATGACGATAAATGGCGCGTCATTGAAGTGTTTTCATCAAGGGTAACCGACATGTGGCATCCACCGTAATGGGTCGCCGTTAAGCTATCGAGTTCTGGTTTGGATCTGATAACCCGTTAACAGCCCTGATCAATGGGGATTTTCCACATGTAAAATTCTCATTCGCCGGAGGATCCATGCGTCAGCTCCTCGTTGGGACAGATGTCAACCGTCCACTGGACAAGAGTCGCCAATGAAATGTTGACACATAGGACGGCCCAATAGAGGCCCATATAGGTTTAAAAGCCGGCCCAGGAAAAGTCCCACAAGATTTCGTTAGATCTAACGGGCCAGCCCATTCATTTTTTGGACTAAATTGTGTCCCACATCAGATACGGCCCGTTAAATGCTTGCAGTATTCTGGGCCAGTTTATGGCCCATACCAGATCCGGCCAGTTAACAGCCTGCAATAGTTTGGGACAAATTACGGCCCATAACAGATACGACCCTTTAACAGCTACTGTGCCTTTGGGCCAATTGGGGGCCTGCTTTGCTCTTCGGCCTATTAACGGCTCGTTTAACAGTTCAGCCCGATATTAGTTTCGGCCTGTCAGTAGCCCTGTGTACATATGAGCCTCTTTCGGCCTAATTTCACTTTCGGCCATTTAAAGGCCCGAGCTGCATCTGGGCCTAATTCTGGTCCGTAGTGACTTTCGGCCTCTTAACGGCCCATAGTCTTCGTGGACACATTTTAGCCCAAACTGCCTATTGGCCCGTAAAAGGCCCTTGATAGTGTTGGGCCTAATTTCGGCCCACTATGCAATCGGCCCGCTTCCAGCCCGTCCTGAAATTGGGCCCACCAAGGCCCAACAACATTTCGGCCTGTTAATGGCCCGTCATATCACTGGGCCAATAATGGGCCGATGTATATTCCAGCCTGCTGTCGGCCCGTGATTTGTTCGACACAATTCAGGCTCAATCTACATTTCAGCCTGTTAAAAGCCCATTTTATCTTCTGGCCCAATTAAGGCAAGCGCTTTACTCGGCCTTTTAAAGCCCGAAACTAATAGAGGGCTAGATTAAGTCTAGGCCTACTAAAGGCCAAAGATGATTGTGGGCCCACGGTTCGGCCCATTCATAGTGATTGGCGGCCGGCCAGTTTTAGTACCGATTTTTTTATATAAACCTAACGTATTGGCTAATTGCGCTCCGATTGAAGATTACAACCTTTTCTCAGAGCGACGACAGAACATACAACAAATAAATTACAGCATCGTGACGAAGAATAAACCTAGACTATACAACAAAGAAATTACAGCATATTACATCCCCTGGGCATCAAAGTTCGCCGCCAGTGATAATAAAGGGCAACCAGATAGCAGATTCCATACACTGGGCAGGACGCCGCCAGTGGAAGTAAACACGCCGACAAGATAATAGACAGAACCGACAGCACTTCACCACAGTTCAAGAAAGGTTAGCCCTGCCCAGGAGCTGCAGCGCAAGTAGCTTAGCAACCTGATAAGACTGCACTTTTTTTACGCTTATATCCACCAACTCAAGCTGCATAGCATCAATAGACGTCCTGTACTTATGGTTAATCTTGCATAGAGATTGGAGTTCCAGTCAGATTTGAGCTGAAGCATGTCTATCTGCTTGCATTTCAGACTGAAGAAGTCGAACAGATTCAGGCGGCGATTTCATCGACCTTGTGTCACTACTATTAGCGAGTAAGTTTGACACTACATCAAGACATGACTTTGGGGTTGTATCGCTATCCTCAAGATGTGTTGCCTTCTTCTCTGGAATATATGTTGGAGGGACAAGCAATGGGTTCGTCTCACTATCATTATGGCAGTTCTTCCTAGCATCAGTGATGTCACCCTGAAAGAGAAACAAGTAGGTCGATAACAAGTTTTGCACGTATTAGCATAAGTGCTATCAATTCATCTCATTTCGTAGTCAGAAATAAAGAGACACTGTTTAAAATAGCATTAACATAATAGGCATTGTTCATAGTTAAGACGGCAGGAAATGGCATTGTGCAGGAGTGGCCAGCTTCACCACACCACTGGATTACAGATCAACAACACAAGCATACATGTAGTGCTAAACAAAGTATAAGCATGAATGGTGAGTGTACTGTCAATTTATACCATTTCAGATTGGTAAATAAGGAGACATGATTTAAATAACATTAACATAATATGGCATTGTTCATAGTTAAGACATAGCAGGATATGACATTGTGCTGGAGTTGGTAGTTTCACCACACCACTGGATTACAGATAAGAATACAAGCATACATGCAGTGCTAAAGAAGATAACTTGCTATGTTTAGTTTAATTTACATGGTATGAATAAGGAACTAGGTTGTGCAACTAAAAACTGAAATTGAGAAGGACAAACTTATGTTTATGTACTTCTTCGTAATAAACTTTGAACATGCAATTTGATGCAGACGACAAAAATAAACAGCATTTGTATTCATAGCTATCCAAATATACACAACAAAGTTTGAAGGCTTGAGGAGGACAAACTTACGTTAGCAGTGAAGACCGCATCTATAAAGCCCTTGTCCATATTGATGTGGGGGGGGGGGGGCAATTCAAGAACTTTACCACAGACTCTTCTTCAAGAGCATTGTCTTTATTCTACATTTTGTTAAGAGTAATATAGATGTGATAATATAGGAATAAATGGCGATTATTAAAGCTAAGATGCAGACTATAAATGTAAGTACAACATACATGCAAAAGGCACTGACAAGAGCAATGCAGAGCTAAACTTCTTCAGTAGCATTGGTTTTATTCAATATTTTGGCAATAGTAAATATAGATGTGATGTGTAGAAAATGGAGGGCAAGGGAATAAGCTGCAAAGTGTACATGAACAACTAGCTGACAATATAAGTACAATGATGAAGGACAATAGATACTTACAAGAACAATGCAGAGCAAAACTTCTACATAAGCATTGGGTTTATTCTACATTAATGTAAGCATTAATATAGATCTGATAATTTGGAGCGAACAATGGATAAGCAAGCTATAATGCACAATGATGTCACATAATCCACCAGGT
The DNA here is from genome assembly GCA_011799875.1 of Thinopyrum elongatum. Taxonomy (NCBI): domain Eukaryota; kingdom Viridiplantae; phylum Streptophyta; class Magnoliopsida; order Poales; family Poaceae; genus Thinopyrum; species Thinopyrum elongatum. The sequence goes on from CM022303.1 coordinate 564,640,216, forward strand.
ATGAATGTAAGTACAATGATAGGACAACAAGTACTAACAAGAGCAAAGCAGCGAGCAGCATAGTTGTGATATCCTAGGTTTTGCGGCGCTGGTTCTATCGCCAATATAAGTGGGGTGCTATCTGATTTCTCCGGTACCACCACCTTTTTCAAGGACTTTGCTTGTACTCCCTCAGATTCTGCAATCACCCTCTTTCTTCTGGATGTCTGAAACACAAGAACAACATTTGAATGGAAAACACATGGTACTCCCTCCATCCAAAAAAGCTTGTCCCAAGCTTGTGCATTGAATGAATGTATTTAGCACTAACTTGGTGCTAGATACATCCATTTGAGGGACAAGCTTTTTTGGATGGAGGGATTATGACGACAAATGGAATAGGTATTGATAATGGATGGGCATGGCATCTTCACATATATCATGAGTAAACTAAGTAGATGGCGGTGCAACGAAACAAAAGAAATGCAAGACACCTTATGCAAGATACGTGCAACCAATAAAACCTTGCCAAATTAGAACATGCACCTTATTGGGTGAACAGGATAGGCCATATGCCTTTGACTCCTTGAGCTCAGAATAGTCATTAGGATCATATGCTGAATACGAGTCTGTAGGTCGGGAGCATGTGGGTTTCATTGCATCTAGAATGGACCTCAATCCCTTGATGCCAAGTTTGTTACCCATTGAACTGTTCCGCAATATTCTTCTGATGTGTGCAGTCTTATATTCATTGTGATTACGTACAATATCTCGGAAGCATAAAAACATAAATAGTAGTGAGATTATCTTTGTAATGAAGAGGATATTCTAATATAATAGGGGCTCCCTGTAAACCCTTGTGTGCTATGAGTGGATTCTGATGAGAGAGCCCATGTGTGCTGTAATATGGTGCGTAGATTAATATAATCTGGCACAACTACACAAAAAAATAGGCTCCCTGTTGGGAGCTCCAGATGTAAGGATAGTTGTCAGATGATAGGTTCATAATATACTGTATAGAAAGTTTATTGCCAAACCATGATAACGAGAGCGCACAGCCACTAGGCAGATCGTAGTGTAGATAAAAGGGGTACACCATAACAATCATAAATAAATCGGGAAAGTGGAACTGGCTGGAAAATACGGGGTTGTATTACCGCTACTAATATAAAGCCTATCGATCACCTACAGGCCAGCTCTATTCATCTGAAGGCGCACTGCTGTTACTATCAGTCTAGTCTATCAAAGACCGCACAGCTCCCAGCATTTCCTGGATATTATGGCAGACCAACTCGAAGTGCTGAAATCATGTAGCACAAGTGGCCCAATAGAGCTATTGACTGCAGATGTCCCTGCTCCCCTTCCTAACAAGGAACATACTGTACTTACTAAAGAAGAACAGAAGAGGAACATGTTAAAGAATAGAAGGGGAAGCATATTATTGAGATTCCGCTTCTTTCTATATAATGTTGGTTGCCCACCCATGATGAATCAGAGCGCCCAAATAAATTCCATTCCATGATGTCTCTCTATATGTGGCCACATGCATTTGGAAACTCAAGTGGGAGCATTAGCTAACCAATTAAATGTGTGTCTGTTAACTAATGTCAGTATCACATCACATTCGTATTTGAAGAAGTAAGCTTTGGACGTATGATTCGTGTGTTGTTTAGCTTCAAGAGTGGACTGCTGCTAGTACGACACAAAGCACCTACACAGATCATAGTGTAGATATAATGGGAAAACCCCAAGCATCACGAGTAAAATCAGGAAAGTGGAACTTGCTGGAAAATATGTGCTAGTATTGCCAGAATGGCTAGAAAGGCTTCGGATACCAACTCTCTACAACTGAAGGCGTAGTACTGTTACTATCAGTCTAACTCTCAAAGGCGACACAGCTCCCAGCATTTACTGGATATTACGGCATACCAACACGAAGAGTTGAAAGCGTCCATGACAAGCGACCGAATAGACCTATACACTGCAAATGTCACTGCTCCTCTTCACTACAAGGAACATACTGTACTACTATTATACTCCCTCTATTCCTAAATACAAGTCTTTGTAGAGATTCCACTATGGATCACATACGGATGTATATAGATACATTTTAGAGTGTAGATTCACTCATTTTGCTCCGTATGTAGTCCATGGAGGAATCTCTACAAAGACTTATATTTAGGAATGGAGGGAGTACTTATTAAAGAAGAACAGAAGAGGAGCATGCTAAAGAAGAGCAAGCAGATTTTGGATATAAAATGTTCGTTGCCAACACATGATGAACCAGAGCGCATAAAGAATGCAACTCCCTGTTGTCCCTCGATATGTGGCGCACGTGCTTTTCGAAAGTAAAGTAGGAACATTAGCTGACCAATTAAACATTCTCTGTTTTGGTACAACATGTCAGCATCATATCAGATTCATATTTGAGCAACTAAGTTTGTTATTATGAGTGGCATGTTGTTTAGCTTGATGGGTTGAGGAGCACTGCTTGCACGTCTCGAAGCACCTACGATGATGGTACTGAATATATGGGAATGTCTTGACGCAAGTCGCCTGACTTTGATCATTTGGGTCAGTCGACCATTTCAGGCGGTTGGATGAAGATCCTATGTCTCCTAACCCTTGTTCTTCCTCGCCTCTTATTCTTCCCCTACAGACCACCGCACGAGCCGCCGGCCGAACCACTGGCCCCCGCCCTCCCCTGAACCACCCACCACCTCCGGCCTTCCGGCGGCCCCGGCCATCCCTCTAGCCAACCCCACCCCACCCGCCCACCCGCATCGAGTTTTGCCTCCGGCGAGGCCCCACCATAGCCCGACGACGGCCCCCCACAACCACTGTCCCCACCCGAAACCATAAGATAGATAATGGGGCAGCCCTCCGGCGAGCCCCTTCCTTCCCTCCGGCGAACTCGGGCGAACTCCCAAAAATGGACTGACCCCAAATTGAAATTCAGTCGACTGTCATTTAGGCTAATGCGGAATATAAAAGGGGAAAACCATAAGTATTGTGAGTATAGTGGTGAGCGTGCCATGGCGGATCTAAAGGTGCAAACCGGACAAAGGCAACTTCGCAACCAATGTTTGATTTCAACTAACAAGATTGATTCTAAGTGATGGACAAGAAATCACAGTAAAGCAGTGGCGATCTATTTCCTTGCTGAGATAAGTAACTTGAGTAGATACGAAAGAGTGCCGTCTCTGGTGTGGCGATGTGTAAGCATCTGCTGAGACATTGAGGGTGATGTGGTAGCGATGGCTGTCGGCGGCATGGAAACAGATCTAGGAGGGCAGACGGTGGCGGCGAGGGAAATATCCTGACACGGTGGACGAGATGGTCGTACGAGCAGCCTCGGCAAGGTGGACGACGGCGAGGATGAAGCGAGAGGACGCGATGCAAGGATCCTGGTCCAAAGCCGTGGATGAGAGAGGTCGATCTCTTGTAATGGACGACGGCACCGGGGTAACAGCTCCGACATGGTGGAGGAGGACGGCTGTGAATGGGGTGGCGGACAGAGGAAACTGGGATGGAGAGGGTGCTTTGGCGCCCACGGAGTACGAATGGGGAAATGGAGGGAGAGAGGTAGGGGGAACCATGTCTTCAGGACGCGCTTGTCTCAAATGCGAGGAAATTTACAAACTTAGCCCCCGTTTATATTTTCCTACATCACAGTAATATTGGTCGGTTGGGGATAGGAAGGTAATCTCGCATACACCGAATATTTGCTGACGGAGATTTCGGCCGAGGAGAGTTTGTTTTGGCGCCCACCCTGTATGAATCCGGGTAGGTGAGAGGCGATTTCGGCCGAGGAGAAACTGTGTTTTGGCGCCCGCCGTGTATGAATCCGGGTGAGAGGCGGTTATGTCATGTTTGAGTGAAATTACAAGCCTGCCCCTATCGAAACCTATAGAAATTGAGCCGACTGGTTTTGCATGTCAGGGTTAGGCACTAATTTCCATCTCCCCGATTTTACGCCGCTTCGTTCAAATTTCTGGAGAAAAAGATTGCACGTTTACCGTGCCAACTCAATTTGAATCCATTTTGTATTCTTTTTTTCCGGGTAGGATCCATTTTGTATTCCAATACAAATCTATATACATCATTTTTTTATATATACTTTTAAAAGCACAACACCCTTTATACATAAATATGGTTTACAAATGGCATGATCTCAGATTCATAAGGCTGAATCCATCTTAATTTGACTTTTCAAATATTTGAAACCACTTTATGTTGAAATCCAATGTATGCATTCCTCGCTAACTTTCTTCAATTAATGTGTGTTTCATGCGGTTTTTTTACTTCTCAAACACGTATAATGTGTTTGACACACACAATATATATATATATAGTGTAATCCTGTTTAGACATTAATTGCATATAAACCATGCATTGTCTCTAATTAAAAAAATCTATGGATCACTAATATTGATAAACTAAATAACATTACACGTGTCCCCAAATTCAAATGAATATGCATATTTGATAGACCAATTTTCGTTATGATATTTATCGATGTCCTGATCTCTAGTTTAAATATTTGAATCCCCTTTAATCCAGATTTTCGTCTCATATAGCTATCATTCATGCTTATATATCTCTCTAGACCTATACGCCTTCACCGTCTCACGGGTATCTCTCGTGCTACTTGTATGTCGACAACGGTCTTTTATCTCCGTAACACACTGACGGTACTCTCTCCCGCGACCTTCACTCTATCTCTCTCGAAGTATATCTCGCTCACTACTATGTGTCTCTAATTAACTATGATTCTCCCTGTGAAATCTCTTTCTCTCACACAAACACAAACTTCGTCTCCCGGGGTCTCATTTCTCTCTACTATTCCCATGTATGCCGCTCACACACACCCTCACACACATAGATGTCTCGCGCTCCCTATGTCTCAGTAGCCACGACTCTCCCTCTTAAATATCTCTCTCTCACACACAAACACAAACTCCGTCTCGCAGGGTCTCATATCTCTCCACCATTCCCTTTGTATGTCGCTCAGACACCCTCTCTCCCTAGGGATATCTCGCGTTCCCTGATATGTCTCTCTAGCTACGACTCTCCTTGTGAAATATCTTCCTCTCTCGCAATCACAAAACTCCGTCTCTCAGGATCTCATTTCTCTCTGATATTCGTTTGTATGTCACTCACATGCACCCTCTCTCTATCTCTCTCCCACCCACACACATAACTCAGCCTTCTGATCCACTTGACTATTATCTCTAACACACACACTAGCCGATCTCCCTCTAGCTAGCATCTCTATCTTTCTATTTCTCTGTTTCTCCACCAACCTTCTTTCTCGCCCGCACTCTTGCTTCCTATCACGCACACTATATATGTTTCTCTCTACATGCATTCATGCACCCTCTTTTTATCTTTCTCTCTCACACACATAACTCACCCCTCTGAACCACTCGACTGTTAACTCTAACACACAAACTAGCCGATGTCCCTCTAGCTAGCATCTCTATCCCTCTATCTATTTGTTTCTCCATCAACCTTTCTTTCTCGCACGCACTCTTGCTTCCTATCACGCACACTATATGTGTTTCTCTATACATGCATCTATAGGTCGATCTCGTTGGCACACACGTTGTGTCTCGCTCTCTCTCCTCGCCATAGATGCATGCTCCAACCCACGCCACTCTCTCTTAAAGAAAAACACACACATGCTCAATCATCGGGCCTTCTTCCCTCCACTCTCACATGCATGCATACTGTCCTACTCATACTGATCCATCTCCCCCATCCTGTTGATCTCATGACTTATGTCTCCTTTCTGTTATCTCGATCATGCGCGCGCACACATACACACACACACACACACATCCCACGTATGTATACCTCTCGCAGATGCACGTTCAAAGGTCTCATGTGTCTCCATACGTAGTTAATTACCCTCAACCCTCACCCCACATCGAATCTTTCTCTTCTTGTGTTCACATGAATTCCATTTGGATGGGTCTCTTATCTAAAACACACACTCACACTTAACTATCTCCTTCTATCTACCCCCTCTCCCACTCCTTCCCTCTATCCCAAAAACCAATAAGACTATCCCTTAGTTTAATTCCCGCCTACATGCACCATCGACAGTAGTCTTCCTCTGTGTCTCTCGAACAAACACGTTATCTCGATGTCCACTCCTCTCACATGCACACTCCTTCTCTTCCCTCTTTACGGGCCTCTTCTCTCTCATACCCCCCCTCGTTGGAGGCCTCTGCCATACACATCACCTCTCTACGATGAAGCCACACACACTTAATTACTTTCCCTACCAAAGACTCAGTTTCACACACACACTATAAGACTCCATTTCACACACACACATACTCTAGGTGGAGCATTTGTTCCTACCACCCTTCGTTCAATCTTACCCATATGATAATCAATCACCTCAATTTACTTATATAACATGGACAAATTCCACTTTATTTTAGTAGTTAGCAAACTTCTCATAATCATATACTAACGCAAATCACGAGCAGCAAGTGACTTTTTTTTACACAACCACAGTAATATGGCCACGTAAACGGTATAAATCACAAGCTAAAGTGTAGGAATCATTATACTTATATCCCGATGCAAAAGTTGTAGTACATGTCCAAAGAGTAGAGGCACACACACACACACTCTGTCTCTCAGAATCTTACACACATACCAGTTACGTGACGCCCCCTAAACAGACCCGTATGTGTACAATTTGTGCACGCGCGGGTACACGTGATGGAGCGCATTTATTTAAGCTGGACGGCAAACCCAAACAGTAGCCGCATTCATTCCCCTCCCGCCGCCTCTTCTCCAGTCGCCGTCGCCCGGTAGCCATGGCCCAGCCGAATGTAACGACATACGCCATGCCCCCGCCGGAGCGACACTTTGATATGCTTCCACAGATCTGGAGGCGGCGCGAAGCCCGGATCGCAGTTGCCCTGCCTCCGAAATCTGGACTAGCCAGAGCCTGAGGAGGAGGTGGTGTAAGCGGAGCAGCACGCGGAGCCGGAGGAGGACAACAATGACGAGGGCGATGCGGAGCCGGAATAGGAGGACAACGACGCGGGCGAAGCGGAGCCGGAGGAGGAGGACGACAACGCGAGCGAGGCGGAGCTGGAGGAGGATGATGATGACGCGGGGGCCGCAAAACAGCAGGCCATCATCGAGTCCATCTAGTTGGAGGCTGAGGTGGAGGCCAACCGCCGCTTCCACCGCCACTGGGAGTGGGGGATCAACGAGATGTTCACCAAACTGGAGGAGGAGCAGGAGGAGCTGGAGTTGCAGGATGCAACCGCCTACCCATCTCCGACGACGAGTAGTGTGGTCTAGCTTAGGTTATGTAGTACTTAGTAGTACTGGTTCTACTATTGCATGGTATGTATGGATTTGAGATATCTAGTACTACTCCTCAATGTAAACTGCTTTAAAGATGAATGAATGAAAGCTTGGCGAGCGCCTTTTGTTTGTTAAAAAAACATAATTCTAATACTCCCTCCTTTCTTGTTTATAGGGCTCGTCTAAAAAAATAGATTTCCATTATACTCAGACTTAAAGGGCTTTGAGTCTCACGCTACATTTATTTCATAGAGATAAGAGAAAGGAAATTTTAGTGGTCATGCATGCATCATTAGGGTTGATCGGTCGCTTCCCGCGGACGTGCCCGGGCGGTGGAAGAGGAAGGAGAAGTGAAGCGGGTTGTTGAGTACTAGTACGCCAGTTGCAGCACGAGCTCCAAGGAACGTTCGTGCCAAACAATGCATAGTACACCTGCGGAGTGACATGGCTAAAACATGTAGGCTGTAGTTCGACAGCCTACCGCTCCGCCTCGCGCGGTGTTTGGTCACGCAAGATTTGCATGCATGCATGTCACACACGTAGTTGTCGAAGTCGTGCTCGAAAAAGGGCGACGAGGTCCGCTAGTCCGCGGTTGTCCATGCGCCCGGAAAACAAACTTATCACAGTCACTGTCACTGTAAATGTCGTGCGTGCTTTAATTCCGTGCTAGTGGATGGACGCGAACGTGTCGTACAACGAACCCCCCGCCAGCTCCCTAATCTCAAATATAAACTGCACTAGTGCACGCCCGCAGTACATCCTTTCCGAAGGGACAAAGCCCTGCAGTTACCATCTCCTCTCGTGTAAACCAGCTCCACAAGGGACAAGGCAGTTCGTCGCCATTGCCATGGATTTGCAAGGCGGTGGTGCTTCTCGTCCTCGTCGAGGTTGGGAGACCTTGGACGACAATCCTTTGGGAGAAATCGTAAGTCGCTCTGACTTCCTCACATCCGCAAGACTTAGCGGTACTTGCACCAAATATTTTAAGAGGGTGCGTAAATATGCGTGGGAGAAGGCCATGCTAGTTGGTCTGCCATGCGTCCTCGAGGACGAGGATGTTTCCTTGGGGGTCTCTCCAGCGCGGCGTGGCTGTAGTTGCAAGTTGACGCCCCTTGAGATGCCGACGTTGAGGGGAACTCGGATTTTGTCTGATGAGCAGGTAAGTGATGAGTTTGATCATGTAGTAAATGCATTCCAAAGACTACTTCCGTGTCCATTTCCTAATTCCCCCGCTGCCCACTGTTTCACAGGTTAGGCTTGGTGCCAGTGGAGATTGGCTTGCATATGTACGGGAGGGTACCAACATCAATTTGCACAACATCTACAACGGTGACACCGTTCCCGTAGAACCTTTGTCCAACATTGGGATCAGCCATGCAATGGGCCATCGCTTGAATTGGTACGATGGAACCACGGTGAGATTGAAGAAGATAGCAATCCTGGAAGCCCTGATAAGGTCGTTTGCCAACCAAAATTACACTCTCATCGCGGTGTTCGACATCGCGATTGCTTTCACGAACCCTGCACATGGCGGTCAAAGGTGGACCATGCTGTCTGCGACCGTTTTGTTGCCGTACGAGTACGAAGACGCCGTGCTCCTTTCTAACCGCATCTTCGCCGTGACAAACCAGGGGACTTGTTTCGTATGGGACACATCCTACGGTATACTCCCTCTCTTCCAGTTTATTTGTTTTGAATTTTTCCGTTTTATAAGTTTCAAATTCAAATTTAGAGCTCCCCATCACATGTTGAGATTATGATGTGCATTAAATCGTTGCGTGCATGTAGTAGTTTTTTATTGGTCACGCATGCATGCATTGCAAGTAACATTTTTTACCACAATTTTTTAGGAAACTGAGTGCAATAATTGAGTAGTTTTGCAAACTACCAGTACTGCACCTGAAACGGTACAAAATCAATACCACCACCACGCCCGCGTCTGACCGCCCTGGCCGACCCAAACCCCCTCCCTTGCCGGAGGGCACTTCCCGCCTGAAACAGTCAGCGCCGCCCCAGAGCGTCAGTGCCGCATTAATGCCCGGCCAGAGCGGAGGCGACCTCTCACTGGCGCCGGCTTTGAAGCAGCGCGATGACCGAGAGAGCGCCGCTTCCCGGTGCACGCGACTGCTCCGCGTCGAGGCTGGCCATAGTGGGGAGTACATACACTCGGGAATAGCATACATGGTGATGTGGCAGAGAATTAAAGAAGAGACAGGGGGTCATGCATGGCAATAAATATGATCATCTATGATACTCCTCTATGATACTATGCACTATAAAAGTAGTATATCATACACTAGTATCATGCACTAGTATATTGTATTATATGATACTCCCCACTATGAGTAGCCTCAAAGAACACCACGGCCGGCCGTCGTCCGTGTGCCGCCCACATTACAGTTGTAACTTGTTTAGAGTAGGTTTTACTCCGATTTGTGTGAAAACTGTAATGTATCTCATCCGGTTTATATGAAAAGTTTTCAAAATGTAATGATTTTCGTCCGGTTTCTATGAATTCCGCCTTGTTTGCATGATTATGCAGGGCAAAGTCATCCCCCGATCAAAATCAGATCGCCAATCGTGGATGTGCATGGGCCATTTGGTCTAACTTGGAACCATGTAGCTGACAACACCCAGTTGGGACGTACTATCTTAGCAGTCATTACCCATGGTACCATTGAAGGGCAACAACGTGCCATGATCTATCATGATCGGACCCTGATCATGTATCCAGGTAATCCCTTCTCTCCGATCTAGGAGTAGTAGAGCCAGGAGCTATCGTATATCTTATTGCCATGTCATCTTATAACATTTCAATACATGTCTCTTTATACTCCAGGAGCAGGAGTAGTTCTTTCCTTCTTTTTTATTGATTGGGATAGTCATCTACACAACTTTATAATGCTAGTTGTATATAAACTATAAAGGACTTAACAATTTCAATTCCATGTAGTACTAGCTAGGTAGCCATAATCCCATCAAACAAAACTACTCCTCCTTTAATTAATGTACACGGGACAGGTAACACTCTCAAATTGTTTGTCGTCACCCGTGCCGCAGCTGGTCTATGCATTGCTTCCCTTCCCCCTCATAGAAATAAGCAATATCAAGTATTTTATTTTAATCCGTATCCTCTGCTTACGTCACCTTATTATACTGCATGGACCATAACCATGCACGTCACCATGTATCCAGGTTTGAGATGCCAGGTGTACCAGATGGACGGCGGCATGTTCGACCCCCGTGATGCTACCTGGGTGCGGATGAACACACTTGAAGAGTACTCGATTTTCATTGGGGACAACTACCCCATAGCGCAAACAATGCCACCTTCCGTGCACGACACCGACGCCCTGCCGTTCATGAAGAACAGGTGCGTTTTCATTGCGCACCGACGGATTCATATCTTGAATGCCCCTGTCCCTAATCAATGCTGCTTCAGTTTGGATGAGTCTCCATCATGGGGAGCCACACTAAGAAGCTGCGATGATATGGACTCCCGTTGCCCACCGTTATGGATCGTGCCATCTATGAAGAACACGTGGGACTGGAACTTCGAGATGGACATGTACGCAGGGATGTACGAACCTGAGTAATGTAGCGCAGTAAGTGAAGTAGAAAGGCACAAATAGTATGAACCTGCGTGGCAATGCACGGTGATATTATGATGTACGTGGCAATGCACATATTAGGTTTTATATTTGTTTACGTGTATGGTCCGAGACCTTCCAACTAGACGCATCTGTCTCTCTGGATCGCACTTTGTATTGTTGTATACTACTACTACTAGTACTACATGTGGTCTCCGACCTAGAAGTGGAAGAAGTGGAGATGCTCTACCACGCTGTTCAAGTCCCACTCCTTTCGCTGGCATGTGGGACATCCAGCACGTGCCGTGTTCCGCACTCCTTCGTCGTAAGAGTTGAAACGCTAGCTTTCATCAAAAATAAAAAATAAATATAAATCAGCAGTGATACTATACCACGCGGTTTCCTTGCTCCTCGATATCGAAAAGAATACTTTCGTTCGCCAACATGTGGGACGTCTACCATCCTGGTCCACTTGCCATGCACGCAGAACTCCAGGGGAGAGTTACCCCGGTCGTCGCGCCGCAATAATAATGACTAATGAGCTGTCAAATCACAAGCCCAACCTTTCCCACTGTAAAGTTGCTCAGATGAAGGAACCATCATGACTTGGTAGAATTCCGCTTCTTGAAGAAAACTACTCTACTAGCAATACTGCTAGCTACAATATTACTGTACACCAGCGGATGCCTCCTTTGGTTCATAGGATAGGAATTTTATAGGAATAGGAAAATCATAGGAAGTGAGATGACATGCATCTCAATTCCTATAGAGAAAGAGATGCCATTTGATGCATAGGATAGGAATTTTTCCATTGAATCTAGGCTAATGTACTGGTAATTTGCTCTAAAAACTACAGTAGTAACTAGTACTGGTAGATGCTCATAATTAATTAAACAAACGTACGGGCGACACAGACACACACACTAACTACTAGTACTCCTTCCCGGCTTTGTCAGCGACACCCCATCATGCTTGGATCTCCGCCGAGCTCTTCTCAGCAGCACGTGCGTCCTCTTCTTTCTTGCGGCGGCGGGACTCTCTTTTCTTGAGCTTTCTGCCTTTTCTGCGCCCTCTGTGTGGCTTTGGCCGCCTCTTGCTCTACTGCCCATTTGGCCTTGGCAGCTTCAAAGTCCGCCCACGTAGGTGTGAGGTCGCGAGCAGCGATGAACTCGGCACGGCGGGATGCCATCGCTTCCCTACCATTTTGTGTGCGGTCATGGGCGGCGAGGAACTCGGCGCGGCGGGATGCCATCGCTTCCTTACCGGTTAGTGTGTGGCGCGGTGGCATGAACGATGCTTGGCGAGAGCTCTGGGGCAGAATGGCCGGACAACACTATAGTGCATTGGTTTCTCAAGAGCTCAAGGACAGACGACGAAGGAAATTTGGATTCCCCTTCAATCCTGGTCATTTATTACCGCACACGGTTAATTTCCGTAGCCTCTGGAAACTATGTGCGCTGACCCTATTGTGGGTTGCTTTCTGATTGGCCGCCACCCCAGCCATGCAGACCGCGCGCGTGCACCGTGATCGAACGGCATTCCACGTCCTGGGTTTGATGTTTCTGCGCTACTACCTCCGTCCTAGTTGATGCATGTAACTACAAATAATATCACTAGAAACTATGTTTAAATATGAATCCAATGATATAATTTTTCGTGACATGCATTATTATTTTCTTAGTCCAATCCGTGGTCAAAGTTTGGCACAAAATACTAAAGGGACCAAAAATCAGATGATGGTAGTAAATTTCTACAAAATGCACATAATGGCCTAAATATGGTAAATGAACCCGGAGAAGTGCCAAATTTGAACACGGTGCTTTGTAGGGTGTATGTTGATCGTAGAACAAAAGTCAACTGCCACATTAACTGAGTACTTTTGCAAACTACAAAAACAATATAGCACCACACTAGCGTCTGACCGCCCTGGCCCACCGAAATGCCTTCCCTCGCTCGCGCGCGCTTCCCTCCTGAAACAGTCACCGTCACTCCAGAACGTCAATGCCGCATTCACGCCCAACGCGACCTCTTAGAGGCGCCGGCATTGCAGCAACGTGACGGGCGAGAGAGCGCCACCCGCGCGGCATCCCGGTGCAAGCGCCTGCTCCACGTTAACGACACCACGGCCATCCGTTCGTCCGCCGCCCACATTAATGACGCGCAGCTGCCGACGAACCAACTCCGGCGCCAGCCGTCCGTCCTTCTGCCGCGGCTCATTGCCATTCGCCCGCTATATTAACTTCAGCCCTAGCCATAGCCACAGACCCACAGTCATTCTCCTCCGGTCCCTTCCTTCTGTCGGCACCACTCCAACCATGGCCTCCTCGCGCTCCAAAGCTCTCTTGGACGTACTGTCGCTAGAGCAGACGAAGGACATCGCCGGCTCCGCTCTGGGCGCACTCCAAAGCTCTGTTGGACGTACTGTCGCAGGAGCAGACAAAGGACATCGCCTGCTCCTCCCCGGCCGCCCTCCGCCGCCACGACCACGAAGCCGGCGCGCGTGCGTGGGCGCAGCCGGCAGTTAGGAAGAATAGTACATGGTAGGTCATCGCCGCTCTGGTCCCAGGAAGGCCACTGCTCCTCCACTCCGTCGACGCCAAGCTTGGTGGGGTAAACATCGGCGGCCGATTAGCCGCTTGACGGCGACATGGAGGCGGAAATCTTCAGAACCTTGAGCTCCGGAGGAGGAGGTTATGGAGGCGGAGCTGGACAAAGCTGAGGCGGATGAGGAGGGCCGGACATGGTGGTCGGGCGCCGGCGATCGTTTAGATTAGGTTTACAGTAGGTTTTAGTATGGTTTGTGCGAAAAATGTAATGAATTTCGTCTGGTTTATAGGAAAAGTTTTCGAAATGTAATGAATTTCATCCGGTTAATATGAAATTTGCTTTGTCTTTCATTTTCACTGACATGTGGGACTGCAATTGAATAAACCGTCGATAGCCGAAATCTAATCGCTCGGCGGGCGTCGGCTGAGAAGAGAGAGACGGGGAGGGAGAAGAGATCGCCCACCCGTTACACACGGACTCCAAGAAATATGGTGATAATGTGAGGTGGCCATGCGGGAGTCCGGACCGCTCCCAAGCCCGCTTCTGACCGCCCTGCCCCACCAGAAAACCCCTCCCCCCCCCCGTGCTCCCCCCAGGCGCTAGCTACCCGCATTCAGACCAAGTACAATACAGGGCTATAAGCCCACTTATGTGGAGGAGAGAGGCATTGAAAAAGTGAAGGAGTGGGCTCTAATGCAAGAGCCTGTCTCTACACGTTCTCCTAGGTATAAAAACATTCGTGTCTAAAAAAAGAAGGTAAAAAACATTTGAGAGGAAATAGATAGAGAGAAAGTGAGAAAAAGTTGTAACCTTATAACCAACCTTATAGTCAACACTATGGTACACGAGGAAGGAGGGAGTTGTGCACATGCTAAGTTCACTGGGCTGCCGTGTTTCACACTCCTCCGTCGTAGCAGTGGAGACAATAGTTTTCATCCAAAATAAACAATGAATACTCCTTGCCCGTCCTCGATATCGAAAAGAATACTTTCATTCGCCGATATGTGGGACGTCGTGTGTGCTTGTTTGCTTTCTTCACTAAGTAGATTTTGTTTTCCCTTTTGTTTTTGTTTTCTTTAGTTGTGGGTGAAACAAAAAAAAATTAAGAATGCAAAATACAAAAAAAATTACTTGCCTCGTATGCCAAGTTAAGAATGCAAAAAATTTCATGGAAGTTTCTCAAAAATAATTTTCCCCTTGTATATATCCTTTGTATTATAAAAATAATGTGCCAAGTTTTGGCTTTAGGATGATTAGATTGCTTGATTGCTATGTGCGGTGCAAAAACAGAAACTTTGGCTGTAGTGCATGATTTTACATTTTTTACTGGAATGTCAAAAGTTTCTGAAATTTTTACACAGTACTTATATGCAAAAAAATTATTTTTTCCTATTTTTTTTAGAATTTTTGGAGTTACATAAGTATACGAAGTTTCCAGATTGCTACAGACTGTCCTGTTTTTGACAGATTCTGTTTTCTATGTGTTGTTCACTTATTTTCATGAATCTATGGGTAGTATCGCGGGGTATGAACCATGGTGAAGTTGGAATACAGTATATATAATGCTAATATGAAATTTGAATGAGTTTACAACAGTACCTAAAGGTAGTGATTTGCTTTATTATACTAACGGATCTCACAAGGTTTTTTGTTAAGTTTTATGTGGATGAAGTGTTCAAAGATCGAGGAGTTATCGATATGAGAAGAATAAGGTGAGGCAATAGTTCAATCTTGGGGATGCCCAAGGCACCCCAAGTAAATATTTCAAGTATACTCAAGCATCTAAGCTTGGGGATGCCCCGGAAGGCATCCCATCTTTATTCTTCAACAATTATCGGTATACCTCGATTTTTGTTTTGTTCACATGATATGCGTCTTTTGTGTTTTTCTTTTCCTTTATGCACTATGCTAGTACGAGATAGTCCTTCATTGATTTATAGAATGCTCTTTGTGCTTCCCTTAAATCTTTTGAGTATGGCTTTATTGAATGCTCTTTGTGCTTCACTTAAATCTTTTGAGTATGGCTTTATAGAATGCTTCATGTGCTTCACTTATATATTTTGAGCTTGGATATTGGTCAATCTATATTAATTGTAGAATGCTCTATGAACTTCACTTATATCTTTTAGAGTATGAATAAAATTATCATCGAAATTGGGATTGGAAGAGTATCATTAAAATATCATGCCTAGCTAAAAAGGCATTAAAGAAAAGCGCTTGTTGGGAGACAACCCAATATTTATCCTTACTGTTTTTGTGTGTTCACATGATTAAGATACTGTATTAATCATGTTTTATAGCATTTGTTTCAATAAAGTGCCAAGTAAAGCCTTTGGGATAGTGTGGTTGATAGTTGACTTGATTCTGTGCAAAAATAGAAACTTTTGCGTCCAGTAACAGAATTGTTAAAATTCACTGGAACGTGGAAAAACTCTGAATGTTTTACAGAGGATTTATAAACAAATTTTCTACGTTTTCATAATTTTACAGAATTTTTGGAGTAACATAAGTATGAGAATAATTCAGATCTTTACAGACTGTTCTGTTTTTGACAGATTCTGTTTTTGATGCATAGTTTGCTTGTTTTCTAGTTTCTATGGCTTTTATTGCTTAATATAAATTGTGGAAATTATAGAGTACAGTAGGTATTATGTGGAAACAATTATGAATCTTGTTTTGACAGTACCCAAGTGAATGATTTGTTTTATTATACTAACAGAGCTCACGAGTTTTCTGTTGAGTTTTGTGTGATTGAAGTTTTCAAGTTTTGGGTGAGATATCGATATGAGAAGAATGAAGAGTGGCAAGAACCTAAGCTTGGGGGTGCCCAAGGCACCCCAAGATAAAATTCAAGGAAGATACAAGCCACTAAGCTTGGGGATGCCCCGGAAGGCATCCCCTTTCGTCTTCAAAACTATCGGTATACCTTACCTGGAGCTATATTTTTATTCGTCACATGATATGTGTTTTGCTTGGAGCGTATTTTCATTTTACTAGATTTTTGAATAAAATCATTGGATCTGAAATCTTGAATAGGATAGAGTCCTCACATGGCTATTTAACTATTGGGCTACTCATTGATCTTCACTTATATCTTTTTGGGAGTAGTTTTGTCATTTACTCTCGTGCTTCACTTATATCCTATGAGTAAATGGTTGAATGAATTGAATTTCATAAATCTGAAATTATATATGTTTCATATGCTTATCCCATGGGGAGTAATGACTTCACATATAAGAAGTATATGTGGTAAAATTTATTGAAAGTTAGCAAACACAGCATTGGTCACTTGAACAATTCATGAAAGAATATTGAAGGAAGAGAGATTTCACATATAAATATACTATCTTGGACATCTTCTATGATTGTGAGCCCCATTAATTATTTTCAAACTTGAGCAAATTAGTTGAAGTTGGACAAGGAAGACAACGTAATGAGTTATGTTTGGATATATTTGTATAGAAGTTATACTGTTATGGATCCTCCAACATGTGGTGCTTGCTTAACATCTTTTGCTAGCCAAAATTTTGTACTAAGTAGAGATACTACTTGTGCATCCAAAACCCTTAAACCCCGTTTCATGCCATGAGTGTCCACCATATCTACCTATGGATTGAATAAGATCCTTCAAGTTAGTTGTCATCGGTGCAAAAAGCAATAAAAATTGCTCCTAAATATGTATGATCTTTTATTGTAAGGGAAAATAAGCGTTGTACGAATTTGTGATGGTAAAGAAATAAAAGCGGCAGACTGCATAATAAAGGTTGCTATCACAAAGGGCAATACAACATGACATTCCTTTGCATTAAGGGTTTGCACATCCAAAATTAAAAAGCGCATGACAACCTCTGCTTCCCTCTGCGAAGGGCCTATCTTTTACTTTCATGTATTTACTTTTACGCAAGAGTCAATAGTATTCCTTCTTATTTCAACCTCAATTATTCTTTAGTTGGCAAGCATCATATGGTGGGGAAAGATCCAAGCATATATGGCCATTCAAATATATTTGATCATGAGTTATTATAGTTGACAATTATCTATATGCTAAATAAGTTGGGAGGTGAAACATTAATCCCCTATCTTTCTCTGTGTTCGACGGATGCTATTTGTTCTAAAAATATGCTTCGAGTGTTAGCAATCATGGAAGACTATATGATAGTTGAATATGTGGAATTTGCTAAATCAAAGCTCTTACGTAGACCCTTCCTGAAAATAAGATGAATTGCAATTGTTTGATGACTAAGAACATGGTTTGTTAGTTTTCAAGAAACTTTATGGTCTATACTTTAACATGCGAATAGCTCGTTACTTGATCATGAGAAGTTTTATGAGATGAGATACTATTTATGACATATAATAATGCTAGAAAAAGTGTTTGGAACCTCCATTGATCAAACTTATGCACTATGCTAGCATTCACACTACATAAATTATTTCTTTTATCATTTACCTACTCTAGGACGAGCAGGAATTAAGCTTGGGGATGCTGATACGTCTCCACCATATCTATAATTTATGAAGTATTCATGCCATGTTTACAACAATTTTATCTGGTTTTGGTATGATTTGATTAGAACTAACCTGGACTGACGCTGTTTTCAGCAGAACTACCGTGGTGTCATTTTTTGTGCAGAAATAAAAGTTCTCGGAATGGGCTGAAAATTTACGGTGATTTTTTATGGACCAAAAGAGACCCCCGAAGCACCGGAGCTGGGCAAGAAGTGACCGAGGTGGCCACAAGCCGCCAGGGTGCGCCCTGGGGGGTAGGGCGCGCCCCTACGGCTTGTGGGCACCTCAGGCACCCCCATGACGTGAGACTGAAGCCAAATATTCTTATAAATACCCAAACCTCTGAAAAGAACCCTAGATCGAAAGTTTCGTCGCTTTAAGCCTCTGTAGCCACAAAAAATCAATCTAGGCCCTCTTCGGTACACTGCCGGAGGGGCCATCATCACCGAAGGCCATGGAGGGGGAATCCAGAGGGGGCCATCATCACCATGGAGGCCAAGGACCAGAGGGAGAACCTCTCCCCTCTAGGGGGAGGCCATGGAGGAGGAAGCACAAGGGGGAGACTCTCTCCCCCTCTCTCTCGATGGCGCCGGAGTGCCACCGGGGGAACCATCGCCGCGGTGATCGTCTTCATCAACATCACCATCTTCATCACCTTCCTCATCTCCTTTAAGCGGTCCACTCTCCCGCACCCCGCTGTAATCCCCTACTTGAACATGGTGCTTTATGCCACATATTATGATCCAATGATGTGTTGCCATCCTATGATGTTTTGAGTAGATTTCTTTTGTCTTTTGGGGTGATTGATGATTTAGATTGGTTTGAGTTGTATGTTTTATTTTGGTGGTGTCCTATGGTGCCTTCCGTGCCGCGCACACGTGAAGGATTCCCGCTGTAGGTTGTTGCAATATATTCATGATTCACTTATAGTGGGTTGCTAGAGTGACAGAAGCTTAAACCCGAGTAAGGCGGTTGTTGCATATGAGATAAAGGGGACTTTATACTTTAATGCTATGGTTGGGTTTTACCTTAATGATCTTTAGTAGTTGCGGATGCTTGCTAGAGTTCCAATCATAAGTGCATATGATCCAAGTAGAGAAAGTATGTTAGCTTATGCCTCTCACTCACATAAAATTGCAATAATGACTACCGATCTTGTTTTGCCTAGGATAATTCCGCACACCGATCCATCATTATTCCACACTCGCTATTGATAATATATAGTAATATATTCTAAATTTATGTTAACAACACCTATTTTTATGTTTTAGTTCTCCGATATCATGCAAAGCTATCCTCTTCATACCCACAACGTAGTTTTATTTCTCGTTTCTAGATGGAAGCAAACGTTCGGTGTACGTAGAGTCGTATCAGTGGCAGATAGGACTTGAGAGAATATTGATCTTACCTTTAGCTCCTTGTGGGTTCGACACTCCATACTTATCACTTCCACCTTTGGAAATTGCTACGATGATTCCTTGCACTTGGGGATTATCATACCCGCAATACTGCTACCACACGCGAAGACTGGACGCCACTGTAGCACGTCATATCACTGAAACCCACTAGGCCAAACTAGCCCGCCTAGGATTTGACCGTCTCTGTACTTCTATGATTTTGTAGCACATATATCCTTTGCCAATCTAACAACTAGAAAGAAATGGAAGGCCTTTCTCTCTATCTAGATCTCTCTCCATCCCACAACCCCTCTAGCACACGTACACACTCTCTGTAGCCACCCCGAAAGTACGACGTCACTACACATTCATGCTTCCAGCAAAAAAATTACACATTCACGCATGTTACAAGTACGTGCCAATTTTGTTCTGAATGCTGGCTATTAATGTGAATGTATCCGTGAACCAACTCTTTGAGTTTGATGTGAATTAATTTATAATTGTGGACTATTATCTGATCGATCACTAAGCCTACAATTTTAGGAGCTTGGGCTATTGGCCGATCGATGACCAGACCTATAAGCGTACCACGAGCTCATTAGCCCCAACGTTTCTCTTTGGTGAGTGTTTGCATGTACACTATAGCTCGCACAGTAGCTAGCCTACTAACACGAAGAATCATCAAACAAGCCCTGCTGATATGATAAACAGTTCAAACTTACATCTAAGTATGCCATATATTACATCAAAAGCTAGTAATGATACATCTGTTTCCATAACTCGGAGAGGGTTCACATGATTTACTATCAAACAAAAGTAGCAAGTACCGCCCACACAAGACAGTGCAGTAGCCCTAAGATGGTTTGATAACACGCATCGTTCTGGTAATTAAACAGAATGCAAAGTACGTTGAAGGATTAGCACGACCAACTATTCCTTGTCATCGATCTCTGGGGCAATGTCCACAGCACGGACAGCGGCATGGGAATCGATCTCTGGGGCGATGTCCACAGGATGGACCGCGTCATGGGAATTGATCTCTGGGGCGATGTCCACAGGACGGACCGCGGTATAGGAATCGATCTCTGGGGCGATGTCCACAGGACTGACCGCGACATCGGAATCGATCTCTGGGGCGATGTCCACCGGACGGACCGCGACATCAGAATCATCAAGGACATGCACCGGCACCTGCACAACCCTAACATATTAGCAAGCACATTGCAAATAATCAAAAACCACAACTATTGTAAGCCATTTTTTTACCTTGTGCAGCTCACCGGGGGATTCCATCCCTCCGGGGGCCATCGCCTTACCAGGGAAATACTGCTTCTCAACGGCGACTATCTCCTCAAACTCGGCCTTGAGCCTCTCATAGGTGGCCATTAGAGTTTTTGGGGTAGGCACGGTGGGGCCCTTGCTGTTCTTCCAGCTTTCTTGGTTGAGGAGTTCGTCCGCCAACGTTGTCAACTCTTTGGCCAATGCTTGTTTCTTGGAGTTCTTCATCTCCATCGGTTGGCCCGCCAACATGGCCAACTCGTTGGCCGGTTGTGACAACCCCGGCTTAATCGTGCACTAATCATACACGCAAATGCGCACGATCAAGCCTAAGGACTCACTTGAAGATATCACAACACAACTCTAAAACATAAAATAAGTCATACAAGCTTAATATTACAAGCCAGGGCCTCGAGGGCTCGAATACAAGCTCGATGGCATACAAGCGTCAGCGGAAGCATTAGATATCTGAGTACAGATATATTACATAGAGAGAATTTGGCCTTCATAGAGGCGGGGTAAAATAAAATACTACGATCGAAAGGCGTAGGCCTCCTGCCCTGGACCCACCGATCCTACTCCTGGTCGTCGAACGGCTCCTCGTAGTAGTAGTACTCGCCAGGCGGATAGTAGTACTGGTCGTCGGCTGGGGCTTCTGGCTCAGGGGCTCCGTCGTCTGGTGGCATCAAATGGAAAATGGGGGAAAAAGAAAATAAAGCAAACGTGAGTACTCATCCGAAGTACTCAGCAAGCAAGGATCTACACTACATATGCATCATTGTCAAAGGAATGGCTGTATATGTGGACTGGGCTGTAGAAATGCCAGAGTAGAGGGGGAAAGCCTAGTCCTATCGAAGACTAGCATCTTCAACAATCTTTGACAGTCTTGCAGCATCAGGAGAGAGCAGATGAACATAATGTAAAGTAGTAGTAGTAATATCATCAACCTCGACCTGAGATCCTTTCTCGACTCCCTGCGAGAAAGCAATCCCAGAGCCGTACTATCCAATTCTCATCACATGTTCTAGTTGTACCAATCGGGATACAACTCCGAGTGTCCGTTACCGTAGGACAGGCTATCGATAGAAGTTTCTTCCCTGCAGGGGTGCACCAACTTACCCACCACGCTCGCTTAACTCCAGCCGGACACACTTTTCTGGGTCATGCCCGGCCTCGGCTAAGCAACACGCCGCAACCCGACCAAATACTTAACAGAGAGGTCAGCACGCCGGACTAACCTATGCCCCCAGGGGTCTTGGGCCATCGCCCCGGGAACTCCTGCGCGTTGCGTGGGCGGCCGGAAGCAGACCTAGCAACCCCTTAATACAAGCGCGGTTGCGTAACCAGTCCAATCCAGCGCGCGCCGCTCAGTCGCTGACGTCCATTAAGCTTCGGCTGAAGTATACGACGCAGAACGCCCATACTATGCCCACGTGATGGTTAGTGCTATCGGGCCAGAGGCCCCTCGGATCAAATATCCAAACCGTAGTGGATTAGGAGCGCGCGGAAACGAGCAGAGACTCACGATCGATGTGACCCCGTCGCCCCGTCTCGAGGACTTGCGGCAAGGGCTAGGAATGCCCGGCCACGCCTCGTAGTTATCTCGCGGGCACCATCCAGGTCAACCCGACTCCACATCACTTCGCGTTAAGCTCGCGCGGGTACCCCTCAGGGCCGACCCGTCTTTAGTATCATAGTTTAGTGCAAGTCATAATATCCAAGGTAACTGTGTGTCTGACACCGAAGGGAACCCTGAGGAATCACCCTCGATGGAATTCCCGCTCGATGTTATCATCAAGGTGAATGAAGGAGGAATCACCCTCGAGGTCCACCTTGAGGAGTTGCGCGACGACGTCGTGATCGGGGGTGGTGTAGAAGGAATCACCCTCGCTTACCACGACCGAGTAACTAACCTACAAGGTTAACATCAGAAGTGCTGACGAGGTATCACCCTCGGCACTCGATGATAACCCAGCAGTGTCGGCAACTAAGGGGAAGTGATGTGCGGTGCCATGGTCTAGTCTTCAATCCCGATGATCGGGTCTTCTGATGTCCAGCAGGGCAGTCGGGATCAAGTGGGGGTCTCTGTCGTGTCTCTACCCACCTTATACTAAGCAGTCTAGGATAACCGGTAAGGTAACAAAGCAGGGTACAATAATCAGGCTATGCAGCAGATATAGGAAAACAGTAGCAGTAGCAGTTCTAATGCAAGCATAAGAGAGAAGAGAGTAGGCGATATAGGCATGCTCAAAATGGGGGTGCTTGCCTGTTTGCTCGGGGGCAAGGGCAAGGTCTTCAGTAGTATCGTCGGGGACGTAGTCGTACTCCTGTGCGGCGTCTGCCTCGGGAGCTACGTCAACGTCGGGGGCTACCGAGAGAGAAGAGGGGGAAGAAACAGGTAAACATAATGCAAACAAATGCAACACGGTGCGTGTGATGCTATGATGCAGTGCAGGGTTGCCTAAATATGCATCTAAGTCATTTTAGTTATTTTTAGAATTATTCTGGGATTGAATATCCGACGTGTGTGCACTATTCATCTGCCGGATTCGGGTCCGGAGTTACGAGTTCTTCTACGTAGGGGGTTCCGATGGAGAACAGACGGCACGATCAGACTCGTCTCGTCGTTCTGAGCAACTTTCATGTTTTAACTTTTTCGATCCGAGCTACGGTTTAAAAGTTATTAATTTTTTAAAGATTATTTGAATTTCTGGAATTATTTTATTTATCAGAAAATGAATTATGACATCAGCATGACGCGCTGCTGACGTCAGCAAGTCAACAGTCGGCTGACTAAGTCAAATATGACATGTGGGTCCAGTGGGACCCACATGTCAGCCTCTGTTTACCTAAACAGTGAGTTAAACTAATCTAATTAGCTAATTAGGCTTCTGGTCCCACATGTCATAGACTCATTAGGGTAATTAGTTTGTTTTTATTTCTAAAACGTTTTAATTAGATTAACAGGGAGGTGGGGCCCACGTGTCAGCGACTGGGCCGGTCCAGTCAGCAGGGCTGACCGGTCAGCTGGCCGGTCGGGCCCCTGGGGCCCACGGGTCAGTGACCCAGGGCGACCCACGTGGCGGCCACGTCGGCGCCGGCGCCGGAACGACGCCGGCGACCAGAAATCACGGCGGCGACGCACGGGACTCGCCGGAACTCGGCTACAGATCACCAAATGAGACGGGGCCGGTCGCACTCGAAAGCGCAGACGACGCCGCGTCGAACGGTGGGATGGGTTGGCCCCGGGGAGGTCGGAATCGCCGCCGGCGACGAGTGGAGGAGGCAGTGGCATTCGGGTGTGGTCGGAGTCGCGGCTCTGGGCCGTTTCCGAGCGATTTTCGCGGCTAGGCGGGTTGCTACGGGCGCCAGGAGCTCGTGGGACAAAGCGGAGGAGCTCGGGCAGTTTCACTCCGAGCTCAACGCCGGTAATGGCGCATGGCAGAACGTGGCGGCGGTGACAGCTAGCTAGGACGGGGCACGCAGCGCGAGGAGGGGAACGGAGAGGGGGAAGAGGCTCACCGAGTGGTCACGTAAGACCCGCGGAAGCTTAGTAGCTGCAGCGGTGGTCGGGGACGACGGCAAACACGTCGGGGCAGAGGAAGAAGACGACGTGGTTGCGGGCGATGCGGTGGATCCAAGCCCCAGCTGCAGTCACCAGAGGATGGGGAAGACGACGGCGGGGCTCTACGGCATCACGGTGCGTCAGCGCGACGGCGGTGGTCGCGGCAACGACTGGAACGCGGCGGCGATGGCGCTCGGTCTCACTGGATCTGGCGGGGGGGGAAGAGAGGAGGAGAGCGAGCGAGCGAGGGGACGAGGGAGTGGATAGGAGTGGACGGGGCCGAGGGCGTCGCCGTTATCCCCTCGGCGGCCCCTGTAGCGCTGCGGTGTCGGCCAGCGACCGGCGAGCTCGTCCTCGTCCACGGCGGCGTCGACACGGGGAGGAGAGAGAGCTAGTTGGGCTGGTGGGCTGGGACCAGGCACTGTGCACGTAGGCCTGTGCACAGTGGCCCATCTCTCCCCTTTTCCTTTTCTGCTTTCTTTTTCTTATATCAATTCTGTCTTGAAATAGTTAGGGCACTTTTACATTTTTGTAAAATGTGAGAGTTGTCCCAAATATTGCAATGCAATATTATCTCTCACCAAAAAGTGGTTTGGACTGATTTGAAGTTTGTTTGAATTTAATATGATTTTAAATATATCAAATATCCTGTTTTTGGTTCTGTTCCAACTTGTTTGAGTCATTTATCCAACTCCAAACATTTTGATGTTGATTTTAGAAAGGTTTCTGGATTATTTACCATTAAATGAACATTTTTCCAGCAGTGTTTGATCAACCTTATATTTCACTTATGAATTTAAGTTGATTTTTAAAAATGGAGTTGATTTACTTTGGTTAACCACTATGTTTAATCACTGCATATGATATGACTTGGCATTATTAACAGCTGATCATGGTGGCTATTACATAGGGGTGTTACAAGTTCTCCTCCTCTAAAAGAAATTCTCGTCCCGAGAATTTAGGAGGTAGAAGGAAAGAGTCCGGGATATTCTTCCCGAAGATGATCCTCGCGTTCCCAAGTGGCTTCATCTTCAGTATGATTCGACCATTGCACTTTTAGGAACTTGGTCGTCTTCTGACGAGTACGACGCTCAGCTTCGCCGAGGATGCGGATCGGATGCTCCTTATAGGAAATATCATCTTGTAGCTCGAGCATCTCATGATCCACTGCACGATGCGGGGATTCCTTGAAGCACTTACGGAGTTGCGACACGTGGAAGACATCATGAATATGGGAGAATTGCGGTGGCAACTCCAATTTATATGCCACCTGTCCCCGTCTAGCCACGATGCGGAAAGGTCCAATATAGCGAGGAGCTAGCTTGCCCTTGATTCCGAAACGACGGGTGCCCTTCATTGGAGTGACACGAAGATAAGCTTGTTCATCAGGTTGATAGATCACACCCCATCGCTTGCAATCGTAATTACTCTTCTGACGGTCTTGAGCTGCTTTGAGATTCTCCCGGACAATTCGGACTTGTTCTTCGGCATGCTGAATAATGTCCGGTCCAACAAGAGGTCGTTCCCCAGTTTCTGACCAATTCAGAGGGGTTCGACATTTACGTCCATAAAGAACCTCAAATGGGGCCATTTTTAAGCTGGCTTGATAACTGTTGTTATAAGAGAACTCGGCATACGGGAGAGATTCCTCCCATTTCTTACCGAAGGATATAACACAGGCTCGAAGCATGTCTTCAAGCACTTGATTAACGCGCTCAACTTGGCCTTGGGATTGGGGATGATAAGCTGAACTCCAGGTAATATGAGTTCCCATTGCTTTCTGGAAACTTTCCCAGAAATGGCCAGTGAAAATGCTGCCACGGTCTGAACTGATTTCCTTGGGAATACCATGGAGTGAAACAATTCTGGAGATATATAGCTCTGCTAACTGACTAGCAGTAATAGTCTCCTTAACTGGCAGAAAGTGTGCAACCTTGGAAAGTTGGTCAACGACGACAAGAATAGCATCGTGACCCTTCTGAGACTTGGGAAGACCAGTGATGAAGTCCATTTGTACTTTATCCCACTTCCATAGAGGAATAGGGAGCGGTTGCAGAATTCCAGCAGGTTTCTGATGTTCTGCCTTCACGCGACGACAAACGTCACACTCGGCAACATAACGAGCAATGTCTTGTTTCATTCTAGACCACCAGTACCTTTGACGAAGATCTCGATACATCTTGGTACTACCCGGATGGATAGACAGCGGTGTATCATGGGCCTCCTTCATGACTTTGTCAGTCATCAGCTCGAAGCGAGGTACTACGATGCGGTCTCTGAAATATAATGTACCATCTTCAGCAACTGAGAAATCCCGATACTTAGCAAGGTGAAGCTCCTTCTTCATCAAGTCAATTTCAGCATCTTTGGCTTGCGCTTCTTTAACAGCCTTCAGAAGGTCTGGCTGTACCACAAGGTTATTAAGAGAACCCTGGGGAAGAATTCGCAGATTCAGCTGAGTCAGTTCTGCGTGAAGACGAGGTTGAGCTTGCCTAACCATGAGGTTGTTGCAATATGACTTGCGACTCAGGGCATCGGCCATTACATTAGCTTTGTCCGGGGTATAAGAAATACCGCAGTCATAATCCGCAATAGCTTCTAACCATCGTTGTTGTCGGAGATTAAGATCCGGTTGAGTGAATAAGTATTTCAGACTTTGGTGATCGGTATAAATTTCACACCGATTACCCAGAAGGTAGTGTCGCCATAACTTCAATGCATACATCACTGCTGCAAGTTCAAGATCATGCACTGGATAATTCTCTTCATGTGGACGCAATTGACGTGAAGCATATGCAATTACTCTCCGCTCTTGCATTAGGACGCAGCCTAATCCCTGACGAGAGGCGTCGCAATATATGACAAAGTCCTTGCGAGAATCAGGAGGAGCAAGCACTGGAGCAGAAGTGAGCTTGTCCTTGAGGGTTTGGAAACTTTCCTGACACTTGTCTGTCCACTCAAACTTAACGCCTTTGTGGAGCAGATTAGTCAGGGGCTTGGCGATCTTGGAGAAGTTCTTGACGAATCGGCGACAATAGCTGGCTAGACCGAGAAAGCTTCGGACCTGCTTGGCATTCTTCGGAGGAGTCCAGTCAAGGATAGCCTGAACACGCTCCGGGTTAACGGCAATACCGTCCTTGGAAATCACATGTCCAAGGTAGGTCACTTCAGGAAGCCAGAATTCGCATTTAGAGAACTTGGCATATAATTGGTGCTCTCGAAGTCTCTCCAGAACTAGTCGAAGGTGCTCAGCATGTTCTTCTTTGTTCTTCGAATAAACCAGAATATCATCCAGATATACCACGACGAATTTGTCGAGGTAATCCATGAATATGTAATTCATTAGGCGGGAGAATGTAGCTGGAGCGTTTGTTAAACCAAACGACATGACTGTGTACTCGTAAGAGCCATAACGAGTAACGAATGCAGTCTTCGGAATATCCTCTTTGCGAACACGGATCTGGTGATAACCCAACCTCAAGTCGAGTTTAGAAAACACCGAAGATCCAGCGAGTTGATCATATAAATCGTTGATCCGGGGAAGTGGATATTTATTCTGAATGGTTGCCTGGTTGATAGGACGATAATCTTGGACCAACCTATTCGTTCCATCTTTCTTCTTGACGAAAAGAGACGGTGCTCCCCATGCAGAGGAACTGGGGCGAATGAAACCCTTCCTTAAGGATTTATTAATTTCCTCCTTAAGCTCAATGAGGTGGTGCGGAGGCATCTTGTAGGGACGCTTCGCAATAGGAGTGGTGCCAGGCTTCAAGTCGATGACGAACTCGACAGCTCTAGCAGGGGGTATTCCTGGAAGTTCTTCTGGAAAAACATCTGGGAAGTCACAGACCACTGGGATATTCTCGATCCCATCAAGTGGAGAAGCATTCAACGCGTTCAAGGCATAAATTTGAGCCTCAGCGTTCCGGGTAAGGTGAGCTTGATAGTTCACCATCTCATTTGATGGGTGCAAGAGGTGTACAACTTTAGTGGCACAATTGATTGAGGCGTAGTGAGCCTTCAACCAATCCATTCCCAGTATAAGGTCAATCTTTGAAGATTGCAGGATAATGGGGTTTGCATCAAAATGCAACCCTTCAACCTCAATAGTAACTCGGGGGCTGAATATGGAAGTTCGGCATCGTCCCGCGGGAGTGTTTATTATTATCGGATGTTGTAGCGTTTCGCACTTAACATCATGCAAGAGTGCAAATTGTTCTGACA
The DNA here is from genome assembly GCA_011799875.1 of Thinopyrum elongatum. Classification (NCBI taxonomy): domain Eukaryota; kingdom Viridiplantae; phylum Streptophyta; class Magnoliopsida; order Poales; family Poaceae; genus Thinopyrum; species Thinopyrum elongatum. The sequence goes on from CM022303.1 coordinate 564,668,646, forward strand.
TGAATGAATGCGATGCACCTGAATCAAATAAAACAGATGCTGGTACTGAATTAACGAGAAGTGTACCCATCACAGTATCTGGTTGATCTGGAGCTTCAGACATGTTGACGTGGTAGTACTGCCCACGACCATAAGAAGGTCTAGCATTATTGTTGCGCTGCTGAGGAATACCACGGCCAATTCCACGTCCAGCAGAAGGGAGAGCTAGTTGATTCTGATTCTGAGAACAATCTCTAGCACGGTGACCTGGCTTGCCACACTTGAAGCATAGTCCGCTGTCAGGACGAGGTGCTGGAGCTCGAGGTGCTGGAGCTGGCAGGGGCTGTCTCGGTGGTGGAGGTGGCAGACGTGGTGCAGCATAAGAAGGTCTGTTCGCAGGAGCTGCTGAACGGAACATGCCTTGGGGAAACCAGATGCGTCGCTTCTGGGAAGACGAGCCCGAAGATGAGCCCGACTCACGGGTGCGTCTGGACGCTTCCTTGTGCTTCTTAAGTCCAGTTTCAACCATGATGGCCTTATTCACCAAGGTGGCGAAATCAGGGTAATCTTGAACAAGAAGGGCTAACTGAATGTCATGGTGCAGTCCTTCACGAAACTTCTCCTGTCTGCGTTCATCAGTAGGAATGTCCTCTTCAGCGTAACGAGATAAGTCTAGAAACTCGCGCTGATAGACTTCCACAGTCTTGTTTCCTTGGACAAGGCTACAGAACTCAGCCTTCTTCCTAGCTATGATAGCTAGAGGAATGTAGCGGGCACGGAAAGCAATCTTGAACTCTGCCCAAGTGACGACAGTACCAGGCGGCAGAGTCTGTCGGTGAGTGGCCCACCATTGGGCTGCGGGACCCTTAAGAAGATATGTCGCAAAAGTGACATAGTTAATTTCGGCGACACCAGCAGACTCCATCTCATGAGAGATATCACGCAGCCAGTCATCTGCATCCAGTGGGTTGACTGTGTTGCGGAAAAACGATGGACTGAGCCTCATGAACTCTGGTAAGGTAATGGATGGTTGCTGCTGATTAGCATCAGGACGAGGGAATTGCTGCATAATCCCCGTCATAAACTGGCGGTTGAGTTCAAACTGTTGCATCATCGCTGCCATGTAATCAGGTGGTGGCGGCGGTGGCGGGTTGTTGTCAGCCATCCTGCTATTCCAACAAGGGTATTTCAGCGATAGCTTATGCAAGTGTTTAACAATAAACATGAGGTAACTCGACATTATTGAAAGAGTGCAATAGATGCTAGAAGTAGTCATTAAGACGTACAGATCCATACATAGTCGGTTACATTCGGGCAGCATAACGGCGCAAATTGAAAAGCTAGACATGCTAGGCGGCGCGCAGGCACGCGGTAAGGAAGTACACAACGGGACATAGCAAAGGCTACATCAACGTCGGAGAAAACCACTGAAACGGGGTAACTGCAAGTGCGGACGATGGACGTTCGTCGCAGAAAGATCCTGCGCTCCATGGGCACTCTGATGCAGAACCCGGTCTCGAGAAGAAAGAAGAGGTCCACGTGCAGGCGTGTGACCTCCCACAGCAGGCCAGACGATCCCTGATGGCATCTCAGTCCTGCTCAGGTAAAGAATGTACTCCGGATGCATCCCTGCACGAACAGCTGGTAGCAACTGTGTCATAGCCTCGTAGTAGCGTGCTCGAGTGGCAAACAACTCAACAGCAAGTGCACGAACAGTGCGATCCAAAGCCTGAGTGCACTGAATCAGAACCTGCGGGTCGTAGCGTCGAGACTCGTACGGGGCACAGATAGCTGTGTAAAATCCAGTAGCATCTCCAACAGGTGCATACGGAATGTACCGAAACACAGTATCATCCAAGTTAGCACTGTGCTCTCCTCGGAGACGTGCGACAGCAGAGTAGGCGGCATCATGTACTGCCATCTCAATCGTCACGCCTAATCCATGAAAAAGGTGTAGCTCGGTGTCTGAGTTGTTCTGCTGATCATAAATCCGAACTTCAGCATAGTACTGTTCCTGGTTGAACTCGCGATAAACCTCATAGACCATGTACTCGGGATACCAGCGGTAACCCAGTCTACTCAGGAGGGCGATCAGAACAGCTGGAAATCCAGGGGCATCACGAGCCCAAGTGCGAAGCACAAGCTGGGTCGTAGGCCGCGGTGGAAATAGCCGATCCATCTGAAACAGAAAGGTTCAGGGTTGTCATAAGACAATGAGAAATATAACCAATCTCGGAAGGAAAGGTTAAACAAAACAATGGAAAGGAAAATGATTATCAGACTAATCAGATCAAAGACAGGGAAATCGCACTGAATCCAGCTCTCCGGGTGGATAGAATTAACGAGAACCTAAATGTCGGCGTTTAGTAATTTTGCAAAACCCGAATAGAAGAGAGGATAAAATCCCAGAGTAAAGACGGGGAATAAAAGATCCTAATACCACCCAGTTGGCGACGTGGGCCCGTAAGCCACACAGCCAAGTTAGTAAAACAATTTTTGACCACTAGACTCAACTTCGGCCAAGGAATTGGAAAGGGGGAACTCCTAGAGGCAGTCGGCTCTGATACCAACCTGTGACGACCCCGGCTTAATCGTGCACTAATCATACACGCAAATGCGCACGATCAAGCCTAAGGACTCACTTGAAGATATCACAACACAACTCTAAAACATAAAATAAGTCATACAAGCTTAATATTACAAGCCAGGGCCTCGAGGGCTCGAATACAAGCTCGATGGCATACAAGCGTCAGCGGAAGCATTAGATATCTGAGTACAGATATATTACATAGAGAGAATTTGGCCTTCATAGAGGCGGGGTAAAATAAAATACTACGATCGAAAGGCGTAGGCCTCCTGCCCTGGACCCACCGATCCTACTCCTGGTCGTCGAACGGCTCCTCGTAGTAGTAGTACTCGCCAGGTGGATAGTAGTACTGGTCGTCGGCTGGGGCTTCTGGCTCAGGGGCTCCGTCGTCTGGTGGCATCAAATGGAAAATGGGGGAAAAAGAAAATAAAGCAAACATGAGTACTCATCCGAAGTACTCAGCAAGCAAGGATCTACACTACATATGCATCATTGTCAAAGGAATGGCTGTATATGTGGACTGGGCTGCAGAAATGCCAGAGTAGAGGGGGAAAGCCTAGTCCTATCGAAGACTAGCATCTTCAACAATCTTCGACAGTCTTGCAGCATCAGGAGAGAGCAGATGAACATAATGTAAAGTAGTAGTAGTAATATCATCAACCTCGACCTGAGATCCTTTCTCGACTCCCTGCGAGAAAGCAATCCCAGAGCCGTACTATCCAATTCTCATCACATGTTCTAGTTGTACCGATCGGGATACAACTCCGAGTGTCCGTTACCGTAGGACAGGCTATCGATAGAAGTTTCTTCCCTGCAGGGGTGCACCAACTTACCCACCACGCTCGCTTAACTCCGGCCGGACACACTTTTCTGGGTCATGCCCGGCCTCGGCTAAGCAACACGCCGCAACCCGACCAAATACTTAACAGAGAGGTCAGCACGCCGGACTAACCTATGCCCCCAGGGGTCTTGGGCCATCGCCTCGGGAACTCCTGCGCGTTGCGTGGGCGGCCGGAAGCAGACCTAGCAACCCCTTAATACAAGCGCGGTTGCGTAACCAGTCCAATCCAGCGCGCGCCGCTCAGTCGCTGACGTCCATTAAGCTTCGGCTGAAGTATACGACGCAGAACGCCCATACTATGCCCACGTGATGGTTAGTGCTATCGGGCCAGAGGCCCCTCGGATCAAATATCCAAACCGTAGTGGATTAGGAGCGCGCGGAAACGAGCAGAGACTCACGATCGATGTGACCCCGTCGCCCCGTCTCGAGGACTTGCGGCAAGGGCTAAGAATGCCCAGCCACGCCTCGTAGTTATCTCGCGGGCACCATCCAGGTCAACCCGACTCCACATCACTTCGCGTTAAGCTCGCGCGGGTACCCCTCAGGGCCGACCCGTCTTTAGTATCATAGTTTAGTGCAAGTCATAATATCCAAGGTAACTGTGTGTCTGACACCGAAGGGAACCCTGAGGAATCACCCTCGATGGAATTCCCGCTCGATGTTATCATCAAGGTGAACGAAGGAGGAATCACCCTCGAGGTCCACCTTGAGGAGTTGCGCGACGACGTCGTTATCGGGGGTGGTGTAGAAGGAATCACCCTCGCTTACCACGACCGAGTAACTAACCTACAAGGTTAACATCAGAAGTGCTGACAAGGTATCACCCTCGGCACTCGATGGTAACCCAGCAGTGTCGGCAACTAAGGGGAAGTGATGTGCGGTGCCATGGTCTAGTCTTCAATCCCGATGATCGGGTCTTCTGATGTCCAGCAGGGCAGTCGGGATCAAGTGGGGGGTCTCGGTCGTGTCTCTACCCACCTTATACTAAGCAGTCTAGGATAACCGGTAAGGTAACAAAGCAGGGTACAATAATCAGGCTATGCAGCAGATATAGGAAAACAGTAGCAGTAGCAGTTCTAATGCAAGCATAAGAGAGAAGAGAGTAGGCGATATAGGCATGCTCAAAATGGGGGTGCTTGCCTGTTTGCTCGGGGGCAAGGGCAAGGTCTTCAGTAGTATCGTCGGGGACGTAGTCGTACTCCTGTGCGGCGTCTGCCTCGGGAGCTACGTCAACGTCGGGGGCTACCGAGAGAGAAGAGGGGGAAGAAACAGGTAAACATAATGCAAACAAATGCAACACGGTGCGTGTGATGCTATGATGCAGTGCAGGGTTGCCTAAATATGCATCTAAGTCATTTTAGTTATTTTTAGAATTATTCTGGGATTGAATATCCGACGTGTGTGCACTATTCATCTGCCGGATTCGGGTCCGGAGTTACGAGTTCTTCTACATAGGGGGTTCCGATGGAGAAACAGACGACACGATCAGACTCGTCTCGTCGTTCTGAGCAACTTTCATGTTTTAACTTTTTCGATCCGAGCTACGGTTTAAAAGTTATTTATTTTTTAAAGATTATTTGAATTTCTGGAATTATTTTATTTATCAGAAAATGAATTATGACGTCAGCATGACGCGCTGCTGACGTCAGCAAGTCAACAGTCGGCTGACTAAGTCAAATATGACATGTGGGTCCAGTGGGACCCACATGTCAGCCTCTGTTTACCTAAACAGTGAGTTAAACTAATCTAATTAGCTAATTAGGCTTCTGGTCCCACATGTCATAGACTCATTAGGGTAATTAGTTTATTTTTATTTCTAAAACGTTTTAATTAGATTAACAGGGAGGTGGGGCCCACGTGTCAGCGACTGGGCCGGTCCAGTCAGCAGGGCTGACCGGTCAGCTGGCCGGTCGGGCCCCTGGGGCCCACGGGTCAGTGACCCAGGGCGGCCCACGTGGCGGCCACGTCGGCGCCGGCGCCGGAACGACGCCGGCGACCAGAAATCACGGCGGCGACGCACGGGACTCGCCGGAACTCGGCTACAGATCACCAAATGAGACGGGGCCGATCGCACTCGAAAGCGCAGACGACGCCGCGTCGAACGGTGGGATGGGTTGGCCCCGGGGAGGTCGAAATCGCCGCCGGCGACGAGTGGAGGCGGCGGTGGCATTCGGGTGTGGTCGGAGTCGCGGCTCTGGGCCGTTTCCGAGCGATTTTCGCGGCTAGGCGGGTTGCTACGGGTGCCAGGAGCTCGTGGGACAAAGCGGAGGAGCTCGGGCAGTTTCACTCCGAGCTCAACGCCGGTAATGGCGCATGGCAGAACGTGGCGGCGGTGACAGCTAGCTAGGATGGGGCACGCAGCGCGAGGAGGGGAACGGAGAGGGGGAAGAGGCTCACCGAGTGGTCACGTAAGACCCGCGGAAGCTTAGTAGCTGCAGCGGTGGTCGGGGACGACGGCAAACACGTCGGGGCAGAGGAAGAAGACGACGTGGTTGCGGGCGATGCGGTGGATCCAAGCCCCAGCTGCAGTCACCAGAGGATGGGGAAGACGACGGCGGGGCTCTACGGCATCACGGTGCGTCAGCGTGACGGCGGTGGTCGCGGCAACGACTGGAACGCGGCGGCGATGGCGCTCGGTCTCACTGGATCTGGCGGGGGGGGAAGAGAGGAGGAGAGCGAGCGAGCGAGGGGACGAGGGAGTGGATAGGAGTGGACGGGGCCGAGGGCGTCGCCGTTATCCCTCGGCGGCCCCTGTAGCGCTGCGGTGTCGGCCAGCGACCGGCGAGCTCGTCCTCGTCCACGGCGGCGTCGACACGGGGAGGAGAGAGAGCTAGTTGGGCTGGTGGGCTGGGACCAGGCACTGTGCATGTAGGCCTGTGCACAGTGGCCCATCTCTCCCCTTTTCCTTTTCTGCTTTCTTTTTCTTATATCAATTCTGTCTTGAAATAGTTAGGGCACTTTTACATTTTTGTAAAATGTGAGAGTTGTCCCAAATATTGCAATGCAATATTATCTCTCACCAAAAAGTGGTTTGGACTGATTTGAAGTTTGTTTGAATTTAATATGATTTTAAATATATCAAATATCCTGTTTTTGGGTCTGTTCCAACTTGTTTGAGTCATTTATCCAACTCCAAACATTTTGATGTTGATTTTAGAAAGGTTTCTGGATTATTTACCATTAAATGAACATTTTTCCAGCAGTGTTTGATCAACCTTATATTTCACTTATGAATTTAAGTTGATTTTAAAAAATGGAGTTGATTTACTTTGGTTAACCACTATGTTTAATCACTGCATATGATATGACTTGGCATTATTAACAGCTGATCATGGTGGCTATTACATAGGGGTGTTACACCGGTGCTCGCTTCCTGGAGATCTCTGTCTCGAGTGGATTGTCCACCGGCAACTCTTTGCCTAGTGCTCCGGATCCATCAATAAACTGAGAAACGAAAAAGCAATCGAAAGAAAACCACAATCGCAATGAAAACGAGAAAAGAATAGGCAGTGAGAATCGGTCGGTGCTTCTCAAAAAGAAGATTCTTGGAATGAAAATGTAGTAGCATCACTGATTCGCCCACCTTTCCTTCATCGGTACAGAAGAAAAATGGCAGAAGTGAGTAGCCTGGTGTGAGGTTTTCTTCAAGATAGGGGAGAAAGGGACATCCGGGAGAAAGGGCTTCAACGAGCGTTCCAGTGAAATGATGGCTGCTTCGTCCCGTCCAACTTCGAGGCCACTTTACCACTGCTGGTAACACTACTAGGGAAAACCTTACCAGTAGCGCTGGATTTTAGCTACCAGTAGCGCTGGTACACGCGCTACTGCTACGGCACTACAACTATTTTTTAGTAGTAGCGCTCTTTTTGCCCAGCGCTACTGGTAAATTAACATAGCAGTAGCGCGTCTATTTCACACCCGCGCTACTACTAATGAAATAGTAATAGCGCATCTAGTATTTCCCCCGCGCTACTACTAACTAATTGGAAATTAAAAAAATAAAATGCACCAATTCCATTTTTTTCCTGTCAACGCGGCAGTCGAGGCAGGGGCTGACGAGGCACCGTCCCTGCATGCGTTCGATGCAGCAGTGCAGCTCGTCCAGAGCTATGACGGCGGCGGCTAGTGTACATGAGGCAGGAGAGGTGCTAGGTGGCGGGGTCCCGAGAAGATTCGAGCGAGGGCGAGCTGATCCAAGGGGCGGCGAGGTCGATCTGGCCGGCAGCTCCATGGAATCTTCGGGTGGCGGCTGCTTCTTGCTTGTCTCCTGGGCATAAGAGAGAGAGATGAGAAGATCAGAGAGATAGCTTCAGGAGGGAGAAGAGAGGAACCAGAGGGAGAGGAGGAAGGGCACGGGCGACGAGACCTGGGTGGTGGCGAATCGCTGGTCACCGGCGAGGTGAAGTGCGGCAGGGAGCTGTGGGGAGGAGGAGCTCGGGCGGCGTGAGGCTGAGCGCACAGGCGGGTGGCTCATCGGGTTGGCCATGGTGGGCTCCTAGTGCTCCTGTTTCAGAGAGAAAAGAGAGAGTCCCTTGAGGGAAAGAGAGATTTAGAGGAGAGAGAGAAGAACGAGAGGGATAGATGGAGAAAAAGCAGGAAGAACGTGACTGCATTTGTGTTTCCTCCCATGCCACATCATGAATCCAAGTGATTTGGTGCTCAGCCAATGCGAACGAGTCGTACTGCGTTTTGTGTTTTCTGCACCCAATAGCTGTAGCGCAGCTTTATACCCACGCGCTATTACAAGTGGGGCTTGGTCTCATCTATCAATAGTTGTAGCGTGGGGTATAATGCCTGCGCTACTGCTATCTAGTTAGTTGTAGCGTGGGTTTATACCCCGCGCTACTACTATGTCATGTCCCGGGGGGCACGGTGGAGACCACTTAGTAGCAGCGTGGGTTTATAACCCGCGCTACTACTATCAACTTATTAATAGCGTGGGGTTTATACCCCGCGCTACTACTAATTAGCAGCAGCGCGGCCCATAAACCCCCGCTACTGCTAAGCATCTATCTATAAGGTATTTCCTAGTAGTGTAAAGGTGTGGGTTTTGTGATATGACGGGTCATGACGGCCACACCGGGGTGACTGGTGAGTCTCGACTGTAGCACCTCACTGTGATTTGGTGGATGGCACGCGGGCCCGGATGCCTGATGTCCCACATGTAATAGAGTGGCTAGTCATAGAGTTTGGACGACAGACGAGGAGCTAGCAATAGTAGTACTACCTCCGTCCTGGTTTATTGGTCCCTATGATAATCTGTGCCAAATTTTGACTATAAATTTAACTAACCAAATGTTCATGCCTGTCACAAAAAATTACATCATTGAAAACTATGTTCAAATACGAATCCAAGGATATAATTTTTGTTAACATGCACTAACATTTTGTTAGTTAAATCTTTGGTCAAAATTTAGCACAAATTACAAAGGGGACCAATAAAGATTGTACTCTCAGATTTTGTTTTGAGGATACTCCCACATAGAAAATATAAATAATAATGCATGTTGGTGCAGCCCATGTTTCCGATAATTTGAGCCGTGGGCTTGTTTACAATTTTTACGAGGCGGTGGTTGTTCACTTAATGGAGGGTCTAGTACCAGACTTGAACGATACAAAGTGCGACCTGGCACACCGTTAATGAGCCCTCGATAGTTCGGCTTGTTATCCTCGTGGTCGCTTCTTAATGAACAAAGCCAATCATCAATTTCTTAAGGAGCTTAACGAACCAGCTAACGAGTTTCACGCTAAGTTCATTAGTAACAACACAACACACGTTTCATCTTACGTGATTTTTTTAACGAGCTTCGAACGAACCGAGCCGAGCAAGGTTTTTTGCTCGTTAATCTTTCGGAGCTTAACGGGCCAAACCTTAACGACCACAAGCTTAATGAGCACGAACTTAACGAGCCGAGCAGCTCGTTAATCCACCCCTGCACACCACTTGGAATAAGCGGGTAGCTATCTGAAAAAACAATCAACAACTCAAAAAAACGGCGACCTGGCACGTACACAATTTTAAACGATTGTTTTGATGGAGTGAAAAAAGAAACTACCCCACTATTCGTATATACTATATATATATATAGGCAGGAGCCTCCGCGCTTCCTTGCTAGGGTTGCTCTATTCACACACTCTCATCCTCTCCAGATCTAAACAAGATAGCAGTGGTCACACTGCCTTTCTATCCTCACCGCTGGTTATAGATCCTGATGCATCCCCTCCGCCGGGGAAGGGAGGAGGGTCAGCATTTAGGCCGTCGTCGACGGCGAGGGAGGAAACCCACTGCCGACCGCACCGTTATCTCTGGCCAAGCGCTGGCGCGGGAGGTCCTCCGATCCCATGGTCGCTTCCGTAGTGTCGGCGGATCCGGCCTCCCACCCCCCACTTAGCCACACCCCGATGACCTTCAGGTATATCTTACTTCGAAACTAGCCTAGCTCTACTTCCCCAGCTCACTATGTCACTGCATGCGCATCATTTTCTACCTCTCAGCCCCCCACGTAGCTAGGTTCGATCGGATTGTCCAACGCCACCTAATTTTTTTCTGTTGTTAGAGGTAAAGCTACTTCATGGAGTCGAATCTTGTAGTACTTAGTTCAAACAGGATAGAAAGGGGGAAAAGATGTAGTATGTACATAGGACTTGGTATAAACACGAAAGAAAGGGGCTGAAAGTAGTACATACTGGCCATCCAACCGATCTCTTGGTCGAAAACGGAAATAAAGGTGAAACGCTTTACACACTGGTATGGCCAGGACTAGATTTGCTATCCACACATACGAATAGGTGGCTAAAGTGAACAAAGATGAGACCAACCCAGGTATGTTGCTTGGATGTTTGTTTCTCGGGGCAACAAACTCTGAATCACCACTTTATGCCCCGGTTTAGGTACATGGTGCTGGACTGCTGGTGCACCCACTGTCCCATGTCCTTAGAGCAACTTATTTAGTTGTTCTTAATCTAATGCCCCTGGTAAAATGAAGCCATTCCACTGTTACAAGTCATCACAGGTTTAACCAATTGTTTTTTCCTGTAATTGTTTGAGACTCTGACTGTTTCCTTTGTAGCTTTTTGTGCAAACATGAATATACATTTCACCTCGATGCTATTGCGACCTTTTGGTGCACTACACAAAAATCACTTCTTTTTAACTGGAATGTCACACTGGAACCGTTGGTTGATTTCAGTAGAACTGCACAAATGGAGATCTGTGTTCCAATCTTCATCTTCCATATTGGCACCCTAACCTTCCCTTAGGTAAGAATGGTATTTAATGCATGTGTTCACCTCTATTTTGCAACTGCCATGAGAAAATAATGCTATTGTTTACTAGTAGACTTGTACTCCCTCACTAACAAAACCAAATCTGACATTGAAGGCCAATCATGTACTTGGTTTCACCAATTGGTGAGGAAAAAGAGAAACATACCAAGAAGAGGAAGACAAAGAAGAAGAAGAAGAAGCAGAAGAAGGATCACACGCTGGTACCGTCCTATTTTATCTTGACATCTTGCTAGTGGTATTGTATTGCTGTGTTGCTACTAGTATTAATTTACTTGAAGAAATGTAGTACTTGTCTTGACGACACATCATACTAATTAACTGGATTCTGGATGCATGTGTGACCCAGCCCTACACGATCAACAGTGCCAAGGTGATCTTCCTGACGCCGAGGCCTTAGTCGAGGCCATTCAAGGGCTCCAGCAACGTCTGCCTCACATGTGAGACGATCCTCCAGGAGCACTTCCACTTTTGCTGCCTCTCCTGCAAGGTCATTAATCAATTAGGAGTATTAAGCAGCACTAATTAATCGCTGCCTAATTGTCCTATCGGAATTAAACAAATCTTTAGTAGCACCTCATGCTGAATCACGTACGTGTGTGTGTGTGTGTGCAGGTGGACCATGTGGTGGTGGAGCCTAGAGGGGATCTTGGCAGTGCCATGAGATAGTAATGCTATTGTTTTGCATCTCAATTTACTGCCACTGGTTCAATGAGCCAATGTTTTGCTACTGTATTGTCATCATGCTTTGATGCTATTGTTAAAATAATATGCTATTATCTTTCTATCCTTCCTCACTAAGCTAATGAAGGTTTCACCTTGTTCCTACTTGTGCAAACAGGGATCACGTTGTGTCATTCGTACATTTTAGTGGAACTGCACAAGAGGATACAATGAACTATATCCCAGCCAACGCTTTAACTCTGCTGGAAGTTCTTGATAATCTCTCGATATAATCTCAGCACTGGTAAACAAGAGTGATGTCAGCCGTACATTGGAAGCGCACAAAAATATGTACTATTGAATGATTCCAGTCATTGCTTTATCTTCTCTTCTGGGACTAGTTGAATAAGCTTCCTTGCTCAGGTTGGAACCGGCCTAAGGCCTTCATCTAGATTAGTGTGTTGTCATCTCTATTTGTATCGTGCTACTGTCATGAGAAAGTCCTTTATCTTTGCATGTTAAATCTTTGCAAGCTATGATACATGGCAATGCTTTGAGTGTTGAGCTAATTGGCACTGATAATATAAACTAATACCTCTGTTTAAGCAAGGCTACTATGTTGCTAACTTTACCCATTAGGATAATGAGGATGCTTCTATTTGTTAGTGTATGTTTCATCAACTAGTACCACTATTACAGTAATCTCACTTTCTCAATATATGTGCCAACTGGGATGCTCGATTTCAGTTGAACTGCACAAAAACTTTGGGTGGTTCATTGCCTCGACTGCCTTGTTCCTTTCCTGTCAGTGGCTTATCTCAGTTTCCAGTCAAAGGAAGCACTAATTGATATGCTTCCTCACACAGGTTGGTACCGGTCTTCATCCTGATTATTGTGCTTGTCATATCTAATGGTAATTTTGTATTGTGCTACTGTTGGCCGATTTCATAAAGTAGTAACTTGTGAGCCTAAACTCGCAGGCAAATCGTTACATTGGCCGATTTCAGTAGAACTGCACAAAAAGATCAGATGGACAGATACTTATGCTGCTGCTTTGTACTCGCAAGTTCACTCAGACATGCATCAATATTGACAAGAAGAAGTGCCAGAGTGAACGCTAACAATATTGCTTGGCGCATAGCCCTGAAAAACGCAGTCCAGTCTTTGGTCCCAACCTGCGCTTTTCGGTTATCGGCTCGTATGCTGGTAGCGAACTGTATGCCATGGAGTCTGAAGATTCCAGACAAGTTGGTAGATGCATATATTCATATGGCACTTAACCAGTCTGCATGCCAGTGATGCTCCATTTCAGTTGAACTGCACAAAAACTTTGGGTGGTTCATTTTGTCGACAACCTCGTTTGTTGTCTATAATGTAGATTTTTGGTGAGATACAGAACAAAGATGGGCCAGTAAATTAGTTGGATGAAAGTAGTGGCCAAGTTGCTCAAACCTCTCGCGGCATCAAGGCCACTATCATGAGGATAAACCTACAAGCAAAGTTCAGATAGTCTATGCTGCCTCTTATGTACTCAAAAGTTTGCTCAGACAAGCATTAATTTAACCAAGAAGTACCACCGAGTGAAAGTAGTTGGATGAAAGTAGTGGCCAAGTTGCTCAGACCCCTCGCGGCATCAAGGCCACTATCATGAGGATAAACCTACAAGCAAAGTTCAGATGGTCTCTGCTGCCTCTTATGTACTCGAAAGTTTGCTCAGACAAGCATTAATTTTAGCAAGAAGTACCATCGAGTGAACATCACTTGCCCGTCTGTATCGTAGGTGATTAATGTGTGTCGATGGATGATATTGGTTGTGTTCTCTCAATCATTTGGATGCGTAAACATGCTGAACTTGTGTATATCTGAATCTTTTGTGAATGTTAGCTATGAATATTGGCTTGTGATTTAAGTATGAATCATTTGGATGCATAGGCATGCTGAACTTGTCTATACATGAATTTTTTGAGTTGTTGATTGCCAATGTTGGCTATGAATATGAACGTATTCTGTGAACCTGAGTTTGACCTGAATGTTTACCTTTTCTGTTGTACTTGTGTGTGAATAGTTAGAATGTACTAGCAAGATGCCCATGCGTTGCACGGAACATCAAGATGCATTTGTATGAGTAGTTTATCTTGTGGGAGAAAAGGATGAATGAGGGAAGGCCTTATTTGCAAATGTGGAGAGGGGTGTGGGTATCTTTTTGCAAAATTGCCATAGTTTCCTTTCTATCTGTCAGATATAAATCGGATGGCCTATATTGCAGGATGGCAGGCACACCATCATCACCAACTCTGTTTTTTATAAGATTAGAGATACTGTGGGATTGTGACGTGTGAGTCTCACACGGCACACCTTCGTTCCAAGAAGAATGGCACCTGCTTGTTAGGGTAGCAACGGCGCGTGAGCTCCTTTTTTATCTTTTTGCTCAGTCTCCCCCCCTTCCCGCTCAACCTCCGCCATAATGTTTTCAGCCGAAAAAACAAACATAATACTGCATTATTTTTGGGCCTTGATGAAAAATCAAGTGCTGCTTTCTGTAGGTTGGCCCGTCCAGCAAATGGGCTGCTGGTCCACCATGGACTGGGAGGCTAAAAATACAAGTTCTATCATGCAGAGGCAAGTAAAAAAATACGTCATCGAGAGCCATCCACTGAAAAGAATAATTCGCGTCTGATGTGCTTCTTCAGTCTTCCCTCTGGTTGTTCTCCCGCCGCCCAAACTAGCAGTGCAGCCGGACTGCCTGCTGCCGCTCAGGGGCCGGCGGCGCTGCCTCGCGTCGTGCCACCCGCCCCCTCTTAAATCCACGAGTTTGTTAGCCTAGTCAATAAATGTTTCTTTACAACGAAGACTGTCATCGGGGAGCTATTTTTTAGGGGTATCGGGGATCTAGCAGTAGCTGGTATCATATTTTTCAGAGGGCGAACTAATATCAGGTCGGCCTAGGTTATGTTATTTAACATGCGCAGCCCACGACATTGGGAGACCGTGGTTTCAACTTAAATTTTTTAGGTCCATCATGTATGTACCGGCCTATGGGCCTCCTAGCCTAGGTTTTATTTTTTCTTAAATATCGGCAGCCCAATCTATCTTTTATTAACAAAACACAGATCTCTGTTCTATTTTTCTATATATAAGAATAAGAATGCCGGGTCCAATTTATGTTTTCCTTTCTAACCACATTATATATATATTTATATTAATATTATTATCGTATATTTAATTGAAACTTATATATACATTATAAAAACATCCCACGTCTTATTAACTGATAAAAATAAATGTTTAACAAAAGTTGGCAAGGGAAATCATGGTTAAGGCAACGAAAATCCTGGTGATTGCTCACAAAAGTTGCGAAGATTTAAGGACCGATGTAATAATAACGCGCTCATTTTTCCTTTGAGCAATAACTCGCTAATTAGCTAATTTTATATATAATAAAATGTCCACCTCTCGTTTATTTTTTGATACTAATTGCACCGTCTAACCTATCAATTTATTTACAACAAGCCCAGCAAATCCGTGTATTTCAAGAAAGTGCAAATCTACTGTGATTTCTTAGAAAAAAATTAAATGGGCCGCATTGACGCTACATTATTTGTTCACCCAGCCCAGCAAATTGACTGTAAATTCTAGAAAATATGGGTTAAATATGTTTCTCTCTAAAAAAGGGTTAAATATGTTCTGCATTTTTGCAGGCTGACATGTGGGCCAATAGGTCGAAGCCTATGCAAGGCGTTGTCAACTTAGTCAACAAATGATTCTGATATCCACAGCCATTGGATTTATATCCAACGGCCGACATGCATCTTCAATCTCTCGTCTCTTCCTCCAGCGCCACCGGTACCGCCTGCTTCGGCCTCTGGCTGCTAGTGGCTCTGCTTAGCACGCATCGCTGCGAAGCGCTACCCCACCGCTGGCCAGGCTATCCCTCCAGCCCTGCACACCTCCTGTTATTCTCCACCGACTGCAGCCCCACACCGCACCAGAGGCAGTTAACCCTCGTACTCCTCTCTATCTGCGACTCCACTGCTGCGTCTTCCCATCTCAGGCTCGTTCCCGTCCTGGGCCTCGCCGTCATCCATCGCCTTGGCGCGCTCGGCACTGCGTACTCAACATGGTCAACAAAAGAGATTCATCAGAGGAGGATAGTACGTGGAGAGGCACTTGTTCATGGATGCACGCATTCAACTGGCTCCTTATTAGGCCGGAAAAATATTATTCCTCCCCCTGACAGCTTGGACCCACCAGCTACATCTTCGCACGCAAGCAAGTGCGTCCTTATTACGTGGAAAAAATGTTTTCTCTCCCAGACAGCTGGGACCCAGCAGCTAAATCTTCGCACGCAAGGAAGTGCCTCCTTATTATGGGCAAAACAAATTATTCCTCCCCCTAACAGCTAGGACCCACCAGCTAGATCTTCGCACGCAAGGAGTCTGACATGTGGGCCATTAGGTCGCCTACGGAAGGCATTGTCAAATTAGTCAACAAAATGATTCTGACATCTGTAGTCGTTGGATGTACATCCAACGGCCGCTGGCATGCATCTTCAATCTCTCGTCTTCTTCCTCCAGCGCCGGCGGGACCTCCTGCTCCCGCCTCCAGCGGCCCGCGGCGCTTCTTCGCACGCCTCGCTGCGAAGCGCTACTCCACCGCCGGCCAGGCCATCCCTCCACCCCTCCACCCCTCCTGTTATTCTTTGCCGACTGCAGCCCCAGGCCACACTGAACCAGTCAACCCTCGTACGTCGTACTCCTCTCAGGCTGCGACTCCACTCCTGCATCTTCCCCATCTCCGGGTCGTTCCCGTCCGGGGCCTCGCCGTCGTCCATCGCCTTGGTGCGCTCGGTGCGGCATGGTCAACGTGGTCAACAAACGAGAGTCATCGGAAGAGGACTATACGTGGATAGGCTGACAGTGGGGACGCACCAAGTCCATGGACGCACGCATGCAACCGCCTCCTTATTACGCGAAAATAAAATTATTCCTCCCCCTGAAAGTTGGGACCCACCACGTATATCTTCGCAAGGAAGGAAGTGCCTCCTTATTCCTGCCCCTGACAGCTGGGACCCACCACCAACATCTTTGCACATAAGGAAGTGCCTCCTTATTACGGGCAAAAAATATATGATTCCGTCCCTGACCGCTAGGACCCGCCAGCTATATATTCGCACGCAAGGAAGTGCCTCCTTGTCCTCCCTGACAGCTGGGACCCACCCAGTCGAAGCGTATGTAGCGTTGTCTGTGTACATACCGGTCGATCGGTCTGTCTGCCATGATGAACCATGGCCGAGTAAGGAGCGGTAGCAGTCCAGGCAGTCCCATCTAAATCCTGTACACTTACGACAGCTACGCTGCAAAAAAGACGGCCACGTATGCACATACGGGCGTGGTCTCGAACACGTACAGCGACGGCGTCCTATTCATCGGCAGCCAACCGGCTGGGTCAGAACGGAGGAAACAACGTCGTGTTCATCGGGAGGCAACCGACTGGGTTGGAATATGGCCTGTTCATGGGGAGCCTACCGGCATGGAAGGAACAACCAAAATGAGGTCTGGCGTACCGCAGAATGGAGGAAACGGCCTTCTGTTCGACCGCCTACGGTCGAAACGGGTCCTGTTCATCAGGAAGGGTCTGGCGTACCGCATAATGGACGAAACGGCCTTCTGTTTGAGTGTGTGCGGTCGAAACGGGGTGCTGTTGATCGGGAGGGGTATGGCGTACCGCAAAACGGAGGAAACAAACTTGTGTTGGAGCGCTTACGGTCGAAACGGGGTCCTGTTCATCGGGAGGGGTGTGGCGTACCGCAAAACGGGACTCCACAGGCTACTGTTCATCCACCATCTACCGCCTCGCTCCAGCCTCCACGGGCTACTGTTCATCCACCGTCGACTTCCTCCAGCCTCCACCTGCTACTGTTCATCCACGGGCTACTGTTCATCCGGCCTCCACCGGCTACTATTTAACCAGCCCTCCACGGGGTCCTGTTCATCCACCCCCACTTCCTTGATCGAGGTCCTATTCATCCAGCGGCAACGGCCTCTACTACCACAGGATCCTGTTCATCCAACCCCCACCAGGAACTGTTAATCCAACCCCCAACAACGGTCACTGTTCATCAAGAGGCAGCAGGTTCGATCGGCTTCAGTTAGCAGCAGTAGCGAAGGAATCGCTCGGGTTCAGTTAACAGCCAAGTCGATCGCTCGGGTTCAGTAACATAGCTAGTGCAATCGCTCGGGTTCAGTAAGCGAACGCCTCGGTCGGGTTTAGTTAGAGCCCAACGCCTCGCACACACGCGCGCACGTGTATGAGAGAAATGCGCAAACCTTCGTGCATCGCTCGGCCCCGACCACCCACCGTAACCGGGAACTCTCTGAAATTTTCCACGCCCTCGTTTCTACCATGATTTTTTCCATCATAGACGGCCCAAAGAATGTCATGCAGGTGCATCCCCGGCCCGCCCAGGACGAAAAGCCTATTTTCTGTCATGATTTTTTGTCATAGAAGTAGGAGCCCACCACATCTATGAAGATACGTGCTTTTGTCACAATTATCGTCATAGAAATGTCATAAGCATGACAAAAAAAAATTCGTTCGGCCCAAAATGTCACGGATGTGTCTTTTTTTGTAGTGTCAGTAGGCTACATGCATAGCCTTTTTGTTTTGCAGGTTGGTCTACCTAGCCGTCTAATCAACTACCTGCATGCCACTTCTCCCATTTACTTCTGCATCGGGAACCGATTTTCCTCGGCTTCTTCACCTCTCCTTCATTTGCATTCAAACCCCACTGGATTCACATCCTCCTGGAGTAATTCCTAATCCCCTTTAAATAATCATCTTCTTCAGCCCTCCGGTCTAGCGGTTCCAAATGGCGAAAGAGATCCCTATGCAGGTTTTTAGCGTCAAACATGTCCTCGTCGAAGGGTCATTGAGCATAGTTGCCACCGTCACCGACCACCCAAGGGTCATTCGGGAGTGGATTAAACAATGTATCCAACTCCCTCCAAAAGGTGGAGATGAAGGTCGTCGGTCTCGATGCAGAGGACACGGAGCGTGCCACTGGGAAGATCCAACACGCCGCCGTCCTTCAGCTGTGCCTCGAAGATGAAGTTTTGGTGTATCACATCATACACGTGCCCTCCATACCAGGTGAGCTCCACAATTTCATGTCTCAGGAGGACATATACTTCTGTGGGGCAGCCATCGAAGGGGACTAAGAGAAGCTGGCACCGTACAACCTTGACTTGAAAAACATCACTGACCTACAAACCAGAATTCCTGTAGATGATTGTGATAAAGAAACACCATCCCTGCTCGATGTAGCAAATTCTTTGCTCAGAACAAATCTTGAGAAGGTGACGAGACGCTGGGATTAAGGTCGTCTGGATGGGAGAATTATCCCTTGACCTAGATGCTCGTGTGAGTTTCGAGATAGCTGCAAGGTCGAAAGAGCTTGTTGCGAAGCCGTCGCCCACAGAAAATGAGAAGAAGAAGAAGAAGAAGAAGAAGAAGAAGAAGAAGAAGAAGAAGAAGAAGAAGAAGAAGAAGAAGAAGAAGAAGAAGAAGAAGAAGCTGCACCAGCAGCAGGGCATTATAGATGGATGAACTATTTCCTCTCTTGTAAAAATTATATTTCCTCTCTGTGTACATTGATATAGATGAACTATTTCACTGGTGTGCATGTCTTTGGAACAAGTGTACTCTGTGTACATTGATATAGGTCCGCTTGACTATAGTGAACTATTTATCCGCCTAGTTTTCTCTACTACTACTCCTTGCAGTGAGCGGTATGCAATGCATGTGTCAGTAGACATGACAGCTTTTCCATGGAAGTTGAACTACGACCATCACGTTTCTACCACTGCCACACGTGATTCCCACGACGCCGCTCCAACCGACGGCACCGCGTCCACCGATGTGCGCCTCACCCCTCTCGGCCCCACCGCGTTCTCTGCCTTTGTGTGCATGACATGCGGGCCAGATGAACTGCGGCGACCATCAAGTTTCTACCATAGCCACACGCGATTCCCACGACGTCGCTCGAACCCATGACACCACACGTTCCCCGACCTGCGCCTCACCCCTCTCGGTCCAATCGCCCCTCTACTTTTATGAGAATGACACGTGGGCCAGCCGCATTTAGGGTCCACATGTCATTGACTCAAAGGCAGGTGCACTAAGCCACTGAAGCTCGGTCCCGTGGGCCCCGAGAGGGAAATGTAACTCCTACGCCAGGCCTTGTGGTGCTCCCGCAGTACGAACTCGTGCCAAACACGGAATTTGGTTCTTACTACTACCAATGTGTCGGCCCGTGCGTTGCAATGGATCCAAAGTAGTAGAATAATACTTGTTCACAAACTTGAAATATAAACACTCTAGTTTTGATATACATATATCAGTAAAAATAAATTATGCTTCACTGAAGACATATTCCTCGGGCTGTTTTGATGAGGTGAGGGGCGGGTGTGGCTGGTTTCAAGATAATAATAGATTTTTAAAACATTGGAGCAGATATATTTTTCTAACATTTTGTAGCGTGGCACGACATCCGGTGCACCTAAGCGTCTGAAAACAAAAAGTGGGGTGCACTCTAAAGATATTTACATGCTCCCATTTAGTGGAGTGCACTCTAAACACATTATCTATTTATTTTTCTCTAGCCTTTCCTAGCCATGCAACCAAGCCACATAAGCTAGTCATGCATGCAATCCATAAATTGCAATATACTCCAGCATGCAATGTCGCCACATCATCTCTTTATGCCTGTTAGTCATAAGTTGTTTTTTGCATTAGTCTTGATCCTTCACAGTTTGGTAGAGGTATGATTAATCCAAACATTAATGTTCCATAAAACTAAACTCCAAATGTCCGCCGGAGCCGAGGCAGAGGACGTATGACGGGGGCGGTGGATGCGTCTTCGTAAGAGGAGGAGAGCTCGAAGGATAATCTTGCACGTCCGCCGCCACCTGCATATCTGCGCAGGACTCCTCGAGCGCCGACTGGAGCTCGCGCTCCTCCAGGGAGCGGCGGAGTCACGGGATTTTCCTAAACTACGATGGGCACCATGCAGTACTCCTCGTAGCTGGGGGCGCGGTGCTCGCGTCCCGACTCCTGGGGTACTGTCTGGAGCACGCGCTCAACCACCTCGTGAGCCGCGAGGATGCCATGCTCGCAGCCGTGCTATTGGAGCACACACTAGTGCACTTGAGCGGCGAGGATGCGTTGTTCGCGAGCGTGCTGCCGGAGCACGCGCTCGTCCATGTCGAGAGCGGCAACGATGCGATGTTTGCAGGCGGGTGATACGTCTCCAATGTATCTATAATTTTTTATTGTTCCATGCTGTTATATTATCATTCTTGGATGTTTTACAATCATTTTATAGTCATTTTATATCATTTTTTGGTACTAACCTATTGACACAGTGCCAAGTGCTAGTTGCTGTTTTTTTGCATGTTTTTTACATCGCAGGAAATCAATACCAAACGGAGTCCAAACGCAGCGAAACTTTTTGTGGATTTTTTTTGGACCAGAAGACATCCAGTGGGCCGGAGAAGCGCCTGGGAGGTGCTCCGAGGGGAGCACAACCCACCAGAGCGCGCCTGGAGGCCCAGGCGCGCCCTGGTGGGTTGTGCCCACCTCGGGTACCCCCCGAACCGCCTCTTTGCTCTATAAATACCCCAGTATTCCAGAAACCCTAGGGGAGTCGACGAAAATCAATTCCAGCCACCGCAGAGTCCATAACCACCAGATCCAATCTAGACACCATCATGGAGGGGTTCACCACTTCCATTGGTGCCTCTTCGATGATGCGTGAGTAGTTCTTTGTAGACCTATGGGTCCGTAGTTAGTAGCTAGATGGCTTTTTCTCGCTCGTTTGATTCTCAATACAGTGGTCTCTTGGAGATCCATATGATGTAACTCCTTTTGCGGTGTGTTTGTTGGGATCCGATAAACTTTGAGTTTATGATCAGATCTATCTTTTTATCCATGAAAGTTATTTGAGTCTTCTTTGATCTCTTATACGCATGATTGCTTATAGCCTCGTATTTCTTCTCTGATATTTGGGTTTTGTTTGGCCAACTTGATCTATTTATCTTGCAATGGGAAGAGGTGCTTTGTAGTGGGTTCGATCTTACGGTGCTTGATCCCAGTGACAGAAGGGGAACCGACACGTATGTATCGTTGCTACTAAGGATAAAACGATGAGGTATATTTCTACATAAATACATCTTGTCTACATCATGTCATCGTTCTTATTGCATTACTCCATTTCTCCATGAACTTAATACCCTAGATGCATGCTGGATAGCGGTCGATGTGTGGAGTAATAGTAGTAGATGCAGGCAGGAGTCGGTCTACTAATCTTGGACGTGATGCCTATATAATGATCATTGCCTGGATATCGTCATGATTATTTGAAGTTCTATCACTTGCCCAACAGTAATTTGTTCACCCACCGTTTGCTATTTTTCTCGAGAGAAGCCACTAGTGAAACCTACGGCCCCCGGGTCTCTTTTCCAATATATTTGCTTTCAAGATCTGTTTTGCTATTCGCTCTTTTATTTATTTGCAACTTTTATTTTCAGATCTATTAAACCAAAAATACAAAAATACCTTGCTGCACTTTATTTTATTTGGCGTTCGATCTATCAATATTTACTACTCTCATGTCCGTTTGCCAATTTTTTGGCGCCGTTGCCCGAAAGGGATTGACAACCAGTTTTACACGTCGGGTTGCGAGTATTTGTTATTTGTGTGCAGGTGCTGTTTATGTAGTGTTGCTTGGTTCTCCTACTGGTTCGATAACCTTGGTCTCATCACTGAGGGAAATACCTACCACCGCTGTGCTGCATCATCCCTTCCTCTTTGGGGAAATACCGACGTAGCTTCGAGCCGCATCAAAAGGAATTTCTGGCGCCGTTGCCGGGGAGGATCAAGTCAAGATAGTCTCCTGGCCACGTGCCAATTTCTGGCGCCATTGCCGGGGAGGATCTACAACATATACCAAGTTCCTAATCACAAATCTCATCTCCTCGCAATATACATTATTTGCCATTTGCCTCTCGTTTTCCTCTCCCCCACTTCACAAAAATTTGCCGTTTTATTCGCCCTCTTTTTCGTTCGCCGTTTTCTTGCCAGATCTGTTTTTGAGTGCAATCTTGTTGCGCAGTCACGATGACTCAAGAGAACACCAAGTTGTGTGATTTCTCAAATACCAACAACAATGATTTTCTTAGCACTCCGATTGCTCCTCCCGCCACTAGTGCGGAGACTTGTGATATTAATACTGCTTTGCTGAATCTTGTTATGAAAGATCAATTTTCCGGTACTCCTAATGAGGATGCTGCGTGCCATCTTAACACATTCGTGGAATTATGCGATATGCAAAATAAAAAAGATGTGGACAATGATGTTGTGAAGTTGAAATTATTTCCGTTTTCTTTGCGAGATCATGCAAAAATTTGGTTTTCTTCTTTGCCTCGTAATAGTATCGATTCTTGGAATAAGTGCAAAGATGCTTTTATCAATAAGTATTTTCTTCCCGTAAAAATTATTTCCCTTAGAACCTAGATCATGAATTTCAAGCAACTTGAACATGAGCATGTTGCACAATCTTGGGAAAGGATGAAAATGATGCTAAGGAATTGCCCAACTCATGGGTTAAATCTTTGGATGATCATACAAAAATTTTATGCGGGGTTGAATTTTGTTTCTCGTAATCTTTTAGATTCCGCCGCGGGTGGTACTTTTATGGAAATTACTTTGGGTGAAGCCACCAAATTGCTTGATAATATCATGGCAAATTATTCACAATGGCATACCGAAAGAGCTCCTACTAGTAAAAAAGTTAATTCGGTTGAGGAAATTTTTTCTTCGAGTGAAAAAGTTGATGCTCTTATGAAATTGGTTGCTAGTAAAAGTGCTCCTATTGATTTTAATGATAAGCCTTTGTCTACTTTGATTGAGCAAAATAGTGATGCCGTAGATGTGAATTTTATCTGGCGAAACAATTTCAATAACAATGCTTATAGAGGTAATTTTAATCCTAGGCCTTTTCCTAGTAATTCCTCTAATAATTATGGTAATTCCTATGGTAATCCTTCTTATAATAATAATAGGAACACCTCTGATTTTGAGAATAATACTAAAGAATTTATCAATGCTCAAAAGAATTTTAACACTATGATGGAAGAAAAATTGAGTAAGATTGATGATTTGTCTAGAAGCGTTGATAAAATTTCTCATGATGTAGAAAATCTCAAGATGAAAATTTTTGTGCCTAAGGTTGAAGAATCAATTAAAGCTTTATATGTTTCTATGGATGAAAGTAAGAAAAGAACCGCTATGCTTAGAGCTAGAAGAGAATTTTTAGAAAAGGCGTTTTCTAGTGATTGCTTTCCTAAAAGTGATGAAGATCCTAAAATGATTGGTGTTTCTTCTATTGATTCCTTGTTTAGTAAAATTAAGATTGATGAAAAAGGGACTGGAGAAGAGTCAACTTTAGCTAGAAGGCGTCCCGGTAATTTGGAGGGTGAAAATCTTGTTGAAAATTTTGATAAAAATGGGTTTGAAGAGGTCAAGACTTTAACTAGTGATGTGCCCACCATTTTGGATTACAAAGACTTTAATTATGATAGCTGCTCTTTGATTAATTGTATTTCTTTGTTGCAATCCATGATAAATTCACCCCAAGCTTCTGAACAAAATAAAGCATTTACTAAACATATTGTTGATGCTATGATGAAAGCTTTGGAAGAAAAATTGGAGTTAGAAGTTTCAATTCCTAGAAAATTACATGATGAGTGGGAACCTACTATCAAAGTCAAGATTAAAAATTATGAGTATTTTGCATTATGTGACTTGGGTGCTAATGTTTCTACAATTCCGAAATCTTTATGTGATGTGCTTGGTTTTACCGATATAGAAGAATGCTCTTTAAATTTGCACTTGGCGGATTCCACTATTAAAAAGCCTATTGGAAGGATTAATGATGTTCTTATTCTTGCAAATAGGAATTATGTGCCCATAGATTTTATTGTTCTTGATATTGATTGTAATCCGTCTTGTCCAATTATTCTTGGTAGACCGTTTTTGCGCACTATTGGTGCCGTGATTGATATGAAAGAAGGCAATATTAAATTTCAATTTCCACTAAGGAAGGGTATGGAACACTTCCCTAGAACAATAATTAGGCCTCCATATGAATCAATCATGAGGGCATCTTATGGATCTCGAAACAAAGATGACAAAACTTAGATCCTTGCATTATGCCTAGCTAGGGGCGTGAAACAATAGCGCTTGTTGGGAGGCAATCCAACGAATAAAATTTATTTTTGCTTTTTGCTTTCTGTTCTTGAAAGTTTGCACAATTATGATACTGTTATAATTGTGTTTTTTGTGTTTTAATTAGTGTTTTTGCTAAGTAAAACCTTTAGGATTGATTTGGGTGATAGTTGATTTGATCTTGTTGGAAAACAGAAACTTTTGCGTCCAGTAAAACAATTTTTAAAATTCATAGCAGAGAAGAAAAATTCTGATTTTTTTACACAAGATTTATATACAAATTTCCTATGTTTTCCTAATTTTTCAGAATTTTTAGAAATTCATAAGTATTCAAAATATTCATATTGCTACAGACTGTTCTGTTTTTGACAGATTCTGTTTTCTTTGCGTTGTGTGCTTGTTTTGATGATTCTATGGTTTTCTTTGATGATTTTTTGCCATAGAAAAGTTGGAATACAGTATATATAATGCAAGAATAAAATATGAATTGGTTTGCTACAGAACTTATAGTAGTGATTTGCTTTCTTATACTAACGGATCTCACGAAGGTTTTGTTGAGTTTTGTGTGATTGAAGTTTTCAAGTTTTGGGTTATCTTATGATGGATGAAGGAATAAGGAGTAAGAAGAGCCTAAGCTTGGGGATGCCCATGGCATTCCAAGCTATTATCCAAAGAGAAGCAAGCAACTAAGCTTGGGGATGCCCCGAGTGGCATCCCCTCTTTCTTCTAACGACCATCGGTATTTTACTCGAAGCTATATTTTTATTCGTCACATACTATGAGTTTTGCTTGGAGCGTCTTGTATGATATGAGTCTTTGCTTGTTTTGCTTTATGTTCTAAGTCATGAATCCTTGCTGGACACACCTATTTGAGGGAGCCAAAATTATGCCATGACTTGTTAGAATTGCTCTCTATGCTTCACTTAAATTTTTATGAGCTATGGATTTGCTCTAGTGCTTCATTTATATCTTTTTGAGCACGGCGTGCTTTAGTATTTTTGAAGAAATTCTCTCTTGCTTCACTTAAATTAATTTGAGAGAAATAAATATCATGCTCATGATCTTCACTTATATTTGTTTGAGCTTATCAAAAGCAACACATGAAAATTAGTCCCAAAGTGATAGATATCCAAGAAGGATATAATAAAAACTTTCATGAAGATCATTGGACAAAATAAACTTGATTCCTTGTAATAGTATTGAGATATGATGATGTGATATGTGAGTTA
Organism: Thinopyrum elongatum; assembly: GCA_011799875.1. Lineage (NCBI taxonomy): Eukaryota > Viridiplantae > Streptophyta > Magnoliopsida > Poales > Poaceae > Thinopyrum > Thinopyrum elongatum. The sequence goes on from CM022303.1 coordinate 564,694,513, forward strand.
TGTTGATGAGTAATTGTGCTTTAGTAAGAATATTGGTGTTAAGGTTTGAGATTCCCTATGCAAGCACGAAAGTCAATAGTCATGCAATGAAATTATATCCTACTTGTGAAGCATTATTCGGTGTTAATTATGCTTAATGCTCGCTTATGAGATTATTTGTTTTTTGGTTGGTTGCTTCTCAATCTTTTGCTAGCCTTCATTTTGCACTAAGTATGATCACTACTTGTGCATCCAAAACCCTTTAAACCAGTTTTGCCACATGAGTCCACTATATCTACCTATATGCGGTATTCTTTTGCCGTTCTAAGCAAAATTTGTATGTGCCATCTCTAATTTTCAAAATAGACTTCTCTTTTGTGTGTTCGTACCGCTCGCGAGGCGGTGAGGGGTGGCTAATATTTTCCATGCTAGATGTGTTATTCTCACGATGAGTGTTTATTCACTTGTCATTGCACGAGAGTAAGGCAAAGGTATTAGGGATGCCTAGTCCCGAAATGAAAAAAATGAATTTACTTTATGTTGTCAAATAATAAATTCCTTGGAAAGTGTTGGTATGGAGGGCACCCGTGGATACGGCTAGCCATGGAAAGTGAAAGAAATGGTGGAAAAAGGAATAAACTTTATTTTCTGTTTGGGAGCCGCCTATGATATATCTAGCATGGAAAGTGTTGGGAACTCTAAGTAGTTTTCATTGGTGGGAAAGGCACACCTCCCAAAATGTTTTTATCTCTAAGTTTTTCGCTTTGAGCTCTGGCACCTCTACAAATCCCTACTTCCCTCTGCGAAGGGCCTTTCTTTACTTTACGCAATTATTATTTTTAATTTGAGTCTCCATCTTCTCTTATAAAGCACCAACTAGGAGGCACTATGATCGTACTTGAGCATTGGGTGTAGTTAATATGCGAGTGTGTTTCATGAATGGATCAATGGTTGAGCATGATGGGCTAGGGATAACTTATTTTAGCGTTGATATTTTGAAAGACATAGTTGCTTGTTGATATGCTTGAGTATTTAAGTTATCATGTCAAAACTAGACTATTGCTTTGAACCATATAAAAGTCCAAATGTCCATGCTATAAAAGAAAGAATATGATATGACATGTTAGGCAGCATTCCACATCAAAAATTCTGTTTTTATCATTTACCTACTTGAGGACGAGCAGGAATTAAGCTTGGGGATGCTGATACGTCTCCAACGTATCTATAATTTTTGATTGTTCCATGCTGTTATATTATCATTCTTGGATGTTTTACAATCATTTTATAGTCATTTTATATCATTTTTTGGTACTAACCTATTGACATAGTGCCAAGTGCCAGTTGCTGTTTTTTGCATGTTTTTTACATTGCAGGAAATCAATACCAAACGGAGTCCAAACGTAGTGAAACTTTTTGTGGAATTTTTTTGGACCAGAAGACATCCAGTGGGCCGAAGAAGCGCCTGGGAGGTGCTCCGAGGGGAGCACAACCCACCAGGGCGCGCCTGGAGGCCCAGGCGCGCCCTGGTGGGTTGTGCCCACCTCGGGTACCCCCCAAACCACCTCTTTACTCTATAAATACCCCAATATTCCAGAAACCCTAGGGGAGTCGATGAAAATCAATTCCAGCCACCGCAGAGTCCAGAACCACCAGATCTAATCTAGACACCATCATGGAGGGGTTCACCACTTCCATTGGTGCCTCTCTGATGATGCGTGAGTAGTTCTTTGTAGACCTACGGGTCCATAGTTAGTAGCTAGATGGCTTTCTCTCTCTTGTTTGATTCTCAATACAATGGTCTCTTGGAGATACATATGATGTAACTCTTTTTGCGGTGTGTTTGTTGGGATCCGATGAACTTTGAGTTTATGATCAGATCTATCTTTTTATCCATGAAAGTTATTTGAGTCTTCTTTGATCTCTTATACGCATGATTGCTTATAGCCTCGTATTTCTTCTCTGATATTTGGGTTTTGTTTGGCCAACTTGATCTATTTATCTTGCAATGGGAAGAGGTGCTTTGTAGTGGGTTCGATCTTACGGTGCTTGATCCCAGTGACAGAAGGGGAACCGACACGTATGTATCATTGCTACTAAGGATAAAATGATGGGGTCTATTTCTACATAAATAGATCTTGTCTACATCATGTCATCGTTCTTATTGCATTACTCCGTTTCTCCATGAACTTAATACACTAGATGCATGCTGGATAGCGGTCGATGTATGGAGTAATAGTAGTAGATGCAGGCAGGAGTTGGTCTACTAATATTGGACGTGATGCCTATATAATGATCATTGCCTGGATATCGTCATGATTATTTGAAGTTCTATCAATTGCCCAACAGTAATTTGTTCACCCACCATTTGCTATTTTTCTCGAGAGAAGCCACTAGTGAAACCTACGGCCCCCGGGTCTCTTTTCCAATATATTTTCTTTCAAGATCTGTTTTACTATTCGCTCTTTTATTTATTTGCAACTTTTATTTTTAGATCTATTAAACCAAAAATACAAAAATACCTTGCTACACTTTATTTTATTTGGCGTTCGATCTATCAATATTTACTACTCTCTCACGTTCGTTTGCTAATTTTTTGCGCCCTTGCCCGAAAGGGATTGACAACCCCTTTTACATGTCGGGTTGCGAGTATTTGTTATTTGTGTGCAGGTGTTGTTTACGTAGTGTTGCTTGGTTCTCCTACTGGTTTGATAACCTTGGTCTCATCACTGAGGGAAATACCTACCGCCGCTGTGCTGCATCATCCCTTCCTCTTTGGGGAAATACCGACGTAGCTTCGAGCCGCATCAGCGGCGATGATGCGATGCTCGCGGGCATGCTGCTGGAGAACGCGCTCGTCCACATTGTGAGCGGCGAGGATCCGATGTTCGCGGGCGTGCTGCTGGAGCACGCGCTCGTCCACGTCGAGAGCGGCGATGATGCGATGTTCGCGGGCGTGCTCTCGACGATGCGATGCTCGTGGGCATGCTGCTGGACGCGCTCATCCACATTGTGAGCGGCGAGGACACGATGCACCTCCTCGTGACCGACCAGGGCGTGCTGCTGGAGCACAGCTCCCCCTCGTGGCCGACGAGGGCGAGCCGCTAGATCACACTATCCTCCGTGTGGACAGTCAGTGCACGCTACTCGCGGCCGTAGAGGGCGTGCTCCACCTCGGCGATGTCGGAGACTCCATTCTCGTCCCAGGCCGCGGTGCCGTCCACTTCGGCAATGGCTACGTGCTCCGGTGGGTGTTGTGTCCATATGGGAGCTATGATCTACAGTACCAGTGAGGGCGGGTGGTGACCTTTTCATGGTTTCACATGGTCTGAGGAGAAAAATAGAATCGGAAGTAGCACAATATGTTGGAACGTGTCGGAGGAAGGCTGGCAGGAGCAGTAGAACAAACATCACACGCGCACCATATTTTGAGAATGGTTTAATGTAATTTGTGTGAAATGGATCTGTGTGGATGTACGAGTAGTACATCCATATCATTGACATTCATGCACGCAACAAACATTTGTGTGCATGATTTCACCCTATTTTCATATTCTGTTTGGGAGTGGATTTGATTTTTGTAATCGGAGCTCATTTTTGTAGTTGGTTTCAATTTAGACTATGCATGTATTATTGCGAGAGATAAATATAGAGATAATGTTTGTGTGACAAAGAGGGGGGGAGGCAGCGATACCTAACGAGAGAGGGGCATATGCGTGTTTGAAAGACTGTGTGTGTCGTAGAGAGAGGAGTGTCCGAAAGGGAGAGAGAGGGTGTGTGCGTGTGCGTGTGTGTGTTAGAGAGAGAGAGAGGTGCGTGTAACGTCGGGATCGACAAGGTTACGAGGTTGAGGATATGGGAGAGCGATAGTGTGTGTGCGATGAAGGGACACATAGACATCGTCTGTTTGCATGTGAGAGAGCTGGATAGACCTCGACAGCACGGCTGGCTAGGGGTGGAAGGTTATGTGTGGTAGAAAGAGATAGTAGAGAGACAGATGAATGCTTGTTTCTTGCAAGGAGACCTAACTACATAGATGGGGGTAGCAAGAAGAAGAGAATGGTGGTGTGCCTTTTTTCATGGGATGAAAGAGAGACCAAGAGACACACATCGTGTGGAGAGGTGTGTGTGTTTCGAGAGAGAGAGGGAGGCGTAGACCTGAATAATGAGATGGGTGCTCATATGTATGTTATAGGGAAGGAATTGTCTAGGTGGTAGTCTTATGATGGCGACCCAATCTTTCAATGAGAGTGGGGATAAGTATCGATTTGGTGGATTTTGACGTTGACGATCCAACTATATCGTACCCGGTGATACAAATCGACAATCGTTACTAAACAAATCTTCGATGGACGATGATCTTGTCGTATGCACAAAATCAACCTGAATAACGAGATGGAGTTCCTACAAGCAACCGAAGAACTGGCTAGAACTAAGATAATGCAATCATAATTGTGAGTATGAATTAATTAAGGATAATGGTGGGGTTGCTGGTACTGAACAAAAGGCGGTAGTCCTACACACACCCCGCCGGCTAGAACTAAGATAATTCAATCGTAATTGCGAGTATGAATTAATTAAGGATAATGGTGGGGTTGCTGGTACTGAACAAAAGGCGGTAGTCCTACACACAACCCGCAAATGCAAAATATAGCGAAGCAAAACAATGTGTAAACAACAACGCGAGTTCTAACCTAGAAAAAGGGTAGTAGCCTTATTTATATCTATAGACTATAATACTATATTTTTTATTTGTATAGTTATATGTATATCTATTCCACTCCCTCCGTTTGTAATTTACTCCGCACGTATATAGCTTTCACTGCACCCAAATTTTATAAAGCCTGACAGAATTTGGTGAAAACAATATGAACATTTACACTAACAAATTTACACGATGTGGAAATAAAAGCAATGATGAATCAAATGATATATATATTTGGTGGTGTATATGTTAATACTTTTTCCTACAAATTGTTGAAAGTATACAAAGTTTGACTTTAGAGAAACCCAATATGCGGTATTATATATTATATATTCATTATTTTTCGGAGTCAACGCGTGTATTTGCACGTACACGATATAAACCATTGATTGATGTTGATCCAATGGTCCAGGTGGCTGTGATTCGGATCTACTATAACCTAATTGTACCCATACACGTTCTTCTCGAACGAGCAGCACGACAGTGTGATCGATCCACACAAGAAGCTCTAAATAAGACCTCCAGACATGCCACATGGCTTCATGGGTGCCCCCCACATCATATTATTCATACTACGTTGATTAAAAAAAAGATAAATCACCCAAAACAAGATCTTCCCGTTTTTTGTTCCTACGATGCTGTGCCGTGCACGTACCTAGTTGTATAGTGGTAGTAGTAGTACAAACTTCGTAGTAGGAGTAGTAGGGAGTTCTCCTACTCTATCAACGAGTCCCATCTGACACCAAATTTCTTGGCTTCCGTGCTACAGCTAGATCTTCCCCTCCTCGTTTCTGTTTTCCAACGCGGCGGGCGGGGTGCGGTTTGTCGATAGTCGGTTTGCTTAACGGTGGTCCCACATGAAAATGAAAATTCTAGGCAACACGCCTTCCCTAGCTATGTGGCGTGCCGGACGGGCCGTGGAGTACTCCCGATTCCCGGGCGTGTGGGGGTGCGACGCGAACGCTGTAGGCCTTTTCCTTTTACTAGCAACTAGCAAGATGCCCGTGTGTTGCACGGAACATCAAGATGCATTTGTATGAGTAGTTTATCTTGTGGGAGAAAAGGATGAACGAGGGAAGGCCTTATTTGCAAATGTGGAGAGGGGTGTGGGTATCTTTTTGCAAAATTGCCATACTTTCCTTCCTATCCGTCAGATATAAATCGGACGGCCTATATTGCAGGATGGCAGGCACACCATCATCACCAACTCTGTTTTTTATAAGAGTAGAGAAAGAGTAGAGATGTGCCCGTGAGTTGCAATGGATCCAAAGTAGAATAGTACTTGTTCACAAACTTGAAAGAAAACACTCTTGTTTTGATATACATATACCACTAAAAATATATTACGTTTCACTCAAATATATTTCTCAGGCTGTTTTGATGAGGTGAGGGAGGGATGTGGTTGCTTTCAAGATAATAAGGGGTTTTCTGCAAATTGGAGCAGAGAAGTGGGCTATTGTTGCAAAAATGCCACAACTTACCTCACAGTCGTTCGATGCAGATCTAATGATCAGAAATGACGGATGGCAGGCACACCATCATCACCAACTGAGTCTTTTATAGGAGTAGAGAAACATGTATAAATTGTAATATTTGGTTCTGCTCCTTGGCATGATCGATAGATAGAAATAACGATTGGAAACGCTAGGGCGGGGCTTTTCCCGCCAGATAAGCAGGGTCATAGCTAGGTTGGTGCATCGTCGGTTTGGTCACATGCGGTCCCACATGTTGTAGTCATATAAAGCCTAGCCAATGCGCGTTAACCGGGGGGCCGGAACGACAGTGTGGTATGGGAGGGGGAAGGGAGACATGCTTCATGTACGTGTTCTAGTTTCTCGTTTTGAACTTGCGAACGTGACAGGCGTCCTGCACGAGTAGTTTTGAATTTATAAGTTCGGTCTCAGTTTTTGAATTTAGGAGTAGTTCGTAGGTTGGGTCAAGCATTGAACGTAAATTACGAAGTTGATGGAAAAGGTAAGCACAACTTATAAATTGACGGATGGTGTACTAGTTACAGTGATGCATATAATTGCCTCCAAATGTGAGCAAAGGGATCGCACATGTCTTTATTGACTGGAACGAGAATGCGATAGCACAATAAGAATTAAGGCCACGATGATGCGATCGCAGTGGTAGTTACAGGAGGCAAGAAGAAAGATGCATCCATCAACGTATGACCTCCTCCTCCTCGACTCAGTGCGTCGGGCCACCGACCGACAGCTTAGGAGCGGCGGCTTTTATGGCGAGGTCAAGGTGCTTCTCAACAAAGGCGTCCAAGGCTTCCAGCCGGTTGATGAAGGACAACATCGTAGCATCCTCACCGGCCTTGTAGATACCTATGTACACGACTTCCTCGTACACGTGGATGTTGTAGGTCAACGAATTCTTGCAGGGCGAGGCGCCTCGCGGCGAGCGCTACCTCCAGGTGGACATTCTTCGTTGCATCGACGGGCAGTCGCAGGGCCACCAGTGCTTGAAAGAGGTTCTCGCCATGGAGGCCGATTAGGGTGGCAGGCAATGAGGAGCCCGGGTGCACGGGCTGGAGTAGTACGGCGATGTCGTCCACGAGCTTCTTGACGACGGTGAACTTGTTGATGGTGGCAACGATCATCTTGTCCAACTGAGAGTCGTAGCTGGCGTCAACGATGGCCATGAACCAACCGGTCACCAACACCCTCTGGAGACGATCCTCGGTGCCATGCCGCAGGCCGGTGTTGTGGACCATCTGGCACAGCCGCTGGCCGCTCGCGTGCATCGTCTCCATGGGTCTGGAGTGAGCACTTTTGCGCTTAGTGTAGGTGCTTAGGTGCGTACGATGTGGTAGATGCATTGGAATGGAGGGGCGCCTTTATATGAGTGCAAACTGCGTTGCATTCACATCGTGCTGCCTCTTTTCCCTCAGCATGCTAATTAAAGGAGGATGCATCATTGGCCGTTCAACATTTCGGGAACCGCTACCCTCTCCCTCGTCTGCATTAAAGCCGTATCGGGAACTCTCCTGGTTTACTCAATATATTTTTACCATCCTGGTTTACTAGTGGTAGCTGTCAAATCGAATAGTACTGCACCGCCCGCTGCACGCCCGACTGAACACACCTCCTCGCCTCCATCAAATGCCTCCGTTAAAACCGCATGCAAACCGAGAAACCTACCCCAGCCACACGTCCGTTCATGAGCAGGCCGGAATTAAACGCAACGCCGGCCGAGCTCCTCCCGTCCGCCCTCAGTTTAAACAAGGCCAGACGCCGGCCAAGCTCCTACCGTCCACCCTCTATTCAAACGAGGCCAGACAGCGGGCAAGAATCGCACCCCTCCACCGGTCCCCCATCTCCTCCTTCACAATTTTCTCCACTCTTCTGATGGCTTCCGAGGAGCCATTCTCCGGCATACTACCCGGCTGGGTGGCCAGCCGAGCCCTCCGGATACGAGCGAGGCCGCTCGGTGCTTCACCTACCTCGCCTGGCCCGACGAAGCCGGTTGCCACCCCAAGCCGGTGCGTGGTTCAGCAACTCGCCGCTCCAGTTTAGCTCGATGAGGAGTGGTGAGTTGCTCCACGCCGACACGGCGGCGAGCACGGCGGCACGGGCGTCATAGCTGCCGCGTCGTACCACACCACCAGTGTCTGCGGCTGCGCCTCCTGTGTCTGTGGCCGCGCCTCCCGCGCCCGCGGCAGCGCCATGCAGGCAGAGACAGAAGCCGGGTGCGCGGAGAGCGACGAGTCGGTGGCCAGCTTCTCCGTGTCCGCCACCATCATCGAGGAGAAGTAGAACACGGGAGGCCGCCGCCGCTTGGGTCCCATGAAGGCCACCGCCGAGGCGACGACTGCGTATACAGGTGGTCTCTTGGCTGCTTCATCTGTTGCGAGGACCTTTGTCGACCCCACTAGTGTCTGCCGGACATGAGGAAGACTAAGGGATCCGTGGGGGGCCATTTAGATTAGGTATTAATTATACCATGAGAGCCAGATTAGCACCGCTTAGTTCATGTAAATGTAATGAAATTCGTCAGGTTTACATGAAGATCCGTCTTTTTTATACGAAATCCTTCATGCTTATATGAAGTCAGTCCGTGTTTGCACAAATTTCCTCTGGTTGGTTAGAGTTGTGAAAATGGATGCCGCCGGCGTTGGATGTCGTCCTCCGCAGAAGGAAGCGGGAGGAAATTTGCCGGTTGACTAGGAGATGCTCTTATGCTGGAAATAATAGAGTCACATCCAGTCCATTTGAGTTAATTGCGTGTATGATTCTCCCTCTATAAAAAGTTAATTGCATGTACAGTGTACATGACTTGCAGGGTGGCTACAGATTCGTAACAGAAAATTAAAAAGAAACAAATACAGCCTTAATCTTGTATTCTAAGTACTCTGTGGGTTCCACTGTTAGTATAGTAGCGAAAGAAGTATATATTAAAAAATATAAAAATCTAAAGTTTTATTAAGACAGAATTCGAACTCAGGTCATCGCGTTGCGAGCATCCGGCGCTAACCAGTCCACCAGATGTTCGTTGTGGACGATGCAGGAGATATATCCCTAATCTTATAAGGCTGGTCGTAATGGGGAGATTCATTTACTCGTATCATGCATATGATACTAGTGTATGGTACTACTTCCGTAATGCATAGTATCATAAGTTAGTATCTTAGCCTTCGGTGTCGGGAAGTGTGTGTTTGTGTGTTTGAGAAAGAAGCCAGTAGATAGATTAGTATCAAGATTGAGGTGTCACCCTACTCCTTCGGTGTCGGGAAGTGTGTGTGTGTATGTTTGAGAGAGAATCCAATAGATAGATTAGTATGAAGATCGAGGTGTCACCCTACTCCTTCGGTGTCGGGACGCGTGTGTGTGTGCGTGAGAGTGTTTGGGGGGGGGGGGTGCCAGTGACACTTAGATATAGGGAGAAGGAGTTTGTGTGATACATATCTATATTAAGGGATAGGTAGATAGCATGTGTGCGAGGCATGCTTAAAGCATCACGGAGATAAACAAGCGGTGAGCATGCAAGTGCCGGAAAAAAATGAAGAGAGAAACAATGTCTGCGCGCGCGCGCGCACGTGTGTGTGTGAGCGAAATCTCAAAACAAAGGGCGCTCTGCTGGAATCCCATTGTATGTATTCATATGGTTCCAGGACTCGAGTTAACCTTACGCATATGTGTGTGAGACATAGTTATACTTTGAGACATTAGTGGCGGTGGGTGGGCGGAATCACTACCAAAAAAAACCACTTCCGTGATGATACGTGTTTGTCATAGTAGGTCACATTTTCTGTCATGCATGTACATCCATGACGATTTTATGACAGAATCAAGATAGTCATACATGTGCTGTCGTAGAAGTGTTCCATGACAATACCAAAATTATCATCATGGAAGTGTCCACTTCCAAGACAATAAATGGCGCGTCATGGAAGCGCTTTCGTCAAGGGTAACCGACATGTGGCATCCACCGTAACGGGTCGCCATTAAGCTATCGGGTTCCGGTTTGGATCCGATAACCCGTTAACAGCCCGGACCAATGGGGATTTTCCATGTGTAAAATTCCCATTGGCCGGCGGATCCACGTGTCGGCCCAGCGTTGTGACAGTTGTCATCCAGCGAATGGACGGGACACGCCTATGATACGTCGACACGTGGCTCGGCCCAACAGTGGCCCATTCAGGTCAAAAGGTAACGGCCGGCCCACTTAAAGCCTGTTAGCGGCTTGTTCGCATATAGCCCATTTACAGCCCGCTAACTCATGGCCCATTATGGCCTATCCGAATTAGGCCCAGTAGCGTCATCTGGGCCGTCCAATATGATTCCAGCCCGTTTTAACTTCCGGCCCATGTATGGCCCATGACGTCTTTCGGCCCATATGAGGCCCTTTGTAACTCTTGGCCCATTAAAGGCCCGTGGTGAAACTGGCCCGTAATGAACAGTGTATCGCATTATACCCATTAACGGCCCATTATTCCATTGGGCCGTTTCCAGCCCGTGTTATCTTTCGGCCTTCTTAGGGCCCATTTATTCTTGGGCTGATTTGCAGCATTCGATTACTTACGGTCCGTTACTGGCCTGTTCCGGTTGTGGGCCAAATTCAGCCTGTCATTAAAGTCGGCCCTTTTGTGGCCCATTAATCCGTTGGGCCGTTTTCATAGCGTCATCAAATACGGCCCATTAACGACCCGTTATGCCTGTCTATAGAAACAAGCCCGTTATACTCATCGGCCTATTAACGGCCCGTTATGGTCGGCCCATGAACGGACAATTCCCACTCTAGCCCGTTTACGACCCATAAAGCGGTCCGTTATTGGCCCATGTTTGGCCAACCGATCATACGGCCCGTAGAAGGCCCATTGATTCTACGGCCCGTAGAAGGCCCATTGTTTCTACGGCCCGTAGAAGGCCCATTGTTTCTACGGCCCGTAGGAGGCCCATGGTCACTACAGTAGATATGTAGCCCATGGTTATTGTGGCCTAGGTTATTGCGTCCACTAGTAAACCGCGGAAAAAGAACTGCACTGACTACAAGCAAACAAATAAACAAGACAACAAGGAAATAAATAAGCAAGCAACTTACGCTAGGCTATCACGACTATTACACATATTACATCCACTGGGCATCAAAGTTCGCCACCAGCGCAAATATGGGGAACAAAACAACATATTACATACACTGGTTGTCAAAGTTGGCGACCAGTGCAAATAAACACCGCAGCAAAACAAGTCCAGCACTGAAACCACTTCACAAGAGCTCAAGAAACAATATCCTGGGTATCCACCATGCTGGCAAGATGCTTAGCAAGCTTATTAGCTTTCTCTTGTTTGGCGCTTAAATCCTCCAGCGCTTGCTGTTGCACCAGAAAGTATGCATCTGAATTCTGTAGGGACCTCCTCAGTCCTTCGGCTTCCTATCACAGCACATCTGATCGATGTCTTTCAACTTGAAGTTGAGACTCAAGAAGCCGAACTGATTCAGGCAGCGAGTTCGAAGAGCTGGTGCCAGCAGTAGTGGCCAGTAATTCGAACACTACATCAAGACAGGACTTCTGGGTTGTCTCACTGTCTTCAAGATAGTTTTTATCAACTTTCTTGGAGACCAACAGGGATGTCTCACTATCTTGAACCTTATCTGCATTACTTCCTTTACCATTGCATAACGGGGTACTCTTCTCCAATATTTTGTCCGCATTCTAAAAGAGAAACAAGCAGACACATCACAGGTTTACCATGTTGTATATGAAACTCATTTTGGTAAACCAGTTCAGTAGTAAGGTGGACATGATAATAGAATGAAACAAACATATATCTATGTAGTATGGTCACTGTATGGTCTATATCATTCTAGTTTATGTTGCCAAATCAAGATAGAGACAATTCAAATCATATCTGTTTAAGACAAAGCAGCATAGACATAATATAAGTGTGGGAAACTACACAGCACTAACAACACTTGTAATGTGCATGGCATGAGAACATAACTGTTTATTCAATTGAAACTGAAATCAACACAAAGCAAATTACAACAGCAAACATGTTAAAGAAACAGGTTTAAAACATACCTGTTGCGCCATTGGAGTTTCAATTGCGTCCTTCAAATTTGAAATTAGTTGGTATGAGTAAATACAGTGATGCAAGAGCAAAGGAGTATGAACCATAGCTACGGAACATGACCTGAGAACAATTCTTCTTCTGCTTTAAGCGTTTACTTGGGGTTCAGAGTGGTGGTCCTCATGCTTTGGGCACTGCAGTTGCCTTACTAACTGCTTGTGTTTGGGTGCTCTGTGGTGGAGACGGTGTTGTGTCAACTGGAACTGGGTTACTATCTGCTAGGGTTGCGGTTAGAAGGGGTGTAGCTGGTTCTCTGTCCAACTGGGTAGGGGTACAATCTACGTGAGTCTGGGTTATGTGTGGTGGGGCTGGTTCTTGGGCAAGTACAACCGTGGTTCTATCTGCATCGACGGGTAGCACGATCTTTTCTGAAGACCGTGTTTTTACTCCCATAGATATTGCCATCACCCCCTCCAATTCAAATGGCTGATAAACAAGAAAAGTAATTGAATGTACAGACATTGTAAGATAGACAGGTGCAATGGATAGTAGCGAAGAAAACAGGGCATGAAATAATTCACATTTAATTGTCTAACGAAACAGGATAGCATGACATAATTTCACATATATGATGGCTAATTAAACAGGATAGCATGACACAATTTCACATATATGATGGCTAACTAAATAGGATAGAATGACATACTTCAAAATATGATGACTATGTAAACAGGATGACATGATATAACTATACAATGTGTCTATTAAAGTGGTTGGCATGCCATAATTCACAAACATGCCATCGATGGAAACATGATGGCATGATATAATTCACAGATAGAATGACATAATTCAAAATATGATGACTATGTAAACAGGATGAGATGATATAACTATATTATGTCTTTAGAAAATGGGTTGGCATGCCATAATTCAGATACATGCTTTCTATGTAAACATCATGGCATGATATAATTCAAATATATGATTTATATACTAAGCAAGTGAGCAGAGGGCAATCACATATATGATGTGTCAACTAAGCAGATCGCATTCAATATTGTGTATATGATGTAAAAACTAAGCATTGCAAGACAACATATGCATCATATGAGTAATATAACCCTGCCAAGTTTGAGCATACACCTCAAGGGGAAAATAGGACTGGTCATCTGCCTCTGAATCCTCCTCTGAGGAGCTATCTATAACCAGCAAGATATGTGCTTCAGCAGGTAGCATTGTCTGCTCTGAAGACCTTGTTTTCACTCCAGATTTTTCCATCACCAATTCAAATGGCTGATGCACAGGAAGAGCAGTTGAATATACAAACATTGTCGATAAATGGAATGAGTAATACAAAAAAAGGATGGCATGATATAATTCACATATATGACGCTTGGCTAAACAGCATGGCATTGCATAATTCACATACATAATGCCTTGCAACAAGATAGCATTGCATAATTCACATATATAATGTCTTTCAACAAGATGGCATTGCAAAATTCACATACATGGTAATTAGACACTAAACAGGTGGCATTCACACAAAGCATGTCTAAACTAAGCAAATGACATGCCAATGCAAGACACCATATGCACGATATGAGCAATATAACCCTGCCAAGTTAGAGCATGCACCTCGGGGAGGGGGGAAATAGGATTGGTCATCTGTCTCTGAATCCTCCTCTGAAGAGCTATCCGTAACCAGCAAGACATTCGCTTCATAAGATAGCATTGTCTGCTCTGAAGACCTTGTTTTCACTCCAGATTTTTCCATGACCGTGTCGAATGGCTGATGCACAGTTAGAGTAATTGAATGTACTAAAATTGTTGACAAATTTAATACGTAATAAAAAAAGGATGGCATGATATAATTCACATATAAGATGACTGGCTAACCAGGATGGCATTGCAAAATTCACATATATGATGCCTGGCTAAACAAGATCGCATTGCATGATTCACATATATGATATAGAAACTAAACAGATGGCATTCACACAATGCATGTCTAAACTAAGCAGATGACATATTTTATGTATAAAGTAAGCAATGCAAGGCACCATATGCATGATATGACCAACATCAGCATGCCAAGTTAGAGCAAAAGACCTCAGGGGGTAAATAGGAGCGGTCTGCTCCCTCTGAATCCCCCTCTGAACAGTTATCTTCCTCTTGATTATAGTCTGGAATGGGGGGAGGGGGGTTGCTTTTGCGCCCACCATGGAGCAATGTCTGCTTGAAATTTTATTGCCACGCAAGGCTCGTCTCTTTTGCTCTACATGTTCGGTACCATTGTGTACAATAACTGACATGCATAGGAATAAAACATAGTGAGATTATGTAAGGAGTGCATGCACAAATCCAGAGTGATGGTAGCAAACTGTGGATAGACCCAAAACCAATGATAGCAGGCAGATAATAGCTTCAGTTAAAAAATACAGATAATGGCTCCTTTAATGTTTGTTTCCACCCAACATGAAACTCATAGTAGACACCCGAGATTAACCAGATAGTAGACAAATAGTATTGATTGCTGCCCCAATATGTAGCCCACAACCATTTAAAAACTCAAGTTTGAGCATTATTTTGGACCTGACTCGGAGTCTAATCGGTGAAAAGGACGATAAAGTAGCATGTCATCATATTAAGCGATGCATAATGTAAGCAGACACGAAAGAGTGCGACCTCTCTTGTGGACCCGTGTAGTCCTCAAGGTCATCTGCTCAGTTGATGATGGTAATGCAGTTGTCATGGCTGCCGGCGGCGGGGAAGAAGATCTGAGGCGGCGAAAGACAGTCTGGAGGGCGGATCCCTGCTGTGGTGAACCCTTCCATCATTGGAGCAGCTGAGCTGGGGTGGACCACAGCGCAGCAGGAGCGGGACAAACCACACAAGGTTTTCTTTGACACATATCTGTAACAGAAGTAATTCTGTAAGGGCTTCTTTGAATTGGAGGATTCTAACAATGCAGGGATAGGAAATACACAGGAATAGGATAGGAACGCACGTGCAAAACAAAGAATTTAAAAACACAGGAATTCTACCAATCTGGGTGTTTGGTTCACAAGAATTGGAAGATCACATGATGCAAAGAAGCATGGTGAGATTAAGTCAAAAGATAGGAAAATGTACGGTTATAATGCTATTATGCTACTATATCTTAGTCTTGTGCTTCATGAATAGGAATTTGAAAAGGAGGACAAGTGGATATTAATATTCCTACGGTTTTTCTTTCAAGGAGAGACTAAAGGAACAAATCCTACAGTTTTCCTTTGCTCCATTCCTTTGAACCAAATGCATGAAGAGTAGTACCATAGGAAACTTTCCAATTCCTATGTTTTTCCTTCACTTTTCCTTTCAAGCACTAGCGATTCTAGTAGGCAGGCTTGAACAGGGAAAAGCCTACACTCAAAAAATGTTTTTGTGCTACTTCTACTACTTTGGACCCAGGCCACTGCCCTACTAGCTCAACTCCCAGGCCCATCTACAAATGCACAGCTCAAATGCACATAAATAAATAATGATGGCGTTCAAGAGAGTCCATCACGGATAGCTAAGTTGCCTGGTACCTCACTGCTTGTCATATAGTAGGAGAAACTAATCGTATTTCACGTTACTACGTGTGCTCAGTGGACAATATATATAACATGTACAGTAAAAAAGCGATGCAACAAGTGTACAACCTCTTTGGCGAAGCCATGTCGATCTCAGCATGATTGGGTTGGTCGGTGAGGATGCGCCAGCTGATGTGGCTGTCGGAGGAGGGGAAGAAGATCTTAGGCGTCTAGAGATGGAGCCGAGGGTACTGCTCCGATGTGATGGAGGGTTTCGTCGTTGGAGCAGCTCCGGTGAGTTGTACGACGGCAAGGCTGAAGCAGGACAAGAGAGACAATGTTAACCTGAGTGGAATTCTAATAGCATCTTCAATAGATGATGTAAAATACATAACCACAAAGTGCTAGATGTAAAATACATTAGTCGCTCATCTCTGAACTTAACTGTCGAAACTGAATTTAACTGTCGAAACTGAATTTTACTGTCGAAACTGAATTTTGCTGTCGAAACTGAACGCACTAGTTGTAGAAAAGCATTAGCAGCAGCAGTAGCGCCCGGAGCAACAGCGTGTGCGAGAGCCAGGGCAGCTGGTCGTGTAGCAGCATCTCGGGTAGCAGCTGCAGGGGCTCGAGCGAGAGCAGGATCTGCTGCTCATGCAGCAGCGCGAGCAAGAGTAGAGCAGCAGCTCAAGCAAGAGCGAGAGCACCAGCGCGAGCAAGAGCAAGAGCAGACCAGGCAGGGGACCGAGAGCAAGAGCAGAGTAGTAACGCGAGTGAGAGCCAAAGCAGCAACAGCTCCTACTGATGTGGACGTCGCCGCCGAGGGAGCGACGTCGTGGAGGAAGTGGCCGGCGACGCCGCCGTTGATGGAGCCGCGCCATGTCGGCTCGGGACCAAGCGCCGGCAGCATCGTGAGATCGAATCAAGAAGAAAATGCAGCGATTAGTGTAGAACATCTTTAGTGGCGCCTATTAGGCGTCAGCTTCATCCGAGGAATCGGTGATGATGCTGCTCTTCCGGTGGTGCAGGTGAAGACGGCGGTGTGGGAATGGAGGTGGCGCGAAAGACAAGGGGAACATCGGGGCAGCTCCTTGGAGGTGGAGGACGTGGTGGCTGAACCGGCGGGACGATGAAATCGATGACGGATCCTCATCCGGTGCGGTGGATGAGGGACGTTGAGGTGTTGCGGTGGACGACGTCATCGGGGAAGAGGCTCCAGCTGGGTGGCGGACGGAGGAGGGGGTGGGGCTTCGTGGGTTTTCGCGGCCTCGGTGTATGAATGGGGGACGGAGGGGATAGGAGGGGGGGACCATGGCTTAGGGACGCGCTTGTCCGAAATGTGGGGTAAGTTATGAAAGTACCCCCACCGATTTGAGCTAGGCGGTTCTTTCGGTTTAGGGGTATCACGGGAATTTCGTGTGTCGGGATTTCGCAGGAGGTGGGAGATTTCGCGCGCGTTGTAATTTTGGGATAGCAAGGTGCGGGTTGAGATGGAGGGAGTTTTCGGAGCACAACGAGACAAAGAGATATCTTAAAATTTTGGGGTAACAAGGCGCGGGTTGAAGAGGCGGGAGTTTCGCAGCACGATAGACAGAGATGCTAGCTTGAAATTTCGGCATAACAAGGCGCGGCTTGAAATTTCAGGAGAACAAGCTTAACGTGTAAAAAAAAGACAATTCGCACCCCACTAGAGAGAGCCATGTCCCATTTTACTATATTACTAGAAATGCATTCAAATACAACAACAAAAACTAAAAAAATCAGGACAACAAGCTTAACGTGTACAATACTAAATCAATTTGCACTTCCCTCAACAATAAAAAAACAATTCGTGTTGTCTAGCATATGGACTAAATTTGAGTACATTTTCCCTGTTTGAATGGGATTATACTCGGGTTAGTTATACAACCATCTAAATATTATCTTCATAACATATTACATGAATATAGGAGTAGTAAATTCCCATATAAATATGAACTACATGTACATATGATCTTGAATTCAAATATATGTATCCATTTTATGTTGAATTCAAATCATAGCACATGTATGCTCTAGCTTGATGTTCGGAATCTAAACCATGTATGATACTACGTACAATGTGTTTAACACGCACAACACACACACACACACAAACACCATTTAGACTAGTAAGGTACACGTGCATTGCACGCATGAGATTTGGCAACCAAATTATGAATAAATACCACATTATAGCATGTAAGCTTTGAGTCATATATGCATGATGTAGATGTTCGTTTAATTCTTATAGTTCATCTCATTCAAAATCAATTAGTTTTTATAAAAAAGCTAATCTATTTTAAGATTCATGGAATTATGCGTTGTAAAGCATAAAGTAAAAACAAATAATGGCGATTCATCTAGAATTTTTTTTTGGGAAATTATGATACGGAAGATTCTAGAACAAAGGAGAAGTGCTTGTGTTTTGAGGTTTGTGCATTCTGCTTAAGTTCAACTATGGAGTCTTCTAGATTGTACATGTGGCAAAATCTGGTGGAATGTAGATGATATCCAACGGTCAGTAGTGCTCGGATTTGCCATCTCTGCACCGTCGGATTGGTTTCATCCAACGACCATCTTTCAAAGTTATTCGCACACTATATAGGGGCATAGATATGTGATGCGAAAGCCACCCATCATCTTCAATTTGAATAGTGTGTCCATGCATGGATGCAATGTGGCCAAACGATGCCTGCCATCGGTATCTCAAATTCAAATCAGTCTGACCTTGTTCAATGTGTATACAGTATAGCATGCTCGTTTCCAAACCACACCACGCATATCTCAGTTATATTCATGCATGCATGGGTTTCAAACATCATGATCTCTTATTCAAATATTTGAAGTCAACTTTACATTGATTATGACCTCACCTAGTCTTTTACACCCACATAGTCGTCTTCTCTTTATAATTGTACCACTAACTTTCTCTCGTGCATGCATGCACACACTACCACTCGGCATTATCCATCGCACACATGCAATCTTTTTCTTCAGGTCGGTCTCCCATGCATGCACAGACACACACCTCCCCCTCTTCATCACTTCGGGCATTCTTTATCTCTCACATGCATGCGCAACGATCGATGTTCCTCTATGTGTGTATATATATAGCTAGGTATTTTCCAGTTTTCCACACAAACCGATCAATCTATATATCTAGTAAGGTCTCACCCTCTTTCCCACGTACACATCGATCAATCTATACCTATAGCTAATACACCCACATTATCTATCCATCGTCTCCCTCTCATCATTCATGCCTTCCGCTTCATCTCTCAGACGCGCGCACAGTGGCGAATACAGGGGCAGCAAGGGCCCTGCCCCCCCTAACATCACTATATATTGAGGCTAATATGAATGTGATCAGTAGATCAATTGCTGGTAAAATGGTTTAAGTTGATGAATTGGCCCTCCCCATAAAGGATGAGCAATGCTTGGCCCCCTAGCTCATTTATTTTTCATGGCTCCGCCACTGCGCGCAACCGCGCACGTTCTCGTCCCCTCTCTTTAAATATCGATCTCGCACTTGTGCACTCCTTCATAGTCTCCCTCCACTTGGCCCCTCGCACCAGCCCCCCCCATATCCCAGTGCTTGTACGCTCGTAGAGCTCTTCCCTCTATATGTCTCTATCGATATCTCGCGCGGTCGACCCCTCCCCTCCCTTCTCGTATATCACCCGGCCCCATGCACATACATGTATGTATATAGGCCTCTCCTTCACACAAATTGTATTGACACGTATTCCCTCACCATATCTTAGTATCTCTCACACACACGGACTACGTGTGCGAAAGACAAGAGGTGCACACACGCACTCATTCCCACATACAAACGCGCGGGTGCACGGTGGAGCACATTTGTACAAAAAATGAGCGTGTAGAAAGGCTTTAGATGATGTGCCACTAGTCTATATCTATATCTATATCTATACCCCTATATAGTGTGCGAATAAATTTGAAAGATGCTGGTTGGATGAAGCCAATCCGACGGTGCAGAGATGGCAAATCCGAGCACTACTAGCCATTGGATATCATCTACATTCCACCAGATTCTGCCATATGTACAATCTAGAAGACTCCATGGTTGAACTTAAGCATAATGCACAAACCTCAAAACACAATTACTTCTCCTTTGTTCTAGAATCTTCCGTATCATAATTGCCCAAATTTTTTTTCTAGTTGAATTGCCATTATTTGTTTTTACTTTATGCTTTACAACGCACAATTCCATGAATCATAAAATAGATTAACTTTTTCATAAAAACTAATTGATTTTGAATGAGATGAACTATAAGAATTAAACGAATGTCTACATCATGCATATATGACTCAAAGCTTACAGGCTATAGTGTGGTATTTATTCATAACTTGGTTGCCAAATCTCATTCGTGCAATGCACGTGTACCTTACTAGTACTTCCAGTATATGCAAAACACGTAAATTAGAATTCCAATACAGTGTCTCTCCCTTTTTCAGTTAATATATTATGATTAAAATGATGTGGGGGCATCCATGAAGCCACGTGGCACATGTGGAGGCGTTGTCGCGACCTCCTTGGGTGGATTGATCACAGTGACGTGCTGCTGGTTCCAGAAGAATGTACTCATCCTCTCTCACGCACACTGGCAGTACGTGCACGAAGCGAAGATGTGCACGCATGCACTCATTCCCTCGCACGCACACGCGGGTACACGGTGGGACACATTTTTGTACGAAGATCCACCCCATGTGATAATTTGACGCATGTAAAGTCATTCACTTCATTGATGGTCAATTAATACAGTGCATGCAAATTGAGTGGACGTGAGGGAGGAAGTAGTTGAGAATGACATTACTACTCCACCGCGTGCATGCGAGTAGTTAAATCATGGGTTGTTACTTCCATTGGTCTCCTTCGTATTTTGTGCCAATTTTTGACCATAATTTTAAGTAACACAATATTTATGCATGTCATAAAAATTAATTTAATCGAAAACTATGTTCAAATGTGATTCCAATGATATAATTTTTGGTGACATGCATTAACGTTTTCTTAGTTAAATTTTTGGTCAAAAATTGGCACAAAATAAAAAGGGGGCCAATAAACCAGGACGCAGGCAGCATGATCAATTTTTGCCTGGGTTACTGTTGGTGTCCTTTGTATTTAAATATGGATGGAGTGGAGTACTACTCTTTATCTTAGCCTCGTAGGGCTCTCCCAGCGCCTACGCTCGCCTCCCCGCCTCGCCCACCGGATCTTGCTATGGAGGATACCGCCATGGATAATCCCTTAGATCCCAGGATCCTGCGGGCTGTCCTCTCGCTGCGGCCCGCAGCACTGCCACCTTTGAGCGAAACCCACATGTGTTTCAGAGGGGATCCATTGCTCTGGAATCACAGATCGGTGGCGCTGGAGGACATGCCAGGGCTGCATTTCAGGTGGTGGGCAGCAAGGGCAAATTGGATCGAGGAAGCGTCGCATCGACTTGAGACAAGTTCGAAGGAGCTGTGCCTGGCGAAGCACAAGGCGGAGGCGCAAGTCGATCTCAGGGGAGAGATGCCGAGGGATGTCAGCATCTGGCAGGGTCGCGTTGATTTTGAGTTGGGGCTAATGGCAGAGATCATATTCACGGAGTCGACTACGGAGGAAAGAACGCGCATGCCTGCGGAATGGCATGAGCAGCCGGTGCAACTGTTCAAATGGGCGGTAGGAGAAGCCAAATCACGGGACCAGCTGTGGCAGCGCCGCTGGGCATGCATCGTAGGCGAGGTGAGCTGCCCTCCTTCCCCGCCAGCGATGCATTGACCTACTCGGTTGCTGCTGCAGTGAACTTGCGGCGCCATGGCGATTTGCAACCGTGACAATCACTCCATCTATATGTATTGTATTCCTGCGAAAAAACTTGGTCGTTTGAAAAAAGATGGTAATTGATTTATCACTAGTTTTTGACTGCTTGGTCGTGAAAATCACCCGAAGCCACAACCAGAAGTCTCCATCGCGTAATACTTACGGTCGGTCGCACCAACAGATGGTCGGTCAGACCCATGACACGCATCGGCTTGGTCTAACATGTACGACCAATTACATAACTGACTTGTGCGACCGCATTTAAGCAGTAGTACTTGAAATTTGTGTTCCAGGAAACTCATCGGGAGCCGTTTTGGGCCTCGAAACCAAAACCATCAATTAATCTTTAGCTTGTTCCCATCACATTCCAAAGTAGTATTACCATGCTATAATTAAGTGCAAACCTGCTCACACCTAGTACGTATCAAACCTCAAACCTGCACATGTTCCCACTATGCAGGTTTTAGTACTAGTGCTAGTACTAGGTTATAAAAAGGGGAACTACCTAGCCGAAAATCACTCTACCTTCCTCCTCATAAGTCTTTCTTGTTCGTCCGTCCTTGCCATGGCCGGTGTCCAGAGCTCTAGGTCGAGAACTACTCATAGCAAGGGAGCGGCGACCAAGGCCGCGGAAAAAAAAGAGAGGGCTCGCCGCCTCGCAGAGACCTCGAAAGATCACTCACGGGCAGGCGAGGGCTCCCAGGAGCACCCTAGCCGCGGAGGCGAACATGCCGAGCTGGCAGTGCTGGAGTCGTTATCCCTCGACGACATGCCCGATCAGCTAAATAAGCAGAAGGAGTTCATCGACGGCTTGGTGGAGCTGCTAAAGGAGAGCCTCGACGACATGCCTGCTGAGCTCAATAAGTGGGAGGATTTGACCGCCAGCTTGGTGATGCAGCTGAAGGAGAGCATTGCCTCGGGTAAGAAGGAGACCGACGAAATCCTGCAACTTCAGGAGGACAAGGCGAAGCTCCGCCACGAGCTTGACCTGCTGAAGGAGGAGAACGCTGGCTGGAAGAAGCTGCATGAGAAGAGTAGTTCCTCGGTGAAGATGCTGCACGCCCTCGTCATGGAACAGAAGGAGGAGTTGGCGAAGCTCCGCATCAAGCACCCGGCTGTTGTCAAGGTACGTAATGTGGCCATGGAAGAGATGATGAAGGCTCGCGTCGAGAAATCCCGCGTCATGGACAGAATGAAGAAGATGGCGGAGGATACGAGCGAGGAGATGAAGGTCATGGAGGTGATGAAGAAGCAGTTAGGACTCCGCGGTCAACTCTTCATGAAGTAGAGAGCAGCGCCCCAGACTTGTGTCTGCGTCTTCCTTCTTTTTTGGGGGGGCAATCTTCCTTCTTCTTTTGCTCCTGTGTTTCTTCTTTTGATTCTGGTGTTTCACCGCATGTGTCACGTTCTCTGCGAGGCACGAATAGAACAATGCTAACGATGAGCGGCACCGTGGGATCGCCATGTCGCACTGGGCTGCCGTGTTTCGCGCTCCTCCGTCGTACTAGTCCTACTCCAGTGGAAAACTTGAGTATACCACACGGTTCTTTGCTCCTCCTCTGGTCATCGGCAACATTTATACGAGCAGTCAAATCACAAGGTCCCACCTTCCAGCAGTAATGAGCCATCAAATCACAAAGGCCCTCGCCTCTCGTGAAACCGACCAAGCGAGACTGCCTCGCCCTCTAGCCTTTTAAATGTACTTTTGTACAGTAGTACTAGTATCGATGGATTGCGCCATGGAGCAAAACTAACAAGATGAAATTAAAGAAAAAAGGTGGTACATATAGAGAGTGCTCGTCGCCAAATTATGCATATAGTACTATTAAAAAAGCTAGTACGTGCTTAGATGGGGTGCTAAAGTCTATTAAAGAAATTAGCATACGTATTTAATTCTTTGACAACTAAACTCCTTCATGCTTTGCGTAAACTTCTCTCATTTAAGTTTTTTTTACATTACTTCTCTCTATATCTATATCTATACTCTTATAAAAATCAGAGTTGGTGATGATGGTGTGCCTGCCATCCTGCAATATAGGCCGTCCGATTTATATCTGACGGATAGGAAGGAAACTATGGCAATTTTGCAAAAAGATACCCACACCCCTCTCCACATTTGCAAATAAGGCCTTCCCTCGTTCATCCTTTTCTCCCACAAGATAAACTACTCATACAAATGCATCTTGATGTTCCATGCAATGCAGGGGCATCTTGCTAGTCTCATTTAAGTGTTTTGCGTATGTGCCATGCTTAGAGCGTGGTTATAGTATAGCCAATATGATATTGGCCATATCATATATAGTACGTATATAATGTGAAGAAACGAGTGGTAGTACTACCAACTATAAGATGAACTGTAAGAAATACTAGTATGTACGTACTGAAGAGTTTAAAGTAACGAGAAGGAGCATAACATAGTTCTGCTGGGGGCTTAGCACAACACACCCCTCAAATAAAACTAAGCACCCTGAAATTAAACTAAGCATGTAATCCGGTAGACACTGCATTAGAACCACCATGAGCAACGACACTGCCACCTTACTCGGACTCCTTGTCCACGTGCTCGACTTCGTCTTTGTCCCTCTTCCTCTTGGCCGATACTTCTTTGCTTGAACCGCACACTTGGCTCTCGCTCTTCATCCAACCCTTGTAGATATTGAAACAAAGGTGGGCATCCATTGCAGCGTACTGGATGTGGTCTCTATCTAGTACATTCCACTGCCATGCAAGATGAAACTTGGGCGGAGATTTCGTCAGTTTACCATACGAAGGATCAACCATGGCTGCTGCCAGGGTCAGCATTGAAGGCTGACGGGAGGACACCAGCCCATTCCTCTGGAGGTGCTGGCCTACAACGAGGCCTATCCGATCCAGGACTTTTATGTCGTTCATAAAGTCTACAGAAACGAATTTGACTTTGCCGCCCGCGAGGAAGTTCTTAAAATCCTCGCACTCAACTTCGGCATGGCATATGTGGTAGACCAAGCACAAGTTATGCACGCAAACCTGGATCACGGCAGGCTTCTTCCTCTCTTCCTCCTTTAGATTCTTCTCTTTTCCCAGGATTATGGTGTACTCAACATCTAGCCCAGCGACCCACTCATCACCATTTGACTTTTCGAACATGCGTCTGAAGCGAGCAAGGCATCCTTTCACCATCGCGGAAGAACGGGTGTAGATGACGTCGAACTCATTGCTGGTGATGGTTCTAACCTTGTACTCACCGCCGATCATTGAGATTTGGGACGCCATGGATTTGGGAGGAGGGTTAGGATTAGTGGAACTGCTGTAATGTGAAAGGAGGGGACGACTAGGAGCGAACTGCCGTAATGTTAAAGGACGGCCGGGGACGAGTAGGAGCGAACTGCTAGCGGATTTCCGATTGTAAAAATGCTGAGTGGGGCGTGCGAATGGCAGGGTAGTGGCTTGCCCGGTGGATAAATGGATTCATGCACAGTACTATGGGGGCCCAATTAGATGTCATGTCTACTAAAAGCCCAATTAAATGGCTTCATGCATCTGCGTGTTCGCATGTCAAGCGTCGGGAAAATTACAGGTGATATGAAACTTTCAATGCTCCCATGATACGGGCTTCCGAGAGCCCTTGGATCTGAGATCGAATGGTTGCATGGCGTGATTCTAGACCTATGGGTGAATATCCTATCC
Organism: Thinopyrum elongatum; assembly: GCA_011799875.1. Classification (NCBI taxonomy): domain Eukaryota; kingdom Viridiplantae; phylum Streptophyta; class Magnoliopsida; order Poales; family Poaceae; genus Thinopyrum; species Thinopyrum elongatum. The sequence continues at coordinate 564,719,794 of CM022303.1, forward strand.
TGGAGGGTTATTCTGCAAATTTTCAGCAACTTAGCATGCGACCGTTCGATCTCAAATCCAAGGGATGTCAGCATCCCGTATCATGGTCGCGCCTACCACGACCGTCGCCTCGCTCGCGCGGTCACGCCCTTGTAGATTTCAGACGGCTACTTCCTTCGTCCTTGAAAGAGTGTACTTCCAAGTTTGTTGGAGGGTCAAACTATCTCAAAGTTTGACCGAGTTTGTGCAAAAATATATCAATGCTTGTGAAACCAAATAGGTATATGACAAAAATATATTTTATCATGAATATAATGCTACTAATTTGATGGCATAAATGTTGGTCTATTATTGCATAAATACGGTCTAACATAAAAAAGTTTGACTTTCCAACAAAGTTGGAAGTACACTCTTTTAAGGATGGAGGGTGTATAAATGAGCATTTTTTTGCCTACTTCGCATGCATGAAACTACTTCCTCCGTCCAGGTGCGTTAGGCTATCTGGTGTTGGCATATCATACATAGTCATCACTTATAGTGACTTATACAACAAGGTTAGCTATAAGGTTGGCTATAAGAGTATTTTTTTACTTCTATCTATCTCTTTCTTCGTAGTATTTATTGCATTTGCCAAGGAGTAAAGAGTACAGTACTTGGCACCTGTATACCATGGAGGTGGTCAGGAATCGGGAGACTCACGACGGTCGTAGCGCCGCAGTAATAATGATAATGGCAAGTCAAATCACAGGGCCCCACCTGTCCAGCAGTAAAGAGCCGTCAAATCACACAGCCCTACGTTTGTAGCAGCCTACTCCCTCATCTTCTCGCCTCTCTGTCGAACTGACTAGACGGAACTGCCCCGCCTACCGCACGGGAAAAGCCCCGCCCTCGACTTTTAAATATAATTTTGTATCCATGGATTGCGCCATGGAGCAAAGCCTCAAGAAAACGGCGGTACACATGTATACAGCATGCCCGTCGCGTTCGCGTCGCACCCCAGACGGTCGGTCGGTCTGGCATGCCGCTCTCCGAATGGAACGCGCGTCATATTGCGTTTGCACACACATGTGGGACCGCAATTGAGAACCGACCATAGGCACACTCCCCCGTCCCCGCAAGTCGGCTGAGTTAATAGAAGAGAGAGATGAGCGATAGTATTGGAGCAGTGCTGTAAACACGTCGGTGCCTGGACGATCCCTGCATGACACGGGAGATCAGTTCGTCAATGCATGTGACCAGACTCCAGCAGACGGCTGGATTGGCTATCATCTACATATCATGCAGGCTGTGTTGTACAGGGCTGTAGTTCTGATGAGAAATCTAAAAAAAAGGTTTCTTGTCATCTCGCAATATTAGGTGTCATGTGCTTCGGATCACTGCGAGGGTTAAACAGCGACAACTGCGTTCCTCCAAGGCGCTGGTCATTGGGGGCACATGCAAGAAGTCTACTCGGCTACCATCTAGGTCAAGCCGGCTATGTTAATTAGGACATCTATCGATTGACCCCTTTTCTATGAGTTTGTCTTTAATTTGAGCTTTGATCCTAGTCTAGTTTGTCCGTCGGGATTCATATTGTCTCCTTGGGGCAATGAGGTTATGGTTCTTGTCATGTGGCATTTTTTCGTGTTATATGTTAATCCGGTGCTTCAGATCAAAATGACGACAACTGCGCCTCCAGGGCACATGCATGAAGACTTCTCGACAGTCATTGACGAGGTCAAGCCGGCTCCGGTAGATAAAAGAAAACTACTCCACTATATAGGCAGGAGCCTCCGCGCTTGCTTGCTAGTGTTGCTCTCTTCACACTCTCTCGTCCTCTCCAGATCTAAACACGACAGCGGTGGCCACACTCTCTCTCTGCACACCGCTAGTCACAGATCCGGCCGGATCCCCTCCGCCAGGGAAGGTGAGAAGGTGCAATGTTCACGCGGTCGTCCTCGGCGACGGCTCTTACCCACTACTGGTGCGTCCCGATCAGCGTGCCTTGCTGTTCTCTCCCACGCAGCACCGGCTAGGGAGGGCCTCCGACCCTTTCTTCCTCGCTGTCGTAGTGTGGGTAGATCCGGCCTCCCGCCGCCCACCTAGCGACATCCCGGCGACCCTCAGGTATAACTTCCTTCGAAACCGGCCTCGCTCTACTGCCCCAGCTCCTCATGTCACTGCATTTGTATCTTTTACTATTTCTCAGACCCCCTTGTAGATAGGATCGATCGGCTATTCGAAAGCCACCTAAATTTTTACCGTTAAGAGGTAAAACTACTTCATGCAGTCGAATCTAGTACTACTTGGTTCAAACAGGGAAGAAAGGGGGTGGGGGTGGGGGAAGATTTGTTACCTGAATCTAGGACTTGGTCGAAAGAGGAAATAATGGGGGCGAGAAGAGACTGGCTATCCAACTTGTCTCTTGGTCTAATAGGGAAATAAAGGGAAACGCAGTACAAACTCAATATAAACTGATCTATTGGTTGAAAAAGGAAAGAAAGTGGGGACTGGGGGACAAGTCAACAGAGTATGTCCAACACTAGATTTGCTAGCCTCACACAGTATAATATGGCTATACCGAACAAAAATGGGACCAACCCAGATATCCTGTTTGGATGATTGTTGCCTCGAGCCCCTCTTATGTAATGCCACTGGTAAAATGTAGCAGTCCCACTGTTAAAGTAAGGACATGTTAAACCAATGTTGTTTTCAATGTAATGCCTCCAGTAATATGAATCAATGGCATTGTTTTTCATGTCCTGCTAAATTTCCCATTAAGATAAGTTGCTTCTTTTTGTTAGAAATGCAACTGTCCTGGTCCGCCTACTCTCCCGTGCCCAAATACCAACTCTTTAGCAGCTGTTAATGTAATGTTGATGGTAAAATGAAGCAATGACACCATTAAAGTAATGTCGTATTTAACGGTTGTCATAGTTAATCCTAATGCCCACACTAATATCTAGCAATGCTGCTGCTTTAGAAATTGCTACTGTCCTTGTAGGATCGCCATTCAGATAAGCAACATGCTTCTTTTCATTTGATGTATGTTTCATCACTTGTTAGTCACCCTCCTTTCCACCTTTTTGTGCAAACAGAGATATACAGTTCACGCTTGATCTTAGGTTAACTGCACAAAATGATATCCAAATTATAGTTGAACATTCCACGAACTTCACGACCAACCTTGATGTTTCTCAATTTTATTGCAACTAATGAAGAAGAAGCTGCTAGCTCATGGGACCAAGTACTTGCTAACTGCATGATGCAAACATTGCTTCATTTTAGGTGAACTACACAAAAAGGTCCCATAAATTGAATCATCCATGTTGGTGACTGGTGTCATCCCTTTTACAATGGTGTTGACTGCAGATATGGTTCCCATCACGAGGTATGTTCCTTTTTGGTCCGACCATTTGCCAAAGATCCTGCATGTTGACTCTGCTCTTGTGCTACTGTTTTGGCACTGCCATGATAAAGCATTAATGTTATTATTTTGCACCTTAATCTAGTGGCACTATTAATTTGAGGCAATGTTTTGGCACTGCTAGTGCCACTGATTTTTTTATATCAAAAGAGGGGTTTCCTCTGATTTCATTAAAGAAAACCAACCATAGAGAACCATTATCCAACTCAGTGTAAACGGGCAGTTATGCAACTACTACTAGAACGGACTAAGTACTAGCAGGAGACAAGTTCGCCACATAAGCTAGGCAGGTAGGGCGACGCAGCACCAGCTCGACCAAGTTTGGATTACAACCCAAATGCTACCACAGAAACATCAGGGGGAAGATAGGGACTGAAAGAGCCAGCTTCAACATCCCAGTCTAAGCACCCCCGGCCTCCATCCTTGCGACACACGGTACACCTCGCTTGCCACCTGCTCGACCCTAGTGCCACTGATAAAATGAAGTAATAATACAGTTAAAATAGAGCGAGTGTCCTCTCTATCATTTCATTTCCAATGTAGATAAAGAAAGTGCTTCTCTTTGTTAGTATATGTTTCATCAACTAGTCCCATTGTTAATGTTTAAGTGTTTCTGCAAACTGGGCTGCTTAATTTTAGTTGATCTGCACAAAAATAGAGATTGGAATGTCTCAAGGCCCCTCCTTGTACTACCGTTGTACACTGATGTTCATCACTGGCAGAAGGTGTATCGGGGAGAATTGGGTCGATTTCCAGTATGAGGCCTACCGTATGAGGCATCGCAGGGCCCATCTCGCCCTCGTAGCATGGCATACTGTGATACTATCGCAATATTTTTCCATTAAGAAAATGAAGTTTCTTCTATTTATATGTGTATGTTTCATCAACTAGTGCCACTATAATGTAATTACGCTTTTTCATTATCTGTGCAAACAGAGTTATTCAGCTACATTTTGGTGGAACTGCACAAATGTACGGATGGAACCGACATATATGCCGAGTCCGAGGTGCCAAGTAAAAATTACTGACACCAACCATGCTCCATCTAAGCATTGGCATCCACCACCGGTAGGATGGGTGGCGCTCTCTGTGGATGGATCTTTCTCGACAGCAAATCCTCTAATCAAATACTAGTACTCCCTCCGTCCCATAATATAAGAGCGTTTTGACACTATTGTAGTGTAAAAAAAGCTCTTGTATTATGGGATGGAGGGAGTAGCTTATATTGGCACTTTTCTAGGGAGTACTCTTTTCTGAAAGAAGCACCAATCGATTTTTCTTTACTTGTACACAGTGTCACAACTTTGTTTTTGGTCCAGAGCTATTTTAGGGTGATTGGCCTAGTACTCGGAGACTGATTGTAAGCATGATTTTCATTAGCCGTCACACTGATTGTAAGCATGAGCAGATGGAAGATTAGGTTAGTGTGAAGCTATGCCTTAAACCCTACCGCCGCCGTTGAAACGAGGCGAGCAGCGAGGGAACCGTGGAGAATGGCGGGGAAGCGACATCGCGCCATCCAACCTCCTCTTGCGGTGGGAGAATGAATACTCCTGTGGGTCCGGCTGGCACTGCACTCTCACGAACGGCACACCGTACTCGATTGATTCGTTATCCTCTGGATGCTCGACCTTTGACCTGTACGCCCACCACCTCTGCCTAACTTTCACCTCGGGCGAATCTGTCTGCTCCATCGCTCAGAGGAGATACTCGATGAACTCGAAGGACTGTGGTGTGACTGCCGCCGGGGAGTACATCGCCGCCGTCTCGCTCTTTCGCATACATTACCACATGGCCCTCTCCGTCCTCGAAATCTCCCACTCATTGTCAAACCAAGTAAGTATCTCCTTCAACCTGGCTAACTTCGCCTGGTCGCCGCCGGCGATCTGCCCAATTCGCTGCTGCATCCTCTCCATAGATGTCCTTCTGAGAGGTCCGGTGCTAGCTTTGGAAGATAGGAGGAGAGACGGTGGTCTTGCAATGGAGAAGAGTGAGAGGCGAGACGGTGGTTTTGCAATGGAGAAGATGGAGAGGAGAGGGGGTGGTTTTGCAATGGAGAAGAGGGAAAGGCGAGACGGTGGTTTTGGAATGGAAATGATGGAGAGGAGAGGGGGTGGTTTTGCAATGGAGAAGAGGGAGATGAGTGTGCGGCAGCGATTTAGGATTGGACGAGAGGGCCAGCGCGCTGTGACTGGATCAAAATCAAAATCAATTTACCCTTCAATTAAGAAAGCGACCCCACATTAACTAGTCTCCCTTGTATTCTGGTTCATATTTGACCATGATTTTCACAAAAAAAAATATGTTATATGTTGCAAAAATAATATAATTTGGAAGTACATTCAGATACGAACCAAACGATACAATTTTTGATGACATGCATTCACATTTTGCTTGTCAAATACAGTACGTGGTCAAACTTTGACCCAAAATACGCAAAACAAAAAAAATACTTCCAAGACCAGCGCCGCTCCTCTCCTCTTAAACCACCGCCGCTCCTCTCTTGTTCCAATCCAAAACCAGCGCTGCTCCTCTCCTCTTCCATTTCAAAACCACCGCCACTCCTCTCCTGTTCCAATCCAAAACCAGCGCCGCTCCTCTCCTCTTCCATTTCAAAACCACCGCCGCTCCTCTCCCGTTCTAATCCAAAACCAACGCCGCTCCTCTCCTCTTCCATTCAAAAACCATCGCCGGCGAGTGAAGGTGCTGTGGAGAAGTAGATCGATGGAGGAGTACAACCGATACGTGTGGCTCGCAGGCGGCGACCCTGTGAAGCTAGCTAGGATGTTGGAGATATAGTCTTGGTTTGATAACCCGAAGCAATTAGCGGCGACGGTGAAAGCGATGGCCAAATATCTGGAAAAGAGCGAAAAGGAGGCGATACACCGGGAGGGAGTCGCGCGGGAGTACATAGAGCTGCTCCTTTGGGCCATGGAGCAAACAGATTCACCGGATCCGATCGTGAGGCTGTGGTGGTGGGAGTATCGATCCAAGATGTGGCATCCACCCGAGATTGAAGGATCGAGCATCTACACAGTGCTGTTTGTGAGGGTGTCGTGGCAGAGCGAGCCGGTGGAGTCTTCGTCGACCGAACCCAACTGCAAGAGGAGAAGAACAGTTGGCGTGACGACGCTTCCCCCCCCCCCGCCATCCTCTCCCTCGCCATTCACCTCGTCCCACGGGGCGGCTGTCTGCCGCCGAGGAATACGAGGGGACTCCCCCCCCCCGCCAAAGTAGTCCGAGGAGGAGCTTAGTGTTGTCAGTATTTGTAGGTTGTGAATTGTGTTTTGTGTTTCAGATTTGAGAGTACATTCAGATATGAATGTCTTTTGAATTTCAGATTTGCAGTATTGAGCATATGAAGTATTTTATGAATTCTAGAGATCTATTTTTAGCACTTTAAAAAATGTAGTTTCATATAAAAGTGCAGACAATGTTTTTCTCAGAGAAGAAACTGCAAGTTTCAGTTTCAGATAAGAAACTGCAAGTTTCCGAGGCAGAGCATTTATATTAACATGCCCTTTTCAAACAAGGATAACATCATGTTGGAAGTTTTATTCCTGGTCGAAAATGGAACTACCAGCCAGTTAACATCATGCTGATCTACATTCATGCATAGTACATCTTCATATGATGCACAGTCAAAAAGATATGCTATTTTCAAAATGCCCACACAATGTTGGGTGTGTTGGAGGTGGTGTGCGTAGATGACAATGGGCACCCACATGTCAGAGGCAGAGGCAAACATTTGTGGATATTTTCACTGCATCAGGTGGAATCGAACCCGGGTGGAGCAGCGGTTGGGGAGTTGAACTTGGCCACTGGACTACTCCAGTACTTTCACTCGAAATTAGGCACAACATCTACCACTACTGTAGCACGTCTTCCCCGGCTCCGGTGCGTTCTCGTCCGGGGCCTGGACGTCATCCTCCGCCTTTGTGCGCTCGCCGCGGCGCCGCTGTCTGCCATTGTGGACATGCTCAACAACCAAGAGAAATCTGGAGAGGACTATACGTGGAGAGGCGGACAGTCGGGACCCACCAGGTCCATGGCCGTACGCAACCAAGTGCCTCATTGAAAAAATACTTCCTCCTAATGCTATACTGACGTTGGGGGGCACGGGTTTGTCAACGTAATTACTAAAGAAGATAAATTTACAACGAAGGTAGTCATCGGGGAGCTGGCATGTATCATTTATTATCAGTGCGCCAACAAGTATCAATTGGGTTGTGGGCTACCCAGTCTAGGCTTTCTTTTTAACATGTGCAGCCCACGACATGCCAGTTTGTATTTTTTTGAGGGCCGTCATGTATCGACCGGCCATGGCCCTCCCATCCTAGCTTTTATTTTTTCTTAAACATCCGCAGCCCAACTTATGTATTTTTTTGAAGAAAACGCAGAGGTCTGTTCTATTTTTCTATCTATATAAGAATAAGAACGCCACGTCCAACTTATGTTGCCCTTCTAACTATATTATTTATATTTATACTATTTTTATGTTATTATATATTATTGTTATTATCATCATATATTTAACAGATACTTACATATATAAGAAAAAAATCCATGTATTATGAACTTATAAAAATAAATGTTTAACAATAAAATCCTGATTATTTTTACTTAAGGTCAACGAAAATATAGGTGATTGTGTACAAAAGCTTGGTAAGATTTAAGGACCAATGTAAATAAAGCACTTATTATTTAAATATATTTATAACAAAATGATCAACCCCTGTTTATTTTTTGATAACATTGTTGTGCCCAACCCAACATTATAATTAGAACCAGCCCAGCAAAATCGTATATTTCGAGAAATTGCAAATGGGCTATAATTTTTTAGGAAAAAATAAATGGGCCGCATGGACGCTACATCATTTGTTCACCCAGGCCAGCAAATTCGTGTATTTCTAGAAAGTGCAAATGAGCTGTAGTTTTTTTAGAAAAAAAATAAATGGGCCGCATGGACGCTACATTATTTGTTCACCCAGGCCAGCAAATTCGTGTATTTCTAGAAAGTGCAAATGGGCTGTAGTTTTTTTAGAAAAAAATAAATGGGTCGCATGGACGCTATATTATTTGTTCACCCAGGCCAGCAAATTTGTGTATTTCTAGAAAGTGCAAATGGGCTGTAGTTTTTTTAGAAAAAAAATAAATGGGCCGCATGGACGCTACATTATTTGTTCACCCAGCGTAGCGAATGGACTGTAAATTCTAAAAAAATGGGTTGAATATGTGCGACATTTCTAGAGGCTGAAATGTGGGCCAATAGGTCGAAGCCAGCGCAAGGCGCTGTCAACTTAGTCAACAAATGATTCTGACATCGATAGCCGTTGGATTTACATCCAACAGCCGGCATTCATCTTCAATCTCTCGTCTTCTTTCTCCAGCGCCGCCCGGACCACCTGCTCCCGCCTCCGACTGCTAGCAGCTCTACTTAGCAGGCTTCGCTGCGAAGCGCTACCCCACCGCCGGCCAAGCCATCCCTCCACCACTCCACACCTCATGTTATTCTCCGCCGACTGCAGAACCACGCCGCACCAGAACCAGTTAACCCTCATACACCTCTTCGTCTGCGACTCCACTGCCGCGTCTTCCCATCACCGGCTCGTTGTCGTCCGGGGCCTCGCTGTCGTCCACCGCCTTGGTGCGCTCGGCGCGGCGTGGTCAACATGGTCAACAAAGGAGAGTCATCGGAAAAGGACTGTACGTGGAGAGGCTGACAGTGGGGACGCACCAGGTCCATGGACACACGCATGCAACCGCCTCCTTATTACGCGAAAATAAAATTATTCCTCCCCTGAAAGCTGGGACCCACCACGTATATTTTCGCAAGGAAGGAATTGCCTCCTTATGCCTGCCCCTGACAGCTGGGACCCACCAACATCTTTGCACGCAAGGAAGTGCCTACTTATTACGCCCCTGAGCGCTGGGACCCTCTAGCTATATATTCACACGCAAGGAAGTGCCTCCTTGTCCTCCCTGACAGCCGGGACCCACCCGGTCGAAGCGTACGTAGCGTTGTCTGTGTACATACCGGTCGATCGGTCTGTCTGCCACGATGAATCGTGGCCGAGTAAGGAGCGATAGCAGTTCAGGCAGTCCAGTCAAAACCATGTACACGTACGTACAACCAGATGCCAAAAAATACGGCGACGTATGTATATACGGGCGGGGTCTCGAACGCGTACTCGCGCATACGTACGGCCAGGGCTTGTGTACATGGAGAGGCAACGGATGGCAGCAACGGTGTCCTGTTCATCCGAAGCCAACCGGCTGGGTCGGAATGGAGAAACTGCGTCGTGTTCATCGAGAGGCAACGGAATGCGTCATGTTCATCGAGAGGCATCAGAATACATCGTGTTCATCGGATGTCAACCGGCCTGGACGAAACAGCCAAAGCGAGGTCTGGCGTACCGCAGAACGGAGGAAACGGGCCTTCTGTTTGACCGCGTATGGTCGAAATGGGGTCCTGTTCATCGGTAAGGGTCTGGTGTACCGCAAAACGGAGGAAACGGACTTTTGGTCGAGTGCCTACGGTCAAAACGGGGTCCTGTTGATTGGGAGGGGTGTGGCGTACCCTAAAATGGAGGAAACAGACTTGTGTTGGAGCGCCTACGGTCGAAACGTGATCCTGTTCATCCATCGTCTACTGCCTCGCTCCAGCCTCCACGGGCTACTGTTCATCCACCGTCGACCACCTCCAGCCTCCACATGCTACTGTTCATCTAGCCTCCACCGGCTACTATTCATAGAGCCTCCACGGGGTCCTGTTCATCCACCCCCAACCGGCTGGGGTGCGGCGGCCTCCTCGGGGTCCTGTTCATCTAGCGGCAACGGCCTACTACCATGGGGTCCTGTTCATCCAACCCCCACCGGGAACTGTTCATCCACAGCCAACCAACCGGCTCGACTCACCACGTCTCGACTCGTTCTACGTACCGCGCGCACGGTAGCAATGACCACTGTTCATCGAGAGGCAACCAACACCAGCTAGCTACGTCTCGCACGGGGGCTCGATCAGCTTCATTGTAAGTAGCAGCAGTGATCGATCGCTCGGTTCAGTTAGCAACAGCAGCGAAGGAATCGCTCGGGTTCAGTCAGCAGTGAATGAATCGCTCGGGTTCAGTTAAGAGCCAAGCGATCGATCGCTCGGGTTCAGTAACGTAGCTAGTAGTGCGATCGCTCGGGTTCAGTTAGAGCCCAACGCCTCACATACACGCGCGTACACGAGAGAAACGCGCAAACCATAGTGCATCGCTCGGCCCCAACCACCCACCGTAACCGGGAACTCCCCGATATTTTCCTCGCCCTCGCTTCTACCATGATTTTTTCCGTCATGGACGGCCCAAAGAATGTCATGCAGCTGCGTCTTCGGCCCGCCCAGGACGAAAAGCCCATTTTCTATCATGATTTTTTGTCATAGAAGTAGGAGCCCACCACATCTATGATGATACTGGGTTTTGTCATAATTATCGTCATAGAAGTATCATAAGCATGACAGGAAAAAAAATTCGTTCGCCCCAAAATGTCACGGATGTGTCTTTTTTTTGTAGTGAATTAAAAGGGTGGGCATGTTCGATAGAGAGAGTGTGTGTGTTTTTGTGTGAGAGACTTGTGGGACGGGGTAGAAAGACGAATTTTAACCTTGACGAAGGGAGAGAAATACACGAAGTGCGCGTGTGTGATTCTGATGCCCACGGAGAAACGAGATATGTATGTGTGTGAGAGAGATTGCACAATTCATTCACATATCACTATCTAGCGATCGTGGACGTGCATCGCATGAACATAATCAATATCTACTTCGTATCGTGGCCAGCGATACAATATTGATTCAACGCTACAAAAATTGGACACTCACATATCGCATTTTTTTTTCAAATAGTCTTTTTCAATTGTGCATGCCAAAGTTATAGTGATGTTTGTTCAAACAACCACTGTAGTTATCATGTACATGCACCATTGTTAGTTTTGCATTCAAATTCATTAGTCTTGGATGATTTAAGGTTATATTATGAAGTAATATATGTAATATTCATATATGAATTCAACGGGTACGCAATTTATGAAATGGAGGCCATGTAATCATATGAGGTAACACTTTTAAGTTGCGGACTACAATATCCGTTTCTTTTGTGCATCTATATTATCCATTTGTTACTGTGCAATATAATTAAAATTAACACATCAATGCATTGTATTTAAAATAAATAACCAATGGCACTAAATTATATATTTACACGAGAAATACATAGGCTGAGCGTTTGATCCGTTTTTTGTGAACGCACCTCTACACCCGTACGATTGGCCGCGCCCGTGTGAATGTCCAAGTTATCGGTGCATCATCCTGAGTTATTGTTTTTTTTCTGGGGTGGACTTCATACCAGTTATTAACTGCTGATGTGTGCCCCTTGTACACAGTCTCGCATGACCTTCCCGCTAGCACTGTCTAAAATTAGTTGAAACTGGATACGAACGATCCCGCGGACGGCAAAATCTCCCGCTTCCTTCTAAAATTTCCACCACCTAGTCTTTAGCATGCGAAATTCCCCTTATGTCCTTGGTGCACGGAGAACAATAGTTACTATACGGGCCCTCATTTACATAATAGGTCGGGGCTGCTTTGGTAACTTCCGGTTTCCCCCACCACACGGCTCCCCCATTTCCTCTCCCCCTCCCGCAAAAATGACTACTCCACAGCACCAGAGCATCTTACATCACGCCGTCCGTACTTCATCGGCCTTTCTACCCCTTCCCTCTCGAAACCCTAGACTGCTCATCCACCGGCGTACTAGAGCCCATTCACTACCAGCGTCATCCACCTCGCCCAATCTGCTTCTACGGCCGCAACTACCCCTCCCACCTCCCCTAGAAAACAAGTAGACTGCTCATCCGCCACTGTACCACAGCCCATTCAGTGCCGGCCTTGTCCACGGCGCCGGATCTGCTTCACCGGTACTCTCGTCAACCGCAGCACATCTGCAGCGGCTCCTTCGTACTCCCCACTGGAGACGCTTCGTCCACACCCCTGGAGCCGCCCCACCGATGCCCCCGTCGACGGCCTCTGATCCTCTTCGCCGACACCTTCCTCAACCCTACTGGAGCCGCTTTGCCGATATCATCCTCAACCCTATCGGAGTAGCTTCGCCAATACCATTCTCAACCCTACCGGGGCCACTTTGCCAACGCCCAAGTCCATGGCCTTAGATCCGCTTCATCGCACCCTCGCCCAACCTACCAGAGCAGATTCTGACGCCCCGTCCACGGCCGCAGATCTGCATCGTTGACACCATCCTGAACCCAACCACCGCAGCAGCTTCATCGACGCCCTCGTCCACGGCCTAGATCCGCTTCGCCCACACCGTAGTCCACCCTACCAGAGCCGCTCCACAAACACCCTAGTCCACGGTTCTAGATCTCCTTACCGGACCCCGACAGCCAGCGCAGTGTCATCACCCTTGACGTTTCTAACCTGATTCCCACCGTCTGGCAAGATGCCAAGCACCCGCCGCGGCCTAGGTACTTGTCACCTTTAAACCTGTCCAGCATCACCTGCCCGATGTACTTCAAATATACTAACAGGTCGCTGTTACATGTTATGCAGCTAGCAAGAACTACAAGGACGATGCTTCTTCTAGATCTAACAGCTTGGCCAACCAAGATCCTGGACAGAGGCATTGCTATGATCTTATAAGTGCGTCTCTCTCTTGCATTATTGTGTGCCTGCCAGCGTGCTTTGCTAGGATTTTCGACCAGTAATCCCTTTGTGCAGACAATGATTTCCACTACTGGCTGCTAAATTAGAGTTGTAGATGTCATACATGATACTCCCTCCGTTCCTAAATATAAGTCTTTCTAGAGATTCCACTACAGACTACATACAGAGCAAAATGAGTGAATCTACACTCGAAAATGCATCTATATACATCTGTATGTGGTCCATAGTGGAATCTCTACAAAGACATATATTTAGGAACAGAGGTAGTACATTACACAAAATTGTAGGTGGCATGTAGGAATTCCAGTGCACTACATTAGGCTCCCTTAGAGTGCCTGCTAGTCCAGTACACAGAGTCATGGCTAGTTTATGCTACGCACACAATCGTTAATTGGTGGTTTAAATATGCGCAAGGGATATGCAATGTATAATCATGTAGAGATATCTCAAATTAGCCGTGTCAACTTGCAGATGGGGTGCCACAATGAAAAAGTACAAGATTACTTAGTACAAGATGTATGTGGCAATTTTATGGAACATCGCAAAAAAGGAGAGGCAGCGGTGAGCCTATACAGTGTGCTAAGGTAGGTCACTCCATTGCAATCATCGTGACATGTTATTTGTATGTCAGTGTTGTTGGCCAGGGTTCTTAGGGACAGTTATTTCGAGTTATCCTAAGAAAATAAGCACCTTTGAATATAAGCTCCAGATAATAAACCAACCTGTTCTTTTCATTGCCTGCCTTTTCTACTTATCTGTGGTATGATCAGTGAAAAGTCTAGATTGCATTATATTTTGTCATTTTGCTGCCCATATGAAAATTAATTTGACTTGCAAACATCACAAATTGAACCCAGTATAGTAATTAATATGATAGGAATACAGACCATCAATATTTGTTCAAAATACAAATACAAAGATACCATCTACTTGGCACAATCTACTTTGGTCAATGTCTTCCATAGAGAGCCCATTGCCTAATTTAAATGAAGAACGCATTGCCTAAATTTAAATGAAGAACCATTATTTATTGAAATTCGATGGTCCAAGTGGCTGGTTATTATCATATAGCAGCAGCACCTGGAAGCATCATATAGCAGCAGCAACAGCTCATAGAAACTCATCATACAGTAGCAGCAGCTAGCAATTCATCATATACCACCACCAGCTCATAGCAATTCATCATATAGCAGCAGCAGGAGCAATTCATCATATAGCAGCAGCAGGAGCAGCTTATAGCAACTCATCATATAGCTGCAGCAGCTCATAGCAATTCATCATATAGCAGCAGCCAAGGTTGTCAGAATCGCGATTTTGAATCGGATCGGAGCTCTGATGGTAGGATCGCAAATCATACAATCTTCACTATCAGGATCGTAGAAACGTAGATTCTATGAAATAAAATCGTAGACTCAGAGGGGTTAGTTTGGATCGTAAAGTCGTAGAATCATATAACAGAATCGCGATTCTGACAACCTTGGCAGTAGCAGCTCATAGCAATTCATCATATAGCAGCAGTAGGAGCAGCTCATAGGAATGCATCATATAGCAGCAACAGCAGCAGCAGCTCATAGCAATTCATCGTATAGCGGATCAGAATGAAAATTTGGCAAAAAATCAGAGGAGATCCTCACCTTGTTGGATGAGCTCATCCTTCAACAGCACCTCAAGGCCACGGCCTAGGAGGAGGGGAGGGGGAACGAGGTGCCTTCTGCCGGAGTGGGGCATCGGCCGTAGTTGTGCGGCGACCGCCGGAGTAGTGCGTTGGACGGATCATAGCGGAGCAGCTGCTGGAGACCATGAGAATGAGGGGTGGCGCCAGAGGAAGGAGCAGCCGGGGAGTTTTGGCCCTACCCGCCGGCCATGTAGCCTAGCTGGACAGAGCATCATCGAGGAGCAGGCCAGATGGGACCAGTGGTGGCGGCTCACTGGAGGAACCCTAGCACTGCAGGAAGGGGATTGAGGTAGAGGGAAAGGGGAGAGGAGATGCAAGCGGGCAGGGCAATGAACGCTTGCGTGTTTATTTTTTACTTGAGGGTCACGTGTGACGCGGGCGTGAGCAGTGGCATTTTGAGTGTAATATAGGCAGACAACAGAGTCATTTCGCTATTCCCCTTCCCTTCAATTTTTAGTGAGCTTCTACCCGAAGCACCCCCCCTCCCAAAGCGAAATAAGTTAAGCCCAAGCCCATAACTCAAAAACGAGTTCTTTACATCTTTTATGGCTTATTTTGACAATAAACTCTGAAAAGGCGGAATAGAACTGGCCCTTAACCTGCAATTCAATTGTGCGTGCAATGATGAATCACTCCTGCCTACTATAGTGTACATTTAGGCATCATACATGGCATAACCTAATACATGTGCATTTCATTATAGAATCTGAAATATGCAATGTTTATGTTAGTTCATACGTTGCACATGATGTTTAAATGCCCCTTAAATCTGGTCAGTCAAGTGATGGTCTTTAAGCCTCCTTCTATGCTTTTTTCTTGATATGTAATTCAGTGTTGTGCAAGATTTGCTCACACATCTGTTCAATTGCTTGTTTGTATCAGCCAGCCATTCTAGGACTGTTTGCTTTGATTACTTGTTATTCTTGACTTAACAAAGCTTGTCAATGATTTAAACACTAAGGGCTGCTATAGTGGGGGCTTGTATAACTCATAGGTGACATAAAGGTTTGGCTGTACACTAAAGTAGGCTCTCCAAGAGTACCTGGAGGTCAGGTATGCCTAGTTTTTACACAGCGCACACATAGTAAATGCTCATTTCATTGTGTGCAAGAGTTGTGGCATGTTTCATTATGTGGTATTGTTTTGTTATAAACTCATCCTTTGGTGTTGTTCACAGACTGGAAAGTATGCATATTTATCTTCCAAGGAGACCAGTAACTAGTTTGTGTCACCTTGCAGAGGGGGTGCAATGAAGATAAGATTGAGGATTTCCAAGTATAAGATGTTAGGAACGAACCTTGCAAGAGAAGGAGGAGCAATGCTGAGACTGTTCAACCAGTTATGGTAAGTCACTGTATTACAATTACCAGGACATCCTATTTGTCTGACATTGTGCTTGCGTAGGGTTCTTCACCTATAACCTAGTCATTGGGCCATTGATTAAAACTCCCTCCGATCACTACTATATGATGTTCTAACTTTTTTGTAAATCAGATGTATGTAAACACATTTTAATGTGTCTGTTCACTCATTACGGATGTAGTCTACTTTTAAATATCTAAAACATCTTATAGTAGTGAACAGTGTGAAACTGCTTCCTGCTATGGTAGAGTTGTCGATGTCATAAATGTCATAACTAAACGCATATTCACATCATTAGCCTCCCTATCATTACTAGGATCTTGATTACATACTAGTCGAGATACTTCATAGGGGGCAAACAATATTACATTACGTGTTCCTTTATATAGTAAATGTAGCTAGGCCATGGATATTATTGAGGAGTGCATGTATGCGTGCTGCCAACTCAATAGTTCAATTGTTTGCTTGTTTCAGGCATAGTTAAATTGCTCTTTTCAATGGCTTTATTTGTCCTCAGTTAATGAGATGCCCAAACAATGATGCCTGATGTAGGGTACTTGTATAACTATTAGTTGACATAATTAAAGGCCTTACCATTTAATTATTATGGCGAAGTGTGCTTGAAGCTTTGAAGTCTATTAACCAAATATTACTACATAAGGCTCACAATCTAGTTTATACAAGGATAATGAGTGCATAGTTTTGCTTGCTGTAGTAGGTTTGTATGAATCCCTTTGCTGTTCATTATGCTCCCTAAACTCTTCTGGAACATGGACACAATGTTCCAGCTAGTAAATTGAGCTACAGAATGGCCAACTGCTTGCTTACTTATACGCAAGATATATATATATATATATATATATATATATATATATATATATATATATATATATATATATATATATATATATATATATATATATATATATGTTCAGTAGCTGCGTGTGATCTAAATTTGTAACCTGTCTGTGCTTTGGATTTGGCCCCAACATCCAGCTCCTCTGGTGAGCTAAGAGAGATTTCTGTATGCGGGCTGCACAGACTACCATTTTTATAATTTTTAAAATATCACCTGCTTATGCTTCATGACATGTAACATTATTGTTAGTCCTGTTTTGCCATGTACAAGATAGTCTGTGTTGCTCGCTTCACTGTTGCAATTGCCCTAGTCATGTGTACTTACAGAAACATTTCAGGATGAACATCAACACAAAGATCTCAGAACAGTGCGGCATGGCCGTTACTAAATGATTTTGGATTGGAGTTGGAATGTGCTGATGTTCTCGAGCATCAACTAGAAGTGGCAAGGCAACGTATATATGATTCTCAACATGTAATCAAAATGTTGAGGCTGGAGTTGCAGGTATTAGATATAGGAGTCAAAAAAATGAAACAAGACACTGAGGTAACCACAAAGGAATTGGAGATTTTGCAGACTGAAATTTGTGCTATTTGAATCCAGGCAATCCTATTTTCTGAAGAGATTATAGTTCAAATGGTAAGTTCTGTTGATGCGCGTTCATGATGTATGAGCTTTATTTGCCAAGTGTATGTAATTTGCTGTTTCTGTACGCTTTATTATCACTAGTGCCGAACTATAATGCCCAGTGGATATAATCTGCTGTAAATTCTTTATTGTATAGTGTAGGATTATTCTTCGTTTCTATGCCTTAGTCTCTTTATTGTACAGTGTAGGTTTTTTAGAGGCGATAATATAGAGTAGGATAATTCTTTGTATATGCTATATCGTTGAAATGGGGACCAACACACCCAAACATTATCTGGACGCCATCCGAATGAACAAACATGTGTAGTCAAAGCGAGCCTTAATTGGGCTGGTCAACTAATATTTAGTGGATCCCAATCGCTGTGGCCCACCATAACAACCTTAGCAGGCCGTTAATAGGCCGAAAGCTCGGTAGGGCCGTATAAATGGAAACGGCCCGCGGGCCTCTAGCAGGTCGAAATAAATATCAATTTTGTCTCGGCCCTTTTACTTGACGGGCCAGTAAGAGGCCAAAAGTGTTTTGGCCCAAAAGAGGCCCAATTTATGATCTAGGCTTTTAACAGGCCGAAAGTCACATCGGGCTGAAATTATGCCCTGCTTAAAGTGGGCCGCTAATGGACCAAAATTCAGGTGGCACCGACAAAGGCCCAACTGTTGTGCGGGCCGTTAACAGGCTGAAAGACAAAATGGGCTAGAAGTTGGCCCATGTACAGAATGGGCCAACGAAAGGCCGAAAGTCACAACGGGCTAGAAGTTGGCCCAACTACAGAATGGGCCGAGAAAAGGCCGAAAGACGTACCGGCGGCATATTGGTCCATATCTATAATGAGATGCTAACAGGCCGAAAGAAGGTCGGGCCGTAATTGAGCCCAAAGACGTAGCGGGCCGTTAATGGGCTGGAACTGACGATGGAATGGAAATTGTCAAATCTAAAATGGGCCTTTGACGGGCCGATTCTGTGCAACTCGTATGGGCCGTGGTTGTGAATGGGCCTGACGCAAGTAGGCCGCTAATGGGCCGGCCCACTTATTCTGACAGGCCTGGCCTTTTAACCTGAATGGGCCACTGTTGGGCCGAACCACCTGTTGACTTATCATAGGCGCGTGCTGTCCATTGGCTGGATGACATCTGTCCCAAGGCTGAGCTGACACGTTGAAAAAGCTGAAGCGCGTTAAAAAGTATGAACCAATTGCTTGGCTTGTCATCGGGGTTGTGCATGATAAATACTTTGTGTTAAGAAGATAGAGCATGACAAGACTATATGATTTTGTAGGGATAACTTTCTTTAGCGTTGAAATTTTGAAAGACATGATTGTTTGTTGGGATGCCTGAGTATTAATGTCTTTATGTCAAATTATAGACTATTGCTTTGAATCACTTATGTCTCAATATTCATGCCATGATTAGATATATGATCAAGATTATGCTAGGTAGCATTCCATATCAAAAATTATTTTTTTATCATTTACCTACTCGAGGACGAGCATGAATTAAGCTTGGGGATGCTGATACGTCTCCGTCGTATATATAATTTTTGATTGTTCCATGCCAATATTATACAACTTTTACATACTTTTGGCAACAATTTATATGATTTATTGGACTAACCTATTGATCCAGTGCCCAGTGCCAGTTCCTGTTTGTTGCATGTTTTTGTTTCGCAGAATATCCATATCAAATGAAGTCCAAACGAGATAAAAATTTACTGAGAATTATTTTGGAATATATGTGATTTTTGGGAGGTGGTATCAACGCAAACGGAGGCCCATGGCCTCCACAACCCATCAGGGCGCGCCGGGTACTCCCTGGCACGCCCATGTGTCTTGTGCCCTCCCCGTAAGCCAGTTGGGGCCCTTCTTCGGGCGCAAGAAAGATAATTTATGTGAAAAAATCGGGTAAAAATTCAGCGCAATCGGAGTTACGGATCTTCGGGAATTTAAGAAACGGTGAAGGGCCAGAAAACAGGAACACGAAACAGAAGAGAACAGAGAGGGAGATCCAATCTAGGAGGGGCTCCTGCCCCTCCGCCGCCATGGAGGCCATGGACCAGAGGGGGAACTCTCCTCCCATCTAGGGGGAGGCCAAGGAAGAAGAAGAAGGGGGGGGGGGCTCTCTCCCCCTCTCTCTCGGTGGCGCCGGAGCGCTGCCGGGGCAATCATCATGACGGCGATCTACACCAACAACTTCGCCGCCGTCAACACCAACTCTCTCCCCCTCTATGCAGCGGTCTAACACCTCTTCTCCCCGCTATAATCTCAGGGCCAGTCCTGAGATTTTGGGGGCCCGGGGCGAAACTAAAACTCGGGGCCCTTTAGTATAAATGTCATATTAATAATAATCAATAAGTATGTGTATATTTGAAATGTAAGCATAAACGCTTGGGATTCACATTGCAACAGTTTTGCAAGTATATCTAATGGCCTGTGAATAAATGTATCACAAGACATCCTTGAAAATGCAAAAGCTATATTTAGTGTCAGGATATACCGTACGAAGCAATCTATCACTAGACATCCTTGAGACAGTCAGACAGGTGACTACAAGAAATTTGTCAATGAATTATTCTAAAAGAAATTTATATATCTAAAATGCATATTAGTTCTTGGACTGAGTATTGCTAAGGTCATGATTCTACATAAAAGTTTCCGGGAAATTAAGATAGATGAGCAAATCCATATGAATGATATGGAAAATATTATTCCACACTTAAAAAACAATGGTACTGTGATACTGCAAAGTAAGTCTTATCTATTTGAGGAAATTTGCAAAGTAAGAGTAAATTACCCCATTGATGCTGGCATTGCACGGTTCGGCTAAAAACTGCTCGCCAAGACCACAATATAGAGCGTTACCCCCTGTTCTTATATGTTTCAGATCTGTACCAGAAGACCAATATTACCCAATGACATTAATAAACGGTTTATAATACGTACAGAACACGCAGTGCCGCACACTGTCAGGTTCTGATGCATAGTTCCTCGTGGTGGCCGGATCGACCGTGTTCTTCTGGTGTTCCTCTTTGAATTGACAAAGCATCCCATTGCTGAAGCAAACAAATCAGGGAGTCAATAGATTCTACACCAAATACAGTGCAGCCGATTACAAAGTTGAATACGTTACCTGAATTGAACCAAACGTGTTGTATCTCTCTTGCTGTCATGGTATCCTCCTCGACTCCTCGAGCAAGCTCATCTGCGGCGATCTGGGCATGAGGTGAACAGGCGGCGCTCGCCAGGGGCATGATGCGCTCTCATAGATTCTGGTCAATGCGTTCGTTTAGACGCTCCAATTATGTAGCTTCGAGTATTACTTGGGTCAGGCCCAATGACAGATTTCTTTAGTGCTAGGCCTAATAATAGAAAAAACAAATACTTGGGCTCGCTACTAGCGATTGGAAGAAAAGGGTACAAAGCTTGTCGCTGCTGCTGCGTGCAGTCAGTCTCAGAAAAAAATGCTGCTGCGTGCAGTTTCCCTCTATCCTGGGTAATGGGCTACTGTGTTTCTGGGAGGGGGCCCCTTGAGTTTTGGGGCCCGGGGTGGACGCCCCCCTGCCCCTCCCCAAGACCGGCCCTGTGTAATCTCTACTTAAACATGGTGCTCAATGCTATATATTATTTCCCAATGATCTATGGCTATCTTATGATGTTTGAGTAAATCTGTTTTGTCCTACGGGTTGATAGATGATCATGATTGGTTTGAGTTGTATATTTTATTTGGTGCTATCCGATGGTGCCCTCCGTGTCACGCAAACGAATGGATCCCCGCTGTAGGGTGTTGCAATACGTTCATGGTTCTCTTATGGTGGGTGGCGTGAGTGACAGAAGCACATACCCGACTTTGGGGGTCATTGCATATGGGATAAAGAGGACTTGATACTTAATGCTATGGTTGGGTTTTACGACCTTAATGATCTTTAGTAGTTGTGGATGCTTGCTAGAGTTCCAATTATAAGTGCATATGATCCAAGTAGAGAAAGTATGTTAGCTCATGCCTCTCCCTCATATAAAATTGCAACAATGATTACCGGTTTAGTTATCGATCACCTAGGGAAACATGACTTTCTTGTTGACAAAAGCTATCTACTTTTATTGTCTTGCATTTTACTCGTAGTTTTATTCTTGCAAAGTACTTCTAGTTTTATTTTTGCAAACTTATCCTTTCACCTACCAAATAGTTTTATTCTTGTTCTAGGTAAAGCAAACGTTAAGTGTGCGTAGAGTTGTATCGGTGGTCGATAGAACTTGAGAGAATATTCGTTCTACCTTTAGCTCCTCGTTGGGTTCGACACTCTTATTTATCGAAAAAGGCTACAAACGATCCCCTATACTTGTGGGTTATCACTAATCCGCTCTTCCTCCTTTTGTTCTTCGCTCTCCTCGTCATCTTTTTCATCCAATGAGCTCACAATTTCAGCAATTTCGTCTTCCATAGTTTCCTAAAAAATATTAGTCTTTTCTTGGACAGCGGAGACTTTATCAATAAATTCATCAATATCAGCATTGTATTTATAATTCTCATAGGAATATTTAAGTATAGCAAAATTTTCAGATCTGTAAACAGCATCATCACAATCTTCATAATTTTCAAACAAGGATTCGATTTCATAAGCACCCTTAAAAGCAACAAATTCTTCTATTCATTCCACATCATAGTAATCATATATACCATTAGCATAAGAAGCCAATGTTTCATTATCATTAAATTCACATGACAAGGGAAGGTGTGGAGCCTTCATCCTAGATCAACAAGTATAATCATATCTCGAGCATAAATCCCAAGCATACCATTGCAAATAATCAATTTGATCCCATAAGAGTTTCCCTTTTTGAGTCAAGCGATAATCCCTAAAGTATTCACGTTGATCTAACGTGTCTCCCATTATCAAGTTGAATGGGGTTTTCTCAGGATTATCAAAGTAGTGTTTCATATTTTCAACATAACGAGCATCGAGGGTCTTAGGAGGTTCCCCATCTCCATGAGTAGCAAGTACAACTAATTTTTTGATATTTTGTGTTCCATATCCACAACTAAAGATAGAGAACAACTGAGAACAGAAAATAAAAAGTACTTATTGATAAAGCAAACAAGAACAAACAAGAATATTCACCCCACGCTATTGCTCCCCGGCAATGGTGCCAGAAAAAGGTCTTGATAATCCACAAGTATAGGGGATCAACTGTAGCTTTTTCGATAAATTAGAGTGTCGAACCCAACAAGGAGCTAAAGGTAGGATTTATATTCCCTTCAAGTTCTATCGATCACCGATAAAAATCTACGCACACTTAACGTTCACTTTACCTAAAACAAGTATGAAACTATTTGGTAGGTGATAGGATAGATTTTCAAGAATAAAACTAGAAGTAATTTGCAAGATAATAAAAGTTAGTGGTTTAGTAGATAGCTTTTGTAACACAAGAGAAAGATTTGTCCATAGGCAATCGATAACTAGGCCGGTAATCATTGTTGCAATTTTATATGAGGGAGAGGCATGAGCTAACATACTTTCCGTACTTGGATCATATGCACTTATGATTGAAACTCTAGCAAGCATCCACAACTACCAAAGATCATTAAGTTAAAACCCAATCATAGCATTAAGTATCAAGTAGTCTTTACTCCCATACGCAACAACGCCCTTACTCGGGTATAAGCTTCTGTCACTCTCGCCACGCACTATAAGCGAATTATGAACATATTGCAACACCCTACAGCGGTAATCCCACACGCTTGCGCGGTGCGGAGGGCACCATAGGACAGCACCAAAATAAAATATACAACTCAAACCAATCACGATCATCAATCAACCCATAGGACAAAATGAATCTACTCAAACATCATAGAATAGGAACACATCATTGGATAATAACACGTTGCATGAAGCACCATGTTTAAGTAGAGATTACAGCGGGGAGAAGAGGTGTTACACCGCTGCATAGAGGGGGAGAGAGTTGGTGATGATGGCGGCGAAGTTGTTGGTGTAGATCGCCGTCACGATGATTGCCCCGACGGTGTTCCGACGCCACCGGAAGAGAGAGGGGGAGAGAGCCCCCCTTCTTCTTCTTCTTCCTTGGCCTCTCCCCTAGATGGGAGGAGAGTTTCCCCTCTGGTCCATGGCTTCCATGGCTCCCGGAGGGCAGGAGCCCCTCCGAGATTGGATCTCTCTCCCTGTTCTCTTCTGTTTCGCGTTCCTGTTTTCTGGCCAAAAACCGTTTCTTAAAATCCCGGAGAACTGTAACTCCGGTTGGGCTGAAATTTTGAGGGGATTTTTATCCATATATTATCTTTCTTGCGGCAAAAGAAGGGCAGCAACCGCCTTACGAGGTGCCCACAAGCCACCAGGGCGCGGCCACCCCTTGGGTGCGCCCTGGTGCCTAGTGGCCACCTCGTGAACCGTCTTGCATTGATTCTTCTTCCAAAAATTCACATATATTCCAAAACAAAATCTCCATAAAGTTTTATTGCTTTTGGACTTCGTTTGATATGGATATTCAGTGAAACAAAAAATGCAACAAACAGGAACTGGCACTGGGCACTGGATCAATATGTTAGTCCAATAAATCATATAAATTGTTGCCAAAAGTATGTGAAAGTTGTATAATATTGGCATGAAACAATAAAAAATTATAGATACGACGGAGGCGTATCACCCCCCCCCCCCCGCGCACGCAGTCAAAGCGCCATCAGAATGGATGCCAAGACTCTTGTGAAAAGCTTCTAATGAAGTAGTCGGAAGCCCTTGGTCATGATGTCAGCCAGTTGTGATCGGTTGGGGCATGAAAAACATGGAACTATCAAAAGGCTACCTTCTCACGGACAAAATGAATATCCAACTCAATGTGTTTGGACTTTGGTGCGGCAGTGGTGAACGTGGTTAGCCGAGAGGTAGATAGCGGAGATATTGTCACAGAATACCACCGTAGGCTTCTCAATGACGCAATGAAGTTCATCAAGAAGTTGACAAGCCAACAACATTCATCAACTGCATTGGCCACGACTCGATATTCTGCCTCATAACTGGATCGAGAGACAATGGGTTGTCGTTTGGACGACCATGACACAAGGGAATCACCAAGATACACACAAAAACCCCAAGGTGGAACGTCGAGTATCCCGACAACCAGCCTAATCAACGTCAGAGTAAATGGCAATGTCGATGGAGGAGCTGCCAGTAAGCCAAAGACCGTGAGAAGTAGTGCCATGAATATAGTTAAGGAGGTGTTTAACCATCCCCCAATGAGCATCCTGTAGAGCATGCATGTGGAAACAAATCGGCTAAACGACACATGCAATGTTCGGTCGAGTCAAAGTGAGATGCTGAAAAGCACCAACAATACTTCTGTAAAAGGTAGCATCAATCGCGGGTGCACCAGAGACAGTTGAAACCTTGGAGTTGGTGTCAACATGTGTTGTAGCAGGTTTGCAATTAGACATGGCAGCTCGATCAAGAATTTCCTCAGCATGTCGTTCTTGCGATGAACGTCGAACGGCAACAACAACAAGTTGGGGTAGGCTAGAGGTGAAACCCATAAGATCTCGCGACCAACTCATGGTTCTGGCACATGGATAGCAAGCTTCCACGCAACCTTGTCCATGACTAGTTCTTTGGTGATACTCCAATCCTTCATATCTCTTTTTACGGACTCCTCCCATGTCAAATTTGGTTTACCCCGACCTCTCTTGACATTATCTGCACGCTTTAGCCGTCTACTATGTACCGTCGAACGGCAACGCTGAGAAAAAAATGAAGAGGGCTCCTACTTGTGAGCTGCGTTGGGATTTTCCCCGAAGAGGAAGGGTGAAGCAATATAGTAGCGGATAGTATTTCCCTTAGTGAGAACCAAGGTTATCGAACCAATAGGAAAACCATGCAAACACCTAGTAAACAGTACCTGCACACACAAGAGCAAATATTTGCACCCAACGCGGGCAAGAGGGTTCTCAATCCCCTTCAACACGTTACTTGGAAGGATCAAATCTGATAGTGATAGATAGATAAATTGAAAAGTAAAATAAAAAGAGTAAAATTGCAGCAAGGTAATTTTGCCTTTTTGTAGTATGATTAAAGTAGACCCAGAGGCCATAGTTTTCACTATAGGCTTCCCTCTCATAATAATAGTATACGATGAGTAGACAAATTACTGTTGTGCAATTGATAGAAAAGCGCATAGTTATAACGATATTCATGGCAATGATCATGTATATAGGCATTACGTCCGTAACAAGTAGACCGAAACGATTCTGCATCTACTACTATTACTCCACCCATCGATCACTATCCAGCATGCATCTAGGGTATTAAGTTCATAACAAACAGAGTAACGCTTTAAGCAAGATGATATAATGTGAATAGAATAAAACCAAGCAATATGATTAAACCCCGTCGTTTTACCCTTAGTGGCAGCAACACAATATGTGCTTCACTACCCTTGTTTTCACTGGGTGACGACACCGCAAGATTGAACCCATTACAAAGCACTTCTCCCGCTAAAGATAAATCAATCTAGTTGGCCGAACCAAATGAAAAGATCAGAGAGAAATACAAAGCTATAACAATCATGCATAATAAAATTTAGCAAAAACTCAATTACTTTCAAAGTTTCAATTAATATTCCAATCATAAACCCACAATTCATCGGATTCCAACAAACACACTGCAAAAGAATATTACATTGAATCGATCTCCGAAGAGAACATTGTATTGAAGATCAATGAGAGAGAAGAAACCATCTAGCTAATCACTATGGACCCGTACGTTTGTGATAAACTACTCACACATCATTGATGGTGCAGCAAGGATGATGTAGAAGTCCTCCGTGATCGATCCACCTCCGACAAAGTACCAGAAAAGGCCTCCATATGGGATCGCAGAAGAACAGAAGCTTGCGTCGGCGGTGTGTGAAAAGAAAACATTATCAGTTTGTTTCAAAACAATCGAAAATGGCCGAACATGAATACAATTATTGAAACTAGTTGAATATGACTGGAATTATTGAAATATGTCTGAATATTTCAGAATTGTATTTGTAAAAAATATTGAAACGATTAAATTCACCTAAAATGTATTTTTTTCACTAAATAATCTGACTTTCTGAAATACCATTGAAAGTACCGAAACAACGGGGCCAAAAATTCCAAGAAAATATACTAAATTCCCCTTTGAAACTTTCATACGAATTGTTTTGGAAATTACTATGAACTCTAAGTGAATTTTTAAAAACTTCGAATTATTTGGTATTTCTATTGTACTGTATAAGGAAAATAGGAATAAGAAAAAAAATATACGGTTAGCAAATACCTACGTGCCCTCACATTAGTTAGAGGGAGTCCGCTATATGACAACCAGTGGCAGTTGAACCAAAACTGGTCTTGGCCCACCAAGTTTTGCCGCAACACACTAGGCCCGAGAGAATTTCTTGGTCTTTAGGGAAGCTCACAACTTAGCGAAGCATGCTCTTTCTCTCAGGGGTGGTCGTTATGTTTGGTTAGGACACCCTGAAGATCTTTCATTCGTCCCTGTAAACATTGTGATAAATTAATAAAAAGTTTCGTGCAGTTGTCTCAGAAAAAAGATAACATGGGTACGCTTCAACCTAGACAGCCAGATATAATTATAGTCTGATTCACAGGTGGCAGTGCGCAAGATTAGCAGCGAAATGACGGATCTTTCAGCTACTGGGCAACTAGTTGAAGAGATCAAGAGTTTGCTTAGGTATTTCCAGGACTTTAGGGTTGCTTGGGTGCGACGCTCTGCGAATAAGGCCGCACATGTTCTAGCTCGGGAAGGTTGCTGTAATTTGTTATGTAAAACTTGGTTCCATGCGGCACCGGAGTGTGTACTCTCGGAATTAGACGCAGATGGAGCTGTGAACTCTGAATAAACTAGACGATTCCCCGCGCGTTGCGGCGGGTGCCTGAGATTATAAATTGTTGTAAATAATTTATTTATTTTACCATGAACATTTTGAATCAATTAGCAATTAAATTATTTGAAGGAAGGTTTTATGGATAGTTAGTTTTTAGAATCTGAGTAAAATAAGATAGATGTTCATAGAGACGGCATACAATGACGGGTGCGAAACAAAAATTTACCAATAGGAAAAAACTAATGTGTCAACCATTGCATTCTTTCCAAGTGAAATAGCTTAGTTCATTCATCATCAATTTTGCATTTGTCTAACGGAAGATATGACACTCCGTCCCATACATATGAACATGGTTTTAGCTCACAATTTATACTTCAAGAGGACACATCATAAAAAGGACAAACAATGGGAGTCATGGTAATTAGTTCGACTCAGATTGGAACTGTAGATCAAAAGGTCAATGGAATCTGGACTTGATCTGTTTCATCGTCGCCTCTATTTTAAGACAAAGCCCGCTGTGTTGTTCTCATTGTTAGGTTTCAGTTGAAGTTGAAGATCTTGTTACATGGCTCTGATGTTGATGTCAGGCCTCAAGGACTGAACCAATGCAATCAATGGCATAAGCAATGTTCTAGTACTGTATTATGGTACAGTATCATAGGAAACAGATGCTAATCTACACCAAACGAAAAGAGTAGGGGTCAGAGCTCTATTATAAGTACTTGCAGTAAGTAATGCCAATAACTAGGTCCTGATAACAAAACTACAGCATAATACTATGTTAGTTATGGATTCCTCTTTCCATGGTTAATCAGATGAAATGAGAGGAATACACAGAGATTGTACCGGCAATTTTCTCAAACCTGAGAAATATAAATTCTTAACTGTACTACTGAGCGTATGACCGGTTGAAGTAGAAGCTTTTAGTGTCACCAAAATTTGTGTAGTTTTCCAAGATCTTACCTGCACAATTAATTGGTTCATCAAACGAAAAGCATGACCAGGAAAAAAAATATGATTCCACTCACAATTTGTACTAAACAATCTGTACAATTCAAGTTATAGTAAGAGGATAAGAAAACAGTTTTACCTTGTTCTTCAATTTCTTTTCATGGAATTCAGTACTTTGTAATAAATATATTATTTCTGGATGAGGAAGGAGAGCAATGTGTATCTTGATCTTCATTGCCACATTCAGGTAATGTCTGAAACACACCACAGCTAAGAATACAACGAATACTTCATTTTCTCCTAATGGGTTTTGCTAAATCATCATGCGAAAGAATCAACCAAAAATTGCAAAAAGTAACTGTTAATAGAAACTCGGTGTGGCTCCACCACACACCGGCGGTGGTTGATTCCCTGTGCAAACAGGACTGTAATGACCAAGGTTAATTAATGGAGCTTCTGTTTTGCAAAAAAAAATAATCAAAAGATATGGTGACTTGGATAGTTTAGATACCGGGAATACTACCAAATTCAGCATGCACATTTACAGGAAAGAAGATTAATAGTAAGCTATTTCCATCCATGTATATCTGCACAATCATAGACAAAGAAGTACAGAATCATCTCTACTTCCAATGGAGCAGTTGGTAGCCTGGTACTCCGGTTTTATTTTCGTCTGGTTTTATTTCCTCCTACCTTCCACCACCTCTCCCACTGATTTTTCTCTTTCTCATTAAAAAACCAAATCTTATTAAAGTGAGATCTTATTTCGTGCTTACTTTGGCAAGTGTTGATTCATTTTAATCATGTAAATAATAGTTAATTAAAAAATTTAAAAATCGCACCAAATATATGAGATCATCTTCCTAAAATATAGACATAATATTTTTCTCGATAACCTTCCAAAACAAAATGACATATTTCTCAATAAGAAATCATTAATCTCGCGCACTATACCATATTATTATCATTATCTCTACTATTAATTGACAATCACACGTTTTCTAATATAACAAGAATAATATATCTTTTTCTTATGGGCGTACACATCCGCACGCCCCTGCGGAGAGACGCCGTGCGCGACGCCATGGAGGACGCCGTAGTCAGGCCTGATGTCGGGGCGGTACTCAAGAATGTCAGGGCGTGCATCACGGCGTCGAGGACGGCCGTGGCGAAAGGAGGGTCGTCAGACCGCCACGTACATGCATTCATGAACGCGGTCATATTATATTTCTTATCAGTCATACAGAGAGCCAGACAGGCTACATTATCAAATTAAGTGTGACCAGTCAAATGTTAAAAAATTCATTTAAAAAATGTGTGCTACAATACTCGGTAGTCGTCATCGTTCGTAATAGTCATTCATGCAAAAATATTCTAGAAATCGAGCGCAGAATCAATTTGGAAAGCAAACCATTAATGCAATTAGTTAGCTAGAGAGTTAATTATGTATGCTCTTAATTAGATCCAATTAAATATGAATTATTTTTTGCATCGAATCAATTTGGAAACTGAGTGATTAATGTAATTAATTAATTAGCTAGACACTTAGGGCCTGTTCTGGAACCTCCCAGCTTCTCCAAAACTTCCCAAATCTAGCTTCTCGCTCGGCTTCTCGCTTCAGGTGGCGATCTGGAAACGTTCGGCAGCCGAGGCAGCTTCTCCCAACGCCCTGTTGATCTAGCAGCCCAGCTGGGGGGCGCTGCAGGCCTTTGTTGCCACTTGGGCTGGCTGGAAGGAGCCCGTTTAAGAGAGAACACGAGGCACATGGGATACATGAGCGAGCGAAACAGTGCGGGTTCCTGGTTGAGCGAGGAGGAGCGCTGATAGATCGAAGCGTTTTCTTAGGCGGTGGCATTACAGCCGTAATAATGTCCAACTCCAGATTCCTGTTTAACGAGAAGCTGGTCTTCCCTCGCTCCACAAAAATACACTACAACCCAGGATAGCTTCGAGAATCTTAGCTTTTGGAGCTATAGCGTTCGGGTTGGTTTCTGGCAGAGATTTTGTGAAGTTTGGAGTTGGAGGACATCAGAATAGGCCCTTAATGATGCTACACATAATTAGAAGTAGGGATTTTTTCTCAATTAGGAAGATAATTAATTGATTTGATTGGCAGTTAAGTAGGCATGCGGAGAATTGGGTAGGCTTTTAATTATTTGTGTAATCCCTACTCTTAAAGCCTCTGTAAGTAGGTCATTCGCTCATTTCGTTCGTCGTCACCCCTCCCCATCAACCGATAGATGCCCCTCCCACCGATTTTTGTTTCGCCGACCACCACCACCGGTTTTCATCTCTAGCCCCATCGATTTTCTTTCCATCTCACACCTCCGTTGCCCCAAAAAACCAAAGCTCCATAAACAAAAGCAACGATATCCTCTTGCAACCATATACCAGCACTTTCCATATAAATCAGCCTCTTTTTTCGAAGGAAAGAAATCAGGACCCGTGTGTCTTCTCTTCTTTGGAAGGAAACAAATCAGAACGCTGCCGAACCAACCGGGATGCGCAATCAGATTTGATTCGATCTACTGGAGCCGCCATATAAACCAGCCTCCCCACAATAGCGCACCACTCCACAACCCTAATCTCCCCAAGTTCCTTCCACATCAAGCGATCTAGGCTAGCGGCGGCGCGCAGGTCCCCCACTCAACCATCTCTGACGTCCCCTCGGTGCGTCTCCCTCATAGCCAAGCCTTCAATGAGGCTTCGACTCTCCTGTATGGTCGTATGGATGCATCTAGGTCTCGTCGGCCTGCCCTGCGAGGTTGTGATGTGGTCTTCGTCGTTGCTGCATCTTGAGCATAGTTGTGCCAAGGATTTCCTCCTGTCTGTCGAGTATGCGTCCTCCTGCTGCCCTGGCACATGGTGGTGGCGGGCACCAAGGTGATGTTGGTCGTGGCTGCTCTCCTTCCCCTATGTTGCGTGAGGCATGGGCCTGTAGATCCTTTCTCCACTGACCAGAGCGTGAATCACTTTTTCTGTGCTAGATGTATTTATCATGGATCTTATCAAGATTTCAGATCTAGATGGATCATGTGCTTGATATATTTGTGATGGATCTTGTCTACTACCAGATCTGGATGTGTACGCTTGTTTGAGAAGATTTGTTGATGCATGCTTGCTCGGTGTTCGTTGTCCATGTGTAAATGCGTGGATGATCTGATATGTA
Organism: Thinopyrum elongatum; assembly: GCA_011799875.1. NCBI lineage: Eukaryota > Viridiplantae > Streptophyta > Magnoliopsida > Poales > Poaceae > Thinopyrum > Thinopyrum elongatum. The sequence continues at coordinate 564,751,427 of CM022303.1, forward strand.
TGTGTGTGCGCATGTATTTCGCATCTCAATTTTAGTACTTTTTTTGAACATGAGGAAGCTTAAAATTTGCTTCGGAGACAGAACTTATCAATATAAAAAAGTAACACATAGACGGAATCAAATCTGGTTGGAGAAGTCGATTGTACCTTCTTCCTGGGTACCCAATATAGATGACTAATGTTGATGATGTGATTCACTTGCCTTGTTTTTAAAGGACAGATGTGCAACACAACAATGCAAAGAGAATCTCATGAGGGAGGGAGAATAAGACATATTTGTGGAGTTGAAGGAGCACATGAAAGTAGATATGTTGATGAGGGTGGAAATTGAAATGCATGCTTGAAGAAACATATTTAGAGGAAAGCAAGAGATAGACAAGAAGTACTTGTGACAACATAGTCATAAGCATGAGATGTATAATAATATTTTTTATATGTTTTCATAGATAAGTTTGTTGTTTGAGGGCAACACACACGCATTCAACTAGATTTAGCTTCCTTGGATTAGGAATAGATCGGACAGGTGATGTGGTCAGGTTGTTTTTTAACCTTGCAAGATAACAAAACAACGACATGAAAGCTACATGCAGAGTCAAGGGGCAATAGATTGAAATGATGAATGATGTATGGACAAAGAAGATGACGGACAACAAGTTCAGCAAGAAAGACCGGCTAGAGGGGTGCTTACTGTTTGTAAGAATAGAGAGAAGATGATGCTTGCATTTGTGTTGTGGTTGAACATTCCATGCAATATGCTTGTTCATAGGGAGGAAAATAACCATTGATTATAAATTTATTTGTTGACCCATGGCAATGCACGGGCAGTCTATTAGTCATATTTAATTCATAGGATTTGCAGTGGTTCCTAAGGCCACAACGTGAGACCTTTTGGGCATGATCAGCATTTGTACTAATGCGGACAACAAAAGGATTGATTAACTAAGACATATTAATTAAGCCCAAATTGATCGATCAGATCATGAAATTTTTTCGTAAAATAATTGAAACATCAAGTATCACCTAGAGAAGATTAATTCAATGTTAAATCTACAAACAAAATCCTTAGTGATAGAACGCCGCCTCCTTGCCGAGACTCAAGGTTGACTATACCTGCAAACTTGGGAAGACTATGTAGCAGTAGGAGCGAGGAAACCGAATGCGTCTGTGTATGCAGTGACCAGGGGTAGCTGTATGACTGCTATGGAGGAGTATGGGAATGAAATGAGTTGTGGAGCACCCAATTTAAATGGGAATACATCAGTTACATGTGGAGATCGTGGGGAGACGAAGCGAAGAGTCAATCATCAATGACCTGCAGCAGAAGGGTTTCTTTGCGTTTTAGTTCAACCGTTTAATTGTTAAGATAAAAGTGTGGGCCATTTGGTTAGTGTCAGCAAGCTAAAAACAACTAAAGAACTGTTGAGAAATAAAAATATGTGATCAATTGTATGGGAGAGATGCCTCCCAGAAGGTGTCTGTTGGGGAAGAGATGTCTCCCCAACACACCCCTTCAGCATGTATATAAGTGGATCTCCCACGTTGCAATAGATTGAGAAGGATCATTTGTCTCTTCATTGCCTTCTTTACTTTGATATTACAATACGTTATCAGCACGTAGACTCAACCAAACACGAGCATTTGCGTCACCGGCGCGGCAACATTCCGCAATACGAACCAGACGGGCGAACAACATCGCATAGCGTCGGCCACAGGAAGCAAGCGGAACGCGCAGCGCCGCAGCGGCTACGCTACAGCCAAAGAGCGCGGCGGCGCGTCAAGTCGTCTATGGTCAAGAGGATCATGCACAGGCATGTATGCACCTGTTGAAGAAATCGATCAGGGAAGGCCAACTCGATTTTAATTTTTGAAATTAGCATCAACGATCCACTGATTGTGTCTCTCCAGAACCGAAGAAGCAATCCGTCGATGACAGTTACATACCACGGCCCTCTCGAACGACGACGGGATGCATGAGACGAAGCAGCGGCCTAGCGCGGCTCTCCGTGTTGCATCGGCGATGGCAGGCCCGCACGAGGCGGCGCCCATCCCGGCCTGGAGGCGCGAGACGCGACATCGCCGGTGGTGCTAAACAGCAGCCACACTATCCATGAGCGATCGGCTGCACAGACTCCAAATTTCTCTCTAAGAAAGATTAGAGGAATCGATCTTAGATGGATTAATACATGTCTCAGTTCGTTTCTTCTTGATTTGATTAAACATATATGTTAATCAATTCTGTTGTGGTTTTCGCATGCATCCATTGGGAACAAGTCCAACAGATGGACCGAAGCCAACAACTACGGCCACTACGCTCGCTTCGGTGCTCAGCGACATCAAACCGGCGGTGGCCTCGTCGATGACGCATGAACAGCCGCAGCGTAGTTCTTTCTCAGCGACGCTCGACGCCGTCCACAGTAGTCTCTGGTAAGCCCGACTGACTGCGACCCAGGTGCGGTGTTGCGGTGAATGACGACACCCTCCATGGCAGCCAGCTTGCTGTGTAGCAACGCGGTGGCGTCTTCATGGCTGGCGTCGCACTCGCCGGTGACAGCAAATTCCTGCGCGGAGGCGATGCCCAATGCGCATGCAGCCCTGGGTTTCGGTGCGGAACCCCACGGCGGCCAGTTCGCCGTGCGATGAAGCGCTTCGGCGCGGTCAAACCACACCGATAGGGGCGGCGGTTATTTTTCTCCATGGAATTGGTAACCGCAAGGGGGAAGAAGGAGAAGCCTATCTTCTTGGCTATTTTAGAAATTAGCCGTTGGATTATTCTATAATCCTGTTCCTGCAGTTTTTGTTTTAGCCCTTCGGCTTATAAGATCGTGAGGTTTAGCCCTCAGTCTTATCGAAAATTGCAAACGAGTCATCTTGCTCGTCGGACTAAGCAGTTTAGCCCTTAGGCTTGCTGTTTTCAGCATTTTAACCATGTGGTTATTGTTATTTGTGTTTTATGCCCCAGGCTTCAGGACAAATATACATGATAGACCATTGGATCTTGCTGAATTGCATAATATTCATTATGCATCATTTTACATCATGTAAAATGCCCGTTTGAGGCCCCTAAGTCCTCATATGTGTTGCATAAGTATGTTTATACTTCTGCATTTATTTGTATTACATGAGTAATACTGTTGCAAAGCAATATGTTGATTCCATTATCCGCATAGAATATGGAATTTGCTTGCAAGTTTGGAAATATGAGGTAGTGAAGTGTATGACACTGTCTGACTATGTCAAATTTACATTTGTCACAAGGAATCGACAAATGGTACCTGCTGCTTAATTGCAGATTATCCAATGTTATTGTGAGGTCTATATTATGTCTTTCTGACATAGTGACTACCTTCAATTTTGCACACAACTTATGAATTGCATTATGGAAAGAATTAATTTCGTTCACAACTATGAGGTCTACACCATGTGGTGATTACTTGGAATGTGTTTTTAATTAACACAAGGTTGTGAGAAGCTCCATAAGAGTGAGATCTACATTACTTAGTGATTATCTCTGTGTTTTAAAAGCAAAATGAAGGCACAAAACTTATGACATAGCCATTATGAGGCCTACATCGTGGTGACTACCTTCATGATGTTTTTCCAAATACTTGAAAACTTCATAGCATTTGTCATTGGTTGTGACTATAGTGTCACATACTCCATCAGGAGATGAATCCAAGACATTGGTGACTATGCTGCATATTATGCTATGAAGAGAATTATGCAAAACACTTGCATATTTTGGTGATTACCTTCCATGCATACACAACTTATGAGACACCATCATAGCTATGAATTAAGTTTCATGCACAGCTGAGAGGTTTATGCCGTTTTATGGCGATTACCTTCATGTGTTATAGATAACATAAGGTTGTGGAGACTATGATCAATGGGAACTGTCCATAAGAGTGAGGCACCACTAGATGGTCGACTACCTCTATGTGTTCTATGGAAATTAAAGGTTTATCCTTTCTGAGGTGATTACATTTAATTTGAAGAACTACATCACATTGTGATGATTATCTTCTTGTGAAGGCCTACCCTATGGGTCACAAAGAATCACCATGGCCATGATTATGTTTAGCCATAACATTTTCATCCTACTTAATTTACTAAAGGTAAATTATTGCATGAGAATTTCATGCAACATATGGCTGACCTTTTTTTGGAAAGGAAATGCGATGAGATGACATTTGGTGGGAGTAACTATTTAACATGGGTCATGAACATTAAAGAGTTTGTCGACCCGGGGCCTTATTGCCACAGAAACTCCACCTGCAGAAAATGTCATGGCTATTTATCAATAGCTAAGAATATGCATATTTGCATTTATGTGTCATCGCAATGGCTCGGTTTCCAAACTGAGTATGTAATGGATGATGAATATCCATTTTCCCTTTGAGCCTTCATTGAGGCGAGATATATTGTTATAAGCATCACATGAATGATTATTCATTCGTTGTCAGGACTTCGAGTCCGTTGAGCCTTATAGTTCTGTTGTCTATAAATCAACACTATGTTGAGATTATGTGATAAGGCGGCTTCAGATGCATATCTGACTATAAGTCCTTAGTGCACTTTACGTTCTCCTAGGATGGTAAACAGAAATATCATCTATGTTTTAGGTTTGCAATGCCTAAAATTCATGCTAGTGCTCTTAGTACTAAGCAATAGTGGTTAGAGAACCACGGGAGTTGAATGTAAAGTGAAGGAAAAATGACAAGCAGAAATAGAGTGTATATCTCAAAAGGGAATGGATCATTTAATCTAAATGATCATAATGACAACTTTCAAGTTTGTCAAAGTGGTGATTGTACGAAATGTCGTACCAATGATTCCCAATTGGTCAAGTATTGGGTCGAATCATATCACCGACTCACTAGAGGAAAATAATTTTAATGGGATAAGTTTGAAGTTCTACTTCAAAAGAAAACAACTGGAAAATGTCCTGGCATGGTAGAAGGAGAATGGACTCCTCTATATTGATTATATGCTTGTGGAATGATATTCCAAAGATATTTTGGAGATCTCGTGTAGTCTCCTAGTTATCCCTAAATATCATTAGCGTATAATTGTACTACTACATATAGTATAAATTGCAACGTCTTGTCCCTCGGACATGATAGTTGAGATAATTGAGTGTATGAATCAGTTCATACTCAATCTTGTTGCATACACAATAATTTTTCCTCCTTTATCATCATGGTACTGGATGATTAGAGAAATTATTGACAATTCTGTTGGCCACAACTTGACAAGTTGCAATATTCCCAACAATTATCAGATTGCTTTGTGCACTGCATGTGACATTGGGGAATTAATTTTAAGGCACTCTCACCTTAAAATTTGAAATGAGCCAGCCAATACTCTTGATTGCATTCAAGAATATGTTTGGATTATTCAATCATTATCTGGGTTATGATGGTACTTCATGGTGTTCATAGACGCATCTAGAAGATGGTCTTAGATGTGTATCATTTACACAAAACCATGTGTTTACTGAATTAATTGCTCAAATTGACGAATTTAGAGCAAATTATCCTAACGTGGGATAATTCCATTGGAATGCAAATGTCGTTGAAGTTGATTCACGAGCATTCAATGGTTTATTCAATATATAGTACATAACCAGAATGGTTTGGCTTGATCTCTTATGAAAGAGATTCAATATTGCTTGGCCAATGTTGCAGAATTGTGATTTACCAACATTTTGTTGATGGTAATATGCGGTCTCACACTCCGCATATTTGGTCTAAATAAGATCAAATGATACTGCACCCCCTTACAGTTTGTACGTGGAAATAAGTGAAGTATTTCCCATCTGCGGTAATTCGGTTGCATCCCGATATCACCACCCCAGCGTACATCATGGGCCTTCACATATGGTTGGGATCTATGTGAGGAATAACTGTGGTATGTTCGTTAATCCGCCGAATACCTTAACCCTAGCAAGGGAGTTATTTGCAGCCCATACGCTGATTGCTTTTGCAATAAGAACATTTTCTGGCATTAGGGGGAGATGAGTACCATAGAGAATGCCAGGAAATGGATAAGAAATGTCGTAGACATTTTGTCCACGTACTTAAGAATCTGAAATCCAGGTTCAGGTTATGAGAAATTTGCAGCATATGCCAAATAATCTGCCAAGTATATTTACTGATGACAAAGGTTTCACTTTGGTCAAGTACCGAGTGGAGGTACCTAATAAACCACTCGTCTCCCTAATTGAGAGCAAGAGGGGGAGAATTCTGGTCGCATGAGATTAAGTTCTCAAATGATTCAGTGAAAACAGAGGAGATTGACCCCTCGATCAGTAAATATGATTCAACCTCGAGTTGAATGACACTTGAGGGATGCGCGGCATCCAAAGTCCAACACATATGTGCACACATTTTTAAGGTGTTGGGACATCGAAACACCTTGACTCCGTTGTTGTGGGAAATCACAAGGAGTTAAGAGGCTTAATAAGAATTCCACAATGATATTGATTCATGAGAATCGTACATGAGAAAGTCTACATATGTCGACATAAAATTCTTCTCGAGAATTGCTAGAATCCTTTTGGGCCCTGAACCAAATCCATGAAGAGTGTTGTTGCACTTATATTGGTTCAAATGAAAGGAAGCAATTAAGGAAGAGTGGCACTCGCTCATCAAAGAGAGGTATTTACCATTGTAAAACCTACTCCTCATAAGTATCTTCCAGAGGGAAGAGAAGTGAATTTTTGTTTGGAAACAAAAATAAATGAGGTGGTGAGAAAGCGAGGCTTGTAGCACAAGGGTTTTTCGCAGAGACCCGACATCGGTTACGATGTAGCATACCTTCTTAGTATGAGTGGAATTATGTTTCAATATTGAATGTTAATGGCAGTACAGATCCATACGGTTGATGTATGTAATGTCTACATACTCCCATGGGTCAATTAGTTTGGATGTATATATTGAAGTCATTGAATGACTTAATATTCTGAATCCAAAGGTAAATCGCAACATGCATGTGTGGAACTTCTGAAGTCATTCTATGACTTGAAGTAGTCGGAGAATTGTGTGGTGCAACCGACTAAGTGAGTTATTCCTTGACAAGGATTACTCTCATACTAATGATTGTTGACGTGTATTCATGAAGAAATCCTAGATTGGATTTTACATCACCTTAATTTCTGGTGTCGATGATCTTATCATCAAAGTCTATATAAGACATAAAATACACACAATCATGTTAAGACGGATATTTGGGTTAAACCAAATTAGGCTAAGTTGATGACTTGAGCATATCCCCCTAAGATATCAGTCTTCATATATCCGAAACAATTAGAGAAGTTCAATATGGATATATTATATCAAAGACACATATGGTCATATTATACCTAATATGGGATACAAAATCCTTGAGACATAGGGGAGATGGTGAAGTGATAGTGGGGCATGAATTACCATATCTAAATACCATCGAAGCACTCATATATCTTGCAAAATATGTCAGGCCTGACACTATAGTTTTTGGCAATTTATTGAGAGTGCAATTCCCCGAAAGGTATAAGGTTTGTGTAAGGAATATCCTCGGATATATCCAGGGCACAAAGGGTCTTGATCAATTTCATCCGGAAAATCAAGATGGGACCATGGTTTGATATATTGATAGTGGCTAATTATCTGATCCCACAATGCCATATCAAAGACTGGGTTTACTGGAAGAGTATTTTGAAGGAAGTATTCAGAATAGACTCTAAACGAGTCCTTCCAGTGATCATTCTATTTGAAGCATCAGAAAATGTGGATGACTTCATAGAATGATTGGCCACATGTGAAATCATGTGGAGATTATCATTATCTACCAAGATAATGTCACTTGTATTGCTTATGGGTTATATTTATCCTTGTGAATTACAGAAATGTAAGAGGATAATATGCAAACAGATTATTGTGATATTCACAATATCTCTATCAATGTTTATATTCCAGAACTAGGTTCGTGGAATTGGTATGAGATATTCTTGAGGTTTGCAAAGTTCAGGGGGAGTAAAATCCCAAGTTATAACCCGTCGGTGATCCTCAAATCACTCATATTGTACTCTTTTTCCCTTTATGAGTTTTCCATGATGGTTTCTCATATAAGGTTTTTAACGAGACAATATAAATACAAGTGCGGATATATGCCATATTGGTTTCTCCTTATATTTTTCCCACTGGGTTTTAAAGGAGTTTTCGATGGCATATTGTTATAAGGTTTCTCCTCAATTTTTCCCACAGGGTTTTTGGAGGAATTTTCAGTTTGCAATATATATATATGACGAATTGATCAAGGGGGAGTGTTGAGAAATAAAAATATGTGATCAATTGTATGGGAGAGATGCCTCCCAGGAGGTGTCTGTTGGGGAAGAGATGTCTCCCCAATCCACCCCTTCAGCATGTATATAAGTGGGTCTCCCACGTTGCAATAGATTGAGAAGGATCATTTGTCTCTTCATTGCCTTCTTTACTTTGATATTACAATAAGAACAACGGGATTACATCACCTCCACATCGAGGAGCTTAGTCAGAAGCAGTAAAGTAAATGCGGCTCTGTTGACCTGGGAAAGACGTGGATAAAACCGGGTTCCTGGCCAACGATGACGACAGTGGAGCAGAGAAACGGCCTCGGTGACCAAAGGGCGGATGTCTCCTGGAGGCTTGGAGCAGAGGAAGGGGGTTCGCCCAGCCCGATAGTGTTGTTCCTCGACGACCTGAGGCAGCAGCAACGGAACCGCGCCCGGTCCGCGTCCCAGCGCCTAGGAGACGTCATACCGGCGGCGGCCGGTCGGCCGAAACAGATGGCAGACAGCGGGAAGCGCACGGTGGTGGACGGGCGGCGCAAGCAAGCGAGGGGGCGGCCATGGTAAGGTGAGCGCTGGCGATGGCGGCAGGACTCGGTCCGGTGGAGGCACGGGGCGGCCATGGCGCGGTGAGCACCGGCGCTGGGCTGGAGGTGGGTGGGATCCGATCCCGCGGGAGGGCCGGCGGCTGTGCGGGATGCGGCGGCGGAGGAGGCAGTCTGGAAGAGGAGGAGGCGGTGGAGGCGCGGGGCTGCCATGGCTCGGTGAGCACCGGCGCTGGGCTAGAGGTGGATGGATCCTGCGGGTGAGGGAAAAAGGAGGTCTTTTTTCCACCGTCGTGACCGGAGGGTAATAAGAATGATTGGGTGATTTTGGAAACTGAATAATAACGTGGCAATTCGCTGACGTGGATAGTGTGCATGTTAAAAGAATAGAAAAAAGTGAAGAGCAACTTCTTAAAAATAGTAGATAAGCAACAAGTTCCTCTAAAAAAAAACTAGACAGCCAGATATCCTAAAAAGAAAAAAGAAAACTAGACAGCTAGATCCCTAAAAAAAACCTAGACCGCCAAACATTGTACCATAGCTTTGCCAGTGAGATCATGTCAAATTGCCGAAGCCTAAAAAGAATGCACCTACTGCGAGTAGTCGATCAGTGACATCATGGATTGCACTAGCGATGGGGTGTTGATGCAGGATTGATCAAAACCGAAGACATGGCAGACGTGGTGTTGGTTGCCTGTGATGGCACATAATGCTACTTGGGTGCGTGGACAGTGGACTACTTCAGGACTTCTGATCCGGAGACTCTCAAAGCGATGACATGCATCGCGTGACCAAAAGGGATTTGCTATCATGCCACTGTCTCCCAACAGTTACCCCTACTAAGGAAAGCAACTTCCTCCGTTGCATCCTCCTCCAAGAAAAGCTTAGGGTTCCTTCGCCAACTGCCGGCACCGCCATCAGTCCGTCTCGTCTCCGGTGGTCTTAGGGCCATGACGGCGCTGTGGATCTCGATCCTTGCCGGCGGGAGAACTCTGTTTTTAGATGTTCCTTCGAGTTTTGTTAGGACTAGCACATATGCCCGTGCGTTGCAACGAGAGAGATAATTGACCTGTCCATTGAAATATCCATCAGCACGGTCCAATAACATCTAAATTATGCCCAGCCACGACAGAAAGGCTCACATTGAGGTCTAGCAGAAATGCATATTGGTAGTACATTAAGAAGCATGCTACATAGACAATAATTTTGGTACGGTTTTTGTACGGCGATTCTGATCTTAAAAAGCCTAATTTTCAAAAAAAAAAAAACCAAGGCATTATTTGTATGTTGAAGCAATTTTTAGAATTGGCACCAAGTCGTGAGAAAAATCTCAATAAAAGGATTCTCTCCTTCATATTTTTTTGAATCTCCCTTTTTTTATCACCACTGATCACGGTTTTTATTCTCTCCTTTCTTCATTACTCCTATATGCCCATTGAAACCGATCATTCATACTCCTTCCGATCCATATAGACCCTCCTAACATACTTCATATAAAAGTTATATTGTGTGTTAGCATTTTCTAAAATACACCATTACAATTAATTAGGTTAATTAAGGTTATGCCCCAAATAGAATCTTAAGTTGGTTAACAGGAACAAATAATAGCACGGTTGGAAACTACGTTTTTTCTGATCAAATTACATATACAAATTATGTTTATCCGAGTTACGATTGCAAAGTTATAACATTATCATGTTAAACATATCTATACCTTTTTTTTATGGTAATAGACTTTTATTCCTCAAATAATGGATAGATCGTTTACAAGAAAATGAGAAATAAAGTACGGTACCTACTAATAAAGCACGAAGTGCTTCTGTCGGTTCATCGTCGCGCTATTTTACAAAAAAAAAACCTCTATTTCCTGTAAATTAACCCACACTACACATTTAAGTCACAGCTGAACCTTTTTTTTTACATTTTCTCACACAACCCCCTGACGTTTCAGGTAATCAACCCGCCGTCTATATTTGTCCATATTTAAATCAGACGAATCATTTTTTTTTGTTTTAACAGAAAACCCCCTAACTTTTCAGTTAATCACTCCGCAACTTATCTAAAACAAAATTATTCATATCTTTTAAACCATAACTCTGATTTTAACATGTTATATATGAACTCTGATTAGAAAAATATGTAGAATCTAAATATGATATTATTTTTAGCTGTTAAATATTTCTAAAATATTTTTTTTGGTGCAAACTTAATCTATAGTGCATGGTCCATTTTACTTTCGTACCGGCGGCGATCCGAATTGTATATAAACACCCATTAAAACCATATTGAGAGGAAAGAAAACATCGATAACCACGCATGCACACCTCTGAGAATCCTAGCGGGGGAAAACAACATATTTCTCATCTTATTCTGAGCGAGAGTGCGTTCGCGCGCGCGAGAGAGAGAGAGAGAGAGAGAGAGAGAGAGACGGAGAGAGAGAGAGAGAGACCTTAGGACTGACCAAATTCAAACGCGTTTTCGTTGTGTGAGCACTGATGTCACCGTCGGCAACACAAATATGATGCCATGTGAAAATAAAGGACGTGGACCTATCAGGGTCTTGATTCATGGTTATTGGGTTAAGAGCGTGTGTTATTTTCTCTCCCGTTGCAACGCATGGGCTCTTTAATTAAAGGCTGGGGACCTAAATGGGCCGAAAACAGAGCGAACTGGGCAAACACGGAATACTAACCAATGCCGAAAAGTGCAAGATAGCGGCTACCATAGTTGGGCCAAAGCCCAACAGAGAAAGGGCACTTAATTTTGGACCGCGCATTATTTAAAAAAAATCAGGTTTTTTTTGTAAAACATAAACGTATGGCGATGGACGGGCAGAAACACTCCATATTTTATTAGTACTAGCAAACATGCCCATGCGTTGCAACGGGAGAAAAAAAACGTATGCTTCTAGCACAATAAGCACGACCCTAGACCATCATTCCCGCCTTGATCAACCATGATCACGGTGTCCATCTGATCGCATTGTGTTCAAATATGGCCAATCTCAAGGTGATGATCTCTCCACCGCCACTCTAAACCCACTCACATTTGCCACTGAAGCACGCCGTTACAAGTGAATGTCTAATAGTTTTTAAAACTAATCTCGACAAGCTGGATGCCCATACACCATCCGCATACATTTAAATTGTATATTTGTTTTTCAAAATGCATCAACATTCTTTGTATAATATAAATATTTTTTAAATCACATGGACTTATTAAAACAGAATGGATATTTTCTAAATTAGGAAAAAATAAGCAGGTGACATTTTTTAGAATTACATGAGTTTTTTTCTTTTAGAAAAGGTTGAATTTTTTTCAAATTATATGAATATTATTTTAATACATGTAAACTTTTCTTAAAACTTCACAAAATAAATTAAAATGCATGAACAATTTTTAAAAATTACACGACATTTTAAATAACAAAAAAGTAAAACACATGAAAAATATTAATTGGTATTGTTGCCCTTACCAACATGACCAAAAATTCTGATCGTATATGGACCGGCTTCTTTTATAATTCCTTTCCATCTTAGGCGCAGCGAGTTTATTCTTTCTCTTAATTTCTTTCCTTCTCCGACATGAGAGTTTTTCCTTTCCTTCCTAAGGCACGGCCTGATATTATTCCTATTAATTTCTTTCTTGCCTAGGCACATCTTTCCTTTCCTTCCTTAGAACCCCCCCCCCCCCCTCTCTTTTCTTCCTAGGCACATATTTTCCTTCCATAGGCGCGCTCTTTCCTTCGCACATATTTCCTTCCTTAGGATAGGCCATATTTTTTGTTTCTCTTAATTGCTTTCCTTCCTTAGGCACACGCCAGATTTTTCCTTCCCGTACATCTCACAAGCAGACCCGCCTCATCCTCCATCTGTTTTTTTAGGTTGCTTGTTGATTTCTAGATAACTCTCAGGGTATATTAAGCGGTGGGGTCTGACATAAAGGGGCCAGGTGGGACTATTTGTTTGAAAAAACAAACTCCAAATTCATTAGATAGATTGAATAGCCCAGTTGGATGCAGCCCCACGATGGGAGGATCGGGACGGTAGGTCGATAGAAGCTGGGATCGAACCGTGGTCTCCTTGCTGGTAGGTCGATAGAAGCTGGGATCGAACCGTGGTCTCCTTGCTGGGAAAGTAACACTCTAGCCACTCGACTGGAGGTGGGCTTGTGGAAATATAAGGGCATAGCTCTAGATGAACCATACAGAACCGGCGGCCACTTAATTAAAAATGAATCATTTTTTGCCACTTACGGGTGACATTGGTGGGTAATTTTTGTCAACTTGGAGGGCAATTTTGATGATGGACGACTAGAAGCGATAGCCGCTTTATTATTAGGGAAAGAGGTATAGATTTTATTATCCAAGCTCACAATCCTCCAAGCCTGTTGCAAACTCAAGGTATCTCAAGCGCCAAATTAACATGCAGATTAGTGCATCAAAATATGATCATATCTACATCCTGAAAATTTGGCATCAGAGAAAAATGTTGTAATTTCTTGGTGTATAGCTGGTATAAATGTATTAAAATTAGACCTTCGAAAATATGTGGTACGTTGTGTACTTGCACATACTCTGACTGTCTGACATGCGTAAATCTGTCACCATAATGCAAGATCTTTTTTTCACGGGGAGTGCAAGATCCATTGTGCATGCATGTATCAGGTATAGCAAAATTAATGTTGGATGGATGGGTGAATAGAAGCAAGGTTAATTACAAGGTGGGATTGGTCGAGGTCCTGTTGTCCAGTTCCATGGCAGTGTAGCCCCTGCTTCCTCGTCGTTCACCCTTGTGTTGTAATTCATGTCCTTGATACAATGCTGCATATGTAAGTAATTATATTGAGTTAATCCTATGCTGCATTCAGAAATCTGAGCAAGTAAAAATAAGCAGCCAAAAATAGTTTGTAATGGACTAAATAATCATCTGTATGTGTATGTGCTGCGGACGTGTACATGTATGTGTACGTGTAGGACTCGCTCGGCGGGACGGGATGCAGGGACTCCTGCTTGTGCTCACGCCATCATTAATTGTTCAGGAGGGTCGTGGAGGAGCATGGTGTGACAGAGCCGGACCATGGCCGTCATGGCCGATGAACTTTGTGCCAAGCGCAATGGAGCTGGCCGCTGAGGACCGAGGGGATGAGCGTGGCGGTGCCGGACGCGGTGGCGATGAAGCGTGCCGGACGCGGTGGCGATGAAGCTTGGTGAAGTTGGACACGGCAACGACAGCGCTGCGCTTCAGGAGGATCATCCTCGGCATCGTCCTGGTTGTCGTCGAGAAAGTGCTGCACGTAGATGGCTGGATTGAGATCGGCCATCGACGTCGTGTGCGCCAAGAGATCAACCGTCTATTCCAGGACAAGTCACTATTGAGATTGACATCCTTTACGTATGTATAAAGTGGTCGTCAACGGTGGAACCCTACGTTTGACAAGCGAGATCGGAGAGAGGCAGTTGGTTTTGGGTTGATAGTTGGGCTTGGGCCGATGAGTTCACGTGGGCCAGCCAGATGACATCGCTCGGACAGTTCGTGTAGCCGAGCGAAACGTGAAATCGGTGTGGGACTTCGTCCCGCGGCATTTGGTTTTTCTTTTTTTCCCCTCATACACGTGTGTAGATTAAATTTTAGATCTCAGCCGTTAATCTTTAAAGTTAACATAAAATCATCGGACATGAAAGGGTGACATATGGAGAACTATGAAAGTCTCCTCCCTTTAATATTTGGTAAAGATAAAGATTTGTGCTCTGCTCAGGAAGACGAGACGGCGGCGGCTCCTGAAGATGGAATAAGGTTCCCCTCACCTAGCCCCCATCCCGGTGGTGTGTTTAGCATCGTCGGTTGGTGTGTGAAGGTGTGTCTCCGGCGGATCTCTCCTTGGTGGATTTGCCCGGATCTTGTCATAGTTCGTCTACATTTATGTTTCTTCAGGTTGGATCCTTCCGATCTATTTTACTCTTCATCGGCGGCGGTTGCTGTTCTACTGCGCTGGTCCTATGGGGCCTTAGCACGATGACTTTCCAACTGTCTACTACAACAAGTTTTGCCTGGCTCCGGCAAGGAAGGGGCGATGGCTGCGGCGCGCCTTCGGCTCGCTTCAGTGCTTGTAGTCGTTGCTAGGTGGTCTACGGATCTGGATGTAATTTTTATTATTTCTGGTGTTCGTTGTATTGCCATGATTGAAGAAGAATACATCAAAAGTTTTCTCCCCCAAAAAAAGAACAGTAACCCAAATTAAACCAAGATTTTGAAAAATGAATCTTGATAGGTTTATTTTACATCAATGGACCTTCTTTCTTTCATAGGACTTTACAAAACAGGGACATGACTCCATACTAAATCTTTCAAAGAAAAAAAAAAGGATTTGGTGTCACGCCATACTAAATCCTTTCAGAAGTGGAAAGCACATACGTCTGTGCTACATGACTCCATGTTGTTTGCTTGCGCAACAGGGAAAATTTTCTGAAAATTTTAGATACATCGTAGTTGTTGCAGAAACAAATGAAATTTTTCATAAGATTGGATTCAATAGAGATTTTTCTATGGAATTCATGCATAGTATATCATAGGAAAAAATTATGTAATTTTATAATCCTACAAGTCTAACAAGAACCACCATGTGAGAATTCCTAATGAATAAAACCCTCTAAAATCATTTGATTTACTTTGAACCAAAGAGTCTCTCCATTTAAAAAAACGAAACCTTGTGAATCTAAAACATTACATGTGCCATTCTAGGTCAAAACGGCAAGATAACATATTTTAGTAATTATGCCTATCATTGAAATAACATTCATCATTGGTGTCAGCAAAGGTAAACATCATGCAAGCACGGTTGATGATCTCTACTCCTAGTGGAGCAGTTGGTAGCCTGGTACTCCGGTTTTATTTTCGTCCGGTTTTATTTTCTCCCACCTCCCTTCACCCCCTCTCACCGGTTTTCCTCTTTTCTCGTCTGGCCGGGAATACCCAACGTACTTATTGTAATCAATCACAATCAATCCACCTATGGTAAGACTACAAACTCAGAAATCTCAAATACAATAATTATAGGAATAAATCAATCCAGGTATGGTAAGGCCATAAACTCAGGAAATTTCAAATATGGTAATTATGGTAATCAATCAATCCAGGTATAGTAAGGCTATAAACTTAAATTACCCCAACGCCAGCCAGATTAGCGTACACAGAAAAATCAACGCTCTACGATCTGCCATCCAATTTTGCTTTCACGGTTTGCCATCCAATTCAAGGCCCCAGATTCAATGTTCTGCCAGCAATCCATGCACACGTCCTGCCTAGCGATCGACCGGGATCACAATCTCCCTAACCAAACACCGGCCGCCGCCGCACTTATATACTCCACCCACGACACCGGCCGATCGGCGGCGGTGACGCTAGCGATTGTACCGAGACTTTGCGGGGGACAGAGCTCTAGGCCATCGAGGACACCTACGCTGACGTGTCCAAGCCGCCTCCACGACGAAGCCAACACCGTCGTCCCCATCCGGACTCGACGAACATGGTGCGCCTCGCCGTTGTGGATCATCTCGCCTCCCACTTGCCAAGGTATAGCAGCCCTCTTTTTTTCTGTTTCCCAAGAACACATTGATGCACATATAACCTCTATAATCCATCTACCTGATGTACGTGTGTGTCGCTCGCCGGGGGCCAAGCTACTTGGTGAATCCCTGATGCAAATAATTTTATTCAGTGCTAACTAGGACCTATTGTCTGCATGTGCATCAGGTAATACAAGTAGTTGTATGGGGATCATAATGGAATCGAGCTTCTCATCTTCCACGATTAACGGATCAGACACAGGGTTCACACTGTTGCATCCACCGACCAACCACTACCCTTAATCAAGCTCAAGGTACCTAGAATAACTCCTAAACTCTCAATTCTTTGATTAGTGCAAGATTTCTTCTTCTGATTTCCTTAAATTTCTCAAATATTGTAAGATTTTCTGTAGAAGCTTGTTGCAAAGTGAGGAATTTAGTTTATTTAATTATTAGTGTTTGTAAATTGCACATACATGGATAGCATAGATGTTGTGTTTTTCGCATATTCAGGTGAGAGTTCTGCTGGTTCAGTTGCAAGGGACTATAGAGGATGGGTGTTTATTTCATTGAGCCAGCATGTGCAGCCGTGTATGTCAGTAGAGGAGGCCGAGGGGCAGGCCATTCTGATCGACGTCAAGGCATTGTCCACTGTTTACAAAGGCCCAATAATTATTTAAACTAATTACGTACTAATTGCCAAGGAACTGCAGTTGGGGAGATCTAGCCAGTCTAACTGTTTTTCAGTCATCTGTGAAATAAAAGATGCACTGACGACCATTGATTCTTTCTGCATCAATGCTAGTCCCAGGGAAAGAAACAAGTTCGCTCATGAGCTAGCAGCTAGAGCCAGAAGATAAGAAGACTTGATGCTCACGGACATGCCGGCGAAGTTGCGCTCTCTCATGCTAGCTGAATGTAACACTGTTGTGTGAAATTTGGGTAGTCATTCTTAAAAAAAAATCACATACACGGACATGTGTCTTGTCCGGAGAGAAGCACACCATCACAAAAACAAGGTTCAACCAATATTAATTAATTTGGTAATGAAATGTCACATCGGTTATTATATAGGTTATGCTCAAGGATTCGAGATCTCATGTTATATTTTGCTTTTAGCAACAATCTTTTGTAAGCCGCATCATATTAGCTTATTCATTTCAGTAAGAATAGACCATCTCTATTTGGTATGTTGCATTATATCGTTGTTTCTATATGCTAAGATTTGTCAAACACACGATTATATCATTGAACTCTGAAATTTAATTTGTGTTTTTAGAACTAATGCATACACCACACATGATTCAAGGTTTTCCTCATCTCATTATCCTATTTTTTTGGCAATTCAGTCATTATTCAAGGTTTGAATAAGGATATTGATTAGTTTGGTTATCTTCACATCAACCTTCCAGGGAGTCGTACACATTCAAAATAAGAAGAAATGAAATACCATCCAACAGTATTGAGTGTTTCTATCTACCCATACACATTTGTAATATATCAGTGGAGATCACTAATGGGGAGAATGTGTTGCATCACTCCCAGTAATTTGTTAAACTGATATATTAGCACTTCAGATTTTATTGGGAAGCTTCAAAAAAAGTTCAGTGCACACATGATCAGTGTGAAAGAAATACCATTGAGCAGAACTTCCGACGCATTAATTTCTTTGCAGTACATAGTGTGAGGATGCTCTAGGACTAGCGGGAAAAACTCTTTATTATTGCAATGCAAAGTGCATCTTATATCTGAAGATAATATACCTTTCGCTTTTTTACATGTCGTTGCCCTGAACCCCGTTAACGCCGTGATCATCGTTCTCCGTAACAACCATACAACAACCTAAGTGGCCACCTACTCCGTTAAGTATATGTCCTCCTCCCCTATATCTCTTTATCTTTCACAGAGACATGCCAAACAGTAAAGTAGCATCATCGTTCTCCTAGCTTGTCGATGATGCATAATAAATATGTCTTGAGAGAGAGGGGGAGAGGGAGAGAGGGGGGGGGAGAGGGGGAGGGAAAAGGAGAGAGAGAGGGAGGGAGACTAGCTACCATGACGCAACAAAAAACTGCCTGCACGCCTTGCTAAGACAAGAACATTCTGAAATATACCCAAACTGCAGAGAGAGGGAGGGAGGGGGAGAGAGAGATGCCCCAACTACACGGTTTCGTATTTGAATGGGTGCTTGAATTGGAGAACTGGAGATAGTGTGTGGAAGAAGAAGAGGAAGCAGAGTGATTTAGTGGTAAAAGAAAGCCGAGAACGCTACTTGATGTACACGAGGATCTTAAAAAATATATATTAGACAAAATTAATGTTGAATACTAGAATTTATATGCCCCTATAGCAATGCACGGGCAATGCACAACGAAGGTGAGGTGGGCATCACCCATTTTTAAAAGAGAGGAGTCCAGCGAGAAATGTCCAGCTGCGGCCGGAAACTGAGCGGGAAAGGGAGGCTCCGACAGAAAAAAGAGAAGGCTGCGTCATGCGATATGTTTTTGTGTTGGACCTGCATATTGGAGATAACATGGCAGATAGTCCGAACAATCACATTTCTCCCCCACATATAGTCTGGATTTGAGGGATCCCGGACTGTCTAGATGGTTGAATTTAGAGGATCCTACCGGACGCCTGTTTGATGTTCGAACACGCCAGGATGTATGAGGGAGAAATAAGTTTCGACCTTAGAGACGACTTTAATCATTTGTTTGATTCATTTATATATGCATTATAGCCCATAGCAACGCACGGGCATTCTACTAGTACCAATTAATAACTTAATTCATGCACTGAAATAAAATGCTAGGACCTATTCGGTTTGCGGGGCTATAAAAATACAAGAATATAGAAAAAAATTATGGTTAAGATGGCGTTGCCATATGGAGTCCTACGGAAATAAACATATAATTTGTAAGATGTTTTTCGATTTTGCCACAAAAAACACTAGAACTTGCCTAAAGGATTAGGTGCATGGAACAATTGTCACCACATCTATACCAATATAAAAAGACTCAATGGGGCAGATCCAACAAATCTCGGCCGTGACATCAGGTCAATCCAACGACTCAGACTGCTTCAATGGTGAGCGCTCAACATGTTTAGTGTGCGGTTAATATCATACCAAATCTATATCTATATCAATATAAAAAGACCCAAAGGGACAGATCCAACTGATCTCGGCCATCAAACTAAGTCAATCCAATGACCTAGACTGCTCCAATGGCGAGCGTTCAACGTGTTTAACGTGCAATTAATATCATACCAAATATTGCACTAATCACAGAATTAACACACAAATAATAGCATATCTAATATCCGCATGCAATTAATATATTACCTAAATATTAACGTGCGTTGCACGTGCGCATTTACTAGTATATAAAAAGACTCAAAGGGGCAGATCCAACAAATCTCGGCCGTGAAATCAGGTCAATCCAACGACTTAGGCTGCTCCAATGGTGAGCGCTCAACACGTTTAGTGTGCGGTCAATATCATACCAAATATTAATGACAATGCTAAACACATAAATAATACGCAAATAATATCCTACCTAATATTTATGTGTAACTAATATATTACCTAATATCAACGTGCATTGCACTTACACATTTACTAGTAAAGGAAAAAGGCAAGAGGTTGGACTCAATGTTATTTCCCTTTGGGGACGCATTGAAAAATAGACCATAGGAAAAAATGTGTGCTAATTCCACGCAAAAAGACAAGCTATATAGGAAAAATTCACAAGAAATGGAATCCTTTAAAAAATTATGGGATTTATATGGAACAAA
Organism: Thinopyrum elongatum; assembly: GCA_011799875.1. Classification (NCBI taxonomy): domain Eukaryota; kingdom Viridiplantae; phylum Streptophyta; class Magnoliopsida; order Poales; family Poaceae; genus Thinopyrum; species Thinopyrum elongatum. The sequence continues at coordinate 564,771,638 of CM022303.1, forward strand.
GATCGGCCCTAGCATTTTCATAGATGAAGTTTGCATGCGCATTTGATGTTGTGTTTTTAAGTCATCTCACATCTATATAGAAACATTTTTACTCCCTTGATTCCAAAAAAAGCCCATATGAATGCTTGAGAAATAAACAACGAGTTTACTTCACTGCTTTTGGAGGTAATTGGATTACATTGTTAGTTGAAACCAATATTTTTTTATTTTATTTTTTCGAACCATGCAGGAGGATTGCATGTATTATATTAAAGAGAGAGGGAGAAATACACGACCAACGTCCATCAGAGTTACAACAAGGACAACCTAAACTACTGCAAACAAAAGGACCCAAATCCTTGACCACCAAAATTGTCTACAAAAACCGCAAACCGAACGAAACTAATGTAATACAAAATGACCTAGACTTGCTTCTGCCCATTGCACCGTGTCAATCTTAATTTGATTGCTGATTCCTTGAAGCGGTGTGTGCGAATTTTCAAAAATTCTGCCATTTCTTTCCCTCCATATACTCCATATAATTAGTGGTACCATAGTGTTCAAGGAATTCCTTTTGGGTTCATGGACTCTATTTCTGTCCTCTTGCCACCAATCCCGGAGATCAGGAGCATTTTGAGGGATGGCCTCACTCAGATTTGCCCAAAGAAGCACTGAACTCCAAATGATGGTCACTACACTACAACCAATGAAGAAATGATGAACTGATTCTTGCGCAGTGTTGCAAAAACAGGAAGCAGCATTATGAGGCAAATTCTGCTTACCTAGACGGTCCGCTGTCCAGACACGCCCCTTGACGACCAGCCAGAGAAAGAGCTTGCATTTTAAAGGAGCCCAAGCCTTCCAAATGGTGCAAGCAGTACTACACATAACTGATGCTGCGAAGTGTACTTTATAAATAGATTTCGCCGAGTAGGTACCTTTATAATTCCACGACTAGATCCATTTGTCTTCAGCACCATGTATGATTTGAACTTCAGAAATCACCTCCCATAAGGTTAAGACCTGGTGGAAAATGCGAATATTTATTTTCCCCTTTATGTCCTTGATCCATACTGCACTAATCATTACTTCTGCTACTGTTCTTCTCTCCCTGACGACCGGTGGCACGGAATTAAAAACATCTGGTGCGGTATCTTCTACTGTGGTGCCATTGATCCATTTATCAGTCCAGAAGAAACATCTATTTCTGTTGCCTAACTCAACATGGGAAGCAGCATTGAGTAGAAGCCTTTCATGATTTTTCAAAGGGTTTAGTAAGATGCTCCACGCACGATTATTTGATGTACGTGCCTTCCAAGCCCACCGCAACCGAAGCGCGGAGTCCATGATCTTCAGGTCCAGAATGCCTAGTCCTCCGCTCTCTTTCGGACGGCAAACTTGTTTCCAACTCACCAAGCAGTGTCCGCCATTTACCACATCAGTGCCTTTCCAAAGGAATGCTCTGCGGAATTTGTTAATGGCCTTGAACACCCATGGCTGAGGGTCAAGGGACATTAAGTGAAAAATTGGAATGGCTGATAACACCGCTTGGACTAATATTTTGTGTTTCGTTCAGTTGGCCCGTAATGCCCACGTATTTGCATTAGAGGCCTATTCAAAGTCGATATTGTGTAGGTATTGCCGAGTGTAATACTAACCTTTGCCGAGCGTAACACTAGGCAAACTATGAATTTGCCTATTGTTATATGTCGTCAAGTGTATTTTCCAACGCACTCGGCAAAGTTTGTTGAGTGCCCGAGAAAATACACTTGCGGAGGTATACTTTTTCTTTGATTTGGTTCGCCATCTCGGTGTCATGCGCACATCTATCATCCTTGTCCATCAGGGTACATGTTTTAATCATCGGGATTAGCTCCTGGCCATACCTCTATACAAGCACATTTTGTTTGGACAAGTTTCGACAATCAAATTTGAAAGCGTTCGAGGAGATTGCAATTGGGATAGTGAATTTTCTTCCTATTGAACTTCTGCTTGGGCTTCTCCACATTTGGCTATGGGTTCATCCTACCTTGCTCATGCGAGGAGCTCTGGCTCTTCTCCTTCCTAGATCCACTACCTCGGTGAAGCTGCTTATATATTAGGCATCAAGATCTATAGAGATAGATCAAGACGCTTAATTGGACTTTCACAAAGCACATACCTTGATAAAGTTTTGAAGAAGTTCAAAATGGATCAGTCAAAGAAAGGGTTCTTGCCTGTGTTACAAGGTGTGAAGTTGAGTTAGACTCAATGCCCGACCACTGCAGAAGATAGAGAGAAAATAAAAATCATTCCCTATGCTTCAGCCATAGGTTCTATCATGTATGCAATGCTGTGTACCAGACCTGATGTGTGCCTTGCTATAAGTTTAGCAGGGAGGTACCAAAGTAATCCAGGAGTAGATCACTGGACAGCGGTCAAGAACATCCTGAAATACCTAAAAAGGACTAAGGATATGTTTCTCATTTATGAAGGTGACAAAGAACTTGTCGTAAATGGTTACGTCGATGCAAGCTTTGACACTGATCTGGATGACTCTAAGTCACAAACCTGATATGTATTTATATTGAATGGTGGAGCTGGTAGTTGGTGCAGTTCCAAGCAGAGCGTCGTGGCGGGATCTACGTGTGAAGCGGAGTACATAGCTGCTTCGGAAGCAGCAAATGAAGGAGTCTGGATGAAGGAGTTCGTATCCAATCTAGGTGTAATACCTATTGCATCGGGTCCAATGAAAATCTTTTGTGACAATACTGGAGCAATTGCCTTGGCGAAGGAATCCAGATTCACAAGAGAACCAAACACATCAAGAGACGCTTCAATTACATCCGCGATCAAGTCAAGGAGGGAGACATAGAGATTTGCAAAATACATACGGATATGAATATTGCAGAACCGTTGACTAAGCCTCTTCCATGAGCAAAAATATGATCAGCACCAAGACTCCATGGGTGTTAGAATCATTACTATGTAATCTAGATTATTGACTCTAGTGCAAGTGGGAGACTGAAGGAAATATGCCCTAGAGGCAATAATAAAGTTGTTATTTATATTTCCTTATATCATGATAAATGTTTATTATTCATGCTAGAATTGTATTAACCGGAAACTTAGTACATGTGTGAATACATAGACAAACAGAGTGTCCCTAGTATGCCTCTACTTGACTAGCTTGTTTATCAAAGATGGTTATGTTTCTTGACCATAGACATGTGTTGTCATTTGATGAATAGGATCACATCATTAGAGAATGATGTGATGGACAAGACCCATCCGTTAGCTTAGCATATTGATCGTTTAGTTTTATTGCTATTGCTTTCTTCATGACTTATAAATATTCCTCTGACTATGAGATTATGCAACTCCCGAATACCGGAGGAACACTTTGTGTGCTATCAAACGTCACAACGTAACTGGGTGATTATAAAGATGCTCTACAGGTGTCTCCGAAGGTGTTTGTTGGGTTGGCATAGATCAAGATTAGGATTTGTCACTCCGTGTATCGGAGAGGTATCTCTGGGCCCTCTCGGTAATGCACATCACTATAAGCCTTGCAAGCAATGTGACTAATGAGTTAGTTACGGGATGATGCATTACGGAATGAGTAAATAAACTTGCCGGTAACGAGATTGAACTAGGTATGATGAGACCGACGATCGAATCTCGGGCAAGTAACATACCGATGACAAAGGGAATGACGTATGTTGTTATGCGGTTTGACCGATAAAGATCTTCGTAGAATATGTAGGAGCCAATATGAGCATCCAGGTTCCGCTATTGGTTATTGACCGGAGATGTGTCTCGGTCATGTCTACATAGTTCTCGAACCCGTAGGGTCCGCACGCTTAACGTTCGATGACAATTTGTATTATGTGTTGTGTGTTTTGGTGACCGAAGTTTGTTCGGAGTCCCAGATGAGATCACGGACATAACGAGGAGTCTCGAAATGGTCGAGAGGTAAAGATTGATATATTGGAAGGCTATATTCGGACACCGGAATGGTTCCAGAGTAATTCGGGTATTTTCCGGAGTACCGAGGGGTTACCGGAACCCCCCGAGGAAGTGTTGGGCCAACATGGGCCTAAGGGAGAGAGAGGGAAGCCCACGGGGGTGGCCGCGAGCCCCCCTCCAAGGGAGTCCGAATAGGACAAGGAGGAGGGGGCGGCGCCCCCCTTCCCTTTCCCTCTCCCTCTCCTTCCTTTTCCCTCCGGTGGAAGAAAGGAAAAGGGGGGGGGGGGGGCGAATCCTACTTGGACTAGGAGTCCAAGTAGGACTCCCCCCCCCATGGCATGCCCCTCCTGGCCGCCGGCCTCTCTCCCCCCTCCTTTATATACGTAGGCAGGGGGCACCCCACATCAATTGTTCTCTTAGCCGTGTGCGGCGCCCCCTCCACCGTTTACTCCTCCTGTCATATTGTCGTAGTGCTTAGGCGAAGCCCTGCGCGGATCACATCACCATCACCGTCACCACGCCGTCGTGCTGACGAAACTCTCCCTCGACCTTCTGCTGGATCAAGAGTTCGAGGGACGTCATCGAGCTGAACGTGTGCTGAACTCGGAGGTGCCGTACGTTCGGTGCTTGATCGGTTGGATCGCGAAGACGTTCGACTATATCAACCGCATTAAGCTAACGCTTTCGCTTTTGGTCTATGAGGGTACGTGGACACACTCTCCCCCTCTTGTTGCTATGCATCTCCTAGATAGATCTTACGTGAGCGTAGGAATATTTTTGAAATTGCACGTTCCCCAATAGTGGCATCCGAGCCAGGTCTATGCGTAGATGATATGCACGAGTAGAACACAAAGAGTTGTGGGCGATAATAGTCATACTGCTTACCACAAACACATTACTTTGATTCGGCGGTATTGTTGGATGAAGCGGCCCGGACCGACATTACATGACCACGTTCATGAGACTGGTTCTACCGACGTGCTTTGCACACAGGTGGCTGGCGGGTGTCTGTTTCTCCAACTTTAGTTGAATCGAGTTTGACTATGGCCGGTCCTTGTTGAAGGTTAAAACAGCACACTTGACGAAAAATCGTTGTGGTTTTGATGCGTAGGTAAGAACGGTTCTTGCTAGAAGCCCGTAGCAGCCACATAAAACTTGCAACAACAAAGTAGAGGACGTCTAACTTGTTTTTGCAGGGCATGTTGTGATGTGATATGATCAAGACATGATGTGATATACGTTATTGTATGAGATGATCATGTTTTGTAAAAGTTATCGGCAACTGGCAGGAGCCTTATGGTTGTCGCTTTATTGTATGAAATGCAATCGCCATGTAATTGCTTTACTTTATCACTATGCGGTAGCGATAGTCGTAGAAGCAATAGTTGGCGGGACGACAACGATGCTACGATGGAGATCAAGGTGTCAAGCTGGTGACGATGGAGATCATGACGGTGCTTTGGAGATGGAGATCAAAAGCACAAGATGATGATGGCCATATCATGTCACATATTTTGATTACATGTGATGTTTATCTTTTATGCATCTTATTTTGCTTAGTATGGCGGTAGCATTATAAGATGATCCCTCACTAAATTTCAAGGTATAAGTGTTCTCCCTGAGTATGCACCGTTGCTACAGTTCGTCGTGCCAAGACACCACGTGATGATCGGGTGTGATAAGCTCTACGTTCACATACAACGGGTGCAAGCCAGTTTTGCACGTGCAGAATACTCGGGTTAAACTTGACGAGCCTAGCATATGCAGATATGGCCTCAGAACACTGAGACCGAAAGGTCGAACGTGAATCATATAGTAGATATGATCAACATAGAGATGTTCACCATTGAAAACTACTCCATCTCACGTGATGATCGGACATGGTTTAGTTGATATGGATCACGTGATCATTTAGATGACTAGAGGGATGTCTATCTAAGTGGGAGTTCTTAAGTAATATGATTAATTAAACTTTAATTTATCATGAACTTAGTACCTGATAGTTTTTGCATATCTATGTTGTTGTAGATCAATGGCCCGTGCTACCGTTCCCTTGAATTTTAATGCGTTCCTAGAGAAAGCTAAGTTGAAAGATGATGGTAGCAACTACACGGACTGGGTCCGTAACTTGAGGATTATCCTCATTGCTGCACAGAAAAATTACGTCCTGGAAGCACCGCTAGGTGCAAGACCCGCTGCAGGAGCAACTCCGGACGTTATGAACATCTGGCAGAGCAAAGCTGATGACTACTCGATAGTTCAGTGTGCCATGCTTTACGGCTTAGAATCGGGACTTCAAAGACGTTTTGAACGTCATGGAGCATATAAGATGTTCCAAGAGTTGAAGTTAATATTTCAAGCAAATGCCCAAGTTGAGAGATATGAAGTCTCCAACAAGTTCTATAGCTGCAAGATGGAGGAGAATAGTTCTGTCAGTGAACATATACTCAGAATGTCTGGGTACCATAACCACTTGACTTAGCTGGGAGTTAATCTTCCTGATGATAGTGTCATTGACAGAGTTCTTTAATCACTGCCACCAAGCTATAAAGGCTTCGTGATGAACTATAATATGCAAGGGATGGAAAAGACAATTCCCGAGCTCTTCGCGATGCTAAAGGCTGCAGAGGTAGAAATCAAGAAGGAGCATCAAGTGTTGATGGTTAACAAGACCACTAGTTTCAAGAAAAAGGGCAAAGGTAAGAAGGGGAACTTTAAGAAGAATAGCAAGCAAGTTGCTACTCCCGGGAAGAAGCCCAAGTCTGGACCTAAGCCTGAAACTGAGTGCTTCTACTGCAAATGGACTGGTCACTGGAAGCGGAATTGCCCCAAGTATTTGGCGGATAAGAAGGATGGCAAAGTGAAAGGTATATTTGATATACATGTTATTGATGTGTACCTTACTAATGCTCATAGTAGCGCCTGGGTATTTGATACTGGTTCTGTTGCTCATATTTGCAACTCGAAACAGGGGCTACGGATTAAACGAAGATTGGCTAAGGACGAGGTGACGATGCGCGTGGGAAATGGTTCCAAACTCGATGTGATCGCCATCGGCACGCTACCTCTACATCTACCTTTGGGATTAGTTTTAGACCTGAATAATTGTTATTTCGTGCCAGCGTTGAGCATGAACATTATATCTGGATCTTGTTTGATGCGAGACGGTTATTCATTTAAATCAGAGAATAATGGTTGTTCTATTTATATGAGTAATAACTTTTATGGTCATGCACCCTTGAGGAGTGGTCTATTTTTGTTGAATCTCGATTGTAGTGATACACATATTCATAATATTGAAGCCAAAAAATGCAAAGTTAATAATGATAGTGCAACTTATTTGTGGCACTGCCGTTTAGGTCATATTGGTGTAAAGCGCATGAAGAAACTCCATGCTGATGGGCTTTTGGAATCACTTGATTATGAATCACTTGATACTTGCGAACCATGCCTCATGGGCAAGATGACTAAGACTCCGTTCTCCAAAACAATGGAGCGAGCAACTGACTTATTGGAAATAATACATACTGATGAATGCGGTCCGATGAGTGTTGAGGCTTGCGGCGGGTATCGTTATTTTCTGACCTTCACAGATGATTTGAGAAGATATGGGTATATCTACTTAATGAAACATAAGTCTGAAACATTTGAAAAGTTCAAAGAATTTCAGAGTGAAGTGGAAAATCATCGTAACAAGAAAGTAAAGTTTCTACGATCTGATCGTGGAGGTGAATATTTGAGTTATGAGTTTGGTCTTCATTTGAAACAATGTGGAATAGTTTCCCAACTCACGCCACCTGGAACACCACAGCGTAATGGTGTGTCCGAACATCGTAACCGTACTTTATTAGATATGGTGCGATCTATGATGTCTCTTACCGATTTACCACTATCATTTTGGGGTTATGCTTTAGAGACGGCTGCATTCACATTAAATAGGGCACCATCTAAATCCGTTGAGACGACACCATATGAACTGTGGTTTGGCAAGAAACCTAAACTGTCGTTTCTTAAAGTTTGGGGCTACGATGCTTATGTGAAAAAGCTTCAACCTGATAAGCTCGAACCCAAATCGGAGAAATGCGTCTTCATAGGATACCCAAAAGAGACTGTTGGGTACACCTTCTATCACAGATCCGAAGGCAAGATATTCGTTGCTAAGAATGGATCCTTTCTAGAGAAGGAGTTTCTCTCAAAAGAAGTGAGTGGGAGGAAAGTAGAACTTGATGAGGTAATTGTACCTTCTCCCGAATTGGAAAGTAGTTCATCACAGAAAACAGTTCCAGTGATGCCTACACCAATTAGTGAGGAAGTTAATGATGATGATCATGAAACTTCGGATCAAGTTACTACCGAACCTCGTAGGTCAACCAGAGTACGTTCCGCACCAGAGTGGTACGGTAATCCTGTTCTGGAAGTCATGTTACTAGACCATGCCGAACCTACGAACTATGAGGAAGTGATGATGAGCCCAGATTCCGCGAAATGGCTTGAGGCCATGAAATCTGAGATGGAATCCATGTATGAGAACAAAGTGTGGACTTTGGTTGACTTGCCCGATGATCGACAAGCCATAGAGAATAAATGGATCTTCAAGAAGAAGACGGACGCTGACGGTAATGTTACTGTCTACAAAGCTCGACTTGTTGCGAAAGGTTTCGACAAGTTCAAGGAGTTGACTACGATGAGACCTTCTCACCCGTAGCGATGCTTAAATCTGTCCGAATCATGTTAGCAATTGCCGCATTTTATGATTATGAAATTTGGCAAATGGATGTCAAAATTGTATTCCTTAATGGATTTCTTAAAGACGAGTTGTATATGATGCAACCAGAAGGTTTTGTCGATCCTAAGGGTGCTAACAAAGTGTGCAAGCTCCAGCGATTCATTTATGGACTGGTGCAAGCCTCTCGGAGTTGGAATATACGCTTTGATAGTGTGATCAAAGCATATGGTTTTATACAGACTTTTGGAGAAGCCTGTATTTACAAGAAAGTGAGTGGGAGCTCTGTAGCATTTCTGATATTATATGTGGATGACATATTGTTAATTGGAAATGATACAGAATTTCTGGATAGCATAAAAAGATACTTGAATAAGAATTTTTCAATGAAAGACCTCCGTGAAGCTGCTTATATATTAGGCATCAAGATCTATAGAGATAGATCAAGACGCTTAATTGGACTTTCACAAAGCACATACCTTGATAAAGTTTTGAAGAAGTTCAAAATGGATCAGTCAAAGAAAGGGTTCTTACCTGTGTTACAAGGTGTGAAGTTGAGTCAGACTCAATGCCCAACCACTGCAGAAGATAGAGAGAAAATGAAAGTCATTCCCTATGCTTCAGCCATAGGTTCTATCATGTATGCAATGTTGTGTACTAGACCTGATGTGTGCCTTGCTATAAGTTTAGCAGGGAGGTACCAAAGTAATCCAGGAGTGGATCACTGGACAGCGGTCAAGAACATCCTGAAATACCTGAAAAGGACTAAGGATATGTTTCTCGTTTATGGAGGTGACAAAGAGCTTGTCGTAAATAGTTACGTCGATGCAAGCTTTGACACTGATCCGGATGACTCGAAGTCACAAACCGGATACGTATTTATATTGAATGGTGGAGCTGTCAGTTGGTGCAATTCCAAGCAGAGCGTCGTGGCGGGATCTACATGTGAAGCGGAGTACATAGCTGCTTTGGAAGCAACAAATGAAGGAGTCTGGATGAAGGAGTTCATATCCGATCTAGATGCAATACCTAGTGCATCGGGTCCAATGAAAATCTTTTGTGACAATACTGGAGCAATTGCCTTGGCGAAGGAATGTAGATTTCACAAGAGAACCAAACACATCAAGAGACGCTTCAATTCCATCCGCGATCAAGTCAAGGAGGGAGACATAGAGATTTGCAAAATACATACGAATCTGAATGTTGCAGACCCGTTGACTAAGCCTCTTCCACGAGCAAAACATGATCAGCACCAAGACTCCATGGGTGTTAGAATCATTACTATGTAATCTAGATTATTGACTCTAGTGCAAGTGGAAGACTGAAGGAAATATGCCCTTGAGGCAATAATAAAGTTGTTATTTATATTTCTTTATATCATGATAAATGTTTATTATTCATGCTAGAATTGTATTAACCGGAAACTTAGTACATGTGTGAATACATAGACAAACAGAGTGTCCCTAGTATGCCTCTACTTGACTAGCTTGTTTATCAAAGATGGTTATGTTTCCTGACCATATACATGTGTTGTCATTTGATCAACAGGATCACATCATTAGAGAATGATGTGATGGACAAGACCCATCCGTTAGCTTAGCATATTGGTCGTTTAGTTTTATTGCTATTGCTTTCTTCATGACTTATACATATTCCTCTGACTATGAGATTATGCAACTCCCGAATACCGAAGGAACACTTTGTGTGCTATCAAACGTCACAACGTAACTGGGTGATTATAAAGATGCTCTACAGGTGTCTCCGAAGATGTTTATTGGGTTGGCATAGATCAAGATTAGGATTTGTCACTCCGTGTATCGGAGAGGTATCTCTGGGCCCTCTCGGTAATGCACATCACTATAAGCCTTGCAAGCAATGTGGCTAATGAGTTAGTTACGGGATGATGCATTACGGAATGAGTAAAGAAACTTGCCGGTAACGAGATTGAACTAGGTATGATGATACCGACGATCGAATCTCGGGCAAGTAACATACCGATGACAAAGGGAATGACGTATGTTGTTATGCGGTTTGACCGATAAAGATATTCGTAGAATATGTAGGAGCCAATATGAGCATCCAGGTTCCGCTATTGGTTATTAACCGGAGATGTGTCTTGGTCATGTCTACATAGTTCTCGAACCCGTAGGGTCCGCACGCTTATAGTTCGATGACGATTTGTATTATGAGTTGTGTGTTTGTGTGACCGAAGTTTGTTCGGAGTCCCGGATGAGATCACGGACATAACAAGGAGTCTCGAAATGGTCGGGAGGTAAAGATTGATATATTGGAAGGCTATATTCGGACACCGGAATGGTTCCGGAGTAATTCATGTATTTTCCGGAGTACCGAGGGGTTACCGGAACCCCCCGGGGAAGTGTTGGGCCAACATGGGCCTAAGGGAGAGAGAGGGAAGCCCGCGAGGGTGGCAGCTTGCCCCCCTCCTAGGGAGTCCGAATAGGACAAGGAGGAGGGGGCGGCGCCCCCCTTCCCTTTCCCTCTCCCTCTCCTTCCTTTTTCCTTCGGTGGAAGAAAGGAAAAGGGGGGGAGGGGGCGAATCCTACTTGGACTAGGAGTCCAAGTAGGACTCCCCCCATGGCGCGCCCCTCCTGGCCGCCGGCCTCTCTCCCCCCTCCTTTATATACGTAGGCAGGGGCACCCCAAAGACACATCAATTGTTCTCTTAGCCGTGTGCGGCGCCCCCCTCCACCGTTTACTCCTCCGGTCATATTGTCGTAGTGCTTAGGCGAAGCCCTGCGCGGATCACATCACCATCACCGTCACCACGCCGTCATGCTGACGAAACTCTCCCTCGACCTTCTACTGGATCAAGAGTTCGAGGGACGTCATCGAGCTGAATGTGTGCTGAACTCGGAGGTGCCGTACGTTCGGTGCTTGATCGGTTGGATCGCGAAGACGTTCGACTACATCAACCGCGTTAAGTTAACGCTTCCGCTTTCGGTCTAGAGGGTACGTGGACACACTCTCCCCCTCTCGTTGCTATGCATCTCCTAGATAGATCTTACGTGAGCGTAGGAATATTTTTGAAATTGCACATTCCCCAACAAGTACCATTACTAAGACACATCAATTGGGCTCCGGTACCAATTGATGGAACATATATCAATCTATTCGCCTTCACCACATAAAGTAATGGGCTTAACTCTGAACTTCACATAGTAGAAATTTTTTTTGGTGCCGCAAGAATCGCAGCGTTTCGAGGGTTTTCATTGCTTTATATAGGTAGACACCAACACCCAACACGTCACATGACCAAACCCAACACGACACCACCCAGAGTACAACTCGATCGCTGGTTTAACTCGACTTCTATCTCGTAACGACTCACATAACTCGAATGACTCGTCTTAAAGATCGATGGTCCCCTTACAAACTCAAACACCACAACAAAATTCACGCATTTATAGGTAACATAACTTACTCTCTTGGATTCTGCCATCCCTAATAATCCTTGCCAAATGAGCAAACTCTAGCCTTCGCATACACCTTCCCCGGTCGGCAGAAGTAGCCCTGCTCCGGCGCGCAGTGCGAGTCCTCGGAGCAGACGCAGAGTCCTTCGATGGCACAATGCTCCTTGATGATATTGGGACTCCCATTGATGCCGAGCACCTGGTCGCTCCACTCGCTGAAGAAGAGTCCGTCAGGGTCGGATTTTTTTTTAATAATTACTTTTTTCTACAAAATTCTGAAACTATATCTCATCTTTTAAAAATTTCAATTCTATACCCTGTTGGACTATGCCAGGACGAAGAGTCACTCTTCCTTCTCCATCAGACCGAAGAGATGTCTTGGTTCACCACCAGGCCGAGGAGCCCATCTTCAGTCTCCTTCTAGCCGAGGAGCCCATCTTCGGTCATCCAGTGGACGAAGTATGATCTTCCTGCCCCTAAAAAAAGGTATGGTCTCCGTTCCTGACCAGCACGAGAAGGTGCTACCCCACGTACACACAGTAAGCATGCAAATTCGCCGATGATCTTCCCCACTGCACCGGAGCTCCTCTACTCAAACCCTTCCGCCACCAATACCGCGTTGATGTAGAGAATCCATTCAGGCGAACAAGAGCTCAAACCGTGTATTCCGGAGGCCGAATTTTGTCGCTCAATCTACTTCGATCAGCGCAAGCCTACATCATGTCCGGTTATTCTTTTTTCAATTAATCACACCGATCTACTCACCTGGATGCCGCCATCCCCCTAGACATTGCCTTTATGAAGAACACAAATGAAACAGCTACTCTCGATGACCAACATTCGGTCACGTTGGTAGCACCGAGAGAGCTTGGAAGATCGGATTGACCGAAGGCTCGCTGATCTGAACACCTATGGAAAAGGCACACATAGTGACATGGAAAGTTCACGTCATAACAACATTCCGATTACCCCGTCAAAGTGATGACAGTGTTAACAACATTCGTTTCGCGTTCGCGGATGGCATGGATAGTGATCTGTGTGGCCAACAACAACAATAGGAAGGGGGACATTGTCTAGGGGGATTGCGACATCCAAGTGAGTAGATGGGTGCGATTAATTGGAAAAAGAATCTTCGAACGTGACGTAGGCTTGCGCTGATCGGAGTAGATTCAACGGCAAAATTCGTCCTCCACAATATACGGTTCGAGCTCTTGTTCGTCTGAATTGATTCTCTACATCGATGTGATCTTGGTGGTGGAAGGGTTCGACTAGAGGAGCTACGGTGCAACGGGGGCAATAAGATGTGAATTTGCATGCGTACTGTGTGTGTGGGGTAGGAAACTAAGGCCACACTTCGTCCACCAGAAGACCGAAGAGGTGTTCTTCGGCTACCAGGAGACCGAAGATGGGCCCCTCCGCCTGGTGGTGAACAAAGACAAACTCTTCGGCCGGCTGGTGAACGAAGACAGCTCTTCGGTCCGGAGAAGGAAGACTGGCTCTTCGTCCTGGCGTAGACAGACAGGGTATTAGAATTGAAAAAAGTTAAAAGGAAGATACAGTTTCGGAATTTGGTAGAAAAAAGTTATTATTTTTTAAAAAAATTCTCAGGGTCGTACCTATCCTTCATCATCAGGAACTCGTGAGATTTTGGGAAAGGGTGTGTCTAGGTCTCACTCGACTTAGACTTCGCGAAGTCTCGGTCGAATGACATCACTTAGAACTGATTTGGCCCGTTTTGCCTCCCTGGTTAGTGGGTTCTAATTTCTCCCTTTCTGGGCTTTTCTTTGTCTTCTTTTTATGTCTGAGTTGTTTGTTTGTTTGTCTTTTTATCAAAAGGGAAAAGAAACAACACCCGAAGCCCATCTGTACCTAATAAAAAGACGAGAAATCTTTTCGTTCCCTGCTTCTTCTACGATTCTTCTTCTTTTTGTCAAAAGGAGCCTCACTAAAAAAATTGCACGCACAAGTCAGCTTGGTCTATGTGTGTGCGCATTTTGGTTAGAGTTGGGTTCAATTGGTGAAAACAATCAGCTCCGTTCGTCAGTTAGAACAAAAGTAGAGGTGCTCGGAACCTGACGGCGGCTACTTCAAAAATCGATCACAAGCAACTTCGAAGTTTTTTGGCCACTTCATTTTTGATTAGACACATCGAAAACTGCCTAAGAAAAAGGGGAATCCTCCATTTCGGAGCAGCCAGAAATTGGGCTCTGCTCGGGCTGGATATTTTTGGAGAACAGTAGAAGATGTTGAGAGTTGGGGCCACATTCCAGTGACCCGAGAAAAAAGAAAAGGAGAAAATTAGAAAGAAAATGATAAAAAAGGCTTAAATATAAAAAAAAATACTCCCGCTGTAAATAAATATAACACGCTTTAGGTCACTACTTTATTTCCTAAGAAAACAAAAATTCAAAATAAAAACCAATATATTGCACTCGGCCATGACTCCTTAATTCATGGCAAACTTGATCTGCATGAGAGGAAACTTGAACTCTCAATTTAATTTAAATAACAAACAAATGAAAAAAGCCTTTCATTTTTCCAGAAAAAGAAATGAAGGTCTCCATGAGAAGAAACTCATAAATTATGCAATTGCAGTCGACATGGCCGACATGCAGTCACAACTCAAGGAATAGGCATGCAACTGGCACAGAAAAATAAAAATAAAAGATGCATCTTCTCGTCACTCCGGCCGCGGCGGCACACAAGACAAGCTATAACCCCCTACGAAAATGCAGCTCAGGGGTGGACATGAATTGCAGTCGGGTGCCGACACTTGCAGTTGCGAGTCTAGTGGCACACATGCAATTGCAGTCGACATGGCCCGCATGCAGTTGCAAATCTCGAAATGGGCATGCAATTGGCACCAAAAAAAATACAAAATAAAAGTGCATCGTTGTCATCACTTCGGCAGTGCGCCACACACGACAAGCTATAACCCCTATGAAAATGGCTCAGGGATGGGCATGAATTGCAGTCTGGTGCCGACACTTGCAGCTATTATTATAGTGACAGGCATGCAATTGTAGTCGATATGGCCCGCATGCAGTTGCAACTCAGGGAATGGGCATGCAACTAGCACCCAAAAAAATAAAAAATAAAAATGCATCCTTGTCGTCACTCCGACAGCGGCGTCACACAAGACAAGCTATAACCCATTTGAAAATGCAGCTCATGGATGGACATGAATTGCAGTCGAGTGCCAACACTTGAAGTTGCGAGTCTAGTGAAAAGACATGCAATTGCAGTCGACATGGCCCGCATGCAGTTGCAACTCAGGAATGGGCATGCAACCGGCATCCAAAAAATAAAATAAATGCATACCTGTCATCACTC
This sequence comes from Thinopyrum elongatum, assembly GCA_011799875.1. Lineage (NCBI taxonomy): Eukaryota > Viridiplantae > Streptophyta > Magnoliopsida > Poales > Poaceae > Thinopyrum > Thinopyrum elongatum. The sequence continues at coordinate 564,787,052 of CM022303.1, forward strand.
CAGCTGCGGCGGCACACAAAAACAAGCTATAACCCCAATGAAAATGCAGCTCGAGGATGGATAGGAATTTCAGTCGGGGGCCCACATTAGCAGTTGCGTGTCCAGTGGCAGACTTGCAATTGGCATGGCCCGCATGCAGTTGCAACTCAAAGAATGGGCATGCAACTGGCACCCAAAAAAAAGCATCCCTGTCGTCACTCTGTGGGCGGCACACAAGACAAGTTATAGCCCATATGAAAATGCAGCTTAGGGGTGGACATGAATTGCACACAGATGCCGACACTTGCAATTGCGAGTCTAGTGGCAGATATGCAATTGCAGTCGACATGGCCCACATGCAGTTGCAACTCAGGGAATGGGCATGCAACTAGCACCCAAAAAAATAAAAATGCATCCTTGTCCTCGCTCCCGTGGCGGCGGCGCACATGACAAGCTATAACGCATATGAAAATGCAGCTCAGGGTGGACATGCAATTGGCGCCCCCTCTCTTTAGTTCCGGACATGTTGCTACCCTTGCAATTGCAGTCGGCATGGCTACGTGCAAATGTTGTGCAACCAAAAAAATAGGGAAAAAGGTGAAAAATGAATATGCACGTTCATAAACTACTACAACAACAAAAACACACGCAAACTTTTAGTCTTCCACGGCTTGTAAAAAACAAACTTGCATGTGGCCATGTGAGAGAGATGAATGGCAAACACAAGAAAATGGGATTGAAGCGAACAATCATATTGATCGCTCCTGTCCGCAGGCAACACGAGCACGGAAAAAGGCCCAGCCTAGAAAGAAGCCTAAAATACATATAGACAAAGAAAAAGCCACACAACACCCGCCACGGTCAGCCCATGGCGTATTCCTGTCCAACACAGATGAAAAGGCAAAAAAGAAAAAAAAAGAATAATGGGCCGGTCACACCACTAGAACAGGCTGATACTCCAATACAAGACATCAGCGATCGTGAACCTTATAAAGCTAGAAACGATCGAACGGACAGAGACATCGACTGAGACTTCGCTAAAACTCAGTCGACTGAGTTTTAGCAGTCCCCTTTGGGAAATTCGGGATGGCATGGTCGAAAGCAATGTTGCGGTTCTTGCCCCAGTGCGGCAGGGCACCGTACTTGTGCAGCGCTATCTGCTCGACCTCCTCCACCACGTCGGCGTGCACGCGTGGCATCCCATCGGTGTGGCTACGGTAGTAGATGATGTCGATGGCGATCGAGTCCTCGGCCTTGCCGAGGTAGGCGGAGGATGCCTTGATATAGCGGAAGGCCACACCTATAGGGTCGACGCCAGCACAAAACATGGTAGGGTTGAGATCCCGGAGGCGCTGCATGTCGAAGATGAGCGACGCTGAAGCCGGAGTTGTCGTTGAAAGAACCTGGGATGCGCGGGTCCCAGCCGCAGGCGGAGCGGAGGCCGTCCTCTGGGCTGTCGACGCATGTGCCGGACGCCTGGATGCGGTGCTGGTACCCCACCCACCGGGTACCCCGTGAAGGAGACGCCATCGTTGGTGAAGCCGTAGGCCTGCCGCTCCAAGGTGTCCGCCTGAAGCTGCGCCGCCGCGCACCGGGCGGTGTCGGTGCCGTTCTCCTGCAGCAGCTCCTCTGCGGCTCTTGCAGCGATGATCGCCCGGGTGGGATTGGCGCGGAAAAGGAGCATATCGTTGAGGCCATCGCCCGGCGTGGAGACGTCGACGAGGTCGTCCTGGCGGTAGACCACCTTGCCCTGCTGCGGCAGCCATATCATGTCGGCGAACTCGTGGAGGCGGCCCCACGTGGCCACCTGGTCCGCGAAATCTGAGTCGTCCCGCTTCACGAACGTCACCGACCGCTTGAACAGCGGCTGCAAGGCCAGAGTTACCTGAGAGATGACGCCTAGGACACCAATGGAGACCTTGGCGGCGTCCAGGTCCGGGTGATGGGCGCCAAGCTCCCTCACGACGGCGAACCCCTGGCTGGCCGGCGCCGGCGTCACGATCCTCAGCCCGACCACGTACTCGTGAACAGCACCCCCTTGCCCCACAGCGAGCTCCCGTGCGCGCCCGTCGCCAGGAGCCCACAGATGGTCAGGCCGTACCAGTACGGTGAATGCGGCAAGGACAGGCCCTCGGTGGCGGCGGCCTCGATGAGGTCCCGGAGTAGCATGCCGCTCTCCACCGTCATGACTCATGAGCCGCTTCTCGGCGTCGACGCGCACCGTCCGGTTCAGTCGCGCGGTGCTTATGATCGTGCCGTCGTGGCCGCCGGGGCACGCGAGCTTGGGGATGCTGTGTGAGTGCTTGGTGGCCACCTTTACCTTCCGTTTTGCGGAAGCCACGGCCGCCACAGCCGCGACGAGCTCTTTCTCCGTCCGCGGGTAGGTGACGTTGGCCGCGGGGCAGAGGAAGAAGCCGTACGTGTTGGTGATGGTGCAGTTGGACGTGCCGTGCGTGCACACCACCGGGTCCGGTGGGGGGCTGCAGCCGGCGAGCTGGAGGAGGATCCCTAGCCCTAGGAAGGCAACCGGGAGCAAGCTTCCCATTCTTCTTGCTTGTCCTTGCGACATCGTTGGGCCGGGCACTGAATGAATACCTCGATGTACTTGTTTGTAGCCGCTAGATAAGCTACTCCTTAAATAGGTCTAAGGTTAAGGTCACATCATGGTGCATTCCTCATACTATTTGTTTAGGAGCGCTTGGGTATGCAGTTGTTTAACTGAGTCTCGCGTTCCACCAAGGACTGTTCTAAAACGAACACATCCAACACCGCGTGAGTGCGTTCAACAAGTAACCGGGAAGAGCTTGCATTTTTCTTTTTCACATTTGCGTGCCAGTGTTCAAGCAACTGCAATTTAATTTCGAGATTTGGTTGATTCCATGGCAGCAGCGACCAGTCAAGCCGGGACGACATGTTACGATGCATGAGTGGAGTTAGTTGAGCTAGTGGCGCGAGTTAGTGCATGGAGTCGTGCTGTTAGTGGACCTAGTGATATCTCCAGGTTAGTGTGTGTGTGTGTGTGTTTAAGAGATGTATGCATATTTGCTTTCAGCTAAGAGAAATATAGAGAAAAAAAGGTCGGGCTGTGAGAGGCCGACACCAAAACACTTGTGTCTCCATTTTTCTTGAGCGTGTTGTGAGAAGCAACGTGAGGTGGAAGAGGGGTTGAGAAAGTTAGGAACCGTTTGGTTGGTGCATGGGGCTGCCCTACCAAAACAAGGGTGAGCCAATTAATTGGGCTAATTTTTTTTAAAATAATACATTTTTTTATTAATTTGCACAAATATTATGCTGATATTTTTATTTTCAAAAATAATACCCAATCAGCTAGCAGCAGGCCGACTAAGCCTAGTCAGCCAGCAGCGGGCCGACTCGGCCTTATCGGCCAACAGCGGGCCGACAACTGGCCACTCGGCCACGTGCAGGCCGACTATTGGCCAGGCCACGTCGCACCGGGCGCTGTCGGCGCAGCTGGGTCACGGGCACCCCAGTCAGCCTGCTGCTGACCGATCGGTCAGCTGCTGGCCGACAGGGAGCGGACCCGCAGCGCCTGGCCTCTTCCTCCTTTCTCCTTTCTCCTCCTCCTTTCCTCCTTTCTCCCACCGCGCTCACCTCTCTCTGTTCTTGCTTCCTCCTCTCTCTTACACGAAATAGCTCCAATTTATACACCAAAATGACCCGGTTTTTTGCGGATTTGGCACCGTGAATGGGTTCTACATAGTTAGGGGAGCGAAAAGAGACCTCGATCTACTGATGGGGTAGCTTGTGATGGTCGTGGTGAGCATTTTGTTGGAGCATTTTTTCAGCTCATTGGTGGAGGTTGTGGCGGCGGTGGAGGTGGAGGTGGTGGTGGTGAAGCTGGGGCAATGTGGTGGAGGTGAAGCTCCAGCGGTTTGGTGGAGTTTCCGGCTCCGGTTCCGGTGATTGAAGGCCGCCGTTCGTCGTTCGCACGCACGCTTCAAGGGTATATTTCAACAAACATTTTATTTTTCGAAGTTGCTCCGGTAGTATTCGTTAATATGTTTCGATGTGAAATAAATTAGGTGTGCGATTATTGTTATTTGCTCCGGTAGTAAACGTAAATATATTTAGATGTCAACTAATTAGTTGTGTGCAAATTTGTAGTTGCTCCGGTAATATTCCGTACTATATGTGGATGTCAAATATTTAGGTGTGTCAGTAATTGGAGTTGCTCCGGTAAAATCCGTAATATATGTAGATGTCAAATATTTAAATCTATCAATATTTGTAGTTGCTCCGGCAAATATTCGTAATATATTTGTAGATGTGTGAATTGTATTAGTTGCTCCGTTAATATTCCGTAATATATAGCTAGCTAATATATATACATGTCTAATATTTAGTAGTGGGGGTATTTTAAGTTGTTGCTTAATACTTGTCTTTCGTTGTTGAAAAAAAATTAGGTGAGCCGAGATGTCTGATATAGTGAAGTTCATATTTTACTACGGTCCTGGTACTGTCCAAACAACTGAGATGGGAGCTGATCTGAGTGAATTTACTCACATAGAGGTGCCAATGAGCGCACCTCAAACATGGTCTGTCGGTCAGTTGAAAGAATGGATTGCGGCAAGTTTAGGGCTTGATACTGAAACACACACCGTCGGTGTTCATGCATTGTGGACACGGTCAAGTTCAATAATTTACTTTTATTTGAGGCCAATAGAGCGAGACTCCGATTGGGTACGGTGGTTACAAGGTTGTAAACGCAGGGGATGCAATCCTATTGCCTTAGTGCTTCCCGTCGTGAAGGAGGTCACTGCACATGAAGGCGAGGGTGGCTACGATCCTGGGCAGAGCAGTGGAGGAAGGCAGTTATCTATGTCAAATGCTAGAGATGATGGTTACGAACCAGGACAGAGCAGTCAGGTAGAAGGAAGAAATGCTGATTGTTACGAACCAGGGCAGAGTAGTCAGGTAGAAGGAGGAAATGCCGATGGTGATTACAGTGGCGAGGTGGACGCTGACGAGGTAGATGGGCACATGCAGGACCAGATGGAAGAAGAAGACACCGATGTTGATAGGGGTCATGCCGATGATTCTGACGAGTCGGATGAAGAAGAAAATGCAGAGGAGGTCCCGAATCCTGCATCATGGAATCATGACTTCTCATCTGCAATGACCGTGAATGATGGACATGATTCTGCCTGGCAATATTACCAGAACAATATTGCGACGGGTGCTATGTATCCCAACAAGCAAGCCCTGAAGGATGCAATAATTAATTGGGCAATGTCCACGCAAAGGGTTTTCACAGCTCAGGTGTCAAGTCAGAAATACCTGACAATGGTATGCAAGAACGCAGATTGTCCTGCCAGGGTGCACGACTATCTCCCTAAGTATGGCACAAGTTGGGTGATCAGTGACTTAGTTAATCACACTTGTTTTATTCCCTGCATCCCTCAAAATCATGCCAAGCTTTCATCGACGCTTATTGCGCGGTTGTTTTATGATGAGATAGTGCAGGGCAAAGCTATGGAAGTGAAGGCAATCCAGACAAAAGTCTTCGCCAGGTTCAAGTACAGAATTTCTTATGGCAAGGCTTGGAGGGCTAAGCATGCGGCGCTTGAGAGGAGATTTGGTTCTTATTTTGATGCATATGACTCTGTTGTCCAGCTCCTCCACACCCTGCAGCAGTGGAATCCAGGCACCTACATTGATATCCAATACATGTTCATGCCAGAGTTCCCAACTGTGAGGGTGCTGCATCGTCTCTTCTTCTCTTTCGGTGTATGCATCGGAGCTTTCAGGCATTGCCGACCGGTGATATGTGTTCATGGTACTTTTCTCACTGGCAAGTACAAGGGTCAGATCCTAACAGCCATAGGACAAGACGGCCAAAATCAAGTTGTCCCACTCGCATTTGCTTTTGTGGAGAGTGAGAACATTGAAAGTTGGGCATGGTTCTTCAGGCAGTTGAAAATATCAGTTGTGAAGGAGAAGCCCAATGTGTGCATCCTTCATGACAGGCATGCAGGTATACTCAGTGCGATAAGGACACTGACAAACCCATGCCCTGAGGAACAAGCTCCATGGCAGGACTTGCAAAGCCGTTGGTGCATGCGCCATCTGGGGGCTAATTTCTTCTCGCAGTTTAGAAATAAGAACCTCATGAATCTGTTCAAAAAACTCTGCAAGCAGAACCAGTTATGGAAGCACAATTTGATATGTGACAGACTTAATGTGTGCACGCAGAGACACGTTACGGACAGGAAAGCTGCAAGAGATGCAACGGTGAGGGCACATGTTGAAGCAGTAGCTGCACAGTTGGCAACAGGAACAGCGGCCGTGGAGGAGGAGCCTGTTGGGCTATGTGACCTGCCAGGCTTTGACCCACCTGGTACTAGGAGAAGGCTCGGGAGGTCGATTAAAACCTTCCAGCAGTGGATAGAGCATGAGCCTCTGGAGAGGTGGTCTTTGCTACATGACACACATGGAGCAAGGTACGGTGTCATGACAACGAACCTCGCGGAAACATACAACTTTGTCCTCAGAGGAAACCGGGCATTGCCACTTACAGCCATTGTTGAGGGTATTTTCTATGGCATCATGAAGTATTTCAGAGATAGACGTCAAAAAGCAGAGCAGCATATCTTGAACAACCCGAATACACGTTACTGTGAAAGAGTCACGAAGTACATGGACAACAAGATGCAAAAAGCTAGGTCACACACTGTAGTCGCCATCGGTAATCAAGAAAGAAGGTTTGAGGTCCACTTAGCCAACAACAAATTTGGATGTGCAAATGAGTTAAGGACGCATGAGGTGAAAATTGCTAATGAAGCCTGGCCAACGTGTGAGTGCACACGCAACAAACCGAAATTGCTTCACCTACCTTGCTCACCTGTACTTGCTGCTTGCGGGCAGCTTGGAATGGACGCAATATCGTTTGTGTCTCCATTTTTTCTGAAAGAATCTGTCCTGAATACCTGGACAGGTGAGCTGATGGGTTTTCGATCAATGGGTAACTTCAACAACGTCAACCCCACTGAAAGGCGTTACATTCCAAACCCAGAGCATATGCGTACAAGTAGAGGCAGACGGCAGTGTCAGCGCATCCGGAATGATATGGATGAATCTGAAGCGGGAGGTCCGACTAGGCAATGTATTCTATGCAATGAATTTGGCCATAGGGACACTAATTGTCCCACTTTCGTCACTGCCAGTGGTACTGGGCGTGGACGAGGCAACCGGGGACGAAGAGGAGGTAGAGGAAGTAGAGGAGTAAGAGGGAGAGGAAGAAGCTAAGCTAGCAGTAGTATGTTCTGAATTTGTATTAAGTGTGGCACTATGTTCTGAATTTGTATTAAGTGTGGCACTATGTTCTGAATTTGTATTAAGTGTGGCACTATGTTCTGAATTTGTATTAAGTGTGACACTACGTTCTGAATTTGTATTAAGTGTGGCACTATGTTCTGAATTTGTATTAAGTGTGGCACTATGTTCTGAATTTTTTATGTGCAGGAATGTCGGGAATGTGGTTGCTGAATGGGGACATTGATAGGGGTCATCATGCTGCGATATGGTATGAGCGCAAGCTTGAGCCTCTGGTCACTCACACTCCTAAGGAGAACTGGATGATACACTCAGGATGGGTTCAGCGGTACGTGCTTTATTAATTTGCACACTGACATGCATATTAATGGGAGACACTAACTGAAATGTTCTCTGATGAAGGTTGAAATGGGCCGGCCTTTTACCTTTCGAGCGTCTGATTGAGTCTATCCCGGGTGAGAAACGCCTCGCCATCGACTCCTCCTTGTTGAGCTGCTTAGTGGACCGTTGGAGGCCAGAGACCCACACGTTTCACTTCCGATGGGGAGAGATGGCTCCTACTCTAGAGGATGTGTCGCTTTTGCTCGGACTATCGTTGGCAGGTCATGCCATAGGACCGTTGGACGCACCAGCTGGTTGGGAGCTAGGTCTTACACAATGTTTTCATGGTGTTTTTCCGGATGCTCCGGATCCGGTATGGGAGCATCACGGACCTAAGTATGATTGGTTGCTCAATTTCCAGGTTAGTTCCCCTACCTCTTATCTTCAAGTTATCGTGCATATGGTTTTACAGAAAATACCTGCGGCTTACTAAAACTTTCTCTTTGCTTAATGCAGATCCAGAAGTTTCGAGCGCCGTTGAGTGCGGAACAGATCACTCGGAGCCTGGAGGCCTACTTAATGTGGCTTTTCGGCAACGTGATGTTCACAGAGAACCATGTCACCACTATTAGCGCGCTCTACATCCCTATGGCACTCGAGATAGCGAGCGCTGAGACGGCGGATCTGATCAGACAGAGGAGTTGGGGTTCGGCGGTCTTAGCGGCTACATACCGAGGTATGTGCAACGGTTGCCAGCTTACATCGAGAAAGCCAGCCCTTCTTGGATGCCCTCTATTCCTACAGCTGTGGTTGTGGGAGAGGTTCTCTATAGGGCGACCAGATGTACGTGTTCATCAGCCTATAGACGCCATGTTTGATGCTGACGGCATCGACATGCCTACTTTCGGTCTGTGTTGGACACGTCGCGAGGTATGTATCGTGTTATAGTTTAATGCAACTTTTTTGTGCACAAGAGATAGTTCAATGCCAGCGGCTACTAACTTTTGTTTTCTGCAGAGATGCTTTGCTAGTGATCAGACCAGGAAGGCATACACGGCATTGAACGAGCAGTTCGATGCGCACATTGGGGTCATCTGGCAGCCCTACACGGAAGCAGCCATACATGCGAGATACCCTGGTGGTATGCCTGTGCTATGCACAAGGGACCAAGATTACTAGATGACGAAATGGAAGATCATCTTCGATGTCTTCGTCGAGGAGATGGCACAACAGAGGGTTATGAGGCAATTTGGTCTTCTGCAGTTGGAGCTGCCTCCCCCTACAGAGAACCCGATGCCAGCACACATCCACAGGTATTAACCAGTTTTTCAATGTTGCATTATCTTTCATAGTACTCCATTCGAAGCATTAGGTAATTGTTGAACACACACCACAATTTTGGGACGACAAGGAAGGGCATGACCAGGACAACTGCTGACTGGCTAGTTAGACTAGAGCCGTATGTTACAGAATGGGAGACAGCAAACACACATCTATGGCATGAGAATCACAATTTTGATCTCAATGAATTCAATCTCTATTTGCGGCGCTACATGACCGGAACACAGTTACGCATCGTTGAGCACTCTCACCCAGAGGAGATACCTGATCCTACTCCGTCGGATATGTACCCGAGCTATGATACTTCGGGCTCTAGGCAGTACGCGGTAAGATATATTTTCTTTAAGTAATGTTGTCACATACTTTGACGTGCATACTTAATAATCGTCATGAAAATTTGCAGGCTACCTTGACACACGAACTCTACGACGACGTGACCACCTTTGGACGATCACTGTCGTCTGGACCTCTTCTTCAGCACCGTCATGTGCTACAGCCCTTCTTGGAACGAATGCAGAACAAGATACGGGCTGTCTACGAGGCTATCACGTGCACCCGGAGAAGCGACGTTGTTCAGCACCAGCACCAGCAGCCGCGTCCCTCCATGCACCGACATCAACCACGTCCACGTCTAGCACATCAGTCGGCAACCAGGCCACCCCATCCTGACCAACCTGGCAGTTCAACGTGGCAGCACCCACAACACTATGGTCCCACGTCGAGCTTCATGTTTTCTCCACAGCCACAGTAGCACGGTCCCTCGTCGAGCTTCGTGTTTGAGCCAGAGCAGCCGTCACAGCCAGCAGGTATGTGTCTTCATATTTATTGTTTTCAATATTAATTGAGGCGACCTCATTCTTCATGACTTAACGTTCCATCGTGCAGGAGCCTACGGATATCAGGCATCTATGTCGGCATCACATGATACGTGGGGGAGTGATCAACATCCCGAGGAGAACATACAGGCTCAGATGTCGCAGCACACCCAGTGGATGAACATGTTTTCGACTCCTCCACCAGGCCCCACACAAGATACACAGCATGACCAGGGAGAGTCTGAGATTCCTCCTCGTAACATTAGGGCACCCAACAGGTTGGGATGGACGCCGCCTGTAGATCTGCCTCCCCGCCAGGCCAGACGTCGTCAGTGACGCTTCTATCTATCAGTAGAGACATTACCATCTACTTCTGTATGAGACTTATGTCTATTCTATGTATGAGACAAATGACTATGTACTTATGTATGAGACATATGCCTACTCTATTTTAGTACTCTGTTATCCGAACTACAACATCATAGTTAGATAGAACATAATGCTCGTACAACAAGACAGTACAAACAACTAGATAGAACTACATCTAAATTAAACGGTACGTACGACTTAACTTACAACATACAGCATAAAAACTACATAAAGTCATCATCGTCATCCTCCATCGATGCAGAACTCTTGTCCTTCGACGATGAAGAACTCTTGCCCTTCGACGATGAAGAACTCTTGCCCTTTGATGATGCAGAACCCGGAAGCGGCGGCATGAAGATATCGTCTTCATCCTCACTGTCGGCACTCCATAAATAAGTATGTTTTGCTCCCAACTTTAGGTACCTTCCACACTTTAGGTATCTTCCATGCAACCTCAGAAGTTCTTTCTGTATCTCCTCAAAGGTCCTGGAAGGCCACCCGCACCTACATAATGCGTGAGCCAGCTCATTCAGTAGGGTGTCACTACTGATGAGTTCTTCCCACGGAACTAATATGTTGTCAACCCTGAAATCAGCGGCTAAACGCAAAAGACATTCGGACATACCAGTGTGAAAACTACGATCAAAAGGATATCCGGACATCTTGGTGAGACTACGAGACTACGCTAGAATGCTTACCAACGTTAGTGCCCAGGGTGTTTTATAGGTTGAGAACACAAAGAAAGGCGGGAACTTGGTAGCGGGAACATATGGCAGGAGATACTGGCGGGAACTAGAGAGCGGGAAAATATGGCGGGAATTAGAGAGCGGGAAAATTTGGCGGGAACGAGCAAAGCGGGAAAATATGGCGGGAACGAGCAAAGCGGGAAAATATGGCGGGAAGTAGAGAGCGGGAAAATTTGGCGGGAAATGGCGGCCCGTAATATAAGCGGGGATCGTACGGGGCAAAAATGGTGGCATGCACCAGTCGGCCTACGGCTGGCCGATTAGTGCCTATCGGCCTACAGATGGCTGATTAGTCCAGTCGACCCACAGCTGCCCGACAGGATCTAAACTGGTGGCCGACAGGCCATTCGGCCAGCAGCAAGCCGATAGGGGATCAGTCGGCCTGCTTTGGGCCGACTAGGTCCAGTCGGCCAGCAGCGGGCCGACGGTGTATTATTTTTGAAAATTATTTATCGGGTGTAATATTTGTGCAAATTAATAAAAAAATGTATTATTTAAAAAAAATTAGCATTAATTGGCACAGGAATCAGCAGCCGCTAGCTCGCCAAGGCACAGGCGTGAAAACTGAACTGGCAACCAAAATTTTGGCAGCGACTGAAAATGTTGGCTTCAATCCAGACGAATGCCCTGGTCGGTAGTCAACGCCAAAATTTTGGCATGGCAGCTCATGGCTGCCATCCAAATAGACCCTTAAGCTCCAACACGACATGGCTGGCGGTGATTTCGTCGGTCGTGGAGATGAGGTGCAGGTTAACGGGTGTGGAGGTGGGTCTTCGTGGCTAAATTTCGTGTTTTGGCCCTTTTGGAGAAGTTGTTCGAGATCTGACCCTAGTTTGATAAAATTTCAGAATCTGACCCTTTTCCAACCGCCTGAGGGTATGGCGGTAGGGTATAGCAGCCTACCGCCAAGGCCCCTGGCGGTAAGAAACTTGATCACGTCAGCGCAACGCATCCCTACCGCCACAGGGGATGCCGGTAGCATGTGTAACCCTACCGCCAAGGTGCCTGGCGGTAGGTGCGCACACGCACTGTGTCCGAAACTTAGAATTTTTTTGCGGTAGGGCGTGCAACCCTACCGCCAGGGACCTCGGCGGTAGGCTGTTATACCCTACCGCAATGCCCCTTGGAGGTAGGAAAAGGGTCAGATCTCGAAATTTTTGCAAACTAGGTGTTAGAAGGGAGAGAGGGATTTGGTGGAATATGATGGATGTATTATTGAGCCTCGAGGACGAGTATATATTGAGTACAAGACTTGAAGGGCAAGACACCTCCTAGAGATAAGATGGAAATAACTCTATCTAATCCCGGGCAATCTCTACTACCAAATATATCTCTAACATCCCCCCGCAGTCGTAGCGGTAGCGTTGCGAACAACATGAGCATCGTGGACAGTCAGACTGGAGAGAATAGCAGCCGACGGGCTGACACCCCCCCGCGGTCGTAGCGGGAGCGTCGCGAACGGTGTCGCGTTGCGGACGCGTTGACTGTAGAGGAAGCCGACGAGTTGCTCAAGCGGATGATAACCCTTTGTGCCGATGTCGAGGTAGCCGAGAGCGTAGGGTGATGTAGCCGTGGTCGAGGTAGCCGTGCGAAGAACACCGCGGTCGATGTCGAGTCGGGGTAGCCAGTGTCGAGAGAGTCGCCGTGGAGCCGCGGGCGCAAGGAGGCGCCGAGTTAGTCATGGGCGCAGTGGTGTCGAGGTAGTGGTGCGCCAGAAGGAGGATGGTGTTGACGAGGCGTCGCACCGGGTGTGCCAAACCTGGGGACACGTCATAGACGAAGGCACGCATCGGTGTTGCCAGCACCGCGCATGCGTAGACGGACGAAGACGAAATTGACGAAGCGCCGACCAGGCTTACCAAGCCCGGGGACACGTCATGGACGAAGGCATGCATCGGTGTTGCCAGCACCGGGCATGCGTAGACTGAGACCTGCACGAGCTATACGCCATGTCGGAGAAGTCGGAGAGGCCAGTAGAGAAGGACTCGACGACAGTTGCGGCGCCAATCGGCGTGGGGCCGATGTCGCCGGTGGTTGTCGGAGTAGATGACGGCGACGCTGGCGACGAGCTGGTGCTGGACGAAGACGAAGGGGGTGGACGGGCGGAGGCGGCGGCCGAAGAAGAGCGGCGGCAGCGGCCTGACGGAGGCGGCGGCGGCTTGGTTAGGAGCGTGGCAGCGGTGCTCGAAGTAGGCGAGGAACCCTGACAACGTGACGAAGACCGGCGCGGACGGTGGCGTTCCCGTGCCAGGGGAGGCGGCGTGGCGCATACCACGAAAAGTCGACGCGCCGTGACGGCGGAGTGGACCGCCGGCCGCGGCTCTACGGCCCGAAGGGGCGACGCAGCAGCGGCGGACGGGCGGGTCCGGGCGACGGCGGGAAGACCTCGGGGCGGCAGCGGGGACCGCGGGCCGCGGCGCTACAGCCCGAAGGGGAGGCGCAGCGACGGAGCGCGGGTCGGTGCAACCGTGGGGACGGCCTCAGGGCGGCGGCGTGGACCGCGTGTCGCGGCACTACGGCCCGAAGGGGCGACGCAGCGGCGACGCGCGAGTCGATGCAGCTGCGGGGAGAACCACGGGGCGGCGGTGCAGCGGCCCGACGGGACGACGCATCGGCAGCCCGATGCTCGATCGGTGTAGAGATGCACTGTACTCGGGACGGTCTTCACGAGACCTGCGGAGGCACGCGCAAGCGATGGGCCAGATCAGTCGCGCGACGCGGATGAAGCGGGGCAGCGGACAGGTGATCAATCTGACCGCTTGCAAAATCGGGGACACTGCTCGGCGTGATAAGTGCGGCCGAACGCGGGAACGCGAGCGGCCACCATATTCAGCGGCGGACTGATGTAGCAGGAGCATGCAACCGAACACGTACCGTACATGAAGGCCGATTGGAAACGTACAACCACATAAGCGGCATGCCTACATGGGACGCACCTTGCATCCTGTTAGGAATTAATTAATTAGGTTAATTAAGTGTTAATCAGTGCTATGTCGGTGACCATTTTGGCAACTGCCTCTTTTTGTAACCGCCTTGTAAACAGGGTATAAATACCCCATCTTCAACCAATGAAACAACTGTTTCATCATTTGCTCCTCCCTCTCTCTCTTGTTTTTACTTTCACACGTTATCAGCACCGTCTCTGCCGAGAGCGTTTTGGCCACACAACAGGAGAAGAAAGCGACGGGGAGGCGGCGTAACAGCGGCAAGGTGCCGAGGGCTTTCTCATGCATCTGGAGGCAAAACGGCCTGCGCGCGACGCTCACCCGGCGACGGAGTCCTCAGGTGCGTATCCGTGGCACACCACGGAGCGCCCGACGGCCCTCAACGCCATTGTTGCGCCCGGCAGCGTCAAGCGACAAATGGCACCATCCTCGGCAAGGGAAGATGAAACAACTCCACCGATCCACATCTCTGTCGATCTTCAACACTGGACTCCAAACACATCGCTGTCCTAGACAAATAGAGAAATTGATGTCAAATAAGGTGATTCAGTTCAGTTTTATTCTTCTCAAATCAATTGCTTTAGCAGGAACACCAAGAATCGAGAAGAAAAGAAAATTACTAAGTACAGGAAAGAATCCAATCCATATCCTGGACTACTTCTTCTCGAAGGAGATCAAATACAAGCGATCTAAATAGAAGAGAACATACGAGAAAAACATATCTGAACACCGTCAGCGGAGGCGACTCCCACCGTGTACGACGGAGGCGACACCCAGTGCGCCCGACGCACCCCGGCGGCGCCCTCCATCGGCCTGAATCCTCGGCGCACAGCGACGCGCGAGCCAGCCGGCCATCATCCAAGGCCATCGGCCTCGGGACGGCTCCCATGGAGCGACCAGCCACGAGGCGGCTCTCCTCCAGTACCGGCCAGCGGCGCGACGAGCTCCGGCCAGCGATGCTTCCAGGCGCGGTCGCGGAGGTCCTCGACGTCCGGCTCACCATAGGCGGCGTGCCGTCGTTCTCTAATCGGCGGCGACGGCTGCGGTGAATCCCTAACCGCACGGAGAGAAAGAAATTGGGGATCTTATCTTCTTTGGAATTTATTCAATTCTGCCCCTGTACTTGATGCGAATCACATATTTGCCCCTGCAGTTTCAGATTCAGTACGATTTAGTATCCAGATTCCTGAAAGTGTGGTTCAGTCTCTAACACTTGCAATTTTAAGCCCTCGGACTTAATTTTCTTCTGCAATTTAGTGTGTGTACTGTACGTACATACTTTAAATGGTAGATTTGGCCATCAATTATTTTGCAAGTGTGCGTAGGAGACTCACAGTTTCCATTGTATGCAGATTTGGAACAACATTTTTTTTTTCCTTTTTGCAATTCGAATTAAAGTTTCTTGCAAATCTTGACGAAATCCAAAATAAGGATTACGGAGTGTCATACTTAATATGACTACCTCAAATCGCATTTGTGAATCATAAGGTATTGATGGCATCTACTGCATAATTTGCAGATTATCCATCACTATTGTGAGGTCTACATCTTGTCATTTTGATAAGATGACTACCTTCAACGTGCTCTTCCAATTATTAATGTGATTATCCAAACTTTTATTTGTGAATCACAAGGTACTGGTGGCATCTACTGCGTCATTTGCAGATTATCCACCACTATTGTGAGGTCTACATCTTGTTATTTTAACAAGATGACTACATTCGAAGTGCTCTTCCAAATATTGAAATTAGATGTGACTATCTCAATATATCATAAGGTAATACTGGCATCTACTGCAAAAAAAAAATGCAGACTATCCACTATTACTGCAAGGTCTACATCATGTCACTCTAACAGATGATTACCTTCAAAGTGATTTTCTTAAATATAGCATAACATAAGGTAATAGAGATATGAACATCTACTGACAAAAAGTCAGACTATGGTTTCTATTACTGTGAGATCTACATCATATTGGTGATTATCTTCAAAGTGTTATCCTATATAAATTGAGGTCTACACATATGGGTATAAAGCATCAGCTATACTAAAAAAATGCTCCTCTGAAGCATTTATTGTTGTTGTTCACTAAAATAGTTTACTCTCACAGTAAATATTGTTCTTGCACACTCATTATATGCCAAAATGGTATTTTGTGCTAATATAAACTATTTAAGCCTCATTTTGCTTGAATATGTCATGGAAAACTACGCAAATATTTGAATATACCAATGGTTACCTGCTATTACATTGGTAAAATACATGTCAGAGGAGCCTATGTCACTATTTCTAATCATAGTGTTGCCCATCCATCAAGATGGATACCATAATTTATAGCAAGTGTCTCAAACACTGTTGCAATTTTCACATCACATTGTGGTTATACTTTCTAAACATGCAACGTCTATGTTTTTGGCGGTGACTCTAAAGTTGCAATGCTCATATGCATTTCAAGTGTCACCAACTTTACCTAGTTATCAAACTAAGTACATAATGGATGAATTTTTATTCACCCTGAATATTTCCCTTAAAATAAACATGATGCCATGAGCATCGCGAATGATCACCCATTCGTTTTCAAGACCTCAAGTCTATTGCAACTCACAATTTTATCACTTAATCAACTTCAAGTCGAGATCTCGTGATCAAATATTTTCCTATATACAGATCCTGTTGAAAAGCTCTTAATGCACTTTACATCCTCTTAAGATGGTACTACCATTTTTATGATCAAGAAACATGGAATTTCTTAAAATCATCAGATTCACCCAACGGGTGCTATACCATAATTTAAAATTCTTGCTAGTACCGAGAATACTATGCAAGTTAGTGGTCCCAAAATAGAACCATGAGGAATTCGAAGTAAAGTGGAGGCTAATAGACAACCAAAGACAAAATTATCTCTTAGTAGGAATTAGTAATTTTCAAATGATCAAAAGACAACTCTCAAGTTTGTCAAATGTGTGGTCATATAAATATTGTACCTATGATTACCAAACCCTCAAACATATGGTCGAACCACACCACAAATTTATTGAAAAGGCACATAAGTTTCATGGGATAAATTTAAAATTTTACAAACATACAACCAGTAAATTTTCTGGAAAATGATTGTTCTCGGAATCTTCATCAGAAGGAGGACCAGAATCTAGTATGGTAAAAGGAGGATCATTTTCACTTAGTAAAAAAAATGGAGACCTCGGGTAATCTCCTAATTATCCCAAAATATTATTAGCCTATGCTTGTTCTACTACAAGTAGTGCGATGTCCAATATCTTATTTCTCGGACACGATATTTGATAAATTTTGAATGTATGAATCAAGTCATACTCAATATTGTTGCGTACACAATAATTTTCTAGATCTTAATAAATTAAATATTTGGCTTGGTAGCCTTAACCATCCTGGTTTGGGGGTGATTAGAAAATTATTGACAATTCTGTTGGTCACAACTTATCAAGTTACAAATTTTCCCAAATCATCAGATATTATGTGCACCGCATGTGCCATAGGGGAAATCAGTTCTAAGGCACTCTCACCTTAAAAATTCTAAGCATGCCACTTATTCTTCCTTGAACACATTCAAAAGATATATGTGGATTGCTTAACCATTATCTGGGGTAATTTAGATAACTCATGGTACTCATATACGCATTCATATTTTTTGAAGTGTGTCTCTTATCACACACAACCATGATCTTACCCAATAAATTTCTTAACTTATCAAAGTAGGAGCAAATTTTCCTGAATAAAAGATAAACCCATTCGAATGGACAATGTCGCTGAACTTATTTCACGAGAATTTTCTGATTACATTCAGTACCCTATGTACATACCCAGAATGGTTTCACTAAATTTCTTATCAAAGATAGTCAAATGAATTACATGACCACTTTTGAAGAATTGTAAATTTACCAGCTTCTTGCTGGACACATACGGCCTTACACACCGTAAGTATGATCTAAATCATACCAACTACATATCATACTACTTATCCCTTGTAGTAACTACGTGGAAATCAACAAAGTATTTCCCATCTGCGATAATTCGGTTACATACCGATATCACCACTCCAGCGTACATCAATTAGCACTCACAGAAAATTAGGGATCTATGTGAGGAATAACAATTTATCCGTCAATCAAAATTATTCATAGCCCGTATGCTGATTGCATCAGCAATAAGGATATTTTCCGGCATTAGGGGAGATAAGTACCACAAATAATGCCGAGAAATAAATTAGAAATGTTATTGACATTCAATCCTTATATCCACGTACTCAAACAATATGAACTAGAAGTTTAGAGAATCATATATTTGCAACACATTGCAAATTTGCCACATACATTTACTGATGACAAGGTGTCACTAAATTCTATATTCCTGCAGCAAAGTGTCAGAAAGAGTGGAGGTACCTGATAAACCACTCTTCTCCCCAAATGAGAGCAAGAGGGGGAGAAAATTTGACAAAACGAGATATAACTTCTCATACGCTTCCGCGAAAACAGAGGAAATCAAATCCTCAACCAGTAAATGTAATTCAACATCAAGTTGAGAGACACCTCACTGGATGCTCATCATCCAAAGCCCGACATAAATGTGCACAAATGTTTTGGTGCCGGGACATCGAAACACCTTGACTCCATTTGTTGTAGGAAATCACAAGGAGTTAAAAAGGAATGAATATATTATCCACAAACTTCAATGATTCCATTAGAATCATATAAACTAAAGACTACATTTGTCGACATATATTTCTTCTCAAATTGCTAAAACCTTTTGGGCCCTGAACCAAAATCCATGGTAGAATGCCTCTTGCACTCATATTGGTTCACATAAAAGGAAGCAAGTAACGAAGAATAGCACTCGCTCTGCAAACGAGTAGTATTTACCGCAATAAAACCTACTCCTCATAAGTATCATCGCTACGGAATACTAAAAAACTTCTCATTCATAGACAAAGTCAATGAGGTGGTGAGAAAGCGAGGCTTGTAGCAAAAGGGTTCACGCAGAGACCCGACATCGATTACGATGTAACATACCCGCTTGGTATGACTGGAATTATGTTTCGGTACTAAATATCATTGGCAATAAAAAATAATAATAATATCCATGCAGTTGATGGATGAAGTGGCTACATACTCATATGAATCACTCATTTCGGAAATCTCTATTGAAGTCCCTGAAGGGGTTATACTTCCGAATCCAAAAGAAAATCGCAACAATTTTTGTGTAAAACTTCATAAGTCACTCTATGACTTGAAATAGTCGGAAATCATATGGTACTACCGACTAAATGAGTTCCTTCTTCAAAAGAATTACTCGAATAATGATGATTATTTACATGTTTAATAAAGGAATCCCAAATTTGATTTCTTTTCATCACCTCAGTGTATATTGATGACCTCATCATCAATGTCTATACAAGACCTAAACATACACATAATCATCTCAAGACGAAAAATTTGGATTCAACCAAATTTAGCTTAAGCTTACAACTTGATCATTCTCTCAAGAATACATATCAGTCTACATATATCCAAGACATATACGAGAAGTTCAATGTGGATATATCATACCAATAAAAGACATGTAATATGGTCATAGTACCGCTGATAGGGTACAAATCCATTCATACCTAGGGGTGATAATGAAGTGATATCAGGACCTGAAGTTCTATCTCACTAATGTCAATGCACTCATCTCATTGCAAACTACGTCAGGCCTGACACTATATTTGCTATCTTTGTTCAGAGTGCAACCCCCAACAAAAGATATATGGTGGAGATAAGAAATATCAACTTATATCTCAAGCTCACAATAAATCTTGGACAATTCCGTCAGGAAAATCAAGATATGACCATGATATGATGTAATGATATTGGCTCTTTATTTGATCCCAATAATGCCATATCAATGACTGAATTCGCTGGAATAGTCTTCTCATGGAATTCATCTAAATAGACTCTAATGACTATTTCCACTCATCATTCTGACATAATTGCTTTATATAAAAGCATTGCAAAATATGCATGGCTCAACAGAACTATTAACCACACCCAAAATCATGTGGTTGAAATACATCAGAATCACATAACTTGATGCTACCACTTGTGTTACTCAATACTTACAGGTTATATCAAGAGTAATATCATAAAAGCACATTGCTCGAAATTGCTTATTCCCATGAATTATAGAAAAATGGAAAAACAATTTGCAAAGAAAATACTGTGAAAATCCATCAGATTATTCATAATGTCATGATCATGTCAATGAAATTGATATGAGACATCCTCGAGATTTTGCAAAGTTCAGGGGGAGTAATCTCCCAAAATATAACCTAGTAACAATCATCAGATTGTATATGTAGTAATTTTTTTTCCTTCATGAGTTTTTCCCTAATGGTTTCTCATAAAAGGTTTTTAACGAGACAATATAGATACAAGTGTTCACATATGTCATATCACTTTCTCCTTATATTTTCCCATTGGGTTTTAAAGGAGTTTTCAATGGCATATCAAATTGCACTCTTTTCCTTATGAGTTTTCTCTCAAAGTTTCTCATAACGGTTTTTAATGAGGCAATATCTTTTTAAGATCATATGCAATACTTTCAAGTTTTCCCCATAGGGGTTTTTGAAGGAAAGTATACAAAGCATATATATTGTCCTCTAAACTCACCAATGAGTTTTCTCCCTTTTTAAAGGTTTTTCTCGTATGAGTTATCAAGAGATAATAATCATTATATGTTGTATCATTTTCTCCTTATTTTTTACCACTGGGTTTAAAGGAGTTTTAGCAACATATCAAATACTATTCTCCTCATATTTTTCCCACAGGGTTTTTGGAGGAGTATTTCTCAAGATGAAGATGATGAACGTTCAAGGCAAATACATACTAGGAGGAAGTCTTTATCAAGATGATGTGTATTCACAAAGACAAGCATTGATTAGGGGGAGTGTTAGGAATTAATTAATTAGGTTAATTAAGTGTTAATCAGTGCTATGTCGGTGGCCATTTTGGCAACTGCCTCCTTTTGTAACCGCCTTGTAAACAGGGTATAAATACCCCATCTGCAACCAATGAAACAACTGTTTCATCATTTGCTCCTCTCTCTCTCTCTCTCGTTTTTACTTTCACACATCCAAGACCTGTACGGACATGTGCTCCGGGGCAAGCGGCGGGCCACACCAGAGCCAACAACGCCCGCATGGCATGCGGTAGGGGACGGCCAGGGCAGCGCATGCGCTGCCGCTGCACGTAACGTGGTGCATGCACGAAGCAGGGGCGGCCGCGTTGTGGATGGAGGCGAAGTGGATGCACAGATGTCTTGATCAGATCATGGCGGTGACGGTCGGCGGATGCGCGGACGGCGGCCGTTCCGGGCCGCCGAGTCGGAGAAGACACCGGTGTAGTCGATGCCGAAGTCGGAGTAGAGGCGCGCGGAGGTCAACGGCGGCGTCGGGCAACGCAACCCGATCTTAGATCGGAAAACCAAAAAGAAAGCACCGATCAACATGACCGGCGAGAGAGAAAAAAAACCCGGATCGAGGATCGGGAAAAAGACTCTCTAGGGCAGCCCCCGGCGGCGGTCATGAAGGCCGACCGCCCCGGGGGCGATGACTAGGGTTGGATCGATTAGGCTGATACCATGTTAGAATGGGAGAGAGGGATTTGGTGGAATATGATGGATGTATTATTGAGCCTCGAGGACGAGTATATATTAAGTACAAGACTTGGAGGGCAAGACACCTCCTAAAGATAAGATGGAAATAATTCTATCTAATCCCGGGTAATCTCTACTACCAAATATATCTCTAACACTAGGGTCAGATCTCGAACAACTTCTTCAAAAGAGTCAAAACACGAAATTTTGCCGGTCTTCGCCGCCAAAGGAGAGAGGAAGGGGGAGTGGGGTGTGCAAGGATGGCTGAGGTGGTGGAGGCTTGGGCCACATGGCAGCGAGGCTGCGCGGAGACGCTTGCCGGTAACATGGACGGAGGGGGAAAATTGACCGTCATGGATTTGTTCCTTGGGTCGACTGAAAGATGGGTGTTCCCCTTTCATTAAAGATGGCTAGGAATTGATTAATTAGATTGTCTAGTGTAGTGTTGTTATCTTTTCTGTTATCTTCGAATAAGCCATTTCCATCTTCTTGCGAGAAATAGAACACTGAGAGATACACCCTCTTCTCCACACACACACACACACACACACACACACACACACAGATATTTCATGCTAATAGACATAGATTATTATTAGAAGCGGTGTTAGTTGCAAACCCCACAACCCCCGACACACTACGAGGATTCAAATCGAGGGAGCTTAGTATCAGAATGAATAAATGCATCCCCACAAAAAAAAAATTGAATAGATGCATAGAAGTGGCAGATTTTAGCAAACTCTTATATGTCTCGGCCACTGTTATTTTGCCTTTACATTTGCTGTTAGCAGGGCACTATGCTGCAGCTCTTTTGCACCAGGATGCTTGTTTTCCCCCTCTTCCATTATCGTCAATACTGCATGATTACGTCTAAGTTTCATCGGCCGGACTTGTCAACTACTTGTAGGTCTGCTGTCTTTGTCTAGGCGGCTGCAACTCAAGAATTTCAAACGAAAATAAAAATAAAAATTACTCAACTCTCTCTTACCCTTCTATAGCAGACACATATTTTCATCATAGTCAAATGATTGTGCCCGAAAGTTGTATGACGTGTTTTTTTTTCGTTTGGCAAAAGTACTGACTTGTTGTTCCGTTGATGATTCAATCAATGTATGGAACGGGTTAGCAGACACATATTTTCTATCGTAGTCAAATCAATGTGGCCGCCGAATGATGCAATGACTTGTTCAGTGATCTATACTCCTATAAAAATCTGAGTTGATGATGATGGTGTGCCTGCCATCTTTCACTAGTAGCCATCGGATTTAAATCTGGCGCATACAAAGCAAACTGCTGTAGTTTTGCAAAAAGATGCCCGACACTTGTTTACATATTTACAAACAACTCCTTGTCTCTCACAATCAGTCTTATCTCTTCCCCATCACATCTAGAAGGCCATGGAACAATCTGGTGTGATGGCCGCTGCCGGCGCCATCCGCCAGATCCTATTTGATGCCCGCACGCGTCAAAAGAACGTGGCTTCACTGAAGCCTGGACACCCGACGCCCCATTGGGCTGGCCCACGGTCGCGATGCTTTTTCTTCTCTTTCCTGTTTCTTTCATTTTTTTTTTCTGTTTCTATTTCTTTTTCTTTTCTTTTCTTTCAGTCTTTTTTATTTTTGTTTCTTTTTCGTGTATTGTATGCAGTTCATTGCATATTTATATACAAAAATGTTCATCGTATATTTAAGAAAATGTTCAACATATTTAAGAAAATGTTCATTGCGTATTTTAAAATTGTTCAAAATATTACAAAAATGTTCAATGTGTATTTAAACATTGTTCAGCGTATATCATAAAAATGTTCAGTGTGTATATAAATATTTGTTCAGCGTATATCAAAAAATGTCTAGTGTGTATTCAAAAACTGTTCAGCTTATATCACAAAATGTGCAATGTATATTTAAAAAATGTTCATCATTTGAAATTTCAAATTTTTTGTTCATGCTTTCAATAAATATTTATGTTTTTAAAAGTTTGATCAAACCTCTAAATTTGTTCACGATTTTCAAATGTTATTAATTTTTTTTAAGGAAAATTGTTTGTTTTTCCAAAGAAATGTTGAAAAGTTTGAAAAAAGAAACGGATATGCCACTGTACATAGTAGTTTTACTGATCAGGCGATGCAAATTGGTTCCTAATGTCGGGCGCCGCAAATCCAACACTAGAACACGTCAGGTCCGTTGGTTTGGAAGAGGAATCCACTAGCGGGAGATCGTGATTTCGAATCTTGGTGTTCCGTGTAATGCACGGGCATCTTACTAGTCAATAGTACAAGGGAACGCCTGCAACTCCAATTTTTTTTTAACCAAATACGGTCTACAGAGTGGTATATGGGGTATATTGCAAACAATATGAGGAAATGTCCAAAATACAAGGCAAACATACAAAACAAAATGGTTGATTATGACTAAATTATTGAAACTGGTTGAAATATGACTAGAATTATTGAAATATTTATGAATATATCTAAATTTTAGTTATAAAAATATTCAAATGATGAAAATTCACCTTTGTTTTCCAATTTAACGTTCTGAAATGCCATTGAAATTATTTAAAAAATTGAACTAAAATTCAAGAACGTATACTAAAATCCCTTATGAAACTTTCATAAGATTTTTTTGGAAAATTAAATTGAAATTTGAAATCATGGAAATATTTTGGATTTATTTAAATTACTAATTTTTTTATTTTGTTCTACCATATATACTAAAAAATAAATACAACAGAATACAACTAACAAATACTTGGATACCGTTACATTAGTTAGAAGGGGTCCGCTATATAACAACCAATGTGGAGCTTCGTTGAAGCGAAACTAACCATGACCCGTTTAGTTTTGTTGCCACACAGTAGGCATGAGAGAAATTTTTGGTCTTGAGGGGAAGATAACAGGGCAGTGCTAGCCATTGGCCGACCGATAGCTAGCACCGATCAGTCATCTCATATGCCGCAAGATTGTCCAACACTCAACCGCTTGATCAAAGCGTTCTGCTCGTCTTCACTCTTAACTCGCACATCTTCACGCACGCTGGCCGCCGAGAAAAAAAGGAACCCTACAGCATCTTGCGTGCCTCCGGTGCGCTCTCGCGCAGAGGAAATCTGGGGTTCCCGCGTCGTTGCTCTTTCGCCGCCACTGATGAAGTAGCTAACATCCCGCTCGGAAGCAACGCCGCCCTCAGCTCGTAGTTGTGCCCGTGACCGCCGCAGCTTTGGTCGACGCTAATCGCAACAATAGTTGATGCCGCACGCAACTTTGGTCAACGTCGGTTGCATCTTTGGTCGACGCCGATCACATCATTGGTTGACGTTAGTCGCAACTTTGCCTATGATCGGTCATAGCTTTGGTCAACCCTGGTCACATCATTGGTCGATGTTAGTCGCGACTTTGCCCGTGATTGGTCATAACTTTGGTCGACACTAGTCAATGCATCGACGACCACCACTCATAGCATTAGCGGTGACCGGTTGTAGCACCGGTAGTGGCCGATCGCAGTATTGACGACCACCACTCGTACACCGGTGGTGGCCGTGAAGGATATATGCCCTAGAGGCAATAATAAAGTTGTTATTTTATATTTCCTTATTCATGATAAAGGTTTATTATTCATGCTAGAATTGTATTGATCGGAAACTTAAATACATGTGTGAATACATAAACAAATATCGTGTCCCTAGTAAGCCTCTGCTAGACTAGCTCGTTGATCAAAGATGGTTAATGTTTCCTAACCATAGACATGTGTTGTCATTTGATAACGGGATCACATCATTAGGAGAATGATGTGATGGACAAGACCCATTCGTTAGCTTAGAATAATGATCGTTCAGTTTATTGCTATCGCTTTCTTCATGTCAAATACATATTCCTTCGACTATGAGATTATGCAACTCCCGGATACCGGAGGAATACCTTGTGTGCTATCAAACGTCACAACGTAACTGGGTGATCATAAAGATGCTCTACAGGTATCTCCGAAGGTGTTTGTTGATTTGGCATAGATCGAGATTAGGATTTGTCACTCCGAGTATCGGAGAGGTATCTCTGGGCCCTCTCGGTAATACACATCATAAGCTTACAAGCAAACGACTAAAGAGTTAGTCACAAGGTGATGTATTACGGAACGAGTAAAGAGACTTGCCGGTAATGAGATTGAACTAGGTATAGAGAGACCAACGATCGAATCTCGGGCAAGTAACATACCAATGAACAAAAGAAATTACGTATGTTGTCATAACAGTTCGACCGATAAAGATCTTCGTAGAATATGTAGGAGCCAATATGGGCATCCAGGTTCCGCTATTGGTTATTGACCGGAGAGGTGTCTCAGTCATGTCTACATAGTTCTCGGTGCGGCGCCCCTCTCCACCGTTTACACCCCCGGTCATATTTTCGTAGTGCTTAGGCAAAGCCCTGCGGAGCTCACTTCACCATCACCGTCACCACGCCGTCGTGCTGACGGAACTCATCTACTACCTCGCCGTCTTGCTGGATCAAGGAGGCGGAGGATGTCACTGAGTTGAACGTGTGCTGAACGCGGAGGTGTCATACGTTTGATACTAGATCGGTTGGATCGCGAAGAAAGTTCGACTCCATCAATCGCGTTGTGAAACGCTTCCGCTTACAGTCTACGAGGGTACGTAGACACACTCTCCCCTCACGTTGCTATGCATCTCCTTGATAGATCTTGCGTGTGCATAGATTTTTTTTTGTTTTCCTTGCAACGTTTCCCAACAATGGTATCAGAGCCAGGTATATGCGTAGATGATATGCACGAGTAGAACACAAAGAATTGTGGGCGGTGATGGTCATACTGCTTACCACCAACGTCTTATTTTGATTCGGCGGTATTGTAAGATGAAGCGGCCGGACCAACCTTACATGTCCACGCACATGAGACCAGTTCCACCAACTGACATGCAACTAGTTTTGCATAAAGGTGGCTGGCGGGTGTCTGTTTCTCCTACTTTAGTTGAATCAAATTTGATTGCCGCCGGTCCTTGAAGAAGGTTAAAACAACAAACTTGATGACTCACCGTTATGGTTTTTGCCGTAGGTAAGAACGGTTCTTGCTAGAAGCCCGTAGCAGCCATCTAAAACTTGCAACAACAAAGTAGAGGACGTCTAACTTGTTTTTGCAGGGCATGTTGTGATGTGATATGGTCAAGACATGATGTGATATACGTTATTGTATGAGATGATCATGTTTTGTAAGTTATCGGCAACCGGCAGGAGCCTTATGGTTGTCTCTTTATTGTATGAAATGCAAACGCCATGTAATTGTTTTACTTTATCACTATGCGTTAGTGATAGTTGTAGAAGCAATAGTTGGCGAGACGACCATGACGCAACGATGGAGATCAAGGTGTCGAGCCGGTGACGATGGAGATCATGACAATGCTTTGGATATGGAGATCAAAAGCACAAGATGATGATGGCCATATCATGTCACATATTTTGATTGCATGTGATGTTTATCCTTTATGCATCTTATTTTGCTTAAAACGGCGGTAGCATTATAAGATGATCCCTTCACTAAATTTCAAGGTAAAAGTGTTCTCCCTGAGTATGCACCGTTGCTACAGTTCGTCGTTTCGAGACACCACGTGATGATCGGGTGTGATAGACTCTACGTTCACATACAATGGGTGTAAGACAGTTTTGCACATGCAGAATACTTGGGTTAAACTTGACGATCCTAGCATGTACAGACATGGTATCGGAACACTGGAGACCGAAAGGTCGAACATGAGTCATATAGTAGATATGATTAACATGAAGATGTTCACCATTGAAGACTACTCCATCTCACGTGATGATCGGACTTGGTTTAGTTGATATGGATCATGTATCACTTAGACAACTTGAGGGATGTTGATTTAAGTGGGAGTTCATTAGTAATTTGATTAATTGAACTTAATTTATCATGAACTTAGTCTTGATAGTTTTTGCATATCTATGTTGTAGATCAATAGCTCGCGTATAGCTCCCCTGTTTTATTTTGATATGTTCCTAGAGAAAACTAAGTTGAAAGATGATAGTAGCAATGATGCGGACTGGGTCTGTGATATGAGGATTATCCTCATTGCTGCACAGAAGAATTATGTCCTTGATGCGCCGCTAGGTGACAGACCTATTGCAAGAGCAGATGCAGACGTTATGAACGTTTGGCAAAGCTCGATATGATGACTACTTGATAGTTTAGTGCGCCATGCTTTACGACTTAGAACTAGGACTCCAAAAACGTTTTGAACGCCACGGAACATATGAGATGTTCCAAGAGCTGAAATTGGTATTTCAGACTCATGCCCATGTCGAGAGGTATAAGACCTCTGACAAGTATTTTGCCTACAAGATGGAGGAGAATAGCTCAGCCAGTGAGCATGTGCTCAGAATGTCTGGGTACTACAATTGCTTGAATCAAGTGGGAGTTAATCTTCCAGATAAGATAGTGATTGACAGAGTTCTCTAGTCACTATCTGTTGGGAAACGTTGCATGGAAAACAAAAAAAAATCTACGCACACGCAAGATCTATCAAGGAGATGCATAGCAACGAGAGGGGAGAGTGTGTCTACGTACCCTCGTAGACCGTAAGCGGAAGCATTTCACAACGCGGTTGATGTAGTCGAACTTTCTTTGCGATCCAACCGATCTAGTACCGAACATACGGCACCTCCGCGTTCAGCACACGTTCAGGTCGGTGACGTCCTCCGCCTTCTTGATCCAGCAAGACAGCGAGGTAGTAGATGATTTCCGTCAGCACAACGGCGTGCTGATGGTGATGGTGAAGTGATCTCCACAGGGCTTCGCCTAAGCACTACGAAAATATGACCAGGGGTGTAAACGATGGAGGGGGTGCCGCACTCGGCTAACAATTGATCTGGGTTGTGCTAGGCGCCCCCCTCCCACATATATATAGGTGGGAGGGGGAGGGGAGGCAGCCTGGCGCACCACATAGGTGGCCGGCCGGCCCTAGGGCTCCTGCCCTAGCCGCGCCCCCCTGCCATGTTTGGACAGGGGGGAAGGAAAGAGGGGGGGAGAGGGAAGGAAGTGGGAGTCCTACTCCACACTTTCCTGTCCCTCCCCTCTTTCTTTCTCCTCCTAGGTCGTCCCGCTATCGGGACGCACCAGCCCCTTATGGCTGGTGTGTTCCCTCTCTTGGCCCATAAGGCCCATAACTTTGTCGTGGGGTGCCCGGAACCCCTTTCGGTGACCCGATAAGTACCCGGTAACCCCCGAAACACTTCCGGTGTCCAAATACCATCGTCCTATATATCAATCTTTACCTCTTGACCATTTCGAGACTCCTCGTCATGTCCGTGATCTCATCCGGGACGCTGAACAACATTCGGTCACCAAATCACAAAAACTCATATAACACTATATCGTCAACGAACGTTAAGCGTGCGGACCCTACGGGTTCGAGACCTATGTAGACATGACCGAGACACCTCTCCAGTCAATAACCAATAGCGGAACCTGGATGCCCATATTGGCTCCTACATATTCTACGAAGATCTTTATCGGTTGAACCGTTATGACAACATACGTAATTCCCTTTGTTCATCGGTATGTTACTTGCCCGAGATTCGATCGTCGGTATCTCTGTACCTAGTTCAATCTCGTTACCGGCATGTCTCTTTACTCGTTCCGTAATACATCACCTCGTGACTAACTCTTTAGTCATTCGCTTGCAAGCTTATGATGTGTATTACCGAGAGGGCCCAGAGATACCTCTCCGATACTCGGAGTGACAAATCCTAATCTCGATCTATGCCAACTCAACAAACACCTTCGGAGATACCTGTAGAGCATCTTTATGATCACCCAGTTACGTTGTGACATTTGATAGCACACAAGGTATTCCTCCGGTATCCGGGAGTTGCATAATCTCATAGTCGAAGGAATATGTATTTGACATGAAGAAAGCGATAGCAATAAACTGAACGATCATTATGCTAAGCTAATGGATGGGTCTTGTCCATCACATCATTCTCCTAATGATGTGATCCCGTTATCAAGTGACAGCACATGTCTATGGTTAGGAAACCTTAACCATCTTTGATGAACGAGCTAGTCTAGTAGAGGCTTACTAGGGACACGGTATTTATTTATGTATTCACACATGTATTTAAGTTTTTGATCAATACAATTCTAGCATGAATAATAAACCTTTATCATGAATAAGGAAATATGAAATAACAACTTTATTATTGCCTCTAGGGCATATTTCCTTCAGTCTCCCACTTGCACTAGAGTCAATAATCTAGTTCACATCGCCATGTGATTAACACCAATAGTGTACATCGCCATGTGATTAACACCAATAGTGTACATCGCCATGTGACCAACACCCAAAGGGTTTACTAGAGTCAATAATCTAGTTCACATCACCATGTGATTAACACCCAAAGAGTACTAAGGTGTGATCATGTTTTGCTTCTGAAAGAGGTTTAGTCAACAAGTCTGCCACATTCAGATCCGTATGTATTTTGCAAATTGCTATGTCTACAATGCTCTGCATGGAGCTACTCTTAGCTAATTCCTCCCACTTTCAATATGTATCCAGATTGAGACTCGGAGTCATCCGGATTGGTGTCAAAGCTTGCATTGACGTAACCCTTTACGACGAACTCTTTATCACCTCCATAACCAAGAAACATTTCCTTAGTCCTCTCAGGTAACTAAGGATAATTTTGACCGCTGTCTAGTGATCTACTCCTGGATCACTATTGTACCCCCTTGCCAAACTCATGGCAAGGTACACAATAGGTCTGGTACACAGCATGGCATACTTTATAGAACCTATGGCTGAGGCATAGGGAATGACTTTCATTCTCTCTCTATCTTCTGCCGTGGTCGGGCTTTGAGTCTTATTCAACTTCACACCTTGTAACACAGGCAAGAACCCTTTCTTTGACTGATCCATTTTGAACTTCTTCAAAACTTTGTCAAAGTATGTGCTTTGTGAAAGTCCTATTAAGCGTCTTGATCTATCTCTATAGATCTTGATGCCCAATATATAAGCAGCTTCACCGAGGTCTTTCATTATAAAACTCTTATTCAAGTATTCTTTTATGCTATCCAGAAATTCTATATCATTTCCAATCAACAATATGTCATCTACATATAATATCAGAAATGCTACGGAGCTCCCACTCACTTTCTTGTAAATACAGGCTTCACCAAAAGTCTGTATAAAACCATATGCTTTGATCACCTCATCAAAGCGTATATTCCAACTCGGAGATGCTTGCACCAGTCCATAGATGGATCGCTGGAGTTTGCACACTTTGTTAGCACCTTTAGGATCGACAAAACCTTCTGGTTGCATCATATACAACTCTTCTTTAAGATATCCATTAAGGAATGCAGTTTTGACATCCATTTGCTAGATTTCATAATTGTAAAATGCGCCAATTGCTAACATGATTCAGACAGACTTAAGCATCGCTACGAGTGAGAAAGTCTCATCGTAGTCAACTCCTTGAACTTGTCGAAAACCTTTTGCGACAAGTCAAGCTTTGTAGACAGTAACATTACCATCAGCATCAGTCTTCTTCTTGAAGATCCATTTATTCTCTATGGCTTGCCGATCATCGGGCAAGTCCACCAAAGTCCACACTTTGTTCTCATGCATGGATCCTATCTCAGATTTCATGGCCTCAAGCCATCTGTCGGAATCTGGGCTCATCATAGCTTCTTCATAGTTTGTAGGTTCGCCTTGGTCTAGTAACATGACTTCCAGGACAGGATTACCGTACCACTCTAGTGCGGATCGTGCTCTGGTTGACCTACGAGGTTCAGTAACAACTTGATCTGAAGTTTCATGATCATTATCATTATCTTCCTCTCTAGTTGGTGTAGGCATCACAGGAACGGTTTTCTGTGATGTGCTACTTTCCAATTCGAGAGAAGGTACAATTACCTCATCAAGTTCTACTTTCCTCCCACTCACTTCTTTCGAAAGAAACTCTTTCTCTAGAAAGGATCCAAACTTAGCAACAAAGATCTTGCCTTCGGATCTGTGGTAGAAGGTGTACCCAATAGTTTTCTTAGGGTATCCTATGAAGACGCACCTTTCCGATTTAGGTTCGAGCTTATCAGGCTGAAGCCTTTTGACATAAGCATCGCATCCCTAAACTTTAAGAAACGACAACTTAGGTTTCTTGCCAAACCATAGTTCATACGGTGTCGTCTCAATGGATTTAGACGGTGCCCTATTTAACGTGAATGCGTCTGTCTCTAATGCATAACCCCAAAATGATGAAGGCAAATCGGTAAGAAACATCATAGAACGCACCATATCTAATAAAGTACGGTTACGACGTTCGGACACACCATTACGCTGTGGTGTTCCAGGTGGCGTGAGTTGTGAAACAATTCCACATTGTTTTAAATGAAGGCCAAACTCGTAACTCAAATATTCGCCTCCGTGATCGGATCGTAGAAACTTTATTTTCTTGTTACGATGATTCTCAACTTCACTTTGAAATTCTTTGAACTTTTCAAATGTTTCAGACTTGTGTTTCATCAAGTAGATATACCCATATCTACTCAAATCATCAGTGAAGGTGAGAAAATAACGATACCTGCCGCGTGCTTCAATACTCATCGGACCGCATACATTGGTATGTATTATTTCCAATAAGTCATTAGCTCGCTCCATTGTTCCGGAGAATGTAGTTTTAGTCATCTTGCCCATGAGGCATGATTCACAAGTATCAAATGATTCATAATCAAGTGATTCCAAAAGTCCATCTGTATGGAGTTTCTTCATGCGTTTTACACCAATATGACCTAAACGGCTGTGCCACAAATATGTTGCACTATCATTATCAACTTTGCATCTTTTGGCATCAATATTATGAATATGTGTATCACTACGATCGAGATTCAATAAACCATTGACATTGGGTGTATGACCATAGAAGGTTTTATTCATGTTGTCGGCGTGCGACACCTATGGGACCCCAAGGGACCCCTTTACGATTCGGCAGGGAGAGAGGTATGCACAAAGAGCAGAACCAACGATCGACGCGGGGCGATTTTACCCAGGTTCGGGCCGCTAATCAGCGTAAAACCCTACTCCTGCCTTGTTCTATTATGAGTGTTCTTGAGCCCAGGCTCCAAGAGCGCTTGAGATGAACAGTGCGTTCAAAGAGCAGCTACGCATGCAGAATGGGCCAAAAGATCCTCTTCCCCTGTAGCAGTTGCCTTGGGCCTCCTTTTATATGCTCAAAGGGGTCACCACAGTGGCAAAATGTACATACGTTGAGGTGTAAAGTAGCTACAGGGTTATCATACCTAACCACTGACGGATTAGGACGAACGCATTTAATGCACCGTGAGGTGTCCGTTTAGGTGTCCTCACTTTCTTGGGGATGGAAAAAAGGGGCCATCCCATCAGCACCGCTTAAGCTCTCCTCCACTGGCGCGTTGCCACGCATCCAGAGAAGGACCCAGAATGTCGGGCTTGTTGCTGTATCGAAGCGGTGGCACAGTAGCAGAATCTTGCCGGGCGCCGAATCTTGCCGGGCGCCGAATCTTGCCAGGCGTGAAATCTTGCCGGGCTTCGCAGGCCACCCCGGCAAGATTTTGCCGGGGAGGCTAGCTTTCGGATTCCAGCTCTTCCTATCTGCTGATCCTCAGATCTTTGACTTGAGTATTTCTTCGATAGCCTGAGTCAACCTCGAACTGTTCCCCGACAAGCCTTGCCGCGAGTATGGCTACAACTGCCCGTGCACAAGTACAGGGTACTAATGGCCCAATACTTAGTACACCGACAGGAGCCCCCGGGCCTAGGCCACACACGAGTGCGAGGCGTTGTTGGGATAGGCCCAAACAGTGCACGGGCACACGTGGTAGGGAATTAACTGCTCGTAAGTATCCCGCTTACTGTGCCCCCACTACGCGCGCTGAATGCGCGACGTGGGAAGCGTGCGTCGAAAGGCTGCAACTGCAACGTGCCTGCAGAGGCGTATTCACATTGGGGAGTAAAAGAGGCGGCCTCACACCTTCCCCATAAAAAAAGAAACTGCAGAGGCACAGCCTATTTACCCCCCTCTTCTTCTCAATCTGGCC
This sequence comes from Thinopyrum elongatum, assembly GCA_011799875.1. Classification (NCBI taxonomy): domain Eukaryota; kingdom Viridiplantae; phylum Streptophyta; class Magnoliopsida; order Poales; family Poaceae; genus Thinopyrum; species Thinopyrum elongatum. The sequence goes on from CM022303.1 coordinate 564,820,609, forward strand.
TCCGCCATTATCTTCCCTTCCCGAGCTCAGAGCCAGACTTCTCCCCATCCGCTCTTTGCTTCCATACCCGCTCGATCCTCAGCCTCCGCTCTCGCAGTCGCCATGCCACCCAAGGCTAGCAAGGCCAAAGGCAAGAGCAAAGAGACGAAGGCCGATGTCCCGGAGAGCAAACTGGTGAAAATGCGAAAGAAGTTCGTCGTCTTCGCTCTGACGCTCGATGCGAGGGCTTTGAAGAACCGATACCAGTGCATGTGGGCGAAGGGGTCACAAGCTCATCCCGCAATGCGCGTAATTCCAGGTTCTTGTTCCAAGGGCGGCCCTAACAGATATCTTTTCTTCACCGCTTACTTCTATTGTGGACTCTGTCCCCCATTCTCTGATTTCTTCAATGATATTACGTACACATACGGCTTCCACCTTCTTGATTTTACGCCGAACACCGTAATGTGCATGTCCATCTTCGCTCATCTTTGCAAAAACTTTGTCGGAGTAGTTCCCAACACCGCCCTTTTCCGCCATTATTTTATCCCTCGCATCCAAAAGGGGGAGGCCCTTTCCGGTTCTATCGCCTGGATCCCACGAGCTTGGAATAAGGAGATATACCCGGATGGAGTTCAACGCGAGAAGTGGGACGAATGGCGGTCTGAGTGGTGCTGGATCAAGGAATCAGATCCCCATCCGTTCTGCTCGCCTTGTCGGCAAAAGGTGGTCCGCGGCAGCGACTGGAGCGATCTCGCCACGGAGGACGAGAGGCTCACAATCGCCACCACCAGGATCCTTCGCCTGAAAGCTGTCGGGCTTACAATGGAGATGATCGGCTTCGATTGCCTCCACCGCCGCATCGCCCCCCTACAGAGCAGGGGAAGACCAGTTTGGGAGTATCGGAACGCAGCGGATATCATGAGGCTGCACCCGGGATTGAACAACAATCTGACGACCATGCAGCTCGGCGCTCTTCGCCACAAGCTATTCCAGCGTGATGACAAACATCGGTTGCCGGCAAGAATTGTTCCTTTGTGCAACAACTCCGCGCTGGGGTCGATCATTGCCTTCATGCCAATGTTCAACGCCCATGGTCTTGACGCGACTTGGGCCGAGCCAACCGAAGAGGAAGCACAAAAGTTCTTCGACAACTTGTCGGAGAGGGCCGTCCGGGAAGAAACGGACCTCATTCGTGCCACCACTGACGAAGAAGTGGCGTATATTGCCTCTAGGGTGGAGGAAGCGAATCTTGCCGCGGAGGCCGGCAGCTTTGGTTTCACAGAATGGGAGACCAGTGAAGCAGAGGTTGTGATGGAAGAAGAACCTGCCGGAGAGGCTGAGGCTGCCGGGGAACAGAGCAGTGCAGCCGCTGAGGGCTCGTCCGACGAGGACACAGCCGAAGGAGAGCCGCAGGAGGAGCCCCCAGCTCTGAAGAAGACCAAGCGCGTTCTTCGAAAGGCCGCTTCTGGCATCCCGGCAAGCCAACCTTCGTCGAGCAGCGAGGCTCCCGGCCAGAAGGCGGCCGGCAAGACTGCACCGCGGCAAGGAGTCCGTCAGCAACCTGCGCGACGCGCGAGACCCGCACCTGCGGCAACTGCTGAGGCGGCAGGGGCGTCTCACACAGCCACACCAGAGGCTGAGGTGGCGGAATCACGCCAACCTCCTGCGCCTGCTATAGCCAAGCGACCCAGGACTCCTCCTCCGCCCCCTCACACGGACACGGCACCGAAGGTTGATTTCGACATCTCCGGCTTTAGCCCGGAACGGGAAGAGGAAGAGTAAGTGTCCTGTCATAGCCTTTATCTTCCAAATCTTGGAGTAATCTCATAGCCTTGTTTTGCCTTGTCTCCGCAGTGATGCAGAAACCTTGGCGGAAAGGGCGGCGAAGAGGTTGAGAACTTCCACGGGCGACGAGCCCCCGGCTGGCTCTATGGGCGCGCTAGAAATTGTCGTCGTCAGCCCGGAGCTCAGCCCTCAATGCAGCCCCCAGCGCAGCCCCCAGCGTGAGTTCTCCACTTGTTTTCTGCTGATGGGCGCTGAGGTTTTTACCCTTGCTGCTGATATCTTTGGGCTTGCAGGAGAAGAACAGCAACAGGGAGAGGTGGAAACCGCCCCCGTCGTGCCATCTTCGTCTACCGCGCCGCCCACAAGCGCATCTCCGGCAAGAGTTACCACTGACGAGGCTATCCTGGTTGAGGAAGGGCCGGTATACATGGATACCAGCAACATTTCCCCGGCAACAAACACTGCCGTGAGGGGTGAGGCCACCTCTCAACAACTCGACACAGGTAACTGTTTTCCTTAGAGCACTTGCTATCCTTTTCTTTATCTTTCTTTCTTTTTGTCTCCTTGGACTTCAATCTTAATCTTATTTGATTTCCTTCCTTAGTCCTCCAGAATTCCCTGTGTTGGAACACATGGATGTCGACGTTGTCATCGAAGAGACCGCCAGAGACGCCGCCGCCGAAGCTGACAGGATCGCCGCTAGCGAGGCCGCCAAAGACGCTACTGCCAAGGTCGGCGAAACTGTTGCCGAGGAAGCCGCCAAGGAATCTGCCGAGAGGGCCGGCGAGGAAACTGATGACCATACTAACGGCATTCCTGCCGCAGGAGCGCCAGGCGCTACATCAGCCTCAGAGCCCCCAGCCACCGGCGAGACGAACGTCGAGGACCAACCATCGACGTCCGAAGCCCCCTCATCAAGTAAATATCTCAAGGTCAGCGACAACTTATTCATCAACTTGCCGGGCACGGCAAACATTGAAACATCGACCGGAGGGGAAGTCTTTGATGAAGAAATCATCGCCGCTGCCGGGCTCGAGATTGTTGATGATCCAAGCGCCAGCAGTCGCAAATCTGAAGAGGATTAGCTCCTCCAGGCCATGGGAGAAAATTTCCGCAAGCTCCAAGCACTCCACCGTGCTCGGAAAGAAAAAACAGATTCCAGAATGGCAGTTGTCGAGGCAGCCGAAGCAGATTTTCAGAAGCGCATCGAACAAATGCAAGTCTGGTACGCCGAGGCCCTTCAAGAGTTGACTGCCAGCCGGGAACAAGTGAGCCAAAACTGGACAGAGATCCTCTTGAAACAATCTGACCTGGAGAAAGCGCAGGAAGAAGCTGCACAAAGATCTGCCGCTGAGGATGCTCTCCTGACGGAGCGTCGCATTGCACTTGACGCCCATGAGGAAGATCTTGTCGCATGTGAGCAGGCACTCACCGCCAAGCTTCACGGCAAAGATGAGGAGGTCGATAAGCTCGTCGCGCAGCGGATCTAGGAGCTGGAGCAAAAGCACAAGGAGGCGCTCGAAGCTCTAACTGTAGATCACACCGGCAAACTCAAGGAGGCCGTCGATGCTGCCGAGGCTGCAGAGGCTGCCAAGAATGAGCTGAGCGACAAAGTGAAGAAGCTGGAGGTGGATCTTGAAGAGCACGGCAAGGAGCTCTCGACGCTCAAAGGGGACAGGGAGAAAATTCTCCACAGCCTGGCGGAGATGCAAGTTGCCATGTCCGACAAGACCAAATAGCTCACTTCAGCCAACGATGCCATTGCCGATCTGAAGCTAAAGCTAACCACACTGGAGAAGTCCCTCGAGGACGGCAGGGCCCGCGAGAAGGCCCTAAGAAGAGATCTTCAGGAAGAAAGGAACTTGCTTAAGAGCGCCGCCGCCACCCAAATTGACTATGAAAAGGGAGTGAAAATCTGGACTGATCGCCTTGTCGACGCCGCGGAGAGGCTCACTGCACAGTTGTCAACCATGGGGCAGGATGGCCTGCAAAACTTCAGGTATTCCACCGAAGAAAGGATATCTTCGAGCGCCAGGTTGACCATGTTCTTCGAAAGCATCATTGACGCTTTGAAGCTGCTACAGTCCAACCGAGCGACCCAACTGGCCAATGAATCCCGCAAACTTTGCCGGGCCGTCCTCCGCAAGGTACTCGTCAAGGTGGTATATAATAACCCTGGCATTGATCTCACCAACGTGCTCGACCACTTGCCGAAGGATGTAGATCTCAGGTCACTTGAGGAGCTTGTCGCGCCCATCCTTGAGAAAGTAGATTCAATCAAGAGGATCGAGGGCCGACGCAGGGACTAGCTGCCCCATTTTCCCTTGTCGCCGCCATTCCATGCCAAAAGACAACCAAGTCTTATGTTAGATCCGCGGCAACTTATTGATGTAATATAACTTGTGTATGTTTGGGTATATGCATGATATTTCCCTTGTCTGATTCCTTTATGTACGGAATATACCCTACGCTTACTGAAAACTTGCCGGCGCGCAACCTGCCGCGAGCGCTGGGTGCGGGACTTCAGCAGCCTGCTGGAGGTGCAGCGGCCGGCAAGGCACCTTGGCGTTCTCAGTGCAGCCACTTAAATTGTTGAGCGGACTCGAAACAAAATAAGGGCGCAACCAATTATGACAAGGGTTCCTTCGCGTGCAGGTTTTCCATACAAAAGTCGAAATCGTCTAAGGAAAATAACTTTATAATAAAGGAAACTTGCTTTAAGTTTTAGAACTTAGCTTTCTGTCCTTGTTCTTCCTCCGGTAAGGCGTCAATTCTGAACGTCGCCAACTGGTACTCATATCCTCCTCCCCCCCTCCCCCGGCAAACATGCACGCGAGGAATCCTTCTGTCTTTTGAGAAAAAGAAAGAAGAGAAAATGAAGATATGGAACCTTGGCGGTTCGTTAGAGCTTATCGGGAACAAGTGTCATACAACATCTTAGATAAGCATGCATATATATATATATGAACATGGAAATCGATAAGGAAATGCACAACACTTAAACTTATTCATCTGGACTCAGGGTCTGCGCCTGGCTTTGTACAAAGGATTACATGCCTCGCCGGCAAGACTTGTACAAAAAGGTGGTTGCCGGGAGCCCCCGGCAACCGCGCCTTATGGGTAGAACTTGCGAAGATGTTCGATATTCCAGGAGTTGCTCACTGGAACACCATCTTCGGTCTCCAGGCGGATAGCGCCGGGCCTGGTGACTCGTACTACCCGATAAGGGCCTTCCCACTTCGGCGTCAACTTGTTTGAATTCTTGGCGGACTGAATCCGTCGAAGAACAAGGTCACCTTCCTCAAGGCTTCGGGCATGAACTTTGCGGCTATGGTAGCGACGCAAAGCTTGCTGGTAGCGTGCAGCTCGCACAGCAGCCTGAAGACGATTCTCCTCAAGGAGCACAGCGTCATCTTGCCGCATTTGCTCTTGCTCAAGCTCATCATAAGCGAGCACTCGAGGTGATCCGTATATGAGTTCCGTGGGGAGAACTGCTTCCGCTCTGTAGACCAGAGCGAAGGGTGTCTGGCCGGTGGCTCGATTCGGCGTCGTTCTGATTGACCAAAGAACCGCCGGCAACTCATCAATCCAGCGTCTTCCGCACTTTCTCAGCCTGTCAAAGGTTCTGGTCCTGAGACCGCATAGCATTTCAGCATTAGCCCTCTCCGCTTGGTCGTTACTTCTCGGGTGAGCAACAGAGGCAAAACAAATTTTGCCGCCAAGGTCTTGGACGTACTGCATGAAGGTGCGACTTGTGAATTGCGTACCGTTGTCGGTGATGATCCTGTTGGGCACACCGAAACGGCAAACTATTCCTTTAAAGAACCTGACGGCTGATTGTGCTGTCACCTTCCTCACCGCTTCCACCTCCGGCCACTTTGTGAACTTGTCGATTGCAACGTACAAGTACTCAAAGCCCCCGGTAGCACGGGGGAAGGGGCCCAATATGTCGAGCCCCCAGACCAAAAATGGCCAGGAGAGAGGGATCGTCTGAAGAGCTTGAGCTGGCTGATGTGATTTCTTCGAATGAAACTGGCACGCTTCATACTTGGTTACTAGTGCAGTTGCATCCTGGAGAGCGGTGGGCCAAAAGAAACCTTGCCGGAATGCTTTCCCGACAAGTGCTCTTGATCCTATGTGAGAGCCACATATGCCTCCATGTATCTCTGCCAACAGCTCTAGTCCATCCTCCCGAGGAATGCACCTCAATTTCATACCGTTTGGTCTCTTTCTGTACAGGACGTCATCGACGAACTTGTACATAACAGACCGACGGGCTACTTTTTCCGCTTCTTCCTGTTCCTCAGGGAGTTCTCCTGTCTGAAGGAAATGGACAATGTGCTGTGCCCATGCTGGAGCCTGGGGCTCGATAGCTAGGACTAAAGGCATCTCTTCCACCAGGGGAACATTTGTCTCGACAGCAAAAGTGCAAGGTTCCGCCGGAGCCTGTCGTTCCCCGGCAGGTTTGTTGCTGATCCCAGCAAGTTCCTTGCCGGCGGCTCCAGGGAGCTCTGCCGGAAAGTACTGTCCAGAATTCAACTTTCTTCTCTTTTCTTGTCTCATTGATGGCGCCACAGATGGTTGAGTCAAACGAAGCACAAAAGTTCCTGGTTCCACAGGCAACTTGAGGGCAGCGCGCTTTGACAGGTCGTCAGCAATACTGTTCTCGGCACGAGGAATGTGCTTCATTTGCAGACCGTCAAAGCGCTCTTCCATTTTTCTCACTTCATCCACGTAGGCTTGCATCAATGGACTCTGATAATTCTTGTTAACTTGCCTGACAACAAGCTGCGAATCGCCTCTGATGACGAGCTTCTTGATACCAAGGTCCGCCGCGATCCTGAGACCGGCAAGCAGCCCCTCGTGCTCCGCAGTGTTGTTTGTCGAACTCTCCCGGGGAAAATGCATCTGGATTACATACTTGAGGTGCTCTCCGGTGGGTGCGACAAGCAGCATGCCAGCACCGGCGCCCTGCAACGAGAAAGCCCCGTCAAAGTACATAACCCATTCTCGATCAATTTCCTTACCGGGGAGAGTCGTTTCTTGAACTTCTTCGTCTGGCGTTGGGGTCCATTCTGCAATGAACTCTGCCAAAGCCCTGCTCTGAACTATCGAAGTACTTTCAAACTTGAGACCAAAGCTTGACAACTCCAACGCCCACTCCACAATCCTGCCGGTTGCCTCTGGATTTCGCAAAATCCGTTGCAACGGAAAGCGAGTGACGACGGTGATTTCATGTGCTTGAAAATAAAGGCGCAACTTCCTTGAGGCCATAAGGAGGCCGAAGAGCAACTTCTGCACACCAGAGTATCTTGACCTAGCTCCCTACAAGAGGGAGCTAACAAAATAAACTGGGCGCTGCACCACCTTTTTCTTTTGCACTGGTCCTTCTGACTGCGCAGATCCTGTCTTGCCGGGATCAACCCTTGCCGGGGAAGATCCTGCTGCGTCACTTGGCCATCTCGCTGCTGGTATTGCTTCCTCATCAGCTTCTCTCTGCGCCACTAACGCAGCACTAACCACTTGATTTGTCGCTGCCAAATATAGCAGCAACGACTCTTGTGGCTTAGGTGCGACTAGTGTTGGCGGAGAAGAAAGGTATTTCTTCAAATCTTGCAGCGCAGCCTCCGCCTCCGGAGTCCATTTCATTGGACCTGCCTTCTTCAAGATTTTGAAAAAGGGCAAGGCGCGCTCAGCAGATTTGGAAATAAACCTGCTTAGGGCAGCAATACAACCGGTAAGACGACGCACATACTTGACGCGTCTTGGCGCTTCGATCTGCTCAATAGCTTTGATCTTGTCGGGGTTCACTTCGATCCCTCATTGAGATACAAAGAATCCGAGAAGCTTGCCGAAAGGAACACCAAACACGCACTTCTCAGGATTGAGCTTTAAATTGATCTTGCGCAGATTTGCAAATGTCTCTTCTAGATCTTGTATGAGCGTCGCTTTGTCCTTGGTTTTGACCACTATATCATCCATATATGCCTCCATATTTCTATGGAGCTGAGGCTCAAAACCAATTTGGACCGCTCTCACAAATGTAGAACCAGCACTTTTCAACCCGAAAGGCATTCGTATAAAACAATACGTACCACATGGGGTGATAAATGCGGTCTTTTCTTCATCTTCTTTTGCCATGAAGATCTGATGGTACCCTGGGTAGGCATCAAGGAACGACAGTAGGTCATAACCAGCAGTGGAGTCCACAATCTGGTCGATGCGTGGCAAGGAAAAGGGATCTTTTGGACAGGCTTTATTGATGTCTGTATAATCAATACACAGCCTCCATTTCCCATTCGCCTTGCGCACTACAACCGGATTAGCCAACCACGTTGGGTGAAGCACTACTCTGACCAATCCTGCCGCTTCCAGCTTCCTGATTTCTTCGGCAATAAATTCTTGCCGCTCCAAGGCTTGCTTCCTGACCCTCTGCTTGACGGGCCGCGCGTGAGGGCAGACAGCAAGGTGGTGCTCAATTACCTCCCTGGGAACACCGGGGATGTCAGACGGTTGCCATGCAAACACGTCGACATTCGCTCGCAGGAAGGCAATGAGCGCGCTTTCCTATTTGTCATCTAGGGTGGAACTTATGGTGAAAGTTCCTCCTGTTCCGTCCTCCCTGATGGGCACCTTCTTGGTCTCTGGTGGAGCAGCCTTGGATCTCTTGTTCTTGCCGGTGGAACTCTCTGGTGCGTCCTCAACGGAGGCGCAGCACTCCGAGGAGGTGCGCTTGCCGGAGTTCGCGCCAAGATTCTTGCCGATCTTCTTCTTCCCCCCGGGAATTCCAGCGGCAGGAGCAGATGCCTTGACGGCAGAGTGGATAGTGATGACACTCAACGGCCCGGGCACCTTCAGCACATTATACGCGTAGTGTGATGCCGCCATGAACTTAGTCAGCGCTGGGCGACCAAGGATCCCATTGTATGACATAGGGATCTTGGCGACATCAAACACTACCTTCTCTGTCCTGTAGTTGAGCTCGCTACCAAATGTCACTGGTAGCGTAATCTTGCCCTTTGGCTGGGTTCTTCCTGGATTGACCCCTTGAAACGTGCCCATTTCCTTGAGATCTTCATCAGGAATTTGGAGCCTCTTGAGCACATCTGGCGAAATTAGGTTCAGGCCGGCCCCACCGTCAACTAGCATTTTCGTCACCTTGAGGTTGCGGATTGTCGGTGAAACCAACAATGGCAAGCACCCGACCGCGGTTGTGCGATCAGGGTGATCCTCGGCGTCGAAAATGATAGGCGTGTTGGACCACTTCAGGGGCTTACGTGCATCTAGTGATGGCTCCGTTGCATTAACCTCTCGCACCCACTGTTTAAGTCGACGCGCCCCCGTCGATACACATGGCCTCTGTAACTTTCTGAAATTCTTGCTCACTGGACTCATCATATTCTTCATCATCATTGCCTTCTTCTTTGTCACGGCCTCGAGCGGGCCTCTCCCTCTGTTGTTTGGCCTTGCCGCGTCGACCCCCTCGGCCACCGCGCTTCTTGCCAGACCCCTCAGCACCGTCATGGGCCTTCTCCTTATCTCGCCTTTCATACTCAGCTCTCTGCTTCTCGACAAGCTGCTCAACTTGTCGGCAATTTTGGAGATCGTGGCCCTTGGTGCGATGGATCTTGCAATACTGCTTGCCGGAGCTTTCCGACTTGTCGGCAGCCGCCAAGGCCTGGCAGGAGGAGCACCCGGCAACTTATTTGCCGGGGTCGTCAGCCTTGGCCTTCTTGGCGGTGCCGGGGTTGCCGGATTCCTCGACAGCAAGCACGGCCTTGCCTTTGCGCTTCTTGTTTTGCCGCCGGCCCTTCCTTAGCGGGGTTGCAGCGTCTTCATCTTCTGATTCGCCCCCTACACCAACAGCCTCGCCAGGGAGTTTCCTCCCTTCTTCAGCTCGAGCGCACTTGTCGGCCAAAGCGTAAAGCTCGGCAATACTCCTGACCTTGTTCATCGCTAGCTCTTCACCCATTTTGCGGTTGCGCACGTTCTGATGAAACGCGCTAACAACAGCGGCAGGGTGAACGTCAGGAATATTGTACTGCACCCGGCTAAACCTTTTGATAAACTTGCGCAGGGATTTGCCCTCTTTCTGAGGGATGATATGTAAATCACTCTCTTGGCCAGGAGGTTGGTGGCCTCCAACAAAGGCGCCAACAAACTGATGGCACAGATCTGACCAAGAAGAAATAGAATTCTCCGGCAGATGCATCAACCACGACCTAACGTTGGGTTTGAGCACCAACGGGAAGTAGTTGGCAAGTATCTTGTCGTCTCGGCCCCCGGCAGCCTGCACCGCAATGGTGTAGATGCTCAGAAACTCCGAGGGGTGAGTCTTGCCGTCATATTTCTCCGGGACCTCTAGCTTGAAGGTTCGGGAATTGGGCCACTGGACTTGCCACAGCTCAGGGGTAAACGCTGGAGTACCTACCTCGTAAGGTAAGTCGCCTGCGTCCCCTGGCGCAGGCTCGTCAACAGTGGGCCCTGCGCACTTATCTGATTGATAGCACGCTTCCCGTCGCCGCTCGATGGTAGTTCGAGCGTCCTCTTTGCTTCGTTCCTGGAGAACCTGCCGCTGATCGCGGCGCATCCGCGGATCGGACGATGCCGTGGAGTCATCATCACGGCCATCAGTCCACCGGGTTGTTGACCACCGCTGGTGTTGTGGAGGGAAGTGCACCATGGTCGCACCACCTCCGGTTTTCTCCATATCGGCTCGCGCCGGATTGATGGACCGCCGTTGTGAGGGCCCTGCCTCCTGTGGCCCATCCTTGTTGGCGAAGCCAATGAGACTCTGGATAGTAGCTCGCCACTCCTCCATCTTCTCCAGAGCAGGAGGGAAATCAAGGAGCAGCTGCGCACACGCCAAAGCTTCCGCTGGCGTAGGTGGTGGCGACAGGTGCGAAGTACGCGAGGTGCTCTGACTCCTAACCACGTGAGAAGGAGCACCGTCACGATCACGCGACCGCGCGCCACTTCCGCCAGCAGTTTGATGCGCATGCTGGGCCTGCGCACCTTGGGACCGATGCGCAAAAGTCCTTTCATGGGGACGCCCTGAACCACCAGCGCCATGGCGCTGCTCATCGCGCACGACCTGGGTAGGTCGTGACGCTTGCGCCGGCGCGGGAGTCCTAGGAGGCTTCCTCCGATCTCTGGAGTTCGTTGCACCACCCGTGGGCAGCACAGCTCCATCTCTGGATCCAGCGGCGTGTGGGTTGCCGCTGCCGCTGCGAACGACGCCGCTCGCCTGGCTGGGATCACCGGAACGCCGTGGAGGCTCTAACCCTCTTCCTTCTGCATCTACACCGTCGCCCGTACGCGAGGGCGCAGGCAAAACGGATGTAGATGGTTGCGCCGTTGCGGCACTCTTCTTCTTAGGTGGCATGATGATGAAGATGATGAAGAAACTAAGGCGCCGATCACTGGATCAGGTTCGCACAACCTTCTTGCCCCTACCTGGCGCGCCAAAGATGTCGGCGTGCGACACCTATGGGACCCCAAGGGACCCCTTTACGATTCGGCAGGGAGAGAGGTATGCACAAAGAGCAGAACCAACGATCGACGCGGGGCGATTTTACCCAGGTTCGGGGGGCTAATCAGCGTAAAACCCTACTCCTGCCTTGTTCTATTATGAGTGTTCTTGAGCCCAGGCTCCAGGAGCGCTTGCGATGAACAGTGCGTTCAAAGAGCAGCTACGCATGCAGAATGGGCCAGAAGATCCTCTTCCCCTGTAGCAGTTGCCTTGGGCCTCCTTTTATATGCTCAAAGGGGTCACCACAGTGGCAAAATGTACATACGTTGAGGTGTAAAGTAGCTACATGGTTATCATACCTAACCACTGACGGATTAGAACGAACGCATTTAATGCACCATGAGGTGTCCGTTTAGGTGTCCTCACTTTCTTGGGGATGGAAAAAAGGGACCATCCCATCAGCACCGCTTAAGCTCTCCTCTACTGGCGCGTTGCCACGCATCCAGAGAAGGACCCAGAATGTCGGGCTTGTTGCTGTATCGAAGCGGTGGCACAGTAGCAGAATCTTGCCGGGCGTGAAATCTTGTCGGGCTTCGCAGGCCACCCCGGCAAGATTTTGCCGGGGAGGCTGGCTTTTGGATTCCAGCTCTTCCTATCTGCTGATCCTCAGATCTTTGACTTGAGTATTTCTTCGATAGCCTGAGTCAACCTCGAACTGTTCCCCGACAAGCCTTGCCGCGAGTATGGCTACAACTGCCCGTGCACAAGTACGGGGTACTAATGGCCCAATACTTAGTACACCGACACATGTAAACAGAACAACAATTATTCTCTGACTTAAATGAATAACCGTATCGCAATAAACATGATCTAATCACATTCATGCTCAACGCAAACACCAAATAACATTTATTTAGGTCCAACACTAATCCCGAAGGTAGAGGGAGTGTACGATGGTGATCTTATCAACCTTGGAATCACTTCCAACACACATCGTCACCTCGCCATTAACTAGTCTCTATTCATTTTGCAACTCCTGTTTCGAGTTACTAATCTTAGCAACTGAACCGGTATCAAATACCCAGGGGCTACTATGAACACTAGTAAAGTACACGTCAATAACATGTATATCAAATATACCTTTGTTCACTTTGCCATCCTTCTTATCCGCCAAGTATTTGGGGCAGTTCCGCTTCCAGTGACCATTTCCTTTGCAGCAATCAGTCTCAGGCTTGGGTTCAGCTTTGGGCTTCTTCACGGGAGCGGCAACTTGCTTGCCATCCTTCTTGAAGTTCCCTTTCTTTCCTTTACCCTTTTTTCTTGAAACTAGTGGTCTTGTTAACCATCAACACTTGATGCTCTTTCTTGATTTCTACCTTCACCGATTTCAGCATCGCGAAGAGCTCGGGAATCGTTTTTGTCATCCCTTGCATATTATAGTTCATCACGAAGTTCTAGTAGCTTGGTGATAGTGACTAGAGAACTCTGTCAATCACTATCTTATCTGGAAGATTAACTCCCACTTGATTCAAGCGATTGTAGTACACAGACATTCTGAGCACATGCTCACTAGCTAAGCTATTCTCCTCCATCTTGTAGGCAAAGTACTTGTCAGAGGTCTTATACCTCTCGACATGGGCATGAGTCTGAAATACCAATTTCAGCTCTTAGAACATCTCATATGCTCTGTGGCGTTCAAAACGTTTTTGAAGTCCCGGTTCTAAGCCGTAAAGCATGGCGCAGTAAACTATCAAGTAGTCATCATATCGAGCTTTGCCAAACATTCAAAATGTCTGCATCTGCTCCTGAAATAGGTCTGTCACCTAGCGGTGCATCAAGGACATAATTCTTCTGTGCAGCAATGAGGATAATCCTCAGATCACGGACCCAGTCCGCATCATTGCTACTAACATCTTTCAACTTAGTTTTCTCTAGGAACATATCAAAAAATAGGGGAGCTATATTGCGAGCTATTGATCTACAACATTGATATGCAATGCACGTATTGATGAGTACACATAATTTTTCAGTGAGATAAAATAGTACAATACTATCAAGCTTTTTGTTTCCTGTTTCTTGCTTTGAAGGTTTTTTCTCGTTACAAGATCCCATCAAATACAAAAGATACTAATAGACAAGCCTTTGTCTATTAGAGGAAATTGCGTAGCTAAAAGTAATATATATGCAGTAGAAACAATATATTGATAGAAACCACTGCATCCACAGGAAATGCTAGCTTGTGATAATGTTCTGCATAACATTGAATCCACTGCATCGTTTTTTCAGCTTGAATCCTCTGTATCCGAATAATGCACAGAGAAACAAATCACACTTAACATGGATCGGTGATGGTAAAGCTATGCAATGGTAGAAAGAAATATCACTTCGCTCTTCAGTTTCATTCATACCGTAAGCATAGTCAGTTTATTTCCCTTATCATAGACTCATTTTGGCTTATATACAACGATCTAATCACAAATCTAAAACCTGAGAGGCCTTACTGATAGATCATAAGAAGCTCAATCGAAACATGGAAATTGCAAAATATCATAGAAAACTGTTTTTGAGCAGAAAAAATTTCATACTAATTTAGAAGATAACTCAACATTGTTCAGTTATGGTCATATATCAATATATATAATCAGTAAGTACAGAAACTCTACCTATTATTGAATCTTCCTTCAGTAACATCCCTCCGGTGTTGTCAACACAACAATATAAGCTAGAATAAGAGAAAATGGTAATTAGGGAAACTGCAAAAAATAATCACACCGCTACATGATCTTGGAGAGAACAAATGTAAATATACGATTTTTCAACCATACAGCCCAGCCTCACTCAATCTATCGTTTTTAGGGATTACTAATTGCAACCATCTTGAAATTACATGCAAGTCGTCACTTCACTTAAATCATCTCGAAATTATCTGCAAACAAGAAATACAACCAACTGAATCGAGATCGAGAAAGATAAAGGGGGATGGAACCTATGGACCGGAACATTATGATGTGGATCCTATATATGGAGTCTTACATGCACCCGACACATGTTGGCCTGTATGGCGAAATAGATCTAGCACACAAACAAGAGGTTTAATATGATAGACCATGCTACCATGTTGAGAAATGATGCAAAAAAGAAAAGCAGTGAAACCCCCACAAAAAGCATGATGCACAATGAAACTACGACTTGATATCTTTATCCACATCTCTTCAATGGCACTAAACAAAATAAATTATTTTCTCAAAAACTTTGAGACCAAGAGATAGGATGCTTAATAATTAATAGATCAGAAAGGAGTTAAAGAAGACTAACCTCATGTCATATAGAGTGCATTCTTTGTGCGAGAAATCATATGGATCAAAATTAACACCACGTAGTGAGGAAACTCTCTTGATGAGTTAAAGAAGACTAACCTCATGTCATATAGAGTGCATTCTTTGTGCGAGAAATCATATGGATCAAAATTAACACCACGTAGTGAGGAAACTCTCTTGATGAATATAATACTTACTGTTTAATTTTAAGATGTCTTCGACAACGGCAACGGCTCGGGGTTGGTGTGAGCTATGGCATCGAGCGAATACATGACTCTCCCGGCTATACTTACATGTTCAGCAGCACTCACTGTCAAACAAATATATGTTCAGATTTCATGTCATCAACGCATACATGTAAATTCGAGAAAACAAACTCATGAATTAAATTGATAAAACAATGGTTAATATAAAATGTAGACAATTGCAGTTGTGAGGTAATCAGGAAAAGATGCAGGCAGGTCACATACCAGGCCAGTGACTGTAGACAACCTCCCAGGCTTCTTGGGCTATCTTTTTTCCTCACAAGATCCACACAATCACTTCACTGAACCAAGAAATGAGATCACTTATTGATAGTTAAACATGATTTCCTAATCATCAGCTCACTTGCTAGGCAACGAAAGAAGCCTAAAAGGTAAACCAAGGTGAGCTGCCTAAACGAACGTAAACATTGTTCATCACAAAAATTCATAAATTTGTCATTCGCTAATGGAGCACACACATGCCAGCGATCCAGGCACAGAACCCGCACAAACTGAACACCCACGCAGAGCACGGACGCACACATCGGAAGACACATGCGAAGAGGGGAAGGGATCCATACCAGAAAGAACAAAAGCGACGCTCGTTCAGCTGGTTGGGGAGGCAAAGGTCGAGGCGGAGGTCCGCCGACGCGTCAAGCCGGAGGTCCCTCAGTCCGCCGTCGCGTCGGCAAACAGGTGAGGGCGGGAAACATGTTGGGGCGGAGGTCCATCGGTGCCTTGAAGCGGAGGTCCGCCGGCGCGTAGAGAAGGTGGTCGCCAGTCAGCCGACGCGTCGGGAAAGAGGTGGTCGGGCGGAGGTCGTCCAGCACGTGGAGGCGGAGGTCCGCCGGTCCGCCAGCGCGTCAAGTCATTGAGGCGTGGGGCTCTGGCGGGCGGCAAACTGCCGAGGCATCGTGCGAGGTGTGTGGGGAGAGGATAGCCGGAGGCAGCGTTTTTTTCCTTGTCAAAGAGAGAGGTTAGCTGCTAATGGCAGGGTGGGTAATTAAAGGATAAAACATGTTTAGTATGTTGGAACGATGTAAACCATCAGATCGCAAGATTTGATGGATAGGATCAATTGGTTCTCCGCCCTTTCGTGCTTTTATAGGGGTAGTAGATAGTAGACTAGTAATCGCGTACGTGCAAATGCACGTATTGATGAGTACACATAATTTTTTAGTGAGATAAAATAGTACAATACTATCAAGCTTTTTGTTTCCTGTTTCTTGCTTTGAAGGTTTTTTCTCGTTACAAGATCCCATCAAATACAAAAGATACTAATAGACAAGCCTTTGTCTGTCAGAGGAAATTGCGTAGCTAAAAGTAATATATATGCAGTAGAAACAATATATTGACTAATAAACTCCCACTTAAATCAACATCCCTCAAGTTGTCTACGTGATACATGATCCATATCAACTAAACCAAGTCCGATCATCACGTGAGATGGAGTAGTCTTCAATGGTGAACATCTTCATGTTGATCATATCTACTATATGACTCATGTTCGACCTTTCGGTCTCTAGTGTTCTGAGACCATGTCTGTACATGCTAGGCTCGTCAAGTTTAACCCAAGTATTCTGCATGTGCAAAACTGTCTTACACCCGTTGTATGTGAACGTAGAGTCTATCACACCCAATCATCACGTGGTGTCTCGAAACAATGAACTATAGCAACGGTGCATACTCAGGGAGAACACTTTTACCTTGAAATTTAGTGAAGGGATCATCTTATAATGCTACCGCCGTACTAAGCAAATAAAGATGTATAAAAGATAAACATCACATGCAATCAAAATATGTGACATGATATGGCCATCATCATCTTGTGCTTTTGATCTCCATCTCCAAAGCATTGTTATGATCTCCATCGTCACAGGCTCGACACCTTGATCTCCATCGTTGCGTCGTGGTCGTCTCGCCAACTATTGCTTCTACAACTATCGCTAACGCATAGTGATAAAGTAAAGCAATTACATGGCGTTTGCATTTCATACAATAAAGAGACAACCATAAGGCTCCTGCCGGTTGCTGATAACTTACAAAACATGATCATCTCATACAATAACGTATATCACATCATGTCTTGACCATATCACATCACAACATGCCCTGCAAAAACAAGTTAGACATCCTCTACTTTGTTGTTGCAAGTTTTACGTGGCTGCTACGGGCTTCTAGCAAGAACCGTTCTTACCTACGCATAAAACCACAACAGTGATTCATCAAGTTTGATGTTTTAACCTTCTTCAAGGACCGGCCACAGTCAAATTCGATTCAACTAGAGTAGGAGAAACAGACACCCGCCGACCACCTTTATGCAAAACTAGTTGCATGTCAGTCGGTGGAACCGGTCTCATGTGCGTGGACATGTAAGGTTGGTCCGGGCCGCTTCATCCCACAATACCGCCGAATGAAAATAAGACATTGGTGGTAAGCAGTATTTCTATCACTGCCCACAACTCTTTGTGTTCTACTCGTGCATATCATCTACGCATAGACCTGGCTCGGATGCCACTGTTGGGAAACGTTGCAAGGAAAACAAAAAAAATTCTACGCACACGCAAGATCTATCAAGGAGATGCATAGCAACGAGAGGGGAGAGTGTGTCTATGTACCTTCATAGACCGTAAGCGGAAGTGTTTCACAACGTGGTTGATGTAGTCAAACTTTCTTCGCGATCCAACCGATCTAGTACCGAACGTACGGCACCTCTGCGTTCAGCACACGTTCAGCTCGGTGACGTCCTCCGCCTTCTTGATCCAGCAAGATGACGAGGTAGTAGATGAGTTCCGTCAGCACGACGGCGTGGTGACGGTGATGGTGAAGTGATCTCCGCAGGGCTTCGCCTAAGCACTATGAAAATATGACCGGGGGAGTAAACGGTGGAGGGGGGCGCCGCACACGCCTAACAATTGATCTGGGTTGTGCTAGGTGCCCCCCTCCCACATATATATAGGTGGGAGGGGGAGGGAAGGTAGCCTGGCGCACCACATAGGTGGCCGGCCGGCCCTAGGGCTCCTGCCCTGGCCGTGCCCCCTGCCATGTTTGGACAATGGGGAAGGAAAGAGGGGGGGAGAGGGAAAGAAGTGGGAGTCCTACTCCACACTTTCCTTTCCCTCCCCTCTTTCCTTATCCTCCTAGGCCGGCCTACTATTGGGGCGCACCAGCCCCTTGTGGCTGGTGCGTTCCCTCTCTTTGCCCATAAGGCCCATAACCTTGCCGGGAGGGTGCCCGGAACCCCTTCGGGTGACCCGATAAGTACCCGGTAACCCCCGGAACACTTCCGGTATCCGAGTACCATCGTCCTATATATCAATCTTTACCTCTTGACCATTTCGAGACTCCTCGTCATGTCCGTGATCTCATCCGGGACTCCGAACAACATTCGGTCACCAAATCACAAAAACTCATATAACACTATATCGTCAATGAACGTTAAGCGTGCGGACCCTACGGGTTCGAGAACTATGTAGACATGACCGAGACACCTCTCCGGTCAATAACCAATAGCGGAACCTGGATGCCCATATTGGCTCCTACATATTCTACGAAGATCTTTATCGGTCGAACCGTTATGACAACATACATAATTCCCTTTGTTCATTGGTATGTTACTTGCCCGAGATTCGATCGTCGGTATCTCTATACCTAGTTCAATCTCGTTACCGGCAAGTCTCTTTACTTGTTCTGTAATACATCACCTCGTGACTAACTCTTTAGTCGTTCGCTTGTAAGCTTATGATGTGTATTACCGAGAGGGCCCAGAGATACCTCTCCAATACTCGGAGTGACAAATCCTAATCTCGATCTATGCCAACTCAACAAACACCTTCGGAGATACCTGTAGAGCATCTTTATGATCACCCAGTTACGTTGTGATGTTTGATAGCACACAAGGTATTCCTCCGGTATCTGGGAGTTGCATAATCTCATAGTCGAAGGAATATGTATTTGACATGAAGAAAGCGATAGCAATAAACTGAACGATCATTATGCTAAGCTAACGGATGGGTCTTGTCCAACACATCATTCTCCTAATGATGTGATCCCATTATCAAATGACAACACATGTCTATGGTTAGGAAACCTTAACCATCTTTGATCAACGAGCTAGTCTAGTAGACGCTTACTAGGGACACGATATTTGTTTATGTATTCACACATGTATTTAAGTTTCCGATCAATACAATTCTAGCATGAATAATAGACCTTTATCATGAATAAGGAAATATGAAATAACAACTTTATTATTGACTCTAGGGCATATTTCCTTCACTATCACCAAGCTACTAGAACTTCGTGATGAACTACAATATGCAAGGGGTGACGAAAACGATTCCCGATCTCTTCGCGATGCTGAAATCGGCTAAGGTAGAAATCAAGAAAGAGCATCAAGTGTTGATGGTTAACAAGGCCACAAGTTTCAAGAAAAAAAGGGCAAGGGAAAGAAAGGGAACTTCAAGAAGAATGGCAAGAAAGTTGCTGCTCCCGTGAAGAAGCCCAAAGCTGAACCCAAGCCTGAGACTGAGTGCTTCTACTGCAAAGGAAATGGTCACTGGAAGCGGAACTGCCCCAAATACTTGGCGCATAAGAAGGATGGAAAAGTGAATAAAGGTATATTTGATATACATGTTATTGATGTGTACTTTACTAGTGTTCATAGTAGCCCCTGGGTATTTGATACTGGTTCAGTTGCTAAGATTAGTAACTCGAAACAAGAGTTGCAAAATGAACAGAGACTAGTTAATGGCGAGGTGACGATGTGTGTTGGAAGTGATTCCAAGGTTGATAAGATCACCATCGCACACTCCCTCTACCTTCGGGATTAGTGTTGGACCTAAATAAATGTTATTTGGTGTTTGCGTTGAGCATGAATATGATTACACCATGTTTATTGTGATACAGTTATTCATTTAAGTCAGAGAATAATTGTTGTTCTGTTTACATGAATAAAACCTTCTATGGTCATACACTCAATGTAAATGGTTTATTGAATCTCGATCGTAGTGATACACATATTCATAATATTGATGCCAAAAGATGCAAAGTTGATAATGATAGTGCAACATATTTGTGGCACAGACGTTTTAGGTCATATTGGTGTAAAACGCATGAAGAAACTCCATACAGATGGACTTTTGGAATCACTTGATTATGAATCATTTGATACTTGCGAACCATGCCTCATGGGAAGATGACTAAAACTCCGTTCTCCGGAACAATGGAGCGAGCTAATGACTTATTGGAAATAATACATACCGATGTATGCGGTCCGATGAGTATTGAAGCACGTGGCGGGTATCGTTATTTTCTCACCTTCACTGATGATTTAAGTAGATATGGGTATATCTACTTGATGAAACACAAGTCTGAAACATTTGAAAAGTTCAAAGAATTTCAGAGTGAAGTTGAGAATCATCGTAACAAGAAAATAACGTTTCTACGATCCGATCGCGGAGGCGAATATTTGAGTTACGAGTTTGGCCTTCATTTAAAACAATGTGGAATTGTTTCACAACTCACGCCACCTAGAACACCACAGCGTAATGGTGTATCCGGACATCATAATCGTACTTTATTAGATATGGTGCGTTCTATGATGTCTCTGACCGATTTGCCTTTATCATTTTGGGGTTATGCATTAGAGACAGCCGCATTCACGATAAATAGGGCACCGTCTAAATCCGTTGAGATGATGTCGTATGAACTGTGGTTTGGCTAGAAACCTAAGCTGTCGTTTCTTAAAAGTTTGGGGTTGTGACACTTATGTCAAAAGGCTTCAGCCTGATAAGTTCGAACCCAAATCGGAGAAGTGCGTCTTCATAGGATACTCTAAGGAAACAATTGGGTACACCTTCTACCACAGATCCGAAGGCAAGATCTTTGTTGCCAAGAATGGGTCCTTTCTATAGAAGGAGTTTCTCTCGAAAGAAGTGAGTGGGAGGAAAGTAGAACTTGATGAGGTAATTGTACCTTCTCTCGAATTGGAAAGTAGCACATCACAGAAAATCATTCCCGTGATGCCTACACCAACTAGAGAGGAAGATAATGATAATGATCATGAAACTTTGGATCAAGTTGCTACTGAACCTCGTAGGTCAACCAGAGCACGATCCGCACCAGAGTGGTACGGTAATCCTGTCCTAGAAGTCATGTTACTAGACCAAGGCGAACCTACAAACTATGAAGAAGCTATGATGAGCCCATTCCGACAGATGGCTTGAGGCCATGAAATCTAAGATAGGATCCATGTATGAGAACAAAGTGTGGACTTTGGTGGACTTCCCAATGATCGGCGATCCATAGAAAATAAATGGATCTTCAAGAAGAAGACTGACGTTGATAGTAATGTTACTGTCTACAAAGCATGACTTGTCGCAAAAGGTTTTCGACAAGTTCAAGGGGTTGACTACGATGACACTTTCTCACCCGTAGCGATGCTTAAGTCCGTTCGAATCATGTTAGCAATTGCCGCATTTTATAATTATGAAATCTGGCAAATGGACATCAAAACTGCATTCCTTAATGGATATCTTAAAGAAGAGTTGTATATGATGCAACCAGAAGGTTTTGTCGATCCTAAAGATGCTAACAAAGTGTGAAAGCTCCAGCGATCCATCTATGGACTGGTGCAAGCATCTCGGAGTTGGAATATACGCTTTGATGAGGTGATCAAAGCATATGGTTTTATACAGACTTATGGTGAAGCCTGTATTTACAAGAAAGTGAGTGGGAGCTCTGTAGCATTTCTGACATTATATGTGGATGACATATTATTGATTGGAAATGATATAGAATTTCTGGATAGCATAAAAAGGATACTTGAATAAGAATTTTTCAATGAAAGACTTCGGTGAAGCTACTTATATATTGGGCATCAAGATCTATAGGGATAGATCGAGACGCTTAATAGGACTTTCACAAAGCACATACCTTGACAAGATTTTGAAGATGTTCAAAATGGATCAGTCAAAGAAAGGGTTCTTGCCTGTGTTGCAAGGTGTGAAGTTGAGTAAGACTCAAAACCCGACCACGGCAGAAGATAGAGAGAGAATGAAAGTAATTCCCTATGCCTTAGCCATAGGTTCTATAAAGTATGCCATGCTGTGTACCAGACCTGTTGTGTACCTTGCCATGAGTTTGGCAAGGGGGTACAATAGTGATCCAGGAGTTGATCACTGGACAGTGATCAAAATTATCCTTAGTTACCTAAGAGGACTAAGGAAATGTTTCTCGGTTATGGAGGTGATAAAGAGTTCGTCGTAAAGGGTTACGTCGATGCAAGATTTAACACCGATCCGGATGACTCTGAGTCTCAATCTGGATACATATTGAAAGTGGGAGCAATCAGCTAGAGTAGCTCCATGCAGAGCATTGTAGATATAGAAATTTGCAAAATACATACGGATCTAAATGTGGCAGACCCGTTGACTAAACTTCTCACACAAGCAAAACATGATCAGACCTTAGTACTCTTTGGGTGTTAATCACATGGCGATGTGAACTAGATTATTGACTCTAGTAAACTCTTTGGGTATTGGTCACATGACGATGTGAACTATGGGTGTTAATCACATGGCGATGTGAAGTAGATTATTGACTCTAGTGCAAGTGGGAGACTGAAGGAAATATGCACTAGAGGCAATAATAAAGTTGTTATTTTATATTTCCTTATTCATGATAAAGGTTTATTATTCATGCTAGAATTGTATTGATTGAAAACTTAAATACATGTGTGAATACATAAACAAATACCGTGTCCCTAGTAAGCCTCTACTAGACTAGCTCGTTGATCAAAGATGGTTAAGGTTTCCTAACCATAGACATGTGTTGTCATTTGATAACGGGATCACATCATTAGGAGAATGATGTGATGGACAATACCCATCTGTTAGCTTAGCATAATGATCGTTCAGTTTATTGCTATCGCTTTCTTCATGTCAAATATGTATTCCTTCGACTATGAGATTATGCAACTCCCGGATACCGGAGGAATACCTTGTGTGCTATCAAATGTCACAACATAACTGGGTGATCATAAAGATGCTCTACAGGTATCTCCGAAGGTGTTTGTTGATTTGGCATAGATCGAGATTAGGATTTGTCACTCCGAGTATCGGAGAGGTATCTCTGGGCCCTCTCGGTAATACACATCATAAGCTTGCAAGCAAACGACTAAAGAGTTAGTCACAAGGTGATGTATTATGGAACGAGTAAAGAGACTTGCCGGTAATGAGATTGAACTAGGTATAGAGATACCGACGATCGAATCTCGGGCAAGTAACATACCGATGGACAAAGGGAATTACGTATGTTGTCATAACGGTTCGACCGATAAAGATCTTCGTAGAATATGTAGGAGCCAATATGGGCATCCAGGTTCCGCTACTGGTTATTGACCGGAGAGGTGTCTCGGTCATGTCTACATAGTTCTCGAACCTGTAGCGTCCGCACGCTTAACGTTCGTTGACAATATAGTGGTATATGAGTTATGTGATTTGGTGACCGAATGTTGTTCGGAGTCCCGGATGAGATCACGGACATGATGAGGAGTCTCGAAATGGTCGAGAGGTAAAGATTGATATATAGGACGATGGTATTCGGACACCGGAATTGTTTTGGAGGGTACCAGGTACTTATCGGGTCACCGGAAGGAGTTTCGGGCATCCCCGGCAAAGATATGGGCCTTATGGGGCAAGTGAGGGAACACACCAGCCCACAAGGGGCTGGTGCGCCCTCTATAGGGCCGGCCTAAGGGGAGGGAAAGGAAAGGGGAGGAGGAAAGGAAAGTGTGGAGTTGGACTCCCACTTCCTTCCCTCTCGCCCCCTCTTTCCTTTCCCCTTGTCCAAAACATGGCAGGGGGGCGCGGCCAGGGCAGGAGCCATAGGGCCGGCCGGCCAACTATGTGGTGCGCCAGGCTGCCTCCCCTCCCCCTCCCACTTATATATATGTGGGAGGGGGGCACCTAGCACACACCAGATCAATTGTTAGCCGTGTGCGGCACCCCCCCTCCACTGTTTACACCCCCGGTCATTTTTTCGTAGTGCTTAGGCGAAGCCCTGCGGAGATCACTTCACCATCACCGTCACCACGCCGTTGTGCTGACGGAACTCATCTACTACCTCGTCATCTTGCTGGATCAAGAAGGCGGAGGACGTCACCGAGCTGAACGTGTGCTGAACGCGGAGGTGCCGTACGTTCGGTACTAGATCGGTTGGATCGCGAAGAAAGTTCGACTACATCAACCGCGTTGTGAAACGCTTCCGCTTACGGTCTACGAGGGTACGTAGACACACTCTCCCCTCACGTTGCTATGCATCTCCTTGATAGATCTTGCGTGTGCGTAGAATTTTTTTGTTTTCCATGCAACGTTTCCCAACAGGCCGGTCATAGCACCAATGGTGACCAGTTGCAGCACCGACAACCACTAGTCGTAGCATCAACGATGATCGATTGCAACACTTAGGGCCACCACCCTTCTCGTCCTATCGTTGCAGCTCCGTTTGCCCCCTCATAGCTCCCGTCAGTTGCAGCAGTCGTCGACCTCCTTCCCGCGGTATAACCGGTACCCCCGTAGCACAACCATGGTGGCACCTAGTCGTAGATCTCGGCGAGGGAAAGGTAAAAAATGTGTGAGAGAAGAAATAAAATGTGAGGGGAGTGGGAAGGGAAAGACTCTCGATGAAGCCATGAGTCGAAGGAGCCAATGCGACAAGAAGACGATGGGGAACGAAGGAACTCCGCCACCCAGAGAATAAGATGGGGAGCTGATACGTCTCCGTCGTATCTATAATTTTTTATTGTTTCATGCCAATATTATACAACTTTCACATATTTTTGGCAACTTTTTATATGATTTATTGGACTAACCTATTGATCCAGTGCCCAGTGACAGTTCCTGTTTTTTGTATCGCAGAAAATCCATATCAAACAAAGTCCAAACACGATAAAAATTTATGGAGAATTATTTTGGAATTTATGTGATTTTTGGGAGGTGGAATCAACGCAAACGGGGGCCCACAGTGCCCACAACCCACCAGGGCACGCCCCAGGCCCCAGGCGCGCCCTGGTGTCTTGTGCCCTCCTCGAACATCGGTTGGAGCCCTTCCTCTGGCGCAAGAAAGATATTTTATGGAAAAAAATCGTGTTAAAATCTCAGCGCAATCGGAGTTACGGATCTCCGGGAATATAAGAATCGGTGAAGGGCCAGATCTGGGGAACGTGAAACAGAAGAGAACAGAGAGGGAGATCCAATCTCGGAGGGGCTCCCGCCCCTCCGCCGCCATGGAGGCCATGGACCAGAGGGGGAACTCTCCTCCCATCTAGGGGGAGGCCAAGGAAGAAGAAGAAGGAGGGGGGCTCTCTCCCCCTCTCTCCCGGTGGCGCCGGAATGCCGCCGGGGCTAGGATCATGACGGCGATCTACATCAACAATCTTGCTTTCGTCTACACCAACTTTTTCCCCCTCTATGCAGCGGTGTAACACCTCTTCTCCCTGTTGTAATCTCTACTTAAACATGGTGCTCAACTCCATATATTATTTCCCAATGATATGCGGCTATCCTATGATGTTTGAGTAGATCCGTTTTGTCCTATGGGTTAATCGTGATCTTGGTTGGTATGATTGTATATTTTATTTATGGTGCTGTCCTACGGTGCCCTCCGTCTTGCGCAAACGTGAGGGGTCCTCGCTGTAGGGTGTTGCAATATGTTCATGGTTTGCTTATTGTCGGTGTTGCGGGGGTGACAGCAGCCTAAACGCGGATAAGTGGGTTATGGCGTATGGGAGTAAAGAGGACTTGATACTTAATGCTATGGTTGGGTTTCACGACCTTAATGATCTTTAGTAGTTGCGGATGCTTGCTAGGGGTCCAATCATAAGTGCATATGATCCAAGTAGAGAAAGTATGTTAGCTCATGCCTCTCCCTCATATAAAATTGCAAGAATGATTACCGGTACTTGTTATCGATTGCCTAGGGACAAATGACTTTCTTGTTGACAAAAGCTATCCACTTTTATTACCTTGCAATTTATTCGTAGTTTTATTCTCACAAAGTACTCGTAGTTTTATTCTTGCAAAATAGTTTCATACTTGTTTTAGGTAAAGCAAACGTCAAGTGTGCGTAGAGTTGTATCAGTGGTCGATAGAACTTGAGGGAATATTTGTTCTGCCTTTAGCTCCTCATTGGGTTCGACACTCTTATTTATCGAAGAAGGCTACAAACGATCCCCTATACTTGTGGGTTATCAAGACCTTTTTCTGGCGCCGTTGCCGGGGAGCAATAGCGTGGGGTGAATATTCTCGTGTGTGCTTGTTTGCTTTATCACTAAGTAGTTTTTATTTCCTGTTCTAAGTTGTTCTCTATCTTTAGTTATGGATATGGAACACGAAACACCAAAAAAATTAGTTGTACTTGCTACTCATGGAGATGGGGAACCTCCTAAAACCCTCGATGCTCGTTATGTGAAAGATATTATGCACCACTTTGATAATCCTGAGAAAACCCCATTCAACTTGATAATGGGAGACACGTTGGATCAACGTGAATACTTTAGGGATTATCGCTTGACACAAAAAGGGAAACTATTATGGGATCAAATTCATATGTTGAAATGGTATGATTGGAATCTATGCTCTAGATATGATTATACTTGTTGCTCTAGGATGAATGCTCCACACCTTCCCTTTTCATGCAAATTTAATGACAATGAAACCTTAGCTTCTTATGCTAATGGTAGATACGATTACTATGATGTGGAACGAATAGAAGAATTTGTTGCTTTTAAGGGTGCTTATGAAATTGAATCTTTGTTTGAAAAGTTTGAAGATTTTGATGATTCAGTTTATAGACCTGAAAATTTTGCTATCCTTAAATATTGCTATGACAATTATAAATTCAATTATGATATTGATGTATTTATTGAGAAAGTCTCCGCTGTCCAAGAAGAGACTAATATTTTGCAGGAGTCTATGGAAGAAGAAATTGATGAAACTGTGAGCTCATTGGATGAAAAAGATGATGAGGAGAGCGAAGAACAAAAGGAGGAAGAGCGGATTGATCACCCGTGCCCACCTTCTGATGAGAGTAACTCTTCAACTCATACATTGTTTAATGCCCCTTCGTTCTTACCGAAGGATGAATGCTATGATAATTGCTATGATCCCGTTGATTCGTTTCAAATATCCCTTTTTGATGAACTTGATGATTGCTATGCTTGTGGCCTTGATGCCAATATGAATTGTGCTTATGGAGATGAACTTGCTATTGTCCCTTATGTTAAAAATGAAATTGTTGCTATTGCACCCACACATGATAGTCCTATTATCTTTTTGAATTCTCCAAACTACACTATATTTGAGAAGTTTGCTCTTATTAAGGATTATATTGATGGGTTGCGTTCTACCACTACACATGATGATTTTGATGAATATAATATGCATGTGCTTGCTGCTCCTACTTGCAATTATTATGAGAGAGGAACTATATCTCCACCTCCCTATGTTTCTAACACGATAAAATTGCAAGAAACTGCTTATGCTATGTATTGGCCTTTACTTGATGTGCATGAATTGTTCTTGTATGACATGCCGATGCATAGGAAGAGAGTTAGACTTCGTCATTGCATGATATATGTTGCTTTGTGCTCACTACTAAATGCCAAATCATTGTTAATTAAAATTGGCTTTGATATACCTTGGGATCCGGGTGGATCCATTACTTGAGCACTTTATGCCTAGCTTAATGGCTTTAAACAAAGTGCTGCCAGGGAGACAACCCGGAAGTTTTAGAGAGTCATTTATTTGTTGGGGAACGTGCAATTTCAAAAAATTCCTTACGCTCACGCAAGATCTATCTAGGAGATGCATAGCAATGAGAGGGGGAGAGTGTGTCCACGTACCCTCGTAGACCGAAAGCGGAAGCGTTAGGTTAACGCGGTTGATGTAGTCGAACGTCTTCACGATCCAACCGATCCAAGTACCGAACGTACGGCACCTCCATGTTCAGCACACGTTCAGCTCGATGACGTCCCTCGAACTCTTGATCCAGTAGAGGGTCGAGGGAGAGTTCCGTCAGCACGACGGCGTCGCGACGGTGTTGGTGATGTGATCCGCGCAGGGCTTCGCCTAGGCACTACGACGCTATGACCGGAGGAGTAAACTGTGGAGGGGGGCACCGCACACGGCTAAGAGAACAATTGATATGTCTTTGGGGTGCCCCCTGCCTACGTATATAAAGGAGGGGGGAGAGAGGCCGGCGGCCAGGAGGGGCGCACCATGGGGGAGTCCTACTTGGACTCCTAGTCCAAGTAGGATTCGCCCCCCCCCCCCCCTTTTCTTTCTTCCACCGGAGGGAAAAGGAAGGAGAGTGAAAGGGAAAGGGAAGGGGGGTGCCACCCCCTCCTCCTTGTCCTATTCAGACTCCCTAGGAGGGGGGGCGCGGCCACCCCCGCGGGCTTCCCTCTCTCTCCCTTAGGCCCATGTTGGCCCAACACTTCCCCGGGGGGTTCCGGTAACCCCTCGGTACTCCGGAAAATACCCGAATTACTCCGGAACCATTCCGGTGTCCGAATATAGCCTTCCAATATATCAATATTTACCTCTCAACCATTTCGAGACTCCTCGTTATGTCCATGATCTCATCCGGGACTCTGAACAAACTTCGGTCACCAAAACACACAACTCATAATACAAATCGTCATCGAATGTTAAGCGTGCGGACCCTACGGGTTCGAGAACTATGTAGACATGACCGAGACACATCTCCGGTCAATAACCAATAGCGGAACCTGGATGCTCATATTGGCTCCTACATATTCTACGAAGATCTTTATCGGTCAAACCGCATAACAACATACGTCATTCCCTTTGTCATCGGTATGTTACTTGCCCGAGATTCGATCGTCGGTATCATCATACCTAGTTCAATCTCGTTACCGGCAAGTCTCTTTACTCGTTCCGTAATGCATCATATTGTAACTAACTCATTAGTCACATTGCTTGCAAGGCTTATAGTGATGTGCATTACCGAGAGGGCCCAGAGATACCTCTCCGATACACGGAGTGACAAATCCTAATCTTGATCTATGCCAACCCAACAAACACCTTCGGAGACACCTGTAGAGCATCTTTATAATCACCCAGTTACGTTGTGGCGTTTGATAGCACACAAAGTGTTCCTTCGGTATTCGGGAATTGCATAATCTCATAGTCAGAGGAATATGTATAAGTCATGAAGAAAGCAATAGCAATAAAACTAAACGATCAATATGCTAAACTAACGGGTGGGTCTTGTCCATCACATCATTCTCTAATGATGTGATCATGTTCATCAAATGACAACACATGTCTATGGTCAGGAAACATAACCATCTTTGATAAACAAGCTAGTTAAGTAGAGGCATACTAGGGACACTCTGTTTGTCTATGTATTCACACATGTACTAAGTTTCCGGTTAATACAATTCTAGCATGAATAATAAACATTTATCATGATATAAGGAAATATAAATAACAACTTTATTATTGCCTCTAGGGCATATTTCCTTTAGTCTCCCACTTGCACTAGAGTCAATAATCTAGATTACATAGTAATGATTCTAACACCCATGGAGTCTTGGTGCTGATCATGTTTTGCTCGTGGAAGAGGCTTAGTCAACGGGTCTGCAACATTCAGATCCGTATGTATTTTGCAAATCTCTATGTCTCCCTCCTTGACTTGATCGCGGATGGAATTGAAGTGTCTCTTGATGTGTTTGGTTCTCTTGTGAAATCTGGATTCCTTCGCCAAGGCAATTGCTCCAGTATTGTCACAAAAGATTTTCATTGGACCCGATGCACTAGGTATTACACCTAGATCGGATATGAACTCCTTCATCCAGACTCCTTCATTTGCTGCTTCCGAAGCAGCTATGTACTCCGCTTCACACGTAGATCCCGCCACGACGCTCTGCTTGGAACTGCACCAACTGACAGCTCCACCATTCAATATAAATATGTATCCGGTTTGTGACTTAGTCATCCGGATCAGTGTCAAAGCTTGCATCGACGTAACCATTTACGACAAGTTCTTTGTCACCTTCATAAACGAGAAACATATCCTTAGTCCTTTTCAGGTATTTCAGGATGTTCTTGACCATTGTCCAGTGATCTACTCCTGTATTACTTTGGTACCTCCCTACTAAACTTATAGCAAGGCACACATCAGGTCTGGTACACAGCATTGCATACATTATAGAACCTATGGCTGAAGCATAGGGAATGATTTTCATTTTCTCTCTATCTTCTGCAGTGGTCGGGCATTGAGTCTGACTCAACTTCACACCTTGTAACACAGGTAAGAACCCTTTCTTTGACTGATCCATTTTGAACTTCTTCAAAACTTTATCAAGGTATGTGCTTTGTGAAAGTCCAATTAAGCGTCTTGATCTATCTCTATAGATCTTGATGCCTAATATATAAGCAGCTTCACCGAGGCCTTTCATTGAAAAATTCTTATTCAAGTATCCTTTTATGCTATCCAGAAATTCCGTATCATTTCCAATCAACAATATGTCATCCACATATAATATCAGAAATGCTATAGAGCTCCCACTCACTTTCTTGTAAATACAGGCTTCTCCAAAAGTCTGTATAAAACCATATGCTTTGATCACACTATCAAAGCGTATATTCCAACTCCGAGAGGCTTGCACCAGTCCATAAATGGATCGCTGGAGCTTGCACACTTTGTTAGCACCCTTAGGATCGACAAAACCTTCTGGTTGCATCAGATACAACTCTTCTTTAAGAAATCCATTAAGGAATGCAGTTTTGACATCCATTTGCCAAATTTCATAATCATAAAATGCGGCAATTGCTAACATGATTCGGACAGACTTAAGCATCGCTACGGGTGAGAAGGTCTCATCGTAGTCAACTCCTTGAACTTGTCGAAAACCTTTCGCGACAAGTCGAGCTTTGTAGACAGTAACATTACCGTCAGCGTCAGTCTTCTTCTTGAAGATCCATTTATTCTCTATGGCTTGCCGATCATCGGGCAAGTCAACCAGAGTCCACACTTTGTTCTCATACATGGATCCCATCTCAGATTTCATGGCCTCAAGCCATTTCGCGGAATCTGGGCTCATCATCGCTCCCTCATAGTTCGTAGGTTCGTCATGGTCTAGTAACATGACTTCCAGAACAGGATTACCGTACCACTCTGGTGCGGAACGTACTCTAGTTGACCTACGAGGTTCGGTAGTAACTTGATCCGAAGTTTCTTGATCATCATCATTAACTTCCTCACTAATTGGTGTAGGCATCACTGGAACTGATTTCTGTGATGAACTACTTTCCAATTTGGGAGAAGGTACAATTACCTCATCAAGTTCTACTTTCCTCCCACTCACTTCTTTCGAGAGAAACTCCTTCTCTAGAAAGGATCCATTCTTAGCAACGAATATCTTGCCTTCGGATCTGTGATAGAAGGTGTACCCAACAGTCTTATTTGGGTATCCTATGAAGACGCATTTCTCCGATTTGGGTTCGAGCTTATCAGGTTGAAGCTTTTTCACATAAGCATCGCAACCCCAAACTTTAAGAAATGACAACTTAGGTTTCTTGCCAAACCACAGTTCATATGGTGTCGTCTCAACGAATTTAGATGGTGCCCTATTTAACGTGAATGCAGCCGTCTCTAAAGCATAACCCCAAAACGATAGTGGTAAATCGGTAAGAGACATCATAGATCGCACCATATCTAATAAAGTACGGTTATGACGTTCGGACACACCATTACGCTGTGGTGTTCCAGGTGGCGTGAGTTGCGAAACTATTCCACATTGTTTCAAATGAAGACCAAACTCATAACTCAAATATTCACCTCCACGATCAGATCGTAGAAACTTTATTTTCTTGTTATGATGATTTTCCACTTCACTCTGAAATTCTTTGAACTTTTCAAATGTTTCAGACTTATGTTTCATTAAGTAGATATACCCATATCTGCTCAAATCATCTGTGAAGGTCAGAAAATAACGATACCCGCTGCGAGCCTCAACACTCATCGGACCGCATACATCAGTATGTATTATTTCCAATAAGTCAGTTGCTCGCTCCATTGTTCCGGAGAACGGAGTCTTAGTCATCTTGCCCATGAGGCATGGTTCACAAGTATCAAGTGATTCATAATCAAGTGATTCCAAAAGCCCATCAGCATGGAGTTTCTTCATGCGCTTTACACCAATATGACCTAAACGGCAGTGCCACAAATAAGTTGCACTATCATTATTAACTTTGCATCTTTTGGCTTCAATATTATGAATATGTGTATCACTACAATCGAGATTCAACAAAAATAGACCACTCCTCAAGGGTGCATGACCATAAAAGATATTACTCATATAAATAGAACAATCATTATTCTCTGATTTAAATGAATAACTGTCTCGCATCAAACAAGATCCAGATATAATGTTCATGCTCAACGCTGGCACCAAATAACAATTATTCAGGTCTAAAACTAATCCTGAAGGTAGATGTAGAGGTAGCGTGCCGACGGCGATCACATCTTCTTTGGAACCATTTCCCACGCGCATCGTCACCTCGTCCTTAGCCAATCTTCGTTTAATCCGTAGCCCTTGTTTCGAGTTGCAAATATGAGCAACAGAACCAGTATCAAATACCCAGGCGCTACTACGAGCATTAGTAAGGTACACATCAATAACATGTATATCAAATATACCTTTCACTTTGCCATCCTTCTTATCCGCCAAATACTTGGGGCAGTTCCGCTTCCAGTGACCAGTCCCTTTGCAATAGAAGCACTCAGTTTCAGGCTTAGGTCCAGACTTGGGCTTCTTCCCGGGAGTAGCAACTTGCTTGCTATTCTTCTTGAAGTTCCCCTTCTTCCCTTTGCCCTTTTTCTTGAAACTAGTGGTCTTGTTAACCATCAACACTTGATGCTCCTTCTTGATTTCTACCTCCGCAGCCTTTAGCATCGCGAAGAGATCGGGAATTGTCTTTTCCATCCCTTGCATATTATAGTTCATCACGAAGCCTTTATAGCTTGGTGGCAGTGATTGAAGAACTCTGTCAATGACACTATCATCAGGAAGATTAACTCCCAGCTGAGTCAAGTGGTTATGGTACCCAGACATTCTAAGTATATGTTCACTGACAGAACTATTCTCCTCCATCTTGCAACTATAGAACTTGTTGGAGACTTCATATCTCTCAACTCGGGCATTTGCTTGAAATATTAACTTCAACTCTTGGAACATCTTATATGCTCCATGACGTTCAAAACGTCTTTGAAGTCCCGATTCTAAGCCGTAAAGCATGGTACACTGAACTATCAAGTAGTCATCAGCTTTGCTCTGCCAGACGTTCATAACGTCCGGAGTTGCTCCTGCAGCGGGTCTTGCACCTAGCGGTGCTTCCAGGACGTAATTCTTCTGTGCAGCAATGAGGATAATCCTCAAGTTACGGACCCAGTCCGTGTAGTTGCTACCATCATCTTTCAACTTAGCTTTCTCTAGGAACGCATTAAAATTCAAGGGAACGGTAGCATGGGCCATTGATCTACAACAACATAGATATGCAAAAACTATCAGGTACTAAGTTCACGATAAATTAAAGTTTAATTAATCATATTACTTAAGAACTCCCACTTAGATAGACATCCCTCTAGTCATCTAAATGATCACATGATCCATATCAACTAAACCATGTCCGATCATCACGTGAGATGGAGTAGTTTTCAATGGTGAACATCTCTATGTTGATCATATCTACTATATGATTCACGTTCGACCTTTCGGTCTCAGTGTTCAGAGGCCATATCTGCATATGCTAGGCTCGTCAAGTTTAACCCGAGTATTCTGCACGTGCAAAACTGGCTTGCACCCGTTGTATGTGAACGTAGAGCTTATCACACCCGATCATCATGTGGTGTCTCGGCACGACGAACTGTAGCAATGGTGCATACTCAGGGAGAACACTAATACCTTGAAATTTAGTGAGGGATCATCTTATAATGCTACCGCCGTACTAAGCAAAATAAGATGCATAAAAGATAAACATCACATGTAATCAAAATATGTGACATGATATGGCCATCATCATCTTGTGCCTTTGATCTCCATCTCCAAAGCACCGTCATGATCTCCATCGTCACCGGCTTGACACCTTGATCTCCATCGTAGCGTCGTTGTCGTCCCACCAACTATTGCTTCTACGACTATCGCTACCGCATAGTGATAAAGTAAAGCAATTACATGGCGATTGCATTTCATACAATAAAGCGACAACCATAAGGCTCCTGCCAGTTGCTGATAACTTTTACAAAACATGATCATCTCATACAATAACGTATATCACATCATGTCTTGACCATATCACATCACAACATGCCCTGCAAAAACAAGTTAGACGTCCTCTACTTTGTTGTTGCAAGTTTTACGTGGCTGCTACGGGCTTCTAGCAAGAACCGTTCTTACCTACGCATCAAAACCACAACGATTTTTCGTCAAGTGTGCTGTTTTAACCTTCAACAAGGACTGGCCGTAGTCAAACTCGATTCAACTAAAGTTGGAGAAACAGACACCCGCCAGCCACCTGTGTGCAAAGCACGTCGGTAGAACCAGTCTCATGAACGCGGTCATGTAATGTCGGTCCGGGCCGCTTCATCCAACAATACCGCCGAATCAAACTAAGACGTTGGTGGTAAGCAGTATGACTATTATCGCCCACAACTCTTTGTGTTCTACTCGTGCATATCATCTACGCATAGACCTGGCTCGGATGCCACTGTTGGGGAACATGCAATTTCAAAAAAATTCTTACGCTCACGCAAGATCTATCTAGGAGATGCATAGCAATGAGAGGGGGAGAGTGTGTCCACGTACCCTCGTAGACCGAAAGCGGAAGCGTTAGGTTAACGCGGTTGATGTAGTCGAACGTCTTCACGATCCAACCGATCCAAGTACC
Source organism: Thinopyrum elongatum (assembly GCA_011799875.1). NCBI lineage: Eukaryota > Viridiplantae > Streptophyta > Magnoliopsida > Poales > Poaceae > Thinopyrum > Thinopyrum elongatum. The sequence goes on from CM022303.1 coordinate 564,855,386, forward strand.
GAACGTACGGCACCTCCGTGTTCAGCACACGTTCAGCTCGATGATGTCCCTCGAACTCTTGATCCAGTAGAGGGTCGAGGGAGAGTTCTGTCAGCACGACGGCGTGGCGACGGTGTTGGTGATGTGATCCGCGCAGGGCTTCGCCTAGGCACTACGATGCTATGACCGGAGGAGTAAACTGTGGAGGGGCGCACCGCACACGGCTAAGAGAACAATTGATGTGTCTTCGGGGTGCCCCCTGCCTACGTATATAAAGGAGGGGGGGAGAGAGGCCGGCGGCCAGGAGGGGCGCGCCATGGGGGGAGTCCTACTTGGACTCCTAGTCCAAGTAGGATTCGCCCCCCCCCCCCCTTTTCCTTTCTTCCACCAGAGGGAAAAGGAAGGAGAAGGAAAGGGAAAGGGAAAGGGAAGGGGGCGCCGCCCCCTCCTCCTTGTCCTATTCGGACTCCCAAGGAGGGGGGGCGCAGCCACCGCCACGGGCTTCCCTCTCTCTCCCTTAGGCCCATGTTGGCCCAACACTTCCCCGGGGGGTTCCGGTAACCCCTCGGTACTCCGGAAAATACCCGAATTACTCCGGAACCATTCCGGTGTCCGAATATAGCCTTCCAATATATCAATCTGTACCTCTCGACCATTTCAAGACTCCTCGTTATGTCCGTGATCTCATAGGGGACTCCGAATAAACTTCGGTCACCAAAACACACAACTCATAATACAAATCGTCATCGAATGTTAAGCGTGCGGACCCTACGGGTTCGAGAACTATGTAGACATGACCGAGACACATCTCCGGTCAATAACCAATAGCGGAACCTGGATGCTCATATTGGCTCCTACATATTCTACAAAGATCTTTATCGGTCAAACCGCATAACAACATACGTCATTCCCTTTGTCATCGGTATGTTACTTGCCCGAGATTCGATCATCGGTATCATCATACCTAGTTCAATCTCGTTACTGGCAAGTCTCTTTACTCGTTCTGTAATGCATCATCCCATAGCTAACTCATTAGTCACATTTCTTGCAAGGCTTATAGTGATGTGCATTACCGAGAGGGCCCAGAGATACCTCTCCGATACACGGAGTGACAAATCCTAATCTTGATCTATGCCAACCCAACAAACACCTTCGGAGACACCTGTAGAGCATCTTTATAATCACCCAGTTACGTTGTGACATTTGATAGCACACAAAGTGTTCCTCCGGTATTCGGGAGTTGCATAATCTCATAGTTAGAGGAATATGTATAAGTCATGAAGAAAGCAATAGCAATAAAACTAAATGATCAATATGCTAAGCTAACGGATGGTTCTTGTCAATCACATCATTCTCTAATGATGTGATCCTGTTCATCAAATGACAACACATGTCTATGGTTAGGAAACATAACCATCTTTGATAAACAAGCTAGTCAAGTAGAGGCATACTAGGGACACTCTGTTTGTTTATGTATTCACACATGTTCTAAGTTTTCGGTTAATACAATTCTAGCATGAATAATAAATATTTATCATGATATAAGGAAATATAAATAACAACTTTATTATTGCCTCTAGGCCATATTTCCTTCATTATTTCTGTTGAGTGCTTTTATAAAGTTTAAAAACAAAAAAAATATAGAGGGGAACTTAAAACTTCACAAAAAGAGAAGCGATTGAAAGGTGATGCATTGGATAAGTGAGGGTCGACCTTGAACACTTGTGTTCATGCTCATGGAAACAATGTAGAATTTTTCATGAAGATTCTCATAAAAATAATTATCCCCTTGTACAAATCCATTGTATTATAAAAATAATGTGCCAAGATTTGCCTTTAGGATGATTAGATCGTTTGTTGGTATGTGCGGTGCAAAACAGAAACTTTTGCTGTAGTGCGCGATTTTACATATTTTACTGGAATGTTGAAAGGTTCTGAAACTTTTTGCGCAGTCTTGATATACAAATTGTTTTTTTTTTCCTATTTTTCAGAATTTTTGGAGTACCAGAAGTATGGTAGGTGTTCAGATTGCTACAGACTGTCCTGTTTAAGACAGATTCTGTTTTTGATGCATTGTTTTGCTTGTTTTGATGAAACTATCGATTTTTATCGGTGGTATAAGCCATGGAAAAGTTATATTACAGTAGCTACAATGCAAAAACAAAATATGAATTGGTTTGCAACAGTACTTAGAGTAGTGATTTGCTTTATTATACTAACGGATCTTACTGAGTTTTCTGTTGAGTTTTGTGTGGATGAAGTGATCAAAGATCGAGGAGGTCTCGATATGAGGAGAAGGAGGAGAGGCAAGAGCTCAAGCTTGGGGATGCCCAAGGCACCCCAAGTAAATATTCAAGGAGACTCAAGCGTCTAAGCTTGGGGATGCCCCGGAAGGCATCCCATCTTTCTTCAACAAGTATCGGTATGTTTTCATCTTTGTTTCGTTCATGTGATATGTGTGAATCTTGGAGCGTCTTTTGTGTTTATTTTTCATTTTTATTTTATGCACCATGCTGGTATGAGATAGTCCATGGTCGATTTATAGAATGCTCATTGCACTTCACTTATATCTTTTGAGTGTGGCTTTATAGAATGCTTCATGTGCTTCACTTATATCATTTGAAGTTTGGATTGCCTGTTTCTCTTCACATAGAAAACCGTTATTTGTAGAATGCTCTTTTGCTTCACTTATACTTATTAGAGCATGGTCTTTTGTAGAAAGAATTAAACTCTCATGCTTCACTTATATCTATTTAGAGAGTCAACATGAATTGGTCAATTGCATGGTTAGTCATAAAATCCTACATAAAACTTATGGATCACTGAATATGATATGTTTGATTCCTTGCAATAGTTTTGCGATATAGAGATGGAATATGTGGGAGGTACTAGTAAATGGTTGTGGTTAGTAGGAATATTGGTGTTAAGGTTTGTGATTCCCGAAGCATGCACGTATAGTCTCTCGTTATGCTATGAAGTTGAAGCATGATTTATTATTGATTGTCTTCCTTATGAGTGGCGGTCGGGGACGAGCGATGGTCTTTTCCTACCAATCTATCCCCCTAGGGGCATGCGTATTAGTACTTTGCTTCGAGGGCTAATAAACTTTTGCAATAAGTATATGAGTTCTTTATGACTAATGTGAGTCCATGGATTATACGCACTCTTACCTTTCCGCAATTTGCTAGCCTCTACGGTACCGTGCATTGCCCTTTCTCACCTCGAGAGTCGGTGCAAACTTCGCAGGTGCAGCCAAACCCCGTGATATGATACGCTCTATCACACATAAGCCTTATTATATCTTCCTCAAAACAGCCACCATACCTACCTATTATGGCCTTTCCATAGCCATTCTGAGATATATTGCCATGCAACTTCCACCGCTTCCGTTTTGATGACTTGAGCATTCATTGTCATATTGCTTTGCATGATCATATAGTTGACATAGCAGTTGTGGCTCAGCCAGCGTTCATCATTTTTCATACATGTTACGCTAGGTCATTGCACATCCTGGTACACTGCCAGAGGCATTCATATAGAGTCATACTTTGTTATAGGTATCGAGTTGTAATATTGAGTTGTAAGTAAATAGAAGTGTGATGATCATCAATTATTCATTTTTAGAGCATTGCCCCAGTGAGGAAAGGATGATGGAGACTATGATTCCCCCACAAGTCGGAATGAGACTTCGGACAATGAGAGAAAAAAATATAAAAAAGAAAAAAAAAAGAGAAAAAGAAAAAAAGAAGAGAAAAAAAGAGAAAAAAAAAAGAGAAGGGGCATGCTAGTTCCACAATTGTGCTTCAAAGTAGCACCATGTTTTTCATATAGAGAGTCTCCTATGTTGTCACTTTCATATACTAGTGGGGATTTTTTATTATAGGATTAGATGCACACCCACTTAGTTTTCATATTGAGCTTTCATACACTTATAGCTCTTAGTGCATTCGTTGCATGGCAATCCCTACTCCTCACGTTGATATCAATTGATGGGCATCTCCATAGCTCGTTGATTATCCGCGTTGATGTGAGACTTTCTTACTTTTTTGTCTTCTCTATATTTACCCCTATCATCATACTCTATTCCACCCGTAGTGCTATATCCATGGCTTGCGCTCATGTATTGCGTGAGGGTTAAAAAAGCTGAAGCGCGTTAAAAAGTATGAACCAATTGCTCGGCTTGTCATCGGGGTTATTCATGATAAATACTTTGTGTTAAGAAGACAGAGCATGGCAAGACTATATGATTTTGTAGGGATAGCTTTCTTTAGCGTTGATATTTTGAAAGACATGATTGTTTGTTGGGATGCCTGAGTATTGATGTCTTTATGTCAAATTATAGACTATTGCTTTGAATCACTCGTGTCTTAATATTCATGCCATGATTAGATATATGATCAAGTTTATGCTAGGTAGCATTCCACATCAAAAATTATCTTTTTTATCATTTACCTACTCGAGGATGAGCAGGAATTAAGCTTGGGGATGCTGATACATCTCCGTCGTATCTATAATTTTTGATTGTTTCATGCCAATATTATACAACTTTCACATATTTTTGGCAATTTTTATATGATTTATTGGACTAACCTATTGATCTAGTGCCAGTTCCTATTTTTTTGTATATTTTTTGTATCATAGAAAATCCATATCAAACAAAGTCCAAACGCGATAAAAATTTACGGAGAATTATTTTGGAATTTATGTGATTTTTGGGAGGTGGAATCAACGCAAACGGGGGCCCACAGTGCCCACAACCCACCAGGGCGCACCCCAGGCCCCAGGCGCGCCCTGGTGTCTTGTGCCCTCCTTGAATGTCGGTTGGAGCCCTTCTTCTGGCGCAAGAAAGATATTTTATGGGAAAAAATCATGTTAAAATCTCAGCGCAATCGGAGTTACAGATCTCCGGGAATATAAGAAACGGTGAAGGGCCAAATCTGGGGAACGCGAAACAGAAGAGAATAGAGAGGGGGATCCAATCTCGGAGGGGCTCCCGCCCCTCCGCCACCATGGAGGCCATGGACCAGAGGGGGAACTCTCCTCCCATCTAGGGGGAGGCCAAGGAAGAAGAAGAAGGAGGGGGGCTCTCTCCCCCTCTCTCCCGGTGGCGCCGGAATGCCGCCGGGGCTAGGATCGTGACGACGATCTACATCAACAATCTTGCTACCGTCTACACCAACTTTCTCCCCCTCTATGCAGCGGTGTAACACCTCTTATCCCCGCTGTAATCTCTACTTAAACATGGTGCTCAACTCCATATATTATTTCCCAATGATATGTGGCTATCCTATGATGTTTGAGTAGATCCGTTTTGTCCTATGGGTTAATCGTGATCTTGGTTGGTATGATTGTATATTTTATTTATGGTGCTATCCTACGGTGCCCTCCGTCTCACGCAAACGTGAGGGGTCCTCGCTGTAGGGTGTTGCAATATGTTCATGGTTTGCTTATTGTCGGTGTTGCGGGGTGACAGCAGCCTAAACGCGGATAAGTGGGTTATGGCGTATGGGAGTAAAGAAGACTTCATACTTAATGCTATGGTTGGGTTTCACGACCTTAATGATCTTTAGTAGTTGCGGATGCTTGCTAGGGGTCCAATCATAAGTGCATATGATCCAAGTAGAGAAAGTATGTTTGCTCATGCCTCTCCCTCATATAAAATTACAAGAATGATTACCGGTACTTGTTATCGATTGCCTAGGGACAAATGACTTTCTTGTTGACAAAAGCTATCCACTTTTATTATCTTGCAATTTATTCGTAGTTTTATTCTCACAAAGTACTCGTAGTTTTATTCTTGCAAAATAGTTTCATACTTGTTTTAGGTAAAGCAAACGTCAAGTGTGCGTAGAGTTGTATCGGTGGTCGATAGAACTTGAGGGAATATTTGTTCTGCCTTTAGCTCCTCGTTGGGTTCGACACTCTTATTTATCGAAGAAGGCTACAAACAATCCCCTATACTTGTGGGTTATCAGGACCCAAGGAACAACGAGCGGTTTCTAGAGAGCCAAAGCGACAAGGTGTGTGCGGTACACCGTGGGTATACGTGTCGGTCAAGGTGGTTGGTGTTAATGCGGGACAACGAGTGACCGTTGAAGACTGAGATCGGTCACCTAATCCCAAATCATTTGCCAAGATAATATGGGCCATTGGTCCCGATGAACTCTCAAAGCATCATCTCTGTGTGGAATATATAATGCAGCAGATGAACATAACTGGGTTTCTTTACTCACGATGTGTAGTGGTTGGGGATCTTGAATATAGAGCGAGCGAGCATCTTGCCGAGAGGATCCAAAGGCGACAACTCTAACATGGGTGTCTTATCGCCGTGGTCGAGGACCAAAAAACATCTTTGACTGGACATAATAAAACGAATCTTATAGTGCACGTCGAGAAAATTCGTTGAGAGATGTCCAGTGCGGTAAGATCGCTGCTCTTGACCTTCTTGGGGATACTAAGACTTGTATCGTGGAGGGTATTAAACTCGGTGGACATCATCTCCTACTCTATGTAGCTCGGCAAAACGTGGTTCTCCTGGAGAACAGTAGCAATCTTGATAGCAATGTTTTTTACCAAGATCTCGAAACATTCTTGAGAGAAGATAGCGAGGGTTTTAGTGTCTGCAAATTGGAAGACTTATAGATTTTGAGAAACTAGACCACCAGTCCTTTCTTGACCACGTACGGTAGTCCAATAAATTTTGGGTCGCGCAGTGAGTCAGTTTGGATATATTTATACTAAACTTTAATACTTGTTTATATAAGTATTCCTTTTCAAATTACAATTATAATGATATATTATAGTAAATTTAAATTGCATTTCATAAACAAAGTTATTTTTGTTTCAATACATTACACTTTAAAACATGCGTAAACCAAATCCACATAAATGAGAGAAAATAGGAAATGAAAAAAACATGTGTCTTTTTGGATTAATATGTTACTCTTGCATTGATATAGTGTATATGTATTTGTGTATCCTTAAATATCTTAATGCCAATATCTAAAGTATTTGGTATAATAAATATCTTGATAATGGTCTTTATAATTAGTATAGGAAATAACAAAAAAATCTTAGAGTCACAAGATGTTTAACAGGAGCTTCTTACTTATTAATTGGCACACTACTTTATAATATATTTTTTGTCAAATGTGACTTCATATCACGATAGACACGATACCCGTGAGTGGGTGTGGCAGTTGAGATGTGTTGCCGACGAGGAAGACGATCAAGAGGAGCAACACAATGAGACTTGTGTTCGCCATGGGGACTCAGATTGACCCAAGAAGTTAACGAGGAGGCGAATCTACCTAACCCTAGACCCACCGCCACCCTGTTGGAAATATGCCCTATAGGTAATAATATTGTATTATTATATTTTTCATGTTTATAATTAAGAGTTTATATTCTATGTTATAACCACTATGATCCTGGAATATGCGACTCAGTGGAAAACTCATATGCACGCGTGAAATGATAAATGGTAAAACCTGATTCCATTCCTAGTCTCGCCTCTAAGACTAGCTCAAGTGTTGTTTCTGATCATGTTTTTCGAATCTTGGGATATCTTTATGTGTAATGATAGTCCCAAAACAATTTTGAGAGTATGACGTTAGAAGAACGATCATATTGAATTGACCCAACCTTGTTGTTATACTTTGAGATACTTTCGTCACAAGTCAATCATTATAACACACATAGTTAATGTATGCTTTAGTTCCTTAGACCATGAGAGTATCGTAGTCACTTATTACCGTATGATGGACTTTGGTTGCTCAAATGTCATCTATAACACGTTGATTGTAATGACAACTTACAGGATCATCGGAAATTTTGACAACGGACTAGATAGCTCAAGAGTGGGATTTGCTCCTCTGACAATGGAGAGATATTCTTAGGGCCCTCTCGGTGTGATGGCATCCATCACCATCTGGCCAGACACAGGTGACTAAGTCACATGGATGCTGGAACATGTCAACGAGAAAGAAGAACAAAATCGATGACGGGGAGACTGGTATAGTGAGCATGAGAATGACTCAAGAGGATACCGATACATCTCACCTTGGGTTTTGTAAAGTATCGCGAAGCAAAGGGAATAGCACATGATAACCAAATGGTCACTCAAATGCCATTCTTGTATTCATGGGGATCGATATGGATGTCCACGGTTCCGCTATTGGTCATTGAACGAAAGGGGTTTGTTCATGTCTATATTTTATCAAACCTACAGGGTCACAAGTTTAAGGGAATCACGATATCCTGAGTGTTATTGATGCAATAGTTATGAGAAAATATTTATGAAATAGTTTCATTAATATTAGAAATAGTTTCGAGAGAAACCGGAAGCGTTTCAGAGTTACCGGAAGAGTTTCGGGGTTTACCGGGTAATACCAAGAATTAATATATAGGTGGAAAATGTTTCTGGAGATGTTAAATTAATAATAAAAGGCTCTAATATTGATTAGGAGGCTTTTATATTTAATTAAATATCAACGACCAAAGAAAATATAAAAGGCCAAGTGGTGGGAAGCGATGTATGGCGCCCCTAGCCTGTATGACAAGCTAGGCGTGGCCGAATTGGAGGTGGAGGGGAACTCCTCTACCCCTAGGGCCAGCGCAAGGGGGAGGAGTCCCTCCTCCCCTTGTGGCTCCCCCTCCTCTCCCCCAACCTATATACTAGAGGATTTTGGCCCTTGGAGATACACAAGTTTTGCAGCCTCCTCTAGTTCTCCAATTCTAGTTCTAATTTGGAGTTGATCTAATTAGAGCTAGACCTAGATCTATCTAATCCTCATAATAGATAAGCCCTATGTGGTTCTCTTCTTCTCCCTCTAATTCTTCGGCGACAATTAACTCTAGACGACGAAGCTCTGCCGGATCGTGAAGCCCGAATGCTTGCAATCTGTAGAGAGGCCGTGCTTTCGGTCTTAGGTTTGAGGGATTTCAAGTACGATCTACACCAACTCTTCTTCCGCTGCAACTCGAAGTTGGTAACAATCTGATCGAAACAGTTAATGCATCTTCATAGTGTTCCTGGTTTGATCGTAGGACAATTTTTGTTGTCTTCTACTACGTTTCCCAACACACCCTCCTTCCCCTCCTTGGTGCCATCTGAGGAGACCACCGGCATTTGCTACGTGTCTGTGGGAGAACGTGACAGCGAGGATCTGCTGCCTTGTGCCATTGCAAGGGGTCAAGAAGCGATGGCGATGACCATGGATGAAGACGGTGGTGTTGATCTTGCTATTGGATGATGCTTGCAGGTGTTGGTTGTCCCTATCAGACGCATGGGAGGCATTAGGGTAGCGAGGGCTCATCACGGCTGCGAGTAGCTAGCTTTATTGTCTTCTTCCCAATCTGCTTCCCGGCCTCCTACCTCTCGCTGTGGTCCTCCCTCACCGATTTTGTCGTGGCTCCTCTCGTCCTTCGACATTTTCTCCAAGAGGTATGATTCCTCTTGTCCACCTCTATGTGTTGTCTACTAGATGTTATTGCTTTGCTATTCTAGTTTCCGTTGAGACCTTCGGTGGATTGACCCCGTTATCGCTCTAGTGGTGCTCTGCTCGTTGTTACTCTGGTAGCTTCTTGGTCGTGAGCGAGCAATGCATGTTATCTTTTAGGTTTTGTTCAAGCTTTTGCCTTTGTATGAGCACTATTGTATCCTAGTCAGTTGATGGCTTAATTAATTAGAAGTTGGGCTTTCATATTCTAGAAAAAATAATGATGTGAGAGAATCTCAAAGCACAAAAGCGCTATCCACCTATGGTCCTGGCCTCCTGGGTGGTATTGCCGTCCAGAGGAGGCCTATCTATCATCTATGGGGTAAGAATGAACATTTTGTGCTATTGACAAATATATTTGTAAGTAGTGCTCTTTAGTTAAACATGACTACTAGAGATCGCCAGGTCGAAAATTATGGTGCTAGCTAGGATACGCCTCGATGCTACTCATGGTGTAGTTAGCGTACATGTTTTCATTTTATTTGAGATAGGAATTTTGTTTCCTCATTCTTACATGACTTCTTTTTGTTTTGGGTTGTATTCTGCATTATTGGATACTGGGTTGCATTCTATATTGCATCGATGTGTGTTTTGCTCAATGTTTAGTATTCATATTATGTACCTAGGCCGGGCTCTCAGGAGATTAGGGGCCCTATGCAACTGCCCATGTTGTGCATGCCTAGGGCCTACCCTGGGTGGGGTGGGAGTGGGACAATTGTCTTTTGGGGGGATTGGCACTACTACAGAATTGAACATCACTGAATGACCAATTTGCATCATCACTGTATAGTTTCTGGCCCGCCAGTGCCTCGGGGTCAGTGATGATATGCTCATCACAGACCGACCACAAAGGTGGTCGGTCAGTGATGTGGTATTAGTACTGATTGCCAGCTGGTCAGTGGTAACGATTCCATTAACCAATGCATTCCCATACTTTATTTACGTATTGTTACCGTCCATGCAAACAAAATCAACAGAAAGATCGGAACACAATACGCATGCACAATCATTCAATTACACATTACTTTTCATTAACACAATTCACATGCACATTCACACATTTCACAACATTTACATAGTTCATAGCCAACAATTCGGGAACACTAACCAAAGCTACACACTTCACAGTTGAGCCTCTTAACAAACTAGACAACAGACATATTTTCTCAACGATATCTATCCTACTTCATAAACCCCTTGGTCAACTTCTATTGTGCAATGCCACTAAAATGTAAGTTTACACACAACAAAATTTGTCAACACAATTAACATAAAATATTTATTGGTTCATTTAATACACATGTACTCCCTCCGTCTCATAATATAAGATCTTATTACATCCAATATACTCATATATTGGATGTAACAAGACCTTATATTATGGGACGGAGGGAGTACTTAAGATAGCATACTAAGTTTAATACACTCCGCTCGTGGACTCTCTCAGCTTCTCCAAGAAGTAGCAAGTGGATATTTGTTGTGTGTCAGGACTAAGAACCTATTCCCCTTCTCTTCTTTTACTTTTCGCAGTGCAACTAAAATATATGGCAGCTACAATAAAAATATATATTTTAGATCTAGTTGAGTTCCATAAGACATCAAAAAGTAAAGTAATATGCACAACCCAAGTTTGTCGTTGAATAATATTCCACTCTATCTCCTAATGAGGGAGTTGGTTGCATTTATACTATCTTCGATGAAATATTCATCACTATATTGTCACATATAGCATGCAATATATATACTTCGGGGCAGAGCAACCGGCAAGAAAATGGTTGCATTTAAACATTATGAGTTTTTTTGAAACAACTTACAATGGTTGAATATGACTAAATTATTGAAACTGGTTGAAATATGACTAGAATATTGAAATATGTATGAATATATCTAAATTTTAATTATAAAAATAATTAAATGATGAAAGTTCACCTTTGTTTTCAAATTTAACTATCTGAAATGCCATTGAAATTATTTAAAAAGCTGAACTAAAAATTCAAGAAAGTATACTAAAATCCCTTTTGAAACTTTCATAAGAAATATTTTGAAAATTAATTTGAAATTTGAAATCATGGAACTATTTTGGATTTGTTTAAATAACAAAAAAATATTTGATATTTTTGTTCTTCCATATATAACGAAATATAAATACAACAAAATACAACTAGCGAATATTTTGATACCCTCACATTAGTTAGAAGGGGTCCGCTATATGACAACCAATGGCGGAGCTTCGTTGAAGCGAACTGACCATAAGTCGGTTTAGCTTTATTGCAACACAATAGGCGGGAGAGAAATTTTGGGTCTTGTGGGAAGATAACAGGGCAGTGCTAGCCGTTGGCCGACCGATAGCTAGCACCAATCAGTCATCTCTGCCGCAAGATTATCCCGCACTCAACCGCTCGATCAAAGTGTTCTGCTCGTCTTCACTCTTAACTTGCACATTAGCACGCTCCCGCCGAGAAAAAAAGGAACCCTACTGCATCTTGTGCGCCTCCAACGCGCTCTCGTGCAGGGGAAATTTGGGTTGCCGCGTCGTTGCTCTGTCGCCGACAATGATGAAGTAGCTAACATCCCGCTCGAAAGCAATGCCGCCCTCAGCTCGTAGTTGTGCCCGTGATCGGCCGCAACTTTGGTCGACGCTAGTCGCAACAATAGTTGACACTGCACGCAGCTTTGATCGACGTCGGTCGCAACTTTGGTCGATGTCTGTCACATCATTGGTCGACGTTCGCAACTTTGCTTGTGATCGGTCATAGTTTTTGTCGACGTCGATCACATCATTGGTCGACATTAGTCGCAATTTTGTCCATGATCGGTCTTAGATTTGGTCGACACTGGTCATTGCATCGACGACCACCACTCATAGCAATGGCGGCGACCGATCGCAGCATCGACGGCCACCACTCCTACACCGGCAGTGACCAGTCATAGCATCAACGGTGACCAGTTGCAGCACCAACAACCACTAGTCATAGCATCAACCGTGATCGATTGCAGCACCGACGGCCACCACATGTGTTGTCCTCTCATGGCAGCTCCATTCGCCCCTCACAGCACCCGTCGGTTGTAGTAGTTGTCGGCCTCCTTCCCACAGTATCATCGGTACCCCCGCAGCACCACCGTGGTGGCACCTGGTCGCAGATCTCGATGAGAGAATGGTAAAATTATGGGAGAGAAGAAAGAAGGGAGGTGGGTGGGAAGGGAAAGACTCTCGATGAAGCTACGAGCCGAAGGAGCCAATGCGAAAGAAGACGACACAGAACCAAGAAACACCGCCACGCGGAGAAGATGGGGAACCGAGGAATAATGGGCGGTTTTAGAGAGCCAAAGGAATAAGGTGTGTGCGATATACCCGATATACCATGTGTATACGTGTCGATCGAGGTGGTGGGTGTCAATGCGGGGCAGCGAGTGACTGTCGAAGACTCAGATCGGCCGCCTGATCCCAAATCATTTGCCTAAGATAATATGGGCCACCAATTTACATTGGAGCTTCGCCAGTAATTATAACTTCACTAAAAATGGCTTTGCATCACAAATTCTGTGTGAAAAAAGTCAAGTCCATTTGAACACCTGTTATGCTAATCTATTTTACACGTGGTTTCCACGGTCATTAAATATGACTTTGAACCATAAATCATTGTGTACAAAAGTCGGGACCATTTGAACAGCCGTTATGCTAATTTATTTAAGGAATAATTTCTTTTTGAGGGTATTTAAGGAATAATTAGTACATGTGTTTTCCACGTCCGGTGCACTACACATTTCCTCACCCCTCCCCGTATCTCTACTCCTAATGGAGCAGTTGGTAGTCTCCGCCGGTCAATTTTCGTCCCATCACTTTCGTCCGGTTTTTTTTCGTAGGTTTTTTTGGTTCCATCCACCACCCCCCCTCCACTGGTTTTACCGTCGCGACAGAACCAATCCCTCGCTAGCCCTACCTCGTCTCTCGTCTCCAGTCGCAGCCGCCGCCGCACCCCAATCCAACCCCGCCGCCGGCGATCTCCTCGCCCCCCTGCGCCGCCGCCCCCAACCTTCTATTCCTCTCCCAAGGGAATCCCAAGGGAAGGGAAGGGAAGGGAAGGCAAGGGAGAGGGAGCGCCCAGATCCACGTCCGTCCTCGAGGGAGGTCGGCCATGGAGGTCCGACCCGGCAGCAGACCCACTCCACTCGCGGCGGCACGCCACCCGCCTCCGCACCATTCGGCGTCCCCCCCCCCCCCCCCCCCGCGAAGCCGCAGCAGCCGATGGAGGCCTTCAGATTCGATGCGCTCAAGGAGACCTTCTCGGTGGACGTGGCGGTGGCCGAGGCGCGCCCACTCAACGTGCCGCTCGCCACACCCTTCACCATCGCCTCCTCGCGCATCGAGGCCGTCGACATGCGGGTCGAGCTCTCCAGCGGCACCGTCGGCTGGGGCGAGGCCCCGGTCCTCCCCTCCGTCACCGCCGAGGACCAGCCCGCCGCCGTCGCCCGCGCCTGCGCCGGGCTCGTGGCCGCGCGGACCGCGCCCCTCGGCGCCGTGCTCCAGGACCGCTTGAGGAACCGCCGCTGATCTCGTCGCTACGATCCGCTTGAGGAGCCGCCGCCGATCCCCATCCAGGTCACAGCCGGGATAGACGTTCTAGCGCCAAGATCGGCTATAGTCGGATATAGGTATTATATGTACTCCTTTTTCCTCCTTTTTCTAAAATTAACTATTTGGAACAGGAGCTGCCACATCTGCAAGATCAGTATCCTGAAATTCACAAATCAGCAATAGCAAGATCAGCAGATCTAGGTGAGCTACTCCATTTTGACTATTGTTGTAACAGTGTCAACAGTATGAGTAATTTGACATCTGTGATTTACTCCATCTGCTACTGTACTTTAGTTTAGTTTACTTATTAATCAAAAATCTTAAAGGAGTACTCCAATTCATCTTTAAAACTGTTTATGCAAGCACTAAAGGAACAGTTTCAGTTAATTCTAATTAACTGGGAAAGTTTCAGCTAATTTAATTAAAGGAAAAGTTTTAGTTAATTTTAATTAAAAGAAGAGAAGAGAAGAGAATAGCAGAGCAAGCAATGCTACTGCTCCAAGCTAATCTGACTGCAGATCAGAAACTACTGCAAGCAGCTCCATGAAAAGGAGTATTTTGGCACTCAACTGCAGAATACACAAATCTCTACAGCAAGCTACTCCAAGCAGTACACCAACTAATGTCACTTCAAGCAGTACTACACCAACTAAGGTCACTTAAAGCAGTAGTACACCAAGATACAAATACTGATGTTACTTAAAGCAGTAATCTCTTCAGTTAACTGTAGCTACAAATACTGCAAGCTACTGCCAATGACCAAGTACTAACACCAAGCTACACCAAGTACTGTACGAGTACCATTGAACTACTCCAATAAGAACTACTAGATCATTGAACTACTCCACGGTGCAGTAATATAAATTCAGTTAAGTGCTTTAAATTTAGTCAAATTTGATTAATGGAAAAGATTCACCTAGCAAGGTTTATTTGACATGGAGTAGTTTATTTGATAGGAGTAAACACTAGCAATATTTGACAGTAAAAGCAATATTGAATGGAGTAAACATTAGCACTAATTGAAATGAGTAAACACTAGCAATATTGACATGGAGTAGTTTATTTGACACTAGCATTACTGCTGATAATAGTAACATTAATACATGGAGTAGTTTATTTGACAGGAGTAAACAATAGTAACAGGGTGTGTGGTCAAGGGGGTGTGTGTGCTCAGACAAGAAGAGAGCAAGCAAGCAGTTAACTGAAACTGAAAAAGGGTGTGTGTGCTCAGACAAGGAGGAGAATTCAGAGAAGAGAAATTAACTGTAATTCAAGCAAAAGCAACAGGCAAGCACTGCTGCAAAATTCAGCACAATCAGTTGATTTTTGCTTGCTTTGTCTGCACTTCAAAATTCAGCACAATCAGTAGGCAGTACTGCAAAATTTTAAAAGGATTTGAATCCGTCTGTACTTCACCTAAAATTCACCTAAGAGCTACTGCAAGCAAGTCTACTTGCTTTTGGGGTGTTCTTGCACAAACTGTTTGTCTGCAATGCCACATAAGCATGTGTGCTAAACCTGTCTGTCTAAAGCAAGCAAGCACCAAACAATTTGTCAGCTAAATCTGTCTGCTCCAATCTGTTTGTTGAAGTCTACTTGCACAAATCCGTCTGCTGCTGCTTGCTCCAAGAACAAGAAGAGAAGAGAAGAGCAGTAATCTTGCACAAATCTGTCTGCTACTGCTTGCACAAATCTCTACAAGGTCTACTGCTCCAAGCAAGCAAGCAGAGCAAGAGAAGATCTGAAGATGACAGGAGAAGGGGAAAAAGAGACCTTTTTACTCCGGCGAGCTCCTTGCTGAGCTCCTCCACCCACATCTTTGCCTTGAGCGCGTAGCCATCCGCGGACACGGGGTCTCCGCGTTTCCACCCTGGCGGCACCCAGTACGGGTCGACGCGGATCTCCCGGCGCAAGGCCGCGAACTGCTCACTGTCAAGCTAAAATTAGATATCTGAAGGGAAAAAACTTAGATATATTTATTCTTTTTTTTTATTAAATCTCCCTCTTGGAATGAGCTACAACTACTAGCCAGTTATTCTGCTCATATCTACAAGAACACACTTTTATATATGGGCTTCTATTAGGGCGACTAGATTGATGTACCAGAGAATTACCTTCAAAATGATTAAAGGAATGCGAAGATGGGCCTTCTTGAGTTTTGACCACATCCACTAACACTTCTCAATTATTACTATTGAATGAGTTCTTACATTTAGGCTCCTAAACCTGTTGAATGAGTTCTATATACAAGATTTAAGTTGTCCTTCTATTAATTAAGACTGCCCTTGCTAATCTTTGTTGCATCGCTATTGATGAGTCTATAATTGTCAACCTGGACAGTAACAACACTATCGTTTTATCTCTCAATGTGAGCAAGTAAGATTTTGTTCATAGCTTTATTCTTTTGGATTATTTTTCTATTACAGAAGTTGATGCTCTATCTTGTTATTCATTTCCTGGGATTGTTTTTAAGAATTGGCTCGTGATGTTCTTACATTTAGCTACTCCTGTATAGGTTTTAGGTTTACTTTTTTACTCCTTGTAAATTTCTTTTTTTGTTTGCTCACCTTGTAATCAACTTTGTGATTTGATGATTTAGAAATCAGTCCAGGTGCCTATAAATGAATTCAGTTTAACTATGTAATTAACCCTTAATAATAATATATAATTGTTCTGGTTGCACTTATCCCTTATTCAGAGCTTCACCAATGGTGATAGCGTTGTGTCAAGGACCAGGTGGAGAGGGAGAAAGAGAAAGGGAGAATGGACTCATGTGATAGACAAAGAGAGTGAAAGATAGAAGACAGGCAATAACTTGTGTTCTCTTGCTAATGCTTTATTTATTGAGGACCTGTACCAATGCCGAGTTGTTTGTCGTTGTATGATGGAAACATTTGGCGACTCAAACAGACAAAAAAGAACAAATTTTATGCCCATTTGGGTCACTGTGTTGGGAGTTTAGGGTGGCATGTGTGAGACACTTGGCTAATGGAGCTGCTCATCGACTATTGTACAATGATTGTGCAAATAAGTTATGTAAAACATGGGTCGGGTACCCGGCGTTTTGTATTCGTGATTTTTTCTGGACTTGGATAGTGCTGAGATGAATGAATAAAACACAACCTATTTCAACTAAAAAAACATTTTGTTGGTTGGCAATAATATTATTATATTTGATAGTATGATGTGTGTTTGCTGATTGTCAAGGAAAAGATGCGTGTTGGATGAGACACATTGTTCTCAGTTATTCTAGCTTTTTTTTTGAGTGAACGGTATCTTAATTTTCTTCAAAAGCCCGTGACAACGCACGGGCGCTCTACTAGTAACAACTAACAACCCAGCAAGAGGCGGTTCGCTCGTGTGAAGTGAACACACGCGTGATTAATAACCACCCAAAGAACCGTTCGCCCGTTTGCCAGCTGGCTCGCCATATAAATACTTCGCGTTTACTTGGATTGACTCCCAGTCCCCGGCCCTCACCGGAAAGATCACCACACCAGCCAACTCAAATCCTCCCTCCCTCCCTCCCTCCCATTCCGATTCCCCACCGACTCCCCAAACCCCCTCGTAAACCCTACCTCGCCGCGCGACGACGCCAGCGGCGGTGGCGGAGCGCCCACCGCGTCCCCGCCTCCCCCGCCCCGCCGCAGCCGGCAGGGGCAAGCGGAAGATGAAGGGAGACGATCTGGTGAGCAGCGACGACCCCACCGCTTCTCTCCCTTCTCTTCCTCCGCCTCCTCCCCGCGGGGCGGGGGCGCCGCTCGTCCTCTCTCTTACGGGTGTGGTGTGGTCGCGTGACTCGCGTCTCGTGCCTGTCGCAGTCGGAGGAGGACCGCGAGCTCAAGGCGCGTCTCGAGGATTGCGTGGAGCGGGCGCAGAGCCGCGACCCCCGCCTCCGGATAGGCGCCATCGACACCCTGAGGTAATGCCTTCCGTCACTTCTGAACTTACCCGGGATTCGGCCGCATCGCTTTCAAATTTGGATGGCCAGGTCTGGCGCGAAAACCAGATTCCGTGTGATTCGGGCGCGAAAACCAAATTCGGTTCGGATGCAAGTGTTTGTCGCGCCGCTGTTTAATTTCTAAGTCTCCCACAGGATTTGGTTAGTTTCGGTTCTGGTCTCCTGCTTAGTTCCGTTTCGGATTCAGGCGCGTCGCCGTCAATTTTGGATGGCCATTTTTTAGGCGCGAAAACCAGATTCCGTGTGATCCGTTCTCTCGATTCGCATGCAAATGTTTGTTGCGCCGCTTCTTAGCCTGTAGTCTCCTGCACCCTAGTCTCTGGGTTGATTGCTCGATTTACTCACCGGTATGCACTGCAATCTGCTGGCGAGTTTATGAGAAATGTTACGCTCTGCGAAATTCACTGTCATGAAAATTTGCAAGGACGGGGATTCTGTTCTGGTTTTTGGTAGTGCTGGTTTGCTTATTTTGCAAGGGTGCCGATTTCGGGCGCAGTTGGAGGCTCGTTACGTCCCTCTGCTCTTAAGTTGGGACAGGATACTATGAAATCAAAATTCCTATTGCGTCATGCTTTCGCTGTTGAATTTCCCTATATTATGATGGGATATTTGATTTGATTTGTTCATTTCGAATGTTGCATCCTACTGCTGCTATTGGACTGTAGCACTGCATTCCTCAAACAGCTAATATGCCATTTTTCTTCCCACTTCATATTTAACTGTGATTAATGCTTAACAGGAAAGAGATTCGTGCGGCGACAAGCTCAATGACGTCTGTCCCGAAACCACTCAAATTCCTCCGCGCACACTATGGAACTCTCAAGACTTGCTTTGAGAGAATGCAGGATTCTGAACAGCAGAAGGTATCAATGTATTGTTAATCTCTCAGTTGAGCGGCTCGAGTCAAGCTTAAAAGTACTGCTTGGTGCTCATGATTTTCTGTTCTTATTGTGCAGAAACAAATGGCAGACATTCTGTCAGTATTGGCCTTGACAATGTCTGCTGAAGGAGAAAGGGTATGCAAAAATACCAAAGCACTGTTCAAACATTTGTGCATTTCCTTCTGTTAGTATCTTTCTTCTTTACAAATGGCCATCATGTGAAGTTCTGAGCAAGATATACTCTACAGATAGTTTCATTTATTTCTAGGAGTAGTCCATACTGGTTAGAGTTTGCTTCAGCACTCATCAAATAAGGATCTTAAAAGCAGATTAGATGGCATAAGCAAAGAGCAAATGTGTGAAGGCCCCAAAAAAAAAAATCTAGAGTAACAGCCTCATCTCTCTCTCTGTGTTATGCTGCAACTAACCTGAACCCACTAAAAAATTTAGCCGTGCATGCTGCTGGGACCAAGGGCAGTGATTAATCTTCATCGTATAACTTAATAACTTACCTATAGCTCGATCATATCTCATCCTATATTCCCCTATTCGACCATTATCAACATCAACACATGGTCCATCAACTGATTTATTTAACTTCTGGATTGATCATCCCGTGCCCAATGTTGCTGGCGAGAGAACCAGATCTGTCGCTGCAACCTCAACAGTGTTATGCTTTGACACAAACCAGATAGCTAATAGGCACCCAGTCCTTTTCTTTGCTCGAGTATTTTAACACCAGAACCTACATGTAGTTAGGTTTACTTCAATACAGGTTTTCCCTCATCGTAAAACACCTAACTTCCATTATAATTCATAAGCTTTTTTGGAAAGTTGAATACTGAAATGAGCATCTAGATTTAATTCACCATTACTGTACAGGGCTGGCTTTGCTAAACTTTGCTTCCTTTTTTTGTTTTAGGAAAGCCTGAAGTACTGTATGATGGGCTCTTTAGTTGATATATGTTCATGGGGTCATGAATACGTGAGGTAATGACATTATCCAGCCTCCCTGGCTATAATTCTAAGCTTACCTTTTTCTTCATGTTACTTGTAACTAGCTCCCTATTAGCATTATTTACTATGCTGTCTTCCTATACACTATTTTCCATCCTTGTAAGTTGTAACTACAAATACAACGTGATGTGAATTTAATTTTGCTACGCTGTCTCAAATGCAATACTAACTCTTGTTGGTCCAGTTTGAATGTTATTCACTTACGATCCTAGTCACTCTGGCATGTCAAATGCAAGCTATATTGTTTGGAAATTAATGGGTTATAGTATTGCTCTTAAGTTTTTTTGTTGTTGTTGCGGAGGCTCAAACTGTTTCATATAGTGGGCTCTAATTATGTCAATGTCTTGTTTGACAGAAACTTGGCTTTTGAAATTGGAAAAGAATGGAATGTTAGATCCTAATCCACTACATCGTTTGTATTGCACAATTTCTTATACGTTCCTCATAGTACCCTGTTCTGTAGTATGATATCCACTTTCTGTCCAGATGGCAATGCCATTTCACGTGTTAGTTCCTTTTTTCCTGAACATGTACATAGTATATAGATATACATAGTTTTCGGCAAAAAATAATGGGCATTCAACTGAATACCCATGAATTGAAGTTGGCCCGCCCCTGGCACTCTTCACACTAGTATGGCATCCAATTTCTGTGATTGCTGGTTTGCTATCTCTTAATGCATTCTATTTTGTTAGAAAAGAAGTTCCGTCAACTTTTTCTTTTGTTATCTATGCTATAGTGTATTAGTTGTTCCATGTAGTTGGGCTTAAATATGCAAACTTTATTCTTGGTCTTATAGTTATAATGCTAACCTTTTTCTTGTTTTGCAGTTCAATGGCTCATCAACGCCAATTGAATCCGAAATAAAAGTAGTGCTGGAAATTGTCAAGCTTCACATGAAGGTTGATCCCGATTAGATTTTGTGTGTTGCATTTGTTTCATTTTGTTACTTCATCATATAAAAATATTAACTTACGTGAAATATGCTAATCGCTAATTGATAACCAATAGTAATTGTTTAAAAGAAACCTAATAGTGATTAATTCATTGATGGATTGAGAGTTTGATGGGTTTTGTTATTGTAGCATAATGCTGAAACTGAAGCTCTGGATCTTTTGATGGAGGTTTGGTGAAACATTTCTGTTTGTATTAATGGATCAGTTTTATAACTATTGAGATGCAACTGAAGCATGGTATTTCTCTGTACATAGGTTGGATACCTTGAGATGCTTTCGGACGAAAAAAAGGAAGAATACCTTACGATGCTACTTCATCTTGTTGACTCTACCAACTACAAAAGGGCATGCTTGTATTTGACTAGTTGTTCTAAGTACGTGAATGAATTTATGTATTCTCTATTTTTATCGAGATTAAACTTGTGAACACTTGTTATGTTGGGGTGGAAACTGACAGATACCTTTCTACACCCGACCATGAGGCCACACTTGGCACTGCCTATGACATGTACATGAAGTTTAGGGATCTTGCAAGTGCTTTGCGGATTGCACTTTTGGTCGATGACCGCAAGGTGGGTGAATGAACTATGCCTGTGATTTTGAGGTCCGAAATTAAATGGCACTAACATCAATTCCAATGTCTTCTAGTATTGTGGTCAGAATGTGAAGATGAAGATGGTATTTGAAGAAACTAAAGATTTCTCCCTGAAGCAGCAATTCGCATTTATGATAGCACGCTATGTGAGTCTCATCCATGCTCAGACATGCAACAGAAGCAAAGTTACCTATTTTTGCCATCTTCTGCTGATTTATAATTCTGATAATTGGGATAGTTTGTACCTATAGATTCCATACTACAGATAGTGTAAATTTCTGGGCAGACTCTTTGATTTTTATTTTCCTTTATCAATGAGCTCTTCTTATTGAAGGGTTTAAGCGTGGTGATTGATGATGAGATGGTTGCAGATGAAAATGAGAAGAATGCTTTACAGGAAGCAGTTTGTAACACCAAACTGAGTGAGGGGTACCATATCCTTGCGCGGGATATTGGTGTCATGGAGCCAAAATCTCCAGAGGACATATATAAGGTAGTATTTTTTTAGGTTATTCGCCGATTCAGTTTTTTCAGCAGCTTGCTAGTTTGTTTAGGTAGCCCAGTTAAAATTTAAAAGACATGCTCATCTGTTAGGTTCATCTGATTGGCGGTCGAGGTGCCAAAAGCTCCAGCCTTGATTCTGCAAGACCGAATTTGGCCGCAATTTTTGTCAATGCATTTGTGAATGCTGGTTATTGCCAGGTTAGCTCTTATGAACTTCCTCGGCATCTTTAGGGAAAGTACTGATATTAAGATCATGTACTTGTTGCAGGACAAACTCATGACTGCAATACCAGATTCTTTGCTATTCAAGAACAACGAACTTTGGAAAGCCAGTGCAGTAGCTAGTCTGGTACAGATATAATTCTCTTTCTATTAAATGCACCTTTTAGATTACTAGATGATACGATAAGATGCCAGTACTAACTACTAAATACTAACACATCATTTTCAGGGAATGATACATCTGTGGGATCCTGATTCAGGATTTGCCAAACTTGACAAGTACCTGTACGGCAATGATACTAATGTCGTTGCAGGAGCTTTGTTAGGTATAGGGATTGCCTGTTATGGTGTGAAGGACTATGATCATGTACGTGCCACCCTACCCTACTCTATCCATCCTCTTGCTCTTCTAATGCAAGCTTCTACTGTAATAACCTCTTATGTTTTTCCAGGCACTTGCTCTTATTTCCGAGTATAGCACGGGTGCAACATCAATTACATGAATCGGGGGAATCTTGGGTCTTGGCATTGCTTATGCTGGGTCCCGGAAAGACAAGGTCAAATCAATACATTCCCCTATAGCTGAAATACCCTTATTTTCTTGCATTGATACAGTTTCTGAATTTTCAGCTTAAATCGCATTTCTCAATTACCATGAGTAACTCCCAAACACCTTTTGAGGAATTAGTGTTCTCTTCCATCTCTTTGGGATTGGTGCTTGTTGGTTCCTGCAATGAAGAGATTGCAGAGTCAATCATATCTGTCTTGAAAAATCACAGTAAAGAGCTTACAGAGCCCATTATTCATCTACTTCCAGTTGCCCTTGGCCTTCTATATCTTGGAAAACAGGTAATTTTGTTGTTCCTCCATAGTAAGATTCGCAGCTTCTTGTACAATTCTATTTTTCTTGTTGCGGAGCATAGAATAATTATAAAACATGTATCTATCGTTTCGGTGCCTGCCCTTATACTTGTGGACATCCTTTTATGATATATCTTAAACCCATGCTTTGGCTGGTTTCTCTCCATTGTTGTAAAATAGTTTCATCTGCTGATGTGATTTATATTTAAATATCTTTTGTTTTGTATGTGTGTGCATGTGCACAGGCTTATGCATTTTTCCTATTCATCTCGTTGATCTTAACAACATTGTATCAGGAGATGGTGGATGCTACTGCTGCTAAGGTTTCTGAAACATTGGAAGAACCATTAAAGAAGTACTGTGGCCTGACTCTTACGTCTTTGGCATATGCTGGGACAGGGAATGTGCTTAAGGTAACTTGCCTTCAAAAGATACATGAATTTCAGAGAGTCTGTACAATACCAACAAGTTCAATGCATAGCTAGTTTTTATGAACCATGCCATTTGGATTTTCAGGTTCAGGAGCTCCTTTGTAGTTGCTCAGATAAACTTGTGAAAGGTGGAAGTGACCAAGGGCCAGCAGTCCTTGGAATTGCTCTTATTGCCATGGCTGAAGGATTAGGAGCTGAAATGGCTGTACGGTCCCTCGAGCACCTTTTACAGTATGGTGATTGTAGTATTAGAAGAGCAGTTCCTCTTGCTCTTGGCATGCTCTGCGTATCCAATCCAAAGGTACTCCTATATTTTTATATAAGTTTGCTTGTTTTTCTATAACATTAAATGGAAATGAGTCAAACTTTTGTGATATTAAAAGCCCTTTCAAATGTACCATGAAATTAAATAGAAACATTTATTGGGTTGCACACATACTGGCAATATATTAATAGCAGTGGAAGCATAATAGGCTAAGAACATGCACGGCTGTTAGTTTTTCATCTGTTGCATCATCCATTTTGGTCTGAATGTGCTTGAAGAACATGCGTTAGACACTTATTTGGTCTTACTTGATTATTGGCGACAACATGCTTTGCTGCTTCTTATTTGATTCTAGCTCATTGAGTGCCTGCAGTTATGGTATACCTTATGTAAATAGATTGTATCTTCCAGATGTCTAGTTTCATACTGTCTGCATATCATGTAGGCGGTCGTTGTGGATACACTGAGTAGACTGAGCCATGATGCCGACGGTGCAGTGTCGATGGTTAGCAACTTCGCCACAATATAGCATATTAATGCCTCTTGAAGCTTAAGATTACGTTTGGTCAAATCGGTACATGCAGGCTGCAATCATCTCACTGGGCTTGATAGGTGCTGGTACAAACAATGCACTTATAGCCAGGTTGCTTCGTAAGCTCTCAAGTCAGGAATATGGCGGTTCTCTGTATTGTGTAAGTACAAACCAACAGCAAAAATAAATAAATTATATCCTTGTTTTAAACGCTAGTAAGATTTCCTGTGGTTATTTAAGTTTCAAATGAGTTGATTTCATTTGATTTCAGGTGAGGATTGCCCAGGGTCTTGTTCACCTTGGGAAGGGCTTGCTGACACTGGACCCATACCACTCTGACAGGCTACTTCTATCTCCGTGAGTAATGTGCCCCATATGGTTTCCCTTTGGTTTTACTGGAAGCACGTTTCAAAAAGCTCTTGTTGTTATTGTTGTTGTTGGCACTTTTCAGTGCAGCACTAGCTGGGCTCGTAACCGTTCTGCACGCATGCCTTGCCATGCAACCCATCATCCTCGAAAAGTATCCCTACATGCTATACATCCTTGACCTTGCTATGCAGGTATGTATCTCCTACTAAGGACTCAGTGGTAGAGTTAAAGAAGAATCACATGATTTGAAATGTCTCTTTCTCTGCTGGGAACAGCCTAGGATGTTACTGACTCTGGATGAGGATCTCAAGCCCCTCCATGTGCCTGTTTGTGTCGGCCAAGCAGTCGCCGTGGTCGGTCAGGCGGGAAGTCCCAGGACCATCACTGGCTTCCAGACGTACAACACGCCTGTAGTGCTCGCTGCTGGGGAGCGAGCTGAGCTAGCAACTGAAAAGTAATTACAGAACATTTTGGAGATAAATCTTATGTTCAGTAACTTGATTCTTGCTCCAGCTTATTGCTGTTCCTGCGTGTAGATATATTCCGCTGACACCAGTTCTGGAGGGCTTTGTGATCCTGAGGAAGAACCCAGAGCATCATGAAGACTGAGAGATCGGTGCGATGCAAGCGTAAGCGGATCTGCGGATGGAGTGTCATGAAGAGGCTTGGTCAACATCTAACTGTCACACAAGCAAGCGACAATGACTATTGTGAAGAGGCTGCAAATATTCCTTAACAGAGTACAGGGACAATACAAAAGTATAGAATAGCTCAGGGGTCAATGTACAGAGGGAGATTGGGTCGATGTTTCTTCGAAAAGAGGAGAAGCAACTTCGTCGGAACGGGGAACAGAAACAGTGGGTGACTGATGGCTGCATAGCATAACAATCAAATTTTGTGTTTTCACTCACTAGACTGTTTTTGAGATGCATATAATAGACATACTCAGTTGTCCGATGTTTTCTGTCACTCATAATACAATGCTAGGACATCCGCAAATGATCAACTTTTCGCACCCATCTGTTGCAAAAGCAAACATAATCTATAGATGGATAAACTTAGGGGCTGTTTGGATTCTGACTATGCTTGCCATGTATTGCTACATTATTTTTGCCACATTTGTCTAACTTGAGTTGCTCAAATTGTTAACCACACTTTGGCTTGCCTAAGGAAATCTTGCCACACTTTTTGTGTCTATGACATGTGGGGTTCACTTCTCATCAAAAAATTCTTGCCTTAGGTGTGGCTAGAACCAAATACCCATCTAACTTGATCAAACTTGCCTAAGGTGAGGTGTGACAAAGTGTGGCAAGATGTGGCTAGAAACCAAATAGCCCCTTGCATTTTGTAAGAAAGCTAGTAGTGCACTGCCGAGAGGTGACTATCTGTCATTCACGACTTAATTGTTGATGGAGGTACTTTCTGTAGATTGATTTACGACTCCACGGGCGATATCATCCAAATTCATCATACCCAGAAACAATCTATCAACTCTGGAACCTCGACAGGAGGTGTTTCTGGTCAAGTATTAAAATGTCAGCAAAGCTATGGAAGGAGCAACTCTCAAGACGAAAAAAAAATGAAGATAAATGTTAGTTACCTGGCTCAAATGGAATGTATCTAAGCACATCATTCAGAACGAAATAGCCCCCTTTTTGTGGAGCAAGGAAGAACGACTGAGTAAATCTACGCTTCATGGCATCAGGGACAGTAAAAGACCCACTAACTAAAACGAGCACACCGCCCTCATGGGATGGCTGAGAATCTACATTGTCTATCTGCATCGAACATCCCTTGAGGTATGTAGATACAAAGTGTTCATTGATATCCTGGTTAAGCACACACACAAAAAATCGATTAGAGCCAATCAGGGGACCATAGCCCTTAACTGAGCAAGCACGTATTAGACAAATACGAGCTAAATGATGGGCGGTGGGAGGCATGCCCTTCTGGGGAGGGAACAAATGAGTATAAGGTGGAGGGAGGGAAGGAAATGGATTTAGCGTAGGGTGGTGTGTGTGTGTGGGGGGGGGGGGGGCGGGGGGGGGGGGGGGGGAATTGGCCTGGGCGTGGTTGGCGGGAGCAGGGGTGTGTCGGAGGGGTGTGAGCGCCGGGTTACATCACTTGCCGTCATTGTCCGTCTCACCCCTCCTTGGTGCCTCCAAGTGGTTCTTCTTAGCTCATCTTTAGTTTGTGTGGTTGTCGTCCGAGTGGTCTGACGGTGTCCGGCACCTTTGTATCTTGCTTTAGGTGTGTGTGTTGTGTGTCGTGATAGCATGTGTTTGTATCAGCTCGCTCGGATGTATGTGGTAATGGTTGGTTTATAATACAAAGCGGGAAAACTCTTTTTCGGTAAAAAGAAGGCGGCATTGAAATATTTGGAGGATGGAATCATGCCAGATGGTATAAATGACACAATCATAGTGCTTATTCCTAAGGAAAAGAACACGCAAAGTTTGAAAGAGTTCAGACCGATTAGTCTTTGTAAAGTTATATATAAGGTCATCTTCAAATGTCTGGTTAACCAATTGCGGTCGTTTTTGGATGAACCTATCTTGGAAACTCAACGTGCCTTTATTCTGGAAAGGTTCTCGAAGGGATGATAACGGTCATCGCAATCATTGTCTTTGAGTGCATCCTCAAAATCTAACAAAGTAAGAATCCTCTGAACACTTATTGTGCTTACAAACTGGATCTCACCAAATGCGGTATTAATAGTTTTCTTTCAAGTTTACCCGCGTAAGAGCATCTATAGATGGATTTTGCAAATCCGGCTCCTCAAACACCCGTGGAAGCTACCGGGCGCGTCCGCGGATAGTGACCGGTCACGCCTCAAATTAGCCACTTTGCATCCGCCTCTCTCATATTTCATCCTCTAATCCATACAAAGTATGCAAAAGAAATCCCCTGGATCCATACAAAGCATGTAAAAAAAAATCCTACGTACTACGTCTACGTACTATCATAGCTACTCTTCGTCGTCGGAGATGTCCACAATGCCGGTGCCGGGCGCCGGCTAGACGGGCGGGTAGGAGGGCTCCGACTCATCCTCCTCCTGCTCGACCTCATCCATGTAGGCGAACATCTCCTCCTTCGTGTCCTCTTGCGCCTCCATCTCCTGCCGACGACGACGTCTTGCCTCCGCAGTCGACTCCGACCGGAGGGAATCGAGGATGGCCTGCTGCTCCGCCTGCAGATCCCCGTCGCCAGCGTCCCCCACATCCTTCTCCTCCAACTCCTCCTCCGGATCCACTGCATCTGGAGGTAGCCCCGCAGCGATCCGGGCTTCGCGCCTAGGCCGGATCTGCTCAAGGAACTCGAGCCGGCGCTCCGGCGTAAAAATGACTTGCTCCTCACCCGGTGGCGTGGGGGCATGGCTACTAGGCGGACGGGTGGAGTGGAAAGTGGCGGCGGCGATGGACAGGAGGAGAAAAATATGGATGGATGGTAGGGGTTCAGTGCCGTCGGTCGACTTAAATAGCCGGGCAAGACATTACACGGCCCGCCGAAGCTGCGCCACGCGCCACCGGTTCGACGGAGGAGACGAGCTCCAGACCGCCGGGTTGAGGGCGTTTCCGGCTGGGACCCCTTCGTCAGCCCGATGTGACGGGCGCGCCTGGGCGCCTCTATATCCGCCACATATTTAAGCTGGATATAAGGGGTGCCAATCAACCCGAGCTTTTGAGACCCGTTTGAGACATCCGTCTGAATCGAAAAAATGTGACCGAAAAGTGTATGGGGCTGTTTGGATAGGAGCCATCGCCTGCCGTGCCAATATATTGGCGTTGACCGAGGCGTCGCTGCTTGTTTGGATGCCAACCAAAATTTTGTCACGCCAGCAGGCTTTAGCCGTTCTTCTCTACCTTTTGCGCCAAATCACGGACGGAACAAGGACGACCGAATCGACCGTCAATTATTTGGCGTGCCCCTGACGCCAACAATTTGGCAGGGCGGGGCAGGGCAGAAACCAAACAGCCTCTATAACACCGGGCGAAGACGCTCTAACTCGTGTGAAGTGAAAACACGCGCCGTTCGCCTGTTCGCCAGCTGGCGCGCTATATAAACACTTCGCGTTTACTTCGATTGACCTCCCTTGACCAGAAAGATCACCACACCAGCCAGCCCAAATCCTCCTCCCCTCCCTCTCCTCCCTCCCATTTCTGAATTTCTGATTGCCCGCCGACTCCCCGAACTCCCTCGTAAACCCTACCTCGCCGCGCGAGGACGCCAGCAGCGGTGGCGGAGCGCCCGCATCCGCCCCTTCCCCGCTTCCCCCGCCCGCCGCAGCCGGCAAGGGCAAGCAGAAGATGAAGGGAGGCGATCTGGTGAGCAGCGACGACCCCGCCGCTTCTCTCCCTTCTCTTCCTCCGCCTTCTCCCCGCGGGGCGGGGGCGCCGCTCGTCCTCTCTCTTACGGGTGCGGCCGCGTGACTCGCGTCTCGTGCCTGTCGCAGTCGGAGGAGGATCGCGAGCTCAAGGCGCGTCTCGAGGATTGCGTGCAGCTGGCGCAGAGCGGCGACCCCCGCCTCCGGATAGAAGCCATCGACACCCTGAGGTAATGCCTGCTGCCGCTTCTGAACTTCCCCCGGGATTCGGCCGCATCGCTGTCAAACTTGGATGGCCAGTTTAGGCGCGAAAACCAGATTCCGTGTGATTCGGGCGCGAAAACCAAATTCCGTGTGATTCGGGCGCGAAAACCAAATTCGGTTCGGATGCAAGTGTTTGTTGCGCCGCTGCTTAGTTTCTAGTCTCCTTCACCACTGTCAATTTTGTTTAGTTTCGGTTCTAGTCTCGTGCTTAGTTCCGGTTCGGATTCAGGAGCATCGCTGTCAATTTTGGATGGCCATTTTGTAGGCGCGAAAACCAGATTCCGTGTGATCAGTTCTCTCGATTCGCATGCAAATGTTTGTTGCGCCGCTGCGTGCTTAATTTGTTGTCTCCTGCACCCTAATCTCTGGGTTGATTTCTCGATTTACCTACCGGTATGTACTGCAATCTGCAGGCGAGTTTATGGGAAATGTTACGCTCTGCGAAATTCATTGTCATGAAAATTTGCAAGGACCGGAATGCTGTTCCGGTTTTTGGTAGTTCTGGTTTGCTTATTTTGCAAGGGTACCGATTTTGGGCAGTTGGAGGCTCGTTACGTACCTCTGCCCTTAAGTTGGGACAGGATACTACGAAATCAAAATTCCTATTGCGTCATGCTTTGGCTGTTGAATTTCCCTATCATGTTATGATGGGATATTTGATTTGATTTGTTCATTTCGAATGTTGCATCCTACTGCTGCTATTGACTGCAGCACTGCATTCCTCAAACAGCTAATATGCCATTTTTCTCCTCGGTACATAGTTAACTGTGGTTAATGCCTAACAGGAAAGAGATTCGTGCGGCGACAAGCTCAATGACGTCAGTCCCGAAACCACTCAAATTCCTCCGTGCACACTACGGAACTCTCAAGGCTTGCTTTCAGAGAATGCGGGATCCTGCACAGAAGGTATCAAGGGATTGTTAATGTCTCAGTTGAGCCAAGCTTAAGTACTATGGTGCTTATGATTTTCTGTTCTTATTGTGCAGAAACATATGGCTGACATTCTGTCAGTATTGGCCTTGACAGCGTCTGCTGAAGGAGAAAGGGTATGCAGAAATACCAAAGCACTGTTTAAACATTTGTGCATTTCCTTCTGTTAGTATCTTTCTTTTTTATAAATGACCATCACGTGAAATTCTGAGCAAGATATACTCTACAAATAGTTTTCATTTATTTCTAGTTCATAGTGGTTAGAGTTTGCTTTAGCACTCATAAATACGGATCTTAAAACCAGGCTAGGTGGCATAAGCAAAGAGCAAATATGTGAAGGCCCCAAACAAAAATCTAGATTAACGGTCTCATCCCTCTGTTATGCTGTAACTAACCTGAACCCACTAAAATATTTAGTCATGTGTGCCGCTGGGACCAAGGGCAAGGATTAATCTTCATAGTAACTTACCTATGGCTCGATCATATGTCATCCTATATTAGTTATTACCCCATTCGACCATTATCGACATCAACACATGGGCCATCAATTGATTTATTTAACTTCTGGATTGATCATCCTGTGCCTAATGTCGCTGGCGAGAGAACCACATCTATCACTGCTGACTGCAACTTTAACAGTGATATGCTTTGACACAAACCAGATAGCTAACAGGCACCTAGTCCTTTTCTTTGCTCGGATATTTTAACACCAGAACCTACATGTAGTTACATTTACTTTAATACAGGTTTTCCCTCATCGTAAACCACCTAACTTCCATTATACTACTTCATAAGCTTTTTTGGAAAGCTGAATACTGAAATGAGCATCTAGATTTAGTTGACCATTACTGTATAGGGCTGTCTTGCTAAACTTTGCTTCCTTTTCTTGTTTTAGGAAAGCCTGAAGTACTGTATGATGGGCTCTTTAGTTGATATATGTTCATGGGGTCATGTATATGTGAGGTGATGACATTATACATCCCCCTGGCTGTAATTCTAACCTTACGTTTTCTTCATGTTACTTGTAAATAGCTCCCTATTAGCATTATTTACTATTTTGTCTTCGTATACACTATTTTCCATCCTTGTAGCTACAAATACAACGTGATGTGAATTTATTTTTTATATGCCCTCAAATGCAATACTAAATCTAAAGAATCACTCTTAAGTATTTTTTTGTTGTTCCAGTTTGAGTGTTATTGACTTACCACCATCCTAGTCATTCTGCCATGTCAAATCTAAGCTATATTGTTTGGAAATTAATGGGCTATAGTATTGCTCCTAAGTTTTTTTATTGCGGAGGCTCAAGCTGTTTCATATAGTGGGCTCTAATTATGTCAATGTCTTTTTCGACAGAAACTTGGCTTTTGAAATTGGAAAAGAGTGGAAGGTTAGATCCTAATCCACTTCATCGTTTGTATTGCATGATTTTTTATATGTTCTCCATAGTACCCTGTTCTGTAGTATGATATCCACTTTCTGTCCGGATGGCATGCCATTTCGCGTGTTAGTTCCGTGCTAGATATACATAGTTTTCGGCAAAAAACTGAATAGTGGCCCGCCACTGTCTCTCTTCACAGTAGTATGACATCCAATTTCTGTCTAGATGTTGTTGATTATAACCAATAGTGTTTTACTTGTTCTTCATGGTAGCATGACATCCAATTTCTGTCTAGATGTTGTATATTGGAATCGAAAGTGTTTTGGTTGTTTTTCCTCGAACCTTTTGACTTTATCATCAGTATGTATATACCTTACTGATTGTTGTACCATAATTTCTGTGGCTCTCCAGCTGACAAGACTCTTGAAGTTGTGATTGCTGGTTTGCTATCTCTTAATGCATTTTATTTTGTTAGAAAAGAAGTTCCATCAACTCTTTCTTTTGTTATCTATGCTATAGTGTATTAGTTGTTCCATGCAGTTGGGCTTAAATATCAAACTTTTCTTGTTTTGCAGGACAATGGCTCATCAACGCCAATTGAATCCAAGATAGAACTAGTGCTGGAAATTGTCAAATTTCACATGAAGGTTGATTCCGATTAGATTTTGTGTGTTGCATTTGTTTCATTTTGTTACTTCATCATATAAAAATATTAACTTATGTGAAATATGCTAATCGTTAATTGATAACCAATGGTAATTGTTTAAAATAAACCTAATAGTGATTAATTCTTTGATGGATTGAGATTTTGATGGGTTTTGTTATTGTAGCATATTGCTGAAACTGAAGCTCTGGATCTTTTGATGGAGGTTTGGTGAAACATTTCTGTTTGGATTAATGGATCAGTTTTATGCTTATTGAGATGCAACTGAAGCATGGTATTTCTTTGTACATAGGTTGGATACCTTGAGATGCTTTTAGACGAAAAATATGAAGAATACCTCGCAATGCTATTTCGTCTTGTTGACTCTACCAACTACAAAAGGGCATGCTTGTATTTGACTACTTGTTCTAAGTACGTGAGTGAATTTATGCATTCTCTAATTTATCGAGATTAAACTTGTGACCACTTGTTATTTTGGGGTGGAAACTGGCAGATACCTTTTGACTCCTGACCGTGAGGCCTATGAGGCCACACTTTACATTGCCTTTGGTATGTATGGGAAGTTTAGGGATCTTGCAAGTGCTTTGCGGATTGTGCTTTTGGTCAACGACGACAAGGTAAGTGAATGAACTATGCCTGTGATTTTGAGGTCCGAAATTCAATGGCACTAACATTGATTTCAATGTCTTCTAGTGTTGTGATCAGAGTGTGAAGATTGTATTTGCAGAAACTGAAGATTTCTCCCTGAAGCAGCAACTCGCATTTATGATAGCACGCTATGTGAGTCTCATCCATGCTCACAGATATGCAACAGAAGCAAAATTACCTAATTTTGCCATCGTCTGCTGATCTACAATTCTGATAATTGGGATAGTTTGTATCTATAGATTCCATACTACAGATAGTTTAAATCTTTTAGCAGACTCTTTGAACTTTATTTCCTTTATCAATGAGCTCTTCTTATTGAAGGGTTTAAGCATGGAGATTGATGATGAGATGGTTGCAGATGAAAATGAGAAGAATGCTTTGCAGGAAGTAGTTAATAACACCAAACTGAGTGAGGGGTACCATATGCTTGCGCGGGATATTGGTGTCATGGAGCCAAAATCTCCAGAGGACATATATAAGGTAATTTTTTGTTAGGTTATTTGCGGATTCAGTTTTTAAGCAGTTTGTTAGTTTGTTTAGGCACCGCAGTTAAAAATTCAAAAAGACATGCTCATTTGTTAGGTTCATCTGATTGGCGGTCAAGGTGCCAAAAGCTCCAGCCTTGATTCTGCAAGACAAAATTTGGCCGCAACTTTTGTCAATGCATTTGTGAATGCTGGCTATTGCCAGGTTAGCTCTTATGAACTTCCTCGCCATCTTCAGGGAAAGTAATGATATTAAGATCATATTCTTGTTGCAGGACAAACTCATGACTGCAATTTCAGATTCTTCTGAAAATTTGCTATTCAAGAAGAGCGAACTTGGGAAAACCAGTGCAGTAGCTAGTCTGGTACTGATATAATTCTATTTCTATTAAATGCACCTTTTAGATTACTAGACGATACGAGTATTTGATCAGATAACAGTACTAAATACTAACACATCATTTTCAGGGAATGATACATCTATGGGATCATGATTCAGGATTTGCCATACTTGACAAGTACCTGCAGAGCGATGATACTCATGTCGTTGCAGGGGCTTTGTTAGGTATAGGAATTGTCTCTTGTGGTGTGAAGAATGACTATGATCCTGTATGTGCCACCCTACCCTACTCCATCCATCCTCTTGCTCTTCTAATACAAGTCTTCTGCTGTAATAACCTCATGTTATGCAGGCACTTGCTCTTATTTCTGGGTATAGCACGAGTGCAGCATCAATTACACGTATCGGTGCAATCTTGGGCCTTGGTATTGCTTATGCTGGGTCCCGGAAAGACAAGGTTAAATCCATACATTCCCCTATACCTGAAATACCCTTATTATCTTGCATTGATATAGTTTCCGAATTTTCAGCTTAAATCGTTGTTCTTAATTACCTTGAGTGACTCCCAAGCACCTTTGGTGGACTTAGTGTTCTCCGCCATCTCCTTGGGATTGGTGTTTGTTGGTTCCTGCAATGAAGAGATTGCACAGTCAATCATATCTGTCTTGAAAAATCTTATTAAAGCAGAGCTTGCAGAGCCCATTATTCGTCTGCTTCCAGTTTCCATTGGCCTTCTATATCTTGGAAAACAGGTAATTTTGTTGTTCCTCAGTAAGATTCACAGCTTCCTGTACATTTTTTTTTCTTGTTTCGGAGCATGGAATAATTTTAAAACATGTATTCTATGTTTCGGTGCCTGCCCTTATAGTTGTGGACACCCTTTGATGATATATCTTAAACCCATGCTTTGGCTGGTTTCTCTCCATTGTTATAAAATGGGTTCATCTGCTGATGTGATTTATATTTAAATACCTTTTATTTTGAATGTGGCTGCATGTGCACAGGCTTATGAATTTTTCCTATTCAATTTGTTGATCTTAACAACACTGTATCAGGAGGGGCCGAAGGCTAACGTTGTTAAGGTTTCTGAAACATTTGATGAAATAATGAAGGAGGTTTCTAAAACATTTGATGAAATAATGAAGGACTATTGGGATGTAACTCTTATGTCTTTGGCATATGCTGGGACAGGGAATGTGCTTAAGGTAACTTACCTTCAAAAGATACATGAATTGCAGAGAGATTGTATGATACTGAAAACTTCAATGCGTAGCTGTTCTTAATGAACTATGCCATTTGATTTTTCAGGTTCAGGAGCTCCTTAGTATCTGCTCAAAAAAGGAAGGTGGAAGTCACCAAGGGCCAGCAGTACTTGGAATTGCTCTTATTGCCATGGCTGAAGAATTAGGAGTTGAAATGGCTGTACGGTCCCTTGAGCAACTTTTAAAGTATGGTGATTATAATATTAGAAGAGCGGTTCCTCTTGCTCTTGGCATGCTCTACACATCCAATCCAAAGGTACTCCTATATTTTATATAAGTTTCGCTTGTCTTCTGTAACATTAAATGGGAACAAATCAAACTTTTGCCATATTAATAGCCCTTCCAAATGCACCATGAAATTAAATGGAAACATTTCTTGGGTTGGAGGATGGATCACAGTCCCACAAGATGGAGCATTTGCATCTCTGTACTGTTGCACACATATTTGTAATATATTAATAGCAGTGGAAGCACAATAGGCTAAGAACATGCATGACTGTTAGTTTTTCATCTGTTGCAAAACCATCCGTTTCGGTCTGAATGTGCTTGAAGAACATGCTTTGTTAGACACTTATTTGGTCTTACTTGGCTTATTGGCAACAACATGCTTTGCTGCTTCTTATTTGATTCTAGCTCACTGAGTGCCCGCAGTTATGGTAATAATGTACATAGGTTGCATCTTCCAGATCTCTAGTTTCATACTGTCTGCCTATCATAATTAATGTAAATAGATTGTATCTTCCAGATGTCTAGTTTCATACTGTCTGCATATCATGTAGGTAGACGTTGTGGACACACTGAGTAGACTGAGCCATGATGCGGACGGTCAAGTAATGATGGTTAGTAACTTTGTCACAATATAACATATTGATTCTTCTTATTGCTCAGATTACATACTTGACCAAATCACTACATGCAGGCTGCAACCATCTCACTGGGTTTGATAGGTGCTGGTACAAACAACGCACGTATAGCCGAGTTGCTGCGTAACCTCTCAAGTCAGGAACATGGCGTTTACCTGTTTTGTGTAAGTTCAAACCTACAGCAAAAAACATTATATCCTTGTTCTTTAGGTTTCAGATTAGTTAATTTGATTTGATTTCAGGTGAGGATTGCCCAGGGTCTTGTTCACCTTGGGAAGGGATTGCTGACACTTGCCCCATACCACTCTGACCGGCTACTTCTATCCCCGTGAGTAATGTGTCCGGTAGGATTTCCCTTTGGTTTTACTGGAATCATCACAATTTAAAAAGATTTTGTGTTGTCACTTTTCAGCGTAGCACTAGCTGGGCTAGTAACCGTTCTGCACGCATGCCTTAACATGCAATCCACCATCCTCGGAGAGCATCCCTACATGCTGTACATCCTTGCCCTTGCTATGCAGGTATGTATCTCCAACTAAGGACTCAGTGGTAGGGTTAAAGAAGAATCACACACGATTTGAAATGTGTGTTTCTCTGCTGGGAACAGCCTAGGATGTTACTGACTCTGGATGAGGATCTCAAGCCCCTCCCTGTGCCTGTTCATGTCGGCCAAGCAGTCGACATGGTCGGTCAGGCGGGAAGTCCCAGGACCATCACTGGCTTCCAGACGCACAACACGCCTGTACTGCTCGCTGCAGGGGAGCGAGCTGAGCTAGCAACTGAAAAGTAATTACAGAACATATTGGACATGAATTTTATGTTCAGTAACTTGATTCTTCCTCGAGCTTACTGCTGTTCCTGTGTGTGTAGATATATTCCGCTGACACCAGTTCTTGAGGGCTTTGTGATCCTGAGGAAGAACCCAGAGCATCATGAAGATTGAGAGATTGGTGCGATGCAAGCATAAGCGGATGGAGTGTCATGAACAGGCTTGGTCAACATCTAACTGTCACACAAGGGACAATGACTACTGTGAAAGAGGCTGCAAATATTCCTTGTAACAGAGTACAGGTCTTACAGGGGTCAATACAAAGAGTAGAATAGAGTTAGGGGTCAATGTATGTACAGAGAGGGAGAATTGGGTCGGAATAGCAGAATTCAGAAAGAGTAGAAGCAACTTTGTCGGAAGGGGGAGGGAACAGAAATAGTGGGTGTGACTAAAAGCTGCACAGCGTAGCCTCAAATTTTGTGTTTTTACTCGCCGGACTGTTTCCCAGAACAAAAAACTGGCCATATTCCTTAACATGTGTATAGTCTTTTGAGATGCATATAATAGACATACTCAATTGTCTACTTGTCTGATCTTTACATCAAATATCCCTTTTAACAAGTCATTCATAATGTATGTACAATGCTAAGGAGTCGCAAATGTTCAAGTTTTCACACCCATTTGTTGCAAAAGCAAACATAATCTATAGATGGATAAACTTGCATTCTGTAAGAAAAAGCTAGTAGTGCACTGCCAAGACGTGACTATCTGTCATTCACGACTTCATTGCTGATGGAGGTACTTTCTGTAGATTGATTCATGACTTCACTGGTGATATCATCATACCCAGAAATAATCTATCAACGGAAGCACTGCAACCTTGACAGGTGGTGTTTCTGGCCAAGTACTGAAATGTCAGCAAAGCTATGGAAGGAGGAACTCTGAGGGTGAAAGAAAACTGAAGATTAATGTTAGTTACCTGGCTCAACTGGAATGTATCTAAGCACATCATTCAGAACAAAATAGCCTCCTTTTTGTGGAGCAAGGAAGAACGACTGAGTAAATCTACGCTTCATGGCATCAGGGACAGTGAAGGACCCACTAACTAAAACGAGCACACCGCCCTCGTGGGATGGCTGAGAATCTACATTGTCTATCTGCATCGAACATCCCTTGAGGTATGTAGATACAAAGTGTTTATTGATATCCTGGTTAAGCACACAAAAAACAAATCGATTAGAACCAATCAAGTGACTATAGCCCTTAACTGAGCAACCACGTATTAGACAAATAAGAGAGACAAGTGTTGGGAAGAATTCTACTGCCTTCAACATGGCACATAATCTCTTGCTACAAATGATGTTGTATCACAAGGTTGTGCTTGCATGGATGCTGCATAATAAGATCACATAGAAACCATATTGGCATGCACATCCTTTAGCTAACGATGTCCATGGATCACATTTCATCACGTACGGCCTATACATTTGATTCTTAGCATAATCCCACTACTACTAAATGCTTAATTTACAACCAAAATGGAAAGCTCATACAATGCCGCTGCTGCGCTGCAGAGAACTTACACGCATTGTGGTTATAGATGTCAATGTACCATCAGAATGTGGCTTCCGACCAAGAATACTTTCATCATGATAGAATTTATGGACATCCTCTGGTGACTCATTCAGAATTTTGTAGTAGTGTTGAGCAAATGCATTTCCAATCTGTAAGCAAAGCCAATCCTGATCAACAGTACTCTTTTATTTGCAGAGTAATAATAACTAATATGGAGAAAATCACTACCACATGGGGATGGGGAAGAACACCACCCACAGAATTCCCAGCTTGCTTAGCCATTGCTGCATAAGGAATATCTCCGATTAGTATCTTTTGAGGCGAATGACTTGTGAGAATGTAGAATACAAAATTGCTGCCAGAAAGGAAAATGTTTGAAATTCAGAAGCGAAACATTAATATAGTACCTAACAACATGAACAAACTAGACATCGAAACATCCGCCACATGTGATGCATCTAAGCCTATGGCGCTGCAAAGGACTTGTGTTTGTGTCCCACAGGGTCAAAGCAAGGAAAGAAAAGAAAGAAAAAAAAGGTCTGCAGCTCAGTGGCAGGTGCCGACTGAAACACTCCCACCAAAATTCAGAAACCACATAAGGGTACTACGGGCATGGGCTTCCTACTAAATGGCAGCAGGCTAAATCGTGCAACATTTGCAGCACTGGACTGTCCTGATACTCCAAAGTACCAGCCCAACGACCAACATCAGTTCAGCAGCAACTGACGAGAATCGATCCAGACAGATAATGATCAGAGTTGTACACAAAAACCACATGGACCCAGTTGTACACAGATAACTAGTTTCCCCTCCCGCGGAGAACTAGTTGTACCTTACGAACGGAGTACGGTCGAGCCGGCCGCCGCTGGAGGGGAAACCCTAGCGAGGCGATTCGGAGATGGTGCTGCTGGCAATCGCGGATCTGCGGCGGAGCAGTTGGGCTAGATGGACCGATGAGGCGCGCGCGGGGGCTCCGCGGCCCCACCTACCGGTCCTTTTTTTTCGGGTGTTCTTTTTTTCTTCTTCTTCTGAGGGAATGCCAACATGGTTCGCTTTATTGCCTCGACAAAATGGTTACATCGTTTTTTTTTTTGCGGTTGAAAATGGTTACATCGTTTGCGAGGGCATTTTCAGAAAATAATAATCAAGAGGTCCATCAACCCAATTACAAGAAATCTTATTATCATAAGTGAATTTAGCTAAACTGTGGGCTACCTCGTTCAGCTCCTGCACACAGTGAAGATAATGCACCGAACCTATCATCCCAGCCACGATTCTGCATAAATCGTCGAAGTTTCATTCCAAATCCTTTCCGGAACGAACAAGCAGTAATTACATCCATTCAATTAGACTCAATTTCAATGGAGAGAAACCCCGATGAGTTTGCTACTACCTTCTTTTCGGTTTATAGGACTTATTTCAAAATTTTAGGTTTCCCATTTTATAAGTCTCAATTTGATTGTTTCCATCACATGTTCAGATTTCAAGGTGTATTAAATTATTGCATACAAGTATTAAGAGAAAATTGACTAATGCATGTAATTTATGCATGCATACATGGCAATTAATGCATTGATAAACACAATTTTTTGAGAAAAACGAGCGCATTAATTGAGTGTTTTTGTAAACTACAAAAATTATTCCACTACTCACCATCTACCTTGGCTGGTGAGATATTTGAATTGAGCCCTATAAACCGAAAAGGAGGTAATAGTAACATGCCATTGACTCTGCTGTGTGAGTATATGTGACGTGGGGAATCTGAGAACATGCCGCAGCCAAGAATATACCATGGTCATCTATGATAACAACACCAGGCGATCCTCTTCCCTTAGCATTGACCTTTACTGTTCCATTGGATAGTTTCTACCATTTCAAACCCGTGCGGTCTATAGAAACATTCTTCTCTTTTCTGGATCTTCGGTGGTTTATACATATTGCACGCACAACCATCACACATCTAGCTGCATGAGGAGTTCGATCGTGATGAGTTTGTTGCCATCACATCCACCAGAGTTACCAACAAGGTCATTTTTCTTCTTCTTATTATCGCAGATATGACAACACCAGCACAAACCGGAGTCAAATACGTAAATTCTTGTCAATTGAGAAGACAAATCTTATAAATCCGATGTCAGATTTATCGTCTCCTGGCACGAACACGTTAGTTGCCATCTGATCTCATACATGAATCTTGAAACAAGGATGTGAGCCACGTTATCTTATGGATTCGTTTGCTCCATGCACCTACTATACGAACGGGACATGAGAGGTTTCTCGTCTGTCAGCTTCTCCCCTCTCTCCCTCCCTCAATGTTCTGCACCCACTACTCTCTCCCCACTCTTCTCCTCATGACTATCCCGACCATATGTCGGTGAGTTGCTGCGGCTAGCCCATGAATCCAACTACATCCCTGGCGAACTAGATGGGCGTCTCCAGACCCCACGAGCTCGACAACGCCTCGCTGATCTACGAGGCGCCACTCACACGCTCCACGATGGGGGGGGGGGGGGTACCTCCTCCGCAGTGTCTAATCTATCTTCATTGTCCACTGTGCCACTAGATAGGGGACCCGCACTAGTGTGGTGCCCGCCCTCCGCCGTGCGGTCCGGGGAGAGGCTCCAGGCCATGAGACAGTTTCCTTGCCCTACCATGCGTGATGGTGTTGGAGTCTGATACGTCTCTGTCGTATCTACTTTTCCTAACGCTTTTGCTTTTGTTTTGGACTCTAATTTGCATGATTTGAATGAAACTAACCCGGACTGACGCTGTTTTTCAGCAGAACTACCATGGTGTTGTTTTTGTGCAGAAATAAAAGTTCTCGGAATTGGACAAAACTTTTTGGAGATTTATTTCAGAATAAAAGAAAAATACTGGAACCAAGAACCACCGGAGGGGGGGGGGGGTGCCCTGGCTGGCCACGATACACCAGGGCGCGCCACCCCCTCCAGGCGCGCCCTGGTGAGTTGTGGGGCCCTCGTGCCCCCCCGACCCTAATTCCAACGCTATAAATTTCTATTTTTGGAGAAAAAAATAGGAAAGGAAGTTTCATCGTGTTTAACAGTACGGAGCCGCCGCCGCCTCCTGTTCTTCATCGGGAGGCCAGATCTAGAGTCCGTTCGAGGCTCCGGAGAGGGGAATCTTCGGTCTTTGTCATCACCAACCCTCCTTCATCACCAATTCCATGATGCTCCCCACCGGGAGTGAGTAATTTCTTCATAGGCTCGCTGATCGGTGAGGAGTTGGATGAGATTCATCATGTAATCGAATTAGTTTTGTTAGGGCTTGATCCCTAGTATCCACTATGTTCTGAGATTGATGTTTCTATGACTTTGCTATGCTTAATGCTTGTCACTAGGACCCGAGTGCCATGATTTCAGATCTGAACCGTTTATGTTTTCACCATTATATCTATGTTCTAGATCCGATCTTGCTAGTCATATGCACCTACTACGTGTTATGATCCGTAAACCCCAGGGTGACAGTAATTGGGATACTTTCCGATGATGACCGTAGTTTGAGGAGTTCATGTATTCACTATGTGTTAATGCTTTGTTCCGGTTCTCTATTAAAAGGAGGCCTTAATATCCCTTAGTTTCCTTATGTACCCCGCTGCCACGGGAGGGTAGGACAAAAGATGTCATGCAAGTTCTTTTCCATAAGCACGTATGACTATTTACGGAATACATGCCTACATTATATTTATGAACTGGAGCTAGTTCTATGTCGCCCTAGGTTATGACTGTTATATGATGAATATCATCCAACGAATTCACCGATCCAATGCCTACGAGTTTTCCACATATTGTTCTTGCTAAGTTACTACTGCTGCTGTTACTATTACACTTGCTACAAAATCATTGCTATCACGGTTACGGTTACTACTACTGTTACCACTGCTATCAAAACTATCATATTAGTGTGCTACTGATCACTGTGCTGCAGATATTTAATCTCCAGGTGTGGTTGAATTGAGAACTCAACTGCTACTTGCAAATATTCTTTGGCTCCCCTTGTGTCGAATCTATAAATTTTGGTTGAATACTCTACCCTCAAAAACTGTTGCGATCCCCTATACTTGTGGGTTATCAAGACCTTTTTCTGGCGCCGTTGCTGGGGAGCATAGCTATATTTGTTGAGTCACTTGGGATTTATATCTATTTATCACTATGAAGAATCTAAAGGATACTAAAACCAAGTCATTCCCTCTAGGACGAGGGGAGGTAAGGAACTGCCATCACACTCTGCACTTGATTCATCTTCTGTTTTGAGTAAACTTGCAACACCACCACATGCTATTAATCCTGGTATGTCGCAAGTTATTGATGATGCTACTTCTACTATGAATGATACTTATGATGATGCCCGTACCTTGCTTGATGATAATGTGCCACTAGGTGAGTTTCTTGATGAACAAATTGCTAGAGCTAAAGAGAATGAAATTACTGAAACCGATGAAGTCCTTGAAACTGAGAATTATGAAACACTATTAGACCTAGCTCTCCTAGATTTGAATTGCCTAAGATACCTGAGGGTTATGTTATGGATGAGGAGATATCTAGAGACTTTCTTGCTTGCAATGATAGAGATGATCTTAAGAAATTATTATGCAAATTGAAAGAGAAATCTTTGAATGCTAGAATGAAATGTGATCCCAAGTTTGCTACTTCACCTATCTTTGTTACTGATAAGGATTATGAATTCTCTATCGACCCAGAGTTAATTACTTTGGTTGAATCTGATCCTTTCCATGGCTATGAAACTGAAACTGTAGTGGCACATCTTACTAAATTAAATGATATAGCCACACTCTTTGCTAATGATGAGAAAATACGCTATTACTATATCCTCAAATTATTTCCATTCTCATTAAAGGGTGATGCTAAGATATGGTACAATACTCTTGCCCCTGGTTGTGTGCGTAGTCCCCAGGAAATGATTTATTACTTCTCTGAAAAATATTTTCCTGCTCATAAGAAACAAGCTGCCTTACAGGAAATATTTAACTTTGCACAAATTGAAGAAGAGAGTCTCCCACAAGCTTGGGGGAAGCTTCTCCAATTGCTTAATGCTTTGCCTGATCATCTACTTAAGAAAAACGAAATACTTGATATCTTCTATAATGGACTAACCGATGCTGCTAGGGACTTCCTAGATAGTTGTGCTGGTTGTGTTTTCAGGGAACGAACTATTGAACAAGATGAGGAATTATTGAATAATATATTGAAGAATTATGATGATTGGACTCTTCCTGAACCACTGCCTAAACCCACTCCGAAGAAGAGGGGTATCTTATATCTCAGTCCTGAAGCTATGCAAGAGGCAAAGAAATGCATGAAGGAAAAAGGTATTAAAGTTGAGGATGTTAAAAATTTACCACCTATTTAAGAAATACATGGACTTGACACACCACCCCCACAGGTGGTAGAGGTAAACTCTTTAATGAAATTTGATGAAGGTGACATCCCTTATAATAAACATCCTAGACAATGCTTATATGAATTTGATAACTACATTAGGAAACAAGATCACTTCAATGCAATGTTATGAAACAATTGAAATATAATTCTGATATG
The DNA here is from genome assembly GCA_011799875.1 of Thinopyrum elongatum. Classification (NCBI taxonomy): domain Eukaryota; kingdom Viridiplantae; phylum Streptophyta; class Magnoliopsida; order Poales; family Poaceae; genus Thinopyrum; species Thinopyrum elongatum. The sequence goes on from CM022303.1 coordinate 564,899,116, forward strand.
ATTGCTCGCTTGAGTGACTTGTTATTTAGAATCACTAATGATGTTAGAGGTGTAGGAAAACATGCCTCTATGGTTCAAACCCAGCTAGAACAAGTTGCTAAATCTGAAAGAGAATTGCTAAATGAAATGAATAATAATATGAATGATTTTGCTGTTAGAGTAGCAACTAGAGGAGGCAAAATGACTCAGGAACCACTTTATCCTGAGGGACACCCTAAAAGAATTGAACAAGACTCTCAAAGACTTAATACTGATGCACCTAGTCCTACTAAAAAGAAAAAGAAGAAGAAAAATGATAGGACTTTGCATACCTCTAGTGAACCTGAGAAAGAAAAACCTTCTGAAGATAACAATGATGTTTCTATTTCTGATGCTGAAACTCAATCTGGTAATGAACATTCACCTAGTGATAATTAAAATGATAATGATGATGTTCATGAAGACACTCAACCAGACAATGATAAAGAACCAGATAATGAAGTTGAGATAGAACCTGCTGTTGATCTTGATAACCCATAACCTAAACATAAAAGATATGATAAGAGAGACTTTGTTGCTAGAAAACATGGAAAAGAGAGCCATGGGTTCAGAAGCCCATGCCCTTTCCACCTAAACCATCCAAGAAAAAGGATGATGAAGAATTTGAACGCTTTGCTGAAATGATTAGGCCAGTCTTTTTGCGTACTCGCTTGACTGATATTTTAAAGATGGCCCCTTATGCAAAATATATGAAAGACATCATCACTAATAAAAGAAAAATACCTGAAGCTGAAATCTCCATCATGCTTGCTAATTATTCTTTAAGGATTGAGTACCTAAAAAACTTGGAGATCCAGGAATACCAACTATACCTTGCTCCATCAAAAGAAATGATGTCAAAACGGCTTTGTGTGATTTAGGAGCTGGTGTTAGTGTTATGACTTTCTCTTTATATAAAAGACTTGATTTGTATAAACTCACACCTACTGAAATATCTTTGCAAATGGCTGACAAATCAACTGCCATACCTATCGGTATTTGTGAGGATGTGCCCGTTGTTGCAAATGTTACTATCTTAACAGACTTTGTTATACTTGAGATGCCCGAGGACGACAACATGTCGATTATCCTTGGTAGACCCTTTTTGAATACTGCAGGGGCTGTTATTAATTGCAATAAAAGCAATGTCACTTTTCATATCAATGGCAATGAGCATACGGTGCACTTTCCGAAGAAACAATTCCAAGTGAATGGTATTAATGTTATTGAAAAATCTCCGACACTCACTATTGAAAGTTTTTAACTACCTCTACCTACTGCCAAAAAGAAATATGACATACTTATTGTTGGGGATATTCACATCCCCGTTGAGGTAACTTAGTGTTTTACGAAAGTTCTTCGATTTCATGCTAATAGAAAGTGGTTGTTAATAAGACTTGATCAACCTTATTAATGGATCATTTTTGAGAGGTATGAAGTTGATGAATTTAGTAAGCACAACATTCTATCCCTACCTTTTTATTTTTAGTTTTTCTTAGTTAAATAAAATAAAATACCATGTTTATCCTGTTTTCTGAATTTTTCGTGCAATAAAAATGACCCAAAAATAAAAGTTCTCAGAATGCCTTGAAATTTTAACACGATTTTTTTCTGGATATTTTTGAATTTTTGGTACAAATAACATCAGAGGTGGGGTGCCCCTGGTGTCCACAAGACACCAGGGCGCGCCAGCAACCCCAGGCGCGCCCTGGTAGGTTGTGGGCCACATGTCATACACTGTATTACTCTTAGAGTTATTTTAAACAGTGGGTTAATTAATTGGGGGGTGGACCCACTTGCCAGCAACTATTAGTGGCGCAATTAGTAGCTAAACTAATTAGCTGCCACACGGGGCCCATGGGTCAGTGACCCGGGCAGTGATTTAACCCACCGGCGCTCGGCGGCGGTTACAGAGGGCGGCGGAGAGGCTCCGGCCGGCTGGCGCTGGCGGCCATTGGGGGCGCGGGCGGGCGCGTTGGAGAGCCCGCGATGTGGCGCGTTAGATGGGGGCAGCGGTAGGTGCGGAGGCGGCCCGCAGGGACGTCGGCGTCGAGCGGAGCGGCGCCGGGGGCTCGGTTGGTAGCGGGCGCGGCCAGACGAGGGCGAGCGCGCGCGGCGAGGTGAGCACGGGGTGGCTCAGGATGCGGCCTGGACGAGACAGGCGCGGGCAGGACGGAGGCGTGCGGGGCGCGGGATGCGGTGAGTGCGGCCAGCAGTGGGGGAAGCGGGCGCGGGCGCGAGCGCAGCAACAAGGGGGCGCGGCGGGGCTTTGGCCACAGCAGGTGCGAGCGCAGGGAGCGAACTACGGGGCATCAGGGAAGAAAGGGAAGAGGGAGGGGCTCACTGAGAGCCGTAGGGGATGGCAGCGGGCTCGAGAGGGTCGAGGTGGCCGGAGACGATGACAAGAGCAGCGGCGTCCGAGGAGGGAGACGACTCGGGAAGGCGTCGTGGGGTGCAATCCGGCTCGCGCGAATTGGCAGATGGGACGAGAAGGTCGAGGCGGGGCGTGGGGGCTCGTTGGCATGGTGAGGGCCAGCCGGTGGCCGCGGTGGAGCGAGGTCATCGGCGACGACCACGTGCGGTGAGGCGGAGCGAGAGATAGGCTCATGTGGGGGAGGGAAGGAGAGGAGCGAGGGGGGGGGGAATGAAGCGAGTGCTGAGAAATATCTGCGAGGGGGGAGGGCCTCGGTGGCGGCCTTATCCTCCTGGCCAACGCCGGTGAGGGGGTCAGGCGACGACGAGCGCGCGCGGGCGCTCGGTCGGACGTGCCCGAGGAACAGGGAAGAGGGGCGAGGGGTTTGAGTGGGCCGGCTGGGCTGACTGGGCCTGCCCAGCGGCTAAGGCCCAGGCAGAGGGGGCTTTTCTCTTTTTCCCTTTTGCCTTTTCTTTTCTTTTAAAACTTTTCTATTTTTCTTATTTCTTTTTAAACAAAATTAGTTTTATAAAATACCAAACTTGCACCTAAGATATTATTATAAATTAGGCTACTGCCACAATTAGTTTGCTAGTTAAATAAATTAGTTTAGCATTTTTATAAATTAAAAAGCATTTAAATAATAGTTCTAGCCACTGTTTTAATTAGTTTGAGGCATTTAAACACTTTGTAAAAAGTTGGTTTCACTAGCAAAATTAGTTATGGAATATTTGCCACATGATGAACATTTTAGTTTTTGGAAATTTTATTTTTGACTTTATTTTAAAACTGAAAAAGGCTTTGAGTTTTATCAAGTGGCAATTTGGCTTAGTTAAACCTGATCACATGGAATCATTAGGGGAGATTACTGTAGCTTGACACTAGGGGTGTTACACCTGGCAACAACATTGATATGTACCTAAGGCCATTAGTTGAATTTTTTTTACAGTTGTGGGATATAAAAGATGTACGTGTGTGGGATGAGCATAAACAGGAGGAATTTGACCTACGAGCATTGCTATTTGTAACCATCAATGATTGGCCTGCTCTTAGTAACCTTTCAGGACAGACAAACAAGGGATACAATACATACACACACTGTTTAGATGAGACTGAAAGTATATATTTGGATAAATGTAAGAAGAATGTGTACCTGGGACATTGTCGATTTCTTCCGATCAGGCATCTCTTAAGAAAGAAAGGCAAGAATTTCAAAGGTGAGGCAGATCATCGGAAGAAGCCTGACCACCGTACTGGTGATCATATACTTGATATGGTCAAGGATTTAAAAGTAATCTTTGGAAAGGGTCATGGCGGACAATCTGTTCCAAATGACGCTGACGGACACGCACCCATGTGGAAGAAGAAATCTATATTTTGGGACCTACCCTATTGGAAAGTCCTAGAGGTCCGCTCTGCAATCGACGTGATGCATGTGACGAAGAATCTTTGCGTGAACCTGCTAGGCTTCATGGGCGTGTATGGGAAGACAAAAGATACACTGGAGGCACGGGAGGACCAACAACGTATGAACGAAAAAGATGGCAATGCATCCAAAGCAGTATCAAGGTCCTGCCAGCTACGCTCTTACCAAAGAAGAGAAGGAAATATTTTTTGAATGCCTGCTCAGTATGAAGGTCACGTCTGGCTTCTCGTCGAATATAAAGGGAATAATAAATATGGCAGAGAAAAATTCCAAAACCTAAAGTCTCATGACTGCCACATGATTATGACGCAATTACTTCCGGCTGCATTGAGGGGGCTTCTACCGGAAAATGTTCGATTAGCCATTGTTAAGTATGTGCATTTCTTAATGCAATTTCTCAGAAGGTAATCGATCCAGAAATCCTACCAAGGTTACAGAATGATTTGGTCCAATGTCTTGTCAGTTTCGAGTTGGTGTTCCCACCATCCTTCTTCAATATTATGACGCACGCCCTAGTTCACCTAGTCGAAGAGATTACCATTCTGGGTCATGTATTTCTACATAATATGTTCCCCTTTGAGAGGTTCATGGGAGTCTTAAAGAAATATGTTCATAACCGTGCTAGGCCAGAAGGAAGCATCTCCAAGGGCCATGAAATAGAGGAGGTTATTGAGTTTTGTGTTGACTTTATTCCTGACCTTAAGCCGATTGGTGTTCCTGAATCGCGGCATGAGGGGAGACTGAGTGGAAAAGTCACACTAGGAAAGGATTCAGTAATATGTATGGACGGGCATTCTTTCACTCAAGCACACTACACAGTTCTACAAAATTTCACTTTGGTGGCTCCGCATATCGAGGAACACATGGATATTGTACGCTCCAAGAACCTGGAGCAGTCTGACCCCTGGATTAAACGTGCACACATGGCGACTTTCGGCGGTTGGTTGCAAACACATCTCATGAATGACACCACTGTTGGAGATGAGCTTTACTTGTTGGCCAAGTCACCATCTTCGACTATATTGACTTTCAAAGGGTACGAGATAAATGGGAATACATTTTACACGATCGCCCAAAATAAAAAGAGCACCAACCAAAACAGTGGTGTCCGCTTTGATGCAACAAACAACAATAGGAAAAAGGACACATATTATGGTTACATAGAGGAGATATGGGAACTTGACTATGGACCTTCTTTTAAGGTCCCTTTGTTTCGGTGCAAATGGGTCAATATGACATAAGGTGGGGTAAAGGTATACCCGTAGTACGGAATGACAACAGTGGATCTCAACAATCTTGGGTACACAGATGAACCATTCGTCCTAGCCAATGATGTGGCGCAGGTTTTCTATGTGAAGGACATGTCTACCAAACCGAGAAAAAGAAAAAAATAAGGAAGCGAATACATCATTGATACGTCTCCGTTGTATCTATAATTTTTGATTGTTTCATGCCAATATTATACAACTTTCACATACCTTTGGCAACATTTTATATGATTTATTGGACTAACCTATTGATCCAGTGCCCAGTGCCAGTTCCTGTTTATTGCATGTTTTTTGTTTCACAGAATATCCATATCAAACAAAGTCCAAACGCGTTAAAAATTTACGGAGAATTATTTCGGAATATTTGTGATTTTTGGGAGGTGGAATCAACGCAAACAGGGGCCCACAACCACCACAAGACACCTGGGCGTGCCAGGCAGCCCAGGCGCATGGTGGTGGGTTGTGCCCTCCTCGTAAGTCGGTTGGAGCTCTACTTCGGGCGCAAGGAAGCTTATATCCGAAAAAAAATCGTGTTAAAATCTCAGCGCAATAGGAGTTACGGATCTCCGGATATGTAAGAAATGGTTTTAGGCCAGATCTGGAGAGCGCGAAACAGAAGAGAACAGAGAGGGAGATCCAATCTCGGAGGGGCTCCCTCCCCTCCGCCGCCATGGAGGCCATGGACCAGAGGGGGAACTCTCCTCCCATCTAGGGGGGAGGCCAAGGAAGAAGAAGAAGGAGGGGGGATCTCTTGTAACACCCCCTTGTAATAAGCTCTGTGACACTCTGTTAAAACTGCCAAGTCATGATCATTTGCAGTGCCAAGTCATATGGGTTAATGATCCAATTCAAATTCGCATCTAAAAATCAACTCAAATTCAAAAGTGGATTATAAAGTTGATCAAACACTGTTGGGAAAATGTTCATTAAATGGCAAATAATCCAGGAACATTTGTAAAATCATCATCAATAAAGTTGGAGTTAGATAACTGACTCTAACTTAATGAAACAGCACCTAAACAGAATATTCAAATCCTTTTAAAATCATTTCAAACACAAATGAACTCCAAATCTGCCCAAACCACTTTTGGGTGGGAGATAATATTGCTTTGCAAAATTTGGGCCAACTCCCACATTTTACAAAAGAGCACAAGTGGCATAATCATTTTGAAACAGAAAAAGAATAAAAGAAAAGGAAGAAGAGAAATAAGAAAAGGGAAAAAACGCTACTGTTGGCTGGGCCTAAGTGCACAGTGTGCAGCCTAGTCCAACAGCGGCCCACCTCACCTCCCTCCTCGTGCGTGTCGGCGCGCCCCTGGCCGCGCGTGCCCGCGCCAGCCGGGCGGCGACACGCCGACGGCCACCGACGCCACCGACAGCCGCGAGGAGATAAGGGCGAGGCCCGTGCATCTCCCCTGGACCCCTCGCTCACTTCCTCTCTCTCTCCCTCGCTCGCTCCGCCCTCGCTCCCTCCCAGATCCGGCCACCGAGCGTCGTCGCCGCCGCGTTCTTGACGTTGCCGCGGCCACCGGCTACCCTTCGTCAAGCCGACTAGCCAGCGAGCTCCGCCCCGCTCCTCTCCATCGCCTGGTGTCCTCCGTTCGAGCTGGGGTGCAGCGAAGGCGGTGGATCGAGCTCCTCCTTATCTTCGGCATCTCCGGCGATCTCCGGCGTCCCCGACCCTCTGCGGCTACTAAACCTCGCACCGGCCACCGTGTGCCACTACGTGAGCACCCCTGCCTCCCCTCTCTCCTCCCTGAGCTTGTTCCTGAGCTCTAGCCGCCGTCGCTAATAGTGCCCGAGCGCAGCTCCGCCGTGGGGCTCGCCGTCGCCGTTTCTGTCATTGCCATGGCTCTCTGAGCTCGTCATCGAGCTCAGGGCGTCGCGTAGGTGCCGCCAGTGACGTCCACTTCTCTCCCCGTAGCCGCTAGCGCCGAACCCGATGGAGCCCGAGCTCCGGCGACTGCTCCGCCGCTCGCCGTCGCTCATTCCGGTTGTTACCGACCGCGCCGCCGCCACGGTTGGATGCGGCGTGCCCTCCGCATTCGAACGAGCCGCCCCGCGCTCATTTTGGCCCCCTGTGGCCGAAACCCGCCGCTCGCCCGAGCCCTCCGCCGCATTCTCGCGCCGGCCGGCGTTTAAACGCCGGCCGGCCGACGTGGCATACCTGGGCCCAGCCCTGAGTCACTGACCCGTGGGCCCCCAGCGCCCTTTTGACCGCGTTGACCTCAGTCAACGCGCTGACGATGTGGTCCTGTGTCACTGACACGCGGGCCCCACCGCAAATATTAGTTAATAAAAACATTTTTATAAATAAAACCTGTTTAGTAAATTAAATGAGCCACTGACATGTGGGGCCCACTCCCCTAATTAATCAAATTAGATTAGTTTAATTCACTGTTAAGTAACAGAGGCTGACATGTGGGTCCCACTGGACCCACATGTCATAATTGACCGGGTCAGCCGGCTGTTGACCTGCTGACATCAGCAATACATCATGCTGACGTCATAACCCATTTTTTGTAAATAAAATAAATTCCAGAAATTCAAATAAACTTTGAAAATTAATAACTTTTAAACCGTAGCTCGGATCGAAAAAGTTAAAACGTGAAAGTTGCTCAGAACGACGAGCCGAGTTTGATCGTGCCGTCTGTTTCTCCATCGGAACCCCCTACGTAGAAGAACTCGTAACTCCGGGCCCGAATCCGGCAGATGAATAGTGCACACACATCGGATATTAAATCCCAGAATAATTCTAAAAATAACTAAAATGACTTAGATGCATATTTAGGCAACCCTGCACTGCATCATAGCATCACACGCACCATATTGCATTTGTTTGCATTATGTTTACCTGTTTCTTCTCCCTCTTCTCTCTCGGTAGACCCCGATGTTGACGTAGCTCCCGAGGCAGACGCAGCTCAAGAGTACGACTACGTCCCCGACGACACCACCGACGACCTTGCCCTTGCCCCAGAGCAAACAGGCAAGCACCCCCATTTTGAGCATGCCTATATCGCCTATTCTCTTCTCTCTTATGCTTGCATTAGAACTGCTACTGCTACTGTTTTCCTATATCTGCTGCATAGCCTGATTATTGTACCCTGCCTTGTTACCTTACTGGTTATCCTAGACTGATTAGTATAGGCTGGGTAAAGACACGACAGAGACCCCCACTTGATCCCGACTGCCCTGCTGGATATCAGAAGACCCGATCATCGGGATTGAAGACTAGACCCTGGCACCGCACATCACTTCTCCCTATGTTGCCCGACACTGCTGGGTTACCGTCGAGTGCCGAGGGTGATACCTCGTCAGCACTTCTGATGTTAACCTTGTAGGTTAGTTACTCGGTCGTGATAAGCGAGGGTGATTCCTCCTACACCACCCCCGATAACGACATCATCGCGCAACCTCTCAAGTGTGGACCTCGAGGGTGATTCCTCCTTCGTTCACCTTGATGATAACATCGAGCGGGAATTCCATCGAGGGTGATTCCTCAGGGTTCCCTTCGGTGTCAGACACACAGGTACTGTTGATGAGTTGTATTGCACTAAACCATGATACTAAAGACGGGTCGGCCCTGAGGGGTACCCGCGCGAGCTTAACGCGAAGTGATGTGGAGTCGGGTTGACCTGGATGGTGCCCGCGAGATAACTACGAGGCGTGGCCGGGCATTCTTAGCCCTTGCCGCAAGTCCTCGAGACGGGGCGATGGGGTCACATCGATCGTGAGTCTCTGCTCGTTTCCGCGCGCTCCTAATCCACTACGGTTTGGATATTTGATCCGAGGGGCCTCTGGCCCGATAGCACTAACCATCACGTGGGCATAGTATGGGCGTTCTGCGTCGTATACTTCAGCCGGAGCTTAATGGACGTCAGCGACTGATGCGGCACACACTGGGTTGGACTGGGAATGCAACCGCGCTTGTATAAGGGGTTGCTAGGTCTGCTCACCGGCGGTGCACGTAACGTGCAGGAGTTCCCGGGGCGATGGCCCAAGACCCCTGGGGGCATATGTTAGTCCGGCGTGCTGACCTCTTTGTTAAGTATTTGGTCGGGTTGCGGCGTGTTGCTTAGCTGAGGTCGGGCATGACCCAGAAAAGTGTGTCCGGCCAGAGTTAAGTGAGCGTGGTGGGTAAGTTGGTGCACCCCTGCAGGGAAGAAATTTCTATCGATAGCCTGTCCTACGGTAACGGACACTCGGAGTTGTATCCCGATCGGTACAACTAGAACATGTGATGAGAACTGGATAGTACGGCTCTGTGATTGCTTTCTCGCAGGGAGTCGAGAAAGGATCTCAGGTCGAGGTTGATGATATTACTACTACTTTACATTATGTTGATCTGCTCTCTTCTATTGCTGCAAGACTGACGAAGATTGATGAAGATGCTAGTCTTCGATAGGACTAGGCTTTCCCCCTCTATTCTGGCATTTCTATAGCCCAGTCCACATATACAGCCCCCTTTGAAAATGATGCATATGTAGTGTAGATCCTTGCTTGCTGAGTACTTCGGATGAGTACTCACGTTTGCTTTATTTTCTTTTTCCCCATATTCCATTTGATGCCACCAGACGACGGAGCCCCTGAGCCAGACGCCCCAGCCGACGACCAGTACTACTACCCGCCTGGCGAGTACTACTACTACGAGGAGCCGACTGACGACCAGGAGTAGGATCAGAGGGTCCAGGGCAGGAGGCCTACGCCTTTCGATCGTAGCTTTTATTTTACCCCGCCTCTGTGAAGGCCTATTTCTCTCTCTGTAATATATCTGTACCCAGATATCTGATGCTTCCGCTGACGCTTTTATGCCATCGAGCTATGTATTCGAGCCCTCGAGGCCCTGGCTTGTAATATAAAGCTTGTATGACTTTATTTATGTTTTAGAGTTGTGTTGTGATATCTTCAAGTGAGTCCTTAGGCTTGATCGTGCGCATTTGCGTGTATGGTTAGTGCACGATTAAGCCGGGGTCGTCACAGGTTGGTATCAGAGCCGACTGCCTCTAGGTATCCCCCTTCCCAATTCCTTGGCCGAAGTTGAGTCTAGTGGTCAAAAACTATTTTACTAACTTGGCTGTGTGGCTTACGGGCCCACGTCGCCAACTGGGTGGTATTAGGATCTTTTATTCCTCGTCTTTACTCTGGGACTCTAATCTCTCATCTATTCGGGTTTAATAAAATTTACTAACACCGACATTTAGGTTCTCGTTAATTCTATCCACCCGGAGAGCTGGATTCAGTGCGATTTCCCTGACGTTGATCTGATTAGTCTGATAATCATTTTCCTTTCCATTGTTTTGTTTAACCTTTCCTTCCGAGAACGGTTATAATTCTCATTGTCTTATGACAACCCTGAATCTCTCTGTTTCAGATGGATCGACTGTTTCCACCGCGGCCTACGACCCAGCTTGTGCATCGCACTTGGGCTCGTGACGCCCCTGGATTTCCAGCTGTTCTGATCGCCCTCCTGAGTAGACTGGGTTACCGCTGGTATCCCGAGTACATGGTCTATGAGGTTTACCGCGAGTTCAATCAGGAACAGTATTATGCTGAAGTTCGGATCTATGATCAGCAGAACAACTCAGACACCGAGCTACACCTTTTCCACGGTATAGGCGTGACGATTGAGATGGCAGTACATGATGCCGCCTACTCTGCTGTCGCACGTCTCCGAGGAGAGCACGATGCTAACTTGGATGATACTGTGTTTCGTTACATTCCGTATGCACCTGTTGCAGATGCTACTGGATTTTACACAGCTATTTGTGCCCCGTACGAGTCTTGACGCTACGACCCGCAGGTTCTGATTCAGTGCACTCAGGCTCTGGATCGCACTGTTCGGGCTCTTGCCGTCGAGTTGTTCGCCATTCGAGCACGCTACTACAAGGCTATGACATAGTTGCTACCAGCTGTTCGTGCAGGGATACATCCGGAGGATATTCTTTACCCACGCAGGACCGAGATGCCGCCAGGTATTGATTGGCCTGCAGTGGGAGGTCACACGCCTGCACGTGGACCTCTTCTTACAGTTCGAGACCGGGTTCTGCATCAGAGTGCACATGGAGCACAGGATCATGCCGCGACGAACATTCGTCGTCCGCACTTGCAGTTACCCCGTTTCAGTGGTTTTCTCCGACGCTGATGTAGCCTTTGCTATGTCACGCTGTGTACTTCCTTACCGCGTGCCTGCGTGCCGCCTAGTGTGTCTCTAGTTTTTCAATTTGGGCCGTTATGCTGTCCGATTGTAACCGACTGTGTATGGATCTGTATGTCTTAATGACTACTTTTAGCATCTATTGCACTCTTTCAATAATGTCGAGTTACCTCATGTTTATTGTTAAACACTTGCATAAGCTATTGCTGAAATACCCCTGTTGAAATAGCAGGATGGCTGACAACAACCCGCCATCGCCGCCACCACCTGATTACATGGCGGCGGTGATGCAACAGTTTGAACTCAACCGCCAGTTTATGACGGGAATTATGCAGCAATTTCCTCGTCCTGATGCTAATCAACAGCCACCATCCATCACCTTGCCAGAGTTCATGAGGCTCAGTCCATCGTTTTTCCACAACACAGTCAACCCACTAGATGCAGATGACTGGCTGCGTGATATCTCTCATGAGATGGAGTCTGCTGGTGTCGCCGAAGTTAACTATGTCACTTTTGCGACTTATCTTCTGAAGGGTCCCGCAGCTCAATGGTGGGCCACTCACCGACAAACTCTGCCGCCTGGTACTGTTGTCACTTGGGCAGAGTTCAAGATTGCTTTCCGAGCCCGCTACATTCCTGTAGCTGTCATAGCTAGGAAGAAGGCTGAGTTCCGTAGCCTTGTTCAAGGAAACAAGACTGTGGAAGTCTATCAGCGCGAGTTTCTGGACTTATCTCGCTACGCTGAAGAGGACATTCCTACTGATGAACGCAGACAGGAGAAGTTTCATGAAGGACTGCACCATGACATTCAGTTAGCCCTTCTTGTTCAAGATTACCCTGATTTCGCCACCTTGGTGAATAAGGCCATCATGGTTGAAACTGGACTGAAGAAGCATAAGGAAGCGTCCAGACGCACCCGTGAGTCAGGCTCATCTTCGGGCTCGTCTTCCCAGAAGCGACGCATCTGGTTTCCCCAAGGCATGTTCCGTTCAGCAGCTCCTGCGAACAGGCCTTCTTATGCTGCACCACGTCTGCCACCTCCACCACCGAGATAGCCTCTGCCAACTCCAGCACGTCGAGCTCCAGCACCTCGTCCTGACAGCGGACTATGCTTCAAGTGTGGCAAGCCAGGTCACCGTGCTAGAGATTGTTCTCAAAATCAGAATCAACTGGCTCTCCCTTCTGCTGGCCGCGGAATTGGCCGTGGTATTCCTCAACAGCGCAACTATAATGCCAGACCTTCTTATGTCGTGGGCAGTACTACCACGTCAACATGTCCGAAGCTCCAAATCAACCAGATACTGTGATGGGTACACTTCTCGTTAATTCAGTACCTGCATCTGTTTTATTTGATTCAGGAGCATCGCATTCATTTATGTCGGATAAATTCGCACTCATGCATGAAGTTAAATGTGACATGCTACCCCAAAAGATACGAGTAAATACTCCTGCGGGACACTGTCAAACCTCCTTGGTTAGCCCTGATGTTGTGATTAATATCGAAGGGTTAGAGTTCCGAGCATCCCCCATTATTCTCAACTCCTCTAGTATTGATCTTATTTTGGGAATGGATTGGTTGAAGGCCCACTACGCCTCAATCAACTGTGCCACTAAAGTGATACACCTTCTACATCCATCAAATGTCGAACCCCTCTGAATTGGTCAGAAACTGGGGAACGACCTCTTGTTGGACCGGACATTATTCAACATGCCGAAGAACAAGTCAGAATTGTCCGGGAGAATCTCAAAGCAGCTCAAGACCGTCAGAAGAGTAATTATGATCGCAAGCGATGGGGTGTGATCTATCAACCTGGTGATCAAGCTTATCTTCGTGTCACTCCAATGAAGGGCACCCGTCGTTTCGGAATCAAGGGCAAGCTAGCTCCTCGCTATATTGGTCCTTTCCGCATCGTGGCTAGACGTGGACAGGTGGCATACCAATTGGAGTTGCCACCGCAATTCTCCCATATTCATGATGTCTTCCACGTGCCGCAACTCCGTAAATGCTTCAAGGAATCCCCGCACCGTGCAATGGATCATGAGATGCTCGAGCTACAAGATGATCTTTCCTATAAGGAGCATCCGATCCGCATCCTTGACGAAGCTGAATGTCGAACTCGTCAAAAGACGACCAAGTTCCTAAAAGTGCAGTGGTCGAATCACACTGAAGATGAAGCCACTTGGGAACGCGAGGATCATCTTCGGGAAGAATATCTCGGACTCTTTCCTTCTACCTCCTCAATTCTCGGGACGAGAATTTCTTTTAGAGGAGGATCTCTTGTAACACCCCCTTGTAATAAGCTATGTGACACTCTGTTAAAACTGCCAAGTCATGATCATTTGCAGTGCCAAGTCATATGGGTTAATGATCCAATTCAAATTCGCATCTAAAAATCAACTCAAATTCAAAAGTGGATTATAAAGTTGATCAAACACTGTTGGGAAAATGTTCATTAAATGGCAAATAATCCAGGAACATTTGTAAAATCATCATCAATAAAGTTGGAGTTAGATAACTGACTCTAACTTAATGAAACAGCACCTAAACAGAATATTCAAATCCTTTTAAAATCATTTCAAACACAAATGAACTCCAAATCTGCCCAAACCACTTTTGGGTAGGAGATAATATTGCTTTGCAAAATTTGGGCCAACTCCCACATTTTACAAAAGAGCACAAGTGGCATAATCATTTTGAAACAGAAAAAGAATAAAAGAAAAGGAAGAAGAGAAATAAGAAAAGGGAAAAAACGCTACTGTTGGCTGGGCCTAAGTGCACAGTGTGCAGCCCAGTCCAACAGCGGCCCACCTCACCTCCCTCCTCGTGCGTGTCGGCGCGCCCCTGGCCGCGCGCGCCCGCGCCAGCCGGGCGGCGACACGCCGACGGCCACCGACGCCACCGACAGCCGCGAGGAGATAAGGGCGAGGCCCGTGCATCTCCCCTGGACCCCTCGCTCACTTCCTCTCTCTCTCCCTCGCTCGCTCCGCCCTCGCTCCCTCCCAGATCTGGCCACCGAGCGCCGTCGCCGCCGCGTTCTCGACGTTGCCGCGGCCACCGGCCACCCTTCGTCAAGCCGACCAGCCAGCGAGCTCCGCCCCGCTCCTCTCCATCGCCTGGTGTCCTCCGTTCGAGCTGGGGTGCAGCGAAGGCGGTGGATTGAGCTCCTCCTCGTCTTCGGCATCTCCGGCGATCTCCGGCGTCCCCGACCCTCTGCGGCTACTAAACCTCGCACCGGCCATCGTGTGCCACTACGTGAGCACCCCTGCCTCCCCTCTCTCCTCCCTGAGCTCGTTCCTGAGCTCTAGCCGCCGTCGCCAATAGTGCCCGAGCGCAGCTCCGCCGTTGGGCTCGCCGTCGCCATTTCTGTCATTGCCATGGCTCTCTGAGCTCGTCATCGAGCTCAGGGCGTCGCGTAGGTGCCGCCAGTGACGTCCACTTCTCTCCCCGTAGCCGCTAGCGCCGAACCCGATGGAGCCCGAGCTCCGGCGACCGCTCCGCCGCTCGCCGTCGCTCATTCCGGTTGTTACCGACCGCGCCGCCGCCACGGTTGGATGCGGCGTGTCCTCCGCATTCGAACGAGCCGTCCCGCGCTCATTTTGGCCCCCTGTGGCCGAAACCCGCCGCTCGCCCGAGCCCTCCGCCGCATTCTCGCGCCCGCCGGCGTTTAAACGCCGGCCGGCCGACGTGGCATACCTGGGCCCAGCCCTGAGTCACTGACCCGTGGGCCCCCAGCGCCCTTTTGACCGCGTTGACCTCAGTCAGCGCGCTG
The DNA here is from genome assembly GCA_011799875.1 of Thinopyrum elongatum. Lineage (NCBI taxonomy): Eukaryota > Viridiplantae > Streptophyta > Magnoliopsida > Poales > Poaceae > Thinopyrum > Thinopyrum elongatum. The sequence continues at coordinate 564,914,165 of CM022303.1, forward strand.
ACGTGGCGGTCCCGTGTCACTGACACGCGGGCCCCACCGCAAATATTAGTTAATAAAAAAGTTTTTATAAATAAAACCTATTTAGTAAATTAAATGAGCCACTGACATGTGGGGCCCACTCCCCTAATTAATCAAATTAGATTAGTTTAATTCACTGTTAAGTAACAGAGGCTGACATGTGGGTCCCACTGGACCCACATGTCATAATTGACCTGGTCAGCCGGCTGTTGACCTGCTGACGTCAGCAATACATCATGCTGACGTCATAACCCATTTTTTTGTAAATAAAATAAATTCCAGAAATTCAAATAAACTTTGAAAATTAATAACTTTTAAACCGTAGCTCAGATCGAAAAAGTTAAAACATGAAAGTTGCTCAGAACGACGAGCCGAGTCTGATCGTGTCGTCTGTTTCTCCATCGGAACCCCATACGTAGAAGAACTCGTAACTCCGGACCCGAATCCGGTAGATGAATAGTGCACACACATCGGATATTAAATCCCAGAATAATTCTAAAAATAACTAAAATGACTTAGATGCATATTTAGGCAACCCTGCACTGCATCATAGCATCACACGCACCGTATTGCATTTGTTTGCATTATGTTTACCTGTTTCTTCCCCCTCTTCTCTCTCGGTAGACCCTGACGTTGACGTAGCTCCCGAGGCAGACGCAGCTCAAGAGTATGACTACGTCCCCGACGACACCACCGACGACCTTGCCCTTGCCCCAGAGCAAACAGGCAAGCACCCCCATTTTGAGCATGCCTATATCGCCTATTCTCTTCTCTCTTATGCTTGCATTAGAACTGCTACTGCTACTGTTTTCCTATATCTGCTGCATAGCCTGATTATTGTACCCTGCCTTGTTACCTTACTGGTTATCCTAGACTGATTAGTATAGGCTGGGTAAAGACACGATAGAGACCCCCACTTGATCCCGACTGCCCTGCTGGATATCAGAAGACCCGATCATCGGGATTGAAGACTAGACCCTGGCACCGCACATCACTTCTCCCTATGTTGCCCGACACTGCTGGGTTACCGTCGAGTGCCGAGGGTGATACCTCGTCAGCACTTCTGATGTTAACCTTGTAGGTTAGTTACTCGGTCGTGATAAGCGAGGGTGATTCCTCCTACACCACCCCCGATAACGACATCATCGCGCAACCTCTCAAGTGTGGACCTCGAGGGTGATTCCTCCTTCGTTCACCTTGATGATAACATCGAGCGGGAATTCCATCGAGGGTGATTCCTCAGGGTTCCCTTCGGTGTCAGACACACAGGTACTGTTGATGAGTTGTATTGCACTAAACCATGATACTAAAGACGGGTCGGCCCTGAGGGGTACCCGCGCGAGCTTAATGCGAAGTGATGTGGAGTCGGGTTGACCTGGATGGTGCCCGCGAGATAACTACGAGGCGTGGCCGGGCATTCTTAGCCCTTGCCGCAAGTTCTCGAGACGGGGCGACGGGGTCACATCGATCGTGAGTCTCTGCTCGTTTCCGCGCGCTCCTAATCCACTACGGTTTGGATATTTGATCCGAGGGGCCTCTGGCCCGATAGCACTAACCATCACGTGGGCATAGTATGGGCGTTCTGCGTCGTATACTTCAGCCAGAGCTTAATGGACGTCAGCGACTGATGCGGCACACGCTGGGTTGGACTGGGAACGCAACCGCGCTTGTATAAGGGGTTGCTAGGTCTGCTCACCGGCGGTGCACGTAACGTGCAGGAGTTCCCGGGGCGATGGCCCAAGACCCCTGGGGGCATAGGTTAGTCCGGCGTGCTGACCTCTCTGTTAAGTATTTGGTCGGGTTGCGGCGTGTTGCTTAGCCGAGGTCGGGCATGACCCAGAAAAGTGTGTCCGGCCAGAGTTAAGTGAGCGTGGTGGGTAAGTTGGTGCACCCCTGCAGGGAAGAAATTTCTATCGATAGCCTGTCCTACGGTAACGGACACTCGGAGTTGTATCCCGATCGGTACAACTAGAACATGTGATGAGAACTGGATAGTACGGCTCTGTGATTGCTTTCTCGCAGGGAGTCGAGAAAGGATCTCAGGTCGAGGTTGATGATATTACTACTACTTTACATTATGTTGATCTGCTCTCTTCTATTGCTGCAAGACTGACGAAGATTGATGAAGATGCTAGTCTTCGATAGGACTAGGCTTTCCCCCTCTATTCTGGCATTTCTACAGCCCAGTCCACATATACAGCCCCCTTTGAAAATGATGCATATGTAGTGTAGATCCTTGCTTGCTGAGTACTTCGGATGAGTACTCACGTTTGCTTTATTTTCTTTTTCCCCATATTCCATTTGATGCCACCAGACGACGGAGCCCCTGAGCCGGACGCCCCAGCCGACGACCAATACTACTACCCGCCTGGCGAGTACTACTACTACGAGGAGCCGACTGATGACCAGGAGTAGGATCGGAGGGTCCAGGGCAGGAGGCCTACGCCTTTCGATCGTAGCTTTTATTTTACCCCGCCTCTGTGAAGGCCTATTTCTCTCTCTGTAATATATCTGTACCCAGATATCTGATGCTGCCGCTGACGCTTTTATGCCATCGAGCTATGTATTCGAGCCCTCGAGGCCCTGGCTTGTAATATAAAGCTTGTATGACTTTATTTATGTTTTAGAGTTGTGTTGTGATATCTTCAAGTGAGTCCTTAGGCTTGATCGTGTGCATTTGCGTGTATGGTTAGTGCACGATTAAGCCTGGGTCGTCACATCTCTCCCCCTCTCTCCCGGTGGCGCCGGAGTGCCGTCGGGGCAATCATCGTGACGGCAATCTACATCAACAACCTTGCTACCGTCAACACCAACTTTCTCCCCCTCTATGCAGCGGTGTAACGCCTCTTTTCCCCGCTGTAATATCTACTTAAACATGGTGCTCAACTCCATATATTATTTCCCTATGATCTATGGCTATCTTATGATGTTTGAGTAGATTCATTTTGTCCTATGGGCTAATCGTGATCTTGGTTGGTATGAGTGTATATTTTATTATGGTGTTGTCCTACGGTGCCCTTCGTGTCACGCAACCATGAGGGTTCCCCGCTGTAGGGTGTTGCAATACGTTCATGGTTCTTTTATGGTGGGTGGCGTAAGTGATAGAAGCATAGACCCGAGTTTGGGGGTCATTGCGTATGGGAGTAAAGATGACTTGATACTTAATGCTATGGTTAGGTTTTACCTTAATGATCTTTGGTAGTTGCGGATGCTTGCTAGTGTCCCAATCATAAGTGCATATGATCCAAGTAGACAAAGTATGTTAGCTCATGCCTCTCCCTCATATAAAATTGCAAGAATGATTACCGGTCTAGTTATCGATTGCCTAGGGACAAATGACTTTCTTGTTTGACAAAAGCTATCTACTTTTATTATCTTGCATTTTATTCGTAGTTTTATTCTCGCAAAGTACTTCTAGTTTTATTCTTGCAAACTTATCCTTTCACCTACAAAATAGTTTCATACTTGTTCTAGGTAAAGCAAACGTCAAGTGTGCACAGAGTTGTATCGGTGGTCGATAGAACTTGAGGGAATATTTGTTCTGCCTTTAGCTCCTCGTTCGGTTCAACACTCTTATTTATCTAAAAAGGCTACAAACGATCCCCTATACTTGTGGGTTATCAAGACCTTTTTCTGGCGCTATTGCCGGGGAGCAAGTGAATATTATCGTGTGTGCTTGTTTGCTTTATCACTAAGTAGATTTTATTTTCTGTTCTAAGTTGTTCTCTATCTTTAGTTATGGATATGAAACACGAAACACCAAAAAAATTAGTTGTACTTGCTACTCATGGAGATGGGGAACCTCCTAAAACCCTCGATGCTCGTTATGTGAAAAATATTATGCACTACTTTGATAATCCTGAGAAAACCCCATTCAACTTGATAATGGGAGACACGTTGGATCAACATGAATACTTTAGGGATTATCGCTTGACACAAAAAGGGAAACTGTTATGGGATCAAATTCATATGTTGCATTGGTATGCTCAGGATCTATGCTTGAGAAATGACTATACTTGTTGCTCTAGGATGAAGGCTCCACACCTTCCCTTTTCATGCAAATTTAGCGAATATGAAACCTTAGCTTCTTATGCTAATGGTAGATATGATTACTATGATGTGGAATGAATATAATAATTTGTTGCTTTTAAGGGTGCTTATGAAATTGAATCTTTCTTTGAAAAGTATGAACATTATGATGATGTTGTTTACATACCTGAAAATTTTGCTATACTTAAATATTGCTATGAGAATTATGAATATAATGCTAATATTAATGCATTTATTGAGAAAATCTCCGCTTTCCAAGAAGGGACTAATATTTTGCAAGAGTCTATGGAAGAAGAAATTGATGAAATTGTGAGCTCATTAGATGAAAAAGTTGATGAGGAGAGCGAAGAACAAAAGGAGGAAGAGCAGATTAGCTACCCGTGCCCATCTTCTAATGAGAGTAACTCTTCAACTCATACATTGTTTAATTTCCCTTCGTTCTTACCGAAGTATGAATGCTATGACAATTGCTATGACCCCGTTGATTCTTTTGAAATATCCCTTTTTGATGAACTTGATGCTTGCTATGCTTGTGGCCAAGATGTCAATTTGAATTATGCTTATGGAGATGAACTTGCTATAGTTCCTTATGTTAAGAATGAAATTGTTGCTATGGCACCCACACATGATAGTCCTATTATCTTTTTGAATTCTCCAAACTACACTATATCGGAGAAGTTTGCTCTTACTAAGGATTATATTGATGTGTTGCATTTTGCTACTACACATGATGATTTTGATGAATATAATATGCATGTTCTTGCTGCTCCTACTTGCAATTATTATGAGAGGGTAACTACATCTCCACCTCTCTATGTTTCCAACATGATAAAATTGCAAGAAACTGCTTATGCTATGTATTGGCCTTTACTTGATGTGCATGAATTGTTGTTTTATGACATGCCGATGCATAGGAAGAGAGTTAGACTTAGTCATTGCATGATATATGTTGCTTTGTGCTCATTACTAAATTACAAATCATTGCTAATTAAAATTGGCTTTGATATACCTTGGGATCCGGGTGGATCCATTACTTGAGCACTTTATGCCTAGCTTAGTGGCTTTAAAGAAAGCGCTGCCAGGGAGACAACCCGAAAGTTTTAGGAAGTCACTTTATTCTGTTGAGTGCTTTTATAAAGTTTAAAAATAGAAAAAATATAGAGGGGAACCTAAAACTTCACAAAAAGAAAAGTGAAAGTGAGAAAGACAAGCACCGTGGAAGTGGGGGCTAGCCTTGAACTTCGTTCATGCCCATGGAAACTTTGTGAATCTCGATTATAGAAACTTTTCAACAAAAATAATTATCCCCTTGTACAAATCCATTGTATTATAAAAATAATGTGCCAAGATTTTCCTTTAGGATGATTAGATTGTTTGTTGGTATGTGCGGTGCAAAAACAGAAACTTTGGCTGTAGTGCGTGAGTTTACATTTTTACTAGAACGTCAAAAGTTTCTGAAACTTTTTGCACAGTATTTCTATACAAATTGTTTATTTTTTCCTAATGTTTCAGAATTTTTGGAGTACCAGAAGTATGGTTAAAGTTCAGATTACTACAGACTATCCTGTTTTTGATGCATTGTTTTGCTTGTTTTGATGAAACTATCAATTTTATCGGTGGTATAAGCCATGGAGAAGTTATAATACAGTAGATAAAATGCAAAAACAAAATATGAATGGGTTTGTAACAGTACTTAAAGTAGAAATTTGCTTTATTATACTAACGGATCTCACCAGTTTTCTGTTAAGTTTTGTGTGGATGAAGTGTTCAAAGTTCGAGGAGGTCTCGATATGAGGAGAAGGAGGAGAAGCAAGAGCTCAAGCTTGGGGATGCCCAAGGCAACCCAAGTAAATATCCAAGGAGACTCAAGCGTCTAAGCTTGGGGATACCCCGGAAGGCATCCCATCTTTCTTCAACAAGTATCGATATGTTTTCGTCTTTGTTTCGTTCATGTGAAATGTGTGAATCTTGGAGCGTCTTTTGTGTTTAGTTTTCACTTTTCTTTTATGCACCATGATGGTATGAGATAGTCCATGGTTTATTTATAGAATGCTCATTGCACTTCACTTATATCTTTTGAGTATGGCTTTATAGAATGCTTCATGTGCTTCACTTATATCATTTGAAGTTTGGATTGCTTGTTTCTCTTCACATAGAAAACCGTTATTCGTAGAATGCTCTTTTGCTTCACTTATATTTATTAGAGCATGGTCTTTTATAGAAAGAATTAAACTCTCTTGCTTCACTTATATCTATTTAGAGAGTCAACAGGAATTGGTCAACTGCATGGTTAGTCATGAAATCCTACATAAAACTTATGGATCACTGAATATGATATCTTTGATTCCTTGCAATAGTTTTGCGATATAGAGATGGTAATATGTGGGAGGTACTAGTAAATGATTGTGGTTAGTAAGAATATTGGTGTTAAGGTTTGTGATTCCCGAAGCATGCACGTATAGTCTCTCGTTATGCTATGAAGTTGGAGCATGATTTATTATTGATTGTCTTCCTTATGAGTGGCGGTCGGGGACGAGCGATGGTCTTTTCCTACCAATCTATCCCCCTAGGGGCATGCGTAGTAGTACTTTGCTTCGAAGGCTAATAAACTTTTGCAATAAGTATATGAGTTCTTTATGACTAATGTGAGTCCATGGATTATACGCACTCTTACCTTTACGCAATTTGCTAGCCTCTTTGGTACCATGCATTGCCCTTTCTCACCTCGAGAGTCGGTGCAAACTTCGCCGGTGCATCCAAACCCCGTGATATGATACGCTCTATCACACATAAGCCTCATTATATCTTCCTCAAAACAGCCACCATACCTACCTATTATGGCCTTTCCATAGCCATTCCGAGTTATATTGCCATGCAACTTCCACCGCTTTCGTTTTGATGACTTGAGCATTCATTGTCATATTACTTTGCATGATCATATAGCTGGCATAGTAGTTGTGGCTCAGTCACCGTTCATCATTTTTTATACATGTTACGCTAGATCACTGCACATCCTGGTACACTGCCAGAGGCATTCATATAGAGTCATACTTTGATATCGAGTTGTAATATTGAGTTGTAAGTAAATAGAAGTGTGATGATCATCATTATTCATTATCAGAGCATTGTCCCAGTGAGGAATGGATGATGGAGACTATGATTCCCCCACAAGTCGGGATGAGACTCCAGACCAAAAGAAAAAAAGAAAAAAAAGAAAAAAAGAAAAAAAAGAAAAAGAAAAAAATGAAAGAAGAAAGGAAGAGAAGGGGCATGCTAATTCCACACTTGTGCTTCAAAGTAGCACCATGTTTTTCATATAGAGAGTCTCCTATGTTGTCACTTTCATATACTAGTGGGAATTTTTCATTATAGAGTTAGTTGCACACCCACTTAGTTTTCATGTTGAGCTTTCATACACTTATAGCTCTTAGTGCATTCGTTGCATGGAAATCCCTACTCCTCGCATTGATATCAATTGATGGGCATCTCCATAGCCTGTTGGTTAGCCGTGTCGATGTGAGACTTTCTTAATTTTTTGTCTTCTCAATATTTACCCCTATCATTATACTCTATTCCACCCATAGGGCTATATCCATGGCTTGCGCTCATGTATTGCGTGAGGGTTGAAAAAGCTGAAGCGCGTTAAAAAGTATGAACCAATTGCTCGGCTTGTCATCGGGGTTGTGCATGATAAATACTTTGTGTCAAGAAGACAGAGCATGACAAGACTATATGATTTTGTAGGGATAGCTTTCTTTAGCGTTGATATTTTGAAAGACATGATTGTTTGTTGGGATGCCTGAGTATTGATGTCTTTATGTCAAATTATAGACTATTTCTTTGAATCACTCGTGTCTTAATATTCATGCCATGATTAGATATATGATCAAGATTAAGCTAGGTAGCATTCCACATCAAAAATTATCTTTTTTATCATTTACCTACTCAAGGATGAGCAGGAATTAAGCTTGGGGATGCTGATACGTCTCCATCGTATCTATAATTTTTGATTGTTTCATGCCAATATAATACAACTTTCACATACTTTTGGCAACATTTTATATGATTTATTGGACTAACCTATTGATCCAGTGCCCAGTGCCAGTTCCTGTTTGTTGCATGTTTTTTGTTTCACAGAATATCCATATCAAACGAAGTCCAAACGCGATAAAAATTTATGGAGAATTAATTTGGAATATTTGTGATTTTTGGGAGGTGGTATCAACGCAAACGGGGGCCCACAGCCACCACAAGACACCTGGGAACGCTAGGCAGCCCAGGCGCGTCGTGGTGGGTTGTGCCCTCCTCGTAAGTCGGTTGGAGCTCTACTTCGGGTGCAAGGAAGCTTATATCCTGAAAAAAATCGTGTTAAAATCTCAGCGCAATCGGAGTTACGGGTCTCCGGATATTTAAGAAATAGTTTTCGGCCAGATCTGGGGAGCGCGAAACAGAAGAGAACAGAGAGGGAGATCCAATCTCGGAGGGCTCCCGGCCCTCTGCCGCCATGGAGGCCATGGACCAAAGGGGGAACTCTCCTCCCATCTAGTGGGGAGGCCAAGGAAAAAGAAGAAGGAGGGGGGCTCTCCCCCCCTCTCTCCCGGTGGCGCTGGAGTGCCGCTGGGGCAATCATCGTGACGATAATCTACATCAACAACCTTGCTACCATCAACACCAACTTTCTCCACCTCTATGCAGCGGTGTAACACCTCTTTTCTCTGCTGTAATCTCTACTTAAACATGGTGCTCAACTACATATATTATTACCCGATGATCTATGGCTATCTTATGATGTTTGAATAGATTCGTTTTGTCCTATGGGCTAATCGTGATCTTGGTTGCTATGAGTGTATATTTTATTATGGTGCTGTCCTACGATGCCCTTCATGTCGCACAACTATGAGGGGTCCCCGCTGTAGGGTGTTGCAATATGTTCATGGTTCGCTTATGGTGGGTGGTGTGAGTGACAGAAGCACAGACCCGAGTTTGGAGGTCATTGCGTATGGGAGTAAAGAGGATTTGATACTTAATGCTATGGTTGGGTTTTACCTTAATGATCTTTGGTAGTTGCGGATGCTTGCTAGAGTTTCAATCATAAGTGCATATGATCCAAGTAGAGAAAGTATGTTAGCTCATGCCTCTCCCTCATATAAAATTGCAAGAATGATTACCGGTCTAGTTATCGATTGCCTAGGGACAAATGACTTTCTTGTTTGACAAAAGCTATCTACTTTTATTATCTTGCATTTTATTCATAGTTTTATTCTCGCAAAGTACTTCTAGTTTTATTCTTGCAAACTTATCCTTTCACCTACAAAATAGTATCATACTTGTTCTAGGTAAAGCAAACGTCAAGTGTGCGTAGAGTTGTATCGGTGGTCGATAGAACTTGAGGGAATATTTGTTCTGCCTTTAGCTCCTCGTTGGGTTCGACACTCTTATTTATCTAAAAAGGCTACAAACGATCCCCTATACTTGTGGGTTATCAATCATATGATGAGCCAAAGCGCTACGTAGTTCTTTCAGGGAAAAGAAACATCATGGGAGTGGAGGACAAGACAGATATGTTAGAAGATTATGAAATGTTTGATGAAATTCCTCTGGCCAACGCGGTGCAATTTTTGCGCTCTGGACATGCTCTGTGCATGCACACCAGACATTTGACGAAATGTCAAGGCATGCTAGGAAGGTCTAATGATGATGAATTTTGACAGGATGTCTAATCTTGGTCTGGTAGAGATGAGGGACATGTTGGTTTAGTCAGAGGATCAAGTGGCATTTGCAGTTTAGAAAGATGCAACAATTTTGTCATGCTCACAAGGTGCTCGACAGAATGCTAGGGTGACCTAGGAAGTTTTCTTGATGATGAAACTTGGCATAATGATGCCTCATTGCATGATAGAGATGATGGTGGAGTTGGTTTGATAAAAAGAAAAACTTGCTAATGCAAGTTTTACTAGAATTCAGTTCTGGACAGAAACTACAAGGGAATATTTGGTGGACTTGCAGGATGAAATTGGGGCTGCCCTTCTGGACTTAAGGGTTTAGTTGGAAGGACCATAAGATGGAAAAGTCTAAGAATTAATTGAGAAAGGAAAAATGGGGTTGTAGTTCAGTGGTCAAACTGGACCAGAATTGAGAAACGGAAGTTGGGCCCAAAATTTTCAAAATACCAGGATAGATTTTTGCATAAAACTGATCTATAGGCGTCCTATGACTCCTCATAATTTTTTGTGGAATTTTTAAAGAATTATTTAAAATAATTTTAGTGCAATAGAAGTATTTCAAAGGTTGAAAATGCTATTAACAGAATTATTTTAGGGCAATTTTTTATTATGAAATTATTTCCTACTGTTACTAAAATATAAATGAAAAGATTTAAGAAAACTACCAAATTCTGAAATTAATAAGAGACCTAACATAATTCCAAATTTAATTTCTGTCAAAATTTTACTTAATAAAAACATAGTTAATATTTTGGTAGCATTACTTATGGCTTTTGAGCAAGTTTTGGAGCATGTCATTTTTTACATAACTTGCCATTTTGTTATTTTTGTGGGATTTTATGCAATCATCATATGAGTAGACTTTGTGCATGGAGTGGAGCATTTTCATGTCATCTCCCTGGTAGAATTTAGTTCATGCCATGATATGCCCTGATGTGACTGCTATAAACTTGTTTTAATGCCAAAATATGATGTTGCTGATTTACACTTGATGAAATCTGCTAAGTATGAAACTACCTGAATTAAAACTCGCCATGTTTACAGGATGTTAGTTGCATAAGCTCAAACCACATCATATCTCCATGTCATGATCATGCATCATATTGTTGCATTGTTGTGTATTGATTGCATCTCTGGTATTGTTCTTCTCGATACTATGATTTAGTTTTTGCTTATTGAATGCATTCTACTGTTTTATCTTTCTTCTGGATTAGTTAAGCTATAGAAGATAGCGGCAGAGACCATGATGAAGATATCATATTTGACATGATACGCTCCTCCCAAAACTAAGAGAATGAACTAGATGATGGCTCACAATTTCTGAACGAATCCGGTGAGGGACTTGAGGAAGCACCAAGAGACGAAGGGCAAAGAAACAATGATGGAGAAGAAAATGTTCTCCAATTAACAAAGTCCGGTGGGGTGTATATATATATATAAGGCCTCTAGTGATCATTAGATGTATTAATTGATTTGTATATATATTAACGAATCTTTCTTCTTTTAGCCCTCCGGATCAAGCAAATCTTCTACAAGGGTACGAGGCCAGGCCAAAAAGTTGGCCGATGGCATAAAGTACAACATCGATGAAGTCACAGGAGATGGCGAACCGATTGCTCCTGCATAGAATGCTCACAAATTTACAAATCAATGTGGAGTTATTGTTAGGGACAACATCCCCATCACCATTCAAGAATGGAATACGCCAAAGGAAGATCGAGGAGTTAGTTATGTCGACGAAAGATCAAAAAATTTGCTTTGGGATACGCTCATGTCACATTTCAACCTACCAGAGGGTTTCACAGATGGCCAACGGTTGAAAGTCAAGCAGTTTGCTCTTAAGAAGATGGCCACACAATTCCAGACCTGGAAGAAAAGATTATACAATGACTACCTCAAGGCAGAAAGGAAGACTCTAGAATTCACTAGAGCACTAGAGAAGGTAAAAGATCACTGGGACTTATTTGTGAAGTACAAGGAATCAGATGCAGCTAAGGAATGGTCGAGAAAAAAAGAAGATAAATGCTGTGAAAAAAGAGTATCACCATGTTCTGGGGACAGGTGGCTACAAGAGAGGCATGCCTAAGTGGGAAGCAGCTGAGGCCAACATGATTGCTGAAGGGGTCACTCCAAAAACAGTGGGTTGGCCCGAGAGGTCCAGGAATTGGTTTTATGCGCATGGAGGAAAGTTGGACCCAGCGACAGGGGCGATTATTGAAAAGGCAGATCTTAAAATAGCCTCAGACACTTTACTTCAAGCAATAGAAGATGCTCAAAAGGGGTTGTTCCAGCCTGAGAGAGAGAACAATGAGCTTACACGTACCCTCGGGAATCCTGAACACGAAGGACGAACACGAGGCAAATGCGTTGTTCCGTGGGTTCAGGGGTTTTTGGAGTAGAACTACACTTATAGAAGCCGTCAGAGAAAAAAGAAGCAGGATGCAGACCGGCTTCAGAAGGTAGAATCAAAGAACAAGAAGTTGGAACGCATTTTAATGCGGCAGCAGGAGCAGATCGACACAATCAGCCAGGAAAGGGCGTCTCTGCGGCAGGAGCAAGCAGATCCATCATTGGATAGTACCGTCCCATCTATGCGGAAAAGCAGCGTGGGTTCCACGGGGGTCCAGGCTGATGATGCACTGCTAGCTCGCTACCCCGTGGATGATATCAAAGAGAGGACAAGTTGTGAGCTACACATGAAAATGAAGAACATATCCATGAAGGTGGCGGTCGGTGATGTCTACTACACAACTTGTTCTTGTAGACTCGTGTTGGGCCTCCAAGCGCAGAGTTTTGTAGGACAGTAGCAAATTTCCCTCAAGTGAATGACCTAAGGTTTATCAATCCGTGGGAGGCATAGGATGAAGATGGTCTCTCTCAAACAACCCTGCAACCAAATAATAAAAAGTCTCTTGTGTCCCCAACACACCAAATACAATGGTAAATTGTATAGGTGCACTAGTTCGGCGAAGAGATGGTGATACAAGTGTAGTAATAATAGTAGATATTGATTTTTGTAATAGGAACAATAAAAAACAGCAAGGTAGCAAGTAACAAAAGTGAGCACAAACAATATTGCAATGCTTGAAAACAAGGCCTAGGGTCCGTACTTTCGCTAGTGCAATCTCTCAACAGTGCTAATATAATTGGATCATATAACCATCCCTCAATGTGTGATGAAGAATAACTCTAAAGTTCTTATCTAGCGGAGAACATAAGAAGAAATTGTTTGTAGGGTACGAAACCACCTTAAAGTTATTCTTTCCGGTCGATCTATTCAAGAGTTCGTACTAAAATAACACCATATGATACGCATCAACCAACTCTAATGTCACCTAGATACTCCAATGTCACCACAAGTATACATGAGTTAATTATACAATACGCATCAAACAATTTCAGATTCATAATACTCGATCCAACACAAAGAACCTCAAAGAGTGCCCCAAGATTTCTATCGGAGAAACAAGGACGAAAACGTGCATCAACCCCTAGGCATAGATTACCCCAATGTCACCTCGGAAATCCGCGAGTTGAGTGCCAAGACATAGATCAAGTGCTCTCAAATCCATAAAAGTATTCAATCCGATAATAACGAAATCTCAAAGGGAAAACTCAATTCATCACAACAAGATAGAGAGGGAGAAACACCATATGATCCAACTATATTAACAAAGCCCGCGATACATCAAGATCGTGCCAAATCAAGAACACGAGAGAGAGATTAAACACATAGCTACTGGTAAAAACCCTCAGCCCCAAGGGTGGACTACTCCCTCCTCATCATGGTGGCCGCCGGGATGATGAAGATGGCCACCGATGATGATTTCCCCCTCCGGCAGGGTGCCGGAATGGGCTCTAGATTGGTTTTTCATGGCTACAGAGGCTTGCGGCGGCGAAACTTCTGATCTAGGGTTATTTCTGGGGGTTTCTGTATTTATAGAATTTTGGGCGTCGGTTTCATGCGAAGATGGGCCTCGAGGTGAGCACAACCCACCTGGGCGTGCCTGGGCCTCCTGGCGCACCCAGGTGTCTTGTGCCCACCTCCTTCACCTTCTGGTCCTCCCACGAAGCTTCTAGTGCTTCTTTTGTTCCAAAAAAATCGTCAAAAAGGTTCGTTGCATTTGGAGAACTTTTATTTCTGCACAAAAAGTAACACCACGGTAGTTCTACTGAAAACAGCGTCAGTCCGGGTTAGTTCCATCCAAATCATACCAAAACTATATAAAATTGTTGTAAACATGGCATGAATACTTCATAAATTATAGATACGTTGAAGACGTATCAGTCGGCTTTGCTTTACCGAATTCACCTGAAGCAACCATCCATGGCAATCTGATTCCAGCTGGCTATGCTCGTGTCAGGGTGGATGAAGTTCTGTCGTGATATGACTCACGAGAGCTTGACATTCCTGGAGGTTAAGGGGAGCAGACACTGGGAGAAGTTATATGTGGTGTCATTGTATGGAGAAAGGAATGCATCGTGTTTCCAAACTCGGCGCCAAGGCCACCGACTCCTCCGAGTAGCAATACACCTCTAAGTTCGCCGAGTCAGTCGACTCCACCCCACCTCGAGACGGAGCCCAGCGCGAGTCTGCCATATCGATCTTCGCCGCATCAGTCAACTCGACCCCTTATGTCCAAGCAACAGGGCCAAAAGCGGAAGAGAGCACCAAAGAAGAAACCCAAGCCTCCTGCCAAAAAGAAGCTAGCTTACGAGATGACTGAGGAGGAAACTAGAGCGGCCATGGCTTCCGAAGTGAAGTCCCATTTTGCATCAAAATCGCCCTTGCCGTCAAAGGAGAAAATACCTGTGAAAATCCTACAACACTTTGTGGATCTTCTAGAGCGACCCCCAGCACATGTGGAGAATAGGCCATCAGACTATGAACGCTCTATTAGCAAGTCATATCATGAACAAATGCAGCAGTCGTCGAAAAGTACAAGTAGTAATAAAAGCGGGAAAACATTTCCCGAGCTCAGAGAATAGTCAATGCAATAGATCCCCCCGCTCAAGGTGAGTACCGATAAGGTAACCAACGCTGCTAGAGAGATGGGTATCAGTGTTGATCAACTCCAAGGCACTGAGGAACTCCCCATGGCTGAAGTAGCATGGAAATATGTTCCCGGGAACCCTCTGGTCAGACCTGAGCAGGTCCAGCATCTATCAACACAAATGCGAAGATTGCATGAGTGGTACATGAAAGAAGTAAAGAACGGGCGGGAGATGCTCATGGTGAAAGTCAAGAAAGAGCATTACTTCTATGAAAACGAGATATGCATTGAGTTTCCAAAAAAAATTCAGTTATACAATTAAGACGCACGCGACAAATCTATCATCAATTGCTATTGTTTGTAAGTGATTTCTTTCTGTAATTTAAGTCTCTAGCTCAGCTCGTTCATTGCCTGTAATTATCCTCACTATATTCTTTTGTACGCTATTATGTAGAATGAATCTTCTTGAATGCAAAAAACACAGAATATTTGACATTGGGTTCGTTGACCCATATTTCATTCATGAAATTATGATACAAGACTACCCCAAAGAAACATAGGCTAACATCCTAAGGTTTTTGGAGGAACAAAATACCAAAACAGAAATACTTTTTCCTTACAACTTCAAGTGAGCGTTACTGTCTTGTACTACAAATTATATTTTGCTTACTCGATGTTAAGTGTAGTTCATGAGTTATGCATGCCTGCTTATATATATAAACGTGTGCGCAGGTTCCATTGGATCCTGCTAAACATTAGAGTTGACGCTGGAACTGTTGAAACCATGGACTCACTAGTTAGAGACCCTCGAGAATACACCAGCCTGGTTTTGATGCTCGACAGGTAATTTCAACCATTATCGCACTATATCGGCCTCTTTCGTTCATTTCCTGGTATCAAGTAATTAATAAGTCCTTTATTCTTTTTTTTTGTCGGGCAGGGTTTGGAAAAAGTTCATCAAAGAAGTTGTCGGTGAATGGAAACCGAAGCTGACATGGCGACGAATCAAGGTAATTAAGTAGTACTAGCTAGGTCCGCGCACCTCTTTAATTCTAGTATCAATACCATTATCTCATGCTTGATTATTATCTGATTGAATCCTATTCTCGTAAAGCGCATGAGGCAGGAACAGGGGACTAATTTATGTGCATACTACGTTTGCGAGAACATTCGCATGACGACCGAATGGCGCAGAGATGTAAGACAAGTTCGGGTACATAAACACTATTCACATTTTTTTTATCATGATCTAATATATATACACACAACTAATATATTCATATTGATCTCATTCTTTAAAGATGCAAGAGATGCGGGATAGGCTCCTACCAGAGAACCGCATACAAACAATTCAAGAGGAATTTGCGGGATTTTTGCTTACGGAGGTCATATCTGAAAGCGGAGAATACCATTGCCGCTAATGTCTGCATGTAATGATCTCCAAATTGTAGGAGAAATTATATATACCAAATTGTATATATATATATATGTGTGTGTGTGTGTGTGTGTATGGTCGTACGAGAAATTATATGATATATGTATGATCGTACGAGAAATTATATTATATTGCATAACGTGTACAGTATGTAGTAGCGTAAAATATGTTTGAAATGAAAAAGAATTGAATGGAAAACACAAAATAAAAAGGGAAAATAAATCATAAAGCCTAAAACCCTAAACCTCAACACAAAATCATTAGTCCCGGTTGGTGGAACCAACCGGGACTAAAGGTCCTCCAGCCCCAGGTGCTAGCTCGCTGACACGTGGAGGGGCTTTAGTCCTGGTTGGTGTCACCAACCGGGACTAAAGGTCCTCTAGCCCCCAGCGCACGCTCGCGGCCACGTGGAGGGACTTCAGTCCCGGATCGTGGCCAACCAGGACTAAAGGGTGGGGGCCTTTAGTCCTGATTTAATTGTCCCGGTTGGTGACCCGGGACTAAAGCCTGTTTCTCTACTAGTGTTGGCATCACGGACATCGGCTTGCTCTAGGAGAAGACCGTGCATCTTGGCTACGATGAGTTAAGTAACAAATCAATCCCTGCTACAAATCAGTTAGTTTTGATGAAAAAGATGATATTCCTGTCCGGATCATCTTTCTTGTCATTCGGAGATGCAGCGACTGGAGATTCTGAAGGCATCGCTGCAGTCAAAGACGGTTCTCACTTACGTCTTCCTCACTTGCGGACGTGGATTTTTTTAGCTCGGGTTTCCAGACACCTCTTATCTTTACCCTCTAGTGTTGCTTTGAGATCTGTACTGGACAACTAACTTAGTACATGAAACTTTCTTTTTTTGTTTCTTCAAAACAAAACAACATACGAACTTCAAACTTTTCAGGACAACAAAACATTCTTACTACAATGTGGGATAATTCAGATTTTTTGGTCCAACAAAAATATAGAAAATGAGATTTATTTAATTAAAAAAATCTTATTTTAGCATTTATGATGCACGAAAAAATCTGAAAGTTTTTTTTTGCACATTCTAGTTAGAATGTTTTGTTGTGCTGAAAAGTTTGAAGTTCATATGTTAAACTATATGAGAAAAACAAAAAAGAGAAAAGTATTTGCACGAACCACAATGCAGAATTGGATGGCTAGATAAGGGGTGCCCATGAGCCTATGCTCCATAATATGTTTTCGCTTGCGAAGAAGCGGAAGGGGTGAAGAATTTTCGAGCGTACATGCATGTCCCAGTTCGCCTTTGCATGCCGGCCTCTCGTAGTTTGTGTCTGTGGAGCTCTCTTAGTTTGCATTCAGTTCTCTGTGTCTTCGGTGTTAACGTGACACCTGTTTGTGGAGTTCGTCGTCAGCGTTGCCTTCTAAAGTTCATGTGTCCAGTTTGTTTCCGCTCTTTAGTTCGTCTATCTGGTTTAAGTGCCATATTTTGGACCTCCTGTCTGGTTTGAAGAAATGTTAGGAATCGCCTTGTAGGGAATGCTTTTTTCTCTTTAGGCCTCTTCTAATGCAAAAATGCTTAGCTGAGATGTTAAGTGTATTTAGGCTAGTCATAATGGGTAGCATCATAAGTTAGTATAAGTGTATTGTGGACCTCCGATTTCTATTATAGAAACCATTGGGTTCACACCCTAATACAAACTACCAGCTCTAATCATACATGAAGCTCAAGGATAAAAGGATCTCAAGCAAGCTATATATCCAAAAGAAGAGCAAATCTGCAAAGAGGAAAGCTCAAACTCGAGAACACTCAAACCAACAGCCAAACCAGACTCCATATTGAGTTTAAACTTCAGGATTCCATAAAGACAGTACCTTGAAACGCTCACAAGGCCCCAGCGGGCGACTCTCCCAAATCGCATTTGAGCCCCCGCGTCGTTCCCCTCGCGGGCGACTCAGACGGCAGCGCGCCTCCCTCCCCTCCCCTCTTCCCCGCCCTTCTAGACCCTCGTCGCTGGACAGAGCCCCCGAGGCAAAGCCCATCGCGATGGCCGCCGGCGGGGCCCCTTTTCTCCGTTGTTCAGGGATGGCCGATGCGGGGCGGGCTATCTAGGCAGCGGCATATCGGGCAGGCGCAGGGCTTGGCGGCGTCCTCCCGGCGGGTGATCGGTGACGCGGTGGCTCTGGGATTGGCGGTGGTGGCCATCTCCTCCGTCGGAGGTGGTTGGCCAGAGGCTGGGTGGCCGGATCTCGAGATCCGTCATCTAGTCCCGGCTGTGAGTTGGAGAGACATAGTTGCCGGTGAAAACCCAGCCGACGGCGGGGGATGGCGGCGTTCTGTGTCTTTACCTTGATGAAGGCATCATCGTGTAACTACTGTCGACCCACTCATGCTGCTCCGGGGGAAACCCTAGGATCTGGTCTTCCAGATCGGACGATGGCGACACTGCGGTGTTGTTTCTCTCTTGGGAACATCGTTTGTGGAGCAGCGCTGGAAAACAGAGGAAGGAGGTGTGATACGTGTCCAACATATCTATAATTTTTTTTTGTTCCATGCTATTATATTATCATTCTTGGATGTTTTACAATCATTTTATAGCAACTTTATATCATTTTTTGGCACTAACCTATTGACATAGTGCCCAGTGCCAGTTGCTGTTTTTATTTCGCAGAATATCAGTACTAAACGGAGTCCAAACGCAGCGAAACTTTTTGGAGATTTTTTCTGGACCAGAAGACACCCAGTGGGCCAAAGAAGTACCAGAGGGGAGGCCCGAGGGGAGCACAACCAACCAGGCGCGCCAGGAGGCCCAGGCGCACCCAGGGAGTTGTGCCCACCTCGGAGCCCCCCTGCACCGCCTCTTCGCCCTATAAATTCCCAAATATTCTAGAAACCCTAGGGGAGTCGACGAAACACAATTCCAGCCGCCACAAGTTCCAGAACCATGAGATCCAATCTATACACCATCACAGAGGGGTTCATCATCCTCATTGGGTCCTCTCCGATGATGCGTGAGTAGTTCACCATAGACCTACGGGTCCGTAGGCAGTAGCTAGATGGCTTCTTCTCTCTTTTTGATTCTCAATACAATGGTCTCTTAGAGATCTATTTGATGTAACTCTTTTTGCGGTGTGTTTGTTAGGATCCGATGAAGTTTGAGTTTATGATCAGATCTATATCCATGAAAGTTATTTGAGTTTTCTTTGATCTCTTATATGCATGATTACTTATAGCCTCGTATTTCTTCTTCGAATCTTTGGTTTAGTTAGGCCAACTAGATCGATTTTTCTTGCCATGGGAAGAGGTGCTTTGTGATGGGTTCGATCTTGCGGTGTTCTTTCCCAGTGACAGAAGGGGCAGCAAGACAGGCATGTATCATTGCTATTAAGGATAACAATATGGGGGCTATTCCTACATGAATAGATCTCGTCTACATCATGTCATCATTCTTATTGCATTACTCCATTTTCCCATGAACTGAATACACTAGATGCATGCTGCATAGCGGTCGATGTGTGGAGTAATAGTAGTAGATGCAGGCAGGAGTCGGTCTACTAATCTTGGACGTGATGCCTATATAATGATCATTGCCTGGATATCGTCATAATTATTCGATCTTCTATCAATTGCCCAACAGTAATTTGTTTACCCACCGTATGCTATTTTCTCGAGAGAAACCACTAGTGAAATCTATGGCCCCCGAGTCTATTCTTTATCATATTTGCTTTGAGATCTATTTTTATTCGCTTTTATTTTCAAATCTATTATTCCAAAAACCCAAAAATACCTTGATGGACTTTTTTATCACTTATTTTATTTCGCGTTTTATCGAAAGCTATTTATCCAATCTATCACAAATATTCTCCCGTCAACTTGCCAATTTCTGGCGCCGTTACCTAGGAGGGCTTGACAACCCCTCTTACGCGTTGGGTTGCAAGTATTTGTTCTTTGTGTGCAGGTACCGTTTACATAGTGTTGCTTGGTTCTCCTATTGAATTGATACCTTGGTTTCATAACTGAGGGAAATACCTACCGTAGCTATGCTGCATCATCCCTTCCTCTTTGGGGAAATACCGACGCAGTTTCAAGCGACATCAAGGTGGAGCGGCTTCGTCTTGCACGGAGCTTCGGCGGCGATGTCAAGTCATGCTTGGCCGACAGGTGCTACGCTGTGTCATGCTTGTTTGGCAGGTGCCACACACGACAGATCTTCCAAAGTCTTCGCGTCTGGATGGATGAGCTCAGGGCGGTGGCGCCGTTGGGCGCCGTGGTGGCGTCGACGGATGGCCGGACTTGTAAAGATGATGCAGATCTCTCTCCTGAAGATGGGTCAGCGGTTCGATGATGATGGCGGCTTCTAAAACCTGTGCATGTGGTATACGATTTAGGTCTGCTAGCTGCACCGGTTGTTGGTCCCGATACGTTATGTGGATGATCGGCAACGACACCATTTTTAGATATGGGGAGTAAGAACACTTCAAATTATCGAGCTTGTCGGTGTGAGTGGTGGCTTTAGGTGGCTTGATGTATGTTCTTGTCAGACCTTTGTTGAATAATTAATAAAGATGGACGTATGCATTGATTGATGCAGAGGCCGAGGGTTTTAACCTCCTTTTCGAAAAAAATAAAGACAGTACCAACCAAACTACCAATCTAGTAAAGCAGGGAATAGAAAACTCGAAGGGGCGATGAAGCCGGTGCAGAAGCCTCGCAGGTAAAGACAACAACATAGCATCAGGTCTGGACTCCCTAGCCAGCAATCCGCAAAACACCATGTCTCCAGCCCTACGATGAATGATGCACTTCACTTGCTACATGCTCGAGAAGTCTTTGCCCCCAGCATAAGCACCATTCATTCCCTCCTTTGTGTGTAAAATAGACCAGCCAAAAATCCAGTAACACATCAATTTAATAAGAACCAAAGGATCGTTAATGATTTTTTTCTTAAAGATAACATCATTCCTGCATCTCCAAATGGAGCAAAAGACAGACGAGATCCCTACCAACACCAGTTTATTATCATTTTCCAGAAAGCTTCTAATCCATATTCAGAAACACTCATTTAGTGTGGTGGGATCAGAATGATTTTTAAAAAAAAAGAGGATTACCCCCGGCCTCTCCATCAGTGCATGCAACCCCTTTATTAAGCGAAGTATCCGAAATGTCTGTGGTCCATTACAAGGTCTCTAAGGGCTGAAAAAGTAATTAAAAAGGTGAAAATGTCACAACCGGCAAAAATAGGATGAGATGACTAAACACCTAGCCTATTACTGGACCGCCATCCAAATCGGTTGTAGAAATCCCGAGCTACCATCTCTCATCAGGTAGACCCAGTAACCAAAGGATCTCTGGCTTCCGCGGGAGTGAGTAACGACCACATACGGATCAAAGCAGCGGATCTAGATAACCTGCAAAAAATTAATACGAGTTTGTCTGTTAAAAAACATATCATTTCTGCAGTTTCATATAGCCCAGAGTAGTGCGCATACTCCAATCAGAATATGTCTCACAGTATTTGACTCTACTCCATTTAGCCACGTCACAAATAACGTGTGAATACTATTTGGATGGGTAATATTAAAGGTTATATGAATTGACGCCATAGAATTTTGGCCAGCAGGCAGTCAAGAAAGAGGTGTTTAATAGTTTCATTGTGGCGCCCCGCCTGATTACCACTGTAGCCAGACGGCCGCCATGCATGCCAGCCCAAGAAATCACTCTAGCATGCGCGTTTACAACAAGTATCATGAACACAGGCATTTCTATTAAAGGATATATAAGTCTTACATGATATCTTACAAGAGTTATGGCAGCGGAAAAGCTCTATCTAAGGCAGCATGGTCCTGGTGTGGCTCCAATCCACGGGGATCTTACTGGGTTACTCTCCTAGCCCGCGAACGCTCCGGCTCCTCGTCGACGGACGATGGATCCTTATGTGAACCAGGCCACATTGAAGGCCGCTGAGTACTTTTGAATGTACTCGCAAGCAAACCAAACCAACATATACACCAAGCAAAGTAATCCATGGCATTCAAGCATGCATTAATCATTAAACCATCATTAATTATCATGACATGGCGTAACTAGGTAGCGATATTGATTATCATGTCATAGCAGGGTTATTTAGCATGATAACTACTGAAGTAAATGTAGTAAAGCAAAGCATATCCAGCAAATAATCCATACTCCGGACATTCTCATGATCCAATCCGACGTTGAACCAAATCCAATCCGAGTCATGTGGTCATCCAACCACTCATCTTATAGCCATCCCATGGCTAACATATCATATTCCTGACATCATCTGATGTCTATGCATCTGCACTACAAGTCTGACAAACTTACTCTCTTCCGGGATGCCTTACAATCCTTAGAATATTCACGATCCACTGAGTACTTCCGATCATAAGATGAATTCTTTCATCATTATTATTACTGTTTCAGTTGACCACCTAGTGAGGTCTGGACGGACTGTCCAATACCGTGGACGCGGCTATTCGAATAGATTTTACACTCTGCAGAGGTTGTACACTTTACCCACACCATGGAGCACCTGACCTCGTGATCCCATTCGGGTGGACCAGTGTTGCTCCAACGAAACCCGCCTGACCCGTGACTCCTCCACCGTACCACCGACAATCATACCCTCCCAGGGTCATGTCCTGGGTGGCCCCTGTGTCACCTCGTGACACCTGCCACCATAGTGGCCAAACAAACTGTCCCAAATGGGGACCGCGCGCAAACAAACAACTGGGCTCACAAGGTTATTGCCGCCTACCGGGCCAGGGTAGCGCGCACGCATAACCTTCCCTAGTTGGTGGTACCGATAAAAGAGCACGCGACCAGACCAAGTCAAGGCCGTCCCATACTGGCAAATGTGGTTGCACGGATAAGCCCGGACAGGTGACTCTGATCAACCGACTAGGTTTAGCTTTAGCCATCACTTAGCAGGTATGGTGGTTTATCACAATAACTTGAAATGGCAGCAACTAAGCATTTACATACAATACTTTGAATTATCACATAGCAAACTAATGCAGGTAATGTAAACAGTAAGTGAAATCTAACAGAAGTTTAATTATTTATATCACAGGCATAATCATTAACTAAACATGCAAGAATAAACACAAAGCAATGCTTTAGGGCATATATCAGATGGTCGGCTTGCCTGGGGGTCGAAGAATACTCCGGGAAGAAGTGCAGAGAGTCCGCGGAAAGGATTGCCGAAAACTGTTCTCTCTTGGAGGGGGCTATTTGAAGGCAAGGGCAAAATGGTCATTTTCAGAATGTGTAAACATTATGAAAGTGACCTCATTGGAACGGACTCGAAGAGATGAAGAAGTGGGCATTGGATTCACCTCTATCGGAGTTACGGTTAAAAAGTTGTGGTCGTTCATTCATTAGGCAGAAAAACAAATAAAACTGTGCTTTTCTGCTCTTAACGGGTGAACATCCGCAATGTAACCGTTTGGGCCGCCAGCTAAGACTGAAAGCGTATTTGGTGAAATACGCTTTCCGCAAAGGGAAAGCACACTTCAGTCTATAGCAGCAGCTCTTTACGCTTTCGAAAGCAGAAAGCGTATTCACATGGAATACGTTTCCACTTAAAGGGACCGGGCCCAGCTGTCACCGGCACATACCCCTTTGTTGTCCCACTTACAGGTGGGGTCCGCAAGCTTTTCTCTCTTCTCCTCACCTCTTCTTCCCCCACCATGACTGGACACAGAGGAGGGAGCAGGCCGCTTGGCCGGGCTTGATGCCGGCGCTCCTCCCACAAGCTGCGCCTACCGATGAGCCAGGCGAGCTCACGGCGCTGCCCCGCGCCCAGGGGTGGTCGCCAGGGAAGCTTGGGGCTCGGAGGAGGGGTGGCCACATCCGGCGGAGGAAGCGGACGTGGGTACTGGACAAGCTGCTCCGGCAGCGTTTCCCCGGAGGAATTAAAGACGGCGGCGGCTTCACAAGCTCTAGGGGAAGTCCAAGGATGAGGATGGAGAGGGGGGAGGGGCCGGGGCGCTGGTTTGGCTCGAGGGGAACGATGGCAGAGCTTCGGCCACAGGAGGGAGGAGCTCCCTGAGCTCGACCGAGAGGGCGGCGCGGTTGTTGGGGATGAGAGGGAGGAGCGGAGCACGCTTATATAGCCGCAGAGGAAGCCTCTAGAGTGAGCTAGCTGGCATGGGGAGGCCTGTGGGCACGCGGTACCGCGGTCGCGCCCCAATAGTGCCTAAGCCGCGTTGGCACAGCCGGCCAGGAGCTAGGGGACGAGGGGAGAAGGCTCCAGGCGGCATATGTGTGTGGTGGGCAGTTCTCCGGCGCTCCCGGACAAGCCGGAGCCCGCCGGAGAGGGCTCCCGAAGCCTCTGGTCACGCGGTGCACTGCCTTGGCGTGCACTGCACGCGGTCACCGCGTAGCCACGGTGTTGCCACGCCACACACGAGGCCAAGCCGTGTCTGGGGTTATCTATACACTTCGCTGAGTTGACCTGACCTCTCAAGAAAGAACAGGAAGCTCAGATATGACTGCACCTTGGTCAAATGGCAGCTGGCAGCAAGGTGTTTGATAGGTGGTGTGGTCATCACAGTGCTCCTCTTGGCTTGATCCTTGGCATAGAGTAATAATCTACCAAGGTGATCATCTTGGCCAAAATTCAGCACAAATGGACCAGTCTATCTGGCACTTCCTTTGTAACCATGTACTCCGGCCAGAAATGGAGATGATGATGCTGGGGAAAAATGGCTACATGGATTTGGCGCAAATTTGGTGGATAGTAATGATTTGGATATATGAAGCAACTTTAAAATTTTCATACCATTTGGATACACCAAAATGGTACTTCCTTCACAGAGGTTCCAACTGGACAGAAACTTAGGAAAATTGCTGTGGAAGAATGGATAGATGAATTGAGCTGATTTTTGGTTTCCATGAGTGATTTGGCAATGTTAATCACCATGAAAAATTTCAGCTCAAAAAGATCCAGGGTTCAAGCACTTCCTTTGCAAACCGAAAATCTGGACAGAACTTACAAATGGATGCTGTGCTCAAACTTTGAACTATGGAACTTGGGTTTTGATGGAAATGGTGAAGATATGGATTGGATAAGCTCCACAATTTATTTGGGATTTTTCCTGGCTACCAAAATGGTAGTTCCTTTAGAAAGTGCCCAAAATGCAATATTGGCTTTAAATAGGAAAATGCAATTTCCCTTATTTAATTATGGCCAATATTTTTATGGGAGCTCAATATGATCACAAAGAATATCTCCACAAGTTTTCATGAACTTTGGAGATGGATAGGTATTTTCCTAGATTTAATTCCTTTAACTGGCAGAAAAAGGAATTAATTAGAAATGAAAAATATTGCAAATGACTTGGCAATATTTTTGCATATCCAGGGTTTACAAAGATAGGATGATCACTGGAAAAAGTTTGGGAGTCAGCAGATCAAAGGAAAGTGGGGTTCCTTTGCAACTGCAAAGATTAGGGTTTCCCTTTCGGTAACTCGGAAGGTAGGGTTTCGGTGGCAAAACCCTGAGAATAGATCTTGGGTGGCAAGGTTGGACCAAAGAGAATCTCTGATTGGATAGGGAAGGCAAGGTTAAATGACCATCTTCATATACCCAAGAGCTAAAGAAATCCGATAACACCGAGAAAAAAGACGGGAGTCAAATCCCGCGAAGGAAAAAAACAGGAGCAAAAGCCAGGGTGTTACATTCATCTTGATCACAACAGCAACATCTTTGACTTCCCTCCCAATTACGCTTTGGCAAGTTATCCTTAGTTAGAATCACCTTCTTGTGAACAAACCACATGAAGACTTTGATTATTAACGGCACTTTAATCTTTCAAATATGTATCGATTTCGGGATCAGGCCAGAGTCAATTAGATCTACATACACCAATTTCACCAAGAAGATACCGTTCATGGTTAATCTCCAGTGTATACTATCAGGCTCATCAGAAAGGTGAATATCCATCAACCTTCTCACCAGATGTAGCCAAGCTTCCCATCGGTCTCCTACTAAAGGTCTCCGGAATTGAATATTTAGAGTAGACTGTAATACCGTAGCAACATATGCTACCTTATGTTATACAATATTATAGAGAGACGGATACTACATGGCTAAAGGCGTCTACTCTAACCATGTATCCTCCTAGAATGTAGTCAAAATACATTTCCAATGATGAATTTAGTCCTATGGAAGAAAGCTGCTCTCGTTCTCATTAACCCCTTCCAGAAAGGTGAATCATTGGGTCTAACGGTAACTTGGGCCAAGGTCTTAGATCGTGGGTACTTATTACGTAAAATCCGTACCCACGTGCCTTCGATCTCAACAGATAGTTTGTACAACCATTTGCTAAGCAGACATCTATTCTTTACCTCTAAATTCTCGATCCCGAGACCACCCTGGTCCTTTGGTCTACAAATGATATAACACTTAGTAAGCCTGTATTTCCTCTTTATATCATCACTCTGCCAAAAGAATTGTGATCGATAATAGCCTAACCTTTTCCGTACCCCTACAGGTACTTCAAAGGAAGACAGTAGGAACATCGGCATACTCGTGAGCACTGAGTTTATCAATACTAGCCGACCTCCATATGACATAAGCTTGCCCTTCAAGCAACTTAGTTTTTTCTCAAATCGATCTTCAATACACTTCCACTCCTTGTTAGATAGCCTGCGATGGTGAATTAGTATGCCCAGATAACTAAACAGTAGGGTACCCAATTCGCATCCGAATAGTTGTTTATAAGCATCTTGTTCATCTTTGGCTCTCCCAAAATAGAACAATTTGTTTTTGTTAAAATTAATCTTCAATCCCGACAGTTGTTCGAATAAGCATAATACAAGGTTCATATTTCTGGCATTTGCCAAATCATGTTCCATGAAAATTATAGTATCATCAGTGTATTGTAGTATGGACACCCCACCATCTACAAGGTGTGGTACTAGTCCTCCTACTTGGCTGTCCTCTTTAGCTCTTCCTATGAGAATTGCTAACATATCCGCCACTATGTTGAATAGGATAGTAGACATTGGGTCCCCCTGCCTTAGACCCTTATGCGTCTGGAAGAAATGACCTATGTCATCATTTACTTTAATCCTGACGCTGCCTTTTTGTACAAATGAATCGACCTGCTTCCTCTAGGCATCATCGAATCCCTTCATACGTAAGGCTTGTTGGAGGAAGGCCATTTAACCTTATCGTACTCCTTTTCGAAATCCACTTTGAAGATCACTCCATCCAGTTTCTTCGAGTGGATCTCGTGAATGTGACGACCCCGACTTAATCATGCACTAACCATACACGCAATTGCACACGATCAAGCCTAAGGACTCACTTGAAGATATCACAACACAACTCTAAAACATAAATAAATTCATACAAGCTTTATATTACAAGCCAGGGCCTCGAGGGCTCGAATACGTAGCTCGATGGCATACAAGTGTCAGCGGAAGCATCAGATATCTGGGTACAGATATATTACAGAAATAGAGATAAGCCTTTTAGAAAGGCGGGGCAAAATAAAATACTACGATCGAAAGGCGTAGGCCTCCTGCCTAGGACCCTCCGAATCCTACTCCTGGTCGTCTGTCGGCTCCTCGTAGTAGTACTCGCCGGGAGGGTAGTAGTAGTAGCCATAGTCATCGACGGGGGTAGTTAACTCAGGGGCTCCGTCATCTGGCGGCGTCAATTGGATATGGGGGAAAAAGAAAGTAAAGCAAACGTGAGTACTCATCCGAAGTACTCAACAAGCAAAGATCTACACTACATATGCAACATTTTCAAAGGAGGGCTGTTTATGTGGACTGGGCTGCAGAAATGCCAGAATAGAGGGGGAAAGCCTAGTCCTATCGAAGACTAGCATCTTCAAGCATCTTCATCGGTCTTGCAGCATTAGAAGAGTGAAGATTAACTTAATGTAAAGTAGTTGTAGTATCATCAACCTCGGCCAGAGATTCTTCCTCGACTCCCTGCGAGAAAGCAATCCCAGAGCCATACTATCCATTTCATCTCAAGTCACCAGTTCTAGTTGTACCGATCGGGATACAACTCCGAGTGTCCGTTACCGTAGGACAGGCTATCGATAGATTAGTTCTTCCCTGCAGGGGTGCACCAACTTACCCACCACGCTCGCTTAACTCCGGACGGACACACTTTTCTGGGTCATGCCCGGCCTCGGCTAAGCAACACGCCGCAACTCGACCAAATACTTAACAGAGAGGTCAGCACGCCAGACTGACCTATGCCCCCAAGGGTCTTGGGCCTTCGCCCCGGGAACTCCTGCGCATTGCGTGGGCGGCTGGAAGCAGACCTAGCAACCTCTTAATACAAGCGCGGTTGCGTAACCAGTCCAATCCAGCGCGCGCCGCTCAGTCGCTAACGTCTATTAAGCTTCGGCTGAAGTATACGACACAGAACGCCCATACTATGCCCACGTGATGGTTAGTGCTATCAGGCCAGAGGCCCCTCGGATCAAATATCCAAACCGTTAGTGGATTAGGAGCGCGCGGTAACGAGCAGAGACTCACGATCGATGTGACCCCGTCGCCCCGTCTCGAGGACTTGCGGCAAGGGCGAGGAATGCCCGGCCACGCCTCGTGTTCAACTCTCGGGCACCATCCAGGTCCACCCGAGCCCACATCACTGGCTATTAAGCTCGCGCGGGTACCCCTCAGGGCCGACCCGTCTTTAGTTTCATGTTTCAGTGTAAAGTCATAGTATCAACGGTATCCGTGTGTCTAACACCAAGGGGAACCCTGAGGAATCACCCTCGATGGAGTCCCACCTGATATTGACGTCAAGGTGAACGAAGGAGGAATCACCCTCGAGGTCCACACTTGAAGTGTTGCACGACGACGTCGTTATCGGGGGTGGTGTAGGAGGAATCACCCTCGCTTACCATGACCGATTAACTAACCTACAAGGTTATCATCAGAAGTGCTGACGAGGTATGACCCTCGGCACTCGATAGTAACCCAGTAGTGTCGGCAACTAAGGGGGAAGTGACGTGCGGTGTCGGGGCCTGGTCTTCAATCCCGTTGTTCAGGTCTTCTGATAATCCAGCGGGGCAGTCGGGATTTAGTGGGGTCTCTGCTGGTCTCTACCCAAACTATTCTAACAGTTTAGGATAAGCAGGCAGGTAACGATAGCAGGTTACAATAAACAGGCTATGCAGCAGATATATGATAATAGTAGCGGCGGTAACTTCTAATGCAAGCATAAGAGAGAAGAGAGTGGGCGATATCGGAATGCTCAAAATGGGGGTGCTTGCCTGGAAGCTCGGTGGCAAGGGCCTGATCGTCTGGAGTGTAGTCGACCTCCGGAGCTGCGTCAGTCTCGGGAGCTACGTCGACGTCGGGGTCTATCGAGAGAGAAGAGGGGGAAGAAACATATAAATGCACAGCAAACGATGCAATACAGGCATGCTATGCTAAGATGCAGTGCAGGGTTGCCTAAAGTATGTCTAAGTCAATTTTTAGTTATTTTAGGATTTAAGTTGGATTCATTAACCGGTGTATAAGCACTATTCATCTACCGGACACGGCCTCGAAGTTGCGGTTTCACCTACATAGGGGGTTCCGGCATCGAAACAGATGACATGATCAGATTCGTCTCGTCGTTCTGATCAACTTTCATGTTTTAAGTTTTTCGATCTGAGCTACGGTTTAAAAGTTATTAATTTTCAAAGTTTAAATGATTTTCTGGAATTATTTTATTATCAGAAAATGATATATGATGTCAGCATGAGGTGTGGATGACGTCAGCAGGTCAACAGAGTTGACCAGGGTCAAATATGACATGTGGGCCCAGTGGGACCCACATGTCAGTCTCTGATAATTAACAGAGTTAATTAAAACTAATCCAGAGAGTTATTTAGCAGCTGGCCCCACCTGTCAGTGACTTATTAACTAAACTAATTAACTTTTAATTATAAAAACATTTTTAATTAACTAAAATGCGGTGGGGCCCGCATGTCAGTGGCTGGACTGCCCAGTCAGCGTAGTTGACTGGGTCAACCCAGTCAACTGGGGCCCCCAGGGCCCACGGTCAGTGACCCAGGAGTGGGTCCCACCTGCGCCACGTCGGCAGCCGGCGCCGGAGCTGCTCCGGCGACCGTTCTAGCGGCGGTCTCTCGCCGGAGTAGCTCGGGATTTGGCTGTGGTGAGCCAAACGGGGCGCGGCTACTCGCGTTCGAAAGCCAGAGCTCGCGCGCGTTGTGTGGTACTAGCGGTTCGACCGGAGACGAGCTAGGTCGACGGCGGTGAGCGGCGAAGCGGGCGCCGGAGTTCGGCCACGATCGGAAGTGGCACAACGGTGCACGGCAAGCTCAGCGGAGTGGCTCTACAGGGTCCTAGAGACGCGTGGAGTACGACGCCGAGCTCAGTTGAGCACGACAATGTCGGGAGTGACGGCGACGAGCACCGCGGCGGAGCCGAGCTACGGCAACAACGGCGGGGTGGCTACGGACACGGATCTGCGCGGAATAATGAGGGGAAGGAGGCGCGAGCTCACCGTGAGGGCACACGTAGGCCCGGCGGTGGTTTAGGAGCTGCAGAACGGCGACATTCGCCAGAGATGCGCCGGCGACCGAGGACGAAGAGGAGCGCGATCCCCGCGTTGTAGTGGCGCAGAGCTCGGTCCGGTGGTTGAAGAAGAAGGAGAAGAGGCCGGCGGAGCGTTTGAGCTCGGTCTCAGGCGGTGACGACGACGATAGCGTCGGCATCGAGCTCGGCCATGGCGGCGACTTCGGGCGTCCGTGTGGGAAGAGGAAGGAGAGCGAGGGAGAGGGATCTGCGGGGGTTAGGGTTGCGGGAGGCCTCGGGGTAGCACTTGTAGTCGACGGGGAACCGCTGGATCGTCGACACGGCGATGAACGGCGGCGTGTCAGCACGCGGGCGCGACAGCGGCGCGAGGATGGAGATGACCGCGGTGGGCTGGCGCTGCTGGGCTGGGCCGCATCCTGTAGCAGAAGGCCTAAGTGCACAGTAAGCACTAGGGCCTTTTCCAATTTTCCTTTTTCTGTTTTCTTTTCTTCTTTATTTCTTTTCTGCTTTGTAATTGTTAGGCCACTTATGCACTTTTGTAAAATATGAAACTTGGCCCATATATTACAATGCAATATTACCTTCCACCAAAAATTGGTTTGGGCAAAATAAAAATTTATTTGAATTTGATTTAATTATAAATGGATTAAATAATTCTGTTTTGGTGTTGTTTCATGTGGTTTGAGTCACTTAGCTAATTCAACTATCATTGTTTATAATTTTATGAGTGCTTCTGGATTATTTGCTATTTAATGAACATTTTTCCAATAGTGTTTGAGCAAATTTATTTTGCACTTTTGAATTTAAGTTGATTTTCAGAATTGAATTTGAATTGTTTTGATTAACCGCTATGACTAGGCACTGCAAATGAGATGACTTAGCATTATTAGCAGGTAACCACAGTGGCTATTACACAGGGGTGTTACAGTGAAGTGTTTCATGTAGGACAACCACACCCTCTAGTATGTTTCAGCAATGTAAACTAAAAGCACATTTCAACAAGTTCAGCAAGCTCCAAACTAGATTAGCTGCAGATCACTCGAAGAGCAAGTGATCTATGGTTTCGTCTCTACCACAGAAAATGCACATTTTATTCCCAACCCACCCCCTTCTAAGAAGATTGTCTTTAGTAAGATTACAGTTTTTCACCATATAAGCCAAAGTAAAACTTTTATATTAGCAGATACCTTAATTTTCCATAGAATTTTGTGAGGAGAGTTGCATTCAGATTCAGTAAGTTTCATATACAAAGATTTAACATAAAATTTTCTATCAACCGTCAACTTCCATTTAATTCAATTAATAAGTAAAAGAGAGGTACTAGTTTCATCTCTGTCGGTTGGTTGTTGGCTTGCTGCTGCTGGCATTCCTTGCTTGGACCAACGCTAGTCCCAGCCTGACGATCCAGTCATGTAACGGCGAGCGGGTGGATAAATGAATATGAATGCCAACTGCAGGTTGATTAGGACATGCGATGGCAGTATGTCACCCATTGACCAACACGTGCGTCAGTGCGTGGGCCATGTTGTGAGCTCCCTTGGCCATGGAACAACGTGGATATGTAGTCGATGATCTTTCTGTTAAAATATATTACCCGCCTTTTTTCGTCAGTTCAAACTTTTTGGTTCAGTTGGCTAGTGCATAAAGCTTGATACCTTCAACCTTTTTTTCTTCGACAAAGAAAGCTTTTACTTGACTCTTGTGGCGGTTGACCTATTCTAATCAAATATATAGAAGAAGGCGCTTCTAGTCTCCATCCAGTCCCTTGACCTCCGGGCAGATTCCGCGGGCCTCTCAACCGAGGAGTGGTTGCTTCGGTATGATCTGGAGGACCAGCTCACGGTTATTTACACGGACGAAGAGGCATACTGGCGCCTGCGGGGTACGCAGAATTGGTCCTCAAGGGGGGCGCCAATACCGCTTATTTTCAGGCTATCGCCAACGGTCGGCGGCGCCGTAACTCCATCTCGCTTCTTTGGGACGGAGTGACCCTCCTGCAGCGTCCTGAGGCCATCCGTGCCCATGCAGATGGCTTTTACAGAGACCTATTATCTGCCTCCCCTCGGGGAGGGATTGCTCTGGCCAATGATATTTGGCCGGCCCGCTATTGTGTCTCGGCGGAGGATAATCTGGCGTTGACGGCTCCGTTCTCCGAGGCGGAAGTGTGGGCGGCCATTAAGGGCATGAACCCCACTTCTGCCCCGGGTCCGGACGGCCTCCCGGTGAAGTTCTTCCAGACCTTCTGGGACGTCATTAAGCCGGAGGTGATGGCCCTATTCGAGGAGATCTTTGTGGGCTCCATCGACCTCACTCGGCTTAACTTTGGGATAATCACCCTCATTCCCAAAGTTCCTGGCGCCTCGGATATCCGCCAGTTCCGCCCAATCACGATGATCAATGTCATCTTCCGCATCCTGGCTAAGGGGTACGCCAATAGGGTGGCCCCAATTGCTGATCGGATCACCCACCCTGACCAGTCGGCATTTATTCAGGGCCGCTACATCCTTGACGGAGTTCTAATTTTTCACAAAGCCCTCCACGAGGTGCACTCCAAACACCTCAAGGCGGTCTTCCTGAAACTTGACTTCCATAAGGCGTATGACACGGTTAGCTGGGCCTTCCTTCGGGAAGTTTTGCTTCGGAAGGGTTTTGACGACCGGTGGGTGACCCGCGTGATGCAAATGGTTTCCTCGGGTTGGACTGCTGTCAACATCAATGGAGAAATTGGCCCATACTTCCCCACCTTCTCTGGGGTGCGTCAAGGCGATCCCTTCTCCCCGTTCCTCTTCAACATGGTTGTTGACGCCCTCGCCGCCATCTTGGATAAGGCCAAGGCGGCGGGGCATATCCGAGGCATAGTCCCGCATCTGGTAGGAAGGAATGGGATCTTCCTCCTCCAATATGCGGATGACACCATTATCATGGTGGAAGGTTCAGATAATGACATCACGAACTTGAAGTTCCTCCTGCTCTGCTTCCAGCAGATGTCGGGCCTCAGGATTAACTTCGATAAAAGTGTTGTGATGGTGTTGGGATACTCCCAGGATGAACGCCAGAGCATCGCGGACCGCCTGAACTGTCAACTCGGATGTTTCCCCACGACCTATTTGGGGATCCCCATTAGTGACTCTAGGCTCACGGTGGCCGAGCTGCGCCCCACGATGAACAAGCTCCAACACCGTATTGAGCCTTGGAAGGGGAGATGGCTCTCTAAGGCCGCTCGGACGGTGCTCATTAACTCGTCCCTGTCTAGGCTGCTCCTATTCATTATGAGCTTTTATAGCCTGCCAGAGACGCTGCATCATGAGATTGCCAGAGTCCAGGGCCGTTTCTTTTGGGCTGGCGAGGGCGATAAGCAGAAGTACCACATGGTTCGGTGGACTGAGATCTGTAAGCCTCGTGACCAGGGTGGCCTCGGGATCATGTCCTCCAAACGCATGAACATTGCCCTACTTACTAGGTGGCTATGGCGGATAGCGAACGGAGAGGGTGGCCTTTGGCTCCGCATCATTCAACAGAAATACCTCCGCGGACAGCCGCTCGCATTCTGCTAGCGATCCGGAGGCTCTCAGTTCTGGCAATCCATCATTCAGCTTCTGCCTATCCTTCGCCTCGGGACATCGATCGTGGTTGGCTCTGGCGCATCCACGTTGTTTTGGTTTGATCGGTGGGCTGGCGACGCCCCCTTCGCGACGCGCTTCCCTGACCTGTTCGCCATAGCTGTCGATCCTAGGATCTCCGTTGAGGTGGCCCTTATTGACTTAGGGCACCTGGCGTTCCGACGGCCGTTCGGATCGGCCGAAAACGCATCCTGGCAGGACTTGCTTGATTGTATCGCGCTGCACGAGTCGGCCTTGGAGAACGGGGATGACCGCACCATGTGGAGACTAGAACCCTCTGGCCAATTCTCTACTAAATCCCTGTACCAGGCTATCGCCGCTTCCCCGGGACCTGAGGCTCTCACGACCATCTGGGAGATCCGGCTCCCCTTGAAAATAAGGATATTCTTGTGGCAATGGATCCGCGCCCGCCTCCCGTCCACTGAAGCGCAACGGCCCGGGAGACGGGTTATGCCCGCTCTGCGGGACGGAGGAGGATTCGAACCATATCTTCTTCACCTGCGTGTCCGCGCAGTTCCTTTGGAGCTGTTTTCGCGAAGTAATGAGGGGAAGCTGGGACCACAACAACTTCCCCGCTCTCTTCGCCGAACTCCAGGCTTTACCCCCCACGGCCCGCCACATTAGGTGGCTGACCATCGGGGTGCTAGCCTGGACACTGTGGACTGTTAGGAATAAGCTTGTGATTCAGCGTATACCTCTTCGACGTGCTACTGACGCTATGTTCAAATGGTGTGGTTACTTGTAGCTTTGGCGGCCGCTTAGCCGCCCCAGGGAGAGAGACGCCATCAACTCCATCATCACCCAGCTTCGCACGATGGCTCTCCGGTTGGCTCTGCCGCTCCCTCCCCCACCACCGGAGCCGGATTAGATCTTCCCCGCCTCATCGTCGCCGCCGCGTGTGTGTGTGCGTCCTTGTTGTTTGTGTGTGTTGGGCTTGTTGTGCTGTGCCCACAGCTAAACCCTTTGTGTTTGGTGTGTCCGCGTGTGGCTGTTGGTGTTTGTTAGACTTGGCCTGCGGTGGCGGTGTGTGTGTTCGTTTGTTGGTACTCTGTTGGACCTTGTGCTCGGTGGTTTGCTTTATTTATAAAGCGGGGCGAAAGCCTTTTTCGATAATCAAATATATAAACATTTGTTCGGTGGGTCTGATCTCTGATGGATTAATATGTTCGTCTCGTCAATGACGACACACGGACATGGTACAAAATATCGCCTATGGTCAGGAAAATAAGCATATAGGTTGCATGTACCTGTCGAACGCCCTTCCTTTTCTTATTTTCGTTTTAAAAATGTGGCTACTTTTCTTCAGTGTGATGTAGTATGTGCTTGTGCATTGCCGTTGCTGCAAACATTGGATATGGACATATGGTAACAACGACGAATTGTGATTCCATGGCAGCATGACGTGCCTCGAGGTACGTCCGAGGTGGAGCTCTTCCACAAAACGGAACTTGACTTGTTAAAAGGCGGTCATGCTTTTCTCCGTCTGACTTATGTTTCGGAAGTCAGTCAACGTTGCATATATTACTCCGTACGAGGTGCTTGTTTTGTTTCTATATAAGTTAGCTAGATTGCTTCCATACGAGGGTACGAGCTCTGGTGAGAAAATATAGGTTGGTTCTACCTTATGGACCTTCTTTTTCTTTACCTTTTCCAATTTGCCCTTGTTTTCTTCAGTATTAGGTATGACCTAGTATTATGTATGACATGAGGAAGTGGAGAGAGAGAGAGAGAGAGAGAGAGAGAGAGAGAGAGAGAGAGAGAGAGAGAGAGAGAGAGAGAGAACGCTTGGACTATATATTTGGCATGTTTGTTCTTTGGTACTTGCTTCATCAAAGATATCGCAGCTGAGAGGAAGGCGTTTTGCTTCATTATGTTGCCGCGCTTCCTCGTGCTCTTTCTCCTCTTCATCATCCCCGTGTACATGCCATATGCCTATGGTGAAGATGGCTTTAGCTATGGCAACGGCATCCCTTTGGGCATGCTTCATCTTGATGGTGTGGCTTCTATCACAAGTGGAGCACTTGTGCTGACC
This sequence comes from Thinopyrum elongatum, assembly GCA_011799875.1. Classification (NCBI taxonomy): domain Eukaryota; kingdom Viridiplantae; phylum Streptophyta; class Magnoliopsida; order Poales; family Poaceae; genus Thinopyrum; species Thinopyrum elongatum. The sequence goes on from CM022303.1 coordinate 564,950,546, forward strand.
AACAACGATCCCCAGAGGAGTGGACGAGCTTTCTCTAGGCGCTCGTTTGGCTATATTACCTCATTCTCGACAACTTTTGTGTTTCTCATCATCCCCCCAGATAGTAATAATGGGGTGAGTGCGCATGGGCTTGCCTTTGCACTTTCATCGACGGTGGAATTTCTGTTCGATGCCCACCCGGGTCCGTACTTGGGCCTGACCAACATGAAGAGCAGTGGTAATGGCACAAATCAACTCTTTGCTATTGAGCTTGATACCATCAAGAATCCCCAATTTGCTGATATTGATGATAACCATGTTGGGATTGATGTAAACAACATGGTGTCGATCAATTCCCACACAGCTGGTTACTATGCGTCAAATGGTATGTTCTCTCCCTTGAAGATTGCTAGTGGTCAACCAATGCAAGTATGGGTGGACTATGATGGCACCTCACACAACCTTAATGTCAGTTTAGCACCTTACTTAGAGCATAAGCCTCAACGTCCACTGCTGTCAAGCACTGTCAATCTTACATCGGTGTTGTCAAACAAGTCACTCTATGTTGGGTTTTCATCTTCAACTGGCCTCCTTAAGTCTAGGCACTATATTATTGGTTGGAATTTCAATACAACTGGGAAGGCTCAACCACTAAACTACACATCTTTGTCTCAAGTTATAGAAGATGTTAGGCCGAAACCACGGAATCGCTCGCATATCCGTAGGGCCATTATAGTACCAGTTGTCACTATATCAACGGTGATTGTGCTTGCTATTTGTGTTGTTCTTTATGCTCTTAGAAAGAAGGCAAGGGATAATTTTGAGTGGGAAATCGAGGCTGGTCCGCCATCTTTCACATATAAAGAGCTAGTCAGTGCAACAAAAGGTTTCAGTGACGCAATGCTACTAGGGGAGGGGGGGTTTGGAAAGGTGTATAAAGGGATGCTACAAACCTCAAAACAAAATGTTGCGATCAAGCGGGTTTCACCAGAGTCCAAGCAGGGGATGAAGGAGTTCATATCTGAGATTATGATCCTTGGTCACCTCCGCCATCGCAACCTTGTCCAATTGCTCGGTTATTCTCGTCATCGAAATGAGCTACTTCTAGTTTATGATTACATGCCAAATGGTAGCCTTGATAGATTTTTGCATGGTCAAGATAGGCAAGACCTAGATTGGGCTTACAGATTTAGCATTATCAAGGGCATCGCATCTGGTCTTTTCTACCTCCATGAGGATTGGGAGAAAGTTGTCATCCATCGAGACATCAAGACAAGCAACGTGCTACTCGACGGCGAAATGAATGCAAGACTTGGTGATTTCGGCCTTGCAAGGTTGCACAACCACGAAAACGGAACAGGAGCCCACGTCACAAACATGGCCGGCACACGAGGGTACATTGCTCCTGAGCTGGCCATGCTTGGGAGGGCAACCAAGGCGACCGATGTGTTTGCATTTGGTGTGTTCATGTTGGAGATTGCTTGCGGGAGGCATCCGATAGGAGTGAGCTATTCTGGTGAGCAGCTGTTACTAAAAGATTGTGTGCGCGATGCATGGGAACGCGATTCCATCCTTACAACGGTAGACCCAAGACTGGCAGAAGATTATATAAGGGAGGAGGTGGAGTTGGTACTAAAGCTTGGCCTTCTATGCTCACACTCGATATCCGGTGCTAGGCCAAGCATGCGCCTAATTATGCAATACCTTGGAAAGGATGCGCTGCTCCCAGATTTCCAACCGAGCTTTTTTGCTAGAGATGAAGGTTTTGATCAATATGTCCTGTCATTTAACTCTGTGGTCACGACCATGACTGATCTTTCGGGAGGAAGATAATTTTATTTTGTTTTTTGGCGAAACCTAAAGATGTCATGTATGGTAACCATGAAGTAGGTACACTGTTGGAATAATCTTGATATTGGATCAAGTTAGTGTTTGAGTGTAAGCAGTCTGTTTGCTAATCGGCTATTGCATTTGCATGCCGTATGTGGCGGTAGCTGAGCTATGTATGTATGTTGCTGTATCGGAAGCAGAATATGTAAACAGCGCTGCTGATGTGGTGATGTTTAACGAATGTAGCGGTGTGGTTTGTCAGAAGATTAAAAAGATTAGATTCATCATCCGTATCGATCCCATGGCGCACAGCCAGAATGTTGCTAGTCAATCATCATGTAATAGTACCAATTAAAACCAGAGCTACCGGATGCTGCTACTTCTACACAAAACAAGCATAAATTTTCAGATCAAGCTGCCGCTCCCGTGGCCATGGAATGGGGTGCCCTGCCCCTGCCCATGGGGTAACATAGCAGAGTGCGCGTCACCGAACGGATTGGCCTGAGACGAAGAAGGAGCAGCAGCACCAGCGTACGACTGCGGCTGCTGAAACGACAGTGGCATCCCAAACATCTCTTGCTGCTGCTGCTGCATCATCGACATCTGCACGTCGGTGGGCGGCGCGACGCTCGTCGACGCGGCGAACGGGTCGCCGGCCGGATCCGCGTACGTCGCCTGCTGCTGCTGCCTCCTCGCCGCGTCCTCGTACAAGCTGTCGAGCAGCAGGCCGTCGAAGCCCCCAGCCTGCAAGAAAGCATCGTCGGTGGCAATGCAAGTGAGAAGAGAGTCACATGCATCAATGGATGGTACTGCCACACGGGGTTCTGCTCTTTGCGTAGTACCAGTTTCATCTCTGTCGACCGGCTGCTGATGTCGGTCCGTGCCGCGACCAATGCTAGCTCCCAGCCCGAAGATCCAGCCATGTCGACAGCAGCAGACGCAGACGCAGACGCGCTGCTGCCACCGCCTGAGCAACGGAGGAATTGATGGAGCAGAGTCAGTCAGTGGCTGCTGAACTGAATCCATGAGCCGACGAGCAGGGAGGAGCTAGGAAGTGTGGCAAGAAGATCAGACTTCAGAGCCCAGCTGCATGAAGCATGTCTGTTACCTGGTGCTACAATGGCCAGGGCCAGTGCGTTGCTCTCCTCGATCTCAGCGGCAGCAGAGCTCACCTCATGTAAACCCTGCACACACACCACATTGTCATCATGAACTTTGGTGTAGCCTACCGTTTCTTGCTGATGCTTTTGGGTGGGCTGGTCGGTCCATGCGATTCAGTAACCCCCATATGTTGCAAGCAGTTGGCTAAACATCAGGGCAATGTAATGCACTGACAGACGTTGGCAGCTTACCAGTAAATCGAAATCGGCAGTGGTGGTGGTAGGTTCAGGTTCATCGTTGAGCTCAGGTGCAGGGTGGGGTTCCTCTTCGGGCTCCGGCAGCGGTTCCTCCACCGCAGGTTCTTCGTTCGTCGCCTCGCGGGGCCGTTCAGGTGGTGGTTGTTCTTCTTGGTCTGCAGTAGGATCCAGTTGCCGATATTCCTGCCAATTTGGTTCCAAAGCCAATGAGTTTCACCGGAACTCCAGAATTTTCAGTCGGTCCCGAAATAATTACGTTTCAGTAAAAGAAAAAAATCAGGAGACATGAATTCGCATCCAGTTTCAGACACGGTGCAAACTTTGGCCAAATATAATGGTTGAATGCTAGTCAAGTTCAAACGACGCTGAGAACCTCTTTTAGCTCATAAGCAGTGAGATAAAAAAATCTATTGAAATAATTGCTCTGGGAGCTTCTCTGATGACTCACAATGGTCTTATTTGCAACGTGACATTTTTCAAAAATCTATTGAACCTTTCTTAAGCTTAACGACTCACAATGGTCTTATTTGCAACGTGACCAGCTTTGGGAGCTTCTCTGATGTACTCTTCCATCGTCACAAGAAACGACGCCGGTGGCTGAAGAAAACACAGGGGAAATAAAATCATTTTAGCATCAAAACATACTCCTGAAGGAGTACTTCCTTGAACTGAAGTGAAACAAATGAAATGCTAAAGTGAGTATAGGTATCTGCCTCTCTGAGAACTGGAAACTGGAAGTTCCTGGCGAGTTGCAAACCCCTGCAGAGCTCGTAGAATTCAGAGAGGCTCTTCGCCTGGCATTCCAAGTATCATTAACCATTAGCTTCAGTCTGCATGAACAACTCATTTGACAGGGGAAAATGCATAAGAAACGCCGGTCCCATACCAGAGTTCCTGTTCTTCTGTAGATGTCCTGGGCTTTGATCGCATCGAGCTTGCTCATGTCGAAGAACTGCGCTAGGACGGCAAGATAGAACGTTCAGTCCGGTCAGAACTCGACGTTGGTCCAGTAGAAGAGGGGAAAAAATTCAGAGATCGCAGGAGGACGCACCACATCCACAAGGTTGATGATGCCATCGTTTACGGCACAGTAGATCTTGAAGCTCTCCTTCAGCACCAGAGCTAAGGCGTACTGTATGAGGTAGTTCCCAAACGCGGCTCCTTCAGGCTGCAGTGAAATTCGGACACGAATGTTTGCAGAAAACTGTGTGCTGTGACAACGCGACGATGAGCTTCCGGCGATGATCTGAACCTCACCTGGCAGCCGACGAGCCGGAAGAGCAGCTGCTGCAGCGCGGGCAGATGCTCCAGGAGGTCGTCCTTGCCCAGGCCCCTCGTCCTGCCCTGCGCCTTGGTGTGAGGCGTCTGCCCCTCCGCTGCCGGCGCCGGAGCTCTGAGGCGCTCCGCCTCCACGTCGTACCGGAGCACCGCGAAGCACTCGAGCCGCTCCTCGAGGAAGAGCGCATAGGTGCGCACCCACGAGGAGCAGTCCCAGGCCAGGTGGCCCGAGTCGTCCTTGAAGTTGGACATCTGCAGCGCGTGGCCCCGGCGCCGCCCGTGGCTCAGCAGCTCCTCCCTGAACGCGCCGCCGTCGCCCTCCCGGAGCGCCCTGTGGATCACCACCAGCGCCTTCAGAGCCACCTGCGCGAGCACGATCCGTCCGTCAATGCACCATCCAGATTGTCAATGGCGTCGACGTCGTGCGTGCGTACCACCCAGTTGCTGGTGTTGGAGAGGCGCCTGGCGAGCGCGTGGACGCAGTGGGAGACCTCGGTGCGCGACCGGGCGCCGACGATCTCTGCAGCGATGGCGACGACGCCCGCGGCGGCGGCGCAGGTGACTGGTCAGAACTCGGAACGTACAGGCGGCGCGGGTGTATGGAAGACGATCGAGAGGAGAGAGAGAGAGAGGAGAAGCGATCTCACTGGCGAGGTGTCGGTCCTTGGGCGGGCGTTCGACGTGGCTGGTGGCCTTGACGACGGCGACTTCGAGATCCTTGAGGTGGTCGCGGCCGCTGTTGACCTTGGCGAGGCTGACGGTGGTGGAGTCCTTGATGGCGCCGCACGCCTTGCGCCAGCTCTTCTGCATCGAAGCCGTGCCCATCCCGCTGCCAATGCGCGGCCGGCGGATGACGACGCTACGTGTCGGCGGCTGGCCGGCGAGCGGCGAGCCGGCTTGCTTGGTCAGATGTCCGATCCCCGGGTGTTGCTGGCTTGGTCGTGCTCGTAGGAGTTTGTCGTGGCGAGTCGTGCTGGCGCACTCGCGGTCGCGGGTAGACGGATTTTAATTCATTTTCGTCATGGGTCTAGCCCATCCCAGCAGTTCTGTGTGCGGGTGGATATTATGTGGGCCTACTTCTCGCATGGGAGCTATGTCTCGCTCGCCTCTGGCGTGGCTCTACTAGGCCGGCCCAGTAATGTAGCAGCAGCGCGAGTTTTTTCTTCGGCCTTTACCTTTTTACTGTTTCTAGCGGTTTTCTTGGGGCTACTCTGGTTATCTTCGGTTTTTATTTCTTTATTTTTATTCGTTTCCATCGTTTTCCTTCATATTTATTTTTCAACACATGTCTACATTTTTCACATACATCGGGAACATTTTTAATATTTTTAAAATACATGATTAAGATTTTCTAAATATATTTTTGATATCAATTTGTTTGTATGCATTGTAATTTTTTGGTATACAAATTAAACATTTTTTATACACGTTTAACATTTCTCATTTCACTTCTTATCTTATTGACAACACACATGTATCTTCTCTAGGATGCCATGTTGTAGCCGAGAAGAAATATACGGATGCAATTGCAAATATGAAGAACACAAAAGACCCAGTGTATGTAACTTTCAAACGTGAGTCCAAGCCTCAGTATACCAATAACTCACTGTCTAGTGATCATCCATTATGTTTCCTCGAAAACCACCTCATATATTAATTAAATAAAAAGAGTTATTACAATCGTTCATCCAAAATTCACCATGCAGGGCGGAACATTGTTAACAAGGACACCATCCACTCTATTATCAAAGTTAAACTTCGCAATCTGACGGCCACCACATTGGCCAAATAATTAATCTTGGAGATTTTAAAATTACATATAAGCTTTGAGATACTCATCTCGCTTCCTTCTTATCTTGTTGGAATGAATAAGATACCATTTATCCAGGTCGTAGTAGCCGGAGAAGGTGTACCTACAAGCAACATGAAATAGATCATGTAAAGACTAGATTCATTTTACAAACTGTTTATCATATGGTATATGGTTCATTTCAATCATTACCTTTATATGAAACCTATCATTTTATTGATTCAAATTTTCTTCTACTTTTGAGATGTTCATGTTACTCCGAAAATCAATGGCAAATTTTGGCAACAACGCGCAGGGCATCATCTTGTATATACAATTCCAACGGGCGCTTCATATAGTCAATAGAGTCCAAATAGTAGTCATTCATGGTTAGAGGGAAAGCAGAGATTAATTAACCAGAGTTAATTAATTCCTAACAGTTTCACCAAGCTCATTGGATTTAAGTGAATTTCAACATCTAGCACCCATGGCAAGTAGTTATTGTCGGTGATATCCAAAGCCACAAAATCGAGTTTGGCAAGATTGGACATACTAAACTGCAAAAACAAATTGTAAAATATAAATCAAAGCAATAAAATAGTATATCTCTGTTATTAAGAAGGGTGTTGGTACATTCTCCTCATCCAGGTTCCCCTACCTTGCCTTTTTCTTCTCTACGCCCCCTCCCCTGGTATGGAATAATCCAAACCAAATCGTTACTTTCATTTCATTGTCCTACTAATCAAATTTTACGAAAATCATGTCCTACATTAACTCAATCAAATCATATCAAATCTTACCGAGGCCTCAAACATTAGCTAAATCTTTCATCGTCTTCCCTACCCATAGAAAAATCAAATCAAATCTTACAAAAACATCAACTAAATCAAACTTTCCTTGTATTCCCGTAGCCATACTTAAATCAAATCAAATCAAATCAAATATTACCAAAATCTAGAATATAGTGGGTTCTTTATAAAAGGTGTATTGTTTTTGACATGGTGATCAAGGCACATAAAAGGTGTATTGTTTTTTACATGGTGATCAAGGCACATAATTATAGACAATCTATGACTTTGACATGGTGACCAAGGGTGCACATAATTACCCTTGGTTAATTAGTTGATTATCGGCAAGTAAATCATTTAGCCTAGGAAAGAAAAAGATACACGCAATCGGATAAAGGTACTTTCTTTTTCTTTTGAGATATGCATGCAATCAGAGGAAAGATACTTTAATTTTTTTGAAGGGCTAAAAACGGAATTACGAGGAATTAGAAGAAATGCACCTTACATCATGCAAGTTTATCAGAAAAACAAATACACCTTATCTATACTACTATTAAACAATCGAGTTGTGGCAGAAACATTACATCTCAGCCATACATCCGCCATGTCTCAATGGACCGGATTGCCTCAATGTTGTATTACATCATTTACCAAAATCAATTACCAATAACATTTACCAAAATCAATTACCAATAATTACCGTGATCTACGCCATCATAATTACGCAAAACTTACCAATCTGGGCCTATTTTAATCATAATCAATTAGCAATAATTACCATGATCTAATAATTACGCAATCTGCTTCCTTATGAACACTTGGTGCGAAAGGAAACCGCTGCATGATCAGGATAGAAGGGAACCACCGCAGCACCTCGCGCCGCCCAAATCGCCTCGAGCTGCTGCACGCCGCCGCTATCGCATCGACCCGCCACCATTCAGGATGCCACCCCCATCTCCTCGAGTCGCGACACCTTCAGGGACGCCGCCCCTCACAGCTCCGTGCCGCGCCCACCCATCGCCTCGCCTGGCCTCGGCCATCAGCGTCGCTGCCTAAACTGCTTGGCCGGTCGTCGGGGACGCCGCCCTGGCCTCGGCCGTCGGCGACGCCGTGAGTTCGCATATCCCCGTCATCTCGCATGGTCAGGGGATACGCCACTTTCAAACACACCGCCGCCGGGTCTGACGGCTGGAGTGGTCTTTCATTTGTATTGTATTTTGTTCACCTTATTATGTTTTTCGTCTGTACTGCCTTTCGTTCACCTTATTTTTTCAGTGAAGTGCTGCTTCACATTTGATAGATTGATTCGCGTGTGCTATATGTTTTGGCATACGTGATGTACTGATTCATGTTTCACTTACCTAAGATTGATGAACCAAAAAGTAGCCCCGTATACACTTGATAACTAAAGCCAAATCAAGCTTGTTAACAGAGTTTAAAACTATTTGATCGGTGATTTGAATGCAGACATTTATCACCTAAGCTTCATTACCAATGTGATTTGCATTGCCTGAATTTTGCTCATCCATGTTCTTGATCATATTATACTGATTTCACTGATTTTGTACACACATCTCGCAGATGGAAAATACTCTCTTTTTTTTGCGGGAAGCAGATGGAAAATAGTCATCGGGTGTTTCTCCGTTATGATCAGGTTGTGCACTAATTTGAATTACCAGCAAGGTACGATGGATTTCAACATATATATGACATGTGAATGGCCAGAGTGGGCAACCATGGATGGCAAATTTTGTCAAGAAAATAGTGAAAAAAGGGCACATGTTCTAAGGAAATTTTATAGATGGAGAGGACATTTTTCATGAAATATTTCTTTGATCATAAAATGGAAGAAATTAATCTCGAAGATACATGGGGTGGGAAACGACATGAGTAAATTATTATAGGTGTGTTCTCCAAAGGACAAATTGCATCTCAAGGACAAATTGCGTCTTGATGCAAGATGGGAGGCTCGGAATTTACAACGTGCGTTGCACGTGCCAACTTACTAGTATAAAGGAATGTAGGGAGTATATGTCGAACACGATTGATGTTGGACCAATAAAATATGTTATACTTCCTCCGTTTCTTTATGTAAGGTGTATTTTTCTCAGCACAGTGAGCAAGGCAAGGAATTTTAGAGAATTTGGGACGAAATTACCCTTGGCTAATTCATTGTTTCGCGGGAAGTAAATAAATTAGGCTAGGAAATAAAGAGATACAATCAATCAGGAGAGAGATACTTTCCTTCTTTTCTTATAAGGAGAGATACATGTAATCGGGAGAGATATATTTTCCTTTTCTCTGGAGGGATAAAAAGGAATTACGATGAATTGGAAAAAATGCAACTTACATTGTGAAATTTTATTTAAAAAAAAACAAATACACCTTATATTAAGGAATGGAGGGAGTAATATGTATGTCCTCATTGTAATGCACGGACAATTAACTAGTAAATTAAAAATGATCAAAATAGCATCTTGTCATTTGAAAGAGATGTGGTGATGTTCTTTGATGATGTAACTGCACTTCATGACTGTCTTGAGTGGATCGTGTTGATAACGTGTTATAGAGGGCGTGTTTGGACCTAAGGCAAGAGCTAATCTAGCCTTGCTGGGCAAGGTTATGCGTTTGATAGACAGAAAAATCTGACTTTTGATGTCAATTAAGTACACACTACACACGACAGACTACAAAGACGCTTATACATACACCACAATATAAACTGAACTGCATTCGTTCTCCAACGGCGGGTGGGGGGCGCTTCAGGCCGATCAGTCGGCCCAGCTTAACATCCGCCGCAACGCCGCATTAGCTCGTCGACGAACTCATCGAAGCTCCGCTGTGACGACCCGCCGTGCGCCGCGGCCGCCTCGAGCGTCGCCCTCACCTTCTTCACCGCCTCCCGGAGCTCCTCCCCCTCTTTCCCGGACATCACGCGCTCGATCCTCGCCTTCACCTCGTCGGCGAACACCGCGCCACGATCCCCAATGGTGACGCCGACGCGCCACTACCGCACGACGAGCCGCCGGTTGGTCAACTGGTCGGTGAGCAGAGGGAAGCACAACATGGGCACTCCCGCCCACACGCTCTCCAGCACAGAGTTCCACCCGCAGTGCGTCAGGAAGCCACCCACCACGGCGTGGGAGAGCACCTCCACCTGGCAGCACCACGGCACCACCAGCCCGCGCCCGGCGGACGCCGCCGCGAACCCCTCGGGCAGCGGGTCCGGGTCGTCGGAGCTCACGATGTCCGGCCGCATCACCCACAGGAACCTCGCGCCGCTGGCCAGGACTCCCCCGGCGATCTCGCGCAGCTCCGGCTTGGTGACGTGCGCGTAGCTGCCGAAGGAGATGTAGAGCACGGACCCCGCCGGCTGCGCGTCCAGCCAGTGCGAGCAGCCGGACTCGGCCCACATGGAGGTGGCGACGGCGCTGCGGGCGAAGCCGGCGGGGAGGATGGGGCCCACGGCGTAGAAGGGCTTGTCGGCGCGGAGCGCGGCGATGGTGGACGGCTCCAGCTCCTCCACGGTGTTGCAGAGGACGTAGTCGGCGCCGCGCGCCTCCTGGAACGCCTTGAAGATGATGCGGTGCACCACGCTGGTGGTGTCCGTCTCCTGCAGGTACGACATGAGCTCATGCGGCTCGATCGCCGGCACGCCCGGGATGTACGTGATCGTGTCCTTCCGAGGCTCTGCAGCACGTCCCAGAAAGAATCTTCAAAATCGATGCCATGGCAGACTATTTCGCGGCAACCAATTTACGTTGAATTGAAACATGAGCATATGGGAGTTGCTCACCGTTGCATCCGAAGTGGCCGTGCTCGGTGAGCAGGTGGACGTGGTAGTAGAGGTTGAAGATGAGCGCGGGCTCCGTCCAGAAGGACACGTACGGGATGCCGAGCTTCCTGGCCAGGGTCGCCGGCCACGAGAAGAAGGTGTCGGCGACGAGGCACGTGGCGGCCGGGTCGACGACGACGCGGCCGAGCAGCTCCTCGACGTGGCCGGGGAGCGCGTGGAGCAGCGAGCCGTGGAACTCGTCGTGGTGCAGCGACCGGTCGAAGCCCACGGGGAGGCCGTCGCTGACGAGCTCGCAGCGCACGTCCATCCCCGCAGAGCGCGCGCCGGCGAAGGCGTCGTACCCGGCCGGGTCGACGCCGAGCGCGCGCGCCGTCTGGTCGTGCACGGCCTCCGTGGTGACCACCGTCACGGCGAAGCCCCGGGCCGCCAGCCGCAGCGCGAGGTGCGTCTCGGGGATGATGTGACCCTGCATCGGGTACACCACCACGACCGCGTGCGACTTGCCCTTGCAGCCGCCGCTCGCCGCTACGCCGGCATCCTTTTGCGCCATAGTCAATTTTTGCATGATCTGGCGTTTCGATCTGTACGGGCCGCGGGTGAGTGCGCAGGTGATGTCCCTGCAGATTCGCTTCTTATTGCTTGCTGGGTCTGTCTAGGAATCAGTCCACCGAGACTTCACGAAGTCTCAGTCGCTGACGTCAGCCATGTGTCAGCCATGTGTAGCGTAGGCCAGGTTCTTCCAGGTTTCTGTTTCCTGCTGTCTTTTGGGCTGGGCTTCGTCCTACTCAGATTTTTTTGCCTCGTCTCTTGCTCTTGTCCGTGATGGGCTGTTTTGTTTTTGCTTGTACGTATGTGGGCAGTCTCTTTTATTTTCTACCAGCACATATGCCCGTGTGTTGCAACGGAAGAAAAAAATGCATTTAAAATTAGTGAAAATTATATGCAAGCAAAAACCTGTGTGCACGTCAAAAAGGAACATTTAACTTCTCGGTTTCGCCAGGTTTGAAGTAATCAATCCGCTATTTTTTTATTTATTGATCGAGGGCATTTAAGAGTTTTGTTACGTCATCGTACGCCAGAAAAAGCCCATGAATTATCCAATCTACTTTTCCTTTCAATCAAGGAGATTTTAAGATATGAAGTTTCTGAATATTGTAGAAAACATGAACCATTTTTAAAATCCTGAACATGTTTTTGAAATTATGTACACTTTCATAAAAACGCAAACAAAATTTAAAACAAGAACATCTTTAAAAATTCACAAACAATTTTTGAAAACACCAACTTTCTGTATAAAAACATGGACATTATTTGAATTTGTGAATATTTTTTTAAAACATGAACATGTGTTGAAAATTCATACCATTTTTCAAAAATGTGTATCTTTTATACGTGAACATTATTTCAAATTGTGAAAATTTCACTAAACCAACAATATTTTTCAAATTTGGAGCATTTTTTTAAAATGCCATTTTCTTTTTAGAAATCTTGAATTTTTTTGCAAAACAATAATTTTTTGAAAAAATGTTAAACTTTTTTCAAGTTCCAAATATTTTCCAAAATAGCAACAAAATTTTGGAATTATAAACATTTTCCAAAATTTGAATTTTTTTTTTGAAATTCTGAACATTTTTTGAGAATTTTTAATTTATGAAATAAATTCTATAAGGAAAATAAATTGGAAGGAAAAAAGAGATAGGGAAAGTAGAATAAAAATAGAAATAAAACACAGCAACAAAGAAAAAAGGGCCAGCCTATTATAGGTTGTCCTGTGTGAAGCTCGAACTATTTGTCGCCCTATGCTGAAAATAGAATTTCCCCAGCTGCGTGGGCAGAAAAATAAATGGGCTGGATTCGCTGGGCCACAACGCGCGCGCGGCCCATGTACGAAATTCTGGCAAAGACTTCTTTTATGTAGCAGACGGACACATAAGAATTTAGTGCCACCTCGCATAGGAAAAAAAATTCTTTTCGGCGGTGAATGGATGAAAAATTTGGCGAAACACACCTTGCTTTATTAGTAGGTATAGAGGTATAGAAGTAGGTATAGATATAGATATAGATATAGATTGTCCATTGGTTTCTTTTTTTATTGCTTGTAGTTGGGACTGTCAGTGTTCATGTCAACGCCCAATGTGCACTTTTCCTCGACAAAAAAAAAAGAGCCGATGTGCACTGGAATGTGTCTTCTTGAAACATAACACATAACACAAAAATGTAATATATTGTATTACTTCGAGCACATAATATTTTAAAAAAGAAATAAAAAGAGAACACTGGTTGAATTGAATGAGCTTCCTGATGCATGTGGTAAAAAATGTTAACAAAAGGGAAACGGGTAGTAGAAAATTAAAGCTCGCCCTTTGATCAACAAAAATATATATATTATGTTGAACAAGAGTTAAATTGCATATAATTAGTTATTGGACCATGTACTTCTTTCTTAGTAGACATCACTAGTTGTAGGTGATCCGTAGGGAAAATAAAAATCTTTTTAAATAAAAAAATTAAGTTACACGCGGATAACAGACATGTAATTGTGTATGATCGACGGACACGTAACTACGTGTAATCAAACATGTGTGCAAGCATATGCCAATATTTTAAGAAAAGAAATTAAAATACACAAAAATGGCAAGCATGCAATTACGTGTGATCGATGGACGTGCAACTGCATGTGACTGTCATGTGCATAACCAATGACACTATTTTTTGAAAGGAAAAATGTTAAGTTGCACACAGATTGTGGTCGTGCATTTGCGCATGGTCTGGAGGACATGCAATAGCGTGTGCCCAACGTGTGTAAAGTCGGGTGATGTATTTTTAAAAATTAAAACCAAAACATCACTATTTAAAAAAACAAATTCAAAACATAAAAAAATAGAAAGAAAAGCATAACGTGAAAAAAAATGGAAAATGAACAGGTCAATAATAAACCCACATACCAAGTCGCCCAAGTTTCTTGTCCTCCCCTAGCATCCTAGTTACGCCCATCCGGTGTCGCTTGCAGTTGCATGTGGGCTACAACATATGTAGTTACATGCAAGTAGGTGACACATTTGACACAACTCAAAAAAAGTGACCCATTTGAAAAACAAACACCTGTATAGGAAAGATTAAAAACACACAAAACATTATGGTAGACATGCAATTGCCCCCTTGCCAAACAAAAACACCATTGAATTGTTGTCGCGTTGAAGACATGCAGTTACTGTCGAGAGTGACACTTACAGTTGCATGCCTAGTGGCAGACATGCAACTGCCTTGCCTCCCCCTCCCCAACGAAACACCATTTGATTGTTGTCGCATTGAAGACATGCAGTTGCAGTCAGGAACGATACTCATATTTGCATGCCTAGTGATAGATATGCAACTGTCCCTTCCCCGAAATGCAGTTGGAGTCGAGGCCGACGCTTGCAAGTGTGTCCCTAGTGACAGACATGCAACTGCCCCTTCCACCAACAAAACATTGTTGAGTTGTAGTCATGTTCAAGAGATGCAGTTGTGGCCGACAATGACACTTGCAGTTGCGTGCTTAATGACAGACATGCAACTATACCCCCCCCCCCCCCCTCCCAAAAAAACCACCACATAGTTATAGTATCAATGGAGACATGCAATTGCAGTCGAGGTGATACTTGAGTTGCGTGCCTAATGGCAGGAATGTAACTGCCCCTTCCCCCGACAAACATCAGTAAGTTGTAGTTGCGTTGGGGAATGTAGTTGCAGTTGGAGCAGACACTTACAGTTGCGTGCCTAGCGGCATACATGCAACTGTACCCCCTCCTCGACAAAACACGACAAAGTTGCAAGTCGTGTTGAAGATGTGCAGTTGCAGTCGGGGGCGACACTTGCAGTTGCGTGCCTAGTGGCAGAGATGCAACTCCCCATCTCCTGCAATAAAACAAAGGTCAGTTGCAGTCATTTGAGTAGACATGTAGTTGCCATCGAGGGTTACATGCAAACTTTCCCTCTCCCGTCGCCCTTCGACGAAGCAAAGGCCAGTTGTAGTGGATTGGTAGACATGCAATTGCAGTTGGGGGTGACCCTTGCAGTTGCGTACCTAGTGTCAGACGTGCAACAAAGCCCCTCCCCCGCCGTCCTCCGACATAACAAAAGGTTAGTTGCAGTCGTTTGAGTAGACATACAGTTGCAGTCGAGGGCGGCACTTGCAGTTGCATGCCTGGTGTCAGACATGCAATTGCCCCCCTCACCCGCTACCCACCGACACATTTCGGTAGACATGGACTTGCAGTCGAGGGCGACACTTGCAGTTGCATGCCTAGTGTCACACATGCAACTACCCCCACCCACCCTCTCCGACCGCCCTCCGACAAAACAAAGGTTAGTTGTAGTCGAGGCCGACACTTACAGTTGCATGCCCTGTGTCTGACATGCAACTGCCCTCCTCTCCCGCCACCCACCAAAAAAACAAAGGCCAATTGTAGTTGGGTGGGTAGGCATGCAGTTGCAGTCGAGAGCGATACTTGCAATTGCACGCCTAGTGTCAGACATGCAACTACCCCCCCTCTCCCGCCGCCCACCGATAAAACAAAGTTTAGTTGTAGTCGGGTGGGTAGACATGCAATTACAGTAGGGGCAACACTTAAAGTTACGTGCCTAGTGTCAAATATGCAACTGCGCCCCCTCTTCTGCCGCCCTCAAAAATAAAAATAAAAGATCAGTTGCAGTCGGGTGGGTAGACATGCAGTTGCAGTCAAGCGCGATACTTGCAATTGCATGCCTAGTATCAGACATGCAACTGCCCCCTCTCCCGTCGCCCATCGAAAACAAATGTTAGTTGCGGTCATTTAAGTAGACATGCAATTGCACTCGATGACGACACTTGCAGTTGCATGCCTAGTGTTAGACATGCAACTGTCCCCCTCTCCCGCCGTCCTCCAATAAAACAAAGTTAGTTGTAGTTGAGGGCGACACTTGCAGATGCATGCGTAGTATCAGACAGACAACTGCACCCTCTCTCGCCGCCTGCCATTGAAGTACACCAGCTGACCCTTCCCTAGATTGGTGTCTGCAACAAAGCTTCTCCACCATGTTCCATATGTTGCACTATGTTGAGGACCCTTGTGCAACTTTATAGTGTACGATCGTGAATTGGCCTCAAAATGTGTGCTTCTCTCTCGTTATGTTGTTGGAATGACCACTTTCGTTGCATTTTACAAGCTATTTTGTTGAACACACAAAAAAAATTAAAAATTATATCATGATAAATAACTTAAAAATAAGATAAAAAATTAAAATTAAAAAAACATATTTGCTGAGTTAGCACTGCGATTTTAAACTCCCATACATAGATGCCAAAACCGTTGCACTTACTCTTATGGTTGCAACGTTTCAAGCATACTTCATACGCCATCTCTCGAGCACATAAAAAAAACAAAAAATAGGGATATTGATAGACATGCAACTACCCCATCCCTGACGAGACATTACATAGTTGCATGCCTAGCAGTAGACATGCAATTGCGTACTAACTGCCCCCTCCCATGATAAAACACCATATAGTTACAGTCGTGTTGAAGACATACAGTTGTAATCGAGACAGGGACACTTGTCGTTGCATGTTTAGTGATAGACATGCAATTATGCCCCTCACCCCCGACAAAACACCGCTGAGTTGCAGTCACATTGAAGATACGCAACTATAGTAGGGGGCAATTGAGCAACCACAAATTTCAAAAATAAAAAAAATATTTTTTAATAAAAAATATTTAAAACAAAAAGTAGAAAAAGTTTAATTTTTTCAGTAAAATAGAAAATAAAAATACAGTTGAGAAAAAATAATCAACATGACAAGGAACATGGGCAAAAAAATTAAATCTGAAATGCTCTATTTTAGAAATACCATGTCAAACGATATGAACAAAACAAAATAAATAAATTATGAAGGAAAATATACAAAAGAGAAAAATATGTTGCATATAATATACATACCTACCTTTGAAATAAACATAATCAGCGTGTATCTCGTGACAAAAAACATGGGCTGCCAGACCCAAAAAACAAACAAACAAAAAGAAAGAAAGAATGGTCTCCTGTTCTATTTTGCGGCAAGCCCACCACATGTACCTGCCCAGCCCCCTCCGACACAAGTATAAGACAAAAATACAAAAACAGGCCAGCTGCCTCCTACATGGGCTGGTTTCTCATGCAACAAACAAAGCACACAGATCTTAAAGCACAAAAAAGATCGAACGGTTAGGGGACTCGACTGAGACTTTGCGACTGATTTTTAGTAGCACCGTTGCTTAAACTCAGCTCAAAAGGGTAGGTCATGTGTAACCAAAGGAAAAAGGGTACAACGAAAGTGGTTTTCAAAATATTCCCTCCCATGCGCATATCCTCCGACAGCCAACCACCCTCCCCCTTCGCGCACATGCACGTACACAACCCAACAACTACCATTGTCTCTCTCTAAAAAAAAGTAACCACCATCAATGGGAATTTAGTCTCTTTTTTTTGCGAATATGGAAAAAAATTGAGAAAACATCCAATCTATTCATCTTCAATCATGGCAGTACAACGAATACCAGAAATAATAAAAATTACATCCAGATCCGTAGACCACCTGCGACGACTATAAGCACTGAAGCGAGCCGAAGGCGCGCCGCCGTCATCGCACCTCCCTCACCAGAGCCGGGCAAAACTTGTTGTAGTAGACAGTCGGGAAGTCGTCGTGCTAAAGCCCTATAGGACCAGCGCATCAGAACAGCAACCGCCGCCGTATTCGGGCGTACACATTGTCCGTCTATCGCCCAGCATGTCTGCGGCCCACATGTTAGTGGCTGGAACTGGATGAGTGATGTTTGTTTGCATAATACACCTCATATTTTATTTTATTATGCAGAGATGCCACTCAAATTAGAAATGTGGGTCACATGTGTAGTGATAGATAGAGAAATCACTGAAAGAAATTGCAGCATGCAGGCTTCGAACCTGGGACCTCCTGATAAGTTCAAGTTCCTGTTTAGTTTTATGATACGTAAATTTTATCATATAAAAAAATACAATAACTATTAGTAGGCAATTATTGTGTTTTTCAATTCTTTATTCTATTTTAGTTATTGTGTACTCTGAAGAGGTAAACATGAACTTATTCTCAAATTTATGCGGATTTAAACAGTTCAATGTATATTAAAAATTATTGTGTAGTAATAATAAATTCTAGAAATGTACTAACATGTTAAGCATGTTTGTAGAAATGTAAGAACAATTTTACACGATTATTTTTTAATACACGTTGAACATTTTCTAAAAACATTGTGCATTTTTCTATACACACATTGTCAATTTTTGTAATGCATGACAAAACATTTTTAACGAACATGTCTACAAATTTTTAATACACGTGAAACATCTTCCAAAAACATGTTGAACATTTTCTTCAAATGCACTAACACTTTCTTTAAATCTTATGGCAGTTGTAAAAAAAATAGATTTTTTTCAAATGGGAAAAAATAATATCAAAATGGAAAATGAACATGAACTTGAAAAAATAAAAATAAAACTTGTGCAGACCCATAGGTGTGTCATATGTAAAAATGAAAAATAAATTCTTTTTTGCGGGTGAAAATGAAAAAGAAAATCGCCAGAGATATAGGGACACTCTAACTCTTCTAGGTAAACTACGTGCAAATTGGCGTGACCTCGCAATTGAGGTCATGGTTTTGACTTTTGAATCCCTATCTGTCACCTTTTCTTTCTTATTCCCTTCATTTTTTTCGCCCGGATCATTCCTTACAATAAAGAGCATTATATCATCGTATCAGATATACACTTGTGCGTGGTGTAGTGGCTAGCATGTGTATGGCTTGAACATCTGATCCTGTGTTAGAATCGGGTAGGCTCATTATTTCACCCACCCACACGTGCTGACATGCGGGACCCGCACCTGACGGGTGGGACCAGTCAGCCTACATCCATATTTGAGATACAATTATATGTAATAAATAAATAAAACATGAGGGGGGTTTCTAAAAAAATCATCACGCATGGTCACCCAATGCCTCCCGGCTCCCACCCACTAACATGTGGGCCATCGCCACGCTGTGTAAGCCTAGATGCGGTACGAGGCACCTTATTTGCACGACAGGACAAATTATAGCATTAGTTTTGTGTATTTTGCAACTTTAGACACCAAAGTGACCTCGATAGCAAGTTAAGGGACCTCCGTTGTATTTAACTCAATATTTTATCTGATCCGCAAGTCTAAAATCACTCAGCTGCTGGGAATAGACAATTTAGTGTGTCAACAACACCGGCATAGTGGGTGCATATTTTTATATATGTTTTTGCCTTCCCAAAGTGTTGGGGCTGAACAGCAAAGATGTTCAGTATTTACAACCGGACCCCTCATATCCGCTCCAAAAGGGAGGCGGTGATGGGGGCTTAGACAATAGCCCCGTGTGGCGCACCGGTGGGTAGTGGAGATAGCAGCGCGACGGGGCAGGTCGGCGATGACCGCCGACGGCGGCAGTGGCGCGACTACGCATGAAGTTTCAGGCGGTTGGCTCCCGCCAACGTCATAGGGAAAGGTGTTTATAGGGTGAGCTCCAAAAAATATCAGGTATAGGAAAACTTGTAAGTGATGCTCAGTGCATTGCCTCGATCCAAGTCTCCAAGAACTGTTGCGCAATGTGAATAGCGGTCTATCGATCGATTTATCATTACAATCAGTGCATCATCGTCTCCGAGAAAGAATAGCTATCAGTGCGCAACATCACTGTTTAATTCTTGGGAGGGAAACAAAAATGTATGCCAACTTTTGATTTGTTTGTGAATTCTAGTTAACACTACGCAGTATACGATATTGCCACCAATATGAAATCCTCACTTCCAGCTTTCCCCTGGAAAACAAGTCTTCACTTTCAGCTTTCCTCAAAGGAAAACTTCCCCTTCAAGCCTCCTTCGGTCAAAAGGCCGTCCGCAGCAGCAATGATGAACTTGCCAGGCTGAACCCACCATGGCTGTTGGTTGATGCATGCTGAACCTTGCAATGTTGGTTTAGTTTCTTCTAACTTATAGTCGTCCGCACCGAATCCGATCGGTCCGGACTGCTGTGCGTCGCAGCCTGTTGGCTGCACTCCTCGACAACCCTCGTTGGTGTCCTGGCCTTGAGCATCATCTCGGCATACTCCGCCTCAGGGTCCGACAGAGCCACGATCGCCCCGCCCGCGCCGACCGAAGCCTCCCCGTCGTGCAGCACCACTGTCCGGATCACGATGTTCAGGTCGAACGTGCGGTTGTACGAGAAGAACCCGATCGACCCTGAGTAGATGCCCCTCGGGCTGCTCTCGAGTGTGTCGAGGATCTCCATCGACCTCACCTTTGGGGCGCCTGTCATCGAGCCTCCTGGAAAGGCGGCTTTGATGCAGTCGACGGGGCTTAGGTCGGGCTTCTTTGTCCCGCGGATGGTGCTCACCATGGTGTGGACTGACTTGTATGACTCGACGTCCATGAGGCGAGGAACGTGCACGCTTCCGGGCTTACAGACCTTGCCCAGGTCGTTTCTTAAGAGATCAACAATCATCAAGTTCTCAGCCTGATCCTTTTCACTGTTGAACAAATGCAGAACAAAAGCAGTATCAGCACTGTGATACCCCAATTCAGAAGTTTGCAGGAATAATAATCGCCACATAAATAACAGTGATACTGAACAACCAGCAGGATAGGGATAGAAACATCAGCAAGCACGGCATTCACATAGTTAAGAGAGACCTCCAAGTACACAAGGGAAAACATATTAAATTATGATGATCTTTTTACAATTATTGGCTGTTACAACAAAAGAACTGCATATATTATCATATAATCATATCGTTTTCGATGATAGAACGGTGACATAGTCTAAAGAGTTTCAGCAGGCGTAGTTTGTTTCTCTGCAAGATTGTTGAAAAAACCTGATATTAGGAAGACACATGACATCACATTTCCTATCGTTTTCCTATTGCCATAATATTCCTATCCTATGAATCAAAGGAGGCCTTATTCAGGAATCTGGTTGTAGCGATTATGAGTAGTGCATAAAAAAGAAATTGGTAAGGGAAAAACTAGGTCTCCCAATTGTAACATCTCCAAGAGGACAATTAAAAATATCTGCAAAATAAAAGAAGATGTATATTTTATATACTTGCCTGTATTTCAGTTGCAAACGTAGACATTCATCTTCCTCGGGTGTTCTGCCACGTGCTATAGTACCTTTGATTGGTTTTGCCTCCAGAACTGCATTTTGATCTAGTCGCAGAAACCGTTCAGGAGAAGAGCAGCATATACTCAGGTTTTCTGAGGAGAAGTTAAGCCAAGCTGCATAGGGGGCTGGATTTTGCTTTCTCAATTTAAGGTACAGTTGAAGAGCATTTATATACTCTATCCCTCTCCTCATCCGAGTGGTCAGGCACAACTCGTAACTTTCTCCGTCTCTGATATAATCCAGGCAACTTTGAACATCCTTAATGTATTGATCCTTTGATTTTTCTACGACAAAACTTTGCTTATTCACATTGGATGATCCAATAAGTGACTTTCCATTAATCGGTAGTCCTGGTGACATAGCAGCCATCCTGAGAAGCCTCTTCTCAGTCTCTAGCAACCATGAAGTATGTATTGTATTATGGTGCATTCCATTTCCATTACTTAAAGAATATTCGTCATATAATGACAGAATATATACATCACCATTGTTGTGATCGATCACCACAAGGTTATCAGCAAAGAAGAAGCATGCATCAGGAGTACTTGATTTAGCTTTGTTAGATGATGCATCACATTCGACCTTAAGACCATACCTGGTTTCAAAGGAAAGCTGTTGAGTCAAAGAAGAGCTAAGAGAAGTTAAAAAAAATAGTATACTATCATAGATACAAAAAACACGAATGAAATCATGGAAGACAGATATGAAAACACTAATGAAATCATGGACAGATATGAGAATGAGTGACGCAAAAAACTAATAACATGCTATCTTAAGAAGTACCCAACTGCAGGCAGGAAAACAGTTAAATATTAAGCATATGATGAAGCCATGATAATAAATCTACCTACCCTAGATATCCAACAAATCCACCATGGAAGTCAAATGGCAGCCCTTCAAAGTCCCCTTCATTGTATTTAATGGACTGAATCTCCTGCAAAATGTGGAACAGTGAGAAATTGGAGCTCAAAAGCTAGATTCTGCTTTGCTGATAAGCTCAAGGGTTAGGCATAGTACATTAGCTTAATATCAAATCGACCGGCTTGAGAGTTCATCAGTATATTAGGTACAGAATACAAAAGCTGTTATTCAAAGACAATGCTACATACTGAGATGCCTATCAATGGATTGTGTTGACACATCTCCAATGCCAATCAAGCACTCATGCTCAGTTTTGTAAAAGAACACTTCTAGATCCTTTCTAATTTGTATACAGCCTCACATTTGCTTAATTATTGTGATGTGCTGTGCGGGCAGAGAAACTACGTAGCATGGATACAGCGACAGAGTACAATATTACCATCACACAAAAAATGTGAGGTTCATCAAGTGCACCATTTCAACTTATACCTTGTGAAGGAATTCCAAGAAACCATCTTTGAGAGAGTTTTTCACAGCAGATCCATGAGAACCTCGAATAGTAATGGTTCCTCCAGAGTTGGCTCTGCAAGAAATCCAGGATAACATAAGATTTATGACACATGAAAATGCACTAAATATTTTTGCTTCTATTTTGAGTGCCTTCCAACCTTTGACTGGAGAGGTGAAATGTCATTTGCTTCCACAGAGGTCCGCCTTTACCACCCATAAATGAAAAGCGGGCCCTGTTCTGCAAGAAGCAATAGCTCAGAACGAAAAGATGATGATCATTTAACTAAAAAACAGAAAAAATGAATCGTCAATCAGGGAAGCTAATACATTTCCAATTCCCTTACTCAACTACAAACTGATTCCAACTTAATTCACGTAGATGAAAACAAATATTATCCACATTTGTTCTGATCATTTCATCTCCTAGAGTGAAATGAAGGTTCTTTTTGAAACAGGCTCGAATCAGAAAAAACGTAAATGGTTAAGGTTTATGCATCTTTTGTTGTTTGTGCAGTAAATCTGCATGTCAATGAGCATCTAATTAGTTGTAATAACATAAAATCGTATCCTCGTCAAGCTTCACTTACATCAGATGAAATCCACACAGTAAAGTAACTGGATGATCAATCAAGAGTAAGCTGATTTGGCACCTGATCAACTGACGAGCTATCCAGCCAAAATGTATCTTCAGCATTTTGATGACCAAAAAGCTCCGAGAAAATGTCTTCAGAGCCACCTGTGCAGCTGAGGAAGTTATCAATCCTCTTCCATCTCAACCGTAAATATTTGTTCTCACTGTTTCTCTCTGCAAGCATGTGAACCCGAACAGAATTGTCAACCTCTAGTCCTTCAGTGTGCGACAAGCCCTTCGGGACATAATTGCATTGATCTGCAGAATTGACCTGCCGGTCAATTAGAAAGTCAACTACGATGGAGTATGAAGGGTATGCACAGGAAATATTTAGTCATATATGGTACTTGAGGGCTTGCCAGTTTACCAATACTGTGAACCTTTCTTTCCTGAAACAACGATGATTGTGACCCAAAATCAGTTGTTATCCTCTTAAAGTTCTGAAAAATCTGTCTTCCGTAATGAGTAGCAACACTCTCTGGATGGAACTGAAATAAAAGGCAATCAATTATAAGAAGAAAAAACAACAATTTAAGAGGAAACATGAAACAGAAGTAGCCAGTATACCTGCACTCCATAATGAGGCATGCTGGAATGCTTGATGCCCATGACAATCTTGTAGCCGTCTGGCTTACGAGCATTGTTTATGGTAATTGGAACTTCACCATTGTTAGTGCGCCCTGAAGGGTCTGTTGCGGAAAAGTTATTCAATGATCCCCAGAATGAAGTGATGTCAGGCTGATCGCTATCAAGGAAAGATAGCATTCTGGGAGAAGCAGTCCATGCTATTGATACAAGATCCTCAGGCAGCGAGCTTGCTTCTATTACAAGTGAATGGTAGCGCACTACCTGAAAATAGCATCAGTAAGTACAATGCTTTTTGCTGCACAAGTGGAAAGTGAAGATTGACACACAAATGGTACAGGGCTTGGTAATTTCAGTGGTACACTAACCTTGAACCCAGAGTTTATACCTGATGGGATATGATTAAAGAGGTAGCATCCATTATGTTCAATTTCACTGATTGAGGAAAGATAAGTGTCAGGCCATGTGTTAAACGTAAGGGCAGCTAGAATTCGAAGATCATGATACAAACAGCAAGGGTTGTGCATGGATCAGAAAGCTGAAAGTACATATTAGTGCTCAGAAGAGTTCAAGGTCTAACCTAAGTCGTCCATGTATAGCTTCAGGAGCGTGAACAATCTTAGCGCCATGAACTAATCCCAAGGCCTGCAACAATCAAACACGGTATCCTTCTCAGGTCACGACGCCACCACACGGTCCATAACTTTCCTTCATAAGCAAGTTCACAAGGACAAACATTATTGTTTCACCTGGTGGCCAAGGCAGACACCCAGGATGGGTATGTCTCCGCACTCGCAAAGTATCCGCAGACATACACCTGAAAAACAACACATGTATATAACATCATTCTTTGACAGATACAAGCGTAGCAAGTAGCAACTGAATTAGAGTTGGTGCATAGTTCTCACCTATGTCGCTAGGACACGCCGGAGATCCAGGGCCAGGCGAGATCACGATGTTGTCGAAGGCCCTCTTCTTGTACACCCAGTTGTACACGTCCCTCCACGCCCACTCGTCGTTGCGCACCACCACAGGCGGCACTGGAGATTCAGACGACCGGCCATAAGGACACCGTCCAGTAAAGCAGTAGAAAAAGTGTGATCTCTCTCAATCTAGTTCAGAACATATCCAATAACAATCAATCAATTCAATTCAACAAATGGGCACTGCGGGAAGCTATAAAGATACTACTCGTTGGTCGCGGAGCTAGATTAAGGCATGCTTTGAGCGTGTTCATTGAGAGGAAGAGAGGGAGGCGGGGTTGGTGGGGTGACTCACCGCCGTTGACGACGGAGAGCTCCTGGAAGATGTTGTAGGTGTAGCTGTCGTAGTTGTCGATGAGGAGCGTCCTCACCGGCGGCTCCTCCGGCCCCTCCTCCCCGCCGGCCCGCAGAGCCGCGAGACGCCTGGCGCCGCCCCGGCACGGGGAGTGCTGCCACCGCGGGGAGGACGGCGGCGGGGACCACCTCGCCGTCGGCGGGGCGGGGAGGCGGAGCGCAGCCATCTATACCTCCGCGCGACGGTGCGGCCGGGAGATCAGAGGAGAGGAAGGAGGGAAAACAAGCGAGGAGAAAAGGGGGCTCGCTTTTCTGGGGTGGTGGTTCGCTGCTGGTGCGGAAATTATTTATGAACGTTTTGTGCTCCTGCTCCTCCTATCGTCTTGGCGGCTGTGCCCCAGTGCCGTCCCCGTCTCCTCCGCCACCGCCACCCGCGGCCCACTGCGGTCGGCGGGAGGTCATGGGCTAACGCTGCTGGGTGGGGGTTGGTGATGGAAACAGCGACATCAAATTTTGCAAAATTTCAGAGCAGGGATTCAGAATTAGGTTTTTTTTTTCACTATATACATATCTTTTTATTGATAGAGGAAAATAAAATAGTACAACAGAGATTTACAACTCATAACATGAACACGAGAAGGCATGAACATCGAATCCGGAGCAGAGAGACAATGGATGCTCAGCCCAAACAAGGAAAGACACAACTAAACCCATTAAGCCTAGAACAAGAGAGACGGGCCGAACCAGCATGACGCCGAACATCTCCAAATCCAACATCGAGGACGCCACGAGTGAGCAAGATAGCGCCTTCAAGAAGTGGGACGACGTCATGATGCCGCCAACATCCGATCAGAGGAACCGGGCCTAGGGTTTCCTCCGATGCTCAAAGAGGAGCACGGATGAAGAACATGACAGCGCCTCCAAGAAGGGAAACGACACCCGCAGGTGCCGCCGTTGCCATCGTCGGGAAGCCGAGCAAGGATTTCACCTGGCCTGAGTCTGAGCAATCCCATAGCCGCCAGATCAGGATCCAGAGACGAGGAAGTCAGCTTGTCGGACGACCACCACCTCAAAAGCGGGGGTTGGGATGCACCTGCCGCTGCCGAAAAACATGAGCTTTGGAACCGACATGGCATGTAGGTGGGCGGGGCCGGGAAGGCGGCGGGGGTAGAGAGCTGACGCGGAGGGTCAAATGGCGACCGACACCGCCGGCAAGCCAGGAGCCAGAAGGGAACGCATATCTGAGCTGCCGAAGATGGGGCCGCTAGAACACCGGCAAGCCAAAATTGGAGGGCACGCAGCAACCGGAGCGCCGGGGCCATAACCGTGCCGTCAGAGACGCCGGCAAACCATGGACGCTGGAGAACGCAGGTCCGTGGCCGCTGGGACTAGAGCGATGCCGGCAAGGATCCACCACAAAGCTTCGACCTTCTGCCAAGAGAGACCTCCGTGACCATGCACACATAAGTCGCTACCACCGCTCGAAGAAAGGCACCGTCACAGGCAGAGGGTAGCCAGCACCGGGGCAGGACCAGGCGACAGCCACCTCCGCCCAAAGGGCCTCACGCGCCCCCAAAACAACTGGCGTGCAGAGAGGAGCTGCACCCCGCAACATCATCCCCAGGCACGCCGCGGCTTCGCCGGCCAGGCCTTCGGCAATGGTGTTGCGGGGGGCGGTGGTGGAGGTGGGACTCCCGGAGGCGGCGAGGGTTACCCCCGTGTCGCCAGACGCAGGCGATGCGAGGGACACGGGTCATTTTTTCCTTACTGTGGCAGATCCAAATTAGGGCTCTTTGATTCAAAGGAATTCTATAGGAGTTTGGAAGGATTTTAGGAGATTTTCATATATAGTAGTATGTCGATTGATTCATATAAATATAATTCTTTTTTCTGTGGCATGGAACACTCTTTGACCCAAATTTCTATGATTTTCTAACCTTATATAGGATTCAAAATGACATTCCGATCGTGAGTTTCCCCCATTGCATGCATTTTAATAACCCTGCACTCAATAGATTTGGCACTGCAAGAATTGATAAAATCTTAATTTGGGGACGCATTTAAACTACAGATCAAATACAACTTGATTAATCTTTTATTTTTCTCAGTTAGTGAATGGATCTAGTTTAGATTTGGAATTTGATGGCACAGTACATACACTATGTGATTAAAGATTCTGATGACAAAGAATACATTGTCCTTTGATTCAAAGGAATTTCACAGAAATTTTAGAGGATTCAAAAGTATATCTATGGAGACCATTTGACTCACACAATAGAAATCATTAGGCAAAAATATTTCTTAAGGTCCCCTTGTACACTATCTTGGATAAGAATTCCGTCCACTCGGAGATCTTGCTTTGTTTTTCCTACGATGTTCATCCAATCCTAGGATTCATACAAAACATTCCAATCCTACTTTTTTTATACATCTTGCTTTGCTTTTCCTGTGATGTTTTCCAGACCCAGGATTCATGCATGGCATTCTAATCCTGCTTTATTTTTCCTTTCACATGCTTTAGAAATCTTGCGGATCAAATGCTCCCCAAATGCCTAACAGATCTTGCAGATTCATTTTTTGTACAAAGGTTTAGAGCTGTGCCAGAACCCGGTGCAGCTCCTTCAGAGAGTTCAGAGTATACAACGGAAGCAAAGCAACAGAGGCACTTTGGTCATTGCCACAGCACTGTACCATTGTTACGAAGTTTTTGGCATACGGCCTTCTTTGCCCCGGCAGCATCTGAGCTGGGAAACTAACCAGCAGCTATCCCCTGACAAAGAAGCCACTCTACAGGCAATCTCTACCCTCTCTACATGATCACATAAATGCAGAAAAGAAAAGAAGCCCTCATCTGCTTCACTTCTAGGGGGAATGAAATGAAATCCCAAGACAAAATGTTCATGGGAGCAAGAACGTCCTCCCCTAGGTCTCTTTCTCCGCGGCTTTCTGCAGAAGAGCCGCCTGGCTTACAAACCTCCCCTGCAAGAACCAAAGAAGAGCATGAGAACCTTCAGAAGCTCTTTTTCAAACTTCAACAAACTACACTACTTGGGAGGGCCCAAACTCGGCGTTTGGGTTGCAACTGTGAGCTTTTGGCATTGCAAAAATTCATCTGCTCAAGAGTGAGTTCCAGTGCTTGCCTTGACCCGAGGGCGAGACTCGGCGTGCACCTTCCGTGCTTGGTACCGAGTCTTATTTGAGAGGAGGGGAGTGCACTGCTTCTGCTTGTGCTTCAATTTTTGTATGCTGCCTTCCCTGATAGCACCAGCAGCACCATTCTCTAGAAACAGTTCAATATCTGAAAGTTTAGCCTGCAAACGAAGGTTACACATGTAAGAAATGAATCAGATGTTCATAGCGTTATTGGCTTATAGCTCACATGGTTTTCAGCATGCTAATGTAGTTTATGGCTGCGTAAACCATGTTCCCTGATAGCAATACTTTCTATGAAATAATGCAACCGTCATATAAAATTGGCTGTACAAAATCATCTAAAAATATCAGTCCAATAGATGCAATCCCAAAAAATGTAGAAAATACATTTGCCACTTGCTAAGGAAATCTTCAGCGAGAAAAGGTCAAATTAATACGGGATATAATATGTCACAGTAGATGTGTCTATGGGTCCAAAAGCACCAGTTTGAGCCCAACCACTCCCTATCAAAAAGAAAGTTATCGGTTGCATGCCTTATGGTATCTAGTTGTCCAATGTGATACAGTTGAGATAAGCCATCACTCACTGAAAGGTTCCGTTAACCTAGAGTTGTTACAAAGCTCATTTTTCTCGTGCGTTTACTATTGTTAAGAGTATTTCCACAAAGTGGCGTGAGCAATGGACAGAGGTACCAAAATTAGTTGTTGGAGAAACAGTCTTTCTTTGATGTATTTTGTCCTGATTAAACTGATGCAAACATGTATTCATTCTGTAAGGATTTATTCCTAATATTCTTTACTGCAAATGAGCCTGAAAATCCAGGCTCACCCGAAGAAGCATTTCCTGAAGATTATGACTCAAGGAGACACACTATAGAACAGAATATGATATTGGAATTTTGAGTTACAATGGGTATATAAAACAAAATGAAGGATCACCACTATGTAGATCAAATAAGATACTACAATAGGACAATGTGGGTTGACGATTTGTTTTCCTTCCTCCATCTACACACTCCAAATGATTAAACACCTGGATGTGATGCCCTGTTTTCCTTAATAATGTACTAAGAAGATGAAATTATCAATATAGGAGTAGTACTTATCAAATTAGCTTTACTGAAAGAATTTTTCCCTAGCAGAGATCAGCAGATAACCAAAATTAAGTTGTAATGCAGTGCAGGCATTTCGATCGAAAACTTGTGCCATTGATACATGAACAGGAATACCAAAATTATCTAAAGAAACTATAAAATCTTACCAGCCCATCAGCGGATGACGCATCAGGTATGTTGCCGTCAGCAAACACGGAGCCTCTGTCATACCACGCCTTCAGCACCTCCTCGGTGTTGAGGCTCAGGCCCAATCCTGTCTTGGGCGCCTTCAGTCCAAAAATTCCATCATCCCCATAAGCAGGGTCAGGAATTTCCTCCTTAACACATGTAATGCATGGCCCAGCGGCAATGTCCTTCAACGCCTTCTTCTTAGTCTTCTTCTTCTTCTTCTCCACCGGCGACGGCGGTTCCATCGATGGGGGAGGCGCCGGCATAATGTCCTTCAATGGAATGGCAGGGCACATCCACCATTCGCTGTCATCGTCATGCCGCTTGAGCGCCTGCTTGATGTTGGATCGGGAGCGCCGGAACCCGAGTCCGAGCACCATGAGGTTTCTGATGTAGGGGTCTATGCCGGAGCTGGAGAGGACGCGGTTAATGGAAGAGGCGTCGCTGCCGCCTTCCATACTGAGTTTGCCCATGATGCCGTCGATCCCCTGGGCGGCCGCGCCCTCATCGACGCCGCCGAGGAGGAAAGAGTCTGCATCGAAGCTGTCGTCATCATCCTCAAAGTCGAGCTCCCCGGGCCCGTCGGCGCCGGCGCCGTCGGGGGTCCCGGGGGACGGCGCGGAGTCGCGGAACTCGGTGAAGGCGCTGCTGACGGCCGCCGGCGACGGGCAGGCCTTGGCGAGGACGGGGCTCCGCGGCGTCGTCGGTGGCGGCGCGGCGGCGTCGCGGAGGAGGCAGGCGGCGTTGCCGAGGACGGGGAAGGGCGGGAGCAGGTCGGCGCGGGAGGGGTCGTCGGCGAGCGCGGAGGCGAGGCCGAGGAGCCTCGGCGACGGCGGCGCCCTGTCCCCGGCGCCGGCGGCGGGGAAGACGGAGGGGTACATGGAGGCGAGCAGCGCGGCCGCCTCGTTGTAGGTCTGGTTGGGGCGCTTCCGCGGCGTGCGCGCCCGCTTGAGCGAGAGCGAGGAGGCCGAGGAGGAGTTGGAGGCGTCGGAGAGCGCCGAGGACGCCGAGGAGTGCGCCGGCCGCAGCGGCCCCGCGCCCGGCGGGCCCACCCCCGCCCCGGCCGCCGCCGCCGCCTTGACCATGTCCAGGTCCGGCAGCCGCAGGCCCGTCGGGATGCACGACGACGCCATCGATCGGAGCGGGGCGGGGAGAAAGGAAAAAAATCGGCCCCGAGGACGAGGAGGAGGAGAAGATCGCTCGCGAGCGATCTGATTGACCGGAGATGGATCAATCTGGACCCGAAATCGCAGGGGAAGGGACGGGAAATCGGTGCGTGGATGCGCCGCCAGGAAAGGCGAGACCCCCAAACCCCCACCAAACCCTCCGCAACCAGAACCAGAAGACGAGAGAGGTGAGGGGCACAAAACCAGGGGGAAACAGGGGAAAGGGTAAAGTCCAAAGCGCGCGTGGAAACCGAGGAATTGTTTCTTGTCTAGAAAGACACCACCGCTTCCGCTTGGAGCTGGAGGCCGCCGACGCCCGCCCCGAGTTGAACTGAGAGGACGGCCGGCCAGAAGAGAGAAAAGAGAAAAGAAATGCGATCCTGGGGCGAAAGGCAATCACCAGGCCACCGAACTGAGCTATAGGAGGAGGGGAAGCAGACGCTCTCTGCGGCGGGCAGAGCACGAAGGGAGCAGAGCGTCACGGGCTCACGGGTTCGCCATTACCGGCCTCGGGGGACGGGCGCGACTCATCAATCCACCCAAAGATAATCAAGAGCCCACACGCTGCCGTTTCTTTCTCGCTGCCGTTTCACTTTTCTTTTGGGTCGAGGCCAGGAGATCGATCGCGAGAGAAGAAGAAGCAACGGGAGCGGTACAAAACCTCTGCTGGATTACACTCCAGCTCCAGGGAGTGATCAAGAACAGTGCACTGGGGACAAGTGGGGGGTTGGACGGGCCGGGAACGGACGGACGGAGAAAACAACACAGAAGCAATCAAACCAATCGCTCACGAAACCAGCGGATGCGTTACGCCGGCAGGAGGCTGCAGTCAGGTAGCGTCCCCGCCGTTGCATCCTAGCGAGCGAGACGAGAAACGAGACACGGGATCATCAAATCAAAAGAAAGAAAAGAGGAGAAAAAGAGGTTAACCTAACTAACAGTCGTTCGTCCGTTGGTTGGTTGGGACGCAGACGGGGCTCGCTTTCACTTGTCCCTGTCTTGGCGGGCCCTACCTACCTGCGCACCACGACGCTTCTCGTGTGCAGCGCAGCAGCCACGGTGGGACTGCGTGCCTGTGTTTCGCTCTCACGTGTCCTGTGAGGTCTCTTGAGAGCAACGGGCCTTGTGGGGAGTGGCGCTACGTACGTACACGTGTGGGGCGCCACCCGTCCCAGTACACCGGTGGACTGACATTACGCAATTGCTTTTTCTCCCTCGCGCGCGCACGCACGCACACGTGTAACCTTGACCACGGCATCGAGATGATGGCCACGCTGTCCCCGCAATTTTTTTGACAAAAACAGTGTTATGTCAGTATATTAGTTACTTTTCCTTTTATTCAGCTTTTCAAACACCGTACATGCATGCTCCCTCCGATCTGGTTTATTGGCATCTACAATGTTTAAATGCGAATCCGACGATATAAATTTTTATGACATTTACTAATATTTTATTAGTTAAAATTTTTATCAAACCTTTTTAAAATACAAAAGGTACCAATAAATCAGGACGAATGTAGTAGATGTTTAGAAGACATATGTGCATGCATCATATAGCATCTTCAAGAGATTGACACATCATTTTGAGAAGGGCGGTTCATCTATCACTAGCAAAGGTTATTTTAGGGCATCTTCAATGGTAACCCGTAAAAATCCTTTCGCATCTGTCTGCGGATAGGGGATCAGTCCACAGACACGGATACGGGAGGATCCAATCTAACCGTAATCGCATATATTTTCACAACAACTCAAAACATCCGGACGAAATTTGTGCAAACACGGACGGATTTTATATAAACATGACGAATTTTAATATATTTACATCAACAAGGCCAGTCCGGCTCTGGAGGTATAATAATAACTAATCTAAATCGCCGCCCGCGGATCCCTTTGTCTTCCTCATGTCTGGCAGCCCGATCACCGGACTGTCGGGAGCCTCGGAGGGATATGCTTCAGCGCAAAGAACGACTCGCTTCCCCACCACTCATCAGAGTGGAACCCCCGGCTGATGCTTCAGCGGGAGAGGAAGGTGGCGCCTCCGCTTCTGTGAAGCCCATGTGGGATCGACGGAGGTCCTCGAAAGAGAAGAACCGGACAAGACACCGGCTGTGTACGCCGTCGTCGCCTAGGCGGTGGCCTTCATGGGACCCAAGCGGCGGCGGACTCCTGTGTTCTACTTCTCCTCGATGATGGTGGCCGACGCGGAAGTGCCAGCCACCAACTCGTCGCTCTCCGTGCACCCAGCTTCTGTCTCTGCCTGCATGGCATGGGCGCATGCACGGGAGGCGCGGGCGTCAACGGCAGCGATGACGCCCGTGCCGCCGTGCTCCTCGCCTTGCCGGCGTGGAGCAACTCGCCACTCCTCATCGAGTGGCCCAGGAGCGGCGAGTTGCTGAACCACGCGGCGGCTTGGGACGGCAATTTGCTCCGTCGGGTCAGGCGCAGGAGGTGGAGCAGCGAGCTGCCTCGCTCGTATCCGGCGGGCTCGGCGGGCCACCCAGCCTGCTTGTATGCCGGAGAACTACTCTACGGAAGCCATCAGAAGAGTGGTGAAGGAGGAGATGTGGGGAACGGCGGAGGGGCGTAATTCTTGCCTGGCGTCTAGCCTCGTTTAAATAGAGGACAGACGGGAGGAGCTCGGCCGGCGTTGCGCTTAATGTCGGCCCTCGCATGAGCGAACGTGTGGCCGGAGTAGGTTTCTTAGCTTCCACGCGGGTTTAATGGAGACGTATGAATGCAGGGAGGAGGCGTGTTCAGCCGGCGTGCAGCGGACGGCACCCTCGTCCAGCGAGCCGCTTCAATGACGGAGGCAGTGAGAGGTCGTGTCCTTCCTAAGCCGCCTTCAATGAGGAGCGGTATGAATGCGGACTGCTGGCGCCGGGCGGGATGCGCGAGCGGGAAGGGGAAGGCCAGGGCGGTCAAAAGCGAGCGTGGGGTCGGTCCGAACTCTCGCAAACCCCCCACTTTTATCTCCGGTTTGCGAGAAAAATCATGTCCGGACCGTGTCGCGGATCGATACATGTCAGCATTTGATGGGCTTCCGCGGTCGGACAGCACGATTCAAACAATTGCGGGGGATTTACGGATACCCCTCGGAGATGCCCTGGGAGAAAGAAAATGTGTTCATGTCCTGAAATGAAACCCGACGTGGTCAGTTTACGGCAAGGAAAACGGAATGTTCGGCTCAACTGAAAGATACCTAGTTGTGCACCTCCGACCGTCGTTGCGCTAGCTCTACTGGGACGGTACTATTGTTTTTGGTTGTTGTCCCGTTCGTTAAATTCATAATAGTCGTGTCAAGATTCGACTCACCTTTCCTCTGTTGAAAAATAAAAAACAGAAAAAAAATCGGGTGACCTTACTCCGTGGCAGCTTGCACCAGCGAATGATCAGGCGAAAACCCTCCTGGTATCGTTTCCTGATCGGCAGTGTTTGTCGTACGCAGCCTGTTGCCACTAATAAACAAATTACGCGAGGCACCAAGCCACGCAACCAAGTTTGAACCATTCCTCAAAAAATATATAGAGAAAAGCAAACAAGAAAAAGAAGACGACATCCTGTCCCTTTCCTGCTGTGTCCATGCATCATCGAAGGAGAAACACCCAGTTCTTGCTGTCCAAAAGACCATGTATACAAGTAACGGGAAGGGGGAAGCCTGGTCTGGAAAGAAAAGAAAAAAAGTATCCGTGGAGCGCTTCCTAGTGAAACCCTAGCGGAATGGGTTGTGAATATTACGATTGTTTCACATCGATTCTAGTGCGACACCATGACAGAAATCTAATACGGCTTTTGGGAGCATATGCTCCTGCCCGCCTTAAATGTTTTTTTTAAAATGTCAAAACATTTTGAAAAAATAAATAGATGTGTTTATTGTGGCACCCAAATGCAACCTGCAAATTTTTAGTAAAAAAGATTACGCATTTTGACCTGTGCGAAAAAACAATTCAAACGCCAAATGATGTACCTCCAAATGTTATACTTAGTTTTGTATTTTCTTCACCGACGAAGCACTGCTATCTCGATTCACATTACACTTGGCAAGCATGCTTGTTAGACTGACATGAACATCCACAAAAGGAATCGAAATTTATGGAATTTATTTAGTATTTGTTTTAAATGTACTGTTCATCCAGAAGCATATGCTCCTCAGAGCCAAAACGGCCCGTCCGATACCATGATCAATCACCATGGCGCTCACAAAGCGATACTTGAATGGTTGCTAAATAGTGCCATACCGAAATAGCATAGAAAAGATTGTATACATGGCAACGCTCAAAATCATAGCCCCGTCATCATGAAGCACTTCTCAACGAGTATTAGTTATCTGTGCGCGCCGTCCATCGCTGAGGAATGCTCAGAAACTAGTGTTACCCTTTGCCCTATTGCACGACAAAAGGAGGAGCGGCAAGACTCCGCGGTGACAAGTACGGCAGATGGGATGCGTTCGTCTAAGTATTGACTGCCAAACAAAACAAAGAAATGAATCCTCGGCATTTGGGGCAAACCATGTTTGGTTACATGTATCATTTTTTACCTCTCTGCTTTTGTGGCTGAGTAGAGTCTCGTCAAAGTAATACATGCAAAAACCATGTTCTGCAGTTACATTGGTTGTTTGCATATCCTTCAATCTGGCTGAGCAAAAACACAAGCACGACAGTTTGGTTGAAAGCATGTGCTCCCCAGACTCAACGTGCTTCGGTTTGGTTACATGCACATGAATGATTAATCTCACCTCTTATCCACTTGGTGAACTTACCTCGTGTGGAAGCGAGTTGCTGAAGGGAGAGGAGAACGTCTGGCTCGAGTTAAAAGAAGGTGTGATATTTAGATACATTAAAACTCTGCACTTTTCTAGCCATCTCAGGCCATTAGCCTTTGTGGCCGTTGGATCTTTAGGTTTGGCTGTTTTCCGTCGTTCGATTTCCTGTCAACCCCGCGTAGCCTAACATCCTTCGCTACGAACGAGCTCTATCGTGGTGGGCCGCTGCTCCGATAACAATTTCGGGAGCCTCCTGTGAATCGTTGCCCGATGTGGGCCAGCCAGCCCATCTAACATCTCCATCCACCTAGGGTTCGATCCAGAGCGAGGATAGGTGGCTCGGGCGTTGCTCGACGCGCGGTCAGCTCGGTCGGCATATCCAGCGAGAGGAACAGACCGGTTGAGCGGAGCGGAGGTTGCGGCAGAGGCCAGGCACGCTCACACGCCCTTCTCGGCCGCGGGGCGAGACCATGCGTCGAGCTGGTTCGAGCCTCCCGGACCGGACGCCGATGCAAATGGAGGCGAAGCGTCAGCGGACTCTTCGGCGACGAAGGCGAGTAAAACTGATCCCCATGATTGAAGGAGGCAATTAATCGTCAGTTCCAGGGGCATTCATCACCGATGATGTGCGCCACTCGCGGCGGCTACTAAATAAGAGTCTCAAAACTGATCATGATGTAACGGTCACAAAACTGTTGTCCTTTAGTTTATTTGTTGTCTGAGTTACTTTGTGATGTAGCAGTCTCAAAATTGTTCTTGAGCCTCGACTCAGATCACTAATGGAAAAAGGAAGAGAGAAGGGCGCGGAACCATTTATCTCAATATATTACTCCGTATTGTATGCCTATACAACTACTCTAAAATGGAGTAAATTGTACAAAACCATCACTTTGAAGTCTAGATTTGCAGAAAACACTACATTACATTTTTGTTGCAAAAAACACCGTGTCTACCGTAATCTTTTTGCAAATAACACAGATCGGCGGATTTACCTCTGTTGAGTGTGTTTATGATAGATGGGGCCCGTCAGTCAGGCTGTCACGGCACCGCTTAACAGCCGCATGTAACGGCGACGTTTGGGACGTTATCCTCTTGTGTGGAGCCCTGTGGGGTCCACCTGTCACTGAAAGATAAAGAAAAAACCCGTCACCGAAGAATAAAGAAAAAAATATGGCCGTTCTCGCCTTATCTTCACCAGCTCACTGCCGCCTGTCGGTATAATTGATGATAACCCCCCCCCCCCTGTTGATCTGCCTCTCTATCATAAGCCCCCTACACACTGTTTTTCACTGTTTGGGCTCTCTCACAAAAGGGGCTTATGATCAAAGTCAACCAACTCGGGGGTTTATCCCCCTGTTGGTCAACGGCGCATGCCCGGAGGCCCACCACCCGACGAGCGCCCGACGCCACCACGCACCGACGAGCCGCATTGCGCAACCTCGCTGATCTAACAAGGGGAGGGAGCAGCGGGCTGGCAGCCGGCGTTGTCGCTTCGTCCCATGCATCTTGACGACGGCCTCTTCCGAACCAGAGCCACTGTGACGCTCGAGTAGGGAGTCGCCGCCTCCTCCCTTAGCCACGGCGACCACCCTGCTCACCGGCTGCTGCAGCTCCTACGTCGATGGTGGCTCGAGCGCGGAGGCAGAGGCACCAGCTGGATTGGAGCGGGGAGAATGGATCCGAGTGCGGAAGGGGCCGGCTTCTCGGTTGTCGTTGCCCGTACCGACCCCAGCCGAGGCAAGGGCCGCCGTCGCCGTTGCCACACCGAGGGGGAGGCAGAGGACGTCGTCAGTCTCGCCCCCGGCCTTCCGCCACACGCCGAGGACGTCGGGCGCGCACTCCAGGACGACTGCATCGCCGGGGTCGCCGACCTCATCCAGGTCCTGCCGGCGCTTGTGGCCGTCGCTCGCGGCGGAGGAGCACGAATCCGAGGTGCTGAGGGGGCGACGGCTCGATTCTTGCCGGATCCAGGCGAGGGCTGGTTAACAGCGGCGAATTTCGTGGAGCTCAGGGGCAATGGCGATGGGCGGCGGCGGCGCTCCTGCATCTTGCTGATTCGGGGAGAGAGAGAAACTAGGATCAAATGCTGACAAGTGGGCCCCATGTCCAGCAAAACGGTTCAAGGTAACAGTGTTAGAAATTGGAGCCACATCAGCCTGACTGGCGGGCCCCATCTGTCATAAATGTGCTCAGCCGAGGCAAATCCGCCGATCAGTGTTATTTGCAAAAAGATTATGGTAGACACGGTGTTTTTTGCAACAAAAATATAGCGTAGTGTTTTTTGCAAACCTAGCCTTCAAAGTGGCGGTTTCATGCAATTTACTCCTCTGAAGTGAGAAGTTGATGATATGATAATTCCAGGGGATTATGCTCTATGTAGTGTCACTCCATTTGTAGTTCTCCTATAAAGTGCATGAAACTCAACAGGAATAAACTCCTGGAAGTGGCGGTTTCATGCAATTTACTCCTCTGAAGTGAGAAGTTGATGATATGATAATTCCAGGGGATCAAGCTCTATGTAGTGTCACTCCATTTGTAGTTCTCCTATAAAGTGCATGAAACTCAACAGGAATAAGCTCCTGAGATTGTTCGAGTTGGTACTCTCTTAGATCCATTCCATTTTACTGTGTCCTTTGGAGATGCTTGTGAAGTTTTTTTTCCATAAGTTGCTTGGGAGTTTAACGTGAATAGAGCGGTTGGTGGTATCTCACAGAGTTGTTGATGGTTCAGACAACACGGCGGCTGTACTTGCAAGCTGATGTTGCCTCAGACTTTGGATCCCTATTTGTAGAAGAAGAAAAAACACCTCTAGGAAGCTCATACTTTGAAAGCTTACGAATCAGATTTGTCAGTGAGAATACATGCAGAATATTCTTCGGCGCATAAAAGTGCGCTAAACGCTTCTAGTATCATGTGAATGTCGGGAGTGAACAACTATGTCATATTTTTGACATGAAAATTTTACAGGCACAGAGAAAAATTTATGAAATGTTTTTGTGATCATAAAATTGAGGGAAATAAACCTTTCGTTGTTCATAATAGAGGAAATTAAACTCTTGTTTTACACGATGGAGGAAATTAAACTCTTGTTTTGTGCGATGGAGGAAACTAAACTTGCAGACATATGGGTTGGAGAATCACATGAGTAACTATTAGAGGGGTGTTCTACAAAACATATTTGGCCTCTTAATTCAAGATGTATGTCTAAAACTTTTCCTAGGCTTATACGTATGTTACATGAGCATGTTTGCTAGTCTCTATCTCTATATCTCTATATCTTTATATATCTTATTAGTAAATATGCCCGTGCGTTGCTACGGGCGTTGTCCGAACCATGAATCACAAGCCTGTGTGTTGCAACACTTACAAAATAAATAAGAGTTCGTATTCGTTAGTTTATCTGTCGATGTGCACTACTCAGTTATAGCTTGCAATCCATCTGCTTCTGTCTCATCTTAGATTCTATTCGGTGTGAAATTATTGGCCAATGCTACTATGAACATGCAACGCTAATCTAAAAAAAAAAAGAAAAATGACACTATTTCTATATGTATGTGTAACTGGTCTATAAAGTTTCACCAGATACACACTGCAAAATGAAAAATATAACTTATCAATCAAGCTGATTAATCCTGACAAATATATGCAACTTCCATAGATTATACAGGAATTGATCAAATTTTATTATTGGATTTGGATCAAAATAAACTACCTTGGTTTCCCGAAAAGAAACAAACTTCCTTTGAAGTGCAGAATTACCATGAAAGCTAAGATGTGATCATGCACTATGTGAGTGTGCGTCGTGAGTCATTAGAGTTGGCAACACTTGCAGACTAAGAGCTAGAAAATACCATGAAAATGACAGCAGATAGTAGTATGACAAGCATGGCTCAGTTGGTTGTAGGTTGTTCAGCCAAAGTAATTTATTTTCTCCATTATTTTTCATCATCTTATCAACCACTACTAGGGAAAACCCTAGTAGTAGCGCTTGTTTTATAGCTAGCAGTAGCGCTTGTACAAGCGCTACCAGTAAGGCGCTACAGCTAACTGGTAGCAATAGCGCTGGAAAGCGAGCGCTACTGCTATACCTAGTTAGCAGTAGCGCTTTGTACGGGAAAGCGCTACTGATAATAGTAAGTAGCAGCAGCGTTTCTTTTGAAAAGCGCTGCTGCTAACTTTTCCTGTATTTTGAAAATACAGCTTATTGTCGCTATAGGTTTTATATACAGTACTTTCATCATATGATTTTATGATCATGATTAGTTATTATATATAACAGTGGGTGAAATGAACATGGATTAGATTCAAGTGGAGGCAACATGTGTTGCACATCGAAAGTACTACTTATCTACTATAAGTAGTACTTTCGATGTGCAACACATGTTGCCTCCACTTGAATCTAATCCATGTTCATTTCACCCACTAATATATATAATAACTCATCATGCTCATATAACAACTTAGCATCATGCATCATCGATCATAATAATAAATAACTCATCATTGGTATCATAATAACAAGTCCTATTCATCATCATCATACAACTTCTACTCGTTATCATAATAACAAGTCATACTCATCGTCATCATAGTCATCTAACCAACCCTACTTAATTGTTCTTAGCACATGATCATGAGTATTAGCTAGGACCTAAATACCCTCTCTAAGGTAAAATAACATAAAACAAGATAGACCCTGACTCTCCATTATGAAGAATGGAGATTATCCTGTCTCCAATTCTTGCGCTTCGCACAATGTTGCTTCCAAGTAGCTCCCTACGGTTGACCATATATTTTTCCAATCTTTGATTGTCATGTCTTCATCGGTTTTAGAAATCCGGTATGAACAGCAGTGATGCGTAGGATGACCTGTCCGTAAGCTCATAACATCAAGGCGACCTTTCAGAAACATCAGATGAGGCACACAATCCTTCGGAATTTTCTGTTGAAAAACATAGTAATAACTTCGTAGTTAGCAATGTAGTTGAGTTTTAGAAGAATTTATGCAAAAGATGCACGGATGTCGTAATAGTAAAAAATCTTACCATGACATCTTTATGGATGTTACCGTAGTTCAACACGTGCACTAGTGGCACATATTGACCATAATGTGCAGGAGTTTGATAATAGATATTGTAAT
This sequence comes from Thinopyrum elongatum, assembly GCA_011799875.1. Classification (NCBI taxonomy): domain Eukaryota; kingdom Viridiplantae; phylum Streptophyta; class Magnoliopsida; order Poales; family Poaceae; genus Thinopyrum; species Thinopyrum elongatum. The sequence goes on from CM022303.1 coordinate 564,990,938, forward strand.
TCTCAAGATCAGTAATAAATGAGATCAGATGATTTTTCTCCTGATAAGTTAATTCCGAGCCATCGGTGTAGTAGGTTCTGTCTACCATCTTCCGCACATTCTTTGAAGAATGAAAATAAGCTATCAATGAAAATAAGCTGTCAACTATTTTGAAATAAATAATATAAATTACTTAATAACTATGTTTGAGAAACTCACATAGCGGTAGAATTGGAAGCGTATCAACAAGAACCCAAATGTCCATATTGTCTTCGGCGATGGCAGGATCACCAAGATCCATGGTGACAAGCATACCCTCATGAAAATCATACGTCTTGCAAAGTGCTTCCCAATTCGGGCAACCAAAATGGGATACGCTCTCAGAATTATATAGATTTACATCAAAATCCATACCATGATGGGTCCTTAGGTGAATTATCTTTATTTCCATACTTTCATGATCTTCAAAATCCATCATCTCCAAGACATAGCGTCTTGCATGGCATGGGATAAGCTAGTCGAATTGTAAAAGACGAAAATTACATGTTGAAGTAGCAGAAGTCGTGCTTAATTACGAAAAAAACACTTGTCGTCATTGCGTACCGTTTCAACATCGAAGGTCTCCTGGAGCTTGATGCTGAAGCGCCGACCTTCTACCAGGTGAGGCCTGTCGCACAGACCCCGGTCGTCGCCGCACCAGTCGCACTCCGCTGGGAGACTTTTGTCGTCCGACGACGACATTTCGTAGGTTCATAATTCAAAGATTAAACTTGTATAATTAAATATATGTACTACAAAAACTAAATTAGATCATTATTATTCATCACGGGTTGACTATCGGTCTGTCGAGTCTTGTCTTGAAAACTCTCAGCTCACGTGGTGTATACATTCGACCGTTGGTGATGGTCGCTCCTCCTTTCGTTCCCAAGTGCATTACACCAAAATGTCTAGCACACGGGAACGAAGGAGAAGCGACCCCCACGACAACAGTCGGGATTCTTCTTCTCTTATATATGGTGCAGACTTTCTCCCTCACTCATTTGTTGACTGTCATGTATGGAGCTTCGACAGACTTAAAGTCAACCCAAAATATCGTTTAATTATCTTTCTACAAAATCCGGGCGACTCGATATTTCCTACATATTCTAGCACAAGTCATGCCAAAATTCACGGAAAAATCCGGCATGACCTTTGCTAAAAAAGGACATATCGAGCGCCTGAAATTTGCCGGAGCGGAAATTAATCAACACTCTGGCAAAACATAGGCCCCTCGGAGGTGTTCCCTGCAAACATGGTTCGATCATAACTAGGGTTCATACTATATTATTCTAAGATTAAACACCTAAAATACCTAAATTATATTAACTACACCTAATTAAAAACCTACATTTTGAACATGGTTCGATCATAACTAGCTAGGGTTCATACTACATTATTCTAAGATTAAACACCTAAGATTAAATACCTACTACATTATTCTAAGATTTAACCTATATTTTTCAACTAGCTAGGGTTCAAAATAAACTAGGGAGGAGGAGGAAGGAGGGAGGAGGAGTACCTCTCGGTGGAGGAGGGCCGGCGGGGGAGGAGGGCCGGCGCGGGAGGGCGGCCGGAGGGGGAGGAGGCCGGCGCGGGGGAGGGTGGCTGGCGAGGGAGGAGGGCCGGCGCGGGCGAGGGTGGCCGGCGGGGGAGGACCGGCGCGGGGGACGGCGACAGGTACCTTGGGGGCGATGGCGGCGACGGCGCGCGGCGGAGGCGAGTGAGAGTGTGAGGGGGAGAGTGAGGACGCGCGCAGGCCGGAGTGTGGATAAGGTGCTCGTAGTAGTAGCGCTGGATCCTAAAGACCGCTACTGCTAATAACCGTAGTAGTAGCGCTTTTTGCATACGAGCGCTACTAGTATGCCTGGCCTGCCGGCAACGGTCTGGCAATTATATTAGTAGCGTGTTTTTTAACTACAGCACTACTGGTAAGTGCATAATAGCAGCGCTTTCTTCGGCCAAGCGCTACTGATAATTAGTAGCAGCGGTGCATTTTAAAAAGCACTACTAGTAAGCTCCTGTGTATAATGTTTTCCCTAGTAACAAAAATTAAAGCAACTTTCCTGGTTCCAAGGTAACTCCTTATGAAGACTCGAGGAAGGTGCACAACCAATCTCTCCACTGCAGGCTCACGACCATGTATATTGAAAGCAAACATATGCCAGTACGCTTCGCAAGCAGAAAGATACCTAACAAAGTGGAAGGAATTGGGAAAACCAATGGTTATCAATAGCAGGAATCAATACAAAATAAATAAAGACATAAGAAACAGAATTATTACCTGCACTCAACAAATTTTAAATTTTCATTTCTTCTAGTTGTCACACCAAGGGCAACAAACGCTCTACATTCGACCGTAGGTTGAAACCTTATGCGAGCAACATCATGGCCCTTAGTGAGATACTTGAACAAATATTTGAGCAAATTTGTCTTGTTGCACCACTCAACATTAATGTGCACTTAGAATCTTTTAAGCAGTTGTAAGCAATGCGCCACTACCCATCGATTATCCAGCTTAACAGTACCCTTGTTCCTCACATAGTAACCCAAATCACGTCTATGATATATAGGAAAGCCTCTATCATCAACCGATGTCTGCTCATTAAAATCTTTGGGAAATCTTTTGGAACACAATCCATCTTTCATACATGCACACTTTACTTTGTATTCTCCACATGGACCGTGAACCATAAATTAATCCATAAGAGCATAACCCAGGGCTCAACCAAAGGATCAGGTATCTCAGCCGAAATCAAACCATCTATGAAGGAGGCCGAAGGCTCATGATTGTTCCCTATAAGCCGAATTGAAGTATGAGTATGAGGCAAGCCTCTATTCTGGAATTCCACCATGTATAAATCTGGATAACCGAAAAATAGAGGAAGAGAAATAGATGGACAAAGTTAGATTATATAAATGAAAAGATTAAAACAAAGCAGGGGGAAATCAGTATGTAAATAACTTACATGTTTGAATTATACCAAACAAATGTCCACTTTTAACATCTTCTCAGAAATCATTAAACTTCATATTCAAGACACATGTAACGATATCCGGTCGATCATTGTAAACATGTCCAGCTTCATATGAAAGCACCTACATTCATGCTAAATATTCTTTTCCGACAATGAACCTGTCGTATTATGAGAAGCAATTTTTTAATTACATTGGGAAATACCAAAAACACCTACTTAAGAGTTAATTTGCTGAATTTTGCCTTCTGCAACTCTCAGTAGAACTGAATATTAGGGGGCAAATTTTTTTAATCGAAGATAAGATGAACATGTCATTAATTTAGGTGAGCTCTTTTCTATGCAGAACTGATTGCTCCACAAAATATTATAAACCTTATATTAATGCATAAAAAATATTATGAGGTCTATAATGAAACTGAAATAACGTGATCAAAAACTGAATTTTGTAATTAAAATGCTAGGTCTGGAGCCTAGGGAACTCACCACAAAAATGAGCTTATTCTGTTTCACCCTTGTCTCACTCTGAATCAAATAGATTGAATGGTTAATCTTCATTCTTGTACCATGTAGACATACAGGTTGAGCATCCATGATGTATTGAAAGACAGTGATGCTTCACCAAAGAAACCAATCACGGGTAGGAGAGAGAGGAAAAAACCTGTCACACAGTCTACTCCAGCACAGTGGCTGCTCAGTCCTTCCCGTCAAGACCCTCTAGAAGGATTGATAAAGCGATCAAACTGTCAATAGAAAACAAAAACAATGGGTAGTCGTCTAGTACGTACCTGTAGAAGCCGCAAACGCCAAGGTGAGCAAGCGAACCCACGGAGAGAAGCACCAGGACCGCGACGGGGTGTTATTTCCATTGCTCTCCACCTCTGTCCATTAACAGAACATTGATAGAATGATTACTAAAATCTTCCTGCTATGGAGGTCAAGCTAGATAAAAACTCCTTTTCTGCAGCTGGACATATTTTTTATAACAAAGCAGAAAAGGGTAACCAAACTGTAATATCAAACGATTACTAAAACTAAAGCATGGCTACACACATACGCAATGAACTAATCTAGTTGACAGGTAACGTGCGAACATGATTCTTACGCTGAGACGGAGCGGATGACTGTGGGAGCTTTGCATCAGGGTGTCATCAACTTCGAGACCAGAGGAGGCAGAGGCTAGCGGGAGAGCAAGCGGCATGTGGCTAGAGTAAGGAGCTGCAACACACCAAAGTAGGCACAGGCGGCTCTAGTAGAGACGTCGCGAGCAGGGGCCGGCGGTCGTGAGAGACAATGGCTGCATAATTCGCCGCCACCACAACTTCTTCCCTGTGGTGCAAAATTCACAACAATGAGATCAATCTTTTTAGAGGACTGGGCCAAAGCTAGATGCACCACAGATAAGAGAGAGGGAACAACAAATTACAAGGATGGTTTTGGTACGGATTCACAGAAGAACCTAATCAAATACCATGACATCATACTGCTCAGAATTCAGAAATTCATTCAATTCATGCACTCCAGAGGATGATCCATCAGTACATCGGATATATCTACCCAAGAATGATTTTACCAACTAAAGCAGCATGTTCCGGAACAAAATTTCAGGCATGACATATCAAACACAGCAAACTGGCTGTTCAGCCCAAATCTAAAAATCAAACACACCTCTATCGAATCTCAGGCCAGCGTACTCCTTAGCCTTGCCTAGCAAGCCCGTCGGCCAGTCACCGGAGCCGCCATCGCCGGCGACTGCCTTCCTCACCCTGCGTGCGCCCTTCTTCTTCTCCTTTCTTCCTCTGTTTCCTCTCTCCCTCAGGCCCTTCTCTCTCCTTCTCTGGATGAGCAGGACGTCGCTGGCACCGGAACAAGCCGCCGCACCAGCCGCCAGTCGACGCCGCGCCCGGATCTGCCCGTCTTCCTCGCGCCGCCACCGCGCCTCGCGTCGCCCGCCGGCCGCCTGCCCGTTCCCGCGGGTTAGGCATCTATATCGGGTTGGGGGAGGGGAGGGACACTACAAGAAATATGTCAACTTGTGACCTTCTGTCAGTGACCCTGGAAGAATTGGTCATAAATCTACGACCATTTGAGACCAATTGATCAAAAGCTGTTCGGGGGGCTCCAAACCCTAAACTATAACGACCATTTTGGTCAGAAAGGTCGTAATTTCCTTACACGAAATGGTCATAAAGCAAACAGCACTGGTCCGCTGCCTTATTTCTAGCTGATAACGACCAATATAGATGGTCATAGCCTTGTAAATTGTGGTGCATTACTATGACTAGGCGCCACCTCATCAGTTTTGCCTATGTATCATGTTTACGTGTCAATTTTTGCCCTAGGTTGTGAAGCAGGCTATATTTCTATCATTCCCAAAATTCCCCAAAAAATGGGCATTCTTTACTATCCAAATCATTGCCTCATGACAATATTCAGCTCCATTTGCCTGGTAAATCTTTCTCGGCAAATTTTCAAAGTTTTTGTTCAGCTAGAACCGTTGTGAAGGAAGTACTAGGTAGGCATATCCTAATGAGCTGAATTTTTGCCACATCTTCTATATTCCCAAATCATATCTCTCCACAAAATTTAAGCCCCATCTAACAATCCATGTGAGCTCACCATCCAATCTTTGTTTCTGGTAATATTTTCAGTTTGTGAAGCAACTATATTTTATGTTAATTTATAATTGCTGAAAATTTATCAGGACATGACCCTACCCATATAACCTCCCTCCACCAAATTTTAGCTCATTTAATCTAGCCAATTTCCCACAACATTTTTCCCAATTTTCTGTTCAATGGAGAGCACTGTGAAGGAAGTACCATTTTTATTTATCCAAATGGCATGAAACTTTTACAGTGCCTTAATATGCCCAAATTATCATCATGCTCCAAACTTCAGATCAATCCATTCATTCATTTGAGTCCAGTTTCAATATTCATATTTCTTTCTAGTGTGGTACGTTCCAAAGCAAGTGACACCTAGGATCCTCCTTTTGAGCTGAAAATTTTCCAAGATAGTGTCCTTAGTATATGATCATCCTCGGCCAAACCTCAGGCCCATTGGCCATGTGCATTTTCCCTACCATTAATCAAACACTTGGCTGCTAATTCATGTTTGAGCTTAGTTCAGTCTCCTCGTGAGATTCTTCTATTGCCTTCTTCTTCCTAACACCTATCGGGGGAGTGCCCAACCCACTAGACATGCCTAGGCCGCCCAGAACGCGTGGCAACGCCACGGACAAGCGATGACCACGCGACGGGCATGGGAGTTTACGCGCTCTGGAGTTGGGGCCCTCGGCCACCATCCAAACCTCAACGTATCGCCATCAAACCATGTATTTCTGATTAAATAGATACTTATGTACCTATAAATGATTTTTGGAAAAAATAAAGAGCAAACTATGAGGCAGCTGCAGTTCAAATTTGACCCGCTTCCAACTGAATCAGCGAAAATTTGTCTTTTTCACCAGAGGTGTATAAAAACTTTTGACAACCAACCATTTTGTCAATTGTACATTAAATATGGCCTAATATATTATAAAAATGACCTGGTCTCATTTTGCAACAAATATATGGTAGATCCTTTACAAAAAAAACTCATTTTGGGCACTAGAAAAATAGAAAATGAATTTTTCGTCCAAAGAAAATGAAAACTTCCTTAGGCAACATTGTTTGCCATTCCAAGATGCACCCTTGTGCACAATATAAGATCATTTGAACAAACTATGCCATGAATGTGGCCATAAGATTGATCATTTGGCTTGAAAGCCATGCATCTTCACACATGATAGCTCGTTTCTGAGAACACTTTTTTAAAATAATTACCATATTACAAGTTTATTATTTTTCCTGGTAACTTGGTCACATATAATGACACAATGCGAAGGTTTTCCAATTTTTTGATTTTTTTGAATTTTTCATGCCCGTTTCAAAATGCGGTCAAAACGGCGGGCATGACCGTTCCTAGCTAGTGGTTGAATCTTGGAAAACTTTTGATGTTTCTCTGATTAAATAGATACTTATGTGCCTAGAAATGATTTTTGGAAAAAATAAAGAGCAAACTATAAGGCAGGTGCGGTTCAAATTTGACTCGCTTCCCCCTGAATCGGTGGAAATTTGTCTTTTTCACGAGAGGTGGATCAGAGCTTTTGACACCCAACCATTTTGTCAATTGTGTATTAAATATGTCCTAATATTTTATAAAATTGATTTGGTACAATTTTGCAACAAATATATGGTAGGTCCTTCACAAAAAAAGTCATTTTGGGCACTCAAAAAATGGAAAATTGTTTTTTCATCCAAAGAAAATGAAAACTCCCTTAGGCAACATTGTTTATCATTCCAAGATGCAGCCTTTTGCACAATATGAGATCATTTGAACAAACTATGCCATGAATGTGGCCATAAAACTGATCATTTGATTTGAAAGTTATAAAACTTCATACATGATAGTTCATTTCTGAGAACACTTTTTAAAACTATTTGTCATATTACAAGTTTATTATTTTTACTGGTAACTTGGCCACATATAATGACACAGTGCGAAGGTTTCCCAAACTTTTTGATTTTTTTTGAATTTTTCATGCCCATTTCAAAATGCGGTCAAAATTGCGGGCATGACCGTTCCTCGCTAGTGGTTGAATCTTGTAAAACTTTGGGTGTTTCTCAGATTAAATAGATACTTATGCATCTAAAAATCATTTTTGGAAAAAATAAAGAGCAAACTATGAGGCACCTGTAGTTCAAATTTGACCCGCTTGTAGCTGAATCGGCGGAAATTTGTCTTTTTCACAGGAGGTGGTTCAAAACTTTTGACACCCGACCATTTGGTCAATTGTACATTAAATATGGCCTAATATATTAGAAAATTGATTTGGTCTAATTTTGCGACAAATATATGGTAGGTCCTTCACAAAAAAACTCATTTTGGGCACTCGAAAAATGGAAAATGATTTTTTCGTCCAAAGAAAATGAAAAACTTACTTAGGCAACATTGTTTGCCATTCCAAGATGTATCCTTATGCACAATATGAGATCATTTGAACAAACTATGCCATGAATGTGGCCATAAGATTTATCATTTGGCTTGAAAGCCATGAATCTTCACACATGATGGCTCATTTCTGAGAACATTTTTTTAAAATAATTGTTGTATTACAAATTTATTATTTTTCCTGGAAACTAGGTCACATATAATGACACAATGCGAAGGTTTTTAATTTTTTTTTGAATTTCTTATGCCCGTTTCAAAATGCGGTCAAAATGGCGGGCATGACCGTTCGTAGCTAGGGGTTGAATCTTGCAAAACTTTTGGAATATCTCTTATGAAATAGATACTTATCTACCGAGAAATGATTTTTGAAAAAAATAAAGAGCAAACTATAAGGTAGCTGCAGTTCAAATTTGACCCGCTTTCACATGAATCGGCGAAAATTTGTCTTTTTTACGAGAGATGGATCAAAGCTTCTGACACAAAACCATTTGGTAAATTATGCATTAAATATGGCCTAATATTTTAGAAAAATAATTTGGTCCAATTTTGCAACAAGTATATGGTAGATTCTTCACAAAAAAAAAATCATTTTGGGCACTCGAAAAATGAGAAATAGCTCTTTTGTGCAATGAAAGTGAAAACCCTCCGAATCAACATTGTTTGTCATCCCAAGATACACACATGTGCACACTATTGGTTCATTTTAGCAAACTATAAGTGGTTAATATGTTGAATGTTTACCTTGAATTAGAGGGTGAAAATTATAAGAGAAACAAAAGAAAAAAAACAAAACTACCTAAGTTTAATTGTGGTTGGTGGAATCACTTGTGGCTTGGATCGATGACATGGCAAACATCAGTCCGTCCATCCGTCCATCCATCCATCCAACCCACGGCAGCAAACCCCCCTCTCTCTCGCGTACCCCACCCAACCCCTCGTGCCCTCCTCTCTCTCTTGCACGAACCCTAGCGCTGCACTCCTCCCTTGCCGCCGCCACCTCCGGCGCCCGATCCTGGCGACCTCAGGCGGGAATCCGGCGGGAATCCTGCCGTCCTCCTCTCATCCCCATCGCCGTCGATCCTTCCCCAGCCACCGCCCTGTACCGTACCTCTCCCTCTCTCCCATTTGAAGAGTAGAGGGGGGTCGAGCAAGCAGATCAGGCGGCGGCTCCGAGATCCGCCAAGGGCGTGGACCTGGAGCTCCATCTCCATGGCGGCGGCTCCTAGATCCGCCCAAGGGCTGGACCTGGAGCTCATCTCCATGACGTCCGCTTCCAGATCCGCCCATGGGTTGGACCTGGTGCTCCATCTCCATCGCGAGTTAGCTGCATCCCCACGTCTGCTCCCGCTCGGTCAACGACGCCATCCGCGTGTGCTTCTGTTGCTCGTCTAGGTAACTCAATCTGTCGATTTGCTCTTCTCCCCTCGGCTTCCCTTCCCTTACCTTACGGTGTTGTGTCTTCCCTCCTCACACAGGTGCACGCACCACCGGCGTTGTTGCTAGCCGTGGCCGGACCTCCAAGCAGAGCAGTGACACGTTTGGCTGGCCCTCCTCGACCTCCGCCACGGCCACTGCGGTGCTTCCAGATCCCTGCCCTTGTCACGCGATTGAGGTGTCGCGCGCCCCTCTTCTTCTTTCGATTCGATCTGGATCGTGCGCCGCTGTTGCTCACGCATGCCCGATTTGCTTTTCTTCCTCACGCCCTCGAGCTGGCTGCGACCTCGGCTCGTCCTCCAGCGTGGGCATGGGCTGGTCCACGCACGCTGGTGATGGCGGCTCACCAAGGTTGCCATCGTCGCCTCTACGCGCGGTCCCGTGCACGCACGAGGCAGCCGGCGACCTCCTCCATCGCCAACCACCAGCGCTCGTCTGCAGGATTTGCATCTTCTTTGCGTTCAATCCCCTCCCCCACACGCACTCCCTCCTGCCTGCAACCAGGGCGCGCACGGGAGAGCTCGCCGTCATGGGCGCCCTCTTGCTGGCCATTGATAAGGCGCATCAGCAGCAGAGGACCTGGAACGAGCTGCACCTGCACTAATCAAATCATCTCAATTTGTTACCCTTCCTTGCTGTCAAGTTAAGTGCTTGCTTGTGTGTAAATCAACACGCAGAGCAGGTAAAAGCTCTCCTCTGCTCTCTCCCACCCATGAAACTCTGTTTCTCCGAGGGGCTCTACCTCAGAGGTCAGTGGTCGGACGGATGCCACCACATGCCCCCCGCGTGCAGCGTAATCAGTCTGCTTGTACGGCTTGTTTAATGGCGATTGATTGATTGATTGCCTTGGTGCGCAGATGTGATTCGTCACCTCAACATGGTGCGCGGCAAGGGCATGGCCTCCATGTACTACTGGTCCTGCAAGAGGTAAACCGACCAAGCGAGCGAGATATCCACTTCTCTAACTCAAATAAAAATTCTGAGTTATCTGAACTTTAGCGAGCTTGACAAGAAGTTCTCTGAATTGTTGGCCAGCTTGACGAGAAATTTTCTGAATTTTTGGGGAGCTTGACAAGAAGTTCTCTGAATTTTTATAGTTCTCTGAATTGTCGCAGTTCGCTACATCCAGACCCTCCTGATTGCATTTAAATGTTTACCTCATGTTTTTCCCCTAGTTGCATATAAATGAAATCAAATTGCTCAATAGGTAGCCATTGTTGGTATCTATAATAAGCTAATTGCAGTGGTCAAACTGGAGTTCTGCTGTTCTGATTTTCATGCTTGTACTGTAAATCTTTGCCTCCAAGCTTATTGGCTATATACTTGACCCCCTTGCACTTTGTCCAAGATCATCACTATAATAACTTTGACATGTTGTTTAGCTGGAGGAGTTTGTTTATACTCTGAAATGATGTTAAAAATTTGAAACAACGAAATTTGATAAATGTGCTTTGCTTGTATAGGATGTTGTCTTTGTTGCAACAAGAAGGATCGTGAGGCCACCAAAGTGCATTAGTTCGTAATCTGCCATTAATGTACTTGTAACTAGCAGGGTGACCCGCGCATTTGCGCGGCTAGCTTTGTTGTATATTTCCCAAGATATTTATATATTATTAGATTATTTCTTAGTTATTGGGATCTTATTAGGTTACCATTTTAAAAAATACTACAAAAAAGTAGAGCAGCATGACATGGTATTAAATTATTTGGCCCCTGCGATGAACTGCCATTCAATTTGCTTTACATCAAAATAGTCATGTTTTAGCCATTAGTTGTATTAAGTACATCACATCTAAACTGCCATTCAATTTGCTTTACATCTAACCTTTGGTATCTGGTAACCAAAGATGGCAAATGGCCGACTTGTAGAAACGTAGCATTTGTACTTATACATTATCATATAATTTTCCCTCTATCTTCTTGTTTATATTTTCACCAATTATTCAAATAGCTTTTACCCGAAAAATAAAATCAATATAGTGGTAAAAAAAGAAATACCATTGATAACTAAACGTTGTGTTGTCTTTCTCAATCAGTATTAATGTTGGGGGTAATGCAGAAAAAAAGTGCAACGCTATTCGCTAGAATCCCTCACACATGCTTCACTTGTCCATACAAAATTACTAAGCACTTATCTATTGGAAAATCGGTGGCTCTCATTATAATATGTTCCTTCTAATCATGCCCATGCTTTTTTGCATTTACTTATATCTTTTAGCTCATACGAATTAGTTGATTATGAGGCTGACATCAAGCTGGTGGGGGAAATCCAATAAGGTTTGGTCTTTTTCTTCGTTAGATCCGCTCTAGAGGATGCCACATGTAAATCGTGCATTTTCATCCTCAAGTTAGCTGTTTGCACACGTCCATGTTTTTGACAGAAAAATCCGCTCTAAAACACTTTTGCATGTACTTTCCTCATACGTCCATGGTTTTCTTCCTCAAGCTGTTTGCACACGTCCACGATTTGCTAGAAAGGCACTTAGATGCACCCATTATAATTTCAATAAACCACCCTGATGCATCGCATCTTAATCTAGTCTCCAGTAGATAACACATTTCAATCGACTTGATACGTTGACATAGTCTGTTAATAAAAGCTATGTTGGAACTGGATGTAAGCTTGAATCAATGCATGTGATTCCCGTCGGGACAGTAACATCATCAGTTGAAGATGTGCTAGCCGTCGTACATGGTGTGAGGTGTCGGCCTTTGCATGGCCATCTGACCTTGCCAGTTCGCCCTCTTCAGCCCCATGAGCCTTGTGTATGTCCGAATTAAATTACAATCTCCAATCGATGCCAGTGATCAAAAACTTAACCGAGCCATGGCCAACCAACGCAAATCGTGCGGGGACTACCACCAAATCCTCTATAGCTGTTGCTTTTGCTACTATTTGGTAAACCTTCCATTGACCACCCAACCTTCTCGCTTCTTTCTAGATCGAGCTCGTAGTATACAGCATCATAGACTATGAGGACTGATGTTCGTTATTAGTCTCCCGTCGCTGCATTGAGCTCGACGGAGACTTCAGACCAGGGAGTCCATGGGTGTACTGCACGTTACTTCTGTGTGTGCTTTTGGTTCGACGTGGTCGATTGTTTCTTTGTTAAGTTCAGAGTTTGTCTAGTTCGTGTATAGTCATGGATATGTGGCCGTGTGTTTCTTTTCTTTTGCTGGAAACTAATCACGCTTTGAAAATCAACAGACCAATCACGCCTATGGAAATCAATTTAGCTATAGACGTGTGTCTGTCCTTTTCGATTCGAAAAGATGTGCACGTCCTGACGTGCCCCCACTTATTTTATAATATTTTTTCGAAAACACTAACGCCCACACGTGTGGCACTTCTCCAACTCGCCCACACGTGTTGATCGCCGTCGATTCGTTTTTGCACGAATCATGACACGGGATGGCAGATTTCGTGTGCCACGTAGGACAAAGCCTGTGTGTGGTGTGTAGTTGGTTCGCCCGCACGCCGTTTCTCCCTCGGACGACAGCGGTTTGCGAATCGGGGCGTGCGGTGGAACTGCCGTTGCGCCCGCACGCCACGCACGACTTCGGTTGGCGTCTCCCTCGACTCGCCATTCCCCCCCTCGCTGCGGTTCATTACTCCCACACGCATTCACTTCTCCCCAACCCACCATCCACAGCGGTTCCAGTCGATTGGAGGAGAAGACGAGAGGAGGAGGCGGCAGCGGCGACAGAAGAGTCGACGGCATTCGCGGCCGTTGCTGGGGTTCACCGGGCCGGAGCGTCGTCGCCGGAGCAGCCGCAGTGAGAAGGTAAGGCTCCCTCCGTGGTCACATTCCTCCCTGCAAATTCTGCCCCTCCCTCCGTGGTCACTTTCCCCTCGAGTTTTCTCGAGATTCCGATGGATTCTCGGCGCTCCGGTGTCCTCGTCGGCGGTGGAGTCGCGTGTTTGCCATTTAGGGCGGCATTGCGTAGTTTCGTCGCCGTCGCGGTGGCAGTCATGCCGGTGAGGCTCGCCCGATCGGCAACCACATCTGTATTTGCATGTGCTTGCGCGAGCGATTTTCTAGCTGTTAGTTCTGATTTGCCTCGAACAATATGGGCATCAGTGTTTTTTAGGGCGTTTTGTTGTTGTTGAAATCAGGGTATGATAGTTGTGAGTGAACCCTAGATCTAGTTAGGTGCATCTCAAAATGTAGGATAATGACAGTCATGGCAATTTCAACAACTATCGTCACTGATGGCAACTAATTTTCTGAATCAACTATGTCAGTTGCCATGTTATTTGTAGGATAATGTCAGTTTATGAGATCCAAGTCAGGGAGTAATTTTTGTGTATGATTTCTATATCTAGGTAGTTGCATATTTAAGTGTGTGATAATGGCAGTCACGGCAATTTTCATTGCATTTGTTTGCCTACAACTATCCTCTAAGTGGCAACTAATTTTGTGAATCAACTTTGCCAGTTGCCATGTTATATGCAGAGTAATGGCAGTTTGACTATACAATACACTCAACTACGTTTGCCATGCTGATTTGTGATAGCTAAACATATTTGATTGCATTACATGGCAACTCATTTTTTTACGAGGCCAGGTTGTGAGTTGCCACAATATATGTTGTACAGTGCAAGTTGTCTGCCCTATTTGAAGTGCCTTAGCTGCCACATCTTTTGTTTGTTAACATGGCAACCTAAACCTAGTAGATGTGACCTTGTACTTTTTTATGAAGCCAATGTGTTAGTTGCCACATTTCATGTTGGACAATCCTAGTTGGGTTTTCCTCTGTTCTGCCTCATTTGCCACCTACATTGGAGCCAGCATGGCAAGTTGATTCTGGTAGATGGCAATTGCTTTTCCATTTGATTATTTTTCTGTCTTTTTGTGCATGTTCAGCACATGGCATTTACTGCCTTTTCAGATGCTTAAACTTTGGGGTAACCATGGCAGTTTTCATTTTTTGTTCATCGATGATATCCAGTGAATCGTTACTTCATGCATTTCTTTCCGTATCCGTCGGCTGTGTTTTTCATTTCACCCTAACGTGTTTTTGTTCTTACCATAGCACAATGGCTCGCGGTGACCATCAAGATGATGATGATGACTTCATGGAGTTACCGCCACAGAATCGTGCGACCGGTCGGACAAAAGATGGCGATGAGGTCACTCTCCCCCCTATGTTTTAATTTGACATTGAGTTTTCAATCTTATGTTAGAACTAAATTTTTACTACATTGAACATGGCAACAAATGATCCTTTTTGTGTTATGCAGAAGAAGAAACGTCAGCGCAATAGGGCTTCGCAAGAACGCTTGACTATATTGAACGAAGGATTTACTGACGAGCAGAAGGGAGCTGCCGGTGAGATGGGGATGCAGGCTCTGATGAATGTTCAGTGCACGAACCTAGTAAACCATGTATGCGACTGGCTCGATGAGATATATGAGCCTGCCTCTAGGGAATTCGTGATTCCGGGACGTGGAAGATTGCCTTTGGATGAGGAATCTGTGTTCTGCACTTTGGGTGTGCCCCGTGGAGAAATCAAAGTCCCGTATGAGGTGAATAATAAGATTGAGGAAGCCTTGTTCGCCCGTTTGTTTCCTGGAATGGCATCCATGCCTAATACGACTGTGCTGTCAACTTTGCTGGAGGGCATGAAAACCCATGGCGAGGTATTTAAGATGAAGTTGCTCATGTCCTTGATCTCAGCTGTCTTTGCGCCTACCACATCTCTTCGCCCAAGCAACAAGTGCTTCCCTATCCTGGTGAATGCTCTCTCTCTATTTCTTTTTTCCCAGAATCTTTAGATTTTGATGTCATCTGGAAGCTAGTCACTGCCAGTTTTTTGATGTTTTTTATTTGAATGCTGATGCGGCAACTTTTTGTCCTGAAATTGTGTTGTGCAGGCGAAGCTGAAAGACGTTAAGAACATGAATTGGTGTAAATTCATCGCAGATTTCCTGCATGATGCATTCTCAAACAAGATGTACCAGAAGGGCTGTCGCTTGCATCTAATGGTATTTTTCCCCTATTCTTTTGCAAATACTCTTATCACGGTTCATTCTTTTCCTAAATCAACATTGCAGCTGTTCATAAGTGTGAACCAAATTGTTTTGCATTTTTGGTATCTCTGTTTGGCCATAGTCTGCCAACCCAAAGTTTTTGACTGATCCTTTAACTGGATTTTTGTATTTTCATTTTTTTATGGCAACCGTATAAGATCGTACATGTCAACCTTTTGTTTCATTTTTTGTGTGACTTTTTTACATGTGAAAGTGAATTTTGTTTGATCCATGGCATCTGTAGTTGCCGCCGACAAGGCAACAACATTTTTCTACAACACAAAAAGTGTTCATTTCATACATTCATTCTCTTTAAACAATCTGGATGGCAACTACCATGTTGAACTGGTGGCAACTACCAGCATAATAGGATGGCAACTGCCAACATAGCATGATGTCAACTAACATAGATAGATGGCAAATCTTTCTTCCCTTCTCTTCAACTTGTGACTCAAGGAAACTACATAAGCTTCTTTCAACATAGCATGATGGCAACTAACATAACTTGCTTTTTACTGTGTATACTAGCTCATGTATGTCGATCGTCTTGATCTGTCCACTGTCGACTTTACTGAGATAGGAGGCCCGCCGCCTCCACATAAGTTTGCTATCTCTGCGTGGATGTACGATGCTGTCAAGGCTGTGCTTGCCGCAGACAGGATATCTGATACAAAATATGGGAAACTGCAGGTTAGTTATGCCTTCTTTCTTGCACATCATTCTTGAATTTTGATGTTGCATAACATATGAAAAAATCCCCATTCGGCAACCATTTATGGCTAACAAGCGATAAATATCTTGGCAACCATGGTTGTCTGCACATGGCACCCATGTTTGACCCCATACGGCAACTCCGCCATTCCGTGTCAATACTCTTTTTTTCCTTTTTTGCAATCCATGAATTGTAGTCACTGCTCCTTTTTTCTTTTGACATCTTAGTTGTTTTTTGCTGTTTTTTCAGCTGATAGCCAAGCATGCTATAGACTATAGTGTGTTTGGTGGGCCACAAAACTTTGGCAAGTGGATGGATGTGCATTCAGCTCCATCTTGTCCTGCTGAGGTAATCAAGGATGTTTATTTTTGTTTTTTGAAATTATATTTTCATTGCATTTTGATATGTCTTTCTGGTTGTTTTGGCTTATTTTTTCTTACGCACGTGACTCTAATATGTTTGGTTATTGTTACCTTTTGTTCTGTGCTCAGGCGAGGGCACCTGTTGAGCACCTAGTCGGGCAGTTTGCTTCCGACATGACCAGCTTGCTCGGGAAGTTGGTTGAGGGTTGGACGGCACTTAATGGTTCTGACAGCGACGCAGTTGCGAGGCAGTTCACATCATTCATTGGAGAACGGACACATCGACCAACTGGTTGCCGTGGCCGGTATGACTACAACAGCTCTCAGGAGCTCCCTGACACGCAAGATGAGCTAGATGGAGATGCTGGTCTCGACAAGGACGATGACGATGACATGGAGAATGTGCAACATGAAACCGATGATGATGAACATGTTAAAGTTCGTGTAGGTGGTAAGAACGATAAGGCTGCACCAAAAGTTCCTCCACCGGAGGAAGGCATTGATCAAACTGTTGCGAGAGACACGGGGGTGTCGCTCTCAAAGAGGGGCAGGGCTCCAAAGGATGCTGGGCAAGGATCTGCTGGCAAGAGGTGTAGGACCGATCCCGTAGCTGCTAGGAGGAGGTTCGACGGCTATTTAGTGTTTTGTTTGTCCTTCCTTTTTAAAAGCTCGACCTTTTTTTCATTTTTTGCTAAGTGCGGTACGATTTTTGTGTCTCACACTTGGTATCTTTTTTGCCATTTTTTTGTACGTGCAGTGAGGCGACAGCTGGTGGACGATCAGTGAAGAAGAAACAAGCACCCACGCCAACCCGTGTTTCTGCCCGATTGAACAAGGGTGCTACCACTGCTGGTGCCACCACTTCCACTAGGTCGTCTCCTCGTACGTCGACGTCCA
Source organism: Thinopyrum elongatum (assembly GCA_011799875.1). Classification (NCBI taxonomy): domain Eukaryota; kingdom Viridiplantae; phylum Streptophyta; class Magnoliopsida; order Poales; family Poaceae; genus Thinopyrum; species Thinopyrum elongatum. Next base: position 565,008,362 of record CM022303.1, read on the forward strand.
ACACCGGGGATCCTGTCGTGCTGGAAGACTTGAGGAAGACAATCAAGATGTGGGTTCTCCCTGTTTTTTATTGTCATAATGCTATTTTTTGTTTGATGCATTCTAAATCATATACAACCTTTTACTTGAATCCATTTCTGTGGCAACTACTGTCTACTTCTCATGGCAGCTGTCTAACTTGTCACATGGGCTAATGCTATCTGTCCCACATGGCAACTGCTGTTTTCATGATCTAATTTTTGCTGCATGGCAACTCCTGCTTCTTCTGCATGGCAACTGCTAACTAGACCACTTCTGCAAATCTTTTGCACTCATATGGCAACTGGTAGCTTTGCACTAACCTCAACCACTTGCATTTCATGTGTGTTCATCCATACCTTGTTTTCAAATGGCAGCTCTGGCATATCACACATTTTCATTTTATGATGACTACCATGGCAATTATTTTGCTCACTTTTTTGAACTCTTCATGCGTTTTCTTTGCAGGGTGAAGAAGACTACTACACGCTCGACAAATCGCACTACCAAAGACCCACTTGAACGCATTCACTCCAAGTTGTCGACAAGTGGTAATGCAGATATTCATGAGCCTCCAGTCGACAAAACTGCTGCCGCACCGTCCACTGTTCCCACTAGCTCCAATGCAAGCGGCCGCCCATCTCCGACGGTTGCAGATGTGCAGACTACAACAACAACCATCCGTACATCTGGGAGTGACGAGTCAGTATCTGGCAGGACTGCTGAGATATTGCCCACCCTGGTGGCAATGAGGGATGTTGTTGTGACCCATGCCACCCAATCAGCAAGTGTTGAAGTGGACGCTCCCGAGATCAACCTAAACAAGGAAGATTCCCGCTCATCTGATACGGATTCCAAGCGTGTGGCTAGTGGCACTTCTGTGTCCACAAAAGAAGGGGCTGCGGCCACATTTCAGAATGAGAGGCCATCCACAGGTGAGACTCATCACACAACAGCTCCAGCGGCTGGTGGCACAGAGGCTGCTACTGCGACCGTTGCGCGAGCTGGCCTACCACCTAGGCGGCGTAGGCCCCGCAAGCATCCTTCACAGTTATCCAATGCACCAGAGGCAGCTAAGAGCAGCAGAGGTGACTCTGATTACGTGCCTGCTTCCACACTGTTCCCACCTTCTGCCGAAAGCAATGTTGTGGAGAAGACGGAAGTCCAGAATACAACAGATGTAGGTGGTAAGCCGTGCACGACTGAAGGAGGTGGACGTTCGGAGCAGACTACGTCTTTCACCACCGTGGAGAACACCAGCTTAAATCTGCGCACTTCTAATCTCCCTGTCAACATTGGTGTCCCCTACAACCCAAACAGGAAGATAGGCAAGAAAGTTGTGATTGAGATCGCTGACAGCACGCCCCGCCCTACTAATAAGCGTGATGGTCCTGCAGCATACAAGGCAGAAATGTTTGTTGATCTGTCACCTCTAGATTCTGCCAAGCAACTTGTTCGCGATCCGGCTGGTAGGCAGAAGAGGCACCCCATGGCTTTCACCCCACCGAGCTTTAGCCTTGGCATCGATCGCACTCAAGATGAACCAGTGGTGCAAGATCCTGTGCTTGTTGCCTTTGCTTTCCTGGCAGGCACGACCCCAATGATGGCGCAACCAATGGCTGATGGCAGAAAGGCTGTGAAGTTTGCAGAGCCGATAGTGCAAGGTAAAATTTTGTGTGTTTATCATTTTGTTTCTACATTTTTTGTCTGACATTCGTCACAAGCTTTTTGGTTTCTGAATTGTGATGGCAAATCTCATGGGATGCACATGTAGTTGTCATTTCCATGCACATTCATCACATGTGTTTTCTGTATAGGTTGTCGCTTGACGACTTTAGTTCGTTACACATGGCAAATGTAGTTGCTGCCACATGCCAACTTAAGTGCATTTGCACATGGCAACTGCATGCACATGTCAAGTGCAGTGTTTGCCACATGGCAAGTACAGTTGTTGCCACATGGCAACTCCAGTGCAATGCACATGTCAAGTGCAGTGGTTGCCACATGGCAACTACAGTTGTTGCCACATGGCAACTCCAGTGCAATGCACATGTCAACTGCAGCTGTTGCCACATGGCAACTACAGTTGTTGCCACTTGGCAACTACAGTTGTTGCCACATGGCAACTCCAGTGCAGTGCACATGTCAACTGCAGTAGTTGCCATATGGCAACTGCAGTGCAATGCACATGGCAACTGCAGTGCACTTTTCACCTGGCAAACATTTGTCTACCAAGTGACATTTGACACTGACACTTTCTTATTAGCACCTACAGTTCACAGTCTGAACTTTTCGCACAATAACTTGTTGTTTCCAAGTTTCTTAACCCACTGTTTTATTCTTCCAGCCACCCCTGAGGAGATTTCGCTGTCACTCGACAAAGTTTACCTTAGGATTGAGGAGGAAGCATTGAAGAGGAGGTCCTCACGGGGCCAGGGGCAATCAAGTTCTGACGTGCCTGCTGAGTCAGTATCTGAGGATACCGTTAGAAGTGCAACCCCTGGATCTGTGAGGCAGGCTAGGGTAGTTCACGCACCAGCAGCGGATGACTTTGAGCCCGATGTTAAGGCCACAAAGGAGCAGAACCAACTATTTGATATTGTCAATCGTTTTGGAAATGCAAGGTCGAACAGCAAGCACATGAAGGAGCTGAAAGCGTAATGTCCACACCACATAACCCCTCACTTGCTTTTCTCCGATATTTTTTTTGCCCCTTTTTAGCCATGCGTTGTTTATGTTTATTTTTATTTTTTTAGTAGACATGATTCTTTCATGTTATATCATTTTCATACAGCTCATGTTTGGACAGAACCAAAATCATACAATGTGATGCGACATATGTTGACCTGGGTGGTCTTGCCGAGTCTATGAGGCCTACTAGTAAAATGTCGAAGAATGTAGTTGCGTGTGGGATTGACTTCATCAACAGGTATGTGGACATTTGTCCCGACAAGACGATCATGCAGTACAGCGTGACCTGCAAAATATGGGACGGTGACTTCAATCATAAAATCCTGAGGAAGCATTTTGCCGCACATGGTGATTTCAAGCTCACAATGAAGAAATATGTGAGTGTTTCTTCTCGTTGTACATATTTTTTTCCATGGTATGTTTTTGTCAGTAGTTATACTTCATATGTTGGTTACATACTGTTCGTGAGAGACGTTTCATGTGACAACAGCTGCCATGTAAAATAAGTGTGAACTTTTAATGCCATGTGGCAACTTTGTTTATCCATGGATGGCAACTTCTTAAAATTGCACATGGCAAATAAACATTTTCCATGTGTGCACTTGGCCACTTGATGCTTGCTTATTCATATATCTCCTACTGCATCTGGCAATATTTTTACATACCATTTTTCCAACTTTATCATTCTTTTTTATGTGAACTCTGTTTTTCCTTTCCTCTTTTTTACTTGCAGTTCATGTTTCCCATGTTCCAGGAGCTTGCACCAGACAACCCAGATGACAAGTGTGCTCACCACTACGCGATTTGCCTTGACCTGAAGAACCAACGATTTGAGGTGCTTGATTCAATCCGTTCAGGAGATGACGAAGACCTTACTACACATGCTGAATTCTTTATCAACAACCTGAAAGAGACATGGATCCGTCATTACGAAAACTCAAAGGTCCAGATCAGTCATTTTCCAATCGAGTATGTCACGACTGAGAAGCAAGGAAATGGGTAATTACTATCTTTTTCATGTGTCCTCCACATCAATTTTAAACCTTTTCACCTCTTCATCGAAGTTTATCATATTTTCTGTTGGCATGAGTTCACCTGTTTCTTTCGTTATAGGCATGACTGTGGCTTTTACATGTTGGAATACCTTGCAAAGTGGGAAGGTCGACGGGTCCCTGTGATCACAGCTGCAATGGTTGTCGAGCTCCGTAAAATATATACATGGAACTGGTTGATGAATGAAGATTTCAACACGCGGGCTTCAACACGAGAGTTCATAGAGGGAGCTGTCAAATCCGCAAACAAGAAGTACAAGTGATCACGTGATGCTCCATACCGCATGCCTACCTTACATTCTGTGGCTGAGGAATGTAAGGTATCACCTTTGTTCTTTAAAACTATGTCTGTATGCTATGTTATGACTGCATCCCCGTAGTCTAGTATATAGTGGTGGCGTGTGAGTGCCATTGAATATTTGTAATATATGTGTGGATCTGAACCTGCTTATTTGTGACAACAACTACGCTTATGTTCACTACTATTATGTGTTTGTGATTGTGAGTACCAGTTGGGGGTTTGAATGCGTCTATGATGCCTGAAACATGGCAAATATAGTTGATCAGGCACGGATAGTGAAAGTATTCGTTTCGTTTTGTTTTTGGGTTTTTTGCATTGATAACTGTATCGGTTAGCATGGTAGTTCATAAGCAACTGTTCTCTCTCGTGTTTTTGCACGTGATCGTTTCAACTAGTTCGTTCAGAGTATGTATACAATACAATGTGCGTGAAACAAAAATGCGTGGACTGAAAACGGAAATCTACGCGATGGCAGATTTAGTAGCAATTACATGGCAGATTCGATGGAAGCTGCATGGCAGATTTAGTAGCACCTTCATGGCATTTTTTAGTCATGCATACATGGCAGTTTCTTCAAAATTTGTTGTCCACCAACAATCATTCTCGCATTTTTAAAATCTTGACCATCTACTTTACAAAATTGTCTCCAACACCTAAGTTATAATCCTCCATAGCTGCTTACGGATTGGCCGTTCCTTTCTTTGCTTTCTTGTACTTTGCTTGAATTTCCAACCCCGATTTGTATCTTACCTCTTTTGGATGCCCTTTTGTGATGGAACCGGGCGGGTTCCTGACCTGGGTTTGCATGCTTGCTGTTCCAGACCCTACCTCCGAGTTTTCAGAGGATGGACCCGTGGACGAAGGCACACTTGAGGTGCGGGGGAACCTGTGTAAGGCTTCTTCAACCTTCCTCTTTTTGATCTCATCAAGCTCTCTTTTCAGGGCCTTCCTGTGTTTTTCTGCCACCCTCGCTGTCTCATCACTCTTGCATGCTTCATCTATTAGCTCAGCATAGTTCTTGGTTAAGACAACATGCCTCACGGCGTCCATGGTTGCCTCTGGTCTGTCATCATGCACAGCCAAAACTGCATTTGATGTTTGTGGCCCCAACACATCGTCAGCGTCCCAAGTCCATCGCCGTCGTATGAAATGGCGAGGCAACCGCGTGACCGCCTGCATGTCCATTATTTTGAGTATGTGACAACACACAATCCCGTCCCGTTCGAATTTGCAGCATTGGCAGTAGTATTCACCTTCGTTTATCGAGGCCTTGACAAAGTAGTTTCTTCCCTTGTCCGGGTCTTCAGGTTCTGAATCGGACATGCCCATTAGAGAACACACCTTGAACGTATGTTCGTCAACCTGGTAAGCTGTGTACATGCTGGCACGCTTTATTTCTTCCTGGAATCTGCATGTTTTTGTGCTCGTTAAACTCTTATATGATGTTTTTAGCACCTTATGTTGAGGTAGGTCACAACATAGCAAACGTATTTAAATCAGTGATGGCATGGAAAGCCTTTTTTTTTCCACAATTTTTTCGGATTGTTTGTTTCCACAGGGCAACTGCATGATATTTAACATGGCAACTGCATAACATTTAACATGGCAAATGCAGTTTATTTAACATGGCAACTGCAGTTCATTTAACATGGCAAATGCAGATTTGTCTCACCTAGCAACTACATATCATTTCACATGGCAACTACAGTTCATTACACATGGCAACTACAGATCAATACACATGGCAACTATAGTTCATTTTTACATGGCAACTACATTTTATGCTTGTAATGTAATCAGTAGCTATTTTTCAATATATCAGCATGTCAAAAAGTTGGCAACTACATTGCATTCTACATGGCACCTACTATCTTCATGGTAGTGCAAATAAGACGGTTAGATAATCCACTTACTTGTTAAAAATCTTGCTGGTGTATATCTTGCTCATCTGCCTCTCCATCGGTAAATATGTTAGCAATTTAGGCTGCTTGAGCACGGTGTTTGCTTCTTGCTGTAGCTCAGATCCTAGAATTTTCTGTTGCAAAGATGTGTATTGCTTGGCAAACTGCAGCAATGAGTTGCCAGGGCTCACGTACCGCTTCAAAACAGCATTGAACCCCTCGCTGCGCTGAGTAGTCTGCAGAAATGGAAAGAAGCAGTGCATGAAGTAGGCTGGCACCCAGTACATTCGCTTCTCCCACAGGCTAGTACGTGTCTCGTTGTCTTGTACTTGGTGTGTTTCAATCATAGCCGCCCAGCTCCGTTCAAACTCCTCCACCGTCAAGCTGTGGTCCACACACAACTCGAATGCCTTGTGTAGCTCTGGACGGTCAGCAAAGAATGGTCCTAGTGTCTCCTCAGCCTTCTTAATAACATGCCAGCCACCTGCAGTGCCTGTGCACTGCCAACGGAAAGACCTCCTCTATGCCTGCACACATGCTAAAATCCTGGTCTGTTATTATGTTCATCGGAGCAAGTCCACCCATGCACTCCAAGAAGGTTTTGAACAGCCAAGTGTAACCATCCGTATCTTCGTTCCGAACGAGTCCGCAACCGAACTGCAATGACTGATTGTGGTTATTTATTCCTATGAATGGAGCGCATGGCATCTTGTACATATTAGTGAGATATGTCGCGTCGAACGAAATGCAATCACGAAAATGTTTGTAGGCTCTTCTTGCAGCACCATCCACCCAATACATGTTTCTGACACGGTCCTCATCGTCCAATCTTATCCTGTAGAAGAAATCAGTATCTGCTTTTGCTTTCTCTTCAAAGTAGGCTATTGTGTCTTCTATGTCAGCCAACCTGCTCTCTCTACGGTACTTTGCCTTTAGGTTTGTGACGTCTACTGGTATGTAGGGCATGCTACTCAGACTACCATCTCCGTTGTGGATCAGGGACAGTATTTGGACCATTCTTGATGGACCGACGTTACAATCATGTAGCAACTTTATGAATTTCTTCTCGAGGGGGCTGAATCCTCTGTGGGCGCTCAGAAATTTTACCAGGTCAAACTTCTTTATGAGTTCGTGGTTGTGTTCGTCGAAATATTCGGTGACCACCCACCATGCTCCATTTGCGTTTAGCTTACACCGGACATGGCATTCCGTCTTGAGAACGATGCCTCTCTCTCGTTCCGGCACGACAGGCACAACACCTTTACCCTTCTTGTTCCTGCGTGCCTTGTAGCACCTTATCTCACCTCTGCTGTACTCGTTAGTTTTTTTTTTCCTATGGTATTCGGTGTTCACCGCAAACCCATGGAACATTGCATATCTCTGGTAGTATTCCTTGGCATCTTCAAACGAACCAAATCTCTGCCCAACATATGGTGGTTGAGGTATCATGATTTCCGATTGCCCATCTTCTTCCTCCCCTTGCGCTTCGTCATCAGTTTCATCATTCACTTCAGTATTGGCGGCTGTTTCATCTGCTTGATTGTTGCTTGTGCTGGTGTGCACAGGTGTGCTTGTCGTCATTGCTGCAATGATTGCCAGTTCCGACACTGATTCTGCATTGTTTGTGGCAGCATTGGTGACTTGCTCGTGGAACGCTCCTTCCGTGTACTCCGAGGTTCCCGCAGTAGATGTCCCCGCGCCGCTGTTGATTGTAGTTGAAGCTCCTGCAAAAAAAACAGGTACATGTGTAAGCAGTATTGCTTTGAATGGCAGGTTTATCGTAATGGAATATAGCATCTGCATCTGATTTGGCATGATATCATTCATACAGCAAGCCATGGCATCTGCATCTGGCCATGCATGGCAACTGCAGTTTTTCAGCCATGGCAGCTACAGTTCAACAAACATGGCAGCTATTGTTGCCAAGACATGGCAACCAGCATCTTTAACATCAAAATTTGCATTCTACGTACGAGCCCACTAGGCAAATGGAGTTAACCACGAATGGCATACACACGCACACAGTAATTGACAAATCCTGAAGACCATAGACGACTATTGCACGTATCCACTTGGTAGCATTTTGTTGTTTGCCGCCACCACCGTGACAAATCCACTTTCCCCCATGCTTTTCCACAAAAGCAAATGCACTATTTTTTGTTGGTTCACATTTTTTACCTTGTTGTGCCGCATGTGCTAATCGAAGCTGGTCTGTCACTTCAATTTGCTGTGCTCTATCTGGATTAGCGATGGCCTGCAACGGTGAAGCTTTCCATGATACATTTGCTGTTGTGGTTCCACCATAACAACCTGCGATCATGAGCAGTTGGTCAATGCATGGCAACCGTAGTTTCTACAACATGGCACATGTAGTGGTTCAACCATGGCAAGCAGATTTGTTCACACTTGGCATCCAGGGTTGTTTAGACATGGCAACCACAGTTGATTAGACATGGCAACTACAATTGTCCAGACACGGCAACTGCAGTTGCCCAGACATGGCAACTGTGTTTTGTCTTCACACCACGTAAAGACCAATGTCACCTATGTTCCTTTTCCTGATTCTTTGTCCAGAAAATCACTTCATACGACTCACCTGCGTATGACGTTGATGGCAGGTACCCGGTTGTCGCTTGTCGCCACGTGCTGCATGATGGTCCTGTGTTTTTCCAAAAAACTCGTAAGTCTTGCCATCCTTGTTAGTTTTTTTTGGCCACATCAGTATGCTATTTTTCTATGCTTTACCTTGATTTGTCACATTTGCTACTTGAAGTCGGTCTCCCGTACATCTATCTGCGTTAGTGCCCTATGTTGGAACTTGCCATGGTATCCCTGTGTGTGTGGTTGTGTCATAAGAACCCGCGAACAAGGACATTGTAGCACATAAGTAGAATGCCATTTTCATGCCCACAAACATGTCAACTGTCCTTTTTTTTATCATGCATCATACCGATGTTCGCGTACTGCTCTAGTAGTGGCAGCAACGGCCCTGCGGAAATGAGTTGATTGTACTCTACTGCATCCCAAGGGGGCGCTTGCGGCCTTTGAGAAAACCAAGGATCAGTGCCGTCTTCATGATTCATTTTTTTTCTGCTTTTCTCCCACCGTGTTTTCAGTCACTGCATGAACAAGAACGCATGAATATTCGAAATGCATTCTTGCTGGTTCCACATAAAAGAAAACATGGCAATCTTATCACATTTCTTGCATAAACAACCAATACATCATGGCAAGTAGGACATGCACATTCATTCTCTTTTCTACAATCTGGATGCCACCTATCATTTTGAACCGATGGCAACAACCAACATAATATGATGGCAAGTAACAACATAACATGGTGGCAGCTAACGGCAAAGATAGGTGGCAACTAACGGCAAATATAGGTGGCAATTAATTTTCTATCTCCCTATGTACCGCCCAAATTGCTCCTTTCTTTCCCTGATTTTTGTGAATCCTACACATCCTTATGGAGCAACTACTCGCATCAACCCAACCTACAAGCTTAGTTCAGATCTAGGATAGAACATGGCAGATCTTGCGTACGTTGGTGGGCAAAGGGGGAATAAACACAAATCCGTGGTGTGTTTGCCATGACAGTGTGGATCTAGTCGCCATCTTCGTGGGCAATCTGGAAGTGCAATTATTTGGGACAGGGGAAGGACGAGAAAGAGAAGGAGATCGGAGAACGACCTGTTAGCTCGTCGTCGTGTTTTCCGTCGATCGGGAGGGGGGCGAGGGGGTGGGGGGTGGGGTGGCGCTAGAGATCTGGTCTGGTTGCCATGGCAACTAGAGAAGGAAGACGATGGAGGTAGGGGAAGATTGGCTGATCGAGAGGTAGGAGACGACGGCGGCAGGTCGCACTGTGGTTCGAAGGCGGGTAGGGACGACGGGCGCGTTAGATTGTGCGGGCAGCGGGGTCGTTCGCCCGGACGTGTGAGCGATTGTGCCACACACCGGACGTGCGGGCTGTGGCTAGGTGCGCCCGGACGCCGTCGTGCGGGCGGGGTCGTCTCCGTGCCACACAGGGCGTGCGGCATAACCCCCTAGATGCCACACGTGTGGTGGATATCGGTGTCCTATTTTTTAAACTCATGCCCGCACTTATTTATCGAATGTCTCCCAGGGATTGCACGGGTCCCTCTTTTGGAAGTCAAGTAATTGTAGAGGACGTCAGGCTGTTGTGTTTTGAGTCCTAATAGCATACGAATCCAACTTACTACATATCGGATTGCATCTTGCGCGTGGACGGAAGCTAATATGGTGATGAATATCCACCGTTCAAATATTGTGACTTTGTAGAATTAAATCTATGCCATTCATTTTCTATTGTTTTAATAATATAATAGATCTGCTATACAACTAGACCATCCATAGTGTCAGATGATGTACCTAAATATATTCAGCAGCTGACTTACATTGTAGGGAAAGTCGGCTCCCACCATTGTGGATTTCTTGTATGAGTGGGGATTGTGGTAGTTCTGTCACAACATTCTGTTAGCTAAAATGAAATCAGACAATCAGCTTTGTTTGTTCTCGTACTCTTTGTTTGTTCCTTACGTTCTTCTTTAATTTGATGGCAATGAACCAATATAACCAGTCACCAGTAGCTAGTGTTCTTTTTTAAAGTTACTGATATGTGCTCTGGTGTCATATTATGGTCTGATATTTTTTGTTTTGACTCTTTCTCTGTTTCCAGGAAAGTGGTGAGTAGATGTTGATGATTCCTACTTGCTTGGCTGCTACGGTGATGCATGCATCGGTGAAGCAAGCACACATGCAAGGCTGGCCCCATGTATCTTCCTTGGCTGCGAACATCATCTACAGGTACGACAAATGTCCCACCTCTCTGTGTCGTTTTGCTCCTCTTCATCCAAGAAAATTGGTGCTTAATATGTGATCATCACTATTGGCAAATGCTATTGCCTGATATAATAGAAGTATGAGCACTCAACCATTGTACAGCTGTTTGCATATTTGTTTTGTATTTTTAATAAATGATGATTGTGAAAGATGTTCACATGTTAATTTTTGTTGACTAAAATCTCTTATGCCCTTGACTTAGCTTGACCCAGAACAGCAGCATCCTTGATGCGTACTGACCTTCACCTCGTTTTTTCTCTCGCAGATTCGAAGGAGGCCATATGCAAGGCACCTCTTGATGGATATTGCTTGCTGGCTTCTGCTTTTTGAATGCTTGTGCCACTGCTTCATACTGTGCTTGTCTAGTTGTTTGAATGCTTCTGTTGCTAGCCTGCTAGGCTGGTACTAGCTTGAATAGGTGTGCACTTGTGCTGGTGGTGGTGGTGGTGCTGCTGATTTAATGCTTACGCTCATGCTGCTGTTGATCAAATGGTTATGTTGTTGCTGCATGCTTATGCTACTGATTCAGTGCTTCGGTAGCAGTAAGCTGTTGATGCATGTTACCTTTGTTTCTGTCTATGCCTTCACTAGAGTTTTGCCAGCCAATTAGTCATCTGGGTAGCATTTCGAAATATGAAAAATGCATGTGAGCACTGCTGCCGGTTGTTTGGCATCCTATGTATTTTTTGCTGCTAGTCTCAGAAATAATGCATGAATGGCATCAAAACTGCTTCATGCTATCTCTCGGGCAAAGTAGATGCTAGTTTGATTACTATCTGTACATCAGGTCTACTTGATGCAAGTGGCTATTTTTTGCTTGTCTCTCTTTGACATATTGCTTTTTCTTTTTGAATGTGCAGGTTATTTGCATCATTTATTGATTAGGAGATGATGGTGATCTTCTTTTGTTGCGGGGAACCTGTGAGATAAAGTTTATGTGCTTTGAACCTGCAAGATACAGTTCTGTATAATGTTGTGTGAGATAAAAGTTATGTACTTGTGAACATAGGAGATAAGTTATTGATATGTATTGGTCTGTCTAATGTTATGCGAGATAAAGTTGTGTGAGAAAGTTTTCTATACTTGTGTTATTACTGTGGGAAAGAAGTACTGTTACTATACTGATTTGAGAATATTGGCTGTAAATAAAAGAGGGCTTGGCCCACTATTGGATTGTAAAAAGGCCATGTCTAGAATTTATATTGCACTCAATACTTGGGCTCTAAAAAGGCCATGGCCCAAACTATGTTGGACTTATTTCTAAAAAGAGCAATATAAATTTCAGATTCTAAAAAGGCTGAGGCCAAAAAAAAATGGACTGTAAAAGACTGCATCTTAGAAAAAAAAAAGTCCTAATTGTTGGGCCAGGCCCATTTAGCTAATCAAAGCACAGGGAAAAAATAAATTAAATGGACTGAATTATTGGGCTCGGCCCATGCGTAGCACCGAATTGGACCGGGCTGATTCTTATCAACGACCTTTTCATTTGGTCGCAATTTTGCCACATAAGCTAGCCACGTCGGATCCGACGTGGCCTGGGCAGACAACTAGAGACCAAAACAGAAGGTCGTAGGATCAACGACCTTTTGTTTTGGTCGTTGCCTTCAACGACCATACCACAGAGAAGGTCGTTAATTTTCATTAAAGACGGTTAGCTTTTGACCATCTGTTTTTGGTCACAAAAATGTCGTAAATGAAAAACAATGACCATTCAGCGACTAATAGTGATGGTCGCAAGTTGACATATTTCTTGTAGTGGGAGCGGGGAGGATGGTGGTGGTCGCCTCCGGTGCGAGGCGAGGTCGAGCGGCGGGGTGGCCTGCGCCGGTGCCAATCGAGGCGAAGCGGTGGGGGCGATGCAGCACCTGTTCGGGACCTTTTTTTTCTATCGCGAATCGTTATTTCACTTAGGGACGTGAGTGTGGGTTGAATACCTAAAACAACAGGGACTATTTTGCAAAAAGGGCGCGACGGTGAACCCGACAGAGTCAATCCGTGCTTTATTATTAGGGAAAGATATACTTATATACTACTTAAAAATGAATGTAAGGTTTCATGTTTCACTTTTCTTCCCACCACCTCTTCGTGCAAACTTCCCTGTATGATAATCAGTCACCTTATTTACTTACATTCTAAACAAATTTCACTTTAATTTACGTACCAAACTTCTCATAATATGATAATCACGGGAAGTATTTGATAGACATTTATTTACATATAATCACATTAATATGGACAGGTAAATCACAAGATAACATATTAGAATATTTATATCCTGTTGCAACGCATGGTCATTGTCCTAGTTTCTATATTACTTAAAAAATCTCTATCTCTATCTCTATATAATACTTAAAAATAATTTTTCTTCCCATCACCCTTTCATCCAACCTTCCTGTATAATAATCAATCATCTTAATTTATTTATCTTCTCAAGCAATTTTACTTTAATTTACTTACCAAACTCCTCATCAAACTATAAGGTAAATCACTGGGCAGAATTTAATAAAGAATTATTGATGCAATCACATTAATATGGACAGATAAATCACAAGCTAACATATTAGAATATTTATACCCCGTTGCAACGCACGGGCATTATCCTAATATACTAAGAAGGACGTAATGTTTCATCTTATGTCAAATTTTCTCCCCACCACCTCGTTGTCTATCCTTCCACCCTCCACCGATTTTTTCCAGTTTCCCATTTTCATTTGGTTTTCGTCAACCTAATATTTGGTAACCCAATGAGTCGTAAATTCATGGTCCGTAAATAAATTGTTTCTTAGGGTAAAACCTGTTACTGGACAAACATATTTGGCAACCCAATAAATAGCAATAAATTCATGACTGTAAGCAAATAAATACTAATCATTCTCTTTTATGTTTGATAATACAATAAATCAGGCCTTTTTTTCTTTGGAATTTACAATAAATCAGATAAATCACGATCACATTCCTATTTTGTCTGTTCAAGAAAATGACAGAAAATCTATGCTTTATAATCAAAATATAATCTTATTTTGTTTATTTATTTTGCATTAAAATTTGTTACATATGATGCACTTATGTTTAAAAAGATATTCGGTCCTGTTGCCACACGCACGGGGCATGTACCTTGTCGGAAAGGGTGTGGTTAGGTCTCAGTTGACTAAGATTTAATCAAGTCTCAGTGAAGTGACATAATATGCAAGAGAGAGAAAAAAACTAAAAATAAAATTTTGTACGGATCTCAATGTAAAATCTCACGGATATAGCATTGACAGCCTTAGCAAGACTGTGTCGGAAAATCGTGGAATTAAGACGTTATTCTACTGTGGAATTTCTAGAGCACCACTTGAGATACAATTCTTTAACCTTTTTCTGCAATAACCAACACTGTATTGTTGTGGTAGCAATCAAACGAGAATCTGTAACGCAAACCACGACAACGGTAATGTGACAAATCGTTGCGAGTATTGTGCGCATGAGACAAGAGGAGGACATACAAAATGTAGACGACACGACGCAGAAAATGATAACCTCCACGATTCTCAGAGAGAGAGAGAGAGAGAGAGAGAGAGAGTCTACGCACGACAGCCACTCGATCGGTCTTCTCAGCAGGCTGCTTCCGTGGCCATGAACCGCCTGATGACCCGGACGAGCTCGCCGGTGGCCACTGACGTCGGCTTCACCCCGAAGAACGCGTGCTCCTCGCCGGCGAACACGACGAGCTCGACGTCATCGTTCTCCTTCCCCCGCGCCGCCCTCAGCCGCTCCGCGTACTCCACGTTCTTGTCCCTCAGCAGGTCGCCCTCCGCGGCCACGACGAGCACGCGGCCGACGTCCAACGTCTCAAGGCCGGGGCTATCCGGCCCGAACGGGTTCACCAGCGGGTGGTCCTTGTTCGCTCCGGCGGGCAGGAAGAGGCGGCAGTACCTGTCGCAGGTTTCCCTATTCAGGAACGCCGTCGCCGGTGAGTCAAGCTCGGACTGCGTCGGCTGCTCCGAGCAGAATGCCGGCATGAGCAGGATGTACCCCGCGATCCTCATCGGGTCCAGCCCTGCCCTGCCGAACCGGAGGGCAAGGTGGTGCGCGATGTTGCCACCGGCAGACTCGCCGGAGACGAACACCTTGCGTGGGTCGGCCGCGTCGGCGAGCAACGGGTCGGAAGCGAGCTGGTTCTGTAGCCAGAGGAGGGCCGCCGCGGCGTCCTCGTGGGCAGCGGGGAGGCGGTGCTCAGGGGCGAGGCGGTAGTCGAAGGAGAGTACAACGGCGGGGAGCTCGGCGGCGAGGCGGAGGCAGCCGGCGTGGAAGTTGGGCCACGTGCAGGAGCCAATGCAGAAGCCCCCGCCGTGGAAGTAGACGAGCACGGGGAGCTTCTTGCCCTCCTCTCTGGCATTCGTTGTCGGCTTGTACATGCGAAGGCCGAGGCCGAGGCCGGCGTCGTACACGGCGTCCTTCCACTCGACGCGGCCGTGGTCGTTATATGCGACGTTGCCGTCGACAGGGAAGGGCAAGGCCGCAGAGCGCACGACTGTACCGTCGCTGAGAAGCTGCAGCACCCCGCGGCAGTCCTCAACGACGTAGGGCTGTGCGGTCGGATCCGTCGAGAACGCCATTGTTAAAAGAGCTACCGAGTGAATGTGAAGCGTGCAACCTTCGGTCTCAGGCCGCACGTATATATTCAGTTTGGAGGCATATCTATACCTCTATATATATATATACACCCCTACTTTTTATTTTATTTTACTAATAAAGCAAGGTGTGTTTCTCCTATTTTTTCATCCGTTCACCCCGTATTATATTTTTGAGATTTTTTTTCTATCAGAGGTGGTACTATTTTTCTGATCCATCCTGAAAATTTATACCAAAAACTTTTGGAAAAACCGCTTGGGCCAGGTTTGCAGCGCGCACTTAAGCCTGCTCTGCGCCGCACAACTGGTTGGGCCTCAGCTTGCTCGGCTCGTCTGGGTCTCTAATTGACGCACACGGATGTGTTAAAAAATATAGGCGACAAGAGGGATTCGAGGAGACAAGGGGATAAGGTAAGAAGGGAAACCGCCCGCACGATACAACCTACTCGCTCTTCCTCCCTTTCTCTTCTCCTTCGTCTTGCTTGAAGTCGGCCAGTTGCCGTGGACTGCGGCCCCCTCCCTCCTCTCTCCTCCGTCGGCGTCGCCGGCTGGAGTGGGAAAGGAGGGAGGGTGTGTCCGCCTGTAGACTTAGGGTGTTTTTGTTTTGTTGCTTGAATAAAGCGGATCTGGCGTCTCCTCTTTTTCGGTTTGAGGTGTGGGCTGCGGCGTTGGTAGCCGGAGTTCTACTTGCCGGAGAAGGTACACATCTTGGTACCGCAGTTTCCTGTGTCCCTGAGCTGCAGATCAGGCCTTGGCCTACTTGTCTTGCTGCTGGTCGCCATGGTGGTGAAGGTAGCAAGATGGTTGGTCCGAGCTTTCAGATCTGCCATTCGGGGAGGAGCACATCATCGGCGATCTTCATGAAAGAGCGACGCCGCTGGGCGGTCTCTTCAATCTCGTCGCCGATTCTTCTGGTCGAAGGGCGGCCTACCCATTTCCTCCCGGCTAGATGCCCAAAGGGAGGCAGTTCGGCATCCGATCGGTGGTCATGGCTGTGGCCATGGCAGCTTCGTCGCCCCAAGTGGCGCTGTCCCCGGCGACGGCGAGGTGCAAACCGAGCGGAGGCTATGGACCCGATGGCGTTTCTATTTCTCTGTTTGAGGTCCTATCTGCAAAAGTCCAGGGACTTGCGTGTAATTTTCAGTTTTCTTCTGGTTATGGTTGTAACATGTACTATCTTTTTGTTCCCTGAATAAAGTAGTCTCGGGATCCTTCGGGATCCCTCACCTGTTCAAAAAAAAAAAGAGGGATTCGAACCCAAGACCTCCTACTTATTAGGTGATTCAATGCAACAACCAACTAAGACAACTCATTGTTGTGACTAAAACCAGGCTGTACCATATTTCTATGATGTCAAATGGGTAGTAAAACGGGATTAGGCCTTGGCTGTGCTCCAGCTGCTGCGCCAACTCCACCAGCGCACGCGCATCATTAACGTATAAAAAAAATCGTGATATTAATGTATGTGGATATTTCATGTTGAATAGTCCCATATGGCTTCTCACCAATTTATATACATTCAACAGTGTTGTCTGCTGTGAGCTAATGATATGTAAGGTGGGAGATGCTTTGCACAACACATTTGGATTGTGAGCTAGATATACAACGGTACTTAAGAAGGTGTGGCGCTGCCTGCAAATGGAATGGTATAGAAAATGTACGAGTTCACGTGTGTGCATTGCATGGAGCAAAGAGAAGGAATAAGACATTCATAGGCCGGATACATGCGAAATAAGAGGCGCGAGCGGACGCGACCACCAACCCCCCTCCCCTCCCCTCCGTTGGGGGGTCAAGCGGGCCTCGAGCGAGACGACGACGGTGGGCACACGAATGATGAAGTGCGCACCTGTAGCCTCCGGAGGTGGTGGCCGTGGCCGAGCTGGTGCAGGTTGCCGATGATGGGCGGAGGCGAATGCGGTGCATCAGGAGTGGTGCCATCCTTGCCGCTTGTAGCAAGAGGCGAGGAGAAGCCATATATATGAGCCCTAGAAGAGTGATGCGTGCAGGCGGCAGGCTCTTTTGTTTCACTTCGCCCATTCGACGTCGTTCTCGCCATCGACGCTCCAGCCGGAAGCTTAATAAAAGTCGACCCTGCGCAACTAGCTCGGCACTCTGCACCAGGCCCCATCTCTACAAGAGGCATTCCACTGCCTGCCTGCATACTCTTTGCCATCGACGACTTGATGCCCTGATTGTACTACCACAGACTGCTAAGGCCTCCGTCTCTCTGATAAGCAACACCAGGCGTAACATGTTTATGTGAAAGATTGGACAGCATGTTCACGTGAAAGATTGTGGTTCTTTCGACCATCCTAGGTACTTATATTTTTGTTGATTTTGTAGCACATGAGGCCGTAGAGTCGAGCACTGAGCTTTATTGGTTAGGGATGGAAAGTCACGAAACCTTATGTAGGCCTTTACGTACGTTAGCATTTTCGATTCTTATATTTTACTAAATTTAAATACACATCAATTTTCTCTCCCGTTGCAACGCACGGACATATGCGCCGCTTCTCATTGGCGTATGATGAAACTGCCAACTGATTAATGAATTTGATCTGAGGCCTGTAAAGGAATCAATTATCTACAGAAAAATCCAGATGTTTGCTCGATTGAATTTTATTACGGTTTTAGTAAATTTCAGGTGCCTTGAATTTTCAAAGCTAGCAATATACACATGTTTTTTCGGTCTGCTTGAAGGATCTCGGTTCATTAAAAAAAGAATTAACTAATTTGACCCGGCTCCCGTGAAGGAATCAACCATTTGCAGAAACATCCAGATGTTTGCCCGACTGGATTTTATTACGGGTTTTTCTAAATCTCAGGCTCCTCGAATTTTACAAAGCTAACAACATAAATATGTTTTTTCGGTCGGCTGGAATGATCTCGATTCATTAAATAAAATAAAAAGAGAGTTGTCCGGTTAAGATACGGAAAACCGAATTACAACTGTCACAACGGCACACAGAAAACAACACCGGTCAATCTGGACAGCCACATAAAAATAGATAATTTTATTTTATTTATCTTTTCTATTTAGTGCTAGGGACTATAATAGATAATTTATTATCTTTTTACTAAAAAAATACGTGACTGATATGTATTTTTCCTAGACTTTGGCATGTGCCTCCCTGGCGCCGGATGACACCGTCTGGATGTTGCACTGTTTGGCGCTTTTGTGGAACGGGCTAATCCTGGTTTAAGCCGACTGATTAGCTGTAATGATTGCTACGATAAATATCGGTGACTGCTTGAGCAAATGGAATAGACAGACCCGGTCACATACTACTATACGTGCATGCGCATGTTGCATGGGTTAGCTGTAATTAAACAAACCCGTCTCTAACGCAATGAATCGAGAGGCTTGAACGAGCTCATTGGATTGACGAGAGCTACTACATAGAGTACACGCACCCTAAAAAAAACATAGAGCACACGCGAAAACAACAAAGAAGCTTCAAGGAAAAGGCACTATCCAAAATGTAAAAGATAAATTTACAGCATCATCGACGAGAGCTACTACATAATTATTTTTGAACCTACCGTCATTGGTGCTCGCTAACGTCGGAGCGAGATTGAATATAATTTCATACAGTGTTAAATAGGGTAACACCGTAGTTCATGGACTGAATATTTGCACTCCAGATTTAGGCTTAACACATACTCCCTCCATCCAGAAATATTTGTCGAAAAAATGAATGTATCTAGACATATTTAAATTCTAAAAATAATTTATTTTTTCCCATTTCTCCATAAGTATTTTTGGACGAATGGAGTATGATACATATAATATTACAATATAATTTTATTGAATGTTCCCTAACTAAATCCATCAATGAAAATAGTGCATTGACTATGAAGCCTGCGCGACATTGGTGGATGTCTTGGTGGACAGGGCAACTAGCCTTTTTTCATAGGATTCATCAATTTTCTCTCCCGTTGCAACGCACGGGCATTTGTGCTAGTGAACTTAAAATGCGGTGGTTTTTTGCAATTCACTCGGAAAAATGCGGCTCCTGACCAGCGAACGGAAATGCAATTCTTGACCAGCGAGTGAACCGACACTCGCCGAGCCGGAAAGAAACTCGGCCGCGTGGCGGCCCGCGCCACATCCTCCTCTGCCTCGCTATCGCCGCACGTAATCAATCCCTCCCTGTTCCTTCCCGCTCGTCTCGGCTAGCGCGCGTGCCTTCCCTGTTCCCCTGTCCACAGATTCCACACCCCTGCCATAGTACGCGATGCCGCAGCTGAGCCTGAGCACCAACGTGCCGGTGGACGCCGTCGCCGCCGCCGACATCCTCAGGGACTGCTCCAGGGCGCTCGCCAGGATCATCGGGAAGCCAGAATCCGTAACCTCCAACCCCTAAACCCCTCCCTTCCCCGGCGCGCGCTCCGTCTGTTCGACGGAATGCCTTCCCGACTCAAGAGTGTGTTGCCATGCTGACCCGCTACCCTTGTGGCGCAGTACGTGACGGTGTCGATCGACGGGTCGGTGCCGACGTCGTTCGCGGGGAGCGAGGAGCCCGCGGCGTACGGGGAGATCATGTCCATCGGGGGCCTCGGCCCCGGCGTCAACGGCAAGCTCAGCGCCGCCCTCGCCGACATCCTCGAGGCCAAGCTCTCCATCAGCGCCAGCAGGTTCTACGTCAAGTTCGACGATGTCCAGGTACGCACGCACATTGATCCTCCTCCGCACCCCCACCCCAGAACTCTACTCGCACCGTCACACGATTTTTTTTTTTTTTTTTTGCGAAAGACACGATCTTATTTTTCATCGGGAGTAAATCTGTATTTGACATTTTTTTTTCATCGGGAGTAAATTATTTGATCCTCCTCCGCACCCCACTCCGGAACTCTACTCGCACCGTGCGTCACACGATCTTTGTTTTCGTCGGGAGTAAATCTGTGCTGTAGTTGACAACAAGAAATGTACCGTGTTTTGTGTTGTGAACTTGTGATGATGATGTGCTTCGTTTTGGCGCTGCAGGGGTACAATGTGGGCTTCAACGGAACCACGTTCTAAGACAAATCCATCAGAAGAAAGATGTTGGCGACAGTAGTGAACCAGTCCCGTACCATGCCCCATTGTGTATCATCTGCATCTTGGATTTCCGTCAGTTAATATTTCTCGCATATCTGAAGTACTAGTGCTGTGGTTTTAGGTCAACCGAATGCAAGCTCTGCTTTTGTTTGCTTATTTGTTCAGTTATTCCCTCCGATCCATATTAATAGTGTCAAAAAAACATCCTACATTTTAAGACAGAAGGGTACTAAAGTTATACTAGTACTCCCTCTGTAAAGAAATAACTAGTGATCTGAACGCTCTTATATTTGTTTATGAAGGGAGTACAAATTTAGTACTAAATTAGAGATAATTAATATGGATTGGAGGGAGCACATAGAAAATTAGAAACACAAAGTGAAAACAATACAACTACTCCAGTTGAGGGATTGAGAATTCAGAATTCTTCGGATAAGTTATTTGCCAAGGGAATAGGACAAATAACTTTGACCACCATAGCATCATCACATTCACAGTGTGTACATCAGGATATGATTGCAGATTACAGGGAGCTTCAGAGTTTATACATTTGAAGCCAAAAAGAAAACACCATACAAACTGCAATTTCCTAGCTCTTGAAGAAACAAGACAAATGTGAAGGTAGAAGCAAGCAAGGTCACCTGAAAGATTAGACCTCCATACATAAAGCAGCTTCTAAAATTACAACTTACAATCATGGGGAAAATAGAACATTACAACTTAAACAAGCTTCTTCATAACCCAATCCTTAATAAACCGAATTCCGCTTCTACAACACAGTAGTCCATATACATAGAGCAGTGTCTAAGATTACAAACTTACAATCAGGGAAAAAAGAAGAAGATTACAACTTACACAAGCTTCTTCCTAACCAGATTCTTAATAACCGAATTCCGCTTCTACAACACAGTAGTCCATGTATACTACCAAGTACTGACCCACAGCTAGAGAAATCCATACGCCGTTTATTGTGCACATATTTACATAAACAGGTCACTCGACGGCATTGCGATAATTGTATTAAAGCTTTATACCAAGAACGAACATGTGAAGACCCTGGTGTGGCACATTGCTCTCACATGTTCATTCCTGCTTGTCACATATTCACCATTCTGGCGGCCTCGGGGTGGTACTGGAGCATCTCCTGCCACAACATTTCTCGGATCATATCTGTGCCAATGTTTTCATCTATGTCGAGATCGATGGGCACCTGAGCAGGAGGGTTTGCGCTGGGATCATACAGCGGGGACATGTAGGGGTGCTCCAGAGCCTCGGTGACACTGATCCTCTTGGAAGGGTCGAAGACAAGCATCTTCTGCAACAGATCAATGGCAAGAGGATGCGCGTGCGGGTACATGATACTGAGGGGCATCCCCGGGGTGTATGGAAGGGATTTAATGTAGTTGCGAGCTTTTGGGTTGTCAATGAATGCGAGATCAGCCTCGCTCATGGTGCCAAGAACATTGACTATAAGCTTAAGCTGATTAAGGCACTCGGTTCCTGGAAAGATCGGCTTGCGGCCAAGTAGCTCAGCAAAGATGCAGCCAACAGACCAGACATCTATGGAGGTGCCATAGTTGTCGCAGCAGAGCAGCAGCTCGGGAGCTCTGTACCAGCGGGTGACAACGTATTCAGTCATAAACTGACCTTTAGTGTTATTTGTGCGGGCCAGACCAAAGTCACAGATCTTCAGGTCACAGTTCGCATTGACCAGAAGGTTCCCAGGCTTCAGGTCTCTATGGAGTATCCCCGCTGAATGAAGGTACTTCAGTCCTCGGAGCAGCTACAGTCAAGGAAAATGGTGGGGTCTTAGATTATTGATTGATCGACAAATATGAGAGAAAAAGGAGAAGATGACATGGTAACAAACAAGACTAATTTGTAGGACAACTATTTAATTATCGGTCCAATACAAGATGCCCAAGTTCAGTTTCTACATAGCTTTCCTCAAATAATTTACAGAGTCTCAAGTTATAGGTTCATGCAAAATACCATATGCATATCTGCTGTGTATTAGGTTGCTTTTAAGAAATGCACCCAGGGCACAAGCACCATTAGGGAGCAGCTATAGAAGCTACTACTAGACATATTCAAATTGACATGTGCTTCTTCCATAAATTGGCAGAATGTTCTTTGGCAACTTAACTAGTTAAAACCCAACAGCTTTAGATAGATCATAAACTTAATGCAAATTAGTATGAACTGCAAAAACATTATACTGGTGTACACCTGAAGCATGAACAAAGTAGCTTATGTCAGAATGGTAAACAGATGAAAGACTACATGGATAAGCGTTATGCAAAGGTAAGAATGAAAAACAGAGCCGACGCATACCTGAAAAAGGAAATACTGGCAGTGGTCATTGGACAGCGGCTGAGACGACTTGACTATCTGATGCAGATCAGTGTCCATGAGCTCGGAGACCAAGTAGACATCCTTGAAGCTCCTCCTATGTATCGGCATCATTATATCCTTCAAAGCAATGACATTCTCGTGACGCAGGTGCCGGAGGAGCTTCAGCTCACGCAGCGTCCTCAGTGCATCCACGCGGTTGTCAAAGACATTGTTTATCTTTTTTATGGCGACCTTCTCATTGGTCTCCTGGTTGATTGAGGAGCAAACTATCCCGTACGCACCTCTACCAATGGGCTTGATCGGCACGTACTTGGTGTCGATCTCGAACATGGTCTGCCACATGGTGTAGTAGTGCTTCCCGTGGTTTCCCATGCCGTTCGGGGGATCAACCATCATTGCCATTTTCTACCTAGAAAAAAGGGAGCAAGGATTAACATTCTGTAATTGAGAATTATGGAAGCATGACAATGAAAGAGTGATGCTCTTGAGCCTTCACCAATTTAATTTGCCAAATCTTATGAGTTTGACTACTTCCGCCTCCCCCCGCCCCCCCCCCCCCCCCCCCCCCACACACACATGGTAGAAACACTCTGTTTCCATCCCACACACAATTCATCATCACTCTAACACAAGTGTGTAACACGGCTCGAGCGATGCTCTTAAGCCTTCATCCATTTTAATTTTGCCAAGTCTTATGAGCTTGACCTTTTCCATGGTAGGTACTACCAGCAGCATGTGTTTCCACCCCCACAATTTTATCCTCAACCTAACACCAGTGTCTGTCTAACACTGTTTGCTTGACTGACCCAGTCCCAGTGGTGTGTTTCGAAATTGAATCAGAGCCACCCTCTCTCTCCCCAAGCCCAGCGGCCGGCGCAGCACAATCCATAGCTGGGCGCTGCAATCCGCCGCCGAATCGGACCGAATTGGCCGCATTTCAACGCAACTCCTCCCACCTGCGGCGACCAGAACCGGAGGCCGCCCAATTCGCCACCGCTATGCCTCACGAAAGCCACAGGAGGAAAGGAAAAGAAAAAGGAAATGGGCAGGAGAGAAGCTCTCCGTCCCGTGTGGGGGAGGGGCGCAGGACGCAGCAACTTTAGATAGATCATCACTCACCTCAGGACGCGGCGGCAGCAGCGTCGGCGGCGGATCTGGAGAAGCAGAGCACGTCCGGGAGCGGGCGGGGCAGGAAGGGGATGGGGAGCGCACGCGGAGACGAACGCAGAGGCCAAAGGCAGGCAGAGAGCGACCGAGCAGGAGGGCTCTCTCTCTATTTTTTTATTTCGGGGAAGGAGGGAAGGAAGGAACGAACGTATACGCGTACGTACGCACGTAGCTCCACTGGACTTGGACTTGGGGGAGTTGTGTGGTGGTGGGGTTGTGATGGGGAAGATGGCGATGGGTGCCGCTCAGGTACAGCGAGGGGGCAGGCAGCTAGCGATGGCACACGCGGCAGTAGGCTGAGGAAGATGATGAGAAAGGCCTCCTGTGGCCGCCCTATATATACCCGCCGCCCTGCCCACATGGCCGGCCACTGCCGCTCCTCGGGACGAGACGACCCTGCTCCGTCATCATCCTTCCGGTCCGGGTAAGCCGCCCACCGGCTTTCCGGCAACCCCTCGCACGTGCGCGCCCGGCCCCGCCGCGCCTCCGCGTAGCGTGCGGCGCTGGGGCAACGACGGCTGGTGATTCGTCGGGGCCACGAGGGCGCGCTAGAGGAAAACGTCGATCGGTTGCCCGATCGGCGCAGCGTCTTCCCTCTCCCCGTTGACCCGCCAGCGGCAGCGGCGCGTACGGTAAGGAGGAGTGACGCGAGGGGTGTCATGATTTCGCCGTGTGATTCGGGTTGGGCGGGTCTAACGTCCAAGATATTTGGGAGCATCCCATCCACATCCATGATGATCAGTCAGTGGTTACGCTTACGCACTCGGCTGCCCGATTAGATATTTGGGCGGGTCTAACGTCCAAGAATGGATCCAAACAGATCCACCAAAGAGAAAGACCGACCGAATACCGCGAGATCCGCAGAAGACACATCTTCACACGTCATCTGACAATGCGAGACACATAGTTGGGACAGAGGCTAGGCGGGGAGAATCTTATTTCATCTCCAGGGAGCTGCCGCCGCCGCGCCTTCCTAAGCAAGGCACAAACCCTAAACAAACAAAAACACCTAAAAACAAAGCACTAGTCCTCTCGTCGGCAATGGCCGGATCCAACATGCCTCAATGGCCCTAAGGCGGCATGAGATGAGGCATATCGGCAACGGCGCTAGCGGCGGGCGGTGAAACCATAGTCGCCTAGGAGTCGCTCATGGGGAGGACAAAAACATTTTGTAGTGTGCCTTCTTAACTTTTTTTAGTTGTACAGATTAACCAGGCAACAACAAATACTATGATTCTTTGCACTAGGGAGGGGGATGTCAATGTGCATGTATATATCCCTTTTCTATGGCATGAGAGTATCCTTCATCATACCAGTTGACAACGGGGTAAAAACAATTTGCGTGTGAAAAGGAGTTTTATTTCAAGATTATAGGGTTACAGTAGAGAGGCAAAAGATCAATACGGGCGCGGAGGGGGGGGGGGGGGGTCTTTGGTGAAGCCACACAGCGATGGTACACTCAATACGACTATAGTTTGCAAAATGATTTGCCACACCATTTTGGTCTCGACGAAGTGTCTAAGGAATAAACTCTCTATAAACCATCAACGCCTTGATCTCTGCGACAAGGTGGCTATATACCGAGAGATAAAGTCCATCACCTGATAACACATCAAGAGCCTTCGGAGAATCTGATTGGACGATGATTGGA
Source organism: Thinopyrum elongatum (assembly GCA_011799875.1). NCBI lineage: Eukaryota > Viridiplantae > Streptophyta > Magnoliopsida > Poales > Poaceae > Thinopyrum > Thinopyrum elongatum. The sequence goes on from CM022303.1 coordinate 565,034,015, forward strand.
AGATTAGTATGTTGGGCGGCGAGTGTCATCCCCTGCATGATCACATGTAGCTCCACTTCCAAGGCATCATTACAACTGAAAACCAAACGATAAGCCGCAAATATAACGAAGCCGTCGTGCCTCCTCAAAATCATGCCCTCCGCTGTCATGCCATCCGCAGACCCATTAACGAAATTGCTACGTGGTCCGCTGGCGTTGAGGGCCACCTAGCAGCCGGTGTCAGTATTTTCTTCACCGGGATTAACCAATCATCACATGCTAGCATCTTCCACTTTAACAACTCCTCTGTGTTATACCTTCATGAATTACTAATGGACTTGAAGTAACTATCTAAGAACTCAACAATAACTTGTGCCGTTTTGGCTCTGTGGTGCATATGCTCTCTAATGAACAGTGAATTCAAAATAAATAGTAAATAAAATTTAAAAATCTGATTTTTTTTAGATATTCTTGTTAGTGTAACAAGTGTGCTTGTCAATTTTCATGCGAAACGGGATGCCGGTGCTTCGTCGGTGAAAAAACCAAAAATAAGTGTAACATTTGTCGTTCACTTGTTTTTTTTTCACAGATAAAAATACTTAAGTTTTCCTCCTAAAAATTTGCAAGTAGCGTTTTGGTGTGACAATGGACACATCTATTTTTTTTTAAATGACATTTGAAAAAAAAACATTTTTGGTGGGCAGGAACATATGTTTCCAAGAGCCAAAATGAATTTCCGGTGTTGGGTATCTCTTTTATCATGGTGCCAAAATACGCCAAATAAGCGTAATCAGCATATCATGAGGGGTATCCGAACAGCCCAACAAAACATTCAATATCCGTTGCTTTCCATTTTCTATTAAAAGATCGTTAGGAGATAGGTAATGGCCAAAACGACTCACGTATGTTCCTAAACCTTCATAGCATGGCTGCAAGAAACCTTCTCTCGTCTTCGGCACCACAAAGGGAGCATGTACCACGTGTGGGTAGATGACAGTATGACTTTCATAGTGAGGTAGCCAGTGCCCCCGTTGCGGGGTTCCAAGCCATAATTTTCATTTTCTATGGGACTGAAGATCTCCAAATGCAATTCTAAACTTATCTTTCCGCTTGAAGGTGGTTGTTGGTCGCTCCCCAGCAATAGAATCATCATGATCAGAGCTTGCAATGTACACATCCTTAACGGTAAACATACTGTTCTTCTGGCTGCCAAGCAAAAAAAAATATATATATTGGCGTCGTCTTGCATAATTGTACATGATAAAGAGCGTTGGCCAAAAAAATATCGGCGTTGTCTTGCATAAGTGTACAAAATGATGGAACACTTTGAGGGGTTCATGAGTTGACCCTTTGATGAAGGATAAAAGTGTACAACAAACCTTTTAACCAAACGTGCCTGCTGCTCGAAAGAACAAAAATGAGTCATCTGATATTCGAGAAAAAAAAATGAGTCATCTGCAAAAAGAAGATGTGATATAGAGGGTGCTCTACGATAAATTTTAACACCTTTAAAGACCCATCCTCCACCATAGATTTGTTGATTAATGCAGATAAGACATCAACAAAGAGGAACAAAAATGGGACAATGGATCACCTTGGCGTAGGCCCTTCGAAAGGGTGAAGGACTCCAGTAATTTTCCATAAACTTCATTGATTATTTGACCGAAGAGACACAAGACATACTACGAGAAATCTATACCTGGGAGAAAACCCTTTTAAGAAGGGCCTTCTCAAGAAAATGTCAATCAGCGCGGTCATAAGCTTTTGAGAGATCAAGCTTTTACATATATAATGTCGGGGCCACCAACTTCAGAGATTGGATATGATGTATACACTCAAAAGTTATGATAGAATTATCCGAAATAAGTCGTCCAGGGATAAAGAGGTTGATTGATTTGCTACCAACATTTGGCAAGCCAACATTTGACAAAATCAACAAATCTCTAGCCAACATTTGAGATTGGCAACGAAAATTGGTATGCAACCAATCTCTAAACAACATTTAGCAGTTGCCAAAATATGGCATGCCAACTTTTGGCATCAAACCAATTAGCTTCAAAGACTACTTTTTTTGGCAAACTAAAACTCTTATTAGTGAGGGTAAGCCCCACAAGAAAGTTCATCAGGTTACAATAGCTGGCACCAAGAAAATAAAAAGATTACAACCATGCCACCAAGCACGTGTAAATCTACAGGAAGATGAATGACATGTAAATATAGAACTTGAAGATTCCTGAAGCCACACGCGTACAATGGACAGAGCAATGTGTCCAATGTCAGGCACCGCCGCTGACCAGAGTAGAGAACAGACCGTCCCTTCGATACGTCGCTTTGGTTGCCACCAGATCGACGGAATGGAGACGCGCTAGAAATCCTCCAACCAGACCACTGAGTGGAGCCGAGGATGAGGAGCCAGTCGATGCCAACGAAGAGGGTTGAGCACATGTGCGAGTGGAAGAACACCACTCGATCGGCGGTGATCTCTACATAGAGTAATCTGCTGCATCACTTTCCATCCCTGAAACTGCAAAGTGGGCCTCATCATTGGAGGCTGAAGGGCCCTTCTTGACTTAATAGGATCGTGACTTTGTGGTCAAGCCTGGTTCCACCCAACCAAGCTTGTCAAAAGTAAGCTCTTCTTCATCTTCAGCATCCAGTGAGAGTGAGAGCGCCAGTGATCACAATTCAGGTAAAACTATTAGAGTGTACACCTTCTTGGTTGTGTTTGTTTGGGCTTAAATAACAACACTTGTGGACTTGTTGTGCTGGCAAAACTGTCGTGCTGAGAAAACAACTGTAGTGAAGGTTAGTTGTTTGCCAACGTAGTTGTGAAAACGACTGTGAGCCGGTGAAAACACCATGTTTCAGGAGGAGTGGGGCGAAGGGAAAGATAGGTCGTGCATGTGGTGGCATTTATAACATAACTACGACCAAACGCCAAATTCAGAGGGGCTAGGGAAACTTTTTTGGCTGTGAACTACACCGAGGCATGCTTTGGGCTATTATATTGAAAATAGCCCAAAACAGTTTTGGGTTGTGGTTCCACACCTGTTCTAAATAACTGGTTGTGAAGTACACTGACTCACTCTTTCACTAACCACAAGATCTACCATCTTCTTGGGCTGTGTCTGACAACCGAGTTCATATCATGTGCAGGGTCTAGTTCCAAATCAGTAGTTTCTCCACCACCACTATAAACGTCCTATAAACATATGTGTTCTCGTATGTTTTCTTTGACTTTTCTCGGAATACGATGATTTGATTTCATCTGAGTAGCTGCATCCTGCTAACTTGCAGCTGGTTATGCAACATAGTTCAGACATTCATGTGCTGACATGTGTGCTAACATGTAAGTAGTAATCTTCTGCATAGTCGGTCTTATTTTTTTCTTCTTCTCGTTGCTCTGTTCCATTTGATGGGTAACGAAGCATGAAAATCAAAAGATTTTCTACGAAACACCTAAGATCTAATATAGGAGATGCAAGGCAATGATAGGGGAGTGTGTCTACAATCTACATACCCTTGTAGACCGAAAGCATTAGCGAGGCAATGATAGGGGAGTGTGTCTACATACCCTTGTAGACCGAAAGCATTAGCATCGTAACGTGGTTGATGTAGTCGTACTCTTGACAATTCAATCGCGATCCAATCCGATCTAGTGCCGAACGGACGGCACCTCCGAGTTTAGCACATGTCTAGCTTGGTGGCGTCCTCTCCTTCTTGATCCAGCAAGTGAGGGAGAGGAGGTAGATGAGATCTGAACCAACACGACGGCGTGGCGGTGGTGATGGCAATGAAATTCCGGCAGGGCTTCGCCAAGTGCCGACGGAACATGGAGGAGGAGTAACGAGAGGGAGACTGGGCAAGAGTGGAAGGGTTGGCTGCCCCCTGCGCCTCCCCACTATATATAGGGGTGAGGGAGAGGCGTGTTAGCCCTAGCCCCCCTCCCACGGCAGGGGGCGGCGGCCAAGGGGGATGAGTGCCCTCCAAGCCAAGTGGAGGGCCCACCCCTTTAGGGTTTCCCCTCCCCGAGCGCATGGGCCTTGTAGGGGTTGGTGCGCCTTGCCCAATAAGGCCAGGGCACCCTCTTACAGCCCATGCCGACCAAAGGGACATTGTAGAACCCTTTACGGACTTCCGGACCCCTCTAGGATCCTCTGGAACCTTCTGGAAACTTCCCGGTACAATACCGGAAAAAATCAAACTTTTTTCGGAACCCCGATAACAACTTTCCATATATGATTTTTTTCCTCTGGACTATTCTGGAGCTCCTCATGATGTCTTGGATCCCATCCGGGACTCCAAAAAACCTTCAGACTTTCCACTATTAATATCTCAATACTACCCTAGCGCTACCGAACGTTAAGTGTGCGACCCTACGGGTTCGAGAATTATGTAGACATGACCGAGACTCCTCTCCGATCAATAATCAATAGCGGGACCTAGATGCCCATATTGGTTCCCACATATTCAACGAAGATCTTTATCGGTTGAACCACGATGTTAATGATTCAGTTAATCCCGTATGCAATTCCCTTTGTCCGGCGATATGTTACTTGCTCGAGATTCGATTGTCGGTATCTCCATACCTAGTTCAATATCGTTACCGGCAAGTCTCTTTACTCGTTCCGTAATACAAGATCCAGTGACCAACACATTAGTCACTTTCTTGCAAGCTTCTTATGATGTTGTATTACTGAGAGGGCCCAGAGATATCTCTCCGTCACACGGAGCGACAAATCCTAGCCTCGATCCATGCAACCCAACAGACACCTTCGGAGATACCTGTAGAGCACATTTATGATCACCCAGTTACAAAGTGACATTTGATAGCACACAAAGTATTCCTATGGTATCCGGGAGTTGTATGATCTCATGGTCTAAGGAATTGATACTTGACATGAAGAAAGCTGTAGCAAATAACTAAAAGATCTGATGCTAAGCTTACGGTTGGGTCTTTCCATCACATCATTCTCCTAATGATGCGATCACGTTATCAAATGACAACTCATGTCTATGGTCAGGAAACCATAACCGTATTTGATCAATGAGCTAGTCTAGTAGAAGCTTACTAGGGACACGGTGTAGTTTATGTACTCACACATGTATTTAAGTTTCCGGTCAATACAATTCTAGCGCGAATAATAAACATTTATCATGAACGGGAAATATGATAATAACCATTTTATTATTGCCTCTCGAGCATATTTCCAACAGTCTCCCACTTGCACTAGAGTCAATAATGTAGTTTACATCATAATGAATCTAACACCCATGGAGTCCTGGTGCTGATCATGTTTTGCCACATTCAGATCCGTATGTTCTTTGCAAATCTCTATGTCTACAACGCTCTAATTGGAGCTACTCCAGCTAACTACTCCATCATTTAATACATATCCGGATTGAGACTTTTAGTCATCCGGATTAGTGTCAAATCTAGCATCGACGTAACCCTTTATGATGAGCTTTTCTTCACCTCCATTAACGAGAAACATTTCCTTAGTCCTCTTTAGGTACTTAAAGACATTTTTGACCGCTGTCCAGTGATCTACTCCTGGATCACTCTGGTACCCCTTGCCAAACTCATGACAAGGCACACATCAGGTATGGTACACAACATGACATACATTACAGAGCCTATGTCTAGGCATAGGGGACGACCTTCATCCTTTCTCTTTCTTCTGCCGTGGTCGAGCTTTGAGTCTTACTCAACTTCACACCTTGCAACACAGGCAAGAGCCCTTTCTTTGACTGTTCCATTTTGATAGTCTTCAAAATCTTGTCAAGGTATGTGCTTTGTGAAAGTCCTATCAAGCTCTTGATCTATCCCTATAGATCTTTATGCCCAATATGTAAGCAGCTTCACCCAGGTCTTTCATTGAAAAACTCTTGTTCAAATAACCCTTTATGTTTTCCAGAAATTCTATATCATTTCAAATAAACAATATGTCATCCACATATATAATATCAGAAATGCTATAGAGCACCCATTCACTTTCTTGTAAATACAAGCTTCTCCATAAGTTTGTATAAAACCATAAGCTTTGATCACTTCATCAAAGCGTATATTCCAACTCCGAGATGCTTGCACCAGTCCATAGATGGATCGCTGGAGCTTGCATACTTTGTTAGCATCCTTAGGATCGACAAAACCTTCCTGTTGCATCATATACAACTCTTCCTTAAGGAACCCGTTAAGGAATGTTGTTTTGACGTCCATCTGCCAGATTTCATAGTCGTAATATGCGGTAATTGCTAACATAATTGTAATAGACTTCAGCATCGCTACGGGTGAGAAAGTCTCATCGTAGTCAACTTATTGAACTTGTCGAAAACCCTTTGCAACAAGTCGAGTTTTATAGATAGTGACATTACCATCCGTGTCCGTCTTCTTCTTAAAGATCCACTTGTTCTCGATGACCTGCCGGTCATCGGGTAAGTCTGCCAAAGTCCACACTTGGTTCTCATACATGGATCCTATCTCGGATTTCATGGCCTCTAGCCATTTGTCAGAACCTGGGCTCATCATTGCTTCTTCATAGTTCGTAGGTTCGCCGTTGTCTAACAACATGGCTTCCAGGACAGGATTATCATACCACTTTGGTGCGGTACGTGTCCTGGTCGACCTATGACGTTTGGTAGTAATTTGATCTAAAGTTTCATGATCATCATCATTAGCTTCCATTCTTGGCAATACAGTGTTGGGAAACGTTGCATGGAAAAACAAATTTTTTTGTACGCACACGCAAGATCTATCCATGGATATGCATAGCAACGAGAGGGGAGAGTGTGTCTACATACCCTCGTAGACCATAAGCGGAAGCGTTTAGTAATGCGGTTGATGTAGTCGAACTTCTTCGCGATCCAACCGATCGAGTACCAAACATACGACACCTCTGCCTTCAGCACACGTTCAGCTCGGTGACGTCCTTGCCTTCTTGAACCAGCAAGACGGCGAAGTAGTGGACGAGTTATGGCAGCACGACGGCGTGGTGACGATGACGGTGAAGCTATCTCCGCAGGGCTTTGTCTAAGCACTACGAAAATATGACCGAGGGACGAAACTGTGGAGTGGGGCGCCGCACACGGCTAAGAGCTTGTCGTGGTTCTATGTGGGGCTCCCTCCCACATATATATAGGTGCGGGGAGGAGGGAGCAGCCAAGGAGGCCGAATCCTCCTAGGGTTCCTTCCCTAGCCGCAGCCCCCTTACCATATTTGCCGGAGGGGGAAAGGAAAGGTGGGAGAGGGAAGGAAGGGGGAGGCTGAATCCCCTTCCTTCCTTTCTCCCTTAGGCCGGCTGCCATAGGGGGGTGTGCCAGCCCCTTGTGGGCTGGTGTGCTCCCCTCTAATGGCCCAATAGGCCCATCTTCCTCCCGGGGCTTCCCGGAACCCCTTCCGATGATCCGATGACCACCCAGTACCTCTCGAAACTCTTCCGGTGTCCGAATAGTATCGTCCTATATATTAATCTTTACCTCCGGACCATTCCAGAGCTCCTCGTCATGTCCGTGATCTCATTCGGGACTCCGAACAACATTTGGTCACCAAATCATATAACTCATATAACACTATATCATCAATGAACGTTAAGCGTGCGGACCCTACGGGTTCGAGAACTATGTAGACATGACCGAGACACCTCTCCAGTCAATAACCAATAACGGAACCTGGATGCCCATATTGGCTCCTACATATTCTACGAAGATCTTTATCGGTCGAACCTTATGACAACATACGTAATTCCCTTTCTCCATCGGTATGTTACTTGCCCGAGATTCGATCGTCGGTATCTTCATACCTAGTTCAATCTCGTTACCGGCAAGTCTCTTTACTCATTTTGTAATACATCATCTTGCAACTAACTCCTTAGTCACTTTGCTTGCAAGGCTTCTTATGATGTGTATAACCGAGAGGGCCCAGAGATACCTCTCTGATACTCAGAGTGACAAATCCTAATCTCGATCTATGCCAACTCAACAAACACCTTCGGAGATACCTGTAGAGCATCTTTATGATCACCCAGTTATGTTGTGACGTTTGATAATACACAAGGTATTCCTCCGGTATCCGGGAGTTTCATAATCTCATAGTCGAAGGAATATGTATTTGTCATCAAGAAAGCAATAGCAATAAACTGAACGATCATATGCTAAGCTAACATATGGGTCTTGTCCATCACATCATTCTCCTAATGATGTGATCCCGTTATCAAATGACAACACATGTCTATGGTTAGGAAACCTTAACCATCTTTGATCAATGAGCTAGTCTAGTAGAGGCTTACTAGGGACACGGTATTTGTTTATGTATTCACACATGTATTTAAGTTTCCGATCAATACAATTCTAGCATGAATAATAAACCTTTATAATGAATAAGGAATATAAAATAACAACTTTATTATTGCCTCTATGGCATATTTCCTTCAGTCTCACACTTGCACTAGAGTCAATAATCTAGATTACATTGTAATGAATCTAACACCCATGGAGTCTTGGTGCTGATCATGTTTTGCTCGCGGAAGAGGCTTAGTCAACGGGTCTGCCACATTCAGATCTGTATGTATTTTGCAAATCTCTATGTATCCATCCTTGACCTTTTCACGAATGGAGTTGAAGCATCTCTTGATGTGTTTGGTTCTCTTATGAAACCTGGATACCTTCGCCAACGCAATTGCTCCAGTGTTGCCACAATAGATTTTCATTGGACCCGATGCACTAGGTATTACACCCAGATCGGATATGAACTCCTTCATCCAGACTCCTTCATGTGCCGCTTCCGAAGCAGCTATGTACTCCGCTTCACATGTAGATCCCGCCATGACGCTCTGCTTGGACCTACACCAACTGACAGCTCCACCATTCAACAAAAATACGTATCCGGTTTGTGACTTAGAGTCATTCGGATCTGTGTCGAAGCTAGCATCGACGTAACCATTTACGACGAGCTCTTCGTCACCTCCATAAATGAGAAACATATCCTTAGTCCTTTTCAGGTACTTCAGGATGTTCTTGACCGCTGTCCAGTGATCCACTCCTGGATTACTTTGGTGCCTCCCTGCCAAACTTATGGCAAGGCACACATCAGGTCTGGTACACAGCATAGCATACATGATAGAACCTATGGCTGAGGCATAGGGAATGACTTTCATTTTCTCTCTATCTTCTGCAGTGGTCGGGCTTTGAGCCTGACTCAATTTCACACCTCGTAACACAGGCAAGAACCCTTTCTTTGACTGATCCATTTCGAACTTCTTCAAAACTTTGTCATGGTATGTGCTTTGTGAAAGTCCTATTAAGCGTCTCGATCTATCCCTATAGATCTGGATGCCCAATATATAAGCAGCTTCACCGAGGTCTTTCATTTAAAATTCTTATTCAAGTATCCTTTTATGCTATCCAGAAATTCTATATCATTTCCAATCAATAATATGTCATCCACATATCATATCAGAAATGCTATAGAGCTCCCACTCACTTTCTTGTAAATACAGGCTTCACCGTAAGTCTGTATAAAACCATATGCTTTGATCACCTCATCAAAGTGTATATTCCAACTCCGAGATGCTTGCACCAGTCCATAGATGGATCGCTGGAGCATGCACACTTTGTTAGCACCTTTAGGATCGACAAAACCTTCTGGTTGTATCATATACAACTCTTCTTTAAGAAATCCATTAAGGAATGCAGTTTTGACGTCCATTTGCCAGATTTCATAATTATAAAATGTGGCAACTGCTAACATGATTTGGACAGACTTAAGCATCGCTACGGGTGAGAAAGTCTCATCGTAGTCAACTCCTTGAACTTGTCGAAAACCTTTCGCGACAAGTCGAGCTTTGTAGACAGTAATATTACCATCAGCGTCAGTCTTCTTCTTGAAGATCCATATATTCTCAATGGCTTGCCGATCATCAGGCAAGTCCACCAAAGTCCACACTTTGTTCTCATACATGGATCCTATCTCAGATTTCATGGCCTCAAGCCATTTATCAGAATCTGGGCTCATCATAGCTTCTTTATAGTTCGTAGGTTCGCCATGGTCTAATAACATAACTTCCAGAACAGGATTATCGTACCACTCTAGTGCGGATCGTGCTCTGGTCGACCTACGAGGTTCAGTAGTAACTTGATCTGAAGTTTCATGATTATCATCATTTGCTTCCTCTCTAGTTGGTGTAGGCATCACGGGAACGGTTTTCTGTGATGTGCTACTTTCCAATTCGAGAGAAGGTACAATTACCTCATCAAGTTCTACTTTCCTCCCACTCACTTCTTTCGAGAGAAACTCCTTCTCTAGAAAGGATCCATTCGTAGCAATAAAGAGCTTGCCTTCGTATCTGTGGTAGAAGGTGTACCCAATAGTTTCTTTAGGGTATCCTATGAAGACGCACTTCTCCGATTTAGGTTCGAGCTTATTAGGCTGAAGCCTTTTGACATAAGCGTCGCATCCCCAAACTTTAAGAAACGACAGCTTAGGTTTCTTGCCAAACCACAGTTCATACGGTGTCGTCTCAACGGATTTAGACGGTGCCCTATTTAACATGAATGCGGTTGTCTCTAATGCATAACCCCAAAACGATAGTGGTAAATCGGTAAGAGACATCATAGATTGCACCATATCTAATAAAGTATGGTTACGACATTCGGACACACCATTACGCTGTGGCCTTCCAGGTGGCGTGAATTGTGAAACAATTCCACATTGTTTAAAATGAAGGCCAAACTCGTAACTCAAATATTCGCCTCCGCGATCAGATCGTAGAAACTTTATATTCTTGTTACGATGATTCTCCACTTCACTATGAAATTCTTTGAACTTTTCAAATGTTTCAGACATGTGTTTCATCAAGTAGATATATCCATACCTACTCAAAACATCTGTGAAGGTTAGAAAATAACGATACCCGACGCGTGCTTCAACACTCATCGGACCGCATACATCGGTATGTATTATTTCCAATAAGTCATTAGCTCGCTCCATTGTTCCAGAGAACGGAGTTTTAGTCATCTTGCCCATGAGGCATGGTTCGCAAGCATCAAATGATTCATAATCAAGTGATTCCAAAATTCCATCCGTATGGAGTTTCTTCATGCGCTTTACACCAATATGACCTAAACGGCAGTGCCACAAGTATGTTGCACTATCATTATCAACTTTGCATCTTTTAGCATCAATATTATGAATATGTGTATCACTACGATCGAGATTCAACAAGAATAGACCATTCATCAAGAGTGCATGACCATAAAAGATATTACTCATATAAATAGAACAACCATTATTCTCTGATTTAAATGAATAACCGTCTCTCAATAAACAAGATCCGGATATAATGTTTATGCTCAAAGCGGGCACCAAATAACAATTATTGAGGTCTAAAAATAATCCCGAAGGTTGATGTTGAAGTAGCGTGCCGACGGCAATCACATCGACCTTGGAACCATTCCCGACGCGCATCGTCACCTTGTTAAGCGTGCGGACCCTACGGGTTCGAGAACTATGTAGACATGACCGAGACACCTCTCCGGTCAATAACCAATAGCGCAACCTGGATGCCCATATTGGATCCTACATATTCTACGAAGATCTTTATCGGTCGAACCTTATGACAACATACGTAATTCCTTTTATCTATCGGTATGTTACTTACCCGAGATTCGATTGTCGGTATCTTCATACCTAGTTCAATCTCGTTACCTGCAAGTCTCTTTACTCGTTCTGTAATACATCATATTGCAACTAACTCCTTGTGCTATCAAACATCACAACGTAACTGGGTGATCATAAAGATGCTCTACAGGTATCTCCGAAGGTGTTTGTTGAGTTGGCATAGATTGAGATTAGGATTTGTCACTCCGAGTATCGGAGAGGTATCTCTGGGCCCTCTCGGTAATACACATCATAAGAAGCCTTGCAAGCAAAGTGACTAAGGAGTTAGTTGCAAGATGATGTATTATGGAACGAGTAAAGAGACTTGCCGGTAATGAGATTGAACTAGGTATGAAGATACCGATGATCGAATCTCGGGCAAGTAACATACCGATGGACAAAGGGAATTACGTATGTTGTCATAAGGTTCGACCGATAAAGATCTTCATAGAATATGTAGGAGCCAATATGGGCATCCAGGTTCCGCTATTGGTTATTGACCGGAGAGGTGTATCGGTCATGTCTACATAGTTCTCGAACCCGTAGGGTCCGCACGCTTAACGTTCGTTGACAATATAGTGTTATATGAGTTATATGATTTGGTGACCGAATGTTGTTCGGAGTCCCGGATGAGATCACGGACATGACGAGGAGCTCCGGAATGGTCTGGAGGTAAAGATCGATATATAGGACGATGATATTTGGACGGTGGAAGAGTTTTGGGATGTACCGGGTAGAAATCGGGTCACCGGAAGTGGTTCCGGACACCCCGGGAGGTTAATGTGCCATATGGGCCAAAGGGGGGGAACACACCAGCCCACACGGGGCTGGCGCGCCCCTCCTAAGGCCGCAGCCCTTGGGGAGAGAAGGAAAGGGGGGAGTCGGCCTCCCCCTTCCTTCCCTCTTCTCCCCTTTGCTTTCCCTTACGGCAAATATGGTAAGGGGGGGGGGGGGGCGGCTAGGGAAAGACCCCAAGTAGGATTCGGCCCTACTTGGGGTGCCTCCTTGGCTGCTCCCTCCTCCCCCCACCTATATATATGTGGGAGGGGGCGCCACACATAACCACGACAATTGTTTAGCCGTGTGCGGCGCCCCTCTCCACAGTTTCGTCCCTCGGTCATATTTTCGTAGTGCTTAGGCGAAGCCCTGCGGAGATAGCTTCACCATCACCGTCACCACACCGTCGTGCTGCCAGAACTCATCCACTGCTTCACCATCTTGCTGGATCAAGAAGGCGAGGACGTCACCGAGCTGAACGTGTGCTGAACGTGGAGGTGCCGTACGTCGGTACTCGATCGGTTGGATCGCGAAGAAGTTCGACTACATCAACCACATTAACAAACACTTCCGCTTACGGTCTACGAGGGTACGTACACACACTCTCCCCTCTCGTTGCTATGCATCTCCATGGATAGATCTTGCATGTGCGTAGATTTTTGTTTTTGTTTTTCCATGCAACGTTTCCCAACAGTGGCATCCGAGCCAGGTCTATGCGTAGATGATATGCACGAGTAGAACACAAAGAGTTGTGGGCGGTGATAGTCATACTCCTTACCACCAACATCTTATTTTGATTCGGCGGTATTGTGGGATAAAGCGGCCGGACCAACCTTACATGTCCACGCACATGAGACCGGTTCCACCGACTGGCATGCAACTAGTTTTGCATAAAGGTGGCTGGTGGGTGTCTGTTTCTCCTACTTTAGTTGAATCGAATTTGACTACGACCGGTCCTTGAAGAAGGTTAAAACAACAAACTTGATGTATCACTGCTGTGGTTTTTGCGTAGGTAAGAACGGTTCTTGCTAGAAGCCCGTAGCAGCCATATAAAACTTGCAACAACAAAGTAGAGGACGTCTAACTTGTTTTTGCAGGGCATGTTGTGATGTGATATGGTCAAGATATGATGTGATATATGTTGATGTATGAGATGATCATGTTTTGTAATATCGACAACCGGTAGGAGCCTTAGGGTTGTCTCTTTATTGTATGAAATGCAAGCTCCATGTATATGCTTTACTTTATCGATATGCATTAGCAATAGTTGTAGAAGAAATAGTTGGTGAGACAACCCCGATGCAACGATGGAGATCAAGGTGTCGAGCCGGTGACGATGGAGATCATGATGATGCTTTGTAGATGGAGATCAAAAGCACAAGATGATGATGACCATATCATGTCACATATTTTGATTGCATGTGATGTTTATCCTTTATGCATCTTATTTTGCTTAGAACGGCGGTAGCATTATAAGATGATCCCTTCACTAAATTTCAAGATAAAAGTGTTCTCCCCGAGTATGCACCGTTGCCAAAGTTCGTCATTTCGAAGCACCTCGTGATGATCGGGTGTGATAGACTCTACGTTCACATACAACGGGTGTAAGATAGTTTTGCACATGCAGAATACTTGGGTTAAACTTGACGAGCCTAGCATGTACATACATGGTCTCGGAACACTGGAGACCGAAAGGTCGAACATGAGTCATATAGTAGATATGATCAACATAGAGATGTTCACCATTGATGACTACCCCATCTCACGTGATGATCGGACATGGGTTAGTTGATTTGGATCATGTATCACTTAGATAACTTGAGCGATGTTTATTTAATTGGGAGTTCATTAGTAATTTGATTAATTGAACTTAATTATCATGAACTTAGTCTTATAGTTTTGCATATCTATGTTGTAGATCAATGGCCCGAGCTACCGTTCCCTTGAATTTTAATGCGTTCCTAGAGAAAGCTAAGTTGAAAGATGATGGTACCAACTACACGGACTGTGTCCGTAACTTGAGGATTATCCTCATTGCTGCACAAAAGAATTATGTCCTTGATGCACCGCTAGGTGACAGACCTGCTGCAGGAGCTACTGCAGATGTTATGAATGTCTGGCAGGCTCGATCTAATGACTACTCGATAGTTCAGTGTGCCATGCTTTACGGCTTAGAACCGAGATTTCAAAGACGTTTTGAACGTCATGGAGTGTCGTGGGAAACCACGGCCACCTATGGGGCCATCGGCCCCTTTTGGTTCGGCAGGGGGGCTGAGCACATTGCACAAAGAGCAGAGGACCGTAGCGCACCACGACAGAGATCACACGGGTAGTTTTACCCAGGCTCGGGCCACCGCGAGGCGTAAAACCCTACTCCTGCTTTGGTGGATTGAGGTGGAAACGCAGTGCTCTTGCCCGGCAGGGTTGCCTCGGGGCGAGAGCAGCTACGCGCGTGTACAAAGTTCCGAACCCTTTCTATGGTTGTCATGGCCCTCCTTTTATAGATCAAGGGGTTACCACAGTGGCAAATCAGTCATTGTGTACTGATTAGATAGCAAACAGTGCTATCATACCTAACTCTGCAGGCAGAGCAGAGTGCACTAAATGCGCCACTTAGTGTCACATTTTAGCCTGCCCGGCAAGCCTTGCTGGGCTGCTCGGACACCTTTTCGCCTGTCTGCTTGACACGTCTCTGGACGGGTGTCATTTGGAGGTGGTTTCCTTTGGAAATGGCTGCCATGTGTCGAATAATAGCCACTTAGTCACTTGGGGGCTTGACACCGCACCGATCGATGACTTGCATCGCTGTGAGGTGGAACGGTGAAGCCTTGGCGGGGTAGTTTGCTTTCGTAGTGCCCGGCAGGCCTGCCGGGACGGTCTTGAGGCTTGTCTTCGGGGCCACCTCGTCCTCACCTGGCTCGCCTGCCCGGCAAGGGAGGTTTTCCCTTAGCAGTGCCTTGATCTTCTTGCTCCGCCCTTTGATTCCCCAAAGAGCCATCTCTCCTGGCTTGGTCTGGACTTGGATGTTGCAACTTTGCTCTTCTAGGCCTGTGCACGGTCTGGGCAACAGACCCAGGGTTTGTTGCACCGACAGGAGCCCCCGGGCCTGGCCCGAATGCGCTGCCGGGCGTCGTCGGGGTAGGCCCTATCCAGTGCACAGGCAAGAGGGTAGCAGTTGCTTCGTCTTTTGACATCTTCTTTGCTTCTCCATTACCCTGAGCCTAGGTCAGTTTTCGATTCTTCCGCACGTTGTGTAACGGCAATTGTGGTGGGGCCATCCTTGTAATGGCCCGTGAATGACTTTAAGTCACGGGCGAGTAACTGCCAATTCACTCTTCCCACCACACCCTTATCCTTGGCCACGTATGCAACATGAATTGAGTGGGGTAGGTAACGGAGGTGCGTGGCGCGGGAGAGTGCAAAGGCAGGGGCCCGGTCTTCTTGGGTTGGCAGAGAGGGACGATGGTCACCCATCGATATATCAGCCCCCAGCCCCCAGCCCGCCTATAAAAGGGGGCAGGGGGGAAGCGGAAATGCTCATCCACGCACCTCCTCTCGCCATTTCCTTCTCTTTTCTTGCAATGTTGAGAGAGAGACCGGGGCCAGGCCCCGGGCTCGAGCTTGGGGTTGATGACGCCGGAAGCTTGTGAAGGTGCCTGGGGAGTGAGCCTGGTCTGGGTCCAAAAGGGGCGCGATGGTCGTGCAACTCGCAGCGCAGGTGACACCAAGCTCTTCCCCTGTGGGGCGTGCTTGTCCCCTCCGCCCGGGTCGGTCGTTTGGTGGGGAGCGATAGGCCCCACCGCGGACCACTGTGGCTTCCCACCCAGGCGTCGGAGTTCTCATGGGCTTCGGCATCTGTCAGGGGAGCAGCGCTCGGGTCCCTTGGTAATCCCAGCGCTGCCCCCTTTGGTGAAGTCGGGGCAAATGTTGAAGATGGCGGCATCTTCCTGCCCCCAAGGTGGGGAGCGATGCTCCTCGCGCGTCTTGGATGCCGCCATCGCCCGCAGCTTCTTCGGGGAAGGCAACGGCTCAAGGAGCCGGCGTCCCCTTGGAACGGTGGTGATAGAGAAAGATCGAGGGAAGACGGAGAAGGTGGGTGGCAGGGCATCAGGTCGGAGTACGATGGCACCGACGCCTTCGTCTCGTATTGCCGACCTGCTGCCTCGTCTTTCCGCTCTTCCCCTCCCTCCCCGGCACCATCATCACCGGCCTCTTGGTTGCCGGGGAGGGGGCTGCTCTCTTGGTGCCTTCGCCTCCTCCAGCAGTCTTTCAGCTGAGCTCCTGTGGTTCTTCCCGCCGGTGCTTTTTGCTGGAGCTTCCGGCTGGTCCTGGAGGTGGTGACCAAGGCACCGCCGAGCTGCTCCTTCCGCCCCTCTCCTTCGCAGCCTCGCCACTCTCGATCTTGCCAGGATGCACCCGACAGGTCCTGACGGGGTCGAGTGAGGCGTCTTGCTCAGGCACTCCTTTTGCCCTCTTCCTCTTCCACCACAGTGCCTAGGAGGAGAGGGACAAGAAAGGGATTACGGGGCACTTATCTTTTTTCAATCTAAAACATGTAGGCATTTGCCAAACCTTAGTCTAAATAATGTAATCTTCCTTATCCTTGTTTGTGTTCTGTAAGATCTGTACTTGTCAGTCAGCATATTAATGAAAAAGACAAACTTTGCCGGGCACTCGTGCATGTAACATATCCATACAGAGGTGGGATGCCTCTATACGTTCAAGTAAACAAGTTATCTCCGGCAAGCTATCCTGCCGGTACCCTCGAATTGTTGCCGTAGGGCTAAGCCTATCAGACACAAATCATGAAGAAAGACCAGCCCCCCGCCAAGCCTTCCCCGCCAAAGGCCACTGCAACCATCCTGACCGAAGCAACGTTTGTGTCAAAGGATGGGAGCACCTAAGTTTCGAAGGTGGCGAGGTTTTCATATGCACAAGTTTCTGCTTACAGAACATGTAAGGATAAGAAGAGAACTTATCTGTTTGGCTTGCCGAGGATTGTCATGTAGGCTTGTCTTCATTTCTTATCTTTTGGGACCGAGTCCATGACAAGAACCCTGCAACTTAATGCAGATGAAAACAATGCCTCATGCGACCTCATCTACATGATCATGCTATGCTCATGATATGCTTATGCATGCATGCAAGTTTTGGGGGCCCCCCAGCGCTTCATTTATTTCTGTTGCTCAGGGTATGTGCCTGGCTTTGTACAAGGGGTTACATGCAACAGCGGCAAGGCCTGTACAAAAGGGTGGGCAGCCGCGCCTTACGGGTAGAACTTACGGAGATGCTCAATGTTCCATGAGTTTTGCAATTGAATGTCATCTCCGGTCTCCAGACGGACTGCGCCAGGTCTGGTGACTCGTACTACCCGGTAAGGGCCTTCCCACTTTGGCGTCAACTTGTTTGTACCATTGACGGACTGAACACGCCTAAGGACAAGGTCGCCTTCCTCAAAACCCTGGGCACGAGCCCTGCGGCTGTGATAGCGACGCAAGGCTTGCTGGTAGCATGCAGCACGCGTAGCGGCCCGGAGATGGTTCTCCTCAAGTAGCACAGCGTCGTCACGCCGGTGCCATTCCTGCGCTACTTCATCGTAGGCAAGCACTCGAGGAGACCCGAATATGAGTCCCGTGGGGATAACTACTTCTGCCCCATAGATTAGGGAGAAGGGAGTCTGCCCGGTAGCTCGACTTAGTGTCGTTCTGAGGGACCAAAGAACCACCGACAGCTCGTCGATCCATCGCCTCCCACACTTCTGCAGTCTATCAAAAGTTCCTGTCTTGAGGCCATGCAACACTTCAGTGTTCGCCCTCTCAGCTTGTCCGTTGCTTCTGGGATGGGCGACAAAGGAAAATGAGATCTTGCTTCTGAGGGCATGAACATATTGCATGAAGGCGCGGCTCGTGAATTGGGTGCCATTGTCCGTGATGATCCAGGCAAGGACTCCGAAGCGGCACACCAATCCTTTCAAGAACTTGATAGCTGACTGAGCGGTCACCTTTCTCACGGGCTCCACCTCTGGCTACTTTGTGAACTTGTCGATAGCGACGAATAAGAACTCAAAGCCCCCGGTAGCACAGGGGAAGGGGCCCAAGATATCGAGCCCCCAGACCGAGAAGGGCCATGACAAAGTGATCGTCTGAAGAGCTTGGGCAGGCTGATGAATGTTCTTGGAGTGGAACTGGCAGGCTTCACATTTGGTGACGAGCTCAACTGCATCTTGGAGGGCCGTGGGCCAATAGAAACCTTGCCGGAAGGCTTTTCCAACCTGGGCCCTTGATGTAATGTGTGAGCCGCACATACCTTTGTGTATCTCTGCCAACAGTTCCTTTCCTTCCTCCCGGCAAATGCACTTCAATTTCACACCGTTGGGCCTCCTTCTGTATAATGTGTCGTCGACAAACTGATACATACTAGCCCTCCTGGCTACTCTTTCAGCTTCTTCTTGCTCTTCAGGGAGTTCTCCAGTTTGGAGGAAATGGACTATGTGCCGTGCCCAAGTTGGGGCCAGAGGCTCGGCAACAAGGACCAACGGCACCTCCTCATTTGCAGGAGTGCACTTCTCGACTGCAGGGACCGGTGGTCTGGCGGGATTATGCAGCTCGCTGATCGAAGGGGAGTTGTTCCCGCCAAGCTCTCTGCCGGGAGCCTCCGGAGGCCCTGTCGGGTGAGGCTTGCCGGAGTCCAGTTTCCTCCTCTTTCTGGCCATTGTTGCTGGGGATACGGAGGGTTGAGTCAAATGGAGAACCAAAGTCCCTGGTTCCACCGGAAGTTTTTGCGCAACGCACTTCGACAGATGATTAGCGATGCTGTTTTCTGCACGGGGTACGTGCTCTGTTTGCAATCCGTCAAAGCGCTCCTCCAACTTTCTCACTTCCTCAACATATGCCTCCATCAATGGACTTTGGTAATCTTTGTTGACTTGTCTCACCACGAGTTTTGAATCTCCGCGGATGATCAGCTTCTTGATTCCCAGTTCTGTTGCAATCCTAAGCCCGGCAAGGAGCCCTTCATACTCTGCAGTATTGTTGGTAGCCTTCTCTCGGGGAAAGTGTGTAGGAGATATGCCCTAGAGGCAATAATAAATGTTATTATTTATCTCCGTGTTCATAATTAGGTTTATGTTCCATGCTATAACTGCTGTGGTTCCCGAGCCCGTATATCCATAAAGGCTCTGGGGAAAACCCATGTGCACGTGTGGAATAATAAACGGTAAAATGTATTCCTAGTCATGCCTCTAAGACTAGCTCAAGTGTTGCATGATGATTATGTTTTCCCAATCATAGGCATGTCTATGCCAGCAACTTTGAGGGCACAAATGTTAGAAGAACATTTGTGTTGAATCGACCCGATTGATGTTATGCTATGAGATACATTCGTCACAAGTTAATGGTTAATAGCACAGAGATGGTTAACGTTTGCATGATTCCTCAGACCATGAGAGTATCGAGTTTCTTCATGCTTGCTTCATGAACTTTGGGGTTTGTTAAACGTCATCCGTAAATGGGTGGCTATTACGGCGGCTTACGGGTTCATGGGAAAGTATGTCAAGTAACTTGATAGCTCAAGATTGGGATTTGCTCCTCCGGTGATGGAGAGATATCTCTGGGCCCTCTCGGTGTTACGGTATCCATCATCGTCTGGCCAGACACTTTGTGATTTGATCACGGGGATGCCGGAACACGGTAACGAGAAAAGAGAACAATACCGATAACGGGGTAACTGGCATAGTGGACAAGTTGTTGATCCACGGGGATGCCAACATGTCTAACCTTGGGTATTTGTAACATATCGTGAAGCAACAGGAATAGCACACGGCAACTGGAGGTTCACTCGAATATTCATTCGTGTGGGTATAGGGGTCAATATGGGTGTCCACGGCTCCGATGTTGATCATTGATCGGAAGGGGTTCCAGGTCATGTCTATACTTCACCGAACCTATAGGGTCACACGCTTAAGGGTCATCTATCTGCTGAATACTAGACAGGGAGTCTGAGAGAAAATCACCGAAAAAGTTTCGGACACCGAAAAGTTTCGGACAGCGGAAAAGTTCCGCAGAGAGAGGTCACCGGATGAGTTCCGGTGAAACTGAAAAGTTGTTTCAGGGGATACCATTAAGTCAAAATGGTTTCGGCACATGCCTAATAATTCTTGGAGGATGCCAGAATCATTCTGGAAACTTCTGGGAATTTTCTGGAAGAAAAACCGGAAATGTTCCGGGGCTGCCGGAACCGCTTCAGATGCTTTTCGCAGATGAAATCACTAAACTGGAATTGTTCCAGAACGCATTGAAAATTATTTTAGTGGGTACTGGAAATGTACTAAGCCCACATAAATATTTTCAGTTTGAACGGACGCTGAAAAATGTCGTCGTGAATAGTGAAAGTGCTTTTTGGATGGCTTCTTGGAGAAGCCACCTTGAGGGTCCTTTGGTATTTTTCCCCTTGGCTTCTTGGAGAAGCCACCCTTGGGCTTGGCCTATAAATAGGGGTGGAGGGGGCTGCCTAAAGACTCACTCCTTCTCACATACAAGTGCCATGCAATGATCTGGCTTCTCTCTCCCTCCCACGAAAAGAGTTTCGTAGAGCCGAAAGGCTATCTGGGTTCCGGTGGGAACTAGTTCTGGACGGCGAAGCCCTGCCGGATAGTTGACACCGTATGTGTGCAACTCTGTAGAGAGGTCGTAGTTTCGATCTTAGTGCCCGAGGGGCTGTTCGTGAGTGCCTCCCGAAGGGCTGTCCAAGTGACGGTCCGAGTTCTGTGAGTCCTCCCGAAGGGCTGTCCGAGTGACCGTTCGAGTTTCGAAGGTCCTCCCGAAGGGCTGTCCGCGACACCGTCCGGGGGACTGTTCGACTGCCTCCCGGAGGGCTGTCCGAAGGGAAGACGAGGGTATACATCCTCGCGGTTGGGAGGTTGTAAATCCTAGCTGCGGGGATCTGCACCACCGATCGTCATCGACTCTACTTTCGCTGCGCTACGGGTCGGTAACGAAAATGATCAAACCTTGTATGCAGTCTCCATAGTGGTCCTGGGCTGGTGCGTAGGTCGGAAATTTTTTGTTTTCTGCTGCGTTACCCTACAGTGGCATCATGAGCCGTGCTATGCGTAGATGCAGGTTGCGATCTAGAATACATAGAGATGTATGGGTGTTGCACAATATAATTAGGTAGTAGATGAGTTCTATTACTGAAAATTATTTGTGCGGGTAGCAGATGAAATCTGTTACCCGATGTTCTTGTTGCTTCCCTGGAATTTGCATATTTCTGATCTTGATAACAGTATGGTGGAGTTTCAAAGTTCTGGCAATCCGCAATCCTGATTGATCAACGAAGTGCTAACAGTTCATTGAATTCCACCGTAGTTAAAAGGAAAGATGAAATTTCGCAGACAAAAGGGCAATGCAGATATGATCTGCACGGGGGTCATGCGTATGACGAAGTTTAGTATGGGGCTCGAGATTTTATTATCTCGGTTTTCATACACCCTGGAAAGTTAATCTAGCGACTTGAATTATCATACTTGATGATGGACGTTGGTAGCTTCGGTTTGTTTCGAAACCTTAGAAGCCACGTAAAACAAGTTTTTGCATGAACCAATTAGAGGCGTCTAACTTGGTTTTGCAGGAGGGTTTGCATGTGCATATGATGTGGTATAGCAGTGCTCATAATAATTTGATTATGTATGAGATGACTATATGATGTAAATTGATTAACATGACCTGCGTGTCATGATTCGGCATGATGGCTGGAGCCATATGATTGTCACTTTATTGACCTGCGTGTCAACCTTAAGTAATGCATTATTTTATTAGCTATAGAGATAGCAATATTATCTGGTGCATCGACAAGGTGGTGGCAATCTTCGTGAAGGTGAACACCGACGCGAATGCCGAAGACGAAGAAATACAAGACTTCTCCGTCCGAAAGGGCTATACCATATCATGCTATTATGAATTGCCTGAGATGTTTATCCCTTATGATGCACCCTTCTTGATTGCGCGGTAGTCGCTTTTATTAGGGTGATCTCTCACAAAAATATCAAGTAGTTAGTGTTCTCCCAAGTGTAGCACCGTCACGGCACCTAACTTTTCGGGGTATCACATGCTACCATGGGTACGAACGATTAGCGATGTGTGAGGCGGGTGAGTTGAGACCTCGCAGCGAGATCACTTGGTTGTCTTGAAGTTCAGGCATGAAAGTCATGAGCTCGGAACACACGCATCGAAAGATGAACACGAGTCACATAGAGATGTGATTGGCAAGTTTGCCTACCGATTGAGATTTTCGTCATCAGTGATGCTACCATCAATGGCGTTGAATTGAAATGCGGATCTTGAATCACTCACAATCAATTATGAGAGATATTGATTTGAGTGGGAGCGCACTGTAGAATTATCTTGTTTAATTCTCAGTGCAATTAATTGTGAACACTGTCTAAGTGTTATATGCATAATAGTTGTAGAATTATGGCTCGCGTTTCCACCTTCCCTATTAAAATTGAATAGCTGTTAAATATCTGGTTAAAACTTTACGGTTGGTAACGTAATGTGAGGATTGTCCTCAAGAGTGCCGAGAAGGACTTTGTCCTATCACATACTTTCGGTATTCTCTCGCTTATGCTATGGATCATGTGACTGTCGTCCTTCGATCCAAAAGCTAGAATTCTGTTTCAGTCAAGTGCAATATGTTTGCTTCCATGAGACCCGAACTTCGAAAGTTTGGATAGTTATGTGATATTCATGGAATCTGAAAATTATTTTCAGAGACAGACAAAGGCTAAAAGATATGAGATAGCCAAAGCAATGTTTGTTTGCAAACTATTAGTAAAGGAGTTTACTATGCATTAGACTGATAAGAGAGGGATCCAGAAGAACGCCTGTCA
The DNA here is from genome assembly GCA_011799875.1 of Thinopyrum elongatum. Lineage (NCBI taxonomy): Eukaryota > Viridiplantae > Streptophyta > Magnoliopsida > Poales > Poaceae > Thinopyrum > Thinopyrum elongatum. Next base: position 565,057,309 of record CM022303.1, read on the forward strand.
TATGATGAAAGGTGAATAAAACAACAACTTAAAGAGAAAGGAAGTGTCCGAAGGGTGTTAGTAAGACTTTCACGCCTAGGAAGTCCGGGGCTAACGCCACTCTTAAGTTCGGTGCTTTTTCTGAGAGTAGGAGAAATACTGAAAGTTAAACTGTTAGAAGTATAAAGGCAGAAAGAAAGGAGACTGGAATATCCAGCTCATGTATGAATGTCATACAAGTTTTTGATGTATAGAAGGCTGGTCAAAGATATAGTCCTTGGGAATTATGATTAAATTGTTAATCACTGATTCTTGGGTACTGTGAGTTAATCACAAAGATACCCGCTCGATTGCTTTCTGTTGCAACTCGATGTAAGAACTACTATGGCCTGAAAGACTAGCCAGAAATGAGTTTTAGGTATACACGGGGAACATAGTAAATGTTATTATACCTTCCATCGGTGTATTACCGTCTGTATTTATTTTTATAATTCGTTTGGAGTTTCACAAACTCTAGCCCATTGCATAAGGTATCTTGCAAGAAGGTTGTTTATAAGAGAACTTTTGATGTTCGATGTTATGAATAACATAAGGGCCATACTTTCATTATGAATGAGATGTATGTTATGAATATTGATAATAATTTACCTCTGGGTTTACTTTCATAATTCATTTTAGAGTTCCATACACTCTAGCCCATTGCACAATGTTTGTTGCAAAAGAGTTGTTCATAAAAACAACAACTGTTGTTCAGTATTATGAATAACATGAAGGGCCAAGCTTCCATCCTAGATGGGATGTATGTTATGAATATTGATGGTAATATGATACATCCATAACACTGACGCTAAATGTCGCAAGACTAAAAGAATACCACACAAGTGTGGCACTGCATTTGGTCACATTGGAGAAACCCGCATGGATAAATTCCATTATGATGGATTTTGAAGTCGTTTGATTTTGAATCATCTGACACTTGCAACTTTCCTCCGAAAAGAGAAGTGACTGAAATACCGTTCACAGGCCATAAGGAACGGACAACAAACTTATTGGTCATCATACATTTGATGTGTGTAGTCCGATAAAGGTTGTTGCAAGTAGTGGATTTATCTATCTTCAGAAATGACTCAAGTAGATATGTGGATATTTACTTGATGAGACGTAAGTCTGGATCTTTTGAAATCATTCGAAAGGTTTTCAAATATGAAGTAGAAGTTATTGTAACAAGAAAATTATGTTTCTACAATTCGATTGCAGAAAGAAATATTTGAGTTACAAGTTTAGCGAATGTCTGATGAGTTGTGAAAGGGGTTTCATAACTTGCACCTCCTGGAACACCACTGCAAGTGGAAAGTCCGTGAAGATGTAATCGAACCATTTATGACATGGTAAGATCAAAGATGACATAAATAAATTTGCCATTATCCCTTTTAAAAGGTGATGCTTTAGAGACTGCGGCTTTTACACTGAAAAGAGCTCCATCAGGTCTGTTGAAATGACACCATGGTATGGTACGCCCAACCATGTTATATCTTTTCTTAACATTTGGAATATGGGGCTTGTGTAAAAGGTTACAAACCTATTCCAAATCAGACAAGTGCTACTTTGTAGGTTATCCCAAGTCATTGGGTATTCCCCCACCACTATACCGAGGCAAAAGTTTTTGCCACAAAATGGTATGCTTTTAAAGAGAATTGTTCTTGCAAAAGGTGAGTGGGAGGACAGTGCAACTCGATGAGATAACCAGTATCTTCGTCATCAGGTCAAAGGAAAGGAACCTTGGAAGTGATTCCGGAGTTTCCTACTGCGACTGATACGGAAGTCTCTACAATAAAATGTATGGACTTCGGTCGAACTTGCAACTGAACCACGTAGGCAAGGCTCGTGCAAACCTCTCAGGTGCGCAGACGAGATATTGTTGTTAGACAACAGTATACCTACGATACACAAGGAAGCGTTGATGGGCCCTGACTCCGGAATTGGCTAAATGCCAATACAATCCGAGTTAGTTTCCATATAAGTGATTCAAGATTAAAACCTTGATACACCCTTCGGAAGACTTAGAGTCTAATGAATATTTATGGAACTTAAAACTGATACGGATAAAAATGTTTTATCCATAAAGCTCGACTTGTTGCAATAACAAGTTCAAGGAGTTGACTACGATGAGATTGTCTCACCGTAGCGATGCTTAAAGTCGGTTCGGGTTGAACTAGCAATTAAGACATATTTCAATCATGAGATATGAAACATGGATGACAAAAGGATTTCTATCTGATGGAAATAAAACCTAGGACTTGTATGTGATACAGTCCAAAGTAATTTGTCGATCCAGAGGATGCTAGTAAGTTTGCAAACTTCAGAGTTCCAGCAATGAACAGAAGAGAGCAAAATGGAGTTGGAATCTTCGTGTTTTGATGAAATGGTCAAAAGGGTTTGACTTCATCAATGGGTAATGAAGATGCTTGTGATTCAAGAAAGTAAGTGGGAGCATAATAAAATTTCTAAAAACCTTGTGTGCTTGACACATTGTTAATTGGACTTAAAATTCTTGACAAGAATTAGGACTTCATTTGAAAATAGTTTTTCAATGAAGTGCTTGGGCTAAATAGCCTTTATATTAGGCATGATGATCTATGGAGATAGATTTACCTAATAGGGCTGAGAAAAGATACATATTGACAAGATGCTAAAACCTTTTAGCATTAAAAACGTCAAGGAGTGATTCTTGCCGAAGTCACATGGAAAGAGTTTTTGCAAGACTCGGTGTCCCAAAACACTGATGAGCAAAATACATGATGGAGATTCCACACATTCTTGTGTTTGGATTAATCATGTATTCCATGGTATGTAAAAACAACCAGATATGTCCAATACTCCCAAAGTTGTTGCGAGTATAGATACCAAAGTGATCAAAAGTACTGATCATGGGACAACAGTGAAAAAGGGTCATTGAGTACTATAGTAGCACTGATGACATGTTTTCTCGCAAGCAGAGATCATGAAGAGTTCGTTGTAAAAGGTTACATCGATACAGTCTTCATCCATGCTCCAAGCGATTTTCGATTTAAGTTAAGGGTTTTGTGCAATACACAATATGGTGGCACGGTAGTTGGAAATTGTTCCAAACAAGTTACTGTGGCGAATTCTATAACAGAGGCGAAGTATGTTGCCGCTTTTAAAAGCGACAAAGAAGATGTTGAATCATATAGTTCATTCATGAACTTAGTATGGTTCCAAGATGGCTTTTGTCAATAGGACACTACTGCAGGTAGTTGCTCCATAACTCAGTCTGAGGAATCCAGGTTCGACCTGTGATTCACATACATACAAAGCCAAGTCCACACAAAATATGAATTTTGTGAAAGCGTGAAAACGTGAGGATATGCAAAGATACACACGGAGCTGAAGTCGTCAGATCCGTTAGACATCAGGCTATACCACAAGCGAAGCATATTTACACCGGTGTGCCACAGGTGTAAAGTGCATTAGCATTAACTAGATTATTGACTCTAGTGCAAGTGGGAGTCTGTAGGAGATATGCCCTAGAGGCAATAATAAATGTTATTATTTATCTCCGTGTTCATAATTAGGTTTATGTTCCATGCTATAACTGCTGTGGTTCCCGAGCCCGTATATCCATAAAGGCTCTGGGGAAAACCCATGTGCACGTGTGGAATAATAAACGGTAAAATGTATTCCTAGTCATGCCTCTAAGACTTGCTCAAGTGTTGCATGATGATTATGTTTTCCCAATCATAGGCATGTCTATGCCAGCAACTTTGAGGGCACAAATGTTAGAAGAACATTTGTGTTGAATCGACCCGATTGATGTTATGCTATGAGATACATTCGTCACAAGTTAATGGTTAATAGCACAGAGATGGTTAACGTTTGCATGATTCCTCAGACCATGAGAGTATCGAGTTTCTTCATGCTTGCTTCATGAACTTTGGGGTTTGTTAAACGTCATCCGTAAATGGGTGGCTATTACGGCGGCTTACGGGTTCATGGGAAAGTATGTCAAGTAACTTGATAGCTCAAGATTGGGATTTGCTCCTCCGGCGATGGAGAGATATCTCTGGGCCCTCTCGGTGTTACGGTATCCATCATCGTCTGGCCAGACACTTTGTGATTTGATCACGGGGATGCCGGAACACGGTAACGAGAAAAGAGAACAATACCGATAACGGGGTAACTGGCATAGTGGACAAGTTGTTGATCCACGGTGATGCCAACATGTCTAACCTTGGGTATTTGTAACATATCGTGAAGCAACAGGAATAGCACACGGCAACTGGAGGTTCACTCGAATATTCATTCGTGTGGGTATAGGGGTCAATATGGGTGTCCACGGCTCCGATGTTGATCATTGATCGGAAGGGGTTCCAGGTCATGTCTATACTTCACCGAACCTATAGGGTCACACGCTTAAGGGTCATCTATCTGCTGAATACTAGACAGGGAGTCTGAGAGAAAATCACCGAAAAAGTTTCGGACACCGAAAAGTTTCGGACAGCGGAAAAGTTCCGCAGAGAGAGGTCACCGGATGAGTTCCGGTGAAACTGAAAAGTTGTTTCAGGGGATACCATTAAGTCAAAATGGTTTCGGCACATGCCTGATAATTCTTGGAGGATGCCAGAATCATTCTGGAAACTTCTGGGAATTTTCTGGAAGAAAAACCGGAAATGTTCCGGGGCTGCCGGAACCGCTTCAGATGCTTTTCGCAGATGAAATCACTAAACTGGAATTGTTCCAGAATGCGTTGAAAATTATTTTAGTGGGTACTGGAAATGTTCTAAGCCCACATAAATATTTTCAGTTTGAACGGACGCTGAAAAATGTCGTCGTGAATAGTGAAAGTGCTTTTTGGGTGGCTTCTTGGAGAAGCCACCTTGAGGGTCCTTTGGTATTTTTCCCCTTGGCTTCTTGGAGAAGCCACCCTTGGGCTTGGCCTATAAATAGGGGTGGAGGGGGCTGCCTAAAGACTCACTCCTTCTCACATACAAGTGCCATGCAATGATCTGGCTTCTCTCTCCCTCCCACGAAAAGAGTTTCGTAGAGCCGAAAGGCTGTCTGGGTTCCGGTGGGAACTAGTTCTGGACGGCGAAGCCCTGCCGGATAGTTGACACCGTATGTGTGCAACTCTGTAGAGAGGTCGTAGTTTCGATCTTAGTGCACGAGGGGCTGTTCGTGAGTGCCTCCCGAAGGGCTGTCCAAGTGACGGTCCGAGTTCTGTGAGTCCTCCCGAAGGGCTGTCCGAGTGACCGTTCGAGTTTCGAAGGTCCTCCCGAAGGGCTGTCCGCGACACCGTCCGGGGGACTGTTCGACTGCCTCCCGGAGGGCTGTCCGAAGGGAAGACGAGGGTATACATCCTCGCGGTTGGGAGGTTGTAAATCCTAGCTGCGGGGATCTGCACCACCGATCGTCATCGACTCTACTTTCGCTGCGCTACGGGTCGGTAACGAAAATGATCAAACCTTGTATGCAGTCTCCATAGTGGTCCTGGGCTGGTGCGTAGGTCGGAAAATTTTTGTTTTCTGCTGCGTTACCCTACAAAGTGCATCTGGACGACGTACTTAAGGTGCTCTCCAGTGGGAGCGACAAGAAGTACGCCAGCCCCTGCACCTTGTAGGGAGAAGGCACCATCAAAATACATGATCCAATCTTGGGCCGCTTCCTTGCCGGGAATAACTGTCTCCAATACCTCTTCGTCAGGAGTTGGTGTCCACTCTGCAATGAATTCTGCTAGTGCTCTGCTCTGAATGGTTGACGTGCTTTCAAACTTCAAACCAAAGCTGGACAACTCCAAAGCCCATTCCACAATCCTGCCGGTGGCCTCAGGGTTTCGGAGTATGCATTGTAAGGGGAAACGGGTGACAACTATGATCTCGTGGGCTTGAAAGTAGTGGCGCAGTTTCCTTGAGGCCATGATGAGGCCAAAAATCAGCTTTTGCACGCCAGAGTACCTCGATCTAGCCCCCTGCAATAGGGAGCTGACGAAGTACACTGGGCACTGCACCACTTTCTTCTTTGCCGTGACCAGAGAACTGCTTCCGCTGCCCTGCCTTTCTTCGCTCTAGACTGACTCTGGCCTTGTCGAGATAGGTCCACTTTGTTCTCCAGAGGGAACAGTGGTTGTGGTTGCCGCGTCATCCACTTCCCTCTGTGCCACCAGTGCCGTGCTAACCACTTGATTGGTTGCCGCCAAGTATAGCAGCAACGGCTCTTGTGGTTTGGGAGCGACCAAGGTGGGCACAGAGGAAAGATAGGTCTTCAAATCTTGCAGCACGGCGTCTGCCTCCGGGGTCCACTCCATAGGTCCTGCCTTCTTCAAGATCTTGAAGAACGGCAAGACGCGTTCGACAGACTTGGAAATGAACCTGCTCAGTGCAGCCACACGTCCTGTCAAACGCCTCACATCCTTGACTTTCTTGGGTGCTTGAATCTGCTCGATAGCCTTGATCTTGTCGGGGTTGGCCTCTATCCCTCGATGAGACACAAAGAAACCAAGTAGCTTACCGGAGGGGACGCCAAACACACACTTCTCCGGGTTCAGCTTCAAGTTGATTTTACGCAGATTGGCAAAGGTTTCTTCCAAATCCTGGATGAGGGTTGATCTGTCCTTGGTCTTGACCACAATATCATCCATGTAAGCTTCAATGTTTCTGTGTAGCTGGGACTCAAAGCCAATCTGTACTGCTCTTGCAAAGGTGGATCCGGCGCTCTTTAGCCCGAAGGGCATCCGTACAAAGCAGTACATGCCACACGGGGTTATGAACGCGGTTTTCTCCTCGTCTTCCTTGGACATGAAGATCTGGTGGTATCTGGAGTAGGCATCCAGAAAGGAAAGCAGGTCACACCCGGAAGTGGAATCCACAATCTGGTCGATGCGCGACAAGGGGAACGGGTCCTTCGTGCATGCCTTGTTCAGATCCGTAAAATCTATGCAAAGTGTCCATTTCCCATTCGCCTTGCGCACCACCACTGGATTTGCCAACCATGTGGGGTGTAACACTCCCCTGACCAAACCAGCTGCTTCAAGCTTCTTGATCTCCTCGGCAATAAACTGTTGCCGCTCCAAAGCTTGCTTTCGGACCTTCTGCTTGACGGGCCGGGCATGTGGGCAGACAACAAGGTGGTGCTCGATTACCTCCCTGGGAACACCGGGGATGTCAGATGGTTGCCAGGCAAACACATCGACATTCGCCCGCAGGAAGGCAACGAGCGCGCTTTCCTATTTGTCATCGAGGGTGGCACTGATAGTGAAGGTACCATCAGTGCCAGCCAGCCCTGCCGGGACCTTCTTCACAGCAGGCGCAACAGCTTTGGATCTCTTGCTATTGGAACTCTCTGGCAAGTCATCGACAGGCTTAGCGCACTCCGAAGAGGCACGCTTCTCGGATTCCTTGCTGGCATCCTTGCTAGCTCTCTTCATTTTCTTACTCCCTTTGGCAGGAACACAGGCTTCCACGGCCTCTGCCGTGACTGCTTCCCGATACTTCTTGTCCACGCATATGACTGCGTCTTTCTGATCTGACGGAATGGAAATGACCCCTATAGGCCCTGGAATCTTCAAAGTGTTGTAGGCATAGTGGGATGCCGCCATGAACTTGGCCAGAGCTGGACGACTAAGGATTCCGTTGTACGGCAAGGGGAGGTCAACCACGTCAAACACAATCTTCTCAGTCCAGTAGTTTAACTCCCCCCCCCGAACGTCACCGGCAGCGTGATCTTTCCTTTAGGATGACTCCTACCGGGGTTGATTCCTTGGAACGTGCTAGTAACCTTGAGCTCCTCATCTGCTATCTGAAGTTTGCTGAGGACCTTTTGAGATACCAGATTCAACCCGGCCCCGCCGTCAACCAACATCTTTGTGACTTTAAGGTTGTGTATTGTTGGCGAGACCAACAACGGCAAGCACCCTATCGCAGTAGCGCGGTCAGGGTAATCCTCTTCGTCAAAGATGATGGGCGTGCGGGACCACTTGAGCGGCATCCGGGAATCTGCCGCTGGCTCCATGGCATTGACCTCAAGCGCCCACTGTTTAAGTTGGCGGTGAGAGGAGTGCAGAGATGCACCCCCATCAACGCACAAGGCGTCAGTGGCTTTCTGGAACTCCTGCTCGCTGGTTTCCTCTTCATCTCCCTCATCGGTCTCATCACTGCAACCCTTCTTCTCACGGCCTCTGGCGGGTTTCCCTTGATTCTAAGGAGCCTTGCCGGGGCGGCTTACTCTGCCGCCACGGCCCTTCCCCCCAGCACCATCCTGATTTTTCTCCTTATCACGCTTCTCGTACTCAGTCCTCTGCTTCTTGACGAGCTGCTCAACCTGATGGCACTCCTGAAGGTCATGGCCCTTGGTCCTATGGATCTTGCAATACGGCCCCTCGCCTTTCCCGGCCTTCTCGGTAGCCGTAGCCGCCCGGTAGTCAGTGCACGCGGCAACCTCCGTGCCGGGTGCTTCGGCCTTGGCCTTCTTGCCAGTACTAGGTGTGCTTGATCCTTCAACTACCATCACAACTTTCTCCTTGCGCTTCTTATTGCATTTCTTGTTCTTCTTCTGGCTGGTGGCGTCATCGTCATCGTCTGAATCAATGTCGATGCCGTTCTCTTCGCTGGGAAGTCGCCTTCCCTCCTCTATGCGAGCACACTTATCCACCAGTGTGTATAACTCATTCACAGTCCTGGGCAGCCGCACGTTCATTTTGGAACGTATCCGGCGGTTGCGCACGTTGGACTGGAATGCAGCTATCATAGCTGTCAGGTGGATGTCTAGGGTGTTCCTGTGCACTCGGCCGAACCTTTGCATGTACTTCCACAGGGTCTCCCCTTCCTTCTGCGGGAGGAGTTGCAGATCGCTGGGCCGCCCTGGTTCTTGATGGCCACCCATGAAGGCGCCAACAAATTCATGGCACAGGTCAGCCCAAGTTGAAATGGAGTTCTCCGGCAGGTGCATCAGCCAAGACCTCATGTTTGGCTTGAGTGCCAAAGGGAAGTAGTTGGCGAACACCTTCTCGTCTCTTCCCCCGGTAGCCTGAACAGCGATGGTGTAGATGCTTAGGAACTCTGCCGGGTTCAATCTTCCATTGTATTTCTTTGGTATCTCCGGCTTGAATGTGCGGGAAGATGGCCAACTGACTTGCCGTAGCCCGCGAGTGAAGGCGGGGCACCCAACCTCGAAAGGTAGGCACCCACCCTCACCGAGGGCAGGCTCGTCGACGTCGGGGCCGTTGCGCCTATCAGACTGGTAGCGGGTGTCGCGGCGTCGCTCGATGGTGACGTGCGCGCCTTCCCCTCGCCTGTCTTCCTGGGCTTGCCGTTGATCCCGACGCGCTCGAGGGCCGGACGAAGCCATCGAGACGTCGTCGGGTTCTTGATCGCGTGGCTCTGGTTGTGGCCCTTGTGCAGGCTGCCGCGGAGGGGACTGCACCGTGGGGGTGGCCCCCTCGGCATGGCCAGCCGCGCGGGCCGTTGTCATTGCCTGGGGAGGCCGTGGCGAGCCAGCTCGCTGTGATCCTCCCGCTTCGGCGAAACCAATCAAGCTTTGAATGGTGGCCCTCCACTCATCCATCTGATTGGCTGCCGACGGGAATCTCAACAGCAGCTGGGCCCGCACCATAGCCTCCGAAGCGGTGCTTGGCATGGATGATGATGTAGATCGTTGCATCGCCTGGCTCCTTACGGTGCCAGTAGTAGCTGCGTCGTGTTCTCGCCGTCGTGAGCCCATGGCCACGGTGACGTGGTAACGAGGTGGAGGCGCTTGAGGGCCAGCGGCTCCATTTGGTGCATCGACTGGGTCGGTTCGCTCCGGGAGTGGCGCACGCCCTGCGGCCGCGCCCGTAGCGGGAGCGACCGAAGGGTTGCGATTCGCCCCAGAGCGATAGCCGCCGCTGCGGCTGTGCCCTTCGGCCGGGCGGAGAGGTGCAGAAAGAATGATTTCTCCACCCGTACCTTGTGGAGCATGGCCGTCGGGGTGCTGTTGGTGCTGTACTTCCTCGGTGCCTTCTGCTCTTATTTTCACCGCAGGGGAGGTGGTGACAACGCCGCCTGCGCCGGCCATGTCCCCCGCAGCGTCCATGTCTCCGTGTGTCCTCTTAGCCTCCGCGGCGTCGGCGGCCGCGTGCAGCGGGGCCTTCGAAGTGGACGGGTGGGCTACAGCACCGGGCTTCTTCTTGGGCGCCATGAACGATGGAGCCGTCGATGAAGATGACGCGCTGTGTACGCTTCTCGGGTTCGTGCAAGCGCTGCCCACTACCTGGCGCGCCAAAGATGTCGTGGGAAACCACGGCCACCTATGGGGCCATCGGCCCCTTTTGGTTCGGCAGGGGAGCTGAGCACATTGCACAAAGAGCGGAGGACCATAGCACAGCACGGCAGAGATCACACGGGCAGTTTTACCCAGGTTCGGGCCACCGCGAGGCGTAAAACTCTACTCCTGCTTTGGTGGATTGATGGTGGATTGAGGTGGAAACGTAGCGCTCTTGCCCAGCAGGGTTGCCTCGGGGCGAGAGCAGCTACGCGCGTACGAGTGTACAAAGTTCCGAACCCTTTCTATGGTTGCCATGGCCCTCCTTTTATAGATCAAGGGGTTACCACAGTGGCAAATCAGTCATTGTGTACTGATTAGATAGCAAACAGTGCTATCATACCTAACTCTCCACGCAGAGCAGAGTGCATTAAATGCGCCGCTTAGTGTCACATCGTAGCCTGCCCGGCAAGCCTTGCCGGGCTGCTCGGCCACATTTCGCCTGTCTGCTTGACACGTCTCTGGACGGGTGTCATTTGGAGGTGGTTTCCTCTGGAAATGGCTGCCATGTGTCGAATAATAGCCACTTAGTCACTTGGGGGCTTGACACCGCACCGATCGATGACTTGCGTCGCTGTGAGGTGGAGTGGAGAAGCCTTGGCGGAGTAGTTTGCTTTCGTAGTGCCCGGCAGGCCTGCCGGGACGGTCTTGAGGCTTGTCTTCGGGGCCACCTCGTCCTCGCCAGGCTCGCCTGCCCGGCAAGGGAGGTTTTTCCTTAGCAGTGCCTTGATCTTCTTGCTTCGCCCTTTGATTCCCCAAAGAGCCATCTCTCCTGGCTTGGTCTGGACTTGGATGTTGCAACTTTGCTCTTCTAGGCCTGTGCACGGTCTGGGCAACAGACCTAGGGTTTGTTGCACCGACATGGAGCATATGAGATGTTCCAAGAGTTTAAGTTAATATTTCAAGCAAATGCCCGGGTTGAGAGATATGAAGTCTCCAACAAGTTCTATAGCTGCAAGATGGAGGAGAACAGTTCTGTCAGTGAACACATACTCAAAATGTCTGGGTATCATAACCACTAGACTCAGCTGGGAGTTGATCTTCCAGTTGATAGTGTTATTGACAGAGTTCTTCAACCAATGCCACCAAGCTACAAAGGCTTTGTGATGAACCATAATATGCAAGGGATGAATAAAACGATTCCTGAGCTCTTCGCAATGCTTAAGGCCGCGGAGGTAGAAATCAAGAAGGAGCATCAAGTGTTGATGGTTAACAAGACCACTAGTTTCAAGAAAAAGGGCAAGGGAAAGAAGACCACTAGAGATGTTCACCATTGATGACTACTCCATCTCACGTGATGATCGGACATGGTTTAGTTGATTTGGATCATGTATCATTTAGATGACTTGAGGGATGTCTATCTAAGTGGGAGTTCTTAAGTAATTTGATTAATTGAACTTAATTTATCATGAACTTAGTCCTGATAGTATTTGCATATGTATGTTGTAGATCAATGGCCCGTGCTACCGTTCCCTTGAATTTTAATGCGTTTCTAGAGAAAGCTAAGTTGAAAGATGATGGTAGCAACTACACGGACTGGGTCCGTAACTTGAGGATTATCCTCATTGCTACACAGAAGAATTATGTCCTTGATGGACCGCTAGGTGAAAGGCATGCTGCAGGAGCAGATGTTGATGTTTTGAATGTCTGGCAAGCTCGATCTGATGACTACTCAATAGTTCAGTGTGCCATGCTTTATAACTTAGAATCGGGACTTCAAAGACGTTTTGAACGTCATGGAGCATATGAGATGTTCCAAGAGTTGAAGTTAATATTTCAAGCAAATGCCCGAGTTGAGAGATATGAAGTCTCCAACAAGTTCTATAGCTGCAAGATGGAGGAGAACAGTTCTGTCAGTGAACACATACTCAAAATATCTGGGTATCATAATCACTTGACTCAGCTGGGAGTTAATCTTCCAGATGATAGTGTTATTGACAGAGTTCTTCAATCACTGCCACCAAGCTACAAAGGCTTCATGATGAACTATAATATGCAAGGGATGGAGAAGACAATTCTCGAGCTCTTCGCAATGCTCAAAGCTGCTGAGGTAGAAATCAAAAAGGAGCATCAAGTGTTGAAGGTTAACAAGACCACTAGTTTCAAGAAAAAGGGCAAGGGAAAGAAGGGGAACTTCATGAAGAATGGCAAGCAAGTTGCCACTCCCGGGAAGAAGCCCAATGCTGGACCCAAGCCTGAAACTGAGTGCTTCTACGGCAAAGGGAATGGTCACTAGAAGCAGAACTGCCCCAAATACTTGGCGGATAAGAAGGATGGCAAAGTGAACAAAGGTATATTTGATATACATGTTATTGATGTGTACCTTACTAATGCTCGTAGTAGCGCCTGGGTATTTGATACTGGTTCGGTTGCTCATATTTGTATCTCAAAATAGGAGCTGCGGAATAAATGAAGATTGGCTAAGGACGAGGTGACGATGCGCGTCGGGAATGGTTCCAAGGTCGATGTGATCGCCGTCGGCACGCTACCTCCATATCTACCTTCGGGATTAGTTTTAGACCTCAATAATTGTTATTTGGTGCCCGCGTTGAGCATGAACATTATATCTGGATCTTGTTTATTGCGAGACGGTTATTCATTTAAATCAGAGAATAATGGTTGTTCTATTTATATGAGTATTATCTTTTATGGTCATGTACCCTTGATGAATGGTCTATTCTTGTTGAATCTTGATCGTAGCAATGTTGGGGATATCGCTTATCAGGAACTTATCGATCGACCCATGATAAGGGGTAAATCGGCTAGTTTATCGGCATATCGGCCGATTTATCGCCATATCGGCTGATTTATTGGCCGATTTATCTTATCGGTTAGACAACGATAAGCGATAAATCGGCCGATTTATCAGAATACCGGAAGATATCTTGAACAGTGGATCGTAGTGATACACATATTCATAATATTGATGCCAAAAGATGCAAAGTTGATAATGATAGTGCAACCTACTTGTGGCACTGCCGTTTAGGTCATATTGGTGTAAAGCGCATGAAGAAACTCCATGCAGATGGACTTTTGGAATCACTTGATTATGAATCATTTGATGCTTGCAAACCATGCCTCATGGGAAAGATGACTAAATCTCTGCTCTCCGGAACAATGGAGCGAGCTAATGACTTATTGGAAATAATACATACCGATGTATGTGGTCCGATGAGTGTTGAAGCACACGGCGGGTATCGTTATTTTCTGACCTTCACAGATGATTTGAGTAGGTATGGTTATGTCTACTTGATGAAACACATGTCTGAAACATTTGAAAAGTTCAAAGAATTACAGAGTGAAGTGGAGAATCATCGTAACAAGAAAATAAAGTTTCTACAATCTGATCGCGGAGGCGAATATTTGAGTTACGAGTTTGGCCTTCATTTAAAACAATGTGGAATTGTTTCACAACTCACGCCACCTGGAACACCACAGCGTAATGGTGTGTCCGAACGTCGTAACTGTACTTTATTAGATATGGTGCGATCTATGATGTCTCTTACCAATTTACCACTATCATTTTGGGGTTATGCATTAGAGACAACCGCATTCATGTTAAATAGGGCACCGTCTAAATCCATTGAGACGACATGGTATGAACTATGGTTTGGCAAGAAACCTAAGCTGTCGTTTCTTAAAGTTTGGGGTTGCGACACTTATGTCAAAAGGCTTCAACCTGATAAGCTCGAACCCAAATTGGAGAAGTGCGTCTTCATAGGATACCCTAAGGAAACTATTGGGTATGCCTTCTACCACAGATCCGAAGGCAAGATCTTTGTTGCTAAGAATGGATCCTTTCTAGAGAAGGAGTTTCACTCGAAAGAAGTGAGTGGGAGGAAAGTAGAACTTGATGAGGTAATTGTACCTTCTCTCGAATTGGAAAGTAGCACATCACAGAAAACCATTCCCGTGATGCCTACACCAACTAGAGAGGAAGCAAATGATAATGATCATGAAACTTCAGATCAAGTTCGTACTGAACCTCGTAGGTCAACCAAAGCACGATCCGCACCAAAGTGGTACGGTAATCCTATTCTGGAAGTTATGTTATTAGACCATGGCAAACCTACGAACTATGAAGAAGCTATGATGAGCCCAGATTCCGATAAATGGCTTGGGGCCATGAAATCTGAGATAGAATCCATGTATGAGAACAAAGTGTGGACTTTGGTGGACTTGCCCGATGATCGGCAAGCCATAGAAAATAAATGGATCTTCAAGAAGAAGACTGACACTGATGGTAATGTTACTATCTACAGAGCTTGACTTGTCGCGAAAGGTTTTTGACAAGTTCAAGGAGTTGACTACGATGAGACTTTCTAACCCGTAGCGATTCTTAAGTCTGTCTGAATCATGTTAGCAATTGACGCATTTTATGATTATGAAATCTGGCAAATGGACATCAAAACTGCATTCCTTAATGGATTTCTTAAAGAAGAGTTGTATATGATGCAACCAGAAGGTTTTGTAGATCCTAAAGGTGCTAACAAAGTGTGCAAGCTCCAGCGATCCATCTATGGACTGGTGCAAGCATCTCGGAGTTGGAATATACGCTTTGATGAGGTGATCAAAGCATATGGTTTTATACAGACTTACAGTGAAGCCTGTATTTACAAGAAAGTGAGTGGGAGCTCTATAGCATTTATGATATTATATGTGGATGACATATTGTTGATTGGAAATGATATAAAATTTCTGGATAGCATAAAAGGATACTTGAATAAGAATTTTTCAATGAAATACCTCGGTGAAGCTGCTTATATATTGGGCATCAAGATCTATAGAGATAGATCAAGACGCTTAATAGAACTTTCACAAAGCACATACCTTGATAAAGTTTTGAAGAAGTTCAAAATGGATCAGTCAAAGAAAGGGTTCTTGCCTATGTTACAAGGTGTGAAATTGAGTCAGAATCAAAGCCCGACCACTGCAGAAGATAGAGAGAAAATGAAAGCCATTCCCTATGCCTCAGCCATAGGTTCTAACTTGTATGCTATGCTGTGTACCAGACCTGATGTGTGCCTTGCCATAAGTTTGGCAGGGAGGTACCAAAGTAATCCAGGAGTGGATCACTGGACAACGGTCAAGAACATCCTGAAGTACCTGAAAAGGACAAAGGATATGTTTCTCATTTATGGAGGTGACGAAGAGCTCGTCGTAAATGGTTACGTCGATGCTAGCTTCGCCACTAATCCGAATGACTCTAAGTCACAAACCGGATACTTATTTATATTGCATGGTGGAGCTGTCAGTTGGTGCAGTTCCAAGCAGAGCATCATGGCGGGATCTACGTGTGAAGCGAAGTACATAGCTGCTTCGGAAGCAGCACATGAAGGAGTCTAGATGAAGGAGTTCATATGCGATCTGGGTGAAATACCCAGTGCATCGGGTCCAATGAAAATCTTTCATGACAACACTGGAGTAATTGCCTTGGCGAAGGAATCCAGGTTTCACAAGAGAACCAAACACGTCAAGAGATGCTTCAACTCCATTCGTGAAAAGGTCAAGGATGGAGACATAGAGATTTGCAAAATACATAAGGATCTGAATGTGGCAGACCCGTTGACTAAGCCTCTTCCGCGAGCAAAACATGATCAGCACCAAGACTCCATGGGTGTTAGATTCATTACAATGTAATCTAGATTATTGACTCTAGTGCAAGTGCTAGACTGAAGGAAATATGCCCAGTGCCAGTTGCTGTTTTTTGCTTGTTTTTTACTTCGCAGGAAATCAATACCAAACGGAGTCCAAACGCAGCAAAACTTCTTGGTGATTTTTTCTGGACCAGAAGACACAAGTTGGGCCAAGAAAGTACCTGAGGGGGGCTCCGACGGGAGCACAAACCACTAGGGCACGCCCGGGGGCCCAGCCGCGCCCAGGTGGGTTGTGCCCACCTCGGCCGCCTCCCGCACCGCCTCTTTGCTCTATAAATACCCCAATATTCCAGAAACCCTAGGGGAGTCGACGAAAATCAATTCCAGCAGCCGCAAGTTCCAGAAACCACAGATCCAATCTAGACACCATCTCTGAGGGGTTCATCATCCTCATTGGTGCCTCTCCGATGATGCGTGAGTAGTTCATTGTAGACCTACGGGTCCGTAGGTAGTAGCTAGATGGCTTCCTCTCTCTCTTTTGATGCTCAATACAATGGTCTCTTGGAGATCTATTTGATGTAACTCTTTTTGTGGTGTGTTTGTTGGGATCCGATGAACTTTGAGCGTATGATCAGATCTATGTTTTTATCCATGAAAGTTATTTGAGTCTTTTGATCTCTTATATGCATGATTACTTATAGCCTCGTATTTCTTCTTCGAATCTTTGGTTTAGTTAGGCCAACTAGATCGATTTTTCTTGTGATGGGAAGAGGTGCTTTGTGATGGGTCCGATCTTACGGTGCTTGATCCCAGTGATAGAAGGGGAACCGACACGTATGTATCGTTGCTATTAAGGATAACAAGATGGGGTCTATTTCGACATAAATAGATCTTGACTACATCATGTCATCGTCCTTATTGCATTACTCCGTTTCTCCATGAACTTAATACACTAGATGCATGCTGGATAGCGGTTGATGTGTGGAGTAATAGTAGTAGATGTAGGCAGGAGTCGGTCTACTAATCTTGGACGTGATGCCTATATAATGATCATTGCCTGGATACCGTCATAATTATTTGAAGTTCTATCAATTGCCCAACAGTAATTTGTTTACCCACTGTATGCTATTTTTCTCGAGAGAAGCCACTAGTGAAATCGACGTCCCCCGGGTCTATTTTGCTCATCATATATTTTCAGATCTATTTTGCTATTTACCTTTTTATTTATTTGCCACTTTTATTTTCAGATCTATATTATCAAAAACTCAAAAAATACCTCGCTGAATTTTATTTGCTTTTATTTACATCTATCAGTCTATTACAAGTTTCTCAAGTCCGTTTGCCAATTTCTGGCGCCGTTACCCGAAAGGGATTGACAACCCCTTTAACACGTCGGGTTGCAAGTATTTGTTCTTTGTGTGCAGGTGATGTTTACATAGTGTTGCTTGGTTCTCCTACTGGTTCGATAACCTTGGTCTCATCACTGAGGGAAATACCTACCGTTGTTGTGCTGCATCATCCCTTCCTCTTTGGGGAAGTACCGACGTAGTTCAAGCAATCATCAAAAGGAATTTCTGGCATCGTTGTCGGGGAAGATCAAGTCAAGCTATTCTCCCGTCAACGTGCGAATTTCTGGCGCCGTTGCCGGGGTGGCATCATCAACATCTACCAGGTTCCTAATCACAAATCCCATCTCCTTGCAATTTACATTATTTGCCATTTGCCTCTCGTTTTCCTCTCCCCCACTTCACAAAAATTTGCCGTTTTATTCACCCTCTTTTTCGTTCGCCGTTTTCTCGTCAGATCTGTTTTTGAGTGCAATCTTGTTGCGTAGTCACGACGACTCAAGAGAACACCAAGTTGTGTGTTTTCTCCAATACCAACAATAATGATTTTATTAGCACTCCGATTGCTCCTCCCGCCACTAGTGCGGAGTCTTGTGATATTAATGCCGCTTTGTTGAATCTTGTTATGAAAGATCAATCTTCCGGTACTCCTAGTGAGGATGCCGTGTCCCATCTTCACACATTCGTGGAATTATGCGATATGCAAAAAAAAAGTTGTGGACAATGATATTGTGAAGTTGAAATTATTCCCATTTTCTTTGCGAGATCGTGCAAAAATTTGGTTTTCTTCTTTGCCTCGCAATAGTATCAATTCTTGGGATAAGTGCAAAGATGCTTTTATTACTAATTATTTTCCGCCCGCGAAAATTATTTCCCTTAGGACGCAAATCATGAATTTTAAGCAACTTGAGCATGAACATGTTGCGCAATCTTGGGAAAGGATGAAATAGATGCTAAGAAATTGTCCTACTCATGGTTTAAATCTATGGATGATCATACAATTTTTTTATGCGGGATTGAATTTTGTTTCTAGAAATCTTTTAGATTCCACCGCGGGTGGTACTTTTATGGAAATTACTTTGGGTGAAGCTACTAAATTTCTAGACAATATTATGGCAAATTATTCAAAATAGCATACCGAAGAGCTCCTACTAGTAAAAAGGTTAATTCGGTTGAAGAAATTTCTTCTTTGAGTGAAAAAGTTGATGCTCTTATGAAATTGGTTGCTAATAAAAGTGCTCCTATTTATTTTAATGATGTGCCTTTGTCTACCTTGATTGAGCAAAATAGTGATGCTGTAGATGTGAATTTTATCTCTCGAAACAATTTCAATAACAATGCTTATAGAGGTAATTTTAGTCCTAGGCTTTTTCCTAGTAATTCCTAAAATATTTATGGTAATCCTTCTTATTATAATAATAGGAACACCTCTGATTTTGAGAATAATATTAAAGAATTTATCAATGCTTAAAAGAATTTTAATGCTACGATGGAAGAAAAATTGAGTAAGATTGATGATTTATCTAGAAGCGTTGATAGAATTTCTCATGATGTAGAAAATCTCAAGATGAAAATTTTTGTGCCTAAGGTTGAAGAATCAATTAAAGCTTTATATGTTTCGATGGATGAAAGTAAGAAAAGAACCGCTATGCTTAGAGATAGAAGAGAATTTTTAGAAAAAGCGTTTTCCAGTGATTGCTTTCATAAAAATGATGAAGATCTTAAAGTGACTGGTGTTTATTCTATTGATTCCTTGTTTAGTAAAATTAAAATTTATGAAAAAGGGACTAAAGAAGAGTCAACTTTAGCTAGAAGGCGTCCCGATAATTTGACGGGTGAAAATCTTGTTGAGAAAATTGATAAAAGTGGGTTTGAAGAGGTCAAAACTTTAACTAGTGATGTGCCCACTCTTTTGGATTACAAAGACTTTAGTTATGATAATTGCTCTTTGATTGATTGTATTTCTTTGTTGCAATCCATGATAAATTCACCCCATGCCTATGAACAAAATAAAGCTTTTAGTAAACATATTGTTGATGCTATGATGAAAGCTTTGGAAGAAAAGTTGGAATTAGAGATTTCAATTCCT
Organism: Thinopyrum elongatum; assembly: GCA_011799875.1. Classification (NCBI taxonomy): domain Eukaryota; kingdom Viridiplantae; phylum Streptophyta; class Magnoliopsida; order Poales; family Poaceae; genus Thinopyrum; species Thinopyrum elongatum. The sequence continues at coordinate 565,076,628 of CM022303.1, forward strand.
AGAAAATTACATGATGAATGGGAACCTACTATCAAAGTCAAGATTAAAAATTATGAGTGTTTTGCTTTGTGTGATTTGGGTGCTAGTGTTTCTACAATTCCGAAATCTTTATGTGATGTGCTTGGTCTTACCGATATTGAAGAATGTTCTTTAAATTTGCACTTGGCGGATTCTACTATTAAAAAGCCTATGGGAAGAATTAATGATGTTCTTATTCTTGCAAATAGGAATTATGTGCCCATAGATTTTATTGTTCTTGATATTGATTGCAATCCGTCTTGTCCAATTATTCTTGATAGACCGTTTTTGCGCACTATAGGTGCCGTGATTGATATGAAAAAAGGGAACATCAAGTTCAAATTTCCTTTGAGAAAGGGTATGGAACACTTCCCTAGAACAAGAATTAAGCCACCATATGAATCAATCATGAGGGCATCTTATGGATCTACAAACAAAGATGACAATACTTAGATCTTTGCATTATGCCTAGCTAAGGGCGTAAAACGATAGCGCTTGTTGGGAGGCAACCCAATGAATAAAATTTATTTTAGTCTTTTTATTTCTGTTCTTGAGTGTTTGCACAATTATGCTACTGTTATGATTGTGTTATTTATGTTTTAATTAGTGTTTGTGCCAAGCAAAGCCTTTGGGATAGCTTTGGTGATAGTTGATTTGATCTTGTTGGAAAACAGAAACCTTTGCATCCAGTAAAATATTTTTATAAATTCACAGAAGAGACCAAAAATTCTGAATTTTTTACACAAGATTAATCTACAAATTTCCTCTGTTTCCCTTATTTTTTCATAATTTTTAGAGTTACAAAAGTACAAGAACAATTCGTATCTTTGCAGACTGTTCAGTTTTTGACAGATTCTGTTTTCTTTGCATTGTGTGCTTATTTTGATGAATCTATGGTTTGTATTGGAGGTTATAAGGCATGGTAAAGTTAGAATACAGTAGATATAATGCAAGAACAAAATTTGAATGGGTTTTCTACAGTACTTAAACTACAGATTAGTTTTCTTATACTAACGGATCTCATGAAGGTTTTGTTGAGTTTTGTGTGATTGAAGTTTTCAAGTTTTGGGTGAGATTACGATGGATGAAGGAATAAGGAGTAAGAAGAGCCTAAGCTTGGGGATGCCCCATGGCACCCCAAGCCATTATCCAAAGAGAAACAAGCAACTAAGCTTGGGGATGCCCGAGTGGCATCCCCTCTTTCTTCTAACAACCATCAGTATTTTACTTGGAGCTATATTTTTATTCGTTACATATCATGAGTTTTGCTTGGAGCGTCTTGTATGATATGACTCTTGTTTTGCTTTTTATTTTTAGTCATGAATCCTTGCTGGACACACCTATTTGAGAGAGTCAAAATTATGCTATGACTTGTTAGAATTGCTCTCTATGCTTCACTTAAATCTTTATGAGCTATGGAATTGCTCTAGTGCTTCACTTATATCTTTTTGAGCATGGTGTGCTTTATTATTTTTGAAGAAATGCTCTCATGCTTCACTTAGATTTATTTGAGAGTTAGTAATTTTTTTAGAAATTCTCTCTTGCTTCACTTAAATTATTTTGAGAGAAGAAAATTTTATGCTCATGTTCTTCACTTAGATTTGTTTGAGCTATCAAAAGCAACAAATGAAATTAGTCCCAAAGTGATAGATATTCAAGAGGGATATAATAAAAACTTTCATGAAGATCATTGGACAAAATAAACTTGATTCCTTGTAATAGTTTTGCGATATGTTGATATAATATGTGAGTCATGTTGATGAGTAATTATGCTTGAGTAAGAATATTGGTGTTAAGGTTTGTGATTCCCTATGCAAGCACGAAAGTCAATAGTTATGCAATGAAATTACATCCTACTTGTGGTGCATTATTCGGTGTTAGTTATGCTTAATGCTCGCTTATGAGATTTTTCGTTTCTTGGTTGGATGCTTCTCAAATCTTTTGCTAGCCTTCATTTGCACTAAGTATGATCACTACTTGTGCATCCAAAATCCTTAAACCAGTTTTGCCATATGAGTCCACTATACCTACCTATATGCGGTATTTCCGTGCCGTTCTAAGCAAATTTGTATGTGCCATCTCTAATTTCAAAATAAATTTCTCTTTTGGGTGCTCGTACCGCTCATGAAACGGTAGGGGGTGGCTGATATATTTCCATGCTAGATGTGTTATTCTCAAGATGAGTGTTTATTCACTTGTCATTGCACGAGAGTACGGCAAAGGTATTAGCGATGCCCAGTCCTGAAATAAAAAAATGAATTTACTTTATGTTGTCATATAATAAGTTCCTTGGAAAGTGTTGGTATGGAGGGCACCCGTGGATACGGCTAGCCATGGAAAGTGAAAGTATGGTTGAAAAAGGAATAAACTTTATTTTCTGTTTGGGAACCGCCTATGATATATCTAGCATAGAAAGTATTGGGAACTACTCGATCGTTTTCGTTGACAGGAAAAGCATGCCACCCAAAATGTGTTATCTCTATTTTTTTCGCTTTGAGCTCTGGCACCTCTACAAATCCCTATTTCCCTCTGTGAAGTGCCTTTCTTTTACTTTATGCAATTTTTATTTTATTTTGAGTCTCCATCTTCTCTTATAAAGCACCAACTAAGGGGCACTATGATCGTACTTGAGCATTGGGTGTAGCTAATATGCGAGTGTGTTTCATGAATGGATCAATGATTGAGCATAATGGGCTAGGGATAACTTGCTTTAGTGTTGATATTTTGAAAGACATGGTTGCTTGTAGATATGCTTGAGTATTGAAATCTTCATGTCAAAACTAGACTATTGCTTTGAATCATATAAAAGTCCAAATGTCCATGCTACAAAGAAAAGAATATGTGATGAACATGTTAGGCAGCATTCCACATCAAAAATTCTGTTTTTATCATTTACCTACTTGAGGACGAGCAGTAATTAAGCTTGGGGATGCTGATATGTCTCCAATGTATCTATAATTTTTTATTGTTCCATGCTGTTACATTATCATTCTTGGATGTTTTCCAATCATTTTATAGCAACTTTATATCATTTTTTGGGACTAACATATTGACATAGTGCCCAGTGCCAGTTGCTATTTTTTGCTTGTTTTTTACTTCGCAGGAAATCAATACCAAACGGAGTCCAAACGCAGCGAAACTTTTTGGTGATTTTTTTTGGACCAGAAGACACAAGTTGGGCCAAGAAAGTACCTGAGGGGGGCTCCGAGGGGAGCACAACCCACCAGGGCGCGCCTAGGGGCCCAGGCGCGCCCAGGTGAGTTGTGCCGACCTCGTCCGCCTCCCGCACTGCCTCTTTGCTCTATAAATTCCCCAATATTCTAGAAACCCTAGGGGAGTCGACAAAAATCAATTCCAGCCGCCGCAAGTTCCAGAAACCACAGATCCAATCTAGACACCATCACGGAGGGGTTCATCATCCTCATTGGTGCCTCTCCGATGATTCGTGAGTAGTTCATTGTAGACCTATGGGTCCGTAGGTAGTAGCTAGATGGCTTCCTCTCTCTCTTTTGATTCTCAATACAATGGTCTCTTGGAGATCTATTTGATGTAACTCTTTTTGCGGTGTGTTTGTTGGGATCCAATGAACTTTGAGTTTATGGTCAGATCTATGTTTTTATCCATGAAAGTTATTTGAGTCTTTTGATCTCTTATATGCATGATTACTTATAGCCTCGTATTTATTCTTTGAATCTTTGGTTTAGTTAGGCCAACTAGATCGATTTTTCTTTAAATAGGAAGAGGTGCTTTGTGATGGGTTCGATCTTACGGTGCTTGATCCCAGTGACAGAAGGGGAACCGACACGTATGTATCGTTGCTATTAAGGATAACAAGATGGGGTCTATTTCTACATAAATAGATCTTGTCTACATCATGTCATTGTTCTTAGTGCATTACTCCGTTTCTCCATGAACTTAATACACTTGATGCATGCTGGATAGCAGTCGATGTGTGGAGTAATATTAGTAGATGTAGGCAGGAGTCGGTCTACTAATCTTGGACGTGATGCCTATATAATGATCATTGCCTGGATATCGTCATAATTATTTGAAGTTCTATCAATTGCCCAACAGTAATTTGTTTACCCACCGTATGCTATTTTTCTCGAGAGAAGCCACTAGTGAAATCTACGGCCCCCGGGTCTATTTTTCTCATCATATATTTTCAGATCTATTTTGCTATTTGCCTTTTTATTTATTTGCCACTTTTATTTTCAGATCTATATTATCAAAAACCCAAAAAATACCGCGCTGAATTTTATTTGCATCTATCAATCTATTACAACTTTCTCACGTCTGTTTGCTAATTTCTGGCGCCGTTACCCGAAAGGGATTGACTACCCCTTTAACACGTCGAGTTGCAAGTATTTGTTCTTTGTGTGCAGGTGCTGTTTGCGTAGTGTTGCTTGGTTCTCCTACTGGTTCGATAACCTTGGTCTCATCACTGAGGGAAATACCTACCATTGTTGTGCTGCATCATCCCTTCCTCTTTGGGGAAATACCGACGTAGTTCAAGCAAACATCAGTTATTGATCGAAGAGGTGTCTCGGTCATGTCTACATAGTTCTCGAATCCGTAGGGTCCGCACGCTTAACGTTCGTTGACGATATAGTGTTATATGAGTTATATGATTTGGTGACCGAATGTTGTTAGGAGTCCTGGATGTGATCACAGACATAAGAAGGAGCTCCGGAATGGTTCGGAGGTAAAGATCGATATATAGGACAATGATATTTGGACACCGGAAGAGTTTCGGGATGTACCGGGTAGAAATCGGGTCCCGGAAGGTTTTCCAGACACCCCAGGAGGTTAATGGGCCATATGGGCCAAAGGGGGTGTCGGTGTCAAAACTGGCAGACCTTAGGGTAGGGGGTCCCGAGCTGTGGATCTAGGATCGATGGGTAACAAGGGACGACGAACACGGTGTTTACCTAGGTTCGGGCCCTCTCGAAGAGGTAATACCCTACGTCCTGCTTGATTGTATTGATTGTATAATGTGGTTTACAGAGTAGATCTACCTCGAGATCAGTATGAGCTAAACCCTAGGCTACGGGGGGATGAAGATAGCTCTCCCCCTAATGACTACAACCCTCGGTTTATATAGACACCGATAGGGTTAGGGTTACCGAAGATAGATTACAACAAGAGGGAAAGAGATCTCGTCCACCCTTGACTTGGAGGGCACACCACGGCTTCACAGGTCTCCAGTCACCACACGGCTCCACCAGTCCGGCCCATATACAATGGGTCGTCGCCCCGAGGACCCTTTAGTCCATGACTCCCTCAGTAGCCCCCGAACTTGCCTCCAACGCCGAGGATCATCTTCTGGAATCTTCACATCACCGGCTTGCGAGATGATTTCCTCCATTCCATTTGAAGCCGTGCAAATTCCGTCGAATATGATCCGGAACCCGATCTAATATACTCAGGCCCGGATAGTCACAGGATTCTAAGATCTGAATACATCTCAAAACTGAGGTGGGACCACCGAAGTTCAATACCGTTCCTCAGGGTAAGGACCTTACATGCTTTTCAGAGAGCGCGCGGCCCAATGCCACCGTTCCACGCACCCGTCCTTTCAGCTTCACGATAAGACGCCTATTTATAGATCCAAATGTGTTGAGAATAGTTATCCTCCCCCTTTCTCTAAGAACATCATCGAAGCAATCCTTCGACGCCATGGCCAACTTCCTAGGTTCATCCTCGCGCCCTCACAGCCCGCTCCCAGGCGATTGGTCAAGTTGTTCAGTCTGGCGCATCCAGCTGAGTCGCTTGTAGACACAACACTTCCTCCCTTTGGCCAATCTGGTCCCCGTCCGCGCCGGTCTCCTCTCCATCGATGGCCGCGCCCTTGCCAAGAACTCCCCTGCCCCAAGCAAGGAGGAGAGAGTATGTCTCGTACCCTTCCTTCTGAGAGGTTTGGGTTTCCCTATCCATCCCTTTCTACAGGGTCTACTAGAATTCTATGGGGTCCAGCTCCACAACCTCACCCCAGGGTCCATATTGCACATTTCTGGCTTCGTGGCCTTGTGCGAGATATTTCTATGTTGCGAGCCCCACTTTGACTTGTGGAGGAAGTACTTTTGTCTTGTCCCTCGCCTCCGGGAGGGATCTATATTTGAGGTAGGAGGTGCTGAGGTATGGTGAATAGCTGGGACGGGGTACCCAATCGGGACCCCACAGAAAGATCCTGAAGGATGGACTTCAGAGTGGTTTTACATCGAAGACGTTCCCCTTACCGATCCAATTCGGCAAGGGCTACCAGAATATTCGAATGACCTGCCTATAAAGCGGTACAACTGGCGGCCCAAGGGTCCTTCCCAAAAGGACAGCGAAGAAGTGCGGGCCCTGTCAGCCAAGATTAGGCTGCTGACCAGCAGCAAGTTGACCATGGTTGAAGTTATGGCCATCGCCATTACCCGATGTGTGCAACCCCTCCAATAGCGGGGTCACCCCTTATGGTGATATAACGAGACCAACGATGTGACACGTCACTAGCGGCAAGGGCCAGACAACAAGGCGGCCCTGGCTAAAATACTGGCCGACCTCTTCAAGGGACGAAGCAGAGTTCGCTCGCAGGAGTATTCGGGAAGGCTACTCCAAATACAATCTGGCGGACTGGGTAAGACACAATCCATTATTTTGAGCCCACATATCATCGAATTCTCACTGATCGCCACTTGAATAGGGATGGAGACATCAAGTTGCGTCCATCAGTTGCCCTCCTCCTCAACCAGAAAATCATTCTCGCGAAGGCGATCCGGGGTATCATGACGATCCAGAGACGTTGATCGAATTTGAAGATGGGGTGTTCTATCAGGAGGGCCTTGACGGCGTCAGGGTGGCCGTGACAGCCGATCACCCCGGGGTTCTTCCTTCTTCCACAGTAAGTGAAAAGAAGACCCCCTCCCGAACAAGGCACTCGTGTCGCGCTACCCCCCCCCCGTGCTGACTTCTGCTCCCAAGGGTCACCATACTACGCGTAAAATGCCTCGGGAGGAGCACGGACCGCGCCAGCTTCCACCCTTGACGGGAGATCAAAACGGAAAGCTTCTGCCGAGGTGGACGCACCTGCCCCTTCTGCCCAGAGGTAACGCGTTTTAGAATTGCAGCGAGGATCGCCTTTGTCATTTGTTTATTACAGCCCGCTAAACTTTGCAGAACGCGTGTGTCTCTACATCAATCCAAAGATTTCTCGGATGCGCCGAACCGCAATTCCAGTCCCCAGTCTTCGGCATGGGCTGAAGCACCCTCCGAATATGCGGTGGCTGGCGTGCCTCCGGCGGACTCTGACGATGTTTCGGTCACTAATTCCAAAGTCGAGAGCGTAATGATCCATCACCGCCGGAGGGAGACTTTGCGCTAGACCGCCTTTACCGAATAGGAGTTTAATGCTTTTAATTCGGTAGACGCATACCTTGGAGCAGCCCGGACAGGTCTTGATGGGATTGCCAGTCTATTTGCCGCCAAGGTGCAGGTATATAGCTTGAGAGCAAGTTCCCTAACTAACTAGCCCCCAAGCCTTAATTCGGGCGGGACGACCGAGTTAAGGATTTCTAATGATGTAATTTTGTAGGCCGCAACAGAGCATAGCGAAAAACTGGCGGAAGAGCTTGAGGCTAGCCGGAAATAGTTGGTCGACAACAAGGCCGAAATGGATGCGGCTCGAGAAGCCAGCAACGATAAGTCCGGTAAGTGAGAAGAACCGCTTCCCAACTCGGGGAAGGGTATATGGTGTATTTTATGTGTTCACACTGTTTTCATCATGCAGCCACGGAGGCCACGAACGAGTTGTGCAAAGAGCTTGAGGCTGGTAAATGCGTGTTGTCGTGGAGTTATGAGGAGAAAAATGAGCTCAAGGCGGAGAATAAACAGCAAGCTAAGGAAATTGAGAGTGTAAAGACTCAGCTGGCACAAGCTTTGGGGGGAAACCAAAAGCTAAAAGGTGGCATATACGGTAAGCGTTGATCGCACCGCGCTGTTGATCCATGTCATTGATGTGTTAATGACGATGTGCAACACCTGTTTGTTAGGTCTCCTGACTGGGCGACCCGAGGAAGAAGTAGGCACTTATGATGGGAACCTATTAAAGGAACTGTCGAAGACCTACGAGAAGGCCCGGAAAGCCCTGAAGAGCATGGCGAAAGCGTTATGGCCGTCAAATGCGCCTCCAGAGAGTATGTCTGATCTAGCTAGTCTCTTTAAAGGGGCTCGGCGAAGGTTTGAATTATGGAAGATCTCGGCCTGTCGAGAAGGAGCGCGCGAGGCGTGGGCTATGGTAAAAACCCGCTTCACCAAGCTGGACCCGGTGCATATGGCCCGGGTTGGACCCGTGGGTCCGGACGGTCAGGAGATACCACTGAGCTTGGTGTATGACGACGTGATGCAAGCCGCTCGCTATTCTCAGAAGGACTATGCTTTAGAGCAATTGATAGACAATGTCAAGAAGGAGTAATTTTGTCAATTCTATGTATCCATGTACTTTACGTTGACCGTGCTCAATCCGCGTTCTTATTTATTTTTGAAAGAATGTTGTGTTAGCCGGCCATCGGCTTCTACCTCCCCAATCATGGATCGGGAATGTTTCGTACTTTGTGCCGTGAAAATGAAACAATACTTCGGCAACAAGGCAATCCGGCCATCTGGCTTAAACAGACAAAACATGTGCGGAGAGCTATGTTATATTACTATTTGACGTAAGAAACATCTTCTGATGAAAATAGTTCCTCCAAGGGTTCCTTTCTTCAAGTAAAATAATAATCCGGATACGTAAGATCAACGGACACCAATGGCTTTAAAAAAGAACCTTGGTGGTAAGCTCGAGGCTATATTCACTTCCCTTAGGCCGACTTATTGTATTCTGTAAGAACGCTAGCTTTCGGCTTCTCCCGTCTGAGGTACGGTCCCGGGTGACCCGGTCGTAAAAATCGCAGAGGTGCTCCCTTTACTCCCTAGTTGAACAATCGGGAACATAGGGCTAATCACAGGAGTCAGGCAACCCGGCTTGGCAAAGATCTTAAGTCAAACAAGTGCATATGTTGGCTTAACATGTATGAGAAGGATGCAATCATAACGAATGCGGTGTATGCATTTATGCGTCTCGTCTAAGGGAGCCCCCAAGCGAAGCTGGGTATTACATTTAATGGTATATAGTAGGGGCCTGGTGAGGTTCGATTGAACCGAACTAGCACCACGATGAAAGAGAGAAAAAGGTACAAAAGAAAAACAAGGCAAAAATTGACGTCGGACTCAGGCGTAAAAATGCCGTAGCCTTGCTGCGTTCCACGGGTTTGGCTCGAGGCCGTTGTCAGACGGGCGGCGAAGACGATATGCTCCTCCTACAAGTACTTCAATGATGATGTACGGTCCCTCCCATTTAGGTGATAGTTTATTCTTCTATTTTTCGGGGAGTCGGAGGACAAGGTCTCCCACGTTGTATGTCTTTGCCCGGACTTCGCGGTTATGGTAACGTCGTGCTTGCTGTTGATAGAACGCGGACCGAGCCTGAGCTATGTCTCGCTCTTCTTCCAGTGCGTCCAGATCGTCCTGCCGATCGAGCTCGGCTTCCTTTTCTTCGTACATGCACATTCTAGGCGCGTCATGGATGAGGTCGTTGATACGTCTCCAACGTATCTATAATTTTTTATTGTTCCATGCTATTATATTATCTGTTTTGGATGTTTTATAAGCATTAATATGTTATTGTATATTATTTTTTGGACTAACCTATTAACCTAGAGCCTAGTGCCAGTTTCTGTTTTTTCCTTGTTTTTGAGCCTCGCAGAAAAGGAATACCAAACGGAGTCCAAATGGAATAAAACTTCACGATGATTTTTCTTGGACCAGAAGACACCCAGGGGACTTGGAGTCCAAGTCAGAAAAGCCACGAGGGGCGACAAGGGTGGAGGGCGCGCTCTAGGGGGGGCGCCCCCTGCCTTGTGGGCCCCTCGGGACTCCTCTGACCTAGCCCTTCCTCCTATATATTCACATATATTCCAGAACCACCAGAGGCATCCACGAAAACACTTTTCCACCACCGCAACCTTCTGTTCCCATGAGATCCCATCTTGGGGCCTTTTCTGGCATCCCGCCGGAGGGGGAATCGATCACGGAGGGCTTCTACATCAACTCCATTGCCCTTCCGATGATGCGTTAGTAGTTTACCTCAGACCTATGGGTCCATAGCTAGTAGCTAGATGGCTTCTTCTCTCTCTTTGATTCTCAATACAACGTTCTCCTTGATGTTCTTGGAGATCTATCCGATGTAATCTTCTTTTGCGGTGTGTTTGTCGAGATCCGATGAATTGTGGATTTATGATCATCTTATCTATGAATATTATTTGAATCTTCTCTGAATTCTTTTATGCATGATTTAATATCTTTGTATTTGTCTTCGAATTATTGGTTTGGTTTGGCCAACTAGATTGGTTTTTCTTGCAATGGGAGAGGTGCTTAGCTTTGGGTTCAATCTTGCATGATTTCACCCAGTGACAAAGTAGGGGTAGCGAGACACGTATTGCATTGTTGCCATCGAGGATAAAAAGATAGGGTTTTCATCATATTGCTTGAGTTAATTCCTCTACATCATGTCATCTTACTTAAGGCGTTACTCCGTTCTTTATGAACTTAATACTCTAGATGCATGCTGGATAGCGGTCGATGTGTGGTGTAATAGTAGTAGATGCAGGCAGGAGTCGGTCTACTTGACACGGACGTGATGCCTATATTCATAATCATTGCCTTGGATATCGTCATAACTTTGCGCTTTTCTATCAATTGCTCGACAGTAATATGTTCACCTACCGTATTATTTGCCTTCATGAGAGAAGCCTCTAGTGAAACCTATGGCCCCCGGGTCTATTTTCCATCATATTACTTTCCGATCTACTATTTTGCAATCTTTTATTTTCAGATCTATATACCAAAAAACCCAAAAATATTTTATCTTTTGTTTATCTATCTCTATCAGATCTCACTTTTGCAATTAACCGTGAAGGGATTGACAACCCCTTTATCGCGTTGGGTGCAAGTGTTTGATTGTTTGTGCAGGTATTGGTGATTTGTGCGTTCTTCTCCTACTGGATTCATACCTTGGTTCTTAACTGAGGGAAATACTTACCTCTACTGTGCTGCATCAGCCTTTCCTCTTCAAGGGAAAAACCAACTCAAGCTCAAGAAGTAGCAGGAAGAATTTCTGGCACTGTTGCCGGGGAGATCTACACCAAGTCAAGACATACCAAGTACCCATCATAAAACTCTCATCTCTTGCATTACATTATTCACCATTTGCCTCTTGTTTTCCTCTCCCCCACTTCTAAAATGATTTCAGAAAAACACAAAAATATTTGCCTTTTTATTTGCCTTCTTTCCGTTAGATCTTTTGTTTGCTTGTGTTACCATGTGCCTTCTTTTTGCTTGCATCTTCGCTTGCTAAAAGTTTATGGATCCTCATCCACTTGCTAATCTTTTTAAGAGATCCAATTATGATGAACCAATTTCTAGTGATTTGAGTGCACTTGATTATCTTTATGAAGTTTTGCTTGAAATTCGTGAATCTGAAAATTGTGACGAAGTGTTAAAAGAAGAAATCTATGAAGTGATTCATGATAGCTCCTTGGATGAAAAGCATGATTGCAATGGTTCTACTATAAATTCTATTAATGTTAGTTGTGCTAATGATATGCAAAACCCTAAGCTTGGGGATGCTAGTTTTGCTAGGTCCACTACTTGTTGCAATGATCATGATTGGGGTGATTTTTCTTATGATCTTGAAAATTTATTTAAACCTCATGATGAATATGTTTGCAATAATATTGAAAGTGGGTTTGGAAGAGTGTCAACTCTAGGTAATAATGATCCCACTACTTTGGAGTATGATCAATCTTATGAAATTTTTGATAAAAGTGGGCTTGGAGAGGTCATGACTTTATTTAATGATAATCCCACTATTTTGGAAGAGTGTCAACTTTGCATGCATGTGGATCATGAAGAGAATATTTTATGTGATAGTTATATTGTTGAATTTGATTATGATCCTACATGTAATTATTATGAGAGAGGAAAATATGGAAGTAAAATTTTCATGTCACTAAATTGTCTCTCGTTATGTTGAGATTGCTATTGTTTCTTTCTTCTTCCTTGCACATGTTAGTTTTTGCTTGTCTTCATAATTTGTTTGCTTATAAAATGCCTATGCATAGGAAGCATATTAGACTTAAATTTATTTGTCACATGTTTTATGATGCTCTCTTTGTGTTTCAATTATTATCTTTCATGTGAGCATCATTGAAATCACAATGCCTAGCTAAGGGCGTTAAACAATAGCGCTTGTTGGGAGGCAACCCAATTTTATTTTTTATTTTTACTTTTTTGGTTCTGTTTTTCAATAAATTTTTCATCTAGCCTCTAGTTAGATGTTTTTTGGTGTTTTAATTAGTGTTTGTGCCAAGTAAGACCTTTGGGATGGCTTACGGTGATAGTTGATTTGATCTTGCTGAAAAACAGAAACTTTTGCGTCCAGTCACAGAATTTTAGTAATTCACTCGAGGGTTGAAAAACCCTGAATGTTTTACACGAGATTCATATACAAATTGCCTCTGTTTTCCTAATTTATCAGAATGTTTGGAGTTACAGAAGTATTAGAACAATTCGGATCTTCGCAGACTGTTCTGTTTTTGACAGATTCTGTTTTCTTTGTGTTGTTTGCTTATTTTGATGAATCTATGGGTAATATCGGGGGCTATGAACCATGGAGAAGTTGGAATACAGTAGATATTACACTAATATAAAATAAAGAATGAGTTCACCACAGTACCAAAAGTGGTGATTTTATTTTCTTGTACTAACGGATCTCACGAGTTTTCTGTTGAGTTTTGTGTTGTGAAGTTTTCAAGTTTTGGGTAAAGATTTGATGGACTATGGAATAAGGAGTGGCAAGAGCCTAAGCTTGGGGATGCCCAAGGCACCCCAAGGTAATATTCAAGTACAACCAAGAGCCTAATCTTGGGGATGCCCCGGAAGGCATCCCCTCTTTCGTCTTCGTCTATCGGTAAATTTACTTGAGGCTATATTTTTATTCACCACATGATATGTGTTTTGCTTGGAGCGTCTTGTATGATATGAGTATTTGATTTTTAGTTTGCCACAATCATCCTTGCTGTACACACCTTTTGAGAGGGATACGCATGAATCGTGATTTATTAGAATACTCTATGTGCTTCACTTATATCTTTTGAGCTAGGCAATTTTGCTCTAGTGCTTCACTTATATCTTTTTAGAGCACGACAGTGGTTTTATTTTATAGAAATTGTTGAAATCTCATGCTTCACTTATATTATTTTGAGAGTCTTTCTAAACAGCATGGTAATTTGCTTTGGTTATAAATTTAGTCCTAATATGATAGGCATCCAAGAGGGATATAATAAAAACTTTCATATAAAGTGCATTGAATACTATGTGAAGTTTGATTCCTTATGATTGTTTTGAGATATAAAGATGGTGATATTAGGGTCATGCTAGTGAGTAATTGTGGATTGTAGAAATACTTGGGTTAAGGTTTGTGATTCACGTAGCATGCACGTATGGTGAACCGTTATGTGATGAAGTCGGAGCATGATTTATTTATTGATTGTCTTCCTTATGAGTGGCGGTCGGGGACAAGTGATGGTCTTTTCCTACCAATCTATCCCCCTAGGAGCATGCGCGTAGTACTTTGTTTCGATGACTAATAGATTTTTGCAATAAGTATGTGAGTTCTTTATGACTAATGTTGAGTCCATGGATTATACGCACTCTCACCCTTCCACCTTGGTTAGCCTCTCTAGTACCGTGCAACTTTCGCCGGTGCCATACACCTACCTTTTACCTTCCTCAAAACAGCCACCATACCTACCTATATTTGCATTTCCATAGCCATTCCGAGATATATTGCCATGCAACTTTCCACCGTTCCGTTTTATTATGACACGTTCCATTATTGTCATATTGCTTTGCATGATCATGTAGTAGACATAGTATTTGTGGCAAAGCCACCGTTCATAATTTTTATACATGTCACTCTTGAGTCCTTGCACATCCCGGTACACCGCCGGAGGCATTCATATAGAGTCATATTTTGTTCTAAGTATCGAGTTGTAATTTTTTGAGTTGTAAGTAAATAAAAGTGTGATGATCTTCATTATTAGAGCATTGTCCCATGTGAGGAAAAAAATAAAAGAGGCCAACGAAGCCCACAAATAAAATAAAAGAGGCCAAAGAAGCCCACCAAAAAAAAGAAAGAAAAAAATGAGAGAAAAGAGAGAAGGGGCAATGTTACTATCCTTTTTCCACACTTGTGCTTGAAAGTAGCACCATGATCTTCATGATAGAGAGTCTCCTATGTTGTCACTTTCATATACTAGTGGGAATTTTTCATTATATAACTTGGCTTGTATATCCCAATGATGGGCTTCCTCAAAATTGCCCTAGGTCCTCGTGAGCAAGCAAGTTGGATGCACACCCACTTAGTTTCTTTTTGAGCTTTCATAAACTTATAGCTCTAGTGCATCCGTTGCATGGCAATCCCTACTCACTCACATTGATATCTATTGATGGGCATCTCCATAGCCCGTTGATACGCCTAGTTGATGTGAGACTATCTCCTTCTTTTTGTCTTCTCCACAACCACCATATTCTATTCCACCTATAGTGCTATGTCCATGGCTCACGCTCATGTATTGCGTGAAAGTTGAAAAGGTTTGAGAACATCAAAAGTATGAAACAATTGCTTGGCTTGTCATCGGGGTTGTGCATGATTTGAATACTTTGTGTGATGAAGATAGAGCATAGCCAGACTATATGATTTTGTAGGGATAACTTTCTTTGGCCATGTTATTTTGAGAAGACATGATTGCTTTATTAGTATGCTTGAAGTATTATTGTTTTTATGTCAATATTAAAATTTTGTTTTGAATCTTATGGATTTGAACATTCATGCCACAATAAAGAAAATTACATGGATAAGTATGTTAGGTAGCATTCCACATCAAAAATTCTGTTTTTATCATTTACCTACTCGAGGACGAGCAGGAATTAAGCTTGGGGATGCTTTATACATCTCCAACGTATCTATAATTTTTGATTGTTCCATGCTATTATATTATCTGTTTTGGATGTTTTATATGCATTAATATTCTATTTTATATTGTTTTTGGGACTAACCTATTAACCTAGAGCCCAGTGCCAGTTTCTGTTTTTTCCTTGTTTTTGAGCCTCGCAGAAAAGGAATACCAAACGGAGTCCAAACGGAATAAAACTTCACGATGATTTTTCTTGGACCAGAAGACACCCAGGGGACTTGGAGTCCAAGTCAGAAGAGCCACGAGGCGGCGACAAGGGTGGAGGGCGCGCCCTAGGGGGGGGGGGGGGCGCCCCCTGCCTTGTTGGCCCCTCGGGACTCCTTTGACCTAGCCCTTCCTCCTATATGTTCACATATATTCCAGAACCACCAGAGGCATCCACGAAAACACTTTTCCACCGCCACAACCTTTTGTGGTAGGGAATTGCAAAAGCAACGGGCACAAAGTCTCGATAGAATATCGGAGAGTATCTTCGAAATCTTCTGGTGCAGCCAGCGATCATCTGGACTGAAGGGGCTCTTCGGGAGAAAGTGTTTTCGAGATCCTAAAGTTAGATTTTAGAAAATCATTTAACCCGAATAGAAGAGAGATCAGTGTCCCTGAGTATAGACGAGGAATAAAAGCTCCTAATACCACCCAATGGCAACGTGGGCCTGTATGCCACATAGCCATGTTAGTAAAAGTTTTGTAATGACTAGACTCGACTTCGGCCAAGGAGTGTGGAAGGGGGATTCCTATAGGCAGTCGGCTCTGATACCAACTTGTGACGCCCCCGATTCAATCATACACGCAAACATGTACGATCAAGATCAGGGACTCACGGGAAGATATCACAACACAACTCTAAAAATAAATAAGTCATACAAGCATCATATTACAAGCCAGGGGCCTCGAGGGCTCGAATACAAGTGCTCGAACATAAACGAGTCAGCGGAAGCACCAATATTTGAGTACATACATTAAGTTAAACAAGGTGCCATAAGATGGCTAGCACAAACGGGGATACAGATCGAAGAGGCGCATGCCTCCTGCCTGGGATCCTCCTAACTACTCCAGGTCGTCGGCGGCCTGAACGTAGTAGTAGGCACCCTCGATGTAGTAGGAGTCATCGAAGGTGGCGCCTGGCTCTAGGGCTCCAGCATCTGGATGCGACATCCGAGAAGAATGGAAAAGGGGGAAAAGAGGGGAGCAAAGCAACCGTGAGTACTCATCCAAAGTACTCACAAGCAAGGATCGACACTACATATGCATCGGTATCAATGAAATGGGTAGTATCTCTGGACTAAACTGCAGAATGCCAAAATAAGAGGGGGATAGCTAGTCCTATCAAAGACTACGCTTCTGGCAGCCTCCATCTTGAAGCATATAGAAGAGAGTAGCTGGTAAGTTCACCAAGTATCATGGTATAGCATAATCCTACCCGACGATCCTCTCCTCGTCACCCTATGAGAGAGCGATCACCGGGTTGTCTCTGGAACTTATTTGGGTGTGTTTTATTAAGTATCTGGTTCTAGTTGTCATGAGGTCGGAATACAACTCCGGGTCGTCCTGTTACCATGGACACGGCTATTCGAATAGATCAATCTTCCCTGCAGGGGTGCACGCACATTACCCAACACGCTCGATCACTCTGGCCGGACACACTTTCCTGGGTCATGCCCGGGCTCGGAAGATCAACACGTCGCAGCCCTACCTAGGCCTAACAGAGAGGTCAGCACGCCGGTCCAAATCCTATGCGCGCAGGGGTCTTGGGCCCATCGCCCGTTGCACACCTGCATGTTGCGTACGCGACTGGTGAGCAGACCTGGCAGCCTCCATTACAAAGGAGGGTGCTTTACGCGGTCCAACCCGGCGCACGCCACTCAGTCGCTGACGTCTAGAAGGCTTCGGCTGATACTACGACGTCGAGTGCCCATAATTGTTCCCGCGTGGTGGTTAGTGCGTATAGGCCAGTGGCCAACTCAGATCAAATACCCAATCTCGTTAAGCGTGTTAATTTGAAGTAACTGCGGATGCCGACCAGGACCAGGCCCACCTGTCTCCTAGGTGGTCACAACCTGCCTTGTCGCTCCACCACAAAGTAACACTCGGGGGCCGTCGGGAACCCAGGCCCACCACTACCTAGATGGAATCACCTGTCCTTTCAGCCACCCACATCGGAATCACTTGCGGGTACTCTACGAGCCGACCCGACTTTAGTCACATCATGTAACCTGTATAGTATGTATGTATATACCCGTGATCACCTCCCGAAGTGACCACGGCCCGATAATATAGCATAGCAGACGGACAAGAATGTAGGGCCACTGATGGAATACTAGCATCCTATACTAAGCATTTAGGATTGCAGGTAAATGTAACAACAGTAGCAACAATGACAGGCTATGCAACAGAATAGGAGCTATCGAATAAACAACAGTAACAAACCTAATGCAAGAATAAGAGAGAAGAGAGTGGGCGATATCTGGTTGATCAAGGGGGGTTTGCTTGGCTGGAAGCTCTGCGGAGAAGGACGGGTCGTCAGGGGTGTAGTCGACGTCTGGAGCAGCGGCGTCGGTCTCGAAGTCTACCGAAGAGAAGAGGGGGGAAGAAACAATGAATACAATGCAAACAGATGCATGACGATGCATGACAAGGCAAATAACGGTGATATGTGTGCCCTAACGCAGTAGTGGCGATACTGGCGAAGGGGGAAAACATCCGGGAAAGTATTCCCGGTGTTCGGCATTTTCGGACAGACGTACCGGAGGGGGATGGTTGCATGTTTGCTATGCTAGGGATGTGTGGCAGACGAACGGACTGTGTATACGGATTCGTCTCGTCTTTCTGAGCAACTTTCATGTACAAAGTATTTTCATCCGAGTTACGGATTATTTTATATTAATTTTCAAAGTTTTAATCAATTTCAGAAATTATTTTAATTCAAAATTAAATATTAAATTGCTAGGGGTGCCCAGCCCTGTGTACATAGAATGTACACAGAGGCTGACATGTGGGCCAAGGGGACCCAGTTGACCAGTCAAAGTTTGACTGGTCAACACGGGGTGGGGCCTCCTTGTCATTCTCTGCCTAGTTAATTACCGAGTTAATTAGTTTAATTAACAGGTTAATTAAGACTAAGTTAATTGAGCAAACTTAATTAAGTTAATTAGTTTATATATTTTTTAAATTCATTTTTTTCTATTTTCAGGGGCGGGCCCCAGTGTCATTGGCCCATCGCCTAGCAGGTGCGGGCGCGGATCCGTCGGATGTGGGCGCCGGACCCGGGCACGGCCAGGGGCGCAGCCAGCCAGCGGCGGCAGCCTAGCGCAGCCGTGGGGGTGAGGTAGGGCGCGGGCGGACGGGCGGGGGCGTGGCCCTGGCACACCAAGCCGCAGCAGGGGAAAGCGGCCAGCGCGACGGGAGTGGGGCCAGCAGTGGACGTAGCCGGCGAGGGGTGCGAGTGGGCGCGCGAGGGAGAGCGGGGCGTGCAGGGGACGGCCGGCGCGCGCAGTAGCACTGGCGCGGGTCGGCGCGCGGCTGGATGCAGCGGAGGCAGAGCTCGCACGGCTGCGGGCGCAGGATGCGGCGGTCTGGGGCGTGGTCGGCGAGCGAACGCGGTCATGGGTGTCGCAGCGGAGTGCGAGCAGGCGCAACCAGTAGGGGACGGCGCAGGCACGGACGCGGCCGAAGCATGGCAACGGCGGCCTTGGGCGCGGGGAGGTGGCGTGCAGCGGCGGGCACGGCGAGCGTGGGCACAGGCGGGTGGCTGCGGACGCGCAACTACGTGCGTGGCGAGGGCGGAGAGGAGGGAAGGGGAGGCCGCTGGCCTAGCCGGCGTTGCAGGGGCACGGGGGCGGCGAGGCTCGTTGCAGCGGGTTGGGAAGGAGGACGAGGAGGCGACCGTCGATGGCGGGGTGGTCCGGCGAGTGGCGGTGGTCGGCGACGGGACCGGTGCGGCGTTCGCGACGTCGGGGCGACGAGGTCGGCCCGATCCGATCTGGATCAGGGGGAAGAGGGAGAGGCGAGTGGGGGAAGTGGGGGTGTCGGTGGGTTAGGGTTTGGGTGCCAGGGGGTTAAGGGAGGCGGTTTGGGCCGGCCTGGGATGGTGGGCTGTTTGGCCTAGTTGGCCAGGGGGGTCTTTCTCCTTTTATTTTATCTTTTCCCTTTTGCCTATTATTCTTTTATTTTGTTTTGTTCTACTTTTAATTTCTTTAGTTTTGTAAAGTATGACATTAGCTCCAAAATTAATGTTTCCGAATAACTCACTGCCATAAAAAGTTTTACCCCGAAATAAAATAGCTTAGCATTTTACAAAATACCAAAGGCATTTAAATAAATATTTTTGCTACTATTTAAATCATTTTAGAGCATTTGAACATTTTATAAAAGTGTGGTTTCTCCACCATAATTACCTATGCATTATTTGGCACAACCCGAACATTTTATTTTTAATAATTGAAAACCTTTGTTGTTTGCCTTGCTTTTAAATTTGAATTTGGATGGGGTTTGAATCAACGCGAGTTTAACAACAGTAATCATGGTGATGTGGCATCATTAGTAGAGGGTTATTGTAGCTTAATTATCCAGGCGTTACAGACTTATCCTTCTTTGGTACCATTACCAGGTTTGCTAACCACTCGGGGTGCTTGATCTCACGGATGAATCCGGCCTCCAACAGTTTTGCGAGTTCTTCACCCATGGCTTGTCGTTTGGGTTCGAAAAATCGGTGCAGGGTCTGTTTCATTGGCTTAAAGCCTTTTAGAATGTTGAGGCTGTGCTCTGCTTTCCTGCGTGGGATTCCTGGCATGTCCGAGGGGTGCCAGGCGAACATATCCCAATTTTCATGCAGGAATGTCCTTAATGCCTCGTCGACTGCGGGGTCCAGCTGTGCTCCTATGGACGCCGTTTTGTTGGGATCTATTGGGTGCGCTTGAAATTTTACTATTTCATCTGCTGGCTTGAATGACGTGGATTTTTGTCTTTTACTGAGAACCACGTTGTCCCTGTCGACAGTAGTGCGTAAAGTTGTTAATTCTTCGGCCGCGAGGGCTTCAGATAGTGCCTCTAGGGTGAGAGATGCCGTTTTGTTTTCGGCTCTCAAGGCTCTACTTGGGTCGCTTTTAAGTTAAATTACCCCATTGGGCCCTGGCATTTTGAGTTTCATATACCCGTAATGTGGTATGGCCTGAAATCTCGAGAATGCCTCTCGCCCTAGAAGGGCGTGGTATCCGCTGCGGAAGGGCACAATGTGGAATAGCAAGGGTTCGGATCTGTAGTTATCGGGTGTGCCGAACACAACATCGAGGGTTATGCATCCCGAGCAGTGTGCCTCCCTACCAGGTATTATACCGCGGAATGTAGTGCTACTGCGTTCGATGCGAGACCTGTTGACCTGCATCTTCTCGAGCGTATCCTCATAAATGAGATTAAGGCCGCTGCCTCCGTCCATTAGTACTTTAGTCAGCCGGAAACCATCGATGATGGGGTCGAGGACCAGTGCGGCCGGTGCGTGGCTGACGCGGGGGCTTGGCTCGTCCTTCTCATCGAAGGTGACAGGAGTATTCGCCCATGGCTGTGCGGCCGCCACTTGATATATCTGGCTGAGCTCCTGAAGAGCCTTTTTTCATTTGCTGTTTGAGGTGAACGTCTCGTATACCGTAAGGACATTGAGGTCTTGTGGTGAGGCTGAAGACTATTTATCTGGGGGTGTAAGGCCCAAGATTGGTTCGCCATATTTGGCCACTTGTCTTACCACCCAGCAGGCTCAAAGTCTGTGGGTTGGGTTTGCGTCTAGCAAGACCGAATGTATTGGGCATGGTTTATCCAACAACTCATCTAACACTGATCTGGGCCTGGCTTTCTTGTCATTGGGCTCGCGCTCCAGTGACCGATCTATGTAGGCTCGTTTAAGGCGAGGCTTTCAATGGTGCACGGTGGGCTGTGGCCCCATGCTCAGCTGTTGCGCCCTCCATGTGTCCTCCATGGCGCAATATTTGCGCACCATGTCTAATAGTTCGGTGAAGCTTTGAATTCGGCGGCGTGCGAGGGCGTTTAAGAGGCCCTCATCCCTGCAGTTGAACTGGAAGGCTTTAATTATTTCTTTGTCACAGCAAGGTGCCATCCTGTTTTTTACCAGGAGAAATCTAGCCCAATAATGGTGGACTGTCTCGTTTGGCAGCTGTTTGACGTACATGAGGTCCCATTGGTCTGGGCTTCCCGAATCCGAAGAGTATTCCGTGTGGTGGGTGGGTGGGAAAATTTTGAGAATTCCCTCCTGCCGCGGATCCGGACTAGCCTTGATGGGAGGTTGAGGCATGTCCGATCCTGACCGCAGAGGACTCGAATCCAAACTGGTTAGTGGCCGGATAGGCTCAAGGCCGGGACTTGTGTCAGGTGTTATGTCCGGGCGTACATCCGGGCTGGTGTGTGACTCTGAGCTGGAGATTTGAGTGTACACCGTCTTTAGCTTACATGGCTGTGGCCCCTCCTGTGCCTCTTCGACTGTGGTGACGAGGTGCGTGACCGGAGGGGTGTTTATTTCTCGGTCATCGGGTTTAAGCCCGATCCGGTCGTAGGCTGTAGGCCTGACAACAGAAATTCCTATTGCGCAAAACAAATCTTCCAACTGATCTGCCGGCTGGGCCCATAGGGGTGCTGAATGCTCCGGTGACTCGACGGGAGGCCCTGCGGGCGGTCCGTCGGAGTTGGGGTTCAGGGCTGGACCTTGAAAGATACCGGACTTTCGTGAGTTTGCTAGTCCTGAGGTCGATGCCTCTGGACTGACGGATCCTTCAATGGGGGTGAGGCCTTCGATCTGGTCGAGGCGGCCGGCGGGGTTGGCGCGCACTAATATGCCGCCGAAGACGAGGAGGTGACCAGGGGTGGTAAAGCCCTCGGTACGGGTGCGGTCTCCATCGACCGGTTGAGCCATCGACCCTCTCGGCGATCGCACAACGGAACTCTCAATGAAAGCACCAATGTCGGTGTCAAAACCGGTAGACCTCAGGGTAGGGGGTCCCGAGTTGTGGATCTAGGATCGATGTGTAACAAGGGACGACGAACACGGCGTTTACCCAGGTTCGGGCCCTCTCGAAGAGGTAATACCCTACGTCCTGCTTGATTGTATTGATTGTATAACGTGGTTTACAGAGTAGATCTACCTCGAGATCAGTATGAGGTAAAAGCCTAGGCTATGGGGGGATGAAGATAGCTCTCCCCCTAATGACTACAACCCTCGGTTTATATAGACACTGATAGGGTTAGGGTTACCGAAGATAGATTACAACAAGTGGGAAAGAGATCTCGTCCACCCTTGACTTGGAGGGCACACCACGGCTTCACAAGTCTCCGGTCACCACACGGCTCCACCAGTCCGGCCCATATACAATGGGCCGCCGCCCCGAGGACCCCTTAGTCCATGACTCCCTCAGGGGGGAACACACCAGCCCACAAGGGGCTGGCGCGCCCCTCCTAAGGCCGCAGCCCTTGGGGAGAGAAGGAAAGGGGGGAGTCGGCCTCCCCTTCCTTCCCTCTTCTCCCCTTTCCTTTCCCCTCTGGCAAATATGGTAAGGGGGGCGTCTAGGGAAAGACCCCAAGTAGGATTCGGCCCTACTTGGGGCGCCCCTTGTCCTCTCCCCTCTCCCCCACCGATATATATGTGGGAGGGGGCGCCACACATAACCACGACAATTGTTTAGCCGTGTGCGGCACCCCCCTCCACAGTTTAGTCCCTCGGTCATATTTTCGTAGTGCTTAGGCGAAGCCCTGCGGAGATAGCTTCACCATCACCGTGACCACGCCGTCGTGCTGCCGAAACTCATCCACTACTTCGCTATCTTGCTAGATCAAGAAGGCGAGGACGTCACCGAGATGAACGTGTGTTGAACGCGGAGGTGTCGTATGTTCGGTACTCGATTGGTTGGAGCGTGAAAAAGTTCGAGTACATCAACCACATTAATAAACGCTTCCGCTTATGGTCTATGTGGGTATGTAGACACACTCTCCCCCTTGTTGCTATGCATCTCCATGGATAGATCTTGCGTGTGCGTAGAATTTTTTTTGTTTTCCATGCAACATTTCCCAACATTCCTCCGGTATCCGGGAGTTGCATATTCTCATAGTCGAAGGAATATGTATTTGTCATCAAGAAAGCAATAGCAATAAAGTGAACGATCATATGCTAAGCTAACGGATGGGTCTTGTCCATCACATCATTCTCCAAATGATGTGATCCCATTACCAAATGACAACACATGTCTATGGTTAGGAAACCTTAACCATCTTTGATCAACGAGCTAGTCTAGTAGAGGCTTACTAGGGACACAATATTTGTTTATGTATTCCCACATGTATTTAAGTTTCCGATTAATACAATTCTAGCATGAATAATAAACCTTTATCATGAATAAGGAAATATAAAATAACAACTTTATTATTGCCTCTAGGGCATATTTCCTTCATACAGACCTTGCCTTCGGATTTGTGGTAGAAGGCATACCCAATTGTCTATTTAGGGTATCCTATGAAGACGAACTTCTCCGCTTCGGGTTTGAGCTTATCATGCATAAGTGTCGCATGCCCAAACTTTAAGAAACGACAACATAGGTTTCTTGCGAAATCATAGTTTATACGGTGTCGTCTCAACGGATTTAGATGGTGCCCTATTTAAAGTGAATGTAATTGTCTCTAATGCATAACCCCAAAACTATAGTGGCAAATCGGTAAGAGACATCATAGAACGCACCATATCCCGTAGAGTACGATTACAATGTTTGAACACACGATTACGCTGTGGTGTTCCAGGTGGCGTGAGTTGTGAAACAGTTCCACATTGTCTTAAAAGTGTGCCAAACTCGTAACTCAAATATTCACCTCCATGATCCGATCGTAGAAATTTTATTTTCTTGTCACGATGATTCTCCACTTCACTCTCAAATTCCTTGAACTTTTCAAATGTTTCAGACTTGTGTTTTGTTAAGTAAATATACCCACATCTACTCAAATCATCCGTGAAGATAAGAAAATAATGATATTCACCGCGTGTCGGTTCTATATTCGGCATATCTCGTAGCAGGGGTCCTAAGCTAGGCGTCTTGGAGGGATGGTAACATGGACACATGATTTTACCCAGGTTTGGGCTCTCTCGAAGAGATAATACCCTACGTCCTGGTTTTGATTGTATTGATATGGGTGTAGTACAGAGTACATGTATCTACCACGAGATTGTTCTAATGAATATGAGTTGATCTATTGACTAGCCTGGCCTCGGTTTATATAACACACCGGAGGCCTAGGGTTTTATGAGAGTCCTTGGCTTGGGCGCCAAGTCTTGGGGAGTCTTCCTTGTATGCAGCATGGGCTGTCCGAACTGGCCCAATAATGAACCGCAATGGGGGTCCTCGGCTCGATCCACCTAGTCGGGAGACGACGTGGTGAATACCCCCTAGTCCAGGACACCGTCAGTAGCCCCCTGAACCAGTCTTCAAGTTGGGGACGCTCCTCGGTTCTTCCGAACTGTTCCATTTCTTCGGTCGTCAGTCTTGAAAACTGGTTCAACAAATCTTCCCATCTTCGATCCTGAGGATTGCCTAGCTAAATCCAAAAAGTTCACACGTCGGGCATCCGAGGAGCCCTTTAAGTCTTCGGCCTTTATCAATGCCTTGTTATTTTTTACGCCACACCTCGGGTTTCAAGTGTTTCCCATGCGGCGGTGTCCTCTTGCGTCTGAGCTCCAATGCCGAATTGTATCCAAGCTCCAACGCCGGACTATATCCGAGGTGTCTTTTTTGCAGCCGAGCTCCAATGCCGGACTGCATCCAAGCTCCAACACCAGACTATATCCTAGGTGTCATAGATCACCTTGGCTCAAAAAAGTCGAAGGACTTTAGCCGAGCTTAATGCCGGAAATTCCCTCTATGGGGCCAATCATTTGTATCCGAGCTTTATGCCGGACTGCATCCGAGGTGGTGCACCACCTCGGTCTTGGGCTTACTGTTTGCGGATTTTATTTCCGATTGGTGCAATTTATTTGCTGAAGAGATGTATAGCCAGTAGCCCTCAAGGTGTGTGTCGGCCTAAAATCCGAGATGCACATTAAAGGAGATAGTGATAGGCGGACGAGCCCTTGAGAGAGGGTTTTGAGAAGTCACCGTAATATATTAGCTTGATGCCGGATAAGTCCCAGATGGTACCTATTGTCGTCCGAAGATGCGTTTGCCCATAGTTCGGTCAAGCCGAACACTAGCCGCTTTGAATTTTCTGCATTGAATAGGCAATGCAGTAGCTCCCGAGCCACTGGTCGGGTGGTAACACCAGATCAGGGGATCGATGTGCCCCTTTAATATTTGTAAATGATAAGAGCGAAGACTAGTAGCCCCCGAGCCTTAATGTGGGCACGGGTGGCCGAATTAAGGATCGATATCCGTTTGACAGAAAATTTTGTTGTGTTTAACACAAACTTCTGAGAAAGAGAATAAAGATTTCTTAAAGGAGTGGCGAAATCTGAGCTCGCCAAGGTCGGCCCCAAGGGGTTTAAAATATCGGTTGCAGTAAATGGATTTTGCTTGCAGTTTTTATGTGTAATGATTCTATGTATCCAAGTACTTTACATCATTAATGCTCGGATCCGCATTGTACAAAACTTTGTTGACCGACCATCAGCTTCAACCTCCTCGGCCAGTATCCGGGGAGTGTTTGTCCTACTTTATAAAGCCTTTATGAGGACAAAGATTTATGGCAAACAAGGAAATCCGGCCATAATATTTTATAAACAAAGGTACGCGGAGAGATATGTTATATTACTTTTTAACGTAAGAAACATCTTCCAAAGAAAATAGTCCCGCTATCGTTTCCTTTCTTTGGGTTGTCATGCTGACCATGATCATGAAACCTCACCTTCGATCAATGTGGGAGAAAAATAATGAGGATTTAGTTTGGGGAAAGTTCCCGAACTCTATGGTCTTAATGAACCGAAATTTTCACTTCCGTCGTTGCCGACCAATTATATTTTTAAGATAGCTAGCTTTCCGCTTCACCCAGTCTGAGGTACTAACCCGGATGACCCGGTTAGTAACAATCACAGAGGTGCTCCCTTTACCCCCTAGCCAAACAATCGGGAATGTAGGTTAAACACAGTAGCCAAGCAACCCAGTTGGCCAAAATCCTAAGTCAAATTGATGCGTATTTATGGCTTTATAACGATAATAACGGAAGGCAGCGCTTGTATATCGAATACAAATGCTGATGATATATGTTTATTTTGACTCCGTTGCGACCGTTTATCATTTGAAAGTGGCCCATCGTCGGCTTCTATCCCTTTGTAGATGCTACACAGGGTGTTTCCGCAATAACAAGACAACCCTTAGCCGACGTCTCGGTGCCTGGAGGTGGCTGTGTTAGTGGAAACGAGGCAATCAGATATGTAGGCTTTATAACTTTCACTGAGTCATAGGAGCTTTAAAGTTGGGAGACCAGTTACTAGCCCCCAGTTAGTGTTCGGCGTCAGCCGAGGACAAGCCATTAACACTTCGGCCAATTTTATGAAAGGCCCATCATTTACCACGGGGTAACCTCTATCGATCTATAGTTTGACACAGTCATCGGATCGCTGACCAGTTTACGCCCATTGTGGCAGTCAGTGTTTGGATTTCTCCACTGAGGCGTGATACGTCTCCAACGTATCTATAATTTTTGATTGTTCCATGCTGTTATATTATCATTCTTGGATGTTTCACAATCATTTTATAGCAACTTTATATCATTTTTTGGGACTAACCTATTGACATAGTGCCCAGTGCCAGTTGCTGTGTTTTGCTTGTTTTTTACTTCACAGGAAATCAATACCAAAGGGAATCCAAACGCAGCGAAAGTTTTTGGTGATTTTTTCTGGACCAGAAGACACAAGTTTGGGCCAAGAAAGTACCCGAGGGGGGCTCCGAGGGGAGCACAATCCACCAGGGCACGCCTGGGGGCCCAGGCGCGCCCAGGTGGGTTGTGCCCACCTCGACCACCTCCCGCACCGCCTCTTTGCTCTATAAATACCCCAATATTCCAGAAACCCGAGGGGAGTCGACGAAAATCAATTCCAGCCGCCGCAAGTTCCAGAAACCACAGATCCAATCTAGACACCATCACAGAGGGGTTCATCATCCTCATTGGTGCCTCTCCGATGATGCGTGAGTAGTTCATTGTAGATCTACGGGTCTGTAGTAAGTAGCTAGATGGCTTCCTCTCTCTCTTTTGATCCTCAATACAATGGTCTCTTGGAGATCTATTTGATGTAACTCTTTTTGCGGTGTGTTTGTTGGGATCCGATGAACTTTGAGTTTATGATCAGATCTATGTTTCTATCCATGAAAGTTATTTGAGTCTTTTGATCTCTTATATGCATGATTACTTATAGCCTCGTATTTCTTCTTCGAATCTTTGGTTTAGTTAGGCCAACTAGATTGATTTTTCTTGCCATGGGAAGAGGTGCTTTGTGATGGGTTCGATCTTACGGTGCTTGATCCCAGTGACAGAAGGGGAACCGACACGTATGTATCGTTGCTATTAAGGATAACAAGATGGGGTCTATTTCTACATAAATAGATCTTGTCTACATCATGTCATTGTTCTTATTGCATTACTCCGTTTCTCCATGAACTTAATACACTAGATGCATGCTGGATAGCGGTCGATGTGTGGAGTAATAGTAGTAGATGCAGGCAGGAGTCGGTCTACTAATCTTGGACATGATGCCTATATAATGATGATTGACTGGATATCATCATAATTATTTGAAGTTCTATCAATTGCCCAACAGTAATTTGTTTACCCATCGTATGCTATTTTTCTCGAGAGAAGCCACTAGTGAAATCTACGGCCCCCGGGTCTATTTTCTCATCATATATTTTCAGATCTATTTTGCTATTTGCCTTTTTATTTATTTGCCACTTTTATTTTCAGATCTATATTTCTAAAAACCAAAAATATTTTGCTTCACTTTATTTTATTCGCGATCTATTTATCCAATCTATTACAACTTTCTCATGTCCGTTTGCCAATTTCTGGCACCGTTACCCGAAAGGGATTGACAACCCCTTTAACACGTCGGGTTGCAAGTATTTTTTCTTTGTGTGTAGGTGTTGTTTACGTAGTGTTGCTTGGTTCTCCTACTGGTTCAATAACCTTGGTCTCATCACTGAGGGAAATACCTACCGTAGCTGTGCTGCATCATCCCTTCCTCTTTGGGGAAATACCGACATAGTTCAAGCCAACATCAAAAGGAATTTCTGGCGCTGTTGCCGGGAAGACATCATCAACATCTACCAGGTTCCTAATCACAAATCTCATCTCCTTGTAATTTACATTATTTGCCATTTGCCTCTCGTTTTCCTCTCCCCCACTTCATAAAAATTTGCCGTTTTATTCGCCCTCTTTCTCGTTCGCCGTTTTCTCGTCAGATCTGTTTTTGAGTGCAATCTTGTTGCGTAGTCACGATGACTCAAGAGAACACCAAGTTGTGTGATTTCTCCAATACCAACAACAATGATTTTATTAGCACTCCGATTGCTCCTCCCGCCACTAGTGCGGAGTCTTGTGATATTAATGCCGCTTTGTTGAATCTTGTTCTGAAAGATCAATTTTCCGGTACTCCTAGTGAGGATGCCGCGTCCCATCTTAACACATTCGTGGAATTATGCGATATGAAAAAGAAAAAAGATGTGGACAATGATATTGTGAAGTTGAAATTATTCCCGTTTTCTTTGTGAGATCGTGCAAAAATTTGGTTTTCTTCTTTGCCTCGCAATAGTATCAATTCTTGGGATAAGTGCAAAGATGCTTTTATTACTAAGTATTTTCCGCCCGCGAAAATTATTTCCCTTAGGACGCAAATTATGAATTTTAAGCAACTTGAGCATGAACATGTTGCGCAATCTTGGGAAAGAATGAAATTGATGCTAAGAAATTGTCCCACTCATGGTTTAAATCTTTGGATGATCATACAATTTTTTTATGCGGGATTGAATTTTGTTTCTATAAATCTTTTAGATTCCGCTGCGGGTGGTACTTTTATGGAAATTACTTTGGGTGAAGCTACTAAATTGCTAGACAATATTATGGCAAATTATTCACAATGGCATACCGAAAGAGCCCCTACTAGTAAAAAGGTTAATTCGGCTGAAGAATTTTTTCTTTGAGTGAAAAAGTTGATGCTCTTATGAAATTCGTTGCTAATAAAAGTGCTCCTATTGATTTTAATGATGTGCCTTTGTCTACCTTGATTGAGCAAAATAGCGATGCCGTAGATGTGAATTTTATCTCTCGAAACAATTTCAATAACAATGCTTATAGAGGTAATTTTAATCCTAGGCCTTTTCCTAGTAATTCCTCTAATAATTATGGTAATTCCTATAGTAATCCTTCTTATAATAATAATAGGAACACCTCTGATTTTGAGAATAATATTAAAGAATTTATCAATGCTCAAAAGAATTTTAACACTACGATGGAAGAAAAATTGAGTAAGATTGATGATTTGTCTAGAAGCGTTGATAGAATTTCTTATGATGTAGAAAATCTCAAGATGAAAATTTTTGTGCCTAAGGTTGAAGAATCAATTAAAGCTTTATATGTTTCTATGGATGAAAGTAAGAAAAGAACCGCTATGCTTAGAGCTAGAAGAGAATTTTTAGAAAAAGCGTTTTCCAGTGATTGCTTTCATAAAAATGATGAAGATCTTAAAGTGATTGGTGTTTCTTCTATTGATTCCTTGTTTAGTAAAATTAAGATGGATGAAAAAGGAACTGAAGAAGAGTCAACTTTAGCTTGAAGGCGTCCCGATAATTTGGAGGGTGAAAATCTTGTTAAGAAAATTGATAAAAGTGGGTTTGGAGAGGTCAAAAATTTAACTAGTGATGTGCCCACTCGTTTGGATTACAAAGACTTTAATTATGATAATTGCTCTTTGATTGATTGTATTTCTTTGTTGCAATCCATGATAAATTCACCCCATGCCTATGAACAAAATAAAGCTTTTAGTAAACATATTGTTGATGCTATGATGAAAGCTTTGGAAGAAAAGTTGGAATTAGAGATTTCAATTCCTAGAAAATTACATGATGAATGGGAAACTACTATCAAAGTCAAGATTAAAAATGATGAGTGTTTTGCTTTATGTGATTTGGGTGCTAGTGTTTCTACAATTCCGAAATCTTTATGTGATGTGCTTGGTCTTACCGATATTGAAGAATGTTCTTTAAATTTGCACTTGGCGGATTCTACTATTAAAAAGCCTATGGGAAGAATTAATGATGTTCTTATTCTTGCAAATAGGAATTATGCGCCCATAGATTGTATTGTTCTTGATATTGATTGCAATCCGTCTTGTCCAATTATTCTTGGTAGACCGTTTTTGCGCACTATAGGTGCCGTGATTGATATGAAAGAAGGGAACATCAAATTCCAATTTCCTTTGAGAAAGGGTATGGAGCACTTCCCTAGAACAAGAATTAAGCTACCATATGAATCAATCATGAGGGCATCTTATGGATCTAGAAACAAAGATGACAATACTTAGATCTTTGCATTATGCCTAGCTAAGGGCGTAAAACGATAGCGCTTGTTGGGAGGGAACCCAATGAATAAAATTTATTTTTGTCTATTTATTTTTGTTATTGGGTGTTTGCACAATTATGCTACTGTTATGATTGTGTTTTTTGTGTTTTAATTAGTGTTTGTGCCAAGTAAAGCCTTTAGGATAGCTTTGGTGATAGTTGATTTGATCTTGTTGGAAAAGAGAAACTTTTGCGTCCAGTAAAACAATTTTGAAAATTCACAGAAGCGACGAACAATTTTGAATTTTTTACACAAGATTGATTTACAAATTGTCTCTGTTGTCCTAATGTTTGGAGTTACAGAAGTATGAAAACAATTTATATCTTTGCAGACTATTCTGTTTTTGACAGATTCTGTTTTTTTTTTGCATTGTGTGCTTATTTTGATGAATCTATGGTTTGTATTGGAGGTTATAAGCCATGGTAAAGTTATAATATAGTAGATATAATGCAAGAACAAAATTTGAATGGGTTTTCTACGGTACTTAAAGTAAAGATTGGTTTTCTTATACTAACAGATCTCACGAAGGTTTTGTTGAGTTTTGTGTGATTGAAGTTTTCAAGTTTTGGGTGAGATTACGATGGATGAAGGAATAAGGAGTAAGCAGAGCCTAAGCTTGGGAATGCCCCATGGCACCCCAAGCCATTATCCAAAGGTAAGCAAGCAACTAAGCTTGGGGATGCCCGAGTGGCATCCCCTCTTTCTTCTAACGGCCATCGGTATTTTACTTGGAGCTATATTTTTATTCGTCACATATCATGAATTTTGCTTGGAGTGTCTTGTATGATATGAGTCTTTGCTTGTTTTGCTTTTTATTTTAAGTCATGAATCCTTGCTGGACACACCTATTTGAGGGAGCCAAAATTATGCTATGACTTGTTAGAATTGCTCTCTATGCTTCACTTAAATCTTTATGAGCTATGGAATTGCTCTAGTGCTTCACTTATATCTTTTTAAGCACGGTGTGCTTTAGTATTTTTGAAGAAATGCTCTCATGCTTCACTTAGATTTATTTGAGAGTTAGTAAATTTTTTTTTAGAAATTCTCTCTTACTTCACTTAAATTATTTTGAGAGAAGAAAACTTTATGCTCATGTTCTTCAATTAGATTTGTTTGACCTATCAAAAGCAACAAATGAAATTAGTCCCAAAGTGATAGATATTCAAGAGGGATATAATAAAAACTTTCATGAAGATTATTGGACAAAATAAACTTGATTACTTGTAATAGTTTTGTGATATGTTGATATAACATGTGAGTCATGTTGATGAGTAATTATGCTTTAGTAAGAATATTGGTGTTAAGGTTTGTGATTCCCTATGCAAGCACGAAAGTCAATAGTTATGCAATGAAACTACATCCTACTTGTGGTGCATTATTCGGTGTTAGTTATGCTTAATGCTCGCTTATGAGATTTTTCGTTTCTTGGTTGGATGCTTCTCAATCTTTTGCTAGCCTTCATTTGCACTAAGTATGATCACTACTTGTGCATCCAAAATCCTTAAACTAGTTTTGCCATATGAGTCCACTATATCTACCTATATGCGGTATTTCCGTGCCGTTCTAAGTAAATTTGTATGTGCCATCTCTAATTTCAAAATAAATTTCTCTTTTGCGTGCTCGTACCGCTCATGAAACGGTAGGGGGTGGCTGATATATTTTCATGCTAGATGTGTTATTCTGAAGATGAGTATTTATTCACTTGTCATTGCATGAGAGTACGACAAAGGTATTAGGGATGCCCAGTCCCGAAATGAAAAATGAATTTACTTTACGTTGTCAAATAATAAATTCCTTGGAAAGTGTTGGTATGGATGGCACCCGTGGATTCGGTTAGCCGTGGAATGTGAAAGTATGGTGGAAAAAGAAATAAACTTTATTTTCTGTTTGGGACCCGCCTATGATATATCTAGCATGGAAAGTATTGGGAACTACTCGATCGTTTTCGTTGACAGGAAAAGCATGCCATCCAAAATGTTTTATCTCTACCTTTTTCGCTTTGAGCTCTGGCACCTCTACAAATCCCTACTTCCCTCTGCAAAGGGCCTTTCTTTTACTTTATGCAATTTTTATTTTGAGTCTCCATCTTCTCTTATAAAGAACCAACTAAAAGGCACTATGATCGTACTTGAGCATTGGGTGTAGCTAATATTCGAGTGTGTTTCATGAATGGATCAATGATTGAGCATAATGGGCTAGGGATAACTTGCTTTAGTGTTGATATTTTGAAAGACATGGTTGCTTGTTGATATGCTTGAGTATTGAAATCTTCATGTCAAAACTAGACTATGGCTTTGAATCATATAAAAGTCCAAATGTCCATGCTACAAAGAAAAGAATATGTGATGAACATGTTAGGCAGCATTCCACATCAAAAATTCTGTTTTTATCATTTACCTACCTGAGGACGAGCAGGAATTAAGCTTGGGGATGCTGATACGTCTCCAACGTATCTATAATTTTTGATTGTTCCATGCTGTTATATTATCATTCTTGGATGCTTTACAATCATTTTATAGCAACTTTATATCATTTTTTGGGACTAACATATTGACATAGTGCCCAGTGCCAGTTGCTGTTTTTTGCTTGTTTTTTTACTTCGCAGGAAATCAATACCAAACGGAGTCCAAATGCAGCGAAACTTTTTAGAGATTTTTTCTGGACCAGAAGACACAAGTTGGGCCAAGAAAGTACCTGAGGGGGATTCCGAGGGGAGCACAACCCACCAGGGCGCGCCTGGGGGCCCAGGCGCACCCAGGTGGGTTGTGCCCACCTCGGCCACCTCCCGCACCGCCTCTTTGCTCTATAAATACCCCAATATTCCAGAAACCCTAGGGGAGTCGACAAAAATAAATTCCAACCGCCGCAAGTTCCAGAAACCACAGATCCAATCTAGACACCATCACGGAGGGGTTCATCATCCTCATTGGTGCCTCTCCAATGATGCGTGAGTAGTTCATTGTAGACCTACGGGTCCGTAGTTAGTAGCTAGATGGCTTCCTCTCTCTCTTTTGATTCTCAATACAATGGTCTCTTGGAGATCTATTTGATGTAACTCTTTTTGCGGTGTGTTTGTTGGGATCCGATGAACTTTGAGTTTATGATCAGATCTATGTTTTTATCCATGAAATTTATTTCAGTCTTTTGATCTCTTATATGCATGATTACTTATAACCTCGTATTTCTTCTTTGAATCTTTGATTTAGTTAGGCCAACTAGATCGATTTTTCTTGCCATGGGAAGAGGTGCTTTGTGATGGGTTCGATCTTACGGTGCTTGATCCCAGTGACAGAAGGGGAACCGACACGTATGTATCGTTGCTATTAAGGATAACAAGATGGGGTCTATTTCTACATAAATAGATCTTGTCAACATCATGTCATCGTTCTTATTGCATTACTCCGTTTCTCCATGAACTTAATACACTAGATGCATGCTGGATAGCGGTCAATGTGTGGAGTAATAGTAGTAGATGCAGGCAGGAGTCGATCTATTAATCTTGGACGTGATGCCTATATAATGATCATTGCCTGGATATCGTCATAATTATTTGAAGTTTTATCAATTGCCCAACAGTAATTTGTTTACCCACCGTATGCTTTTTTCTTGAGATAAGCCACTAGTGAAATCTACGGCCCCCGGGTCTATTTTCTCATCATATATTTTCAGATCTATTTTGCTATTTGCCTTTTTATTTATTTGCCACTTTTATTTTCAGATCTATATTTCTAAAAATCCAAAAATATTTTGCCTCACTTTATTTTATTCGCGATCTATTTATCCAATCTATTACAACTTTATTACGTCCGTTTGCCAATTTCTGGCGCCGTTACCCGAAAGGGATTGACAACCCCTTTAACACGTCGGGTTGCAAGTATTTGTTCTTTGTGTGTAGGTGCTGTTTACGTAGTGTTGCTTGTTTCTCCTACTGGTTCGATAACCTTGGTCTCATCACTGAGGGAAATACCTACCGTTGCTGTGCTGCATCATCCCTTCTACTTTGGGGAAATACCGACGTAGTTCAAGCCAACATGAAGGCGCTTAACCATTTGAGCTGGAAGCACAATCGTAGTGGTTCTCCCTTTGCACACCTAGCCGAACAAAGCGGAACGTAGGAGGCAAGCACAGGAGCCGGGCAACCCAACTATTGACCAAAGACACAATTCGGAACCGATGCATATAAAGCAAAATCCGAGAACGTTTTGCCGAGGAGTCCATGGAGTACCTTGGCTTTTGGTAGGTTCGGCTCTAGTCGCAGCCCCGTGTTGATATTGCCGAAGCTTTAAAGGTGTCCGACGTTGTACTGCAAGACTTATGCTGGATACACACAAATAGGTTAAAAGTGTCGTAAGCTTGGAAAACCAAAAAACTTTAGTAAAAACTTTACGTCCGAACTAAATCAAGTTTTTAGTTCCAATCCAAACATTTTTCTTAAAATTAGTTTGTGCTTCCGTCGTGCTTTAACATGACACCTCCGATCTCAAGACTTCAAGCGGGTCAGCCTTCGGCTTCAACCTCCTATCCCGAAGGTGGAGTGCTTCTCAAGCCAGTTTAGCGAACTAAACTCGAGTGGCTTTTAGAGACAAACCAGGCTATCCAACTATTGACCACACACTCAAGTCGAGAAATGAGTAGTAGAAAAAGATTTTGCAACGACTTAGAAAAAAAAAGTTTTATAAAATGGCTCATACAAATTTAAGAGCCCCCAGTTAACTTGGGCAAAAGGAGTATTTTTTAACAAACACCTTTTTTAACAAACAAAGTTCTGTTTAACACAAATATAATGCTTGGTTGAACCGCACAGAAATTAAAAATTGAAAAAAGGTTGAGCATCAAAGCGACTTAGCTGGTCAATGTGCTCGGTGTTGATGACGTGATCCGAGCTTACGGCGGGTTAAGGCCCCATCCCCCAAGCCGGTCCCGAGGTGCCCGAGCGTAGAGCTCGGCTTGATGAAGTGATAGCACAACACTGTTGATATGTCGAGGCTAAGCTCCCGGTCCAGCCGAGGATACAGAGTAGGTCGGCAGGGTGACGCCAAAGTCCTCGAAGGAGGTCGATGAAGAGAAGGCGAAGCCCCCGATTCAACCAAGGTGATGGGTAGGTCGTCTTACTAGACGTCGGCATGCTGAGGTGACCGCGTGACGCAGTCGAAGTCGATTACCTACACATGTAAAATAGTGCAGCCCAAAAATAATAATATAAATATATAAAAAATTCTCGCATAAGTAATTTACGCAAAATAATTTATTTGAAGAGATGTGGCCTGGCGTCGAAGTCAATGTCGATGCGGGGTGTCGGCGTGATGTGGTGAAGGCGTGACAAAGCCTGAATTCGCAGGGCGGTCCGAGTTCCCGATGCGGCGTTCGCAGTGCTGCGGACGGGAAACTGACCGAACCATCTCGCAACCATCGTTAATGCGGCCACCATTTGACATACCTGGTTTATCTGTTGTAGCAATCCAGCAATCCGAAGAGACGCATATGGGCGTTTCATGGATTTGCATCTAGTAATAGTACTAGTACGAACGCTAGCACGTGGGAAGTGCAAGAAAGACATATGATTAGCAAAAAAAAAAAGACTGCCTTAATTAAATAACAAAGAAAAGAGAGAAGGATTGGGTCTCCATGTATGCTGCCGAACGATCTGAATTCGGCCTGTGTCTGCTGCTCTGTATGAATTACGAGTAGCTTTACGGTGTCCTCGGCTGGGTGCCACTATACGGCCGAATATACGGTAATCCGAAGTACAATATAGGGTCTGCCGGTTTTGACATCAACATCTGGGTGTCACTATCGGTGTCCAAACTCCCACGATGCGCATAACGTCCTCACAAGTCACGTCTGCTGCTAGTCCGTCGTAGCGGACCTTAGATCCGATGTGTAACCAGGCGGCACACACGGCCGCCGCCGCTGAAATTTTCTCGACAAACAGAATAGCATGACCTGAATTGGTAACCAGAACCGGATCACCGTAGTAGTACTAATCGCTGACTGATTTTCGGCAGTGTGCTACAAAACTAGTACGTACTCAATAGGGTTAGTACTACTTTTGGTCTGCACGCCTTTTTAGAAAAAGTAGTGGAGATCCAGGAACCGAATAGGAGCTGAATTGAAAAAAGGAAACGAACTAAATCTCCCTGATGTGTGCTCCATCGGGCCGAACTCCTGTCGACGCACTGCTCCGCAGAGTCTTCTCGACTGGATCGTTCGTCGGCCAGATTGCGTCTTACGTTGAACCACACGGCGGTCATCTGCATGCGCGCGCATCTCCAAGATCTTCTGCGGCGCGGTATTACAGCGTGCGGCCGCTGCCAAAACTTTTCTCGATCTAATCCGACTGCAAACAAAATTGCACGACGCAACAACAACGATTTTGGAAAGAGATAATGTAGATGAAACATATATCACTGAAAAAATATCACCTGATTATCTCATCGAACCGTGACGATCACCTAGCAGGCTCTCAATGAAAGCATCAATGTCGGTTCTATATCCAACATATCTCGTAGCAGGGGTCCTAAGCTAGGCGTCTTGGAGCGATGGTAACATGGACACAGGATTTTACCCAAGTTTAGGCTCTCTCGAAGAGATAATACCCTACGTCCTGCTTTTGATTGTATTGATATGGGTGTAGTACAGAGTACATGTATCTACCACGAGACTGTTCTAATGAATATGAGTTGATCTATTGACTAGCCTGGCCTCGGTTTATATAACACACCGGAGGCCTAGGGTTTTATGAGAGTCCTTGGCTTGGGCGCCTGCGTGTTTCAATACTCATTGGACCGCATACATCGGTATGTATTATTTCCAACAAGTCACTTGCCCGCTCCATTGTTCCCGAAAACGCGGTTTTTAGTCGTCTTGCCATGAGGCATGGTTCACATGTTTCAAATGATTGATAATCAAGTGATTCCAAAAGTCCGTCAGCATGGAGTTTCTTCATGCGCTTTACACCAATATGACCTAAGCGGCAGTGCCACAAATATATGGTAATATCATCATTAACTCTGCATCTTTTGGCATCAATATTATGAACATGTGTATTAC
Source organism: Thinopyrum elongatum (assembly GCA_011799875.1). Classification (NCBI taxonomy): domain Eukaryota; kingdom Viridiplantae; phylum Streptophyta; class Magnoliopsida; order Poales; family Poaceae; genus Thinopyrum; species Thinopyrum elongatum. The sequence goes on from CM022303.1 coordinate 565,114,391, forward strand.
TACGATCGAGATTCAACAAGAATAAACCATTCACATTGGGTGCATGACCATAAAAATTATTATCCATATAAATAGAACAACCATTATTCTCTAACTTAAATGAATAACCATCTTGCTATAAACATGATCCTGATATAATGTTCATGCTTAACGCAGGCACCAAATAACAATTATTTAGGTTTAAATAATCTCAAAGGTAGATGTAGAGGGAGCGTGCCGACGGTGACCACATCAACCTTTGAACCATTTCCGATGCGCACCGTCACCTCGTCCTTAGCTAGTCTCCATTTACTCCGTAGCTTCTGTTTCGAGTTACAAACAAGAGCAATCGAACCAGTATCAAATACCCAGGGGCTACGACGAGCACTAGTAAGGTACACATCAATAACATGTATATCAAATATACCTTTGTTGAGTTGCCAGCCTTCTTATCTGCCAAGTACTTAGGGTAGTTCCGCTTCCAGTGACCATTCCCCTTGCAATAGAAGCACTCAGTCTCAGGTTTGGGTCCAGCCTTGGGTTTCTTCAAGGGAGCCTCAACTACCTTGCCATTCTTCTTGAAGTTCCCTTTCTTTCCCTTGCCTTTCTTGAAACTAGTGGTCTTATTGACCATCAACACTTGATGCTCTTTCTTGATTTCTACCTCCACGACCTTAAGCATTGTGAAGAGCTCAGGGATCATTTTCTCCATCCCTTGCATATTATAGTTCATCATGAAGCCCTTGTAGGTTGGTGGCAGTGATTGGAGAACTCTATCGATCGCTACTTCATCCGAAAGATTAACTCCCAATTGAATTAAGCGGTTGTAGTACCCAGACATCTTGAGTACGTGCTCGCTAAGGGAGTTGTTCTTCACCATCTTGCATCTAAAGAACTTGTCGGAGGTGTCATACCTCTCAACCCGGGCATGAGCCTGGAATACCAATTTCAGCTCCTGGAACATCTTATATGCTCCGTGGTGCTCAAAACGTCTTTGGAGCCCCGGTTCTAAGCCGTAAAGTATGGCGCACTGAACTATCGTGTTGTCATCACTTCTAGTTTGCCACACATTCATAGCGTCTAGATTTTCAGGAGCGGGTGGTTCACCTGGCGGTGCATCAAGGACATAAGCCTTCTGTGAAGCAGTGAGGATAATCCTCAAATTACGGATCCAGTCCGCATAGTTGCTTCCATCATCTTTCACCTTTTCTTTCTCTAGGAACACATTAAAATTCAAGGGAGGTAAAGCGCGAGCCATTGATCCACAACATAAGTTTGCAAAGAAATTAAGACTATGTTTATGATAATTGATTCAATTAATCATATTACTAATGAAATCCCACTTAAATCAACATCATTCAAGTTGTCTAAGTATTACATGATCCAAATCAACCAACCCATGTCCGATCATCACATGAGATGGGGTGGTCATCAATGGTGAACATCTCCATGTTGATCATATCTACTATATGACTCATGTTCGACCTTTTGGTCCTCCGTGTTCTCAGGCCATGTCTGTACATGCTAGGCTCGTCAAATTTAACCAAAGTATTCCTCATATGTAAAACTAGCTTACACCCGTTGTATGCGAACGTAGAGTCTATCACACCCGATCATCATGAGGTGCTTCGAAACGACAAACTTTTGCAATAGTGCATACTTAGGGAGAACACTTTTATCTTGAAATTAAGTGAAGGGATCATCTTATAACGCTACTGTCGTCCTAAGAAAAATAAGATGCATAAAAAGGATAAACATCACATGCAATCAATATATGTGACATGATATGGCCATTATCATCTTGTGCTTTTGATCTCCATCTCCAAAGCACCGGCATGTTCCATCGGCACCGACATGACACCATGATCTCCATCATCGTGTCATCACGTGGTTGTCTCGCCAACTCTTACTTCTACAACTATTGCTAATGCATAGCGATAAAGTAAAGCAATTACATGGCGTTATTAGTTGACATGCATATCGTACAATAAATTAAAGAAAACCCTATGGCTCCTGCCGGTTGCTGTACTCATCGACATGCAAGTCGAGAACCTATTACAAAACATGATCATCTCATAGATTAACATATATCACATCATGTTTTGGCCATACCACATCACAACATGCCATGCAATAACAAGTTAGACGTCCTCTACTTTGTTGTTGTAATTTTTACGTGGCTGCTAGGACCTATAAGAACCGTTCTTATCTATAAACCCACAACGGTGATATTCAAGTTGCCTTTGAACCTTCGAAAAAAGACCGCCTTTGTCAAATCAAATTCAACTAAAGTAGGAGAGACAGACATCCGCTAGCCACTTTTATGCAATACTAGTTGCATATCAAACAGTGAAACCGGTCTCATGTGCGAGGACATGTAATTAAGGTTGGTCCGAGCCGCTTCATCCCACAATACCACCGAATCAAAATAATATAAGGGAAGTAAGCAATCTGAACATCAATGCCCACAACAACTTTGTGTTCTACTCGTGCATATACATCTACGCATGGACCTAGCTCATGATGCCACTGATGGGTAACGAAGCATGAAAATCAAAAAAATTCCTACGAAACACCCAAGATCTAATCTAGGAGATGCAAGGCAACGAGAGGGGAGTGTGTCTACATATCCTTGTAGACCGAAAGCATTAGCGTCATAACGCAGTTGATGTAGTCGTACACTTCATGATCCAACCGCGATCCAATCCGATCTAGTGCCGAACGGACGGCATCTCCGATTTTAGCACACGTACGGCTCGACGGCGTCCTCTCCTTCTTGATCCAGCAAATGAGGGATAGGAGGTACATGAGATCTGAACCAACACGATGGCGTGGTGGTGGTGATGGCAGTGGAATTCCGGCAGGGCTTCGCCAAGAGCTGACGGAACGTGGAGGAGGAGTAACGTGAGGGAGACAGGGCAAGCGCGGAAGGGTGGGCTACCCCCTGCGCCTCCCCACTATATATAGGGGTGATGGAGGGGCGTGCCAGCCCTACTCCCCCTCCCAAGGCAGGGGCGGCGGCCAAGGGGGAGGAGTGCCCTCCAAGCCAAAGTGGAGGGCCCACCCCTTTAGGGTTTCCCCTCCCCAGGCGCAAGGGCCTTGTGGGGGCTGGTGCGCCTGGCCCAATAAGGCTAGGGTGCCCTCCTACAGCCCATGCTGACCTAAGGGATGTGGTAGAACCCTTTACAGACTTACGGACCCTTCCAGGATCCTCTGGAACCTTCTGGAAGCTTCCTGGTACAATTATGAACTTTTTTGGGAACCGCGACAACAACTTTCCATTTATGAATTTTTACCTCCGGACTATTCCGGAGCTCCTTGTGATGTCCCATATCCTATCCGGAACTCCGAACAACCTTCAGACTTTCCACTATTAATATCTCAATACTACCCTAGCGCTACCGAACGTTAAGCGTGCGACCCTACGGGTTCGAGAATCATGTAGACATGACCGAGACTCCTCTCTGATCAATAATCAATGGCGGTACCTGGATGCCCATATTGATTCCCACATATTCAACGAAGATCTTTATCGGTTGAACCATGATGTAAAGGATTCAGATAATCCCTTATGCAATTCCCTTTGTCCGACGATATGTTACTTGCCCGAGATTCGATCGTCGGTATCTCCATACCTAGTTCAATCTCGTTACCGGCAAGTCTCTTTACTCGTTCCGTAATATAAGATCCTGTGACCAAACTCATTATTCACTTGCTTGCAAGCTTCTTATGATGTTGTATTACCAAGAGGGCCCAGAGATATCTCTCTGTCACACGGAGCGACAAATCCCAGTCTCGATCCATGCAACCCAGCAGGCATCTTCAGAGATACCTGTAGAGCACCATTATGATCACCAAGTTATGAAGTGACGTTTGATAGCACAAAAAAAATTCCTCTGGTATCCAGGAGTGGCATGATCTCATGGTCTAAGGAATTGATACTTGACATGAAGAAAGACGTAGCAAATAACTAAACGATCTGATGTTAAGCTTACGTTGGGGCCGCTATCACATCATTCCCCTAATGATGTGATCACATTATCAAATGACAACTCATGTCTATGGTGAGGAAACCATAATCATCTTTGATCAACGAGGTAGTCTAGTAGAGGCTTACTATGGACACGGTGTAGTTTATGTATTCACACATGTATTTAAGTTTCCGGTCAATACAATTCTAGCATGAATAATAAACATTTATCATGAATGGGAAATATGATAATAACCATTTTATTATTGCCTCTAGGGCATATTTCTGACACCATTCACTTTGTAGCTGGGGTGATAATGTGATGCACACTTTGATGTTTTGTTGTTTGTTATCAAGGACATAGTTGAGTGTATCATTAGCACCGTTAGTCTTTTTTTTGTTCTAATTGTCTGCTTTAACTGGAATTTTGTAGAACTGCTTACAACCAGCTTCGCTTCATACTGAAGAAATGATAGTGAAAATTAGTCACTTAGAGCAAAGGATGGCATGACCTCCTTGAGAACCTCAAGGAGCGAATACTGAGTCATGGGCAATATAGATGGGAAGAAACAATAGGGGTTGATGAAACGGGCCTCCCTATGAATGTTCAACAATATTGTCGAGATAAAGCACCAACTTTTTCGGTCACTTCTCACAAGGGTATTTATCATATCTTTACATGGTTCTGCTATATTTATAAACAATCGTGTCTCATGTATCCCCATCTCGAGATTGGGTTTATCAGGTGGATGTACTTACCGTTTCAGTGGAAATTTGGAACCATGCCAATGCAATTTTTCTAACTTAAGGGCCTCCTTGATTCGCAGTAGTCTGAAAATACAGAAATAGGGAAAGTATATGATTGGAATGGCATATCGATTTAAATCCTATAGGATTAGCAAGGAGTGTTTGATACCACCGGAATTGTAAAAACGGTTGGAGTGGATGTTAGATGTCCAATGAATCGTAGTATAAAAGATTCCATAGGAAAAATTCCTATGGAATCTAATCCTATGAATCAAAGGACCAATGTAGTCAAAATTCCTAAGGATTTCAATCCACAAAAAATCCTGTTGAATTCCTTTGAATCAAAGGAGCCCAAAAATGCCACTGGATCTCAATGGAGCCTGGGACCTGGACCCACATGTTATTCTTGCAGCCAGTAGCAACTTCTCTAAGCTGGAAACACTGCAGCGACATGGTTCCAATTTCCCCTTGTTTCAAAGCTGAGCTTGACTGCATTTGAATCAAATCTTATATGAAAGACTGGATATTCTTGCCACCTGCTCTCCTGAACTTGTTGGATATCCTTGCCTCCTACTAACCCAAAGTACCAAAGGTAGACTTTTTCAAGGTAATAGTGTGTTGCATATGTGCAGTAGAAATAGTGGAGTTTGAAATCATGCCTGCAAACTAAGCAAATTAGGTAGTAGGAAAAAATCATTATATATCCAGTCTGTGAAGGTGCATGCTATTGTTCCAATACCTCAATGTGTGTGAAATGCCGTATGGATTATTTGAAAATCTGAAACTTTTTGGGCAATTGAATGACTTTTGAAGGTCCTCATTGCTCATATTTCTGTTGCTCTGTTTTGTCGGCCAATACATGCTATCCTTTAATTTAGTAATTTATCTCTCTCATCTTTAATTCCTTTCTTCTATCTGCGGGTTCCTTATGCAGGTTATCTACAAATGCACCGGTATACTTCATTCATGGTCGTCTCTAAGGTGTGAAGAATCGATACCTGTTTAAGGAGGTGTGTGCACGATTGGAGGTTACGGTGAGGGATACTTTTATCCAACATGGATGGCATCATGATCTTCGGATTGGTCCTCCCTTGCTGTAGGCGTTATACGATCACTAGATGATTACTTGTATCTTGCCTTTTTTAAACTCCTCTTACTTTTGAAGTTTGGACTTGGTTAGTTGTGTGCATCCATGTTTTGCAGTGGTCGGGTATAATATTTAAACCTTTTAAGTAATAAAGCGTCCCTTATCGAAAAATCTGCAGGTTCTATGTTTGAAATCATTGACGAGCAGCTCTTGGATGCCAAGTGTTGTCGCCTAAAGCCGATAATATACACTGAAGGCAACTGGATAATTCGAGAAGGAGATGTTGTGGATGAAATGATTTTCATTTTGAGAAGATATCTCGAGGGTATGATAGCATATGCTGGGCAAGGCAGCTCCTTCGATACCAATGCTCTCAGTGGTGGCGACATTTGTGGTGAAGAGCTCCTTAGTTGGGCTCTTGAGTCCTTGACCCCGCTTCAGGTTCGAACCTTTACAATGCAACCAGGACAGTGAAGGCATTGTTGGAAGTCGAAGCTTTCGCTATGAGGCCTCACGACTTGAATTTTGTGGCGACCCAGCTTAGAACATTCCATAGTGTTACTATACAGAGCGTATGAGCGCGTGTGCATGGTCACCGCGCCTGCCCTCTCCCGTACGTGGCCTAGGTAGTGCGTGAGTGGGCATTGTGTACGTGCAAGTAGTGGCACACGATCTGGCCTCTGTGGCGTCCTGTAACTGTATATATACGCCCTCAGATGGCTAATGCAAAGTGTGTTGAATCTCAATCCCGCTTTCATGGTATCAGACGCTAAGGAAACAAATCCTTTTGCGCACAACCCACCTTCCGCTGTCATGGATGAGTTCGCCAACCACTCTCCCCCCCCCCCTCCTCCTCCCCCCCACCCCTCCTCCCCCCCCCCGCCCCCACCCACCCCCCCCCCCCCCCCCCCCCCCCCCCCCCCCCCCCCCCCCCCCCCCCCAACGGCGATCTCCCTGATGATGGCGGCCACCCTGCCGCCACCCCACCACCTCCGGTCGCAGCCCCGGCTGCGCTCCGCCTTGCGCCGGCCGCTCCTGTCGGCGTCGCTCCCCTCCCGGCTGCCTCTGTCCTCCCCACCGTGGACATCCGGCGCCATGTTCCGGTCCTCGACCTCAACGCCGGCAACCACGCTCAGTGGCACCGTCACTTCGACGCCGTCCTTGGCATGTTCGGTCTTCGCGACTATGTTTCTGCCACGGCCCTTCCCCGCCCTGACGACCCCGAGTGGCTCATGGCGGATCACGCGGTGGTCCATTGGCTGTACTCCACCATCGCTCCGGAGCTGCTCGATGCGGTGATGCAGCCCGAGGACACCGCCCTCACCGTTTGGACTGCCGTCGGCGAACTCTTCACCGCGAACCACCTCTCTCGCGCCGTCTACGTCGACGCCGAGTACCACGCCGTCGTCCAGGGCGAGATGTCCATCATGCAGTATTGTACGAAGCTGAAGCTCTACGCGGATAAGCTCCGCGACCTGGGGCAGCCCGTCACTGAGACTCGTCAGGTATTCCATCTCCTGGGTGGTCTTGGTCGTCAGTATCATCATGCCATCCCACACATCACCGCCCGTGTTCCGCTCCCCACCTTCCTGGAGACCCGCGCCTTCCTCATGCTCGAGGAGCACCGCGCTGAGCAGTCCACGCGCCTGCAGACGGCGCACGCGCTGGTGGCTGGGCGCAGCACTCCTGCGCCGCCTCCGCCCGCTCCTCCAACTGGTGACTCCTCTGGCGTTGGACGTGGGCGTGGTCGCGGCAAGAATTGCGGCCGTGGGAACGGGGGGGCCACCCCCTCTCCGGCTCCGTTGCCGCCCCGGGCGCCTGGCTACCCCGCCCCTGCTCCTGGATCCAGCTCCTGGACGGGGCTTGTCCAGGCCTGGCCTGTCGCCTGGCGCGCTCCCGGTGCCGGCGTGCTCGGGCCGCGCCCTGGCACACCTCATCAACAAGCCATGTTGGCGACTGCTCCCCCCGCGCCACCACCGCCGTACGGCTACGGCGGCTACTACCCCAATTACACGCCTCCAGGGGCCGCTCCTGCTGGTCCTACCGCACCATCCAGCCCCGCGCCCGCGTGGGACATGACCTCCCTCTAGGCCGCGCTCCACAGCGCCACGGCCGGGCCGTCGTCGTCCGGGAGCACGTCTGACTGGTACCTCGACACGGGGGCTACAGCGCACATGGCTTCCTCTCCTGGTAACCTTCACAACATCCGTCCCTCTCTTTCTTCCTCCTCTATCATCGTTGGTAACGGTGATCACCTTCCTATTACCCATGTCGCCACAGGCTCTCTTATCACCACTTCTTCTCCACTTATTCTTCATAATGTCGTGCCGTCTCCTTCTCTTATTAAGAACCTTCTGTCAGTTCGTCAACTTTGTCGTGATAATCCTGTCAATGTGGAGTTTGATGATTTTGGTTTCTCTGTCAAGGACCGCCGCACCCGGACAATGATTCTGCGCAGTGACTCGACCGGTGATCTGTACTCTGTTGCCGGTTCCTCTTCGGCTTCACCGCGCTCCGCTTTTGCCGGCGCGGTCACCGTGGATCTCTAGCACCAGCGTCTCAGGCACCCGCATGTCGCCTCGCTTTGCCAGTACCCCTTCAACTGCAGCAGTTCCACCGCACATACCTGTCGGGCATGTCGTTTTGGCAAGCACACACGCCTTCCCTTTCATGCCTCGACGTCGAGTAGTTTCTTTCCTTTTCAGTTGTTGCATCTAGATGTCTGGACTTCTCCCGTTGTAAGCATATCAGGATATGAATTTTACCTTGTGATACTTGACGATTTCACTCATTATGTGTGGACTTTCGCACTCCAACGAAAATCTGATGTGCTCGCTGTTCTGTGCTCATTTTTTGCCTATGTCCATACACAGTTCCAGCGCCCTGTTTTTGCGCTTCAGGCTGACAACGGTCGTGAATTCGACAACGCTGCCGTGCGCTCGCTTCTCGACTCCCATGGTACTGTGTTTCGTCTTTCCTGTACATACACAAGTCAACAAAATGGGAAAGCTGAGCGCTCCCTTCGTACTCTAAATGATGGCGTTCGCTCGCTCCTCTTCCATGCCTCTATGCCCCCCCGGTTTTGGGCCGAGGCGCTTAGCACAGCCACTTACCTCCAGAACCGGCGCCCGTGTCGTTCGAGCTCGTCGGTGACACCACATGAGCTCCTGCTTGGCTCTCCTCCTGACTACTCGCTCTTGCGCGTGTTCGGCTGGCTGTGTTTTCCTAACACTGCCTCCACCGCTGCCCATAAACTCACGCCTCGCTCTGTCGCGTGCGTCTTCCTCAGTTATCCTGCCGATCACCGCGGGTACCGCTGTTTTGACCCCGTTACACGACGCGTGCTCACCTCTTGCCATGTTCGGTTTGACGAGCTCAGTTTTCCATTCGCCGCTCCTACTCCAGCTCCGGCTCCCACGCCGCCGCCTGCTGTTGCTCCACCGGTTTTGTAGGTGCTCCGTGCCCCTAGCGCAGCTCCGGCTGCTCCCTCCGTGGCGCCCTCCCACCATTCAAGCAGGGCCGCCCGATCGGCATCTGACGGTGCCCAGGGGTCTCCGCGTGGCGCGCGCACTCCTGATTCAAGCGGCTCCGTCCGATCTTCATCCAGTGGGAGTGCTGCCTCGTCCATCTTAGCACCGAGTGTTGGTTCACGCGCCTCCGCTGGATCATCCTCGACTGGCTCCGCAAGCTCTGCGGCCCCCGTCGCGCCGGTCGTTGCTGGGCCACTCACTCGTGCCCGCGCCGGTGTCTTCCGACCAAATCAGCAGTACGCTGACGACTACGTGCTGGTCGCCACTTCCACGACCTCACCGGACATCTCGCCGCTCCCCAAGTCGGTGCGATCTGCCCTGCGCGACCCCAACTGGCTCGCTGCCATGCGCGACGAGTTCGCCGCACTCGTCGGCAACCACACATGGTAGCTCGTGCCCCGCCCTCCGTGCGCCAACATCATCACCGGCAAATGGGTTTTCCGGCATAAAACTCGCGCCGACGGCACCCTCGAACGGTACAAAGCCCGTTGGGTCGTGCGCGGGTTCCACCAACGCCCTAGCGTCGACTACGGTGAAACTTTCTCCCCCGTCGTCAAGCCTGCTACAATTCGGACCGTCCTCACGCTTGCTGCCTCGCGTGGTTGGCCTGTCAATCAACTTGACGTGAAGAACGCCTTCCTCCACGGAGAGCTCGCCGAGGAGGTTTTCTGCCTTCAGCCTGCTGGCTTCGTCGACGCCGGCAAGCCAGACCATGTCTGTCACCTGTCTCGATCGCTCTACGGTCTTAAACAGGCGCCGCGCGCCTAGTTTCTGCGCTTCGCCGGCTTCCTGCGCACCATCGGCTTTGCTGCGGCTCACTCCGACACGTCGTTGTTCATCTACCACGGCGCCGGCGGCACTGCCTACTTGCTGCTGTACGTGGACGACATCGTCCTTACTGCCTCGAGCGCGTCGCTGCTCCAACTCGTCATCACCAAGCTCACTGCAGAGTTCGCCATGAAGGATCTCGGGGCCCTTCACTTCTTCCTTGGCGCGTCTCGCGGTCGTCTACTGGCTTCTTCCTCTCGCAAGAACAGTATGCCGATGACATCCTCGAGCGCGCCGAAATGGACAACTGCAAACCAGCCATCACACCGGTCGATACCAAGGCCAAGCTCCCCTCTGCCGATGGTCCTCCTGTGGCTGATCCCACTTCGTACCGCAGCTTGGCGAGTGCCCGGCAGTACCTGACGATCACCAGGCCCGAGCTCGCCTACGCCGTGCAGCAGATATGCCTCCACATGCATGATCCGCGCGAGTCTCACCGCGCGCTCCTCAAGCGCACGCTGCGCTACGTCCGCGGCACCGGTGCGCTCGGTCTTCATCTACACGCCTCCCCGACGCTTGATCTACGCGTCTACACCGATGCCGACTAGGCCGGCTGCCCCGATACGCGGCGCTCTACCTCCGGCTTCTGCGTGTTCCTCGGCGACGCCCTCGTCAGCTGGTCGTCCAAACGCCAGGCCACAGTCTCGCGTTCCTCCGCTGAAGCTGAGTACCGTGGTGTGGCAAATGCCGTCGCTGAGTGTGTGTGGCTTCGACAACTCCTCGGCGAGCTCCACTGTCCACTGCGCTCCGCCACGCTGGTCTTCTGCGACAATGTATCGGCGGTATACCTCTCCAGCAACCCTGTACACCATCGGCGTACCAAGCATATCGAGCTGGACATCCTCTTCGTCCGGGAACGCGTGGCGCTCGGCGAGTTTCGTGTCCTTCACATTGCTACGCGCCAGCAGTTCGCCGACGTGATGACGAAAGGATTGCCCGCTGATGTCTTCAGGGAGTTCCGCTCCAGCCTTTGCGTCTCTACACCCGACGCTCAGGCTGCGAGGGGGTGTTAGTATACAGAGTGTATGAGCGCGTGTGCATGGTCACCGCGCCTGCCCTCTGCCGTACGTGGCCTAGGTAGTGCGTGAGTGGGCGTTGTGTACGTGCAAGTAGTGGCACACGATCTGGCCTGCGTCCTGTAACTGTATATATACGCCCTCAGATGGCTAATGCAAAGTGTGTTGAATCTCAATCCCGCTTTCACATACTCCAGAATGCCATTAGATTTAACTCACAACAGTGGAGGACCTGGGCGATTGTTTTAATACAGTCGGCTTGGCGCAGATACCACAGTAGCCAGTAGGAAGGAAATCGTTGCTGTCGAATGAAGTTGGACTGCTCGAGGAGGAGATGCTACGAGAAGCCATCATAGAATGCTACATGTAGGAACACGTTTAGAGGATGCTACGCACCTTGCTCTCTCTTGCCCTAGAGCTGCTCAGTTATGGAGCCTACTGCAGCTCCATCCTCCGCATGACATCGCTCATCTTTGGGATATTGTCACTCCTGACAGCCTCGACATCAACCTATGGCCCACGGTCGCCCTCGCCATCCTTTGGAAACTCTGGGACTCTCGTAACGCCCAGGTGTTCCGCTCTGAGACTCACTCTGCTATGGACACGCTTCGGAATGTAATCTCTGATTTTACGTTTTGGGTCTTTAGGTTTAAGGACCCTGCTAGTAGGGATGCGGCCATGTCTTGGCGGCTACACCTCTCCTCTCTTTGTACTCTTTAATGTAACCTCGGCCCTCGGGCCTTTTGAGTAATATATTCAGGTGGTGATGCTCCCCCCCCCCTCCCCCGGTGATTGTTCAAAAAAAAAATGTAGGAACACGTTTTCATGAACCTTACTTAATGGAGGATTTGACAGGCTTTAATTGGACATTAGTGAGGGCTGGGGCCCACCTGAAATTAGGAGGGGGGGGGGGGCGTTTTGGTCAGAGGGAACGGAAGTTTACGTTGGTTACGTAACAATCTTAGAGCATCTCTAGCAGACTCCTTATAACCGTGTGGCCCGTAAAATTTCGGCGACTATACGGGTTTGGCCCGATTTTTGTGCCAGGGCAGACCCGTATGGTCGTCCCGGCGCGTATAAAGTTTACAGTAGCCCGAAAACAACCCCCCCCCCCACGCAGTATATATCCGGATCCGCGGCCGCGAAACGGGTCGAAACCCTATTCCCCCGCCGCCGCGATTCCCCATTCCCTCCTCTGATATCTCGCCGCCGGTGACCTAAATCCGCCGCCCCCGCCCACCGATCTGCCACGAAGTGGGGCGGGATGTGGAGCTCTGGCCGGCGCGGTCGCGACGAAGACCTGGAGCGCAAGCGTTGCGTCGCCCCCGATGCGGCGCGGAAGCGCTCGGCCCGACGGTACACCAACCGCGGGCTCGAGGTGCCGGCGTCCCTCCTCCGCCGCGAGATGGAGGAGTACGACCGCCGCCATGCGCGGCGCTTCGACCTAGGGAGCTCTTCCGGCGCGGGGAGCTCTTTGGGCGAGCCGCCGCTTCTGGTGAAGAGGGAGCCCGGTGAGCTTCCGCCGCTCCGAACCGTCAAGAGGGAGCCGGGGCTCGAGGCGCCGTTGCTCCGCATCATGAAGACGGATCCGGGGGAGGAGCGCCCGCGCGGACGCGGCGTCATCGGCCCGGCGGACTACCTCGTTGTGCCCGACGCGGACGCCTTCGAAGCGGCGCTCGCCGAGCGCACTGCACGCGAGCAGGAGGAGGAGGACGTGTGTCGCCGGCGGGACGAGGAGATCAGTGCGCTCCTCTACCAGCAGGCGCTCGCCACCGCGCGCGAGTTCGATGCCAAGCAGGCGGGATGGCACCGAGGAGCAAGACAAGATGTACATCGATCTTGTCTCCGACGACGATGACGAGTGAGCGCCGCCGCCGCACCCAGAGAGCTCCGATGAGCTTCGTTTCTGGCTAGTTTAGGGTAGGGCGACATCGCGATGTAAAATATCTTCGAAATTAGCGATGATCAAACTATCTATATAGTACTGTGTTCTTCATTTCGCCCGGGAAACTTTTTTTCAAAATTTACGGTTTCAATTGAGGGCTCTGTTCGGCCGCGGCCGATTTCGCCCCTCAAACCGCGGTTTTCTTGGCCCTTATCCGCGGTATAAGAGCCGCTGATATACGGGGTCTGCTAGAGATGCTCTTACAACCTTACATAAAGCTCAGTCCCAGCGAGGCGTATAATCAACACCTTTGTCAATGTCTTGAAGAAAACTCTTCATTTCTTGGCAATTCTGAAAACTACAAACTGTTTGAAAAATCAAAACGTCCAAATGTCACCTTTGCAACCAATTTTTTTTGAACCGAGCATAACCCATTTCCATTACTGAGCATAACGGAAATACAAAGTTCAGTACACCACCAGTAGTTCACCTTTGCAACCATTTGTATGATCACATAGAGTCTAACGTACACACATCTGTAGAACATTTGTAATGAGTGTTTATTGCAACGAAATTAAGTTGTCCCGACAAGGGGGCAACCTAGTTCTCCTTGAAAGTGATGTTGTACCTGTGAGGCTAGCCATAGTGGTGATATCATAGCCGGTATCATGCACTCGGAAATAGCACACACGGTGATGTGGCAAATAATTAAATAAGAGAGAGAGAGAGTTAGAGTAACATAGGTAGATACCGTATCATGTTAAATGATATGCTACTTTGTGCCATGCATGAAAATAAATATGATCATCTATGATACTACTCTATGATACTATACACTATGAAGGTAGTATCATATACTAGTATCCCCACTATGAGTAGCCTGATCCATGTATGGCGTCTCCCTGCAAAGAGGGACGGTCATCAAGCCATCCTCGTCGGAGCCGCCAATGGCCCTCCCGCCGAGCATGTCCTGCATGGTGACCTCGCGGGAAATACTCTTTGGTTCCTAGGTGTATATACACCTCTTATGAAGATTTTTTTTGATAATTAAAGAAAAAGTCAAAAAAAATTGGAAGTTTATTTTACAATAAACTTGACTTTATTTTGCACTAGCATATAAATTTTCACGAATAGAAAAACAGCGCTGACTTCAGTTTTTTTTTTGCTATTATAGGTCACTATTTCACCGAATTTTTTTTCATTTTTGAAAAGAAGTCAAATAGATTTTTTATTTTTTGGATTTTTTTACCAGTACAATGAAATGTCAAGTTTATTTTAAAAATATTTTCAGAATCTATTGACTTTTTTATTTAATTATTAAATTTTCTTTTCATATAGGGTGTACATACACCCATAGACCAAAAGTTCCCCTCCCAGCATTTGCATGCCGTCTTTAGATTGATCTACTAGCACGCAAACTTCTTTTATAAATCCAGTACTTCTCAGTGTACGTAGGAGTAGCATTGGTCGGGTGAGTATATATAGGGGTAACTTGACAAACAGCACATCATCAAAAAGTCTAAAATAAATTCAGAAAAATGCAAGCATACTCTGATGAAATAAGGATATTACTGTCTTCGTAACAATCCAACCACGATTGGTTTGCTGAGACAGACGACTTGACTCATGTTTCTTGACCATGAAGGCCGACGACTTGACTTCTATTCCTTTCCCCGTGTACCCGCCACAGACGTAGACGAGTTAATTAATTTTCTTCTACAATTAATATCAATTTATAAGATGGATTAGGCGGCAGGTAATATCGTAGAGTTTGCAGTGGAGCCGGGGCACTTGATTTGCACGGCCCAGTCCTCCCTAGACATCAACTACAGACGCAATGCTCATAAAAAAAAAAAAAAAAACTACAGACGCAATGACAAGTACATACAACAATTGGGAATACCGCAAGTCTAGCTTTTCTTTCTTCCGAAGAAGGAAAAGGGGACTCCCCGCCTTTTGCTGCTGCCCTCCGGTGGCTCCGGGGCACTTGATTTGCACGGCCCAGTCCTCCCTAGACACCAACAACAGACGCAATGACAAGTACATACAACAATTGGGAATACCGCAAGTCTAGCTTTTCTTTCTTCCGAAGAAGGAAAAGGGGACTCCCCGCCCTTTGCTGCTGATGGCTCCCCTCCGTCGGCGACCTCGGTCGTCGGTGATGAGGGGGATCGTTGGATCCACGCGTGTGGATCGTGTTTAGACTCTTGTAGTTTAGGTTTTTAGGTTGTTCATCGTCATGGCTTCGACAGTGGCAATGATGGTGCTGAATAAAGATTATCCTACTTTGACGAGGTTATCAGTTCTATGGTTGAGGATAGATCTGGAAACCAATTTATTCAAGCAAGGATAGCATTGCGGTGGTGGTATCCTCGTGGTGGACCTGTGTCCTCGGGCTCCGCCGTTGCTTCTGCGCCGGCGCAGAGCTTGGGAGGTAATCCACGAGCGGATGCGGATTGTCGTCTGCATCGCAGGTATATGAAAGATGGTGGATCGTGTGCTGGGTTCATGGTTCGTGGATGGCAGATATGGTTTTCTCCTCTGACGTCATAGCCGTGTGGGGGTGCCAGATTTAGAGTTTGATGGCGTGTCCGGGGTGTTGCTCTGGTCTGATTCATTCAACGGTAATGATTTCATCTTTGGTGAGCCATTTTGGAGGTCTGCAAAGCTGCATATCAGCGTTGGAGCCGTGTCGAGTTCGGGTGTGAAGGTGACCCGTCATTTTTTTCCCTTCAGAGATTGTTGTGGTTGTGCGAGAGGCAGGTGACGGACGTAGGTGTCAAGTTCAGAGGATTCTTTTAGTTTTGTCAGGTCGGTATGTACGTGACTTGTATTATGATCCTTTTGATGTAAATGAGACACGTATTACCATGAAAAAAATACATACAACATTCCCAACAACATTCGGGTTAGATACACTCTTGTTTTGCTTTTTCATATGACCGCCTCCTACCACCGTGCTGCCGCCGCCCCGGCCATCCCTCTAACCCCGCCGATGGTCAGTTTTTTTCTGGCAAACTTACAGCACCCCCACATCCCTAAGATTTCTAGATAATATGGTAGTCTTCTCCGGCGAGCTCACCAGTCACCAACTCCCACAATCCTAAGATAAATAATGGTGTAGCTTTCTCTGGCGAGCTCCTTCCTTCCTCCGGCGAGCTCTTTGCTTCCCCCAACTGTTCCTTCCTTCACGCGAAATCAACGACCCAAATTCTAAATACGGCGACTTACATTTAGCTATTCTGATTATTTATTGAGACGAAATTAAGCTGTCCCGATACGGCCGGGAGGCAACCTACTTCTTGAAAGTGATGCTGTACCAGTGATCCATGTACAGCGTCTCCCTGCAGAGATGGACGGTCATCGAGCCATCCTCATCGGAGCCGCCGCTGGCCCTCCCGCCGAGCACGTCCTGCACGGTGACATTCGGCGGGCTCCGGCAGTAGCCGTACGACTGTAGCCGCCTGCCGTTCACGAGCAGGAGCTCGAGCAGGACGCCGACGTGCAGCGGCCGCCGCTCGCACCGCGCGAGGGCCGCCAGCATGCGGCGCCAGAACGGGGCGTCGCCGAGGTTGGCACCGAGCAGCCCACCCAGCACCCTGGCGTCGAGGTACGTGCGGTCGAGCCGCTCGCAGATCTCCCGGCCGATCGCCGCGGCCCGCGGGTGGTCCCTGGGATCCGCACCGCCGCCGAACGCGAACGCCTTGAAGTAGTACCAGTACTCCTCCATCGGGGCCTTGCCCAGCACCACCGGCTCCGCCGCCGTGCTCATGTCCCGGGCGAGGTCGGCGTCGCGGCACGTGAAGATGAGTTTGCAGTCGCCCGCGCCCGGGGTGGTCGACGCGAGCTCGCGCCAGGCCGACGCGTCGACCGGCCAGGCGTCGTCGAGCACGAGGAGCGATCGGCCTTCTCGCGGCTCGCTGATGATGCGGCGCACGTCGGCGAGGTACTCCGGCCCGTCGCTCTCCCACGCGGTCTGCCCCGGCTGGCCTCCCGCCTTCACGACGTCCGGCGTCTCGAACCACTCGACGCGCGCAAAGTGGCCCCGCACGCGCTCGTCGTCACAAGCGTGCTTGACGACCGTGGTCTTCCCGACCTTCTTGGCGCCGACGACGGCGAGCGCGCTCAGGTATCCGCCATGTTGCTGCAGGAGGAAGTCGACGATGCGCTCCGTCTCAACGTGCCGCCCGAACACGCAGCGGTCCATGTACAGCGTCGTCCGCACCGCCCGGTGCACCTTGCGGGGGTACCCCTGGACGAGCAGCACAAACTCCCTCGTGCAGTCGCGCGTCAGCTCCTCCAGCTCTTCGCTGGCGGCCGCCAACCTCTGCATCGACCCACCGTCGTTGTCCCCGGCGCCAGTGCCAGCGCCAGCTCCCCAGATCAGGCTCGTGATGCGGGAACGCTTCGCCCTGTTGAACGGCGAGAGCAGCGCGAGCGAGCGGCGCCGGTCGCCGTCGTCGTCCGTGGCGTCGGCGTCATGGGCGTCGTCGAGGTCGGCCGCCTCGAGGGCGAAGCGGGCACGGTACATGCCCTCGGTGAGGACCTTGAGGTGGCCGAGCAGCTGGTGGTTGTTGATGTGCCGCCCCTCCGCCTCCTCGACCATGCTGCCGATGCTGCCGAGCAGCCGCTCCAGCCGGCGGCGGTGCGCGTCCCTGGCGCCACGGTCGGTCGGCAGGCGGAGGCCGTCTAGCAGGGAGGAGAAGATGCGGCCAAGGATCTCGGACAGCGCCGCCTGAACGACAACTTCCTTGGCGAAGTCCATTCCCGTTTTACTGTGCAAACAACGTGAATGAATGTCAGTGTGGTGGTCTGCCTCGGTGCCTCCCGTAAATCTGTGAACGCCACTCGTTATCTCTTGACGTAAAATTTGGCCGTACAAACAAAGTAGATCAGCTCGACGGTTAGCAACGATGACTTGGGGATTCTCAACAACTTTCGAGACATATATAGTTGTCAAAATGCTAAAAAGCTGATACTCTCTCCGGTTCATATTACTTGTCGCTTAAATAAATGTATCCGTAGCTTAAAAAAAGTATATAGGGAGTATAAGATTTTGAAGAAATCTAAGCGAACGTCCTCTTGCACGTCTTTTCCCGCACACGAATCTTGAAGTTTTTGTTTCAAATGCATCCTTTGAGGGAACTATGAGATAACAATAGTAATTGGTTCACTCAGGATCCATTTCGAAAAAAAAAAAAAAACGTAGCATGATGTCAATTCAACCAACATGGCAAAACCTAAGCATGGCATGGCAATTTTCAATATTTTGTTTTTTTGGCTTATATTCTCCATGTTGCAATCATGGCAAATCCTTGAAAACGCATGGCAATTACTCTGTGAACGATAATTTTATAATAATATTATATGCAACAAGACCATTTTTAATTTAGAACATGGCAAATTCTTATGTAATAGCATGACAAATTTATCTGTTTTTGCATGACAGTTCTGGAGCGTTTACTGGAAATAGTTCTTTTAGTGAATGAAAATGTTTCTTCGTTCCTACCAACAAGCCGTTATTGAGGTTTATTATTCACTAAACAATAGCGCTTGCTGGCTGAAAAATAATTTGATCTGACAACCTCTCTAAGAAAACATCAGCGCGTTATTGGGGTTTATTGTTGAGCAATTATTAACTATTCCAAGGAAGGGCTAGGGTTTCTGCCTCCCGTCGGCGGTGGCGCCGATCGGCCACGTCTCTTGTGGTCTTAGAGCCATGGGTCCGCGGTGGATCCAGTGTTTTTAGGTGCTTCTTCAAGTTTTGTTAGGGTTTGTCCTGCTCGGGAAGACGAGACGACGGCGGCTTCTTGAAGATGGAATAAGGTTCTCCCCGCCTAGCCCTCGTCCCGGTGGTACATGTAGCATCATCGGAGGGTGTGTGGAGATGTGCCTCCAGCAAAGCTCGTGTCATTCGGTTGGTGGTTGTCTTTGGTGGATCCGCTCAGATCCGGTCTTTGTTCGTCTTTGTTCATGTGTCTTCAGGTTAGATCCTTCCGATCTAACCTTCTCTTCATCGGCGGCGGTTGCTGTTCTGGTGCGTTGGTCCTATAGGGTCTTAGCACGACGACTTCCCGACTGTCTACTACAACAAGTTGTGTCCGGCTCCGGCGAGGGAGGGGCGATGACGACAGCACACCTTTGACTCGCTTCAGTGCTTGTAGTCGTCGCTAGACGGTCTATGAATCTAGATGTATCTCTACTCCTAATGTCTGAGTTGGTAGGATTGCGTCCACGGTTTATTTTCGTCTGGTTATATTTTGTCTGGTTTATTTTCGTCTCACATCCCACCACCATATCTCGTCACGTTGATTTTTTTACCCTCACAATAAAAACTTTCCCAACCTTTCCAAAGTTTCCTAACTAGACACGTTATAAACGGGCAGGAACTGATAGCACGTTACCAATCAATAAAATTTAGTTTCATGACAATCAATTCCAAATCCTAATTTTCCTAATACATCGATCTTTGCCTTTTCTATGTGGTTGTTTGGATAAGGAGGGTTAGCCACAGGTATATTCTACTCCTAAAAGGGGAGTCTGCCGCAGTGATGGTACGTCCGTTGTCGTTTCGCTACCCATCGATCGATAGTTACCGCCGATCTGGTCAACTGATTTTTTCCATCCCACGATAAAAAACGGGTGAAGAAATAAACTAGCGATCCCTACCTAGCCCCTGCACATCTCCCTCCACCCCGCAGCGGCACCCCACCCCGCCCCTCCTCTTCCATCTCGATCCAATCTTTCTCTCCTATCACCATGCCGCCGCCACCCAGCCCCAGCGCGCAACGCGCTTGCTTGCTCGCACCGACGTCGGCCGCTCCACTCGCCGCCTGCTACCCTCGTCACTACGACGTATCCCTCGCTGCCCGCACGAAACGGCGATCGACATTTGCTTGGCTGGTCGATGGTGATTGCTCCATGTCTCTGTTGTATTTTTGTTCTTTACAAAATTTGGTTCTATAATATCATCATTTAGTGAATTTTACCTACATACACGAACATGATATGACCTGCTCTTCCATGTTCTCTAAGATAATGTATCAATTTTCTGCTTAGTTAGGAAGAGGCTGAATCGTGTTGGATTTGCAGCGAGAGGAAGCTTGTCGACATGATGAACATGGTAGTGTTTACTGAGGGCAGCTCGACATGATGAACATCGACCAGCTTGTGTCTGTCGTCCGCGCTTCAGAGTACCCCTCCCCCTTGATATTTATTTTGTGCCAACTGTTACTTGTGTGTAGAAGTTATTTTGGCATCTTTGTTGTGCACATGCGTGTATGTGTATAAGTATCACTACATGACCGACACAACAATGGATTACATCTTAATCCTCTCTTCCAATCATATAAGTTGTTTGTTTGATTTAGTAGTCTGGTATGATCAGAATTGATGTAGTAACCTTGTGTAGGATATGAATTTCTTTAATGTTCATTGAACTGAAGTCGGATGGCAGAAAGTATATGTTCACCTGGCCCTCTACTGCCCTTTTAGTTATCTTACTGCCTGGAAATATTTGTAGTAGGTTCAAGATTTGGAGCTTCATTTCTATTAGCTTGCCGTGTGTGTGAACTATTTCCATATTTAAAAATATTATAATTGGTTTGCTTGTGAAATATGCTTGTTGAGATACTTGATGCTTTGAAACATTAACCTGCTACAGTTACAACAGTTTGCTCTGTTCTTCAATACCATTGTCTAATGAGATGAAGATGTCGGTGTTCCTACCGGCTGCAGGATGAGGCTGGTCGTGGCATGGATAGAGTCATTGCCATCATCGTCGTGTGATGGCTCACTCTCGTTTTGGACAACACTAGCAACATGACAGCACTGCAGCAGCTACTATGACTATTCTCGACCTTGGATTCGTGGGATCCTAATGGAATCACTTGAGGTTTTGGGGCTTCTTTATTGGGATGGCAAGTCATAAGAGTCATTTGACATGTCTGACTGCCACGCTTCTGCCCTGCATGAGGTTGCTTAATTTCACCGTTGTTGGTCCTTGCACCTACATGCTTGATGAAATGCCATAATGTTCATGCAAGATCTTATATTTTTTAGCATCTTTGTGAAGTTTGTTCCACAATTATTCAATGGGATATGATTATTACACGAGTACCTGATCTCAGGCATGTAAACATCTACATGTACATGCAGTTCTGCACTTGCCGTATCCTTCTATAAAAATTATACATGCAGGTTTCAAGTCTCAAAAGTCACAACCAGTATTTAAGATGAAAGAATATATTTGCTCCTGCCACTTTATGATAACATTAATCAACATGTGAGGTGTATCTAGATTAGAGTGTAGCCAAAATTTCTAATTTTATCTACACATCATTTTAACAACACTAGGTTTCTGAAGTAGCTGGCTATAGTTATGATAATAGCTATTTGTATATATGTTCTTTCAAGGATTAAAGGACTCACTGATCTTAATGGCTTATTTTCTGCTTATTCTAACGATAAAATGCTGCTATCCTGCAAGATCTCTCAATTGTTCATTCGTTTCTTGTTTTATTTGAAGTTGAAGTTTTTACTTATAATTTGTGGAGATCTATTTATCTATTTTGGGTTCATGAATAATGGGACCAGCGAGGCAGAAGTGCAATGCTCTGCAAATAAAGAGTGAATGATTTCGTATGCTAAAATTTGTAGTGATGTGGAGAAGAAAGTGTTACTGTTCTTTGAAGAAAGTTTCATGTTCTTATTCTTAGTCTGCATAGCATGAAATTTTCTATTTTCAGCGGTGCTTCTCCAATTGCTCAACCTGACATTCAAATTAGTGATCCCCAATTCTAATACTTGAATTTCCCATGTGTCTTCAATCAATCTTCAATACTAAATCCATTAACTTCATTTAATATTTGGAAATGCTTTAAATTGGTGTGAAAGTGTCTTTTTCTGGATTGTCAGATAGTACATATTTAACTTCGCATAAATAAGAAACAATCTTCTCCGTTAGCTTGAGAATCATGTTTGGGAGTAGCTATTCACTTGCCAATTGTCTCAGCTCATGGTGTTATATATATATGATAAAATGTCTATGTTATTATCACAAGTTCCAAGTACGTTACGGACGTTCCTTCTTTTCAGTGTACTATAAACTTATTGTACAATTACATTTTACACTTGATTAAAATTACACACTTTGGAACCTTTTGTCTAATAGTTGAACCTTTTTTTTCAGATGAGTATTCCTCTATGTTGGTTTGACATATTGTTAAATGACTGTAATCTGAATATGGGACTTCTGAGCAACCGGAGGACGGGAAGGAGCAACATCCCTTTGACCTGGGCTGTATCTGAGGTTCTTCGTTCACCGATGTCCCATACTTTCCGTCCGCGACCAGCGATGGTCCGAGGAACCGACGCAGGCGACCCACAGATTCGCCACCGATGTCGGGTCCGTCCCTCAGGCTGACATACTGTCGATAGGGACGCTGTTGGATCCTCTATCGTTGGCCCACATCATAGTCCCCTGCTTCTCCCTCTCACAGTTCATGTACATCTTGCCCCTCATTCTCCAGGTCAGTCGCGAGGCACTCCTAATTTTAAATACGTTGTTTGTTGTTGCATTGCAGGTCCTTCAGGTTCAGTGTGGCAACTTTTTCTTGATAACATTTGAGATTTCTTCACCAATCGACAAAATTTGGTGCCTACAAATAGGTTAGCTGATTCCCTTCTCATTCTTTTGGATTTTCTGGTCTGATTATTCAAGTTGGTCCGATGCTTCGTTATTTAGTACGGCCGATCTGTGGAGTGCTTGTAAGTGGAAAGTTGGACACATACATGATATATTTGCTTATTACACCTTCAGTTTAATAGTCTTGGGTTAGTCCCTTCCCATTCAGTTAGTTTTTAGTTAAGCACACTGACAACATATGCATGTGTGAGCTGGTTGATGCATTTGATAGGAGCAAAACAGTTCAATATTTTTGCATGTGCCACTACAACTTAGAATTACTTTCCCCAAATGTCAAGTATCTAAAATTTTGCTAGCATTTGTACCATTAGCAGTCTGGTGCAGTTTTCTGTGTTTTGTAAGGTAAGTAGATGATATGAGAAAGCGTCAACATTCTTAACGAGTGTCTTTCCTCTCTCTAGGATTTTATTTTCTTTCCCTTTTGATCTTTGTAGTAAGTTAGTTTCCTCTTTTCCTATACAACCCTTTTGTATAGTTTTGTTTTGTTTCTTGCTATGTAGATAAAAAACTTAGCAGTGTGGATTATTTAGCTGTACAACATAATAATCCATATTTAAGGGGTACAATTTCCTGTTTGGGTCTAGCTATATTCTCCTTGAAAGATGTATCGATCTCTACTTCTTTTAGATTAGTATTCTGTAGCCATGATATTGTACTGGGCTGCGTGATGGGACAAAAGAAAACATGGGCGCTGCATATTCAGGAAGTATAAGAATATTATGAGGCTAGAGGACTTCAAGAATGATAATGTGTAGCATCATCTGATCAAGAAAAAGAAAAATAACACTTCTCTACAGGATATTTTATGAATGATCATCATAACAAAATCTTATTTTTATTTTATTTTAATATGTGTTTATATATTCACTTTTGAAGAATAGAGATAAAACTAATGGATTTGGATGATGCTTTGAAAATGTCAATTGACAAATCTTTATGATGGATGGACTGAAAACTCATCTGAGTCTTACACAATTGTTCTTCTTTATATATTTTTTGCACATGATAATATGAAAGATGTATTTTATACATGTTTATTTTCCAGAGTATGAGAAAGATGGAGATGTATTATGTAGATGTTCAAAAAGAATCCATCAACAAGGGTGTTGACGCGATGTTGTTGGAAGGTGCCAAAATTTCACCGAATTATATACAACAATACAAGTATATATATGCGATCAAAGCAAAAAATTGAAAGGCCCGTGGTAACGCACGGGCATTCTACTAGTTTATTATTATTTCTTGTGTTTGCTATACTGCGAGAGATGAATAGATCGAAAGTTTTTTTTAAAAAAAATATATTAACTACTCCTTAACTACAGTAGTACGGACAGAGCGGGGAAAAATCTAAGCGTTGTTTACACGGAAATCCTGTTCCTACGTCAAAGTTGTACAAAACTCTAGGTACTAGGTTTTTTTTTCATGGTAATATGTGTCTCATTCATATTATAAAGAACAAAGTACAAGTCACGTAAGAATCGACACGACAAAACTGAAAAGATAGCAGAACATCTCTCAACTTGACACCAACGCCCGTCACCTGTCTCCGGCACCACCACAACAGCCACCGAAGAAAAGAATGACGGATCACCTCCTCACCCGAGCTCGACGCGGCTCCATCGCTGATATGCAGCTTTGCGGACCTCCAAGGTGGCTCACCAAAGTAAAGCCATTGCCGTTGAACGAATCAGACCGGGGCAACACCCCGGACACGCCATCGAACTCCAGATCTGGCACCCCACCACGACTAAGATGCCGAAGGAGGAAACCATACCTGCCATCCACGAACCACGAACTCAGCACACGTTCCGTCTTCCAGATGTCGTCGATGCAGACTATAATCTGCATCCGCTCCTGGACTACCTCCCAAACTCCACGCCGACGCTGGAGCAAACGCCGTTGCAACGGCGGAGCCCGAGGACACATGTCCACCACGAGGATGCCGCCGTCGCCACGCCATCCTTACTTGAACAGACTGGTTTCCAAATCCATCCCCAACCATAGGACCGATGGCCTCGTGAGGGAAGGATCTGAAGAATCTTTATTCAGCGTTGTCATTGTCGCCGCCGAAGCCAAGACGATGAAGAACCTAAAAACCTAGACTACAAGAGAGTAAAAAACGATCCACGCGCGTGGATCCGGTGACCCCCCTCACCACCGACGACCGAGGTCGCCGGTGGAGGGGAGCCGCCGGAGGACGGCGCTGAAAGATGGCCTCTCCTGGCGGCGGCTAGGGTTCCAACTGCCAGGGAGAGAAAAACGATCTACGAGAGAAAGCGGTCTAGGTACTAGGTTATTTGCATGTCGTTAGATTGACAAACTAACACGAGGACTTAACTTCTTGTAAAATCAGTATGTACGTACTACCTTCGTTCTGGTTTATTAGTCTTCTTTATATTCTGTGTCAAATTTTGATACTAACAAAATGTTAATACATGTTATAAAAAATAATATAATTGTAAACTATGTTCAAATACGAGTCCAACTATATAATTTTTTATGACATGTATTCATATTTTATTAGTTACTAGCACACATGCCCGTGCGTTGCAACGGGAGATTTTTTTCTCCACATATACACAACCCAATATGAGCGTGGCTAGTCAGTTCAAAATTCTTCATTCCTTCAGCGCATCCGAGACCGAGCGGTTCTTCCGCGTCGAGATCCAGAAGAGTGACGGGGCAATCGTCTTTGGGCATGATCCATGAAGCCAGCGGTCATTCCAGAAGTTTGCCGTTCGGCCATCCCCGATTGTTATTTGTGTTGCTGTCGCGAAGAGCTGTCTTTCTTCATTGTAACAGGGTAGAGGGGAGCTAACCCACGGCCGCGGCGGTCGCTGCCATGCCAACCAGAGCCAGCGGAGACGTGGCTGCACGACCTCTCTCGGGGCCTATCTGAGCACATGGTCTCGGAGCTCACTGAACTCGCTGCAATGCTTGATAACGTAGAGCTGCTTGAGGGTCAGGCTGACACCATCGCCTGGAGGTTTGAGCAAAACCAGGAGTACAGCGCTCGCTCGGCATACCGCTTGCAATTCGTCGGCTCTATCCCCATGGATGGATACAAATTGATTTGGACCGGATGGGCCCCTGGTAAATGCCGTTTCTTCATATGGACTGTCATGCTTGGCAGAATTCTAACTGCTGACGCGCTCTTGCGCCGTGGATGGGAAAATGAATACTTCTGCCCACTTTGTGAACGGAGCTTGGAAACCCCATCTCATCTTCTCATGGAGTGCCCCTAGTCGAGAGCCATTTGGGAGTCCTTCGCCACACTTGTAGACATGCCTGCTCTTTGTCCGGCGAATTGGACGGGTGACACTAAGTTTGCGCCTTGGATTCAGAGATGCTACGGCAACACAGCAAGGGAGAAGAAAAAGGGAATGCTTTCTTTAATGCACATGATTGCTTGGGAAATATGGCGGGAGCGGAATCGACGGATTTTCCAAAAGGAGTCCTTGACTATGGAGAGCTTCAAACGTAAGATTAGGGATGAGATTAGACTGTGGAACTTGGCAGGTGCTGGGATTCCCTTTGACCCGGGCTGAGGCCCGCTTTTTTTCCTTCTTCTTTGTGCCTGGTGTTCTTTCTGGGCGCCTGACCCTCTTGGGTTCTTTTTGTACCTTGTTATCCTCTTCTGATCAATGAATTTGGCAAGCTTTGCCAACATTCAAAAAAAAAAATTCTTCATTCCTTTAATTAATTTCGCAGGTTAATTCATAAATCCTTTGAATAATAATGATCACCTTTTGTTTGTGATGCTTGGATTAAGATGGTGAACTTCAGAAACTCGCATAGGAAACATTAGTCACCATGAACCAGGGTTGGTTGGGTCGAATAACTCGGTCGCGAAGCGCCTTCGTGTCAGTGCATGTAACACTTAGATTCTATATTTTATTTGCACATGCTTGTTAGTTAGGGAAACATAAAAAAGTGAGGTATTAATATCAGTAATTTTGCAGATTAATTTATTTTAAAAATGTACCTATCAATATATTAGTACCGAAACATGCACCATTTGTTTTAATCTTTGATGAGAAATACTACCAAAGCAAAAAGGAGGCATTGAGTGCATAGTGATTATCACGGAGATTTTTGTTCAGATGCTCAATTGTCCACACGTGCACATTATTAACATGCCTTTATACAAAACTGAATACTCAAAGATATAACATGCAGGCTTTACGATTAATTACCTTCAGTTAATATAGATGGTCCGGTCTATTCCCATGATTGGGATGCCTTTATACTCAAACATGCCCCAGCGCCAACAATCCAGCTCTAGCGCCCTCCTATTTCTCATTTGTGTCGTTCATTTGCCTCGTGCAGTGTACAACCCTCCTCTAGGTAAATCATACCTAAATCGATCAAAGCTAGCATTTTTTCGGAAGACAAATAAATATTCCAAAAAAAAAGAGAGCATGTGGATGTTGTGCATTGCTCGCAGTGCCACCAACAAAATGCCAAAGCAGCAAAATGCTAGAGCACAGACAGGCCAGCCCATAATCCTCGTTTAAATCATCCATGTAGTGGCGTGGCGGGACATCCAGGCAGCCAGCCTTCTTCCTCCCTTTGGCCTTCCTTAATTTCAGCATCATGATTCGATTCTGCTCCCCTCCTCACATTTTCCTTCCTTACAATATTTACTCTATCACAACCTTCTTCCTCCCTTTAGCAATTCAATTCTGCTTCCTTCCTACGGCAGCTTATTTCCTTTCTTATTGATTCATGAGACAGCTCCTTGATACCCAGAAAATTAAAAGATGTATATAAGTTAATAGGATTGCATGTAAGCGAGCGATATGGGACTAATAGATGAATCAAGATTTCCTAACATAACATAACACGAGGTAGCTCAGTTGGTCATGACATTAGTAGTATTGTATGAGGTTGCGAGTTTGAATCAGCAAACCAGCAATTATTTTTTCCCTCCCCTGGACTGCACTGGGCAGTTCTTCGTTGGGCCATATCGTACCTTCGTCAGCCCACATCGAAGGATGATCGCAAAAGACAGGCTGAAAACGACGAACAATCAGACACACACATTATTTTAGTACCACATCGGATATACGTACGATTTTAGCGGCTTGACGACGGACGAAATTACGGTGGTAAGAAGCAATAGCCTCTTTATTAGTAGGTATATATATGACACGCACATTATTTTAGTACCACATCGGATATAGAAATCTCTAGTCAAAATTTGACATAAAATATAAAAAGGACTTATAAACCAGGACGAAGGTAGTAGAATATCATTGCTCCAGTGAGTACTTGCCGATCACGAACGACTTAACCCATGTTCCTTGCCGTGAGCCGCCACAGACGTAAGCGAAATAATAAGCTTCAACTGTTCAAATCATAAGATGGATTAGGTTCCGTTTCGAAAAAAATAAAATGGATTAGGGCGGTAGAAAATAGCGTAGAGTTTGGAGTGGCGACAGCGGACTTGACTTAGTACCGGCCAGTCATTTTCCAACTCTAAATAACGAACCTAAAATGCTAGACTTAGAGTCGACTACAGCAAAGTCGTTATATCGGATCAATCGGCAAAATAATTGCCAATATAATGATTTCGGTCGCTACAGACGATCTATTATAGTTGTCATTCCACTCTGGATCATCATAATTTATGAAGACCGCTTCAAATCGAGCACACAAGACTACTGCACTGGGCAGTTCTTCGTTGGGCCATATCGTACCTTCGTCAGCCCACATCATAGGATGATCGCAGAAGACGGGCTGAAAACGACGAACAATCAGACACGCACATTATTTTAGTACCACATCGGATACACGTACGATTTTAGCGGCTTGACGACGGACGAAATTATGATGATAAGAAGCAATAGCCTCTTTATTAGTAGGTATATATATATAGAAATCTCTAGTCAAAATTTGACATAAAATACAAAAAGGACTTGTAAACCAGGACGAAGGTAGTAGGATATCATTGCTCCAGTGAGTACTTGCCGATCACGCTAAACCAACGACTTAACCCATGTTCCTTGCCGTGAGCCGCTACAGACGTAAGCGAAATAATAAGCTTCAACTGTTCAAATCATAAGATGGATTAGGTTCCGTTTCAAAAAAAAAAGATGGGTTAGGGCGGTAGAAAATAGCGTAGAGTTTGGAGTGGCGACAGCGGACTTGACTTAGTACCGGCCAGTCATTTTCCAACTCTAAATAACGAACCTAAAATGCTAGACTTAGAGTCGACTACAACAAAGTCGTTATATTGGATCAATCGGCAAAATAATTGCCAATATAATGATTTCAGTCGCAACAGACGATCTAGTATAGTCGTCATTCCGCTCTGGATCATCATAATTTATGAAGACCGCTTCAAATCGAGCACACAAGACTATATTTGGAGGTTGTGGGATGTTGCTTTCTAGCGTGCTCCATGGCCAACCGCTCGTGCGGGAAGAAAGTTTCCCTTCTTCTCGTTAGCCTCCCGCACGGTCACTGGTGCAGATAGCCATACGCTCATCTCAACAGGAAGTGAGTCAATTAATGGTGGTCCCCACGTGCCAACTCCCCGCGACAATCGTCGACATGATTTCCCGCCACTTTTTACTGCCGCTCGTAGCTATAAAAAGGTCTTTGCCATGTCCGCCCATAGGCTTCACTTTCCTCCCTACCGTCCAAGCGATGACTAAGGGTGGAAGGCTTAGGCCTATGCCCCGGCGTTTTGTTTCATCTGGTCTCCCTAGTTTACGTTATACTTGCTATTATGTTCCTTGGTGAGTGCATCCTTTCATGTATGGGGTACTATGGGGCCCCTCGAATCCCTTTATCTAGCGTTGAACTCTTCTAGAAGGCCCAATGTTGTTACTAAAATTTGCCGACATAACTAAAACTTGCATAGGGAGTGATCAACCCGAGGATTTATTTTCATAACAACAGGGGGGCCAGTGCCAAGGGCGTTGATGCAAAATACCTAGCAGTGTGCGGGGACACCACTGGGAAACTCAGGGTTTGGCTAGCCATAAGCTCAACATATGGACGGCTGGGACCAGGTCACGAGATACATCGGCTATGATCGGGATTTTGACCCACCGGGAGGCCTTTCTGGATTAGTTTGATATTAGCTAGAGGAACTTGTTACTCCGATCCAGAATGGATTCCAGGCTCTAAAGGCGCTGAACTTGGAGGAATGGGTATCCGTGCGGAACTTATAATGGGAAGTTGGAAGCACCCCTGCAGGATTATATCTTTCGGAAAGTCGTTCCCGCGTTTATGGGCGACTTGAAAATTTATAATGTAGTTCTAGAGAACTTCAACTAATAACTAAAAATTACCAACCATGTGTGTAGTGTGACTGTCTCTTCTTGTGGGTATGCAAGCAAGAAGAGGACACGATGGGGTTATGAATGACTTGTAGGCATGTGTTCAGGATCATTTCTTGATCAACTAGTTGCGCCCCTCATGCATTTATGGGATCCCGGTTGGCAGCCTGGGATTAGAAGGGTAGACATTACTTATTTATCTTGTCTCTTAGACATATTTGCTTCTTATCAGTACTCGAATTTGTGCCTTCTTCCGCTGCAATGATTGGTGTAATGTGGGTGATGTTGACCTTTGTTTAGTGAAATATTTATGTATCGACATATGTTTGTCATAATGTTATCTCGTATTTATCTTTTCTATTCACGAGTAGTTGTATTTATTGTGATGTCCAGCTTGTTCACCAACAAATGACCCTACGTGTATGTTATGAAGTCATATGTTGGGGCGACCAATATGCGCTTTTATCCTTAGCAGAGATTGCAAAATCTTCGTTGGGCTAGGACCGCATGTTGGGTGTTACAGTGAACACACCTTGCGCACTCTTGCAGAGGAGTTCACTTCTTGTCATTCTTGTACATAATAGTTCACTTTCTCAGCGATCATCCTCAACTCACCCATTATTTTCCCATCTCGTGCATCATTTCTTGCCATCCAAATTTGATAGATCATTTGCATCATAATTGCTTTCTCCCGATCATTTGCGGCAACCAATCAGTCCAGGATCTAATTCCTCAACTGCGAGAGCGAAGTAGAACGGTGTGGGCTTATCAACGGTGATCATGTGGCTTCTCTAACAAGGTTCCAGACCATGATCGCATGTGGGCAAAACCAGAATCTGCATAGCAGTGTTTCTTCTCTCCGACAGCCAACACACACCACTCCTCCCTTGATAGTTTGGCGAGCTAAATCAGACCCCCACTGTAAGTCCACTCATCTCCAAATTTTATGAGCCACCATTTAGCCATCATCGAGACAAAGTATCTCCGGGCACTAGCCTTGTGTTATTCGATAAATTTCACTTGCGCTTGTTCAAAGAGTTTTACCCCCACATGTCAGCTCCTCTTGCTTTTCTTGGTTTGTCTGTAGTAATTTATTTGTGAAAATGTATATTATTGCACACGGGAACCAGTATTAGTGCATCCTATAGAAAAGAAGAGTTACATATTGGATCTAATAGAGAAGATGCTGCTCAAAGCCTTGTGAAAAAGAATGGTCACTATAGTTGCAACTACTGATCATAATACTATTTACTAGGGCATTTAATAAAATGTCAAGTACTCAACCAAATCCATGTATAAATGGCTGGAGAAACCCCTTGATGTTTGTAATTATAAATGGATTTGGGAAGCCAAGTTGCCTATGAAGATTCAAATCTTCTTATGGCAAATGTTCCAAGATGTTGTTCTAGCTAGACGTGTCAAGAAACATAGATCATGACCTAGTAATACTAGTTGTTCCTTTTGTGAAGAAGTTGAGTCCTCTTTTGAGATTGTTTTCTCTGCTTGCACTTCACTTATTTACATGGCAGGTCTCGGAAGGAGAATGATACTACGATGCTCAAGATTGGAGCAGAGCTTCTTCACACCAACATGCTAAACTTGCCAAGGATCTGCGGTGCAGCCCAACAACCTATCGAAGGAAAGTGAGGATTACTTGAAGATCTTCTCTGGATGATTTAGTTTCAGTCGATGTTCTTTTGGCTTTTTTGTTGGTCTAGTTCTGATTTGTATTTTGTCCATGTGCTTTTCCCCATGGTGCACGTTTCGATGACGAGTGGGGTTTTCTTGCAGTGCTTGGACTCGCTTTTCCGTTCTTTCATATTTCATGTAACTCTGGACCTGGTGTATTTCTATTATGCTTTTAATGGCTAGGGGGTTAGCCCGATTCACAATGATAAGTACATATACTATATATTTTGTGTGGAATCAATTAAAATTTCTTGTGAAAACTTGGTCTAAGGTGGTCTCTTAGATATAGCTATATGCCCCTACTACATTTAGGTGTGACACGATATCGATGTGCTTTTATAGGTGACCCTAGCTCACATAAGTCAAATACCAAAAGTGGACCTAAGGATGGTTACAAACTTTTTCTTAGTGAAACACAAATAATCCAGTTACTTGAAATTTTTACGAGATTGACGATGATTGCTGTTGACTTGGAGGTGAACCTGGCCTAAAAACTGAGGTCCCGCTAAAACCAAATAAAGAAAGAAAACTCAAGGCAATGTGAAAGCATGCACGACCTCCCCTAGGATAGATTAACCACCAAAAGGTCATGCTTGTCACATGGAGCTACATTTTCTTTTCTAGGAGAGAGAACATGGACATGTCATGTTTTCTCGTCAGCGAAGCCAGGAGAGAGAAACAACCAACAACTAAAAGAGCTGAAATAGCAAGTGGAAGCATAATGGACATTTTTCTTATCTCTAGGTTCTTTTAAGACACCACGTAGCTAGTGGTGAGGGAAAGCATGTGAAAGAACATGCGGTGCCCCCATGTTTGGTTTTTGTAATTGATGACAATATCTATGGACTAATGGCTACCTTGAGTTATATTTGAAGGATTTGTCCATAGGCATTTCTTGAAGTCCATGTGTTGGTTTCAAGGAGTTTATGAGATGACGAAGGTGCTATTCAAGGAATTATCCAAAGATTGGTCATTTAGAATACATGATACAAGGTTTATCAAGACTAAGTCAAATTGTGAATCAAGGTATGTTTCCATGGGCTTGTGCCAAGAGGAAGATCTCATACAACCCATGGAGGATGACATCAAGTGGTGATCGTCGTCAAGATTGCAGTGTGCAAGTTCTAGTGGAGCATCACGAAGAGATCATGCTTGAAGCTTGCCGTCCATTGGAGTGACAATGGACTTGTGAAGATGTGCCGAAGAGTGGCTCACCAATAGTGGAGTATGGGGGAGCAATCTACTTGTCTTCATCGAGCCAACGCAATCAAGAAAGGTGGTCCAACTTGAGGAAGTCAAGATCGCCATCATCTAGCTCAAGTGGACTATGTGCAGGCAAAGGTTTGCCCTTGATAGGTTTTCTATTTTACCGGTCTCATGGTGGTAGTTGGGAGACCGGGTTATAGGATCGATTGTCGTACTATCAAGGGGGTCTCTCAAGTAAGTAGCTTGATCGCATCATTCGTAGAGAGCTCAAACCATTTCATCCTTGCATCATATTTCTTGGTTCTTGTTTGGTGTTTCTCTTTGTGAGTTTAAGAGCTTATGTTCATCTTGATGATAAGCTCGAGTTCATCAAAAACGGAGTTCATGTGCATCTTCTATGATGTTTTCGATTTGGGAGTTTATGCCAATTCTTCATTGATGGAGGTCGTTGTTGGATAGTATTTGTCGTCATCTATCCAACAAGCTTGAGTTTTCTCAATTCGGAGCTCTTTTGCAAAACTTATGGCAGTTCTGGTTTTCCTGCTTCCATCTGTTTGCTTGGGCTATTTTGAAGCTCACTAGCGGTAGTACCGCCCTGGGCAGCGGTAGTACCGCTTGCGCGGTACTTCCGTGGTTCCAGTGCCGCGGGCACCACCACTTGTTTTGGGGCTTCTAGACTCGTTTTCGCTTTGGCGGTAGTAGGGCGGAAGTTGGGCACGGTAGTACCATTCTAGACGGTAGTATCGCACCTGCCCAGCGATAGTACCACTTTGCGGTACTTCCACTGACCAACTACCACTTATCTTCTTGCTTCTGTAGTCCCTCGCAGCCTCCACGGTAGTAGGGCGCGGTAGTACCACTGTATGCAGTACTACCATCCTACCCTCCCTCTACTGCCACTAGTTCTCTGTGTCCTGAGACACTAAGCAGAAGTACCGCTTGTGAGGATGGTAGTACCGCTCCAGCGGCATTACCGCGCCCGAACTTCCATTCTCTCAGTGCTACACTAGAACTACCGCCCCAAGCGGTAGTACCGCTCACCTGAGCGGTAGTACCACTTGTGTGCGGGCTGAAGGCATAACAGTTGGATTTTTTCCTTCCTATAAAAGGGGGTCTTCTTCCCCAATAGTTCTTAACCTTTTGAGCTCGTGTTTGGCCCCTATTGTTGACCTTCTTCGAGCTTGCTGTCTCTCAATCCCTCCAATGATTCTTGCTAGTTCTTGAGGGAAAAGAGAGAGGAGATCTAGATCCACATTTTCACCAATCACTTTCTCCTCTTCGTGAGGGGAACCCCTTGGATCTAGATCTTGGAGTCTTTGTGTTCTGTTCTTCATTCTTCCTCTCATTTTCCTCCATAGCATTAGTTGTTGTGGTGGGATTTAGGAGAGAAGGACTTGGGCACTCTGTGTGCCCTTGCCATTGCATTTGGTGCATAGGTTTGAGTTCTCCACGGTGATACATGGAAGTGAAGTTTGAGAAGCTTATTACTCTTGGGTGCTTGGTACCCTAGAGCTTGTTCCTCTTGGATGATTGGGCGCCCTAGACAGTTGGTGGTGCTTCAGAGCTCAATCATTGTGGTGTAAAGCTCTGGGCAAGCGTCGGGGTCTCCAATTAGGTTGTGGAGATTGCCCCAAGCAATTCGTATGGGTTCTGGTGACCACCCCCAAGGGTTGCGAAAGTGTATGGGGTCGGTGACCACCCCCAAGGGTTGCCAATTGTACGGGTTCGGTGACCGTCTTCAAGGGCCCCTTAGTGAATCACGACATCTTGCATTGTGCGAGGGCGTGAGGAGATTATGCTGGCCCTAGTGGCTTCTTGGGGAGCATTGTGCCTCCACACCGCTCGAAACGGAGATTAGCATCCGCAAGGGTGTGAAATTCGGGATACATCATCGTCTCCGCATGCCTCGGTTATCTCTTACCCGAGCCCTTTACTTATGCACTTTACTTTGTGATAGCAATAGTATGACATGATATATATCTTGCTATCACTTAGTTGTTTATCTTACTTAGCATAAGTTGTTGGTGCACATAGGTGAACCTAGTCGATTTAGGTTTTGTGCTTGACAAATTAAATGCTAGTTTTATTCCGCATTTGTTCAAGCCTAAACCGCAATTATTTTAAAGTGCCTATTCACCCCCCTAGGTGTCGTGGTTTTGTCACGGCAAATGTCCTCGTGAAAGGACTTAGTCATGAGGCAATTGTCGCTAAGTGATTGCTTGAACGGGGTTGATCGGAATCGAGAGACAAGGTTTACCCAGGTTCGGCCCCTCACGGTGGAGGTAAAAGCCTACTCCTGCTTGATTTCTATTGATGATGATGATCTTGATTACAAGGGTGCGACTTGGCTAACCTAGTACTCGAGAGCTCGTAACTTAGTCCTTCTTCCTCAGGGGCTCACCTTTATATATAGGTTGAGGCCCTGGGTTTACAACAGAGTCCAGGTCGCATTGCCACCCGTGTACTTATATGTTTCCTACTTGTCTTGTTTCCTAAGTAAGAATATTTCTTTGGCGTCTTGGCAGAAATAGTACTCAAGGCCCTGGGCCGTGAGTCGGCCCACCTGGCGACTTATCCTCTGTACCAGTCCTCTGGATAACCGCAGCCCGCCTATTGAGCCTTCTCTCCAAGTCGCCACAGAATGACCCGGCCCTAAACGGGCGGGTCATATCGTGGGGTTATATCTCCAACATTAGCCCCCAGATTGATTTGAATCCAATCATGTCAATCTTTAAGGTGAAGATAATTCGAAATAGCCTTCTGCGTCACGGCCGGCTCTTATGTTCCGGCTTATGACGCTCTCACACTTGTTATTTTATATCCTTTTGTATTGTGACATCATCCTCCAAAATTCCAGGAGCCCGAGTATGACATCACGGCGAATCTTTTATCTTTATCCGTCAGTCCCAAAAACTGAGGCGTCCCTTACTCAAAAAGTTATTGTGCCTCCTCGATTCTCGTGCCTGCCTTTCCCTCTTCTCTTTTCTCTTATAAATACACCCGAGGGGGTCCTTTTTTCACTTTTACTTCTTCTCCCCCTCGCTTCTTCTTCCTTGCGCCTGAGCTCTCCCACATCTGGAACGCCGCCGTGCCTGTTTGACCTCGCCGGCCACCTCATCCAAGACTGCGATGCCACCTAGTCATCACCGGAGCTCGTCTAAACTTCTCCGTCGTCTTCTGCCGCAGCCAGGTACACTAATACCTCTTCTCCAGATCTACATTACCCCCTTCGTACTTCATCGGAGTTCGTTAGTGTTCATCAACTCTTTACTGCCATCGCTATTTAGATATAGATTCCAATGAACTTCCCATAGAAATACAGCGGTGCTAGTCAGTACGCCATTTTTGCATCTAGGAACTTTGGGTCTTCTTTAGATTCCGCAAGTAGATTAATTGTTACTTCCAGCGCTCACCTTAGGTTTAGCAAATATTTTTTCCTTTTCGAACCATTTTGTAGATCCATAACCATATATGCTTCCGATAGAAACTTGTTTATCCAATACTTAGATGAAAATCAGAGTCCTCAATTTAGGATGAGCCGCCTCATGTCTTGCTTGCTCATCATTGCGTATCATAACTCGCCTATAGTGGAAGTTATAGTTATCCCTCCATTAGGTCGACTTGTAACTTTGGCGACTCATTAATAATTGAATAAACATGTGGACTCGCCCCTTCATCATAGCCATTTTTCTGCGCTGCCAACTTGTCGTATAAACCACCTCGCGACTTATCATCATGAAGTGACCCACCATTCGTATTTTTATTGCATTTTTTAACCCCTTAGGCGACTCACAATGGCCAAAAACGATAAAGCCTGCAATTGGATCAGGTCCCAAGTTTCAAAACTTGTGCTTGATGATCTTGTGGGGCAAGGTCTATTGCTGGCTCAAGAAGTAATTGGCTGGCAAGCACCTGGTACAGAGGACGCCGCTCAACCCGGTCCAGAAGAAGTCATTGTGTTTACTGATCATCTTCATAGAGGCTTCTCTCTGCCCGGGTCAAAGTTCTTTTGGGACTTCCTTAACTTCTACAACCTTCGTCCCCAAGATATTTCTCCCAATTCCATGACCAATTTGTGATAGTTCCCAGTTTTTTGTGATGTTTATCTTCCGATAGAAGCAACTATCCCTCTCTTCAGGGAAATTTTCTATATCAACCACCAGACCGAATTTGCAGATGGTCCCAGCATAGAGCTTGGTGGGGTTTCTATTCAGAGACGAAAAAGTTGTACTTTTCCACCAGCCACTCTGCCGAATCATCCGAAATGATGGAATAAGACTTGGTTTTATTGCAAGAACACTGCTCCTGCTGACGAAAATCCATTGCGGGCTTGCCGGCCTGATCGACTGAACCCCACTGAAGTTTATCTTGGCTGGCCTTCTAAGGAAGATCATCAAGACGTCGCCCACATATATCCCAAGTTGAGATCCATTCTAGCAAATGGCTTTACTGGAATTAATTTGACCCGGTGTTGGGTCAGTTGGCGAATCCTACCATTAAGTCGAAGGGGCGACTTAATGTGCAACTACACCGGCGGCTTGAACGATGTACAACGGTTCAGCCAAGTCAACTTACCTGATGATGAAATAAACAAAGACGTGAAGAGGTTGCTAGGAGAGTCCCAAGAAGCCTGCAACAAGACAGGGTTTAATCCCTTCTGTGTTCAGAACCCATTACCTCCGGTAATTATGCTCATATTCTCTTATCCAGCTTATTGATTTTTACTTGAGTCGGACTCACTCATTGATCATGTCAATCATGTAGGCTGATTCCATATTTTGGAAAAGGAAGAAATCTACAGCACGCAAGTCTGTTCGTGCTCCAGTCCCTTGGGTTAATGAACTAGTTGATGGAGATGAGCCGGCCGTAGAAAACGAGTCAGAGGTAGACTGTCGTGGGTTTAACACGGCAGATGCCCTAGCAAAAGGACTTAGGTGTGCAGCCATCACAACGATGATTAGCTTCAAGGGGTTGAACGAGACAAGAGACACAAGTTTACCCAGGTTCGGCCCCTCACCGACGAGGTAAAAGCCTACTTCCTGCTTTGTGTTGTATTGATTGAGTATCGATTACAAGGGAGTGGAATCACTTAACCTAGCACTCGATCGATCTTAACTTAACTTTACCCGCCGCAGGATCTCGCCTTTATATACACAGGTTGAGGCCCTGGGCTTACAAGAGTCCGGATCGGGCCACAATACGTGACCGGTCCTGATTCTAAGTCGCCTTGCCTTGCTAGGCAATCTGTCGTCGGACGACTCACACCTCCGGGTTATACGCCACCTCCGGGTCTTGGGCCTTCAATCGGCCCACCTCATAAGCCGACGTCAGGCTCTTAAATCTTGGCTTCTTGGGCCTACTTAAGCTTTCACTTGTGAGTCACCAATAGTGTAACCCGACCCCTCCTAGGTGGGTCACACCGTGGGGTTATATCCCCAACATTAGGCCCCAGGTTGATTTGAACCTGTTCATGTCAATCTCCATTCTCTGGTTGGCGAGTCTTCTTTGGTTCTTCTAACACTTCAGCCTTGATTAGATCTTCATGACCTGCCATATAGAAAAGATGACGTCATGTTATTAAATTAAGAAAAAACCTCATGATGTCACAGCGAACCTTTTCCTTAACCATTCATTCCAAAAATCGAGGCGCCCCTCATGCTATAGTAATTATCATGCCTCCTCCATTCTAGCGCATGTCGTTTCACTGTTCTGTTTTTTCCCTTATAAATAGGGACGGGGGTCTTGCCTTTTCACTTTTACCCCCGCCTCCTTCTCTTCTTCTTCTTCCTCGCGTCGCCTGCCGCAACCGAAGCTCCACCGCCCCAGCCGAGCTTCGCCAGCAACTCCGTCAAAGGCCGCTGCATCAACCTGTTTGAACCAGAGATCCACGGTGCTCGTCCGCTCTTCACCGACCCTGTCAGGTACCGCTCTTCTTCTTTCTCAGATCTACATTAGGGCACTCGTGTTCATGTAGTTCATCGGCGTTCATCCAAGCGCATCCATGTTCATCCATCTTCTGTCTAGAAGTGGTATTTTAACCCAAAAATAAGGCACAAATAGTAATGTAGCAGTTTTAGCCTTTACCTCGCATCTTGGATAGATCCCTTCTTTTGTGAATCAATACCCAGCTTACTAGTTCTTCCACTGCCAGGTTCTAGGTTTAGCAATTATGCATCTTTTCTGAACTGCCGTAGATCTGTAAATGTGACTGCAATATGTGAAACTTGTTTGCCCCACTTTTGCAAAGTTTCAGTAACTTGGAGCCGTAGATAATTGACCCGCCCTTCATTATTCGGGCGGCTTAATAATGAATTTGTGACTCGCTAAGAATTCCATGGATGCCTTTTTCACTTAACCCGCCAACATATTGCCGGCTCATACTTTCATAGCTTAACCCGCCATGCTCTCATAACCTGATGACTACTCCAATCAATGGCTAGGGCGGCTCATAATCCCTTTAATGGGTCATCATAACATGTAGTACTTTAATTGCAACTAGCTCACTCATCATTGAATCATCATATAATCATTTTGGCGACTTATCATAGCAATTTTAACCTGCCGCATCCTTTTTTTTGTCACAACTTTGTTAATCCAGCTCATCATGACTAAAACACCCACATCTTATGACTGGATCGCCTCTAAGGTCACAGAGGGCACACTCAATGATTATGTGGCCATTGGGGTTTTACCCGCCAAAGAGGTTATTCACTGGTGGGTTCCCGGACCCGAAACTACTCCACAACCCGGGGAGGGTAAAGTTGTAGTTTTCACGGATCACCTCCTCCATGGTTTTTCGCCACCCGGGTCAAAGTTCTTCCGGGATGCTCTGAATTTTTACAATCTTCATCCACAAGACATCGTCCCCAATTCTGTTTCCAATCTGTGCAACTTCCAATTATTCTACGAAGTGTACCTTGGGGAAGAACCCACTGTTGATCTCTTCAGGGACTATTTTTATATTAACTGCCAGACTGAGATGTCGGATTGACCCAGCCTTGAACTTGGGGGTGTTTCCATTCAGAGGCAGAGAGACGTTACTTTTCCTTCAGTTGCACTGCCCAGTCACCCCAAGGACTGGAACTTTACCTGGTTCTACTATAAAGACACCTCCCCAGCTGGAGAGAACCCCTTGCCGGGTTTCCGTCCCTACCGGCTCACCACCACCGGCTTGCTTCCAAGTCGATTGACTGCTGCAGAGCGCGCCCCTTTTGCCTCCACCTTTTCAAAGATAAGGGCTTTGATCGCCAATGGCCTAACTGGAGTTGAGCTGGTCTGCTGCTGGGTTGCATGGAGGATTTTACCACTGAGCCGGCGCGGCGGTTT
Organism: Thinopyrum elongatum; assembly: GCA_011799875.1. Classification (NCBI taxonomy): domain Eukaryota; kingdom Viridiplantae; phylum Streptophyta; class Magnoliopsida; order Poales; family Poaceae; genus Thinopyrum; species Thinopyrum elongatum. The sequence goes on from CM022303.1 coordinate 565,154,652, forward strand.
AATGTGCCAGTACGCCGGTGATACAAAGGACCCACAACTTTTCAACCCAACACAACTAACTGACAAAGAGATCAATGACATTGTTAAGTCGCTGCTTGGGGAGTCTCTGGAAAACTGCAGCAAAGCGGGTCTAAACCCTTTCTGCGCTCTTAACCCGGCTCCTCTTGAAAGTATTCAAAAAACTTCATCTTGTTTATCTATCTTTTGTGCTTCATATTTTTTCAACCATTACTTATGTTCATATGTATATAGGCCGACTCTCCTTTCTGGAAGAAGAAGGTAAACACTGTTCAACCCACCAAGAAGACCAGGGCAGCTAAGTCTCGTGGCACGAATCGCCGCAAGAAAGCAACAGCACAAGAGCTCTTTGAGCTAGATGAGTCGGAGGTAGAACTTGACTCCCTTGGCCTTTTCTTTATGCAACTTATTGATGCTGATTCCTCTCAGGACGACACGGAAACAAGCCAGGCTCATGAAGCAGAGGTAACTACTATCTCCTCCGACTCAGAATCTTTGCCAAGAAAGAAAACAAGGCGGGTCATACGAAAAGTAAGATTTTCACACCCTCTTGCTCATTTGGACCCCAACTTTCTTTTGAAGAAACAACAACACGAGTCGAGGCGTATGACCCGGAGTGACGACGCTGAAGATCTTGTCTCTGGCTTACCCAACACGCCAGCCCCTCACAAGCGTCGTAATGAGGTGCCTCATAGCCCAACTCTTTCCCTTCCAAAGGTCGGTCTCACTCGACAACCTCTTAATCCTTCTGACTCAAATTATCAGGGGATGCCTCCGTCATCCAACGACTCTACTGGAACTCAAATGCCTGCTTTCATCATTGCCCATGGGTAAGTATTTTCATTTGTTCATAAATGACTTGTGGTGTTACTCATAAACTCCTGTATTCTTGTCACAGAGGTGTAGCGAAGGCGTGCAAGAAACAAAAGGTGGGCGGTTCTTCAAAGGACCCCAAAGCTTTTGAGCCAGAGAGGCAGGTGCCAGAGGCCCCTGAGGCTTCAATCCAAAATCCTGAAGACCTTGCCAATGATCCGCCACCACAAACTGACGCTGCAGTCTTTGAGCCAATGGATACTGAGATTAACCTGGCCGCCAGCCATGACCCGCCAAGTCCTAAGCCGCCCACTCCTGCCAAGTCGACTGACAAGAGCCCCGCCGCAGCTGATGCTGATGATATTGCTGTTATCGGGTCAGCCTTTAAGGCGCCCGAAGTCTCCAACGTGCTAACCAAACACTCAACAAAGGAAGAAATACCCTCATTGGAAAAGGGCAAGGCAAAATTGGACCTGGAGAATTATTCCTCTTTCAATGCAGGCGAAGTGTATGCGGGCTACTTAAGCCGCCTTCACACAAGCCGGGACTTGGAAGCTGGGCTAGTCCAGCTGATGAAACAAAAATATGAGGTATGAATACGTCAAACCCCTTTTTAGCCTTTGCTTATATATATCCATAGTGGCCCCCAAGTCTTAAGTATAGGAATGATATGGAGTATGCTTGAGACTTGTGAAAATTCCAAAATGTAACCCCCAAGGGCCAGCTTATCTGAATAAGATGAGCTGGGTCTTATAATCATTGCTTAGAACCAAATCCGTAGCCCCCAAGGGCTGGCTTATCTGAATAAGATGAGCCGGGTCTTATAATAATTGCTTAGAACCAAATCCGTAGCCCCCAAGGGCCGACTTATCTGAATAAGATGAGCTGGGTCTTAGAGATTGAACTGACCTACATTAGCCCCCAAGTGCCAAGTGTATTGCTTGCAATATGCTTGGGACTTGAATATCCTTGTTGACTATGAACTGAACCATATTGACATTATGTGCTACCCTTTTGCAGGAAGCATTGGGTGTGGGCGAGTCAAACATCGCTGAGTTAAAGAACAGTCTGGAGACCCAGCAAAATGAGCGTGCCAAGGCTGAATTAAGCCTGAAAACATCATTAGAGGATATTGAGAAAATCAAGGCTAAATTTAATGAAGAGAGAGCCACCTTGGAAACTCAGAAGGCTGATCTACTGAAGAGAGCAGAAGATGCTGAGGCTCAGCTTAAGCCGGTGACCGAAGAGTTGGCTGGCTTAAAGCGACATATCTCTCACATGACAGCCGCCATCTTTGGTAAGTGTGATATAAAACTCATCATTTGTTTGTCAAATTCTTTGACTCGCCTGGCGACTCACAACGCATATATCGCTAACCCACCTGACAACTCTTTGTGCAAAATCTTAACAGGCTCCAGAAGTGCTAGTCTTGGTCAAGATATGCTATTAAAGTTGAAGGCGACTTATTCACTGACCAAATAGCTATATGTTGGACTCTGCACAGCCTTGTGGCCTTATTAGGTGGCAAAAAACCTCCAACCCTCATCAAGACTGTGCTAGATCATCTTTCAACAGTGCCAGCTCAAATTGAAGAACATAAATTATCAGCCGCCCGCGCAGGAGCCATTGTTGCTCTAAGCTTGGCCAAAGCTTGGCAATCAGAGCTAGACCCGGAAGAAATGGCTACCGGGTGTCTAGAATTCACGTCTGACGGGTCAATCTTTGATGAGGAAGACTTCAAGAAATGTGTCAGAGAGATGCGGCCCTTAGCGTGTAAACTTACAAAGGAGCTGGATATGAACAAGTACCAGCCGGCTTATGATGATAACAATGCTAAGATTAAGCCGCCATCACATGATGTTATAGACCTTATTCCGCCAAGGCGTAAGCATACCTTTGCCTCTGATCTTGACCCTTCTGTTATGCTTAATGATGAAGCCACATTTGAAGCTTTAACCGGCATCGAGTGGACCTCGGCCCATCTCCAGATGGCCATCGACGAAGAGCCGGCATAGGATGATCTGGGGGCTTCAAGCTCAAGGCAGCAAGATGACAACAACCCGCCAGGCCAAAACCTGGATGGCGCTGACACCGGCTCACTGGAGTAACTTAACTCCAAAAAACACTTGGACACAAAAAAAAATTTGGCTCAGTGAAGCCTTGTAATAGGTAGCTGAAAACAATTACCTGCTCTGCCATGCCTTCGTGCATGTTCTTATCAATTTATGCTTCAACAGCGTGAACTTCTGTGATCTTATGATGCATAGCTATGTTGCAATATTGCCAAAGACTTTGGCGGCTTATATAATCCATGAAAAAGTTGTTAATCCTTCAACTGGCGGCTTACAATCATAATCCAGGGCGAGTTAAACAACTCAACAACCAAGGCAACTTATAGTCATATCCAGTTTTTGAAAAGATCCTCTTGGCGGCTTATAAGCATAATAAACTCAATGTAGAGTAATATAACCCGGATCAATATGACCTGGCAACTTCTCACCTGTGAAAGGTTTCTGCAAAACAAAAATATATAGAGTATGCATAACTCAAGTATTTATCATGCCGGCTTACAAAGCATGACCAAAATATATTGGTTTTGAAAAAATTCAATTTTTTGCTCCAAAGAAGCTTGGCATAAAAGCCTGTAATCTCGTAAGCCGGCTCTTACGTGACATAAATCCGTCATTTAAATCTTAACTAGTTCAGTGTCTTATTGAAAGATTAACTATTAAGAGTACGAACGGGCCACATAGCGGAGAGACTACAGCAGACAGGTAGGTTTATCCTAGCTCACTGTAAGCCTGCTCTTATGTGACATAAGCCATCGTTGTAACGTTGACGAGTTCAGGGTCTTTAAAAGATTAACTATCAAGAGTACGGTGGGTCACCTGGCGGAGTAGCAAGTTGCAAACAGGCAGGTTTAACCCAGTCACGGCATGAAAGCCGGTCAAAATGGGTTATGCACTATACTCATTGAGTAGGAAGCCCCCAAACGACCCATAATATGGCATAAAAGCTGATCAAGAGGGTTATACGCTATGCTCATAGAGCAGGAAGCCCCCAAATGACCTAACATGGCATAAAAGCCAATCAAGAGGGTTATACGCTATGCTCATAGAGCAGGAAGCCCCCAAATGACCAAACATGGCATAAAAGCCGATCAAGAGGGTTATACACTATGCTCATGGAGCAGGAAGCCCCCAAATGACCAAACATGGCATAAAAGCCGATCAAGAGGGTTATACGCTATGCTCATAGAGCAGGAAGCCCCCAAATGACCAAACATGGCATAAAAGCCAATCAAGAGGGTTATATGCTATGCTCATAGAGCAGGAAGCCCCCAAATGACCTTGTGAGTAACCAATAATGACTCTTGCTCCAAAGATTTGAGATGAAACAACAGAGGCCCCTGATTTTTGGGGATGCCGGCTTTATTATGCTGATCAAAAAGTATGTACATCAATGAAAGTATATACAATGATGAGAGCCTATGACTCAAGTGTAGTAAGGACGAAGATGAGCAATGTTCCACGGCGTGTTGGTCTCCTTCTCAGACATGCGGGAATCTTTGTTCTCTCATATGCCAATGAGGTAGTAAGACCCATTATTGAGATTTTTGCTGATCGCGAAAGGTCCTTCCCAAGGAGGCGAATGCTTATGCATCCCTGTCTGGTCTTGAATCAAACGGAGCACTAAGTCGCCCTCCTGAAAGGCCCTACTTCGAACTCTATGGCTGTGATAGCGACGTAGGTCTTGTTGATATATTGCTGAATGAGCCGCCGCAAGGTCACGCTCTTCATCCAAAGCATCAAGTGCATTCTGACGTCCCATCTCATTATCAGCTTCAATGTAAGCCGCCACCCTGGGCGAGTCGTGACGGATATCGTTTGGGAGAACCGCCTCTGCGCCATAAACCATGAAGAAAGGTGTATAGCCTGTTGACCTGTTAGGGTTGGTTCTAATACTCCAAAGGACTAAAGGGAGCTCATCAACCCAACAACCTGGAGTTCGCTGCAAAGGAACCATAAGCCGGGGCTTAATGCCTCTCAAGATTTCTTCATTAGCCCGTTCTGCTTGACCATTAGACTGTGGATGAGCCACTGAAGAAACATCAAGACGGATATGCTCTCTTTGACAGAATGCTTTCATAGCACCCTTAAACAGATTAGTGCCATTATCAGTGATGATACTATGAGGATAACCAAAATGGAAGATCAGCTTTTTAACAAACTGAACTACAGTTGCTGCCTCACAATTGCTAACCGGTTCTGCCTCAACCCACTTGGTAAACTTGTCAACCGCCACCAGAAGATGGGTCTTTTTATCCTTAGATCTCTTGAACGGTCCAACCATATCAAGTCCCCAGACTGCAAACGGCCAAGTTATTGGGATCATACGTAACTCCTGAGCCGGCACATGAGCTTGTCTGGAATTTTTTTGACATCCATCACACTTGCTTACGATATCCTCTGCATTAGCGTGAGTCGTTAACCAATAAAACCCATGACGAAAGGCTTTAGCCACCAAAAAATTTGAGCCGGCGTGATGACCACAATCACCTTCATGAATTTCTCTTAAGATTTCACGGCCCTCCTCAGGAGAAACACAGCGTTGGAAGACCCCTGTCACACTACATCGGTGTAACTCGCTGTTGACAATACTCATAGACTTAGACCTCCTGGTGATCGGTCGTTCCAAAATCTCATCTTCGGGTAACTTGCCCCGGGTCATATAAGCCAGATAAGGCAACGTCCAATCAGGAATAGCATGAAGAGCCGCCACCAACTGCGCCTCCGGGTCAGGGACAGCAAGGTCCTCCTCCGACGGTAACTTGACTGAAGGATTATGCAGCACATCAAGGAATATATTAGGGGGTACTGACTTAGGTTGAGACCCAAGCCGTGGTAATGCATCCGCTGCCTCGTTCTTCCGTCAATCAAGGTGATCCACCTGATAACCCTTAAAGTGACCAGCAATAGTATCAATCACCCGGCGATAAGCCGCCATGAGCGGGTCTTTAGAGTCCCACTTGCCAGAGACTTGCTGCGCCACAAGGTCTGAGTCGCCTGGGCACTGACCCGGCTTAAATTCATCTCCTTAGCCATACGAAGGCCATGGAGTGAAGCTTCATACTCAGATGCATTGTTAGTACAAGGAAACATTAGCCTTAACACATAACAAAATTTATCACCTCGTGGGGAAGTCAAAATAACTCTAGCCCCCGAGCCCTCCACCTGCCTGGACCCATCAAAGTGGATTGTCCAATATGTATTGTCAGGTTTCTCCTCAGGTGTCTGCAACTCTATCCAATCATTGATGAAATCCACCGAAGCTTGAGACTTGATGGCTGTTCTTGGCACATACTTCAAATTATGAGGCCCATGCTCAATTGCCCACTTAGCAACCCGGCCAGTGGCTTCTCTATTTTGAATAATATCTCCTAAAGGAGCAGAGCTGACCACAGTAATAGGATGTCCCAGAAAATAATGTTTTAGCTTGCGACTCACCATGAACACCCCAAATAGCAGTTTCTGCCAATGTGGATATTGTTGTTTGGACTCTGTCAACACCTCACTGACATAGTAAGCCAGCCGCTGAACTGGGTACTCCTTACCCGCCTCCCTGCACTCTACCACAACTTCCATGCTGACTGCTTTGTTATTAGCCGCCTCGTACAGGAGCAAAGGCTCTTTCTCAATGGGAGCAGCAAGGACAGGCGGCTCCGCTAACTGTTTCTTGAGCGCCTCAAATGCCTCATTAGCAGCATCACTCCAGACAAAGTGATTTGTCTTCTTCATCATCTGGTATAAGGGAATTGCCTTCTCTCCTAGGTGACTTATAAATCGGCTCAAAGCTGCAATACGACCCGCCAAACGCTGGACGTCATTGACACACGCCGGCTTAGAAAGCGAGGTGATAGCCTTGATCTTCTCCGGGTTAGCTTCGATGCCCCTTTCTGAGACCAGAAATCCCAACAGTTTACCTGCAGGCACACCAAAGATACACTTGGTCGGGTTAAGCATCATTTTATAGACCCAGAGATTGTCAAAGGTTTTCTTCAGATCATCTAGGAGAGTCTCCTTCTTTCTAGACTTAACCACAATATCGTCCACATAAGCATGAATGTTGCGCCCAATCTGACTGTGAAAACAATTCTGAACACAGCGTTGATAAGTCGCCTGAGCACTTTTGAGCCCAAAAGGCATAGAAACATAGCAGAAAGCTCCAAAAGGTGTGATGAAAGCCGTCTTCTCTTGGTCTTTAACTGCCATCTTGATCTGATGATAACCAGAATAAGCATCCAGGAAACATAAGCTCTCACAACCCGCCGTTGCATCAATGATCTGGTCGATGCGGGGAAGAGCAAACGGGTCAGCTGGACAAGCTTTGTCGAGATCTATGTAGTCAACACACATACACTATGTGTCGTTCTTCTTAAGTACAAGCACAGGGTTAGCCAACCACTTAGGGTGAAAAACTTCCATGATAAACCCAGCCGCTAAGAGCCGGGCTACCTCTTCTCCAATAGCCTTACGTCGCTCTTCATTGAAACGATGAAGGAACTGTTTAACCGGCTTAAACTTAGGATCCACATTAAGAGTGTGCTCAGCGAATTCTCTCGGAACACCCGGCATGTCAGAAGGTTTCCATGCAAAGATGTCCCGATTCTCACGGATGAACTCGATGAGCGCGCTTTCCTATTTAGGATCCATATTAGCCCCCACTATGAACTGTTGAGATGAGTCGCCAAGGACAAAATCGACCTGCTTAGTATCATCAGCCGACTTAAACATCAATAAAGGGCCTTGCTCAGTGGTGGGCTTCTTCAAAGGGGCCATATCAGCCGGGTCAACATTATCCTTGTAAAACTTAAGCTCCTCGGTAGCACAAGCCGACTCTGCATAAGCCGCGTATCCTTCCTCACATTCCAGGGCGACTTTTCGATCACCATGGACCGTAATTATGCCCTTGCGCCCGGGCATTTTGAGCTGGAGATAAACATAACAAGGGCGAGCCATGAACTTAGCATAAGCTGGCCGTCCGAAAAAGCATGATACGAACTCTTGATTTTGACCACTTCAAACCATAGTGTCTCTGCTCTGTAATCATAGTCATTACCAAAAACTACTTCCAGGGCAATTTTTCCAAAAGGATACGCCGACTTACCAGGCACCACACCATGGAAGACTGTTGAAGATGGCTTAAGATCCTTGTCAGTTAAATTCATCCGACGAAAAGTGTCATAATATAGGATGTTAATGCTACTGCCACCATCCATAAGCAGCTTAGTAAACTTATAGCCATCAACTTGAGGGGCCACCACCAGGGCTAAATGACCCGGGTTATCAACCTGCGGTGGGTGATCCGCCCTGCTCCACGATATCGTGTGCTCAGACCATCTCAAATATTGCGGAACAGCCGGCTCTGTTGCATGAACCGCCCGCTTATGAACCTTCTGATCTCGTTTGCAAAGACTTGTGGTGAAAACATGGTACTGGCCACCATTGAGCTGCTTTGGATTACTCTGATATCCTGACTAATTCCCTTGCTGATGGTAACCTTGACCAGATTGTTGATTATAACCACCCTGATTACCTTGATCTTGATAGCCAGAGTTTGAGCTGCCGCCAGCAAAGCCGGACCCCTGTGAGCCGGATCCTGACCCGCCGGGCGGCCCATTGTTATTACCATGATTCTGATTGAAACTGTGATTTCAGAACTCTTGCATAATCCAACAATCCTTCCAGGCATGAGTGGACGGCTTATTAGGAAAACTATGCTTTGGACACGGGTCGTTGAGCGCTGCCTCAAGATTAAAAGGTTTTCCCTTGCCATACGGCGGCTTACCATTACCATTGCGGCGTTGGTTCTTGTACCCAGTGTTGGTGTTAGCTACTAGACCTGACCCGCCATCGGGGTGTCTGCGCTTACCACCATTGCCCTGGTTGTTGCCATCATGCCCTGTCGCATTCTGCTGCTGACCCTTACCATTGCTACTCTTCTTGCCCTTGTTGGATTTCTCATCATCAGATCCAGGGTCCTTAGTGTTAGCAGAGTCGGCATATTTAATGAGAGCCGCCATAAGCTCACCCATGTCATTACAATGACGCTTAAGCCGACCAAGCTTCTGTTTAATGGGGGTAAAGTGACAGTTCTTATCCAAAACCAGAACCGCCTGACCCGCCGCAATACTATCTGACGAGTGAATAATAGCAGAGACCCGCCGGACCCAATGATGGGCCGACTCATCCTCACACTGCACGCAGTTATCCAGATCAATAATCGTCAGAGGCTGCTTGCATGTCCCTTGAAAATTCTTAATGAACCATGCCTTCAACTCCGCCCAAGAATTGGTGGAATTAGGAGGCAATCCTTTTAACCATGTACGAGCTAGCCCATCCAACATCATAGTAAAGTACTTGGCACAGACCGCGTCATTGACATCCAACATCTGCATGGCTAACTCATAGCTCTCAATCCAACCTTCGGGAGGGAGATCAGCTGTATAATTGGGCACCTTACGAGGGCCCTTGAAATCTTTAGGCAGACGCTCGTTATGCAAAGCTGGCACTAAACATGGCACCCCGACAAACCTGGAAATTACACCAGCTCCTACTGAGGCCGAAGGGGTCAATGGTTGCTGATAAGCCCCTAGTTGATACGCCGCCGCTTCTGCCTCACAATGGGGCGTGTTATCTTCCCGGGGCGGGTTATCACCACGGGGCGGGTTATCCTCACGGGTCGGATGACGGTGTCGTTCGCTGTTGGAGACCGCAGGCGACTCAACATGCCGGCTGTAGCTTTGACTTGGACGAGGGGTCGAATGAAAACGATCATGACTGTATGAGTAAGCCGCTTGCTGTGCCATAGCTGTTCGAAGGAGTTCCGCTGCCTTCCGGGTCTCCACCGCAACCGGTGAGTCGCCCTCGATCGGAATAGCCGCCAGCCGGGTCGCCGCCGCTAACATGTTATCCACCGGGTTAGAAAAGTGCCATGGCGGTGGCGTCAGGAAACGTTGAGGCGGCACTTGATTGGCGGGTGGGTTAGGCGCCCGATCCTCCCTTCGTGCCGGCTCAGGCAGGCGGGGTTGAGCCGCCACCGTCCGGCTTCCAGGGGCGTCTGGGTTTGACTGAGGGTTCACCCTTGTATTCGGAGTGCTTGGACCTGCCCCTGGTGTATTAAACAGATTCATGGGCTCATAATGCAAAGGCAGACGGGTCTGGTGTCTACTACGAAGAACCGCGTTAGAGGCATTCTGCTCCAGACTTAAAGGCCAAGCTTCTGTCCTCACGCGCTACGACTCAGCCGCGATCTGAGCCCGTTCCTATGCCATCCTGGTATTCTCTGCGTTGAGATCCTCTTGGGCCTTGGCCACCTCATCTCGCACCTTTGCAATCTCTGCATTATGATGTGCTTGATTCGCCGCAGTAACCTCTGTTGCTAACAGGGTTGTCAAAGTGCCCAAGAGTTCAGACAAAACCTGAGCCGCCGGCCCCAGCCGCCGCAGCCACTGAACTAGACATGATAGCTACAGTTGTGGATGAATTGAGAGCTGGCCCTATATCAGCCATGAAGATAGCAGCCCGGCACGGCGGCTCATAGGGGTCCGGAATACTGTCACCATCGGAATAGCCCCCAAGCCCGCCGTCTTGAAGCTGGTAGATTGACTCTGTCTCTCCAGTCGAGGACTCATCACCTAAGTAGATGAGAGTATCTCCGTCGGATACAGAATCCTCCGCAAGATCTATGCCATGTGTGAATCCAACGAAGACACGCTTCCGGCTAGGTTGAGCCCTGGCGGGTTGCGCATGCCAAGCCGGCTCAACGATGTCGGTGCAGATGTCTGGCTCAGGCTCCGATCCACCTATCTTGCCGATGAAGACATGAATTCCGCTGCAAGGGACCCGGTACCCGTACTCGATTGAGTCGGCCTCGGGGCCCCAGCCAGCGTCGTCGATGTAGAGCTTACCACGGCGACTCTTGGTCATCCTGCCAACGGCGTATCCCTCGATTCCTGGGAAAGAGCCCTTCAAGAACTCAAAACCATCGTGCGCTGGCCCCACGGTGGGCGCCAACTGTCGTGGGTTTAACACGGCAGATGCCCTAGCAAAAGGACTTAGGTGTGGAGCCATCGCGACGATGATTAGCTTGAAGGGGTTGAACGGGACAAGAGACACGAGTTTACCCAGGTTCGGCCCCTCAGAGTATCGATTACAAGGGAGCGGAATTGCTTAACCTAGCACTCGATCGATCGTAACTTAACTTTACCTGCCGCAGGGTCTTGCCTTTATATACACAGGTCGAGGCCCTGGGCTTACAAGAGTCCAGATCGGGCCATAGTACGTGACCGATCCTGATTCTAAGTCGCCTTCTCTTGCTAGGCAAGCCGCCGTTGGGCGGCTCACACCTCCGGGTTATACGCCACCTCCGGGTCTTGGGCCTTCAATCGGCCCGCCTCGTAAGCCGCTATCAGGCTCTTAAATCTTGGCTTCTTGGGCCTACTTAAGCTTTCACTTATGATTCACCAACAGTGTAACCCGGCCCCTCCTGGGCGGGTCACACCGTGGGGTTATATCCCCAACATAGACCCTCATTCACTTGCCCTTATTTTTATACAACCTGCTGATGCTCATTCTTCCCAGGACAATGATGAAATAAGACAGACTGACGACGTCGAGGTAATTTCCATCTCCTCCGGCTCGGAAACCTTTGTTCCCCAAAGACCAAGAAAAGTCATCAGGAAAGTGCCATTTTCTCATCCACTCCCTTACTTAGATCCACAATTTATTTTGAAGAAGTTGCAGCACGCTGGTACATCAAAACGCCAGACTCAAAGTGGTTCTGGAGAACTCTTGGCCAGCTTATCTGATGCACCAGTTGCCCGCAAGCGACGTTCTGAGGTGCCTAATAGCCCAACCTCATCTCTTCCATGAGCCGACCTTGTTAGGCAACCTCTTAACCCGTCTAATTCAAATTATCAGGAGTCGCCACCATCATCTGGAAACTTAACTGCTTCAAAACTGCCACCCTTTTTCATCAAGCAGGGGCACTACAAAAAAAAGACACATCCGTGACATTATGGCCCGAACGAAAAAAAATTCTGTCATGCTTATGCCACTTCTATGATGATAATTGTGACAAAACCACATATCATCATAGATGTGGTGGGCTCCTACTTCTATGACAAAAAATCATGATAGAAAATGGGCTTTTCATCCTGGGCGGGCCGGGGACACACCTGCATGACATTCTTTGGGTCGTCCATGACAGAAAAAATCATGGTAGAAGCGAGGGCGAGGAAAATTTCGGGGAGTTCCCGGTTACGGCGCGTGGTCGGGACCGAGCGATGCATGGAGGTTTGCGCGTTTCTCTCATATACGTACACACGTGTGTGCGAGGCGTTCGGCTCTAACTGAACCCGAGCGAGGCGTTCGCTTACTGAACCCAAGCGATTGCACTAGCTACGTTACTGAACTTGAGCGGTCGATCCCTGGCTGTTAACTGAACCCGAGCGATTCCTTCACTGCTGACTGAACCTGAGCGATTCCTTCGCTACTGCTGCTAACTGAACCCGAGCGATCGATCGCTACTGCTGCTTACTGAACCATTCGAACCTGCCTCCATATAAACAGTGACCGTTGGGGGTTGGTTGAATGAGTTTGAGACGTGGTGAGTCAAGCCAGTTGGTTGGGGTTGGATGAACAGTTCCTAGTGGGGGTTGGATGAACAGGACCCCGTGGTAGTAGGCCGTTGCCGCTGGATGAACAAGACCCCGAGGAGGCCAACACACTCGAGCCGGTTGGGGGTGGATGAACAGGACCCCGTGGAGGGTTGGTTGAACAGTAGCCGGTGGAGGCTGGATGAACAGTAGCTGGTGGAGGCGGGAGGAAGCTGCGGTGGATGAACAATAGCAGGTGGAGACTAGAGGAAGTCAACGGTGGATGAACAATAGTCCTAGGAGTCTGGAGCAAGGCAGTAGATGGTGGATGAACAGTAGCCCATGGAGTCCCATTTTGCGGTACACCACACCCCTCTCGATGAACATGACCCCGTTTCGACCATAGGCGCTACAACAGAAGTCTGTTTCCTCCGTTTTGCGGTACGCTACACCCCCCGATCAACAGGACCCCGTTTTGGCCGTAGGAGCTCGAACAGAAGTCTGTTTCCTCCAGATGAACAGGATCCCGTTTCGACTGTAGGAGGTCGAACAGAAGGCCGTTTCCTCCGTACTGCGGTATGCCAGACCCTGTTTCGGCTGCTTCGTCCAAGCCGGTTGGCTCCCGTTGAATAGGATGCATTCTGACCCAGTCGGTTGCCTCCCGATGAACACAACGTTGTTTCCTCTGTTCCGACCCAGCCGGTTGGCTGCCGATGAACAGGACGCCGTTGCTGCCGTCTGTTGCCTCTCCATGTACACGAGCCCTGGCCGTCCGTATGCGCGAGTACGCATTTCGAGACCCCGCCCGTATGTACGTACGTGGCCGTATTTTTTGGCATGTGGCTGTATGTACGTGTACACGATTTAGACGGGGCAGCCTGAACTGCTACGTCGGGGGCTCTACTATGACACGTGCCGCTACTTACTCGGCCATGGTTCATTGTTGCAGAGAGACCGATCGACGAGTATGTACGTACAAATTTGCGACAAGACATACAACGCTACGTACTCTTCGACCGGGTGGGTCCCAGCTGTCAGGGAGGATAAGGACGCACTTCTTTGCGTGCGAAAATATAGCTGTTGGGTCCCAGTTGTCAGGAGGAGGAATCATTTTTTCTGCGTAATAAGAAGGCACTTTCTTGCGTGCGAAGATGTAGCTGGTGGGTCCCAGCCGTCAGGGGGAGAAACATTTTTTTCAGCTTAATAAAGAGGAACTTTCCTTGCGTGCGACCATGGACCTTGTGGGTCCTAGCTGTCAGCCTCTCCATGTACAGTCCTCTTCCGATGACTCTCGTTTGTTGACCATGCCGCACCGAGCGCAGCAAGGCAGTGGACGACGACGAGGCCCTAGACGGGAACGACCTGGAGATGGGAAGACGTGGCAGTGGAGTCGCAGACGGAGAGAAGTATGAGGGTTATAACTGGTTCTGGTGTGGCATGGGGCTGCAGTCGGTGGAGAATAATAGGAGGTGTGGAGGGGTGGAGGGATAGCCTGGCCGGCGGTGGGGTAGCGCTTCGCAGCGATGCGTGCTAAGCAGGGCCGCTAGCCGCCGGAGGCCGGAGTAGGTGGTCCGGGCGGCGCTGTAGGAAGAACACGAGAGATTGAAGGTGCATGCCGTCCGTTGGATATAAATCGAATGGTTGTGGATGTCAGAATCATTTGTTGACTAAGTTGACAACGCCTTGCGTATGCTTTGACCTATTGGCCCACATGTCAGCCTGCAAAAATGTGGCATATATTTAACCCATGTTTTCTAGAATTTATAGTCCATTTGCTGGGCTGGGTGAACAAATAATTTAGCGTCAATACGGCCCATTTAATTTTTTCTAAGAAATCACAACCCATTTGCACTTTCTTGAAATACACGAATTAGCTGGGCTTGTTGTATATTTAATGTTAGGTTAGAATGAGCAATTAATATCAAAAAATAAACCGGAGCTACACATTTTATTATATATAAAATTAACAAATTAGTGAGTTATTGCTCAAAATAAAAATGAGTGCGTTATTATTACATTGTTCCTTAAAATCTTCGCAAGCTTTTGCACGCAATCACCAGGATTTCCTTGCTTGAGAGTAAAAAACAACCAAGATTTTCCTTGCCAACTTCTGTTAATCATTTATTTTTATAAGTTAATAAGATGTGGGATGTTTTTATAATGTATATATAAGTTTCTATTAAATATACGATAATAGTAATAATATAAATATATATAATGTGGTTAGAAGGGAAAACATAAATTGGACATGGCATTATTATTCTTATATATAGATAAATAGAACAGAGATCTGCATTTTATTAAAAAAATGGGCTGTCGATGTTTAAGAACAAGTAAAACCTATGCTGGGAGGCCCATAGGCCGTTACGTACATGATGGACCTAAAAAAAAATAAGTTGAAACCACTGGGTCGGTATGTCGTGGGCTACGCATGTTAAAAAACAAAACCTAGGCCTAGCTGATACTTGTTCGGCCTCTGAAAAAATGATACCAGCTAGATGCCCGATGCCCCTAAAAAAAGCTCCCCGATGACAGTCTTCGTTGGAAATTTATTTCGTTTATTGACTAGGTTGACAAACCCGTGAGCCCCAACGTCAGTATACAATTAGGAGGAATCTTTTTTTGCAATGAGGCACTTGCTTTCGTACGGCCTTGGACCTGATGGGTCCCCACTATCAGCCTCTCAGCGTATAGTCCTCTTCAGATTCCTCTCATTTGTTGAGCATGTTGATAACGGCAGACGGCGCGCCGCGGCGAGCGCACATGGATGGGAACGAACCGGAGCCGGGGAAGACACCCTCATTCTTTCGGACATACCGTAGTAGCCCGATGGTTGCAGCCCTCTCCCCCAAAAGTTGTACTACCCGGGTTCGATTCCAACTGGTCCATTTGAAAAATATCTAACACTTGCCAAAATTCCGCCCCTAGTTTACCCAGTTTTTCGCGCACTCACCATTGTCTCGACATTTTGAAAATAGCATATCGTTTTTACTTTACATCATATGAAGATGTGCTATAGATGAATGTTGATCAGCATGATGTTAACTTGTTGTTAGTTCCATTTTTTACCATTAATAAAATTTCCAACATTCTGTTATCCATGTTTGAAAAGTGCGTGTTGATTTAAATGCTCTGCCTGTGAAACATGCAGTTTCTTATCTGAAAATCACTTGGACAAGCAGCCATCACCGGTGTTGGATTTGATGATGCGGTTCTTCAATACCCCGGCAGTGCAAGGGGGAAATAAACTTTTGTCCCGTGCTGGCGGTTGGGGAATGGAGCGAGCTGGATTAAAGATGGGGCTAGCGGCGCGACTGAAGAAGCACATCAGACGCGATTTTTTTCAGTGGATGTCTCTCGATGGCGTTTTTTTTACTTGCCTCTGCACCATACAACTTGTATTTTTAGCCTCCCAGTCCATGGTGGACCAGCAGCCCATTTGCTAGGCGGGCCAACCTATAGAAAGCAGCACTTGATTTTTTATCAAGGCCCAAAAACAACGCAGTACTATGTTTGTTTTGAGGCCGAAAACATTACAGCAGGGGTTGAGCGGGGGAGGGGGGAAGACAGAGCAAAAAGATAAAAAAGAGCTGATGTGTCGTTACTACCCTAACAAGAAGGTGCAATTCTTCTCGGGAAGAAGGTGTGCCATTGACACTCACACGTCGCAATCCCACAGTAGACATTCTAACAAGTTCACACACAAGTACAACAGAAAAGGTAAACATTCGTATCAAACTCAGGTTCACAGGACATGTTCATATTCATAGCCAACATTCACAATCAAAAACTCAAAAGATTCATATATACACAAGTTCAGCATGTCTATGCATCCAAATGATTGATACATCACAAGACAATATTCATGGCTAACATTCACAAAAAGATTCAGATATACACAAGTTCAGCATGTTTATGCATCCAAATGATTGAGAGATCACAACCAATATCATCCATGGACAAACTTTAATTACCTAGGGTACATACTGGTAAATGGTGTTCACTCGATGGTACTTCTTGCTAAAATTAATGTTTATACGAGCAAACTTTCGAGTACATAAGAGGCAGCACAGACCATCTGAACTTTGCTTGTAGGTTTATCCTCGAGATAGTGGCCTCGATGCCAAGGGAGGTTTGAGCAACTTGGCCACTACTTTCATCCAACTAGTTTACTGGATCATCTTGGTCCTGTAGCTTGCCAAAATTCTACATTACAGACAAGAAAGGAGGCGGTCGATATAATGAACCACCCAAATTTTTTGTGCGGTTCAACTGAAATGGAGCACCCCTGGCGTGCAGACTGATTAAGTGCCAGATGAATATATGCGTCAACCAACTTGTCTGGAATCTTTAGACTCCATGCCATACAGTTCGCTACCAGCATATGTGGCAATAACCAAAAGGCACAAGTTGGGACCAAAGACTGGACTGCGTTTTTCTGGGCTATGCGCCAAGCAATATTGTTGGCGTTCACTCTGGCACTTCTTCTTGTCAACATCGATGCTTTTCTGAGTGAACTTTGGAGTACATAGCATCAGCATAAGTATCTGTCCATCTAATCTTTTTATGCAGTTCTACTGAAATCGCCCAATGTAATGATTTGCCTACGAGTTCAGGCTCCAAGTTACTCCTATATGAAATCGACCAACAGTAGCACAATACCAAATTACCAATACATATGACAAGCAAAATAAACATGATAAAGACCGGTACCAACCTGTGTGAGGAAGCATATCAATTAGTATTTCCTTTGACTGGAAGCCGAGATAAGCGACTGGCAGGAAAGGAAGGATATAGTTGAGGCAATGAAGCACCCAAGTTTTTGTGGAGTTCCACCAAAATCGAGCATCCCTGTTGGCATATATATTGAGAAAGTGAGATTACTGTAATAGTGGGACTAGTTAATGAAACATACACTAACAAATAGAAGCAACCTCATTATCTTAATGGGTAAAGTTAGCAACATAGTAGTCTTGCTTAAAGAGAGGTATTAGTTTATTTAATCAGTGCCAATTGGCTCAACACTCAAAGCATTGCCATGCATCATAGGTTGCAAAAATTTAACGTGCAAAGATAAAGGAGTGTCTCATGACAGTAGCAACACAGTAGCATGATACAAATAGAGATGACAACACAGTAATATGGATGAAGGCCTTAGGCTGGTACCAACCTGAGCAAGGAAGCTTATTCAAGAAGTCCCAGAAGAGATGATAAAGCACTGACTGGAATCATTCAATAGTATATATTTTTGTGCACTTCCAATGTATGGTTGACATCACTCTTGTTTACCAGTGGTGAGATTATATCGAAAGATTATCAAGAACTTCCAGCAGAGTTAAAGCACTGGCTGGGATACAGTTCATTGTATTCTCTTGTGCAGTTCCACTAAAATGTACGATTGGCACAACATGATCCCTATTTGCACAAGTTGGAACAAGGTGAAACCTTCATTAGCTTAGTGAGAAAGGATAGAAAGACATTAGGATATTACTTTAACAGTAGCATCAAATTCATGATGACAATACAGTAGCAAAACATTGCCTCATTGAACCAGTGGCAATAAATTGACATGCAAAACAATAGCACTATTATCTCATGACACTACCAAGATCCCCTCCCTACACCACATGGTCCACCTCCACAGACACACATACACACGTACATGATTCAGCAGAGGGTGCTACTAAAGATTTGTTTAACTCTGACAGGAAAATTAGGCAGCGATTAATTAGTGCTTCTAAAGTACTCATAATTGATTAAGTGAACTTGCAGGAGAGACAGCAGAAGTGGAAGGGCTCCTGGAGGATCGTCTCACATGTAAGGGAGACATTGCCGGAGCCCTTGAATGACCTCGACTGAGGCCTCGGCTTCAGGAAGATCACCTTGGCACTGTTGATCGTGTAGAGCTGGGTCACACATGCATCCAGAAGCCAGTTAATTAGTATGATGTGTCATCAAGTCAAGTACTACTCTGCTACATACTACAAGTGCATTTCTTCAAGTAAATTAATACTAGTAGCAGCACATCAATACAATACTTCTAGCAAGATGTCAGGATAACATAGGATGGTACCAGCATGTGATCTTCTTCATTGCCTTCTTCTTCTTCGTCTTCCTCTTCTTGCTCTGTTTCTCTTTCTCCTCACCAATTGGTGAAACCAAGTACATGATTGGCCTTCTATGTCAGATTTGGTTTTGTCAGTGAGGGAGTACAAGTGTACTAGTAAACAATAGCATTATTTTCTCATGGCAGTTGCAAAATAGAGGTGAACACATGCATTAAATATCATTCTTACCTAAAGGAAGGTTATGGTGCCAATATGGAGGATGAAGATTGGAACACAGATCTTCCTTTGTGCAGTTCCACCGAAATGAACCAACGGTTCCGGTGTGACATTCCAGTTAAACTGCACAAAAATCACTTCTTTTAAGAAGTGTTTTGTGCAGTGCACCAAAAGGTCGCAATAGCAACAAGGTGAAATGGATATCCCTGTTTGCACAAAAAGCTACAAAGGAAACAATCAGAGTCTCAAACAATTACTGGCAAAAACAATTGGTTAAACTCGTCATGACTTATAACAGTGGCATGGCTGCATTTTACCAGGGGCATTAGATTAAGAACAGCTATATATTTGCTATAAGGTCATGGGACAGTGAGTGCACCAGTAGTCCAACACCATGTACCTAAATCGGGGCATAAGGTGGTGATTCAGAGTTTGTTGCCCCGAGAAACAAACATCCAAGTAACATATCTGGGTTGGTCCCATTTTTGTTCACTTTAGCCACCTATTCATATGTGTGGATAGCAAATCTAGTACTGGTCATACCACTGTGTACATCGTTTCCCCTATATTTCCCTTTTCGACCAACAGACCGGTTGGATGGCCAGTCTGTACTACTTTCACCCCCTTTCTTTCCTGTTTGTACCAAGTACGATGTACATACTAACTTTTCCCCATGTATTTCATGTTTGAACCAAGTACAGATTCAACTCCATGAAGTAGCTTTACCTCTTAACAATAGAAAAAAATTAGGTGGCGTTGGACCATCCGATCGAGCCTAGCTACAAGGGGGGCTGAGTGGTAGAAAATGATGCACATGCAGCAACATAGCGAGCTGGGGAAGTAGAGCTAGGCCGGTTTCGAAGGAAGATATACCTGAAGGTCGTCAGGGTGTGGCTACATGGGCGGTGGGAGGCCGGATCCGCCCACACTAGGGCAGCGTCAAAGGGATCGGAGGACCTCCCGCGCCGGCCTCGACCATAGATAACGGTGCCGCCGGTACTGGGTCTCCTCCCTCGCCGTCGACGATGGCCTAAACGCTGCCCCTCCTCCCCTTCCCTAGCGGAGGGGATGCATCTGGATCTGTAACCAGTCGTGAGGATAGAAAGATAGTGTTACCACCGCTATCTTGTTTAGATCTGGAGAGGATGAGAGTGTGTGAATAGAGCAACCCTAGCAAGCAAGCGTGGAGGCTCCTGCTTATATATATATGTATAGTGGGGTAGTTTTCTTTTTTCACTCCATCAAAACAATCGTTTAAAATTGTGTACGTGCCAGGCTGCCATTTTTTTGACTTGTTGATTATTTTTTCAGATAGCTACCCACTTATTCCCAGCGGTGTGCAGGGGTGGATTAATGAGCTACTCGGCTCATTAAGTTCGTTTCTGTTAAGGCTCGGCTCGTTAAGCTCGAAAAGATTAACGAGCAAAAAACCCTGCTCGGCTCAGTTTGTTTGAAGCTCGTTACGCCCGTGAGCGCTTGTCAAGTAAGATGAAACATGTGTTGTGTTGTTACTAATGAACTTAGCGTGAAACTTGTTAGCTCATTCATTAAGCTCGTCAAGAAACTGATGATTGGCTTTGTTCATTAAGAAGTGACCCAAGAGCATAACAAGCCGAACTATCGAGGGCTCATTAAGCTCGCGAGCTACGAGCTTTTGGTCCAGCCCTAACGGTGTGCCAGGTCGCACTTTGTATGGTTCACGTCTGGTAATAGACCCTCCATTAAGCGAACAACCACCGGCTCTTAAAATTTGCGAACTAGCCCACGGCTCAAATTATCGGAAACGTGGGCTGCACCAACATGCATTATTATTTATATTTTCTATGTGGGAGTACAGTTAATCCTCAAAACAAAATGTGAGAGTACAGTTTTTTTGGAGTACTACTATTGCCACCTCCTCCTCTGTCGTCCAAACTCTATGACTAGCTGCTCTATTACATTGTTTCACGGACCTGTGGGACATCAAGCATCCGGGCTCGCGTGCCATCCACCAAATCACAGTGAAGTGTTGCAGTCGAGACTCACAAGTCACCCCGGTGTGGCCGTCATGACCCGTCATATCACAAAACCCACACCTTTACCAGTAGTGGTAAAGTGGCCTCAAAGTTGAACGGGACGAAGCATACATCATTTCACTGGAACACTCGTTGAAACCTTTTCTCCCCTATCTTGAAGAAAACCTCACTCCAGGCTACTCACTTCTGCCATTTTTCTTCTGTACCGATGAAGGAAAGGTGGGCGAATCAGTGATGCTACTCTATTTTCATTCCAAGAATCTTCTTTTTGCGAAGCACCAACCGATTCTCACTACCTATTCTTTTCCCATTTTCATTGCGATTGTCGTTTTCTTTCGATTGCTTTTTGTTTGTCAGTTTATCGATGGATCCTAGAGCACTAGGCAAAGAGTTGGACGGACAACCCACTCGAGATAGAGATCTCTAGGAAGCGAGCACCGGCCAATGAGTTGGTGATGTTGGCGGGCCAACCCATGGAGATGAAGAACTCCAAGAAACAAGCACTGGCCAAGGAGTTGACGATGTTGGCGGACGAACTCCTTAACGAAGAAAGCTAGAAGAACAGCAAGGGCCCCACCATGCCTACCCCAGAAACTCTAATGGCCACCTATGAGAGGCTCAAGGCCGGGTTTGAGGAGATAGTCGCCGTTGAGAAGCAGTATTTCCCTGACAAGGTGATGGCCCCCTTCGAGGAGATGGCCCTCGGTGGGATGGGATCCCCCGGTGAGCTGCACAAGGTAAAAAAGGGCTTAACATAGTTGTGGTTTTTGATTATTTGCAATGTGCTTGCTAATATGTTAGGGTTGTGTAGGTGCCGGTGGACGTCCTTGATGATTCCGATGTCGCAGTCCGTCCTGTGGACATCGCCCCAGAGATCGATTCCCATGCCACTGTCTGTCCTGTGGACATCGCCCCAAAGATCGATTCCCATGTCGTTGTCCGTCCTTTGGACATCGCCCCAGAGATCAATTCCCATGCCGCTCTCCGTCTTGTGGACATCGCCCCAGAGATCGATTCCCATGCCGCTCTCCGTTCTATGGACATTGCCCCTGAGATCGATGACAAGAAATAGTTGGTCGCGCTAATCTTTCAATGTAGTTTGCATTGTGTTTAATTGCCAGAACAATGCGTGTTATCAAACCATCTTAGGGCGAGTGCACTATCTTGTGTTGGCGGTACTTGCTACTTTTGTTTGATAGTGAATCATGTGAACCCTCTCCGAGTTATGGAAACAGATGTATTCTCACCAGCTTTTGATGTAATATATGGCATGAGTGGTTAGACGTAAGTTTGAACTGTTTATCATATAAGCAGGACTTGTTTGATGAAAAAATGTTTGATGATTCTTGGTGTCAAACCTCGACTGATTCCGCACTGTTTTAGTAGGCTAGGTACTCTGCAAGCTATAGTACATGCAAACACTCACCGAAGATAAATGTTGGGGCTGATGAGCTCGTGGTCCGCTTATAGGTCTGGTCGTCGATCGGCCAATACCCAAGCTCCTAAAATTGTAGGCTTAGCAATCGATCAGACAATAGTCCACAATTATACATTAATTCACATGAAACTCAAAGAGTTGGTTCACGCATAAATTCACATTAATAGCCAGAATTCGGAACAAAATTGGCACGTATTTGTAACATGCGTGAATGTGTAATGTTTTTGCTGGATGTGTGAATGTGTAGTGATGTCGTACTTTCGGAGTGGCTATAGAGAGTGTGTACATGTGCTAGAGTGGTTGTGGGATGGAGAGAGATCTAGAGAGAGAGAAAGGCCCTCCATTTCTTTCTAGTCGTCAACAAAATCATAGCAGTACAGAGACGTACAAATCCTAAAACATTGGCGTTAGGCGGGCTAGTTTGGCCTAGTGGGTTTGAGTGATATTACGTGCTACAGTAGCAGTATTGCTGGTATAGTAAGTTTTTTTTATGAAGCGGATTCAACGAAGTCATGATGGTTTCTTCGTCCGAGCAACTTACAGTGGGAAAGGTTGGGCCTGCGATTTGACGGCTCATTAGTCATTTATTACTGAGGCGCTACGACCGGGGTGAGTGTCCCCTGCAGTACTGTGTGATGCACTCTAATTTTGGTGCATGGCAACTGGACCAGGATGGTCGACGTCCCACATGTCGGTGAATGAAAGTATTCTTTCCGATATCGAGGACGAGCAAAGAAACCGGGCGGTATAATGTCAGTGCTCTTTTATACTATTCATTGTTTATTTTTTATGAAAGCTATTGTCTCCACTATTGAGTACGATGGAGGAATGTGAAACACGGCAGCCTAGTGAACTTTGCATGTGCACAACTCCCTCCGTCTGTGAAAGACTGTACATATAGAGATTTACACATTGACCAGGAGGAACCGGAACTCCATGGCATAATTAACGTCCAAAAGTAGCAGACTTATGTGTGCATGCGACCATTGAGAGAAGAAGATTAAATGAAGGTTGTTGCATGCTGTAATTAAGGATAGACATGCAGCCTATAACTAGAGCACATGTTGCTGCATTAGTCAATCAATACCGATTAGATTAAAGGCTAAGTGCATTGGAAGTGTAGATGTACACTCTTTATTTGAAAATTTTCTAATGCTAGATGTACAGTTTTTCACGGACCGAGGGAGTACACGTGCATGCACTCACATACACAGCCAGGGTGGTTCGCGCGCAAGTGTTGGACTCCTGTCGCGCCTGCTTAAAGTTTTGTTTAACTGATTTCTTTGCTCTGCCAACTGACAGGTGGAACCCATAAACCAGGTGCCAATTTAACCAGTCAACAAAGTGCCACGTCGACTATGTGGCCGGTCAGTAGGGTGCAATACGGTGCTCTACGGTGAGCTAGTGACCGTATAATCACCACAAAACTATATAGTGACCGTAATGAGCGTAGTATGAAGTCCAGTGACCGTATTGTTACATACGTTGACCGCCAGTGTATTTTTCTCATTTCAATTTAAGCCATATTAACCGGAAAGGACGCAGTATGGACTATTACTTTGATGTGTTCTGTCAACTCACAGAACGAGGAGAAGCTTGCTTACTACGCCGTCTCCCTCGCCCATGCGCGGTGGCTCACAGGACGAGGAGAATCTTGATTACTACGTACGCCTACACCCTCTCCCTTGCCCACGCACATGGTGGCTCGCAGGACGAGGAGAGGGTTTTGACTACAGCGCCCTCTCCCTTTCCCTCGCCCTCGCCCTCGTGGTGGACGTGCAGCAGTTCATTTGATGTCAGATTGCCAAAAGCATATTATACTATAGTATCATCATTGTTGGACCTCCCGAAGAGGCAAAGAGCCAAGTGCAAGGTTCATAGGAGTACGAATTTTTGAACCTCCCGAAGAGGCGAAGAGCCAAGCGCAAGGTTTATAAGAGTACAAGTTGTCGTCCTAGTACTACAACTATAGCGAACAATCGCTACTGTATGATGCCGCCACGTCACCTATAGCCAAAGTTGTGCCACCTTTTTTTCTCACAGAGCATGTTGGAGCCCGTGCAACAACCACACAAGTAGCACATACACATAACACATTTACTAGTAATAAATTCTAAAGGACAAATGTCAGCATGCCACACAAGTTCATCTCCACTTCACAAATGCCAGCATGTGATAAATTTGTGCAACGACTACTCTATATATATTTACAATGCTACCATTCACAATTTACCATACTCCACTTACACGTTATAGATGGGCTCCATGTCCCCCTCCAGGTTCCAGTCCCAGGTGTTCTTCATAGATGGTACGATCCATAGCGGTGGGCAACGGGAATCATTGTCGCAGCTTTCTAGTCCGGTTCCACACGATGGAGACTCATCCAAGCTGAAGCGGCATAAATCAGGGATAGCGTGTCCCAGCATATCGTTCATCCAGCGGTGCGCACTGAAGACACAACCATGCTTCATGAACGGCAGGCCTTCGGTGTCGTGCACGGAAGGTGGCATCTGCTTCACAATGGGGTAGCTATCCCCAATGAAAAGCGAATACTCTCCAAGAGTGTTCCTCGGCACCCACTTAGCATCACGGGGGTCGAACTTGGCGCCGTTCATCTGGTACACACGGCATCTTAGATCTGGACACATGGTGACGTACATGGTCAAGGTCCATGCGTGATAATGTTGTGCTCAAATATGGCGGTCAGTAATATTGTGCAGCAAGTAGTACTACTCCAGTATAGAGGAAGTAAAATAACCGGCTTATTATATATAGCCACTCTTGGCTAGATGGATGAGAGAGTAAGACATGGAAAAACAAAAATGGTGGGAGCTAGTGGGTTCAAGTCTTCAAGGGCCTAGCTATACGCGTCCTCCGTAATGAGCTCAGTTTCCTCAAGAAAATTGTGTTTACGAACGTATTAATTGGAATGCATGCGTGAAGAACAAAAGACCAGACCTTTTACATGCATTGGTGAGTTTTCTCTTAATTCTTGCATGCCACGTTTTAATGAAGCTTGAAATATGAACATGTCAATGGGAGGGAGTAGAAGCCTCATGCATGCATGCAACACTCACACGTACACATGCACGCATGCAACACTCTCGCATCCATGCGGCACACAGCACAAGACGCAACAGACACACTCACGCTCAAGTGCTCAACCTACTCCCTCTGTCCGTGAAAGACTGCACATATAGAGATTTACACATTGACCAAGAGGAACCAGAACTCCATGGCATAATGAATGCCCAAAAGTAGTAGACTTATGTGTGCATGCGACCATTGAGAGAAGAAGATTAAATGAAGGTTGTTGCATGCTGTAATTAAGGATAGACATGCAGCCTATAGCTAGAGCACAAATTGTTGCATTAATCAATCAATACGGATTAGATTAAAGGCTACGTGCATTGGAAGAGTAGATGTACACTCTTTGTTGGAAAAAATTCTAATGCTAGATGTATAGTTTTTCACGGACCGAGGGAGTAGTTCATAGTACTGCATGCATGTAAGTATTAAACAAGTTGTTATTCTG
The DNA here is from genome assembly GCA_011799875.1 of Thinopyrum elongatum. NCBI lineage: Eukaryota > Viridiplantae > Streptophyta > Magnoliopsida > Poales > Poaceae > Thinopyrum > Thinopyrum elongatum. The sequence goes on from CM022303.1 coordinate 565,180,414, forward strand.
AGGAAACATCATTAATTTTGCCTCGATTACTATTGGTGGCCTTGTATAGATGCAAAATGTATATTTCATAGTGGCCTTGTATAAGTAAATGGAGGGACTACTACTACTTGGCTTAGCGATCGATCAGACAATACTCCATAATTATACAATAATGTACAGACGTGATGCATTCCAAGTTCAACACTCACATCAAACTTAAAGAGCTGGTTCACAGATACATTCACATTAGGGCATCTCCAAAGGCAACCCGCAACAAACATCCTGCATCCGTCCATATTTCTTGGAGTCCGTGCACGGCGGGCGGCCGATCTCTTCTCCCTCCCCGTCTCTCTCTTCTCAGCCGACGCTCGGCGGGCGATTAGATTTTGGTTATCATCGGTTTATTCAATTGCAGTCCCACATGTCAGTGAAAATGCAAGACAACGCGTGTCCCCTTTGGTGAGCGGCGTGCCAGACCGACTGTCGGGGGTGCGTCACGAACGCGACAGGCGTGCTTTAAGTGTGCCGCCTTTTCCTTTTCAACTTGCAAAGTGTAACATTTTCTACTATTTTCTTTCGCTTGTTCGTGCGATCGATCGATAGAAATCCAGAACAAAATGACGAGGGTGGGGCTTTCCCGCGTGTTAGGCGGGCTAGTTGGCCTAGTGGGTTTGAGTCATATGACGTGCTAGAGTGATGTCTAGTCTTCGCATGTGGTAGTAGTATTGCTGGTACAGTAAGTTTTCTTGAAGAAGCGGATTCAATGAAGTCATGATGGTTCCTTAGTCCGATGACTTGAAGATTTTGGTAACTTGACTTGATGACTTGAAGATTTTTGTTTCTTGACTTGATGACTAGAATATTTTTTGAAACAAGGTGATGACTTGAAGATTGCTCACCACGCCTCCTACGGATTGACGAGGACATGAACAACGTGGTAGAGCATCTCCACTTGTTCCATTTTTATGCAAGCAAGCGTCTACACTCTTACGAGGGAGGAGTGTGGAACACGGCGGATCTGATTTTGATTGAGGGATAACTGTTCCCTGCAAATGCGGCAGTTGACTTTTTTTCTATGATCAACATACACCCTAGAAAGCACCGTGTTCAAATTTGATACTTTTCTGGGTTCATTTAGCATATTTAGGCCATTATGTGCATTTTGTAAAAATTTACTACCATCATCCTTATTTATTGCCCCCCTTACAATTTTGTGCCAAACTTTGACCATAGATTGAACTAAGAAAATAATAATGCATGTCACAAAAAATTATATCGTTGGATTCGTATTTAAACATAGTTTCTAGTGATATTATTTGTAGTTACATGCATCAACATTTTGTTAGATAAATCTAAAGTCAAAATTTAGCACAAAATGTGAAGGGACCAATAAACCAAGACGGAGGTAGTAGCGTAGAAACATCAAATCCCAACTACAGCTATACGGGTGTGATGATAGGGACGTTGAATGCCGTTCGATCACAGTGCACGCGCGTGATCCGCGTGGCTGGGGTGGCGGCCAATCAGAAAGCAAACCACAATAGAGTCAGCGCACACAGTTTCCAGAGGCTACGGAAATTAACCGTGTGTGATAATAAATGACCAGCATTGAAGGGGAATCAAAATTTCCTTCGTCGTCTGTCCTTGAGCTCTTGACAAACAAATGCACTATACGGTTGTCCGCCCACTCCAGCCGAGAGCTCTCTCCAAGCATCGTTCATGCCACCATGCCGCACACTTACCGGTAAGGAAGCGATGGCATCCTGTCGTGCCGTGTTCCTCGCCGCCCACGACCGCACACAAAATGGTAAGGAAGCGATGGCATCCCACCATGCCGAATTCATCGCCGCTCGCGACCCCACACCTACGTGGGCGGACTTTGAAGCTGCCAAGGCCGAATGGGCGGTAGAGCAAGAGGTAGCCAAAGCCGCACAGAGGGAGAGGAAAAGGTAGAAAGCACTCAAGAAAAGAGAGTCCCGCCGCCGCAAGAAAGAATAGGATGCACACGCTGCTGAGGAGAGCTCGGCGGATATCCAAGCATGATGGGGTGTCACCGGCAAGGCCGGGAAGGAGAACAACGACGTCTGGCCAGCATGCCTTGATGCCTCCACCTACCAGGATCGCAGCGGTAGCTACCGCGATGCTGAGGAGAGATCGGCAGATTTCAAACCACGGTGGGGTGCCGCCGACAAGAACGACAAAGAGAACGATTATGTCTGGCCAGCATGTGAGAAGTAGTAGTACTAATAGTTAGTGTGTGTGTCGGTGTCACCCATACGTTTGTTTAATTAATTACGAGCATCTACTAGTTACTACTATAGTTGACCAGGATGGTCGATGTCCCACATGTCGGTGAATGAAAGTATTCTTTCCGATGATATCGAGGAGGAGCAAGGAAACCACGTGGTATAGTAGTATCACTGCTGATTTATATTTATTTTTTCTTTTTGATGAAAGCTAGTGTTTCAACTCTTATGACGGAGGAGTGCGAAACACGACACATGTTGGATGTCCCACACGTCACCGAAAGGAGTGGGACATGAACAACGTGGTAGAGCGTCTCCACTTCTTCCATTTCTAGGTCGGAGACCACACGTAGTACTAGTATATAACGATACAAAGTGCGACCCGGAGAAACAGACGCATCTAGTTGGAAGGTCTCAGACCATGCACGTAAACAAATATCCAACCTAATATGTGCCTGCAGTTAATATAGTAGAGTACTTAGGCACATAGGAGTACATCATAATATCACCGTGCATTACACGTACAACATTTAGTGGTAGTAAGACAAATGCCTATATGCCACGCAGGTTCATACTATTTGTGCCTGGCTACTTCACTTACTACGCTACATTACTCAGGTTTGTACATCCCTGGGTACATGTCCGTCTCGTAGTTCCAGTCCCATGTGTTCTTCATAGATGGCACGATCCATAACGGTGGGCAACGGGAGTCCATATCATCGCAGTTTCTTAGTGTGGCTCCCCACGATGGAGACTCATCCAAACTGAAGCAGCATAGATCAGGGATAGGAGCATTCAAGATATGAATCCGTTGGTGCGCAATGAAAACGCACCCGTTCTTCATGAACGACAGGCCGTCGGCGTCGTGCATGGAAGGTGGCATCGTTTTCACTATGGGGTAGTTGTCCCCAATGAAAACCGAGTACTCTCCAAGTGTGTTCATCCGCACCCAGGTAGCATCACGTAGGATGTGTCCCATACAAAAAAAGTCCCCTGGTTTGTCACCGCGAAGATGCGGTTACAAAGGATCACATCGTCTTCGTACTCGTATGGCAACAAATCGGCCACAGACAGCATGGTCCACCTTTGACCGCCACATGCAGGATGGATCATGACAGCAATCGCAATATCAAACACCGCGATGAGAGTGTAATTTTTGTTGGCGCATGACCTTATCGGGACTTTCAGGATTGCTATCTTCTTCAGTCTCACCGTGGTTCCATCATAACAATTCAGGCGATGGCCCATTGCATGGCCGATCCCAATGTTGGACAAAGGTTCTACGGCAACGGTGTCACCGTTGTAGATGTTGTCCAAATTGATGTTGGTACCCTCCCGTACATATGCAAGCCAATCTCCATTGGCACCAAGCCTAACCTGTGAAGCAGTGTTCAGCGGGGGAATTATGAAATGGACACGAAAGTAGTCTTTAGAATGCATTTAGTACGTGATCAAACTCATCACTTACCTGCTCATCGGACAAAATCCGAGTGCCCCTCAATGTCGGCATCTCAAGGGGCGTCAACTTGCAACTACGGCCACGCCGCGCTGGAGAGACCCCCCAGGAAACATCCCCGTCCTTGAGGACGCATGGCAGACCAACTAGCATGGCCTTCCCCCACGCATATTTACGCACCCTCTTAAAATATTTGGTGCAAGTACCGTTGAGTCTTGCGGATGTGAGGAAGTCGGAGCGGCTTATGATTTCTCCCAAAGGATCGTCGTCCAAGGTCTCCCAACCTCGACGAGGATGAGAAGCAGCACCGCCTTGCGAATCCATGGCAATGGCAACGAACTGCCTTGTCCCCTGGGGAGGTGGTTTACACGAGAGGAGATGGTAACTGCAGGGCTTCGTCCCTTCGGAAAGGATGTTCTGCGGGCGCGCACTAGTGTAGTTTATATTTGAGATTAGGGAGCTGGCGGGCGGTTCATTGTACGGCACGTTCGCGTCCATCCACTAGCCCGGAATTAAAGCACACACGCTATTTACAGCGACTGGGATTAGTTTGTTTTCCGGGCGCATGGACCAACGCGGACTAGGGGACCTCATCGCCCTTTTTCGAGCACGGCTTCGACAACTACGTGTGTGACATGCATGCATGCAAATCTTGCGTGACCAAACCGTGCGAGGCGGAGCAGTATGCTATCGAACTACAGCCTGCATGTTCTAGCCATGTCATCCACACGCAACCTAAAGGCCAATTAATACTCCGCTGGTGTATGTGCTACCTATATTGTACTATGCATTGTTTTGCATGAATGTTCCTTGGAGCTCGTGCTGCAACTGGTGTACTCCACAGCCCGCTTCCCTTCTCCATCCTCTTCCACTGCCCGGGCACGTACGCGGGAAGCGACCGGTCAACCCTTATATAGTACTACTAGCACAAAAAGATGCATGCATGACAACTAAACTTTCCTTTCTCTTATCTCTATGAAATAAATGTGGCGTGAGAATCAAAGCCCTTCATGTCTGAGTATAACGGAAACCTATTTTTTAGATGAGCCCTTTAAACAAGAAAGGAGTGAGTATTAGAATTATGTTTTTTAACAAACAAAATGCGCTCGCCAAGCTTTCATTCATTCATCTTAAAAGGAGTTTACATTGAGTAGTACTAGATATCTCAAATCCATAAATACCATGCAATAGTAGTAACTAGTACTAAGTACATAACCTAAGCTAAACCACACTACTCGTCGTCCGAGATGGGTAGGCGGCCGCGTGCTGCAAATCCAGCTCCTCCTGCTCCTCCTCCAGTTTGGCGAACATCTCTTTGATCCCCCACTCCCGTTGGTGGTGGAAGCGACGGTTAGCCTCCACCTCGGCGTCCGACTGGATGGACTCGAGGATGGCTTGCTGTTCCGCCGCCCCCTCCGCTTGGGTCAACTCCGCCATGGCGAAGCATGCAGCTGGTGGCGCCGGCTCCGTGTCGTTATCCTCCTCCTCCGGCTCCGCTTTGCCCGCGTTTTTATCCTCCTGTTCCGGCTCCGCATCGCCCTCGTCGTCGTTCTCCTCCTCCGGCTCCGCGTGCTGCTCTGCCTCCACCGCCTCCTCCTCCGGCTCCGGCTAGTCCGGATTCCGGAGGCAGAGCGGCTGCGATCCAGGCTTCGCGCTGCCTCCAGATCTCCGGAAGTTGATCAAAGCGCCGCTCTGGCGGGGGCATGGCATATGTCGTTACCTTCGGCCGGGCCATGGCTATCGGGTGACGGCGACCGGACAAGAGGCGGCGGGAGGGGAATGAATGCGACTACTGTTTGGGTTCACCGTCCAGCTTAAATAAATGTGCTCCATCATGTGTACCCGCGCGTGCACAAATTGTACACATACGGGTCTATTTAGGGGGCGTCACATAACTGGTATGTGTGTGAGATTCTGAGAGACAAAGTGTGTGTGTGCGCCTCTACTCTTCGGACATGTACTCCACCTTTTGCATCAGGATATAAGTATAATGGTACTACACTTTAGCTTGTGATTTGCATGGCCAAATTAATGTGGTTGTGTAAAAAAATGGCACTTCCTATTCGTGATTTGCGTTATATAATTATGAGAAGTTTGCTAACTACTAAAATAAAGTGGAATTTGTCCATGTTATATAAGTAAATTAAGGTGAATGATTATCATACGGGTAAGGATGGATGAAGGGTGGTAGGAACAAATGCTCCACCTAGAGCATGTGTGTGTGAAATGGAGTCTTAGTGTGTGTGTGTGTGTGTGTGTGTGTGTGTGTGGTGTGTGGTGTGTGAAACTGAGTCTTCGGTAGGGAAAGTAATTAAGTGAGTGTGGCTTCATCGTAGAGAGGTGATGTGTATAGCAGAGGCCTCCAACGAGGGGGGGGGGGGTACGAGAGAGAAGAGGCCCGTAAAGAGGAAAGAGAAGGAGTGTGCGTGTGAGAGGAGTGGGCATTGAGATAACGTGTGTGTTCGAGAGACACCGAGGAAGACTACTATCGATGGTACATGTAGGCGGGAATTAAACAAAGGGATAGTCTTATTGGTTTCTGAGATAGAGGGAAGGAGTGAGAGAGGGGGGTAGCTAGAAGGAGATAGTTAAGTGTGAGTGTGTGTTTTAGAAAAGAGACCCATCCAGACGGAAGTCATGTGCACACAAGAAGAGAAAGATTCGATGTGGGGTGAGGGTTGAGGGTAATTAACTACGTATGGAGACATATGAGACCTTTGAATGTGCATGTGCGAGAGGTAAACATACGTGGGATGTGTGTGTGTGTGTTGCGCGCATGATTGAGATAAAAGAAAGGAGACATATGTCATAAGATCAACGGGATGGGAGAGATGGATCGGTATGACAGTATGCATGCATGTGAGAGTGGAGGGAAGAAGGCTGATGTCGCTTGAACTACGTCGGTATTTCCCCAAAGAGGAAGGGATGATGCAGTACAGCTACGGTAGGTATTTCCCTTAGTTATGAAATCAAGGTATCAATCAAGTAGGAGAACCAAGCAACACTATGTAAACGGTACCTGCACACAAAGAACAAATACTTGCAACCCGACGCTTATGAGGGGTTGTCAATCCCTCTACGGGTAACGGCGCCAGATATTGTCAAGTTGAGGGGATAAAAATTGTGATAGATTAGATAAATAGATCTCGATAAAACACAAAATAAAATAAGTAACAAAAAAGTGCAGCAAGGTATTTTTGGGTTTTTGGAATAATAGATCTGAAAATAAAAGCGAATAAAAATAGATCTCAAAGCAAATATGATAGACAATAGACCCGGGGGCCATAGATTTCACTAGTGGCTTCTCTCGAGAAAATAGCACACGGTGGGTAAACAAATTACTGTTGGGCAATTGATAGAACATCAAATAATTTTGACGATATCCAGGCAATGATCATTATATAGGCATGAGAAAAGTCCACATTTCAACCCTGAACTAACCAGCCGGTTTGATTTACAACCCTCATCTTCAAAACCGGTCACATTACACCCTCAACTTACCACGTAGTTCAAAAGACAACCCTTGACTAGGTTTTGGGCTGGTCAAACCGGTTTTGACCAAGTCAATTTTGATGTGGCATTCTAGTAAGCATATAATTTAATAAAAGGAGTGGTGGGCCCAACATATCAGTCTAATATGCTTCTTCCTCCACTATACGATGCACTGTACATTCAGAAAACATCACGATATTGTTAGGCGCCGCCATCATCGTGCGACACGACAAGCTCGTCGACCGGCGAACGACGCACGAAGCGCCAGCTCTGAGACTTCTCACCTCCACCGTGAAGCGCCCGTTCTTCCATCCCCGTGTCTTGCTGCTCTGCTCTATTCTGCCGCCTCACCTCGTCTAACTCCGGCCAACAATTGCCGCCGGGGTTGACGGAAATCGGTGCCTCCGACAACCATGCCATAGTTGCCTCACCGCTGTGAGCCCCCCGGCCACCGCACGGACGAAAGCGACCATGGGAATGCCAATCCCGATGACAACTGCGCTGCCCTGTCATCTTCGTCGACTCCGGTGGGCACTGATGGATGGGATCTCCGCACCTCGACAAGTCCACCCAAGTGGGCGGCAGCAGCAACACCTCAGTGGCAGTGGGAGCAGTAGTGGCAGCTCACCGGCGGCAGCAGAATAAACAACAGCAGGTCGCCCAGGTTAGCAGCAGCAGCTCACCGGTGGTGGTGGCAACAGCATCTCACCGGCGGGAGCAGAAACAGCAACACCTCACCCAGGTTACCAGCAGGAGCTCACCGGCGGCAGCGGCAGCAACTGCTCGCCCAGGTTAGCAGCAGCAGCTCACCGGCGATAGCAGCAATAGCAACTTGTCGTAGTTGTAGGTAAGGAGAATAGAGGGAAGAAAAGAAGGGAACCTGGTGGCGGTGTGGCGGCGCCGCTGGTCTGCGGTCGCCGGCGGCCGAACTTACTGTACCAGGTGACCTAGGCGGCGGCGGCGGGATTGAGTCAGAGGAGAGGGGTCTAGGTTAGGATGTGTGCATGTGTGGCTACTGAGTTTGCTGTCTAGTCAGGTTGACTCGGTCAAAACCGGTTTGACTAGGCTAAAACCAAGTCCAGGGTTGTCTTTTGAACTACGTGATAAGTTGAGGGTGTAATGTGACCAGTTTTGAAAATGAGGGTTGTAAATCAAACCGGCTGGTTAGTTCGAGGTTGAAATGTGGACTTTTCTCTATAGGCATCATGTCCAAAATTAGTAGACCGACTCCTGCCTGCGTCTACTACTATTACTCCACACATCGACCGCTATCCAGCATGCATCTATTGTATTAAGTTCATGGAGAAACGGAGTAATGCAGTAAGAACGATGACATGATGTAGACGAGATCTATTCATGTAGGAATAGCCCCCATCTTGTTATCCTTAATAGCAACGATACATGCGTGTCTTGCTGCCCCTTCTGTCATTGGGAAAGAACACCGCACGATCGAACCCATCACAAAGCACCTCTTCCCATGGCAAGAAAAATCGATCTAGTTGGCCTAACTAAACCAAAGATTCGAAGAAGAAATATGAGGCTATAAGTAATCATGCATATAAGAGATCAAAGAAGAGTCAAATAACTTTCATGGATATAGATCTGATCATAAACTCAAAGTTCATCGGATCCCAACAAACACACCGCAAAAATAGTTACATCAAATAGATCTCCAAGAGATCATTGTATTGAGAATCAAAAAAGAGAGAGGAAGCCATCTAGCTACTGCCTACGGACCCGTAGGTCTATGATGAACTACTCACGCATCATCGAAGAGGCACCAATGACAATGATGAACCCCTCCGTGATGGTGTCTAGATTGGATCTCGTGGTTCTGGAACTTGCGGTGGCTGGAATTGTGTTTCGTCGACTCCCCTACGGTTTCTGGAATATTTGGGTATTTATAGGGCAAAGAGGCAGTGCGGGAGGTCACCGAGGTGGGCACAACCCACCAGGGCGCGCCCTGGGGGGGGTTGTGCTCCCCTCGGGCCTCCTCTCTGGTACTTCTTTGGCCCATCTTGTGTCTTCTGGTCCAAAAAATTTCTCCAAAAAGTTTCACTGCGTTTGGACTCCATTTCGTACTGATATTCTGCGAAGTAAAAAACAAGCAAAAAACAGCAACTGTCACTGGGCACTATGTCAATAGGTTATTCCCAAAAAATGATATAAAGTTGCTATAAAATGATTGTAAAACATCCAAGAATGATAATATAACAGCATGGAACAATAAAAAATTATAGATACGTTGGAGACGTATCAAAGGCCCGATGATTGAGCTTGTGTTTTTGTCTTTAAGAGAGAGTAGCGTGGGCTGGAGCATGCATCTATGGCGAGCAGAGAGAGCAAGACACAACGTGTGTGGAAAAGAGATCGACCTATAGATGCATGAATTGAGAAACAAATATAGTGTGCGTGATAGGAAGCAAGAGTGTGTGCGAGAAAGAATGGTTGATGGAGAAACAGATAGATAGAGAGATAGAGATGCTAGCTAGAGGGACATCGGCTAGTTTGTGTGTTAGAGATAACAGTTGAGTGGTTCAGAGGGGTGAGTTATGTGTGTGAGAGAGAAAGATAAAAAGAGGGTGCATGACTACATGTAGAGAGAAACAGATATAGTGTGTGTGATAGGAAGCAAGAGTGCGGGCGAGAAAGAAGGTTGGTGGAGAAACAGAGAAATAGAAATATAGAGATGATAGCTAGAGGGATATCGGCTAGTGTGTGTGTGTTAGAGATAAGAGTCAAGTGGATAAGAAGGCTGAATTATGTTTGTGGGTGTGAGAGAGATAGATAGAGGGTGCATGTGAGTGACATACAAACGAATATTAGAGAGAAATGAGATCCCAAGAGACGGAGTTTTGTGTTTGCACGAGAGAAAGATATTTCACAAGGAGAGTCGTAGCTAGAGAGACATATCAGGGAACGCGTGATATCCCTAGGGAGAGAGAGTGTGTGAGCGGCATACAAAGGGAATGGTAGAGAGATATGAGACCCTGCGAGATAGAGTCTGTGTTTGTGTGTGTGAGAGAGAGATATTTAAGAGGGAGAGTCGTAGCTACTGAGACATAGGGAGCGCGACACATCTTTGTGTGAGAGGGTGTGTGTGAGCGGCATACACGGGAATAGTAGAGAGAAATGAGACCCCGGGGAGACGAACACAACAAAAAAACCAGTTTTGTGATGATACGTGTTTGTCACAGTAGGTCACGTTTTCTGTCATGCATGTACATCCATGACGATTTTATGACAGAATCAAGATAGTCATACCTGTGCTGTCGTAGAAGTGTTCCATGACAATACCAAAATTATCATCACGGAAGTGTCCACTTCCATGATGATAAATGGCGCGTCATAGAAGTGTTTTCGTCAAGGGTAACCGACACGTGGCATCCACCGTAATGGGTCGCCGTTAAGCTATCGGGTTCCGGTTTGGATCCGATAACCCGTTAACAGCCCCGACCAATGGGGATTTTCCATGTGTAAAATTCTCATTCGCCGAATGATCCACGTGTCAGCTCATCGTTGGGACAGATGTCATCCCTACAATGGACGGAAGACGCCTATGACATGTCGACATGTGGCACAGCCCAACAGTGGCCCATTTAAGGTAAAAAGGCCGGCCCAACTGGCTTGTTCACAGCCTATCGTGTTTTGGGCTAAATTACGGCCCATATCATATCAGACCAGTTAACAGGCCACTGTTCTTTTGGGCCAATTCTAAGACGGGTTTGTATTTCAGCCTGTTAAATGCCTGTTTACCAGTTAGGCCCGATAATAGTTTCGGCCTATGAGCGGCCCGTGGTGCATCTGGGCTGTTGTCGGCCCAGTTTCACTTTAGGCCATTTAACGTCCCGTGCTGAAACTGGGCTATTTCTTGTCCGAAGTGACTTTAGGCCTCTTAACGGCCCATAGTCTTCGTGGATAAATTTCATCCCAACGTGCCTATCGGCCTGTTAATGGCCCGTGTAACAGTTGGGCATAATTAATGCCCGCATTGAATCCGGCCTGCTTAAAGCCCATAATTTTATTGGGCCAAACAGGGCCTGAGATATATTTTGGCCTGTTAACGGCTCAATTTCTATTTGGGCGAAACATGGGCCTACAACAGTTTCGGCCTATGTTGGCCCGTGAATTTTTCGGCTCAAAGCTAGCCCAATCTAGTTTTTAGCATGTTAAAAGGCCATGGTATTCTGTGGCCCAGCTGGCCAGAACTTTACTCGGCCTGTTAAAGTCGGAAAATTACTATACATTTAGACTTGCTAATGGCCCAAGATGATTATAGGCCCACGTTTTGGCCCATATATAGCGTAGCGAGTTACGGGCCGGCCTGAAGACCGACAACATTGAGATCCGTTGAAGCTTCCGGCCTAAATTATAGCATACCGACTAAGAATAAACCTAGACTATACAATAAAGAAATTACGGCATATTACATGCACTGGGCATCAAAGTTCGCCACTGGTGATAATAAAGCGCAACGAGACCGCAGATTACATACACTGGGCATCAAAGGTCGCCACCAGTGCATATAAACGCACCGACAAAAGAATATACAAAACTGAGAGCACTTCAGAAGGCATTAGGCCTGGCCTTGAGGTGCACCGCAAGCAGCAGAACAAGCTGATGAGACCTCAGTTGTTTCAATGATAGATGCTCTAACCCTAGTTGTATAGCACGAAAGCCCGCAAGGCTATCCTCTGAGGTCTTCTTTGCATCATTGACATCAAGTCGGAGCTCAGCTGAAGCAAGCCTTTCTGCTTTAAGTTGAGACTGAAGAAGTCGAACTGATTGAGGCAGCAACTGCACAGAGGTTGTCTCACTGCTGCTGGTGAGTAGCTTCAACTCACTGTCTTCATCAAGACATGACCTTGGGGTCATCTCGCTCTCTTCAAGATGGTTTGGCTCACTATCTTCCCTAAAGTTCTGCCTGGCATAAGAGATATGACTCTGAAAGAAAAACAAGGAGACACGTAACAGGTTTCACAATTATATAAGCAAATAAATGGATCTGTTCTACATAAGGAACATGTTTTTACAACTACAATTTAAAACTAGTATTTGTTGCAAACATCCAATCAGATGTAAACACCAAAGTAAACAGCAGTGGAGGAAATGATGCCTATCCAAATCTATACTAGAACAAAGTTTGAGGGCTTGAGAAGGATGAACTTACATTACATGTTAACACGGGCTGGACAAAGCCCTTCTCCATGTCGATGGAAGGATAATTCAAGAAATTCCCCAAAGAAACTTCTTTATAAGCGTTGCCTTTATTCTACATTTTGTAAAGAGTAAATATAGATCAAATAATATTGGAAGAAATAGAGGATAATGAAGCTTAGGTGCAGAGTGATGATACATAATAAAATAGCTATTAATTAAGTACAGTGTTACAAGGCAAAAGGTACTGACAAGAGGAATGCAGACATCAACGTGTGCAGTGGCATTGGCTTTATTCAACATTTTGGTAAGAGTAAATGTAGATCTGATAATTTGGAGAAAGTGGAGGGCAGGGCAGATAAGATGCAGAGTAATGCTAGACAATCAACTATCTCGCAATGCAAGTACAGTAATACTACCACCGTCCGTTATTACTTGTCGCTCAAATGGATGTATCTAGCACTATTAAGTTCTAAATACATCTAATTGAGCAACAATTAATTCGATACGGAGGGAGTACAAGACAACAGGTACTTATATGAGCAATCCAAAACTTCATAACCATTGTGTTAATTCTACATTTATCTAAGAGTAAATATATATCTTATAATTTTGAGCAAAGGGAGGATAAGGGAGCAAACATTTACAGTGATGCTACATAATCAAACAGCAATGAGTGTAAGTATGCTGACAAAGGGCAAGAGGTACTGATAAGAGCAATGCAGTGCCCAGTATTGTTGTGAGATCCTATGATCCTTTGAGAAAGGAGATTCATCTGAAATTAGTTTTCATACAAGAGAGAAGGTAAGGCACATGCAAAAATGTAGGAGTTCAAATTTTGAATTGATATCATAGACAGTACCTGACGTTGGACTCTCTGCAGTTCTAATACGGGTTCGGCCAGTGGAGTAGGGGTAAAGTGTGGTATAGTTGGGCATGTGTTTTCTGTGGCTGTTGATCTATCTGATTTAACAGGTATCACTACCTTTTCCAAATACCTAGTTTGTACTCCTTGAGGATCTGCACTCACCCTCTTCCTTTTGGACATCTATTACGAAAGAACAACATTTGACTGGAAAAACATAGTATGATGACACATGGAATAGGTACAGAAAATGGATAGGTATGGCATATACGCATATATGATGCTTAAACTAGGCAGATGGTGGTGTAACAAAGTAGAAGTAATGCAAGAGGTCATATGCAAAATATGTGCGACCAATACAACCTTGCCAAGTTAGAGCAAGCACCTTGATGGGTGAATAAGATAGGCCATCCTCCACCATGCCAAGTTTGTTAGCCAGTGGATTGTTCCGCAATATTCCTCTCGTGCACCCATTCTCATATTCATTTTGATCATGTTCAGTACCTAACATGCATGAAAACATAAAAATAAGAGAGATTATCTTTGTAATGCAGAAGTGATTCTAATCCAATACTGCCTCCCTATAAACCCCTTTGTGCTATCTCTGCAATTCTTCTGAGAGATGCCATGCATGTTGTAATTTGGTGTGTGCATTAATATAATGTGGCCTACTACTCAAAATGTGATGATACTTCGTAGATGACAGCTTCAACATATAGTAAAGAAGAACAAGTCGACCTGACCTGACAGATTCAAAATATACTAAGGGAGAACAACTCGACCTGACCAGCCGACCGCAAATGTCTCTGCTACTCTTCCCAACAAGGAACATACTTATTAAAGAAGAAAAGAAGAGGATCGTGTTAAAGAAGAGCAGAAGAGCAAGCAGATTGAAGATATTACAAGTCTTTCCATACAATGTCTGTTGCCCACCCATGATGAACCAGAGCGCACAGAGAAATACAATTCCTTCCGGTCTCTCCATATGTGGCTCACATGCATTGCAAAACTAAAGTAGGAAAATTTAGCTGACCAATTAAACATGTCTTAGTTTTACTAATATCAGCATAATATCATATTCGAATTTGTACAACTAAGCTTGTTTAGCTTGATGGGCGGAGCAGTGCTATTGAGACACGAATCACGTAGGCTGATCGTGGTCATCATAAAATGGGGAAACATAAGTATGATGAGTATAGTGTTGACCGTGGCAGTGGCATGGCAGATCTGAAGCTGCAAACCGCGCAAAGGGTACTTAGCAACCGATGTCTGCTTTGAAATAACAACTAAGTTTTGGTATGGACAAGAAAGTATAGTCAACAAATGACAAAGAAATGCAATTCCTGCTACCTCTCTATATGTCACAACATGCATTTGGAAACTCAAGTGGGACCTTTAGCTAACCAATTAAATGTGTCTGTTAACTAACATTAGTATCATATCACAATCATATTTGAACAACTAAGCTTTGGAATTATGAGTGCTGTGTTGTTTAGCTTGAAGGGTGGAGTACTTCTAGTACGATAGAAAGCACCTACGCAGATCATAGTAGTGTAGATAAAAGGGAAAAACCCTAAGCATTACGAGTAAAATCAGGAAAGTGGAACTAGCTGGAACATATGGGCTTGTATTGCCGGTACGGCTAAAAAAGGCGTCGGAAAGGCTTCAGCCCCAAAAGGGGCAGCTCTATTCAATGGAAGGCACAATACTATTACTATCAGTCTAGACTCTCAAAGACGGCATAGCTCCCAGCATTTCCCGGATATTATGGCAGACCATCTAGAATAGTTGAAAGCATCCATCTGAAGCGACCCAACAGACCTGTTGATTGCAAATGTCCCTGCTCCACTTCTCGACAAGGAACATACTGTACTACTCCCTCCGTTCCTAAATATAAGTCTCTTAGAGATTTGAATGCGGACTACATACGGAGAAAAATGAGTGAATGTACACTCTAAAATATGTCTATATACAGCCGTATGTAGTTCTTATTAGAATATCTAAAAAGACTTATGTTTCAACGAAAAAGGATTTCGCCCTACTTTATAAATAAAGCAACGATGAACAACACCCGGTCCAACGCACGCCACCACAACACACGCATGCACCCAAGGCAGTTTAGGAACAGAGGAAGTAATATACTTATTAAGAAGAACAGAAGAGGAACATGATAACAAAGAGCAAGCAGATTTTAGATAATACAATGTGTGTTGCCCACCGATGATGAACCAGAGTGCACAGAGAAATACTATTCCTTCCGGTCTCTCCATATGTGGCTCACATGCATTTGGAAACTAAAGTAGGAACATTTAGCTGACCAATTAAACATGCCTTAGTTTTACTAATATCAGCATCATATCATATTCGAATTTGTACAACTAAGCTTGTTTAGCTTGATGGGTGGAGCAGTGCTATTACGACACGAACCACGTAGGCTGATCGTGGTCATCATAAAATGGGGAAACCGTAAGCATGATGAGTATAGTGTTGACCGTGGAAGTGGCATGGCAGATCTGAAGCTGCAAATCGCGCAAAGGGTACTTAGCAACCGATGTTTGCTTTGAAATAACAACTAAGATTTGGTATGGAAAAGAAAGTATAGTTGACAAGTGACAAAGAAATGCAATTCCTGCTATCTCTCTATATGTCGCGACATGCATTTGGAAACTCAAGTGGGACCTTTAGCTAACCAATTAAATGTGTCTGTTAACTAATATCAGTATCATATCACAATCATATTTGAACAACTAAGCTTTGGAATTATGAGTGATGTGTTGTTTAGCTTGAAGGGTGGAGTACTGCTAGTACGACAGAAAGCACCTACGTAGATCATAGTAGGGTGGATAAAAGGGGAAAACCCTAAGCATCAAGAGTAAAATCAGGAAAGTGGAACTAGCTGGACCATATGGGCTTGTATTGCCGGTATGGCAAGAAAGGGTTTGGAAAGGCTTTGGCCCCAAAAGGGGCGGCTCTATTCAACTGAAGGCACAATACTGTTACTATCAGTCTAGACTATCAAAGTCGACATAGCTCCCAGCATTTCCCAGATATTATGGGAGACCATCTAGAATTGTTGAAAGCATCCATCTGAAGCGACTCAATAGAACTGTCGACTACAAATGTCCCTGCTCCACTTCCCGACAAGGAACATACTGTACTACTCCCTCTGTTCTTAAATATAAATCTCTTAGAGATTCGAATGCGGACTACATACGGAGCAAAATGAGTGAATGTACACTCTAAAATATGTCTATATACATCCGTATGTAGTTCTTATTGGAATATCTAAAAAGACTTATGTTTTACCGAAAAAGGCTTTCGCCCCGCTTTATAAATAAAGTAACGATGAACAACACCCGGTACAAACGAACGCCACCACAACACACGCACGCACCCAAGGCAGTTTAGGAACAGAGGAAGTAATATACTTATTAAGAAGAACAGAAGAGGTAAATGATAACAAAGAGCAAGCAGATTTTAGAAAATACAATGTGTGTTGCCCACCCATGATGAACCAGAGCGCACAGAGAAATGCAAATCCCTGATGTCTCTCTATATGTGGCGCGCATGCTTTTCAAAATGAATATAGGAACATTAGCTGGCCAATTAAACGTTCTCTGTTTTAGTAATATGAGCATCATATCATACTCGTATTTCAACAACTAAGCTTTGGAATTATGAGTGACATGTTGTTTCGCTTGATGGGTTAGGGTCTTGAGGAGTAGTGCTAGCACGACACGAAGCACCTACGATGATGGTAGTGAATATAAAGGGGGAAAACCATAAGCTTTACGAGTATAGTGACCGTGCCATGGCGGATCTGAAGGTGCAAACCGGACAAAGGCTACTTCGCAACCAATGTTTGCTTTCAACTAGCCACTACGATTTGGTATGGACAAGAAAAGTACAGTAAACAAGTTACGATCTATTTTTCGGGTGAGATCAATAACTTAAGAAGATATGAAAGAGTACCACCTCTCTTGCGACGCCGTGTAGGCCCCTGCTGATACGTTGAGGGTGCTACGGGTGCGATGGCTGCCGGCGGCGCGGAAGAAGACTTGAGATGGCAGACGGCCGGGTCGGGGGATAAGTCTTGTTGCCGTGGACGAGGCGGTCATAGGAGCGGCAACGGCAAGGTGGACGACGGTGCCGATGAAGCAAGAGGACGCGATGAAAGGATCCTGGTCCAGCGCCGTGGATGAGAGACGTCCATCTCTTGCAGTGGACGACAGGGAAGGGGTAGCGGCTCCGGTAAGGTGGAGGATGGGGTGGCGGACGGAGGAGGCTGGCCGGAGTGGGGAGGTTGTTGTGGCGCCGACGGTGTATGAATGGGGAAATGGAGGGGGAGGGGATCTCAAACTTTGGGACGCGCTTGTCTGAAATGTGGGAAAGTTACGAACTTAGCCACCGTTTAAAATTTCGGACATCTCGTCGGTTGGGGATAGGACTGTAATCTCTCATCTCCCCAATATTTGCCGATAGCGATTTCGGGCGAGGAGAGGGTGTTTTGCCGCCCACGGTTTGCGCCCACCGTGTATGAACGGGGCTGACAGGTAGGGCGGTTGTGTCACATCTGAGGGAAGTTACACACCTGCCCCTATTTAAAATATTTGCCTACATCGATTTCGGACGATGAGAGTTTGTTTTGCCGCCCATGTGTATGAATGAGAAAATTGAGGGTGAGAGAGAGGTCTTTCGGACAAGTTTGAATCAAATGTGTGTTTGCCGCCCATGTTTGGCGCCCACCATGTCTGAATGGGGAGACAGGCGGTCGTGTCACGTCTGATTGAAGTTACTAGTCTACCCCTATCGACAGTAGTGGAAATCGGGTCGATTAGGATGTGAAGTGTCAAGGGTAGATAGTAATTTCCATCTCGCAAACACTGGCTTCGGGTAGCCGACAAATGATAGTGGGTGTTTTGCCGCTTTGTTCAAAATTTGGGAGAATTAGCATTCACGTTTACCCTGGGCCCTGGCAACTAAATTCAAATCCAATTTGTATTCGATTACGAATATCCATACATCATTCTATGTTTTGTTATTTATTTCTTATAAACCATGACAAAGATTTATTCCACCTTTATATATGAATATGATTTAGAAATGTCGTGATCTTCGAATTCAGTAGGTTGGATACACTTTGAGTTAAATAGTTATTTCATCCAATACAATATGCTCATATGAAAAGTAGTTCACCTTATGTCAATCATACAAGTACTGTGGATTACCTCGCCTAAAAAATTCAGATCATTACAACACATGGACAACAAAGAGGGTCTTACAACATAATCCATTCAGAGACATGACACAACATACAAGTATACTAATCTAATGACAATTTCAACTGGTATCTAAAGAAGAAATGGGATTACCCTGGGCTTCAGATAGCAGAAGCAGCAGGACCTCCTTCGTCTTCAAATGCAACATTCTTACTTCCTCCAATTCTTGGGTTGCTTGCATAATGCGTGCAGCTCATTGCATAATTTCCAGCCTCAAGATCAAGATTACCTCATTCATGGCCGCCACACCATCTCTTTCTGCCTCTAGTAGAGCCTCAAGAACTATAATATCTGTGCTCAGATTGCTCTCCAGTGGTGTTGCCACTGAACTGCTACCATCTGGTAACATGGCTAGTGCACTGCTTCCACAAATAGATTCTGGGGTTGTACATTGTGTCCTAGTGTGAACGGCATCCTGAAAGGTTTCCGCTGGACATAAGTAAGAGATAGTTATCGCATGATCCAGATAGTAAGCTTACATGGTAAACGACATATGAATTATTGCCGAGCATGGCAAGCTATATTTAAATGGTTCGAAGTAGCATCAGCCAAAAACAAATTAAAATGGTAAGATGAAAGGCAGTGTACCACCGCTATATTTAAGTTGCCCAAGCATCTAAGCAGTTGAAATAATTTGAGAAAGCACTTAAACAGTGTGGCCTCATATAAACTATGAAGACAGTCTTGTGATGAAGTTCATAGGAAAAGTTAAGGAGTCAAATGAATTAGGCATGCATTTCCTTACGATAGTACAGCAGGCACTGCTCACATATTGGCCAACTCAGGTATAGCCTAACAAGTAACAAACAAGCATTCGAATCAAGCAATACAGCAAAGCAGACAACTGAACTATTTGTAATTCTGTAGGATTACAGGTTGAGGGCACAACCCAAGAAAGAAGCCCACACGCATTACATTTCACATGTACTAAAACACACTAGCTTACCATATGTTGCTGTGAAGCCTCGCTGCTGTTGCAATGTTCTTTGAAGATATCGTTAGCATCCCGTGGTTGCAAATCTAGTTGTTGTAGTTTATTCTTCCCTGTCTATTTAGGTAAAATTAATTTTAATCACATGCACCGGTTCGAATTGATCATCAATGGTTAATCTAAACTAATGAAAGAAGGGTGTGTGCTTACACGACAATATATGGGCTTCACTCTATTTTTATGCTTGTTCGAGGTGCCAGCCCCAAAAGAACAAATATTTTGCTTGATGGGGTTGGCAGCTCCATAATTAATAGAAGCATAAAATTAGTCATGCAACTTGGGAAGATCAAGAACGCACAAAAAAGTAATGAACAGAGGCTCGGAGCAGTGATGTAATAGCCAGCATCAGAAAATGTAGGGTAAAACGAACAAAAAGCAGCGGAACCACAAGCTAGTTTGCTGATGTGTAATTAAGCATAGAGAACATAGGCCTTGTTTGGATCCATGGGTTAGAGCTAGTTTGGGCTCAAATAGCCATAAAGTATCCAAACATGAGGGCTAGTTTGAGCTAGTTGCATCTAACCCACCCAAAAAAACTATCCCACCCAAGAGGTGCTAATAGGAGCTAGTTCTCCTAGTGCATTTATTGTCAATCTAACCCTGTCATCCAAACACCTCTTTGGCTAGAGTTAGTTCAGGGTTAGTCATGAGCTAGAAACTAACTCTAACCTCTAGCTAAGTTAGAGTATCCAAACAGGGCCATAGAAGCAGTCTGATGTAACCAACAGGTGGCATCAGAACAACACCATTATCATAAATATAGCATGCAAGAAGTAAAATAGTAGGCAGTGATATCTAGGAAGTATAGTAATACTTAGAACAAAACAAAAGCATTGTAACTATATGTGCACTGGTTTGTAGTTTAGCACATGTAACCTGTTCACTGCCACACGTATGGCCCTACAGGTGCAAGCAGAATAACGCATCTCATGAAAAATTGAATGATGCTCTGAAGAAATTCGAAGGTGTCGTGCTTATGCTAAGAAAGTGAACGTAGGCGCCGGCCATTGGATAATAGTACCTGATTCTTGGCGGCGTATGGGTATAGTTGTCATACTTCAAAGCTAAGGATCATCGATGGTGCTCGTGTTGCAGTTGAGTTTGGGCCGGCTGTCGCCGTTGCTGAAGCGACTCTGGTGCTTTGGTTGCGGCGCATGTCGACATACAAGAAAGCTCATATGTGGTAAGTGAACAGCTCCATGATAAAGAAGATAAAAACCGAAGGAGTACAAACCGAAATAACCTGATGAGGCTGCAGCGTCAGTAAAGCAGGACTGGTGGAGTTGAATATGGCGTCCGTGGAGCGGGTCCGGTGCAGTGGACGAAGGCACCGGTGTACAGTGCTTTCAGTGAGGCAGATCTGTTGCGGCGGACGAGGGCTTGTATGAAGGGCTAGCGATGTGGCCGACGAGGGCGTCGGTGAAGGGCCTACACTGTGGTGGACGAGGGCGCCGGTGAAGCAGATCCGGTGCGGTGGACCATGATGGCGGTCAAGGAGATCTGGAGCGGTGGACAAGCGAGTCGCTGAAGCGGCTCTGGTGAAGTGGTGAGTTGGCAGTTGGGGGTTCCAAGGTGCGGAAGGTAGATCCGGCAGGGTGAGGTCCACCACTGCGGCGGATGACTAGATTCGGCGGCTTCGTGTGGTTGGGGGGAGGAGGCGGGGAGGGGAAGGGAAGGGGCTCTAGGGAAGAATGTTGGGGGCAAAGAGGGGAAAACAATGGAGTTACCAAAGCAGCCCTTTTCCGTTCATGTGGCAGGGGTAAAACAGGAATATCGCAGGGCTAAACTTTCGGGCGCGAGATATTTCGATGTGAGCTAGAAGTTTGAAAGCTTTTGGCGGCTGAAATTAAGTGTTCTGCTCTTGTACGGCCAACTATGATATCATGGCCGAGAATTTATTTGTTTTGCACGCAAAAAAAAAGTGCAAGTTTCGAAAATCAATGTCTCCAACTCGAAACTTAGATTGTTCATTCAATTCAAATATGGATCATTGAGCTAGTGGAAGCAAATACCATCATATGGTCCAATTCAAATGAAATTCCAAATATGTTTATCCTAAATATGATGACAAAAACAAAAATGTGTATGTGTATGAATAAAGTGGATGATTATAAGGTTTGAACATGCCCGTATGTGTATATCTCTAGGTTTGATATATGAATTTGAAATCACAAAATCCCAGCTTAAAAAATGTTCCTCCGTTTAAATGAATTACAAAAGCTAATAATGGAGTCGAATTCCAAAATTCCAATCTTAGGTTTGTAACTCTGGTACTTCAAAGTATATCACGCATGTTAAAAAGTATCGTTATCTCATAGTCAAACTGTGAAACAAATTGATCAACCAAGAGTGCACACACTATTGACCATATATATCTCAATTACGCTTAAGTCTCTCAAATATAGACACCTCACTCTTCATCTGAAGCAACCCACCCCGTCCCCCCCCACCACACACAAGTCGTTCTCTCCCCCAAACACGAACACAGGAGCACATTAACCCCCCTCTCTCTTCTAAGTCCAGACCCCAATATAGGTCTCTATCACTTTGTCTCTCGGGCATGCACACATCTCTTCCCCCACTCTCTAGGTCTCCCGGCATCTCTCTTTCCCAAGCACACGCACTATATAGCAGTGTATCTTTCCCATACACACAAAACATCGCCCCCAAACGTCTATCTCCCTAGTTATGTGGTTCTCGCACACTCACCTCACTCACCACCCCCACTACAAACAAGCACCCTTTGTCTCCTTGTGCACCACTCTCCTCTTTTATCTCTCCCACATGCGGACCCAACCCAGCTCCTTCCCTATATACATATATGTTGTGACTCTTTCCATAGCTCCCTAGCGTATCATCGTTCTCAATCTCGCACGTTGTTCTCTACACCATCTATTCTAGATCTCTCATGAAGTCTCTATCACACACACGATGACTAGCTTCCCTTGCATCTCCGTACATAGGCCACTTTCGAACAACATCAACCTTGTCTCCCTATCTATACGCCACTTCCGCACACAAACAACCCCTCTCTCCCCACTCTCTTCCTCTCTCTCTCACTCTCATGCCCCTCTCCTACACACACTCGATGGCTCTTCCAAATAGTCTGCTCCCCGCCCGCACCCATGCTATTCCGGTACTACACATGCTTTTCTCTCTCTTGGACACACATGTCACACCATTCCCCCTTCCCTACTAGGTTTACATCATTAGTGGTCTCTCTTCTCCACATACACACACTCCCTCTCTCACACACGCGCGCGCACAAACACACACAGACACGCACAAACACCCATCTATCTGATCCTTCTTTTAAGACACACACTCTTGCATATTCTCTCCTGCTCTGGGTATATATATCCCCCTCTCTCTCTAGCTCACATGCACACCAAAATTCTCCGTCTCTCTAACTCACACATCCCTCCTCATGTACGCACACTCACTCTCTGATTATGTCTATGTGTCTCCACGTTACACAACACAAAGCCCCATGCACATGTCTCTCTCTATCCTCCACACACAGAGACACAAAGAATCTCTTATCATTGCCTCAGTCTCTACATATCACACACGCACGCGCTGTCTCTCTCTCGCACACACGCTCAACCAAGGTTTTCTCGTGAGTAACTTACCGTCTATTCATCAACAGTCGTGGCAGTACGACGAACACGACACGTGAAAAAGAATAAATCTACATGTTCGTAGACCACCTAGTATGACTACTAGGACTAGAGCGAGCTGAAAGCGCACCGCCGTCACGCCCTCCTTATCGGCGATGGGAAAACCTTTGTTTTACACAGTCGAGAAGTCATCGTGCTAAGGCCCCACATGCTCAGCCGTTGAATAGAATGTAGATCCAAGTTTACGGAAACAAGTATCGACAATACGTTTGTATCTCCATACTTATATCTCTTCTTATAAAAAATACCGAGTTGGTGATGATGGTATGCCTGCCATCTTGTAATATAGACCGTCCGCTCTATATCTGACGGATAGAAAGCAAACTAAAAGATACCCGCACCTCTCTCCACATTTGCAGACAAGGTCTTCCCTCGTTCATCCTTATCTCCCACAACCTCATTGTTGAGCAATTAAAAAAGAAAGCCTGTGGAACAATCTGGCATGGTGGTCGCTGACGGCGTCGTCCATCCCCATGCCTCCGCTCAGTCCGACCACCAATCACCACCACAACCCACTCCTCCTCACCTTATCTTTCCTCTTTCTCAAGATATCATTAGTTTTTACACATGGGATTACTCCCGCATGGGTCAATCACAAGAGGTGTTTTATAAAAAAAATGCATCTTGATGTTTTGTGCAATCCACGGGCATCTTGCTAGTACTCCTACAGAAGACTTAGTTGGTGATGATGGTGTGTCTGCCATCTGTCATTTCTGACCATTAGATCTACATCTAACGACTGTGATGTAAGTTGTTGCCTTTTCTCAACAACATCTCACTTCGATTCTCTACCCAATTTGTAGAAAACCCCTTAATTAGTATCTTAAAACCAACCACATCCCTCCCTCACCTCACCAAAACAGCCCAAGGAATATATTCTGATTGAAACATAATATATTTTGAGTGATATATGTATATCAAAATTAGAGTGTTTTCTATCAAGTTTGTGAATAAATATTATTCTAATTATGATCCGTTGCAACGCATGTGCACATTGCTAGTATTTCAAACCATGCAAAAAAAAATCTAGTATTTCCATAGTTTCGAGTTTTCCATCAAGATATTAGTCACTCATGGTCGATATTCAGTTTGAATTACGTACACATAGGCACTATGTAACTAGCCGTGCTTATTGGCTTCCAAAGCTTAACTTTCACTCCTACTTACAGTATGTAGAGTATTTAACAAACGACCACAACTTTCAACCAGCCCTAGGAAGAAACTATTGTACAAAAAATAGCAAAAACATACCCAAATTTCTTAATCCGCGCCAAAAAACCACTGCTACCTAGTGCCGATTAGGCTCGTTTAAACCCGTTTATGACAGTGTTGGCCCACACGTCCATCCTGACGAGGCACCTTAAACCAACACCGTTTGTTTGACCGTTGACACGACAGGCCCACATCTGACCTTCTATCCTCTTCTTCCTCCTCCAATCATTATTTTTCCTGAACATTACTTCAAACAGTTCTTATGCGTGTTCGTCGGTGGCGCCAGTGATGAGCGAGCTGGCCGCCGCTCCGTCGGATGGGCCGGACGCCGCGCTGGCCTCCGCATGGGTTGGCTGGCTGGCCCGATCGTGGCTCACGCGCGAGCAAGCCGCCGTGCTGGCCTTCGCTCGAGCCAGATGGCTGGCCTTAGCGCAGCGCACGCGAGAAAGCCGCCGCACCGCCGTGCCAACCTAGCTAGCAAACCTTGCAGACAAGCAGCTAGATGCATCCAGCAGGGTGTGTGCTAGCTTTGCTAGCTAGCGGCCGTGAGCGCCGCACGGAGCTGGCATCCGGGCTGCCGCAAGATGGGCTCTGCGCCGCCGGCGCTTTTGACATCATCTTCTGCCGGCGGCGGTAGCTGCGTCCCATGGCCGAGGATGACTAGGTGGACGGGCCGGAGGTAGGAGGTCACTCGGGGATTTTTGTCCAGACTGACATGTAGGTCCCATAAGTCATAACGCCTAACTTGCCGGTCAAATAGACGACGTTGACTTAAGGGGCGACATGGGTTGAAACGTGCCTATAATGGCACTTGGTAGTTTATTGCAACGGATTAAGAAAATTTCAGTATATTTTTGCTAATTTTTGTAGAGTAGTGGTTTCTTGGTAGGGCTGGTTGGAAAGTGATAGTTTCTTGGTAGTGGTTTCTTGTAAGGAACAATGTACTAGCGACAAAAGGCCATTGTAGGTTGCGTTGTACTACTAGTGGTCGCGGGAGTGTATAGCTCATTTTGTGGGTTCGATCCCGGCCGAATGCACGGCGGCCTTTTTTTAAAATATTAACCTCGCTGCGAGCCAATATTGTACACTGGTAGTTTGACTTTTGAAGTCGAACGGACATGTCGCACCACAATGTGGGTGCACTGGATAGCCCAGCCACGTGAATGGGTTTTCCCTCCAATCATCTCGTGGCTCGCGTACTAGAGTAGTACTAGTACTACTGCGTAAAGTTGTAGGACTCCTGTATATCAATTCACACCGTGCAACGTTTCTCGCCTGTGTGCTCGCCCTAGCTGCACCTCGCTTGTTGCTTCCTCATCTGCTACCATATTTAAACTAGCACCTCCCAATTAGGCTGGTCATAGTGGGGAGTAACTTATACTAGTGTCATGCATATGACACTAGTCTAAGTTACTACCTTCATAGTGCAAAGTAACATAGTAGTAGTGTCATTTATTAGCTTGTAGACTCATCTTGTCTTGGGAAGCGCTATGTTACAGTAACATATTATGTTACCACTTCTCATTAACTACTTGCCACATAAGCAAGATTTTCTTGGAATACGGTATGTTACTAGCTATGTTACTCCCACTATGACTAGCCTTAAGCCCGAGGAGCCGGAAAAGCCTGGCGCAGCATTGGGAACTATGCAATATGGCTTTGTACGTAAGAGCATGGCTAATAGAATCGCCCGCTGCTGGCTCTATATCAGTGCCATCTCAGCAATAGCCTGTGTAAAAGTAGTCTCGTCCAATAATGTTGGCTCTATACCAGCTACTGGATGACTAGAGTAATTAATATCTACATGCAAGAGGAGAAAAGAAAGAGCAGTTGATTGGATGGTGGGACAGAGGGAATTGGGAGCAGCCCTGCTAGCGCTATCTACGGGCTGCAAGCGGGCGTAACTTCCTCACACCTTGTGCTGCAGCCAAGCGATTGACGAAGCGCTCGCTTCCTTCTCTCTCCTGTCTTTACTCTCCTCCAGCTCAGATTTTTGATGAGGTGGAATCGCTTGTAGCCTACTGGGTAGGACTATTATACTTGCTATAAAGTGCTACTAATCTGTAGCTTGTGGTGTTGCACGCATGGACTTCGCTCCATTATCGGCTCTAAACTCCATAAAAAAATCGTCTTGACATGATTTTTTTTGTTTTGAAACGGAGCCAAAAGCTTTGCCTCATCTCATTCATAAAGAAGGAAGGACCAACAAACAAAGTTCGACGAGATCCATTACACCTCCACAAATGGAAGCGAAAAGCCTAGTCTAGCTGTATCAAAGAACTCAAATGTTCTGCCCCCGCAGTACCCGTCGCTGATAAACAGGCTGCTAGTGTGTGCGTGAGAGGAGCGGCTGAGTAGGCCAGCTACGCGCTTGAATAGAGCACGGAGAGTATGCACTACGCAGGTGTACTTTCCCTGCATTGATAGTACAATGATGGTTCTAGAGAACAGTAGTACCCTCCACTTGCAACTGTAGCTCCTTGGCCTTGAGATTCAAGAGTTCAAAACTGGTGCACTATAGAAGTACAGTACATCGCACTACTAGTTGAGAAAGTACTACTACTGCTACAGTACTACGTAAGTAAATAATAGCCGCACCATCGCACTACCACTATGTGTGCCCTCATAACTTCCTTAATGAAGGGACGAGACCCTGCGGTTACGCTCTTATCTCCTCCTTGCCAGTTCCCTCCCCCAAAGAGACCAAGGCAATTCGTCGCTGCTGCCATGGATTCGCCAGGCGGTTCTCCTCCTCGTCGGGGCTGGGAGACCTTGGACGACGATCCTCTGGAAGAAATCACACGCCGCTCCGACGTCCTCACCGCCGCAAGACTCGGTGCTTCCTGCACCAACTATTTTAAGACAGTGCGTAAACATGCTTGGGAAAAGGCCATGCTTTTTGGTCTTCCATGCGTTCTCGAGCAGAAAGTTATTCTATGGGACAATCCATCGAATAGTCCACCGCTACCTGGCCGTGGTTGCACGTTGACTCCGCTAGAGTTGCCGACGTTGAGAGAGAGTCAGATTTTGTCCGATGAGCAGGTCAGTCATGGAGTTTGATCATGTAGTGTATATTCTAAATATAGTACTTAGTTATTCCATCCCGTAATTTCTCCGCTGCCCACCATCTTATATATAGGTCTGGGTTGGTGCCAATGGAGATTGGCTTGCATACCTCTGGCTGGATACCGCCATCATTTTGCACAACATCCACAGTAGTGCGGCCATTCCCGTGGACCCCTTCTCCACCATTGGGATCGGCCTTCCAGACTGGCTGGGCTTGAATACGTATGATGATGCCTACATGAGATTGAAGAAGATAGCAATTGCGGACCCACCGAGAAAGCGACGCAGCTACGACGATTACTATCTCATCGCGGTGTTCGACATAAGGATTGCCATCAATGCAAAAGGCTGTAACGGCAGAGGCTGGCACATGTTGGCCCCGGCAGATTTGTATCCCTACACATTCGAATACGCTGTGTGCCATGTAGGCCACATCTTCGCGGTGACAAGCCAGGGGACTTTTTTCATCTAGTTGCCATCCTACGGTACGGGAGATTACAAACGGAATGCACAAACCATCATTTGCATCCCTAATAATACTCAATTATTTTGCAGGGACCAGTCATCCCCCGATCAACATCAGATCTCTGATCCTGGATGTGCATTTACATCCGTGATTCGGTCTAACCTGGAACCTTGTAGTTGACTTTGGCATATTAGGATCAACTATCTTAGCAGTCGTTACCCATGGTACCACTGATGTGCAACATGGTGACACGATCTACCACGATCGGACCGTCACCATCTACCCAGGTATTCCATTTTCTCATTCCTGTGTGTTAGAGTAGTAGTACTTGTTAGTTCTTTTCTTTTCTTGACTAGGACATGTTTACTAGTACTAGTACTACAATTTGGTATTAAAAAAATTTAACCCTCTCGCCTTCTCTTTCATTGTAGTAGTAAGGAGTACTAGTACTTTTTACCTTGGACGACGCGTATAGCTAGCTAGGCCCTTGAAGACTTGAACCCACTAGCTCCCACCATTTTTGTTTTTCCATGTCTTATTATCTCATACATGTAGCCAGGAGTGGCTATATATAATAAGCCGGTTATTTTACTTCCTCTATACTGGAGTAGTACTACTTGTTGCACAATATTACTGATCGCCATATTTGAGCACAACATTATCATGCATGGACCTTGACCATGTACGTCACCATGTGTCCAGATCTGAGATGCCGCGTGTACCAGATGAACGGCGCCAAGTTTGACCCCCGTGATGCTATGTGGGTGCCGAGGAACACTCTTGGAGAGTACTCGCTTTTCATTGGGGACAGCTACCCGATTGTGAAGCAGATGCCACCTTCCGTGCACGACACCGAAGGCCTGCCGTTCATGAAGCATGGTTGTGTCTTCAGTGCGCACCGCCGGATGAACGACATGCTGGGACACGCTATCCCTAATTTATGCCGCTTCAGCTTGGATGAGTCTCCATCGTGTGGAACCGGACTAGAAAGCTGCGACAATGATTCCCGGTGCCCACCGCTATGGATCGTGCCATCTATGAAGAACACCTGGGACTGGAACCTAGAGAAGGACATGGAGCCCATCTATAACGTGTAAGTGGAGTATGGTAAATTGTGAATGGTAGCATTGTAAATATATGTAGAGTAGTCGTGCACAAATTTATCACATGAAGTGGAGATGAACTTGTGTGGCATACTGGCATTTGTCCTTTAGAATTTATTACTAGTAAATGTGTTATGTGTACGTGCAACTTGTGTGGCTGTAGCACGGGCTCCAACATGCTCTGTGAGAAAAAAAGGTGGCACAGCTTTGGCTATAGGTGACGTGGCGGCATCATACAGTAGCGATCGTTCGCTATAGTTGTAGTACTAGGACGACAACTCCTATAAACCTTGTGCTTGGCTCTTCACCTCTTCGGGAGGTTCAACAGTTCGTACTCCTGTGAACCTTGCACTTGGCTCTTCGCGTCTTCGGAAGGTCCAACAATGATGATACTACAATACAATATGCTTCTGGCAATCTAACACCGAATGAACTGCTACACGTCCACCGCGAGGGCGAGGGAGAGGGAGAAGGAGAGAGCGGTGTAGTCAAAACCCTCTCCTCGTGCTGCGAGCCACCGTGCGCGTGGGCGGGGGAGAGGGCATAGGCGTACGTAGTAAGCAAGCTTCTCCACGTCCTGCGAGCCACCGCGCGTTGCCGAGGGAGAGGGCATAGTAAGCAAGCTTCTCCTCGTTCTTGCGAGTTGATGGGACACATCAAAGTAGTACTAGTCCATACTGTGTCCTTTCCGGTTAATATGGCTTAATTTGAAACAAGAAAAATACACTAGCGGTCAACGTATGTAACAATACGCTCATTACGGTCACTATATAGTTTTGTGGTGATTATACGGTCACTAGCTCACCGTAGAGCGCCGTATTGCACCCTGCTGACTGGCCACATAGTCGACGTGGCACTTTGTTGACTGGTTAAATTGACACCTGGTTTCTGGGTCCCACCTGTCAGTTGGCAGAGCAAAGAAATCAGTTAAACAAAACTTTACGCAGGCGCGACAGGAATCCAACCCTTGCGCGCGAACCATCCTTGCTGTATATGCGAGTGCATGCATGTGTACTCCCTCGGTCCACGAAAAACTGTACATCTAGCATTAGAAAATTTTCGAACAAAGAATGTACATCTACACTTCCAATGCACTTAGCCTTTAATATAATCGGCAATGATTGACTAATGCACCAACTTGTGCTCTAGCTATAGGCTGCATGTCTATCCTTAATTACAGCATGCAACAACCTTCATTTAGTCTTCCTCTCTCAATGGTCGCATGCACACATAAGTCTGCTACTTTTGGGCGTTAATTATGCCATGAAGTTCCGGTTCCTCTTAGTCAATGTGTAAATCTCTATATGTACAGTCTTTCACGGACGGGGGGAGTAGGTTGAGCACTTGAGCGTGAGAGTGTGTGTTGCGTCGTGTGCTGTGTGCCACATGGATGCGTGAGTGTTGCGTGCGTGCATGTGTACGTGTGAGTGTTGAGGTGGTCTCATGTTGTTCATCTTTATAATGTCTTTCTTGAAAATGTTGGAAAGGAAAATTGTGCTCAATTAATAGAAGAAGAATTCAATAAAATGTTTGGCATAAAATCTTTGAATGATGAGCATGATTGCAATGTTGTTGGTATGAATTCTTTGAATATCCATGATGCTAATGATATGCAAAGCCATAAGCTTGGGGATGTTATGTTTGATGAAGATGATATTTTTAGTCCCCCAAGTTTTGATGAGAAAATTTATTATGGTGATAGCATGTCTCCTATTTATGATGATTATGGTGATGACATGTATGCTATAAAGAGTAATGATATCCATCAAACTTGTCATCATGATTTTAATGCTCAACATGATTATGCCAATCATGAATCACATGATAGTTATTTTGTTGAATTTGCTTCCACTACTATTCATGAGAATAAATTTTCTTATGTGGAGAGTAATAAAAATTTTATGCATGTGGATCATGAAAAGAATGCTTTATGTGATGGCTATATTGTTGAATTTATTCATGATGCTACTGAAAATTATTATGAGAGGGGAACATATGCTTTTACATATTGCAATAATATCAAGTTTCCTCTCTTTATGTTGAGAGTTTTGAGGTTTTGCTTGTTTTGCCTTCCTATGCTAGTTGATTCTTGTTCCCATAAGTTGTTTGCTCACAAAATCCCTATGCATAGGAAGTGGGTTAGACTTAAATATGCTAGTCATATGCTTCATGATGCTCTCTTTATGTTTCAATTCTTATCTTTTATGCGAGCATCATTGAAATCATCATGCCTAGCTAAAAGGCATTTTCAATTCTGATCTTTTATGCGAGCATCATTGAAATCATCATGCCTAGCTAAAAGGCATTAAAGAAAAGCGCTTGTTGGGAGACAACCCAACACTTTTACCTACTGTTTTTGTGTATTCACATGATTAGGCTACTGTAGTGATATTGTTTTATGGCTTTTGTTTCAATAAAGTGCCAAGTAAAGACTTTGGGATAGTGTGGATGATAGTTGTAATATCCCAAAATTCTAAATTTTGGAATGTTATATTAAATATATAGTTTTGATTGTTTGCTTGATTGTGGTGTGGTTGCTTGTGTGAATTTGAGTGAAATTTGAAACTTTTTGAAAGTTGAATGAGAGGGAATAAAATGACTTTCCCAAAACTTTCACCTTGCATTTATGATCTCCTTGAATTCAAATTTATTTCATTTCAAACCCTAGAGTGAAGATAACATGACTTCTTCTATTTTAAAAGGGGTTTTGAAAAGATTTGAATTCCATTTGAAAATATTCCAAATTCGGAAACTTTATGCAACTCAATGATTTTCATGAGAGAAGATAAAATGACTTCTTCAAATCGTATGAAATATGAGTTGGAAGTTTCAAAGAACTCAAATTTAAAGTCCCTTTGTAAGTATTTTTCAATTTGGAGTTATTTGGTTTTTATTCAAATTATTTTTCTCCAAAAATAAAATATATGGAAAATAGGGTAAAATGATTCCCTCCAGTAGAAAAATGGAGAGAAATAAATTTGAAATTATTTTGGTATTTTAAATTTTTTTATTTGATTTTAAAATGAACCAGTAGCACTGTTTACTTTATTTAAATTTTTGTGGAATTTATTTGCCGCTGAAAATATGTTCATCTTTTAGGAAATCTTTTTATGAAAATTTTGATATATAATATGCCTATATATCATTTTTTATTATTTATTGTTTATTCTTATTTTTGTTGTTTGAAAATTTGTTTAAAAAAAACTTTCGGACCGATTTGGGTCGAAGCCCAGCCGGCCCAACGCGCCGCCGCCTTCCCCGCCATGCCCGATCCGGACTCCGCCGGAGTCTGAGCCGCCACCGCCTTGCCCTGCCCCCTCCTCCACGCATCACGCCCCCCCTCCATAAATAGCGCCACCCCGGGGCCCCTCGACCTCCACATCGCCGTGCCGCATCGAGCCGCAGCCGCCGCCGCCTGCCGCTGCCGCGCCACAAGCCGCTGCCGCCGCCGCCCCGCGCTGCCGATCCGCCGCGCCGCCTCGCCTCGCCGGAGCCCCGCTGAAGCCGGAGCCGCCGCCGCCGCCGTCGGATTTCTCGCCGCCGTCGCCGTTTAAACGGTATAAACCGCCGGTCCGACCCGGTTTATTTTCGGTTTTCTTTTAGTACGGTTTTTAGATCGGTTTATTTATTTAGGTTAGTCTATTTAGCGAGCGTTTGTTCGTTTAGTTCTGTTAACAAACGAATTCGTTCGTTAGCCTTTGTTAGCGAACGTTCGTTCCGTAGTCTGTCGTTTTTATTTTATTTTTCTGCCAGGGACCTAGTTGTAGTTGTTTTATTTTACAGTTTAGGCCCTGATCTTCAAACGATCACAACTTTTTGCTCGTTTATCCAAATCCAGTGAAACCAACGCCAAAATCTTCGTCTCGAACCCCTCTTTTCAGTTAATCAACTTGAACATGGTTTTGACAATTTAAAATTTGGTTTCAAGCAGATTTGATTTCAAACTTCTTTTGATCGTAGTTTGAGTTTCGTAACTCCGATTTGATTGATTCTTTTTGCTAATTGAAGCTCTTGACCTAAAATTTCTGATAAGACCAAATCCACCCAATTTTGGTACTGTTAGAAATTGTTTTCTGTTGCAAGAGTTAATTGCTGGTTTTTGAAGTTTTCCGAGATCTTTTCTTTGATTCTTTTGCATGAGTGCTTATATATGCAATTGTTTGCTTACGATAGATTGAACGGAGTGTGACGAGTAGAACTATCAGGAATTATGAGTGCGATGAATCTTCATCAACAGTACAAGGCAAGTTCACACTTTGATCATATCCCTTTATTACCTAGTTTTTATGCATTAGTTCAACCCCTCAAACATTGCATGAGTAGGATCTGATTAACATGTGGGTACTGGGAAGTAGTTGATGAGGTAGAACCTATTATCTTATATTCAAACCTTGGGAGTTACTACGTTATGCTTATACTGCTTTGCTATGCTCGTAGACGTGGATTGGTATATGAGATTCATGAAAGATGTGAGAGCTTGTATTTAACTAAGGGAAACATAAGGTGGCTACTTTAATACACATCTGGGTGGATTGGTTGGGGCACCCTGGGGATACCAGTGGATTGCCCGGACACCTGGGGAATCCAGTGTTGTCCTAGGAGATCACGGGGTTACCGTGTGATCATCCTATGGAATGCCACCCAGGCTCAAAGGGATCATAAGATTATTCAAGTTAGAAACTTCCGTGTGCAGCCACAAGCCATTATGGGCTCTGGCATAGTTGAGTATGTTGTGTGACCTCTTTCAGTGGTAAACTAGCAGATGTAGGGGATGTAGGTGGTACGGTTTACCCGTCGAAAGAATTAATGCTTCTGAAAGACTGTGTCTCGGTCATCCGTTTCTCAAACACCATGTAGTGCGAGAAATCCAATGGAGGAGATCGAGTCTTGTGGGGAAAAGTGTGCAAACCTCTGCAGAGTGTACAAACTAATCATGATTAGCCGTGTCCCCGGTTATGGACATCTTGAGTATCTGGTACTTGAATTATTGTTTTGATCTCATCACATTACTTAATTAATTTGATTGGGTTGTTAACTTTTAATTAGGATTGAGTTGGGGTTACCTTCTCAATGTTTTCAACAAACTCAGTAGTAAATAAAATATATTCCTTTGTTGTAGGGAAAAATTGGCTTTGTGCAAAATTAAACTTAGAGCCTCCACAAGCCAAATATGCATGTAGTGATAGATATTGTTCATCATTATCCTATGGTGTGAATTTGCCAGTACATTCAATGTACTAAGCTACATGGCTGCAACATCTCATGTTGCAAGAATTTTTACGACAAGTAAGTGATACGTTAGGCTTATGATGTCTACAGTCAACTTTGCCGTTGGCGTTGTTGGCAACTCCACAACCTTGTTGTTACTTCCGCTATATGGATTGAGGTGATAGTATTTACATTACTTTATACATGTGATTTACCTCTATTATAAATCCTTGAGTACTGTGTGTGTCAGCATACCGATCCAGGGATGACACTTAAGCACAGAGACTTGATCCATTTGGGTCGGGTCGCTACAATAGTTGACTTGATTCTATGCAAGAATAGAAACCTTTGCGTCCAGTGCAGAAATTCTTGTATTTTACTGGAACGCAGAAAAATTCTGAATTTTTTACAGTTGATGGGTATACAACTTTTATACGTTTTCCTATTTTTCAGAATTTCTGGAGTTATAAAAGTATGACCTTAATTCAGATATTTACGTACTGTTCTGTTTTTGACAGATTCTGTTTTCAATGCATAATTTGCTTGTTTTCTAGTTTCTATGGCTTATACTACTTAATATAAATTGTGGAAATTGTAGAGTACAGTAAGAATTGTGTGAGAACAATTATGAATCTTGTCTTTGACAGTACCAAAGTGAATGATTTGTCTTTATCATACTAACCCATCTCACGATGTTCCGTTAAGTTTTGTGTGATTGAAGTTTTCAAGTTTTGGGTGCGATATCGATATGAGGAGAATAAGGAGTGACAGTACCCTAATATTGGGGATTCCCAAGGCACCCCCAAGGCAATATTCAAGGAAGATCCAAGCAACTAAGCTTGGGGATGCCCTGGAAGGCATCCCCTCTTTCGTCATCAACATTATCGGTAACATCACTTGGACCTATATTTTCATTCGTCACATGATATGATTTTTGCTTGGAGAGTCATTTTATTTTATTAGGATTTTCTTGCTGTTATTTATAATAATGTTTTGCATCTTTTATTTCAATAAAAGTGGCAAGGATAGCCATCACCATGCTTATTTTGCAAATATATGAGTTGCTGTTTCAAAACAGAAAGTTTATCACTGTTGCAATAATTATCCAGAAAATTCAGAATGTGATAAATGTTGAAACTTTTTGTAAAATAATCTCTGATAAATTTTCTACAGTGTGGTAAATTTTCAGAATTTTTGGAGTTAGGGAAGTATGAGTACAATTGC
Source organism: Thinopyrum elongatum (assembly GCA_011799875.1). Classification (NCBI taxonomy): domain Eukaryota; kingdom Viridiplantae; phylum Streptophyta; class Magnoliopsida; order Poales; family Poaceae; genus Thinopyrum; species Thinopyrum elongatum. Next base: position 565,215,838 of record CM022303.1, read on the forward strand.
ACTCTTTACAGACTGTCCTGTTTAGACAGATTGCCATTATGTTTGCATATGTTTGTTTGTTTAATGATTCTATTTGAGGATAGGATTATTAAATATGCAGAGGCATTTAGTATGCAATTTTGAATAATAATTTTAGTGATTTTCTACCGTAGAGAATGATAAGGTTTTGCATTGATTTATACTAACTTATCTCACGAGTTCTTGTTGAGTTTTGTGTGGATGAAGTTTTTAAGAATTAGGAAAACCTTGTTATGAGAAGAATGAAGAAGACACAAGAGCTCAAGGTTGGGGATGCCCAAGGCATCCCAAGTTAATATTCCAAGAAGTCTCAAGCATCTAAGCTTGGGGATGCCCCGGTAGGCATCCCACCTTTCTTCATCAACAATTATCGGTTAGTATCGGTTGAGCCTAAGTTTTTGCTTCTTCACATGATGTGTGCTATTCTTAGAATGTCATTTTATTTTGTTTTGCTTGCTGTTTTAATAAAATACTTAGATCTGAAAGTTTTAAATAAGAGAGAGTTTTCAATTAGCTACCCATTTACTTAACTACTCATTTGATATTCACTTGTATCTTTTTGGAGTAGTTTGTCATTTACTCTCATGCTTCACTTAGATTATTTTGAGAGTTGAAAATTTTGAAGAAATGCTTATGCTCTCGTGCTTCACTTAAATTTATTTGAGAGCTTGTTAGTAGCAATGGTAGTACATAAATTTAGTCCCAAAGTAATGGATATTCAAGAAGGATATAATAAAAACTTTCATGTAGATCACTGGATATGATAAGTTTGATTTCTTGCAATAGTTTTGCGATATGGAGATAATAATATGTGAGTCATGTTGGTGAGTAATTATGCTTTAGTAAGAATATTGGTATTAAGGTTTGTGATTCCCTATGCAAGCACGAAAGTTAATAGTTATGCAATGAAATTACATCCTACTTGTGGTGCATTATTCGGTGTTAGTTATGCTTAATGCTCGTTTATGAGAATTTTTGTTTCTTGGTTGGTTGCTTCTCAATCTATTTGCTAGCCTCCATTTGTACTAAGTGGGAATACTACTTGTGCATCCAAATTCTTAAACCCAAAGTTGTGCCAAATGAGTCCACCATACCTACCAATATGCGGTATTTCCATGCCGTTCTAAACAAATTTGTATGTGCCATCTCTAAATTTTTGAAATGATTTCCTTTTTGTGTGCTCGTACCGCTCATGAAGTGGCAGGGGGTGGCCAATATTTTCCATGCTAGATGTGTTATTCTCAAGATGAGTGTTTATTCACTTGTCATTGCACGAGAGTACGGCAAAGGTATTAGGGATGCCCAGTCCCGAAATGAAAAATGAATTTACTTTATGTTGTCAAATAATAAATTCCTTGGAAAGTGTTGGTATGGAGGGCACCCGTGGATACGGCTAGCCATGGATCGTGAAAGAATGGTGGAAAAAGGAATAAACTTTATTTTCTGTTTGGGAACCGTCTATGATATATCTAGCATGGAAAGTGTTGGGAATTACTCGGTCGTTTTCATTGATGGGAAAAGTATGCCTCTCAAAATGTTTTTATCTCTCAATTTAAGCTTTGAGCTCTGGCACCTCTACAAATCCCTACTTCCCTCTGCGAAGGGCCTTTCTATTTACTTTATGCAATTTTTATTTTTATTTGAGTCTCCATCTTCTCTTATAAAGCACCAACTAAGGGGCACTATGATCGTACTTGAGCATTGGATGTAGCTAATATGCGAGTGTGTTTTGCGAATGGATCAATGATTGAGCATGATGGGCTAGGGATAACTTTCTTTAGTGTTGATATTTTGAAAGACATGGTTGCTTGTTAATATGCTTGAGTATTGATGTCTTCATGTCAAATTATAGACTATTGCTTTGAATCATTCAAGTCCAAATGTCCATGCTACAAAAGAAAGAGTATATGATGAATATGATAGGTAGCTTTCCACAACAAAAATTCCATTTTCAATTGCTACTTTATCATGATAAGTTTTATGAGAAAGAGTTGCTGTTATGATGCTAGAAAAAGTGATTGAAATTATCATTGATCAAACTTATGCATTTTGCTAGCATTCACACTTCATAGATTATTTCTTTTATCATTTACCTACTCGAGGACGAGTAGGAATTAAGCTTGGGGATGCTGATACGTCTCCAACGTATCTATAATTTATGAAGTATTCATGCCGTTATATTATCATTCATGGATGTTTTACAACCATTTTATAGCAACTTTATATCATTTTTTGGGACTAACCTATTGACATAGTGCCCAGTGCCAGTTGTTGTTTTTTGCATGTTTTTTACATCGCAAAAAATCAATACCAAACGGAGTCCAGATGTGGCGAAACTTTTTGGAGATTTTTTATAGACCAGAAGACACCCGGTGGGCCAAAGAAGTACCAAAGCGGAGCTCCGAGGAGAGCACAACCCACCAGGGTGCGCCTGGGGGCCCAGGCACGCCCAGGTGGGTTGTGCCCACCTCGGTGGCCTCCCGCACTGCCTCTTCGCCCTATAAATTACCAAATATTCCAAAAACCATGGGGGTAACCCTAGATCAGAAGTTCCGCCGCCGCAAGCCTCTGTAGCCACGAAAAACCAATCTAGACCCCGTTCTGGCACCCTGCCGGAGGGGGAAATCATCACCGGCGGCCATCTTCATCATCCCGGCGGCTACCATGATGCGGAGGGAGTAGTCCACCCTCGGGGCTGAGGGTTTGTACCAGTAGCTATGTGTTTAATCTCTCTCTCTCTCTCTCGTGTTCTTGAGATATCACGATCTTGATGTATCGCGGGCTTTGTTAATATAGTTGGATCATATGGTGTTTTCCCCTCTCTATCTTGTTGTGAATTTAGTTTTCCCTTTGAGATTTCGTTTTATCGAATTGAATACTTTTATGGATTTGAGAACACTTGATGTATGTCTTGCATATGAATACCCATGGTGACAATGGGGTATTATATTGATTCACTTGAGATATGCTTTGGTACTCAACTCGCGGATTCCCGAGGTGACATTGGGGTAATCTATGCATAGGGGTTGATGCATGTTCTCGTCTTTTGTTTCTCCGGTAGAAATCTTGGGGCACTCTTTGAGGTTCTTTGTGTTGGATTGAGTATTATGAATCTGAATTTGCTTTGGTGTTATTTTCGTACGAACTCTTGATAGATCGGTCGGAAAGAATAACTTGGTGTTATTTTAGTACGAAATCTTGATAGATCGATCGGAAAGAATAACTTGGTGTTATTTTAGTACGAACTCTTGGATAGATCGATCGGAAAGAATAGCTACAAACAATTTCTTCTTATGTTCTCCGCTAGATAAGAACTTTGGAGTGATTCTTCATCGCACATTGAGGGATGGTTATATGATCCAATTAGATTAGCATTGTTGAGAGATTGCACTAGCGAAAGTACGGACCCTAGGCCTCATTTTCAAGCTTTGCAATACCATTTGTGCTCCGTTTTATCAATTGCTACCTTGCTGTTTTTTATTGTTCCTATTACAAAAATCAATATCTACTATCATTACTACGCTTGTATCACCATCTCTTCGCCAAACTAGTGCACCTATACAAATTACCATTGTATTTGGTGTGTTGGGGACACAAGAGACTTTTTATTATTTGGTTGCAGGGTTGTTTGAGAGAGGCCATCTTCATCCTACGCCTCCCACGGATTGATAAACCTTAGGTCATCCACTTGAGGGAAAATTGCTACTGTCCTACAAAACTCTGCGCTTGGAGGCCTAACACGAGTCTACAAGAATAAAGTTGCATAGTAGACATCAAGCGCCAACAGCCATCGCTACTGCAGCACCCTCAATGCCTCAGCAGATGCTTACACGGCGCCACACCAGAAGCGGTACTCTTTCGTATCTGCTCAAGTTATTTATCTTAGCAAGAAAATAGATCGCCACTGCTTTACTGTGATTTCTTGTCCATCACTTAGAATCGTACTTGTTAGTTGAAAGTAAACATTGGTTGCAAAGTTTCCTTTGTCCGGTTTGCACCTTCAGATCTGCCATGGCACGCTCACCACTATACTTGCAATGCTTATGGTTTTCCCCTTCTATATTCCACATTAGCTTAAATGACAGTCGACTAAATTTCAATTTGGGGTCAGTCCATTTTTGAGAGTTCGCCGGAGGGAAGGAAGGGTCTCGTTGGAGGGCTGCCCCATTATCTATCTTATGGTTTCGGGTGGGGACAGTGGTTGTCGAGGGCTGTCGTCGGGCTATGGTGGGGCCTCGCCGGAGGCAAAACTCGACGCGAGTGGGGGTGGGGTGGGGTTGGCTAGAGGGATGGCCGGGGGCGGCGGAAGACCGGATGTGGTGGGCGGTTCAGGGAAGGGCGGGTGCCGGTGGTTCGGCCAGTGACCCGTGCGGTGGTTTGTAGGGGAAGAATAAGAGGCGAGGAAGAAGAAGGGTTAGGAGACGTAGGATCTTCATTCAACCACCTGAAATGGTCGATTGACCCAAATGACGAAAGTCAGGCGACTTGCATGTAGACATTCCCTTTATATTCAGTGTACCATCATCCTAGGTGCTTCGAGACGTGCTAGCACTGCTCCTCAACCCATCAAGCTAAACAACATGCCACTCATAATTCCAAACTTTGTTGCTCAAATACGAATCTGATATGATGCTGATATTACTAAAACAGAGAATGTTTAATTGGTCAGCTAATGTTCCTACTTTACTTTTGAAAAGCACGTGCGCCACATATAGAGAGGCAGCAGTGAGCTGCATTCTTTATGCTCTCTGGTTCATCATGTGTGGGCAACGAACATTTTATTATCCAAAATCTGCTTGCTCTTCTTTAGCATGTTCCTCTTATGTTCTTCTTTAATAAGTACTCTCTCCGTTCCTAAATATAAGTCTTTGTAGAGATTCCTCCATGGACTACATACGGAACAAAATGAGTGAATCTACACTCTAAAATGTATCTATATACACCCGTATGTGATCCATAGTGGAATCTCTACAAAGACTTATATTTAGGAATAGAGGGAGTATAATAGTAGTACAGTATGTTCCTGGTAGTGAAGAGGAGCAGGGACATTTGCAGTGTATAGGTCTATTCGGTCGCTTGTCATGGACGCTTTCAACTCTTCGTGTTGGTATGCCTAATATCCAGGAAATGCTGGGAGCTGTGTAGCCTTTGAGATTTAGACGGATAGTAATAGTACTGCGCCTTCAGTTGTAGAGAGCTAGTATCTGAAGCCTTTCTAGCCATACCGGCAATACTAGCACATATTTTCCAGCAAGTTCCACTTTCCTGATTTTACTTGTGATACTTAGGGTTTTCCCATTATATCTACACTATGATCTGCGTAGGTGCTTTGTGTCCTACTAGCAGCAGTCCACCCTTTAAAGCTAAACAACACACCAATCATAATTCCAAAGCTTAGTTGTTCCAATACGAATGTGACATGATATTCATATTAGTTAACATACATACATTTAATTGGTCAGCTAATGCTCCCACTTGAGTTTCCAAATGCCTGTGGCCACATAGAGAGAGACAACATGGAAGTGCATTTCTTCGGATGCTCTAATTCATCATTGGTGGGCAACCAACATTGTATAGAAAGAAACAGAATCTTCATAATACGCTTCCTCTTCTATTCTTTAACATGTTCCTCTTCGGTTCTTCTTTAATAAGTACAATATGTTCCTTGTCAGGAAGGCAAGCAGGGACATCTGTCGACAGGTCTATTTGGCCGCTTCTGCAAGTTGCTTTCAGCAATTCAAGTTGGTCTGCCATAATATCCAGGAAATGCTGGGAGCTATGCGGCCTTTGAGAGGCTAGACTGATAGTAATAGTAGTGCGCCTTCAGGTGAATAGAGCTGGCCTATAGGTGATCGATAGGCTTTCGATAAGTAGTGGCAATACAACCCCATATTTTCTAGCCAGTTCCACTTCCCTGGTTTATTTATGATGCTTATGGTGTCCCCCTTTTATCGACACTACAATCTGCCTACTGGCTCTGCGCTCTCGTTATCATGGTTTGGCAATAAACTTTCTATACGATATATTATGAACCTATCATCTGCCAACTATCCTTACATCTGGAGCTCCCAACAGGGAGCCTATTTTTTGTGTAGTTATGCCAGATTATATTAATTTACGCACCATATTATAGCACACATGGGCTCTCTCATCAGAATACAGTGATAGCACACAAGGGTTTACAGGGAGCCCCTATTATATTAGAATATCCTCTACATTACAAAGATAATGTCACTACTATTTATGTTTTCATGCTTCTCAGATATTGTACGTAATCACAATGAATATAAGAATGCGCACATCAGAAGAATATTGCAGAACAGTTCAATGGGTACCAAACTTGGCATCAAGGGATTGAGGTCCATTGTCGATGCAATGAAACCCACATGCTCCTGACCTACAGGTTCATATTCAAAATATGATCCTAATGACTATTCTGAGCTCAAGGAGTCAAAGGCAGATGGCCTATCATGTTCACCCAATAAGGTGCATGTTCTAATTTGGCAAGGTTTTATTGGTTGCACGTATCTTGCATAAGGTGTCTTGCATTTCTTCTGCTTCGTTGCACCGCCATCTGCTTAGTTTACTCATGATATATGTGAAGATGCCATGCCCATCCATTATCAATGCATATTCCATTTGTCGTCATACCATGTTTTTTCATTCAAATGTTGTTCTTGTGTTTCAGACATCCAAAAGGAAGAGGGTGATTGCAGAACCTGAAGGAGTACAAGCAAAGTCCTTGAAAAGGTGGTGGTACCGGAGAAATCAGATAGCACCCCACTTATATTGGGGATAGAACCAGCGCCGCAAAACCTAGAATATCACAACTATGTTGCTCGCTGCTTTGCTCTTGTTAGTACCTGTTGTCCTATCGCTGTACATACATTCATACCTGATGGATTATGTGACATCATTGTGCATTATAGCTTGTTTATCCACTATTCGCTCCAAATTATATTAATGCTTACATTAATGTAGAATAAACCCAATGCTTATGAAGAAGTTTAGCTCTGCATTGTTCTTGTAAGTATATGTTGTCTTTCATCACTGTACTTATATTGTCAGTTAGTTGTTCATGTACACTTTGCAACTTATTTTCTCTTGCCCTCCATTTTCTACACATCATATCTATATTTACTCTTGCCAAAATATTGAATAAAACCAATGCTACTGAAGAAGTTTAGCTCTACATTACTCTTGTCAGTGCCTTTTGCCTGTATGCTGTACTTACATTTGTAGTCTGCATCTTAGCTTAAATAATCGCCATTTGTTCCTATATTATCACATATATATTTACTCTTAACAAAATGTAGAATAAAGGCAATGCTCTTGAAGAAGAGTTTGTGGTAAACTTCTTAAATTGCCCCCCCCCCCTCCGCCATCAATATGGACAAGGGGTTTATAGAGCCGGTCTTCACTACTAACGTAAGTTTGTCCTCCTCAAGCCTTTAAACTTTGTTGTGTATTTTTGGACAACTATGACTGCAAATGCTGTTTATTTTTGTCGTCTGCATCAAATTGCGTGCTCAAAGTTTATTACGAAGAAGTACATAAACATAAGTTTGTACTTCTCAATTTCAGTTTTTAGTTGTACAACCTAGTTCCTTATTCATACCATGTAAATTAAACTAAACATAGCAAGTTATCTTCTTTAGCACTGCATGTATGCTTGTGTTCTTGATATGTAATCCAGTGGTGTGGTGAAACTACCAACTCGAGCACAATGTCATATCCTACTATGTCTTAACTATAAACAATGCCATATTATGTTAATGTTATTTAAATCATGTCTCTTTATTTACCAATCTGAAATAGTATAAATTGACAGTACACTCACCATTCATGCTTATACATTGTTTAGCACTACATGTATGCTTGTGTTCTTGATCTATAATCCAGTGGTGCGATGAAGCTGGCCGCTCCTGCACAATGCCATTTCCTACCATCTTAGCTATGAATAATGCCTATTATGTTAATGCTATTTAAAACTTGTCTCTTTATTTCTGACTAAGAAATGAGATGAATTGACATCACTGATGCTTATACGTGCAAAACCTATTATCTACCCACTTGTTTCTTTTTCAGGGTGACATCACTCATGCTAGGAAGAACTGCCACAATGATAGTGAGACGAACCCGTTGCTTGTCCCTCTAACATATATTCCAAAGAAGAAGGCAACACATCTTGAGGATAGCGATACAACCCCAAAGTCATCTCTTGATGTAGTGTCGAACTTACTCGCTAATAGCAGTGACACAAGCTCGATGAAGTCGCCGACTGAATCTGTTTGACTTCTTTAGTATGAAATTCAAGCAGAAAGACATGCTTCCGCTCAAATCCGACTGAAACTCCAGTCTCTATGCAAGATTAACCATAAGTACAGGACGTCTATTGATGCTATGCAGCTTAAGTTGGTGGATATAAGTGTCAAACAAGTGCAGTCTCATGAGGTTGCTAAGCTGCTTGCATTGTAGCTCCTGGGCAGGGCTAACCTTTCTTGAACTATGTTGAAGTGTTGTCGGTTTTGTCTATTATTTTGTCAGCGTGTTTACTTCAACTAGTGGCGACTTGCCCAGTGTATGGAATCTGCTGTCTGGTTGCCCTTTATTATCACTGGTGGCGAACTTTGATGCCCAGGGGATGTAATATGCTGTAATTTCTTTGTTGTATAGTCTAGGTTTATTCTTCGTCACGATGTTGTAATTTATTTGCTGTATATGATGTCGTCGCTCTGAGAAAAGGTCGTAATCTTCGAACGGAGCGCACTGAGTCAATATGTTAGGTTTATTAGTACGCCTAGATTTAATCTAGCCCACTATTAATTTCGGGCCTTTAAAAGGCCGAGTAAACCGCTTACCTTAATTGGACCAGAAAATAAAATGGGATTTTAATAGGCAAAGATGTAGATTGAGCCTGAATTGTGGCGAACAAATCACGGGCCGACAGCAGGCTAGAATATACATCGGACCATTATTGGCCCAGTGATTTGACGGGCCATGCCAAGGCCGAATTGTTTTTGGGCCTTGGTTAACCCAATTACATGACGGGCTGGACGCAGGCCGGATGCATAATGGGCCAAAATTAGGCCCAACACTATCAAGGGCCTTTACCGGGCCGAAAGGTAGTTTGGGCTAAAATGTATCTACGAAGACTATGGGCCATTAAGAGCCCGAAAGTCACTACGGACCAGAATTAGGCCCAGATGCAGCTCGGGCCTTTAAATGGACAAAAGTGAAACCGGGCCGAAAGAGGCCCATATGTACACAGGGCCACTGACAGGTCGAAACTAATATCGGGTCGAACTGTTAAACGAGCCATTGCGAGGCCGAAGAGCAAATCAGGCCCCCAATGGGCCCAAAGGCACAATAGCTGTTAAAGGGCCATATCTGTTATGGGCCGTAATTTGGCCCAAGATATGAAAGTCAGTTAACGGACCGGATCAGATATGGGCCGTAATTTGTCCCAAACTATTGCAGGCTATTAACAGGACGGATCTGGTATGGGCCGTAAACTGGCCTAGAATATTGCAGTCTTTTAACGGGCCATATCTGATGTGGGACATAATTTTGTCCAGAAAATGTTAGGTTGTTAATGGGCAGACCCATTAGATCTGACGAAATCTCGTGGGCCTTTTCCTGGGCCGGCTTTTAAACCTAAATGGGCCCCTGTTGGGCCGTGCCACGTGTTGACGTATCATAGGCGCGTTTCGTCCATTGTAGGGATGACATCCGTCCCAACGCTGAGCTGACATGTGGATCCTCCGGCGAATGAGAATTTTACACGTGGAAAATCCCCATTGGTTTGGGCTGTTAACGGGTTATCGGATCCAAACTGGAACCCGATAGCTTAACGGCAACCCATTACGGTGGATGCCATGTGTCAGTTACGCTTGATGAAAACACTTCCATGACGCGTTTCCGTGATGATAATTTTGGTATTGTCATGGAACACTTCTACGACAGCACAGGTATGACTATCTTGATTCTGTCATAAAATCGTCATGGATGTACATGCATGACAGAAAACGTGACCTACTCTGACAAACACGTATCATCACGGAAGTGTTTTTTTGTAGTGGGGTAAGTGTGTTAATAATTCATATCTCTTCATAATCATTGCTTTGTTTACTGCAGCGCCCAGGCCAAGAAGAGGAAAACTGGCAAGTCATCTCCTGAGCCCACTACCCCCGAAGCTCAAGATCTGCCACAGGGTAACCCGGATATTCCAGTTACTCATACAAGTGCGGATAACCCAGACCATGAATCAGAGAAAATTTAGGAGCCAGTTATAACTGATAAGTCGCCGACGGATGAAGAGGTGAATATTATTGATGAGCAGGCCAGTCTACACGATCCAGTCGTCAATCTCCAGCCGCCAAGTCCTACTCATGCTCCCAGCCCTCGTCAAGAGGCTGAAGATGATAAACAGATGATGGTTGATATAGATGTGGTCATCACTGGAGAAAACCAAGGTGCCCCTGATGCTTCAAATACTTTGGTCAAGATCCCGACCAAGGATGAGCCTGTCCTGCAAGACAAAGGGAAGACCAAGTTGGACCTGCCTGGCTTCGAGAATATGAGCGCTGAAGAACTGCATCATGAGTTTCTGACCTGGCTGTCTGAAAGCCGAGGTATTGAAACCAACATAGTCAATATGCTAAGGAAGAAACATGAGGTATGAAAAACTTGCCTTTCCAATATATATGCATAGCCCCCAAGGATCGGGTTGTTATGCAAATAACAACCTGGTTCTTTAAGTAGAAAACCTTAGCCCGAAACTTGAAAATAATGGCGTGTAGCCCCCAAGGGCCGGGTTATGATGTGAATAAAAAGCCGGTTCTTCAATTGTAAATCCTTATATACTGAACAAAGAAAAAACCATGTAGCCCCCAAGTGCCGGCTCATCTTCATGAGATGATTCGGGTCTTCTCATGATAGCTTTATGAAAAAGAATGACTTGCATTCATACTTGAAGAAAAAAGTAACCTGTAGCCCCCAAGGGCCGACTCATCTCTGTGAGATAGTCGGGTCTTCTGATAATATGGTATACTGAAAAGCGACTTTCAGTAGCCCCCAAGTGCCATGTATGTTGCTTGCAACTGCGTGGGACTTAACAACAGGATAAATTTGCCTTCTGTAGCCCCCAAGTGCCGAGTCGTGCATCATCGGCTTGGGACTTAAATGATGTCATATGAATTGTTTTCCTTCCTTGCAGGAAACTTTGAACATGGCCGAGTCAAGATTGACCGGCTTAAAGAAAGATTTTGGTAATGAACAAACTCTGCAAGCCAAGGAGGAGTCAAGCCTTTAGTCCTCCGTAGTAGAATTGGAGAAGGTCAAGACGGCTTTTGAAACTGAAAGAGCCGCCTTCGAGATTGAAAAGGCCACCTTAATCAAGCGTGCAGATGATGCCGAGGGCCAGCTCAAGCCGGTTATTGAAGAGCTGAAATCATTGAAGGGTCATATCTCCCAGATGACGACAGCTATCTTCGGTAAGCATATCTGCCAATACTATTAGATAAATCACCGGGCGACTCATGTTGTATAATGGAAGTGTTGTAACCTTAAATTATCCAATTGTTGCAGGTAATAGAAGTGGCAAACTTCGCCAGTCCAATTTGGTGAAGTTAAAAGTTGTGTATACCTTCCTGGAGCAGCTATATGCAGGAAGCCTATTTACCATCATGGCTGTGATGGGTGGAAAAGAGCCGCCGCAGTTCATAAGAGATGTGCTGAAACAACTTTCCACAATTCCTAAATAGATTGAGGAATGGAAGAAATTGATGTCTACTATGCAACCTTTCTTCTTGTAGACTCGTGTTGGGCCTCCAAGCACAAAGTTTTGTAGGACAGTAGCAAATTTCTCTCAAGTGGATGACCTAAGGTTTATCAATCTATGGAAGGCATAGGATGAAGATGGTCTCTCTCAAACAACCCTGCAACCAAATAACAAAGAGTCTCTTGTGTCCCCAACACACCCAATACGATGGTAAATTGTATAGGTGCACTAGTTCGGCGAAGAGATGGTGATACAAGTGTAATATGGATAGTAGATATAGGTTTTTGTAATCTAAAAATATAAAAACAACAAGGTAACTAGTAACAAAAGTGAGCAAAAAGGGTATTGCAATGCTTCAAAACAAGGCCTAGGGTTCATACTTTCACTAGTGCAAAATCTCTCAACAATGATAACATAGTTGGATCATATAACAATCCCTCAATGTGCAACAAAGAATCACTCCAAAGTTTCTATCGGAGAACATAGGACGAAAATGTGCATCAACCCCTATGCATAGATTACCCCAATGTCACCTTGGGAATCCGTGAGTTGAGGGCCAAAACATACATCAAGTGAATCAATATAATACCCCATTGTCACCACAGGTATCCATATGCAAGACATACATCAAGTGTTCTCAAATCCAATATTCAATCCAACATAACGAAACCTCAAAGAGCAAGACTCAATTCATCACAAGAAGGTAGAGAGGGAAGAACACCATCAGATCCAAATATATTAACAAAGCTCACGATACATCAAGATCGTGCCAAATCAAGAACACGAGAGAGAGAGAGAGATCAAACACATAGCTACTGGTACATACCCTCGGCCCCGAAGGTGAACTACTCCCTCCTCATCATGATGGCCATCGGGATGATGAAGATGGCCTCCGGTGATGATTTCCCCCTTCGGCAGGGGGCGGAATGGGCTCCCGATTGAGTTTTCATGGATACAGAGGCTTGCGGCGGTGGAACTTCTCATCTAGGGTTCTTTCTGGGGCTTTGGGTATTTATAGGAATTTTTGGCATCGGTTTCACATCAAGGGGGGCCCACTGGGAAGCGACAAGCTCGGTCGCCCCTCCCTGGGGGGTAGGGCGCGCCTAGCGAGCTTGTGGTGTCCTTGTGGGTCTTCTGGTCCTCCCACGAAGCTTCAGGGGTCTCTTTTGGTCCACAAAAAATCACCACAAATTTTCAGCCCATTCCGAGAACTTTTATTTCTGCACAAAAAATGACACCACGGTAGTTCTGCTGAAAACAGCGTCTGTCCAGGTTAGTTCTAATCAAATCATACCAAAACCATATAAAATTGTTGTAAACATGGCATGAATACTTCATAAATTATAGATACATTGGAGACGTATAAAAATCAGCCGCCCGGATGGGTGCGATGATGGCACTTAGCTGAGCAAAAGCTTTTATGCCAGAGATGGATCCCGCGGAGATGCTTGGCGGCTTTTCGGAATTTAATGTTGACGGAGGTCAATTTTCTGCAGCAGATTATGCCCGTTGTGTGAAGGAAACGCGCATCTTGGCGAGTCATCTGGTGGAAAATCTGGATCTGAACAAGTATCAGCCGGCTTATGATGAGGAGAACGCGCGAGTGAAGCCGCCAACATTCCAGCCTTTTGACTTGACTCCTGCACGTCGTAAGCATATCTTTGCTCCTGATGTTGACCCATCCATTATCATGCGAGAGGATGCCATCTTCCAAGCATTAACGACTATCGACTGGGATCTGGACAACCTTCAGATCAGAAAAAAAAGAGGCAGCGCAGGATAACCCGGAGGCTTCAAATACGGAGATGTGTCTAGAAGGTGACAACCCGGACATCAACAACCTGGAGGACACAGGAGCCGATTTACAAGAGTAAATGACTCCAAAAAATATTGTTGATATGATAAGCTCAGCTATGGCAATGTAATAGCATAGTAAAACTTTTTGAATCATCTGTGGTACCTTCGTGCATCTTGATACTTGAAGGTTACTTGGCAGAATATTTTTTATCTGGTGTGGTGTTATGTTGACCCGCCCAGTATCTTTTTATATATCTGCTTCTTTAAGTAATGGTATGGCGAGTCAGTATCTGAGTCGCCAATATCTGATCCTTGTCTGTTGACTGATCCTTTAAATGATGATCAATATAACCCAGTGTGTTATTGACCCGGCGACTCGTGGTCGTAATCAATCTTGATGATCAAAATAAACCAGTGTATTAATGACCCGGCGGCTCATGGTCAATATCAATTTGTGATCAAAGGAGATAGTCCTGTAAAACAAATAAGTTAAATAAACACATAAGTATAAATATTAAGTCGGCTTTCGAGGCTCGACAAAAAGACCGGCTTTGAGGCTCGAGTCTTGCTTCAATGAAGCTGGCTTGATAGCCTATGTTTTGTCCTAGCTTTCTGTAAGCCGTCTCTCACATGACTTAAGCCGGCGTTTTAACCTTGACAAGTTCAGGGCCATAATAGATTGACTGTCAAGACTACGCCGGGTCATCTTGACGGATGAGCATCAAGCAAACAGGCAGGTTTAACCATGTAATCTAATGGCATATGCCAGGTCAAGAGGGATGTTAATAGCTAAACTCGATGAGTTGGAAGCCCCCAAGTGACCTATGATCAAGAAATAAAGACTCATACACAATATATGGAACGAAACGATAGAGGCCCCGAGTTTCGGGGATGCCGGCTTTATTAACTTTGATCATAAAAGATATATACACATAGGTATGTACAAAAGTTGGAGCCAATGGCTCTAAGTGTAGTAAGGACGAAGATGAGCAATGTTCCAAGGCATGTTGGTCTCCTCCTCAGATGTACGTAACTTCTTGTGTTCACGTATGTCAATCAAATAATATGACCCATTATTGAGGTTCTTGCTGATGACAAAAGGCCCTTCCCAAGGAGGTGAAAGCTTATGCATACCCGTTTGATCTTGAATTAATCAGAGCACTAAGTTGCCCTCTTGGAAAGTACGGCGACGAACTCTACGGCTATGATAGCGACGTAGGTCTTGCTGATATATTGCTGATCTTGATACGGCAAAGTCACGTTCCTCCTGCAGAGCATCGAGGGAGTCCTATCAAGCCTGCTCGTTATCTTATTCAACATAAGCCGCCACTCTGGGGGAATCATGATGAACATCGCTTGGTAGCACAGCTTCAACACCATAAACCATGAAGAAAGGCGTATAACCAGTTGGTCTGTTGGGCGTAGTCTGTATGCTCCAAAGAATAGAAGGAAGCTCCTCGACCCAACAACCTGGAGTACGCTCAAGAGGAACCATAAGTCTGGGCTTGATGCCTCAGAAAATCTCCTGGTTAGCATGTTCTGCCTGCCCATTGGACTGAGGATGTGCCACAAAGGCCACGTCAAGCCGGATGTGCTCTTGCTGACAAAACTTCTTCATGGCTCCTTTGGACAAGTTAGTCCCATTATCGGTGATCATGTTGTGTGGATAACCAAAACAAAAGATTAAATTCTTCACAAACTTGACTATTGTTTCTACATCACAATTACTAATAGGCTCTGCGTCAACCCACTTGGTGAATTTATCAACAGCCACGAGAAGATGAGTCTTCTTGTCCTTCGACCGTTTGAACGGACCAACCATATCGAGCCCCCACATTGCAAAAGGCCAAGTGATGGGAATCATCTGAAGTTCCTGAGCCGGTACATGAGCCTGACGTGCAAACTTCTGACATCCATCACATCGACACACGATATCCTCAGCATCTACATGAGCCGTGAGCCAATAAAAACCATGTCGAAACGCCTTTGCAGCTAAGGGTCTTGAGCCGGCATGATGGCCATAGTCACCGAAGTGGATCTCATTGAGGATCTCATGACCCTCATCAGGGGAGACGCAACGTTGGAAAACACCAGTGATGCTTTTTCTGTGCAACTCGCCATGGAGAATAGTCATTGACTTGGAACGGCGAACGATCTGACGAGCAATAAGTTCATCCTCAGGGAGCTCGCCTCGAGTAAGATAGGCCAGATAAGGAACCATCCAGTCTGGGGTGGCACGAAGAGCCGCCACCAACCGTGCCTCCGGGTCAGGTATAGCCAGATCTTCCTCGGATGGTAACTTGACATAGGGATTATGAAGGACATCAAGGAAAATATTGGGAGGCACCGGCTTACGTTGAGAACCAAGTCGTGATAATGCATCAGCTGCCTCGTTGAGCCGCCTGTCAATGTGATCCACTTGATAACCCTTGAAATGACCTGCAATGTTAGTCACCGCCTGCCGATAAGCTGCCATGAGGGGGTCTTTGGAGTCCCACTTTCCAGAAACTTGCTAAGCAACCAAATCAGAGTCGCCCAGGCATCTGACCCGGCTAAGATTCATCTCCTTAGCCATTCGGAGACCATGAAGGAGAGCTTCATACTCAGCTGCATTGTTAGTACATGGAAACATTATCCTCGGAACATAACAAAATTTATCACCTCCTGGGGAAGATAAGATAACTCCAGCCCTCGAGCCCTCCAACTGTCTGGAACAATCAAAGTGAATAGTCCAATAAGTTTTGTCTGGATTTTCTTCGGTAACTTGAAGTTCAGTCCAATCGTTGATGAAATCCACTAGTGCTTGAGACTTCATTGTTGTTCGGGGCACATATTTCAGATGATCTGGCCCAAGCTCAATTGCCCACTTAGCAATCCTTCCTGTGGCTTCCCTATTTTGGATGATGTCTACTAATGGGGCAGAGCTAACCACGGTAATAGGGTGTTCCAGAAAATAATGCTTCAGCTTTCGACTGGCCATGAAGACCCCAAAAACCAGCTTCTGCCAATGTGGGTATCTTTGCTTGGACTCTGTCAAAACTTCACTGAACTAGTAGACTGGTCATTGAATAGGATATTATTTCCCAGCCTCCTTCTGCTCCATGACAACTGCAACACTTACTACTTTATTATTGGCAGCAATGTACAGGAGCATAGGCTCTTTGTCGATAGGAGCGGCCAAGATGGGCGGCTCAGCGAATTTCTTTTTGAGGGCTTCAAAAGCTTTATCCGTAGCATCATGATGACCCACAAGTATAGGGGATCAATCGTAGTCCTTTTGATAAGAAAGAGTGTCAAACCCAACGAGGAGCAGAAGGAAATGGCAAGTGGTTTTCAGCAAGGTAATTTCTGCAAGCACTGAAATTGTAGGTAACAGGTAGTTTGATAGCAAGATAATTTGTAACGAGCAAGTAATGGTAACAGTAAATAAAGTGTAGCAAGGTAGCCCAATCCTTTTGTGGCAAAGGACAGGCCAAAATGGTCTCTTCTAATAAGCAAAGTGTTCTTGAGGGCACACGGGAATTTCACCATGTCACTTTCATCATGTTGGTTTGATTTGTGTTCGCTAGTTTGATAATTTGATATGTGGGTGGACCAGTGCTTAGGTGTTGTTCTTACTTGAACAAACCTCCTACTTATGATTAACCCCCTCGCAAGCATCCGCAACTACGAGAAAAGTATTAAGATAAAATCTAACCATAGCATTAAACATATGGATCCAAATCAGTCCCTTACGAAGTAGGCATAAACTAGGGTATAAGCTTCTGTCACTCTAGCAACCCATCGTCTAATAACTACTCCACAATGCATTCCCTTAGGCCCAAAGATGGTGAAGTGCCATGTAGTCGACGTTCACATGACACCACTAAGGGAATCACAACATACATATCATCAAAATATCGAACACATATCAACTTCACATGATTACTTGCAACATGACTTCTCCCGTGACCTCAAGAACAAAAGTAACTACTCACAAATGATATTCATGCTCAAGATCAGAGGGGTATTAAATAGCATAATGGATCTGAACATATAATCTTCCACCAAATAAACCATATAGTAATCAACTACAAGATGTAATCAACAATACCAGTCACCCACAAGTACCAATCTGAGGTTCCGATACAAAGATTGAACACAAGAGATGAACTAGGGTTTGAGAGGAGATGGTGTTGTTGAAGATGTTGATGAAGATTGGCGTCCCAAAGATGAAAGGGTTGTTCATGATGACGATGGCTTCGATTTCCCCCTCCGGGAGGGAAGTTCCCCCGGCGGAATCGCTCCGTCGGAGGGCAAAAGTGCTCCTGCCCAAGTTCCACCTCGAGGTGGCGGCGCTCCATCCTGAAAGTCCTCTCCTTATTTTTTCTAGATCAAAATGACTTATATACCAGAAGATGGGCACCGGAGGTGGGATGGGCTGAGCACAACCCACCAGGGCGTGCCTGGGGGGCCTGGCGCGTCTTGTGCTCACCAGGTGGCCCCCTCCGGTAGTTATTTCTCCAGTATTTTTTATATATTCCAAAACAATTCTCCGTAAATTTTCAGCTCATTTGGAGATGTGCAGAATAGGTAACTCTGACATAGGTTTTTCAGGTCCAGAATTCCAGCTGTCGGCATTCTCCCTCTTTGTGTAAACCTTGCATATTAGGAGAGAAAAGGCATTAGAATTACTCCAAAAAGCATTATTATGCATAAAACATTATAAATAATAGTTGGAAATTATGATGCGAAATGGACGTATCAACTCCCCCAAGCTTAGACCTCGCTTGTCCTCAAGCGAAAGCCAATATCGAAAAACATGACCACATGGTTTGAGAGAGAGGTGTCGATAAAAAAACAAAATACGGACATAGTAGCATCATGCTTATTATCATAACAGCAATAAACTTTATCATAAACTTTTTCATATAACTTCATCATATAACTTCTTATGAACAAGTAACAATTCATCACAACATCAAAGTATAAAGCATAAACCTTATTGAAAACCAACAAACTATGTTCTCAGTCAACTTTGCAACTACAATTCATCATATTTTCCGGAAGGGTCTCGTATCAGAGCCTTTTGGCAAGTCCACATACTCAACCATCTTTTAGTCTTCTATGATTGCTAACACTCAAAGCATACCCATGAACAAAGAGTTTCAACCGGACACATAGAAAGATAGGGGCTTATAGTTTCGCCTCCCAACGTATTCACCTCAAGGGTGATGTCAACAATAATAACTCATGATCACTCACATTCAACTGGATATATGTGCCTAGATCTTTCCTCGCCACATGATGCTTGCAAAAAGAGAAAATAAAAAAGGAATAGGGAAGAATACTTTGACTCTTACATAAAAGTAAATGCATAAAAGTAAAAGATAGGCCCTTCGCAGAGAGAAGCAGAGGTTGTCATGCGCTTTTTGGTTTGTATGCCAAATCCCTTAATGCAAAAGAACATCACGTTATATTGCCCCTTATGATAGCAACCTTTATTATGCAGTCTGTCGCTTTTATTACTTTGCCATCACAAGTTTGTACAACACTCAATTTTCTTTTACACTAAATGATCAAACACATTTAGAAGCAATTTTTATTGCCTTATTGCACCGATCACAACTTACTTGAAGGATCTTACTCAATCCTTAGGTAGGTATGGTGGACTCTCAAAACATGAATTTGGGTTTAAGGTTTTTGGATGCACAAGTAGTATCTCTACTTAGTGCGGGATTTTTGGCTAGCAAAGATATTGAGCAAGCACCACATGTTGAAGGATCTATGACAATATAACTTCTACGTGAATATGAACAAACATAACTCATTACGTTGTCTTCCTTGTCCAACATCAACAATTTTGGCACATAATAATTAATGGGGGCTCACAATCATAAAAGATGTCCAAGATAGTGTATTTGCATGTGAATCTTCTCTTCCCTTATTAATTCTTTCATGAGTTGCATCATTGACCAATGCTATGTTTGTTAACCTCCAACAAATTTTACCACTTATACTTTTCCTTATGTGAAGTTATTACTCACTATAAGATTAGCATATGATCTTTTTCATTTATTTATTTCTTTCATTTGATTGCAACATAAAAGTAAAGAAGCAAAAACTCACACTAAACTTTATTATATAACTCTCACTCGATTACATAGAGAGATAGAACACAAAACTAAAACTCGAAAATAGAGCATACTATGCTCTTATTCAACTAAATCACGAAATCTAAGGATCGAACTAAAAATAGGTAAAGGTAATGGAAGTGGTGGTGATACAATACTGGGAAACCTCCCCCAAGCTTGGCACAAGCCAAGGGGAGCATGTACTCAAGTCTCCCTTGGTGGGGAAGGTGATGATGGTGGTGATGATATAGTCATGCTCTTCTTCTCCAGCTTGCGTCGGAGGCTGAAATTATCCTCCCTAAGATCTTCGTTCTCTAATTCAAGCTTTAATATCTTCTTGCATAGTGTGGCCTTGCTATCCTACAGAAAGCGAGAAGGGATAGATTGGGTTTTAGTTTTGCTGGGTAGGCTTGACTTCTTGAACCCCACATGTGTATCTCCAGGTTGAGGTAGTGGAACTTCGTTTTCATCTGAGGATGCATCCTCTGGATCGGTGTCCCCCTCCTCATCCATGAATCAAAAGTATGGGAAGGTCTTCTTAAAGACATTTGGATCAAGGGGTTGGTAAGAAACAGGGCTCTCTCCCTCCGAATCTTGAGATGACATATTTTCAGATCTATCAGGAAAACAGCATGAAACAAGAATAGGGGATTTTTCTGCGATGCGGTGGTTAGATCATTCTGGAGTATATATAGAGATTTTTTATCTTCGGAAACAAGAAAACAGGAGGAAAAAAGAGTTGGGAAGGTTCCCGAGGTGGGCACAACCCACCTGGGCGCGCCAGGCAAGGCAGGAGCGCCCTGGTGTCTTATGCCCTCCTCGGTTGCCTTCATGGTTATTTCTTATTTTCCTAATTTTGTAATATTCCAAAACTGACAAAAAAAAATTACGGATTTTTCGGAGTTCGTTTACTTACTGTATCACGTACCTCCTCTTTTTCAGGGTTCTGGAGTGTTCTGGAAGGTTTCTTCTATGTGTTCCTCCGGTGTCATGGTTTGAATAATATTGCTTTCAACATTAATAGGTATACCTGAGATATAGAGTTTAATTCTTTGTCCATTGACTACCTTCGGGTTAGTACCTTCGGCATTATTAATTTTGATAGCTCCAAAGCGATACACCTCTTCGATAATATATGGTCCTTCCCATTTGGAGAGAAGTTTTCCTGCAAAGAATCTAAAATGAGAGTTGTACAAAAGAACATATTCTCCTATTTTGAATTCCTGATTTTGGATTCTTTTATCATGCCATCTTTTAACTTTTTCTTTGAATATTTTGGCATTCTCATAGGCTTGGGTTCTCCATTCATCTAGTGAGATAATATCAAATAACCTCTTTTCACCAGCCAGTTTGAAGTCACAATTAAGTTCTTTGATTGCCCAATATGCTTTATGTTCTAACTCAAGAGGCAAATGACAAGCTTTTCCATAAACCATTTTATAAGGAGACATACCCATAGGATTTTTATAAGCTGTTCTGTAGGCCCAAAGTGCATCATCCAATTTATTAGACCAATTCTTTCGGGACCTATTGACCGTCTTTTGTAATATTAGTTTTATTTCTTTATTGCTAAGTTCAACTTGACCACTAGATTGAGGATGATAGGGTGATGCAATTATATGGTTAACATCATATTTAGCAAGCATTTTACGGAAAGCACCATGAATAAAGTGTGAATCACCATCAGTCATTAAGTATCTAGGGACTCCAAACCTTGGGAAAATAACTTCTTTAAGCATTTTAATGGAAGTGTTATGATCAGCACTACTAGTTGGAATAGCTTCTATCCACTTAGTGACATAATCAACAGCAACCAAGATATGAGTATACCCATTAGAGGAAGGAAAAGGTCCCATATAATCAAAACCCCAAACATCGAATGGTTGTGGCGCCCCGCCTAATTACCACGGTAGCCAGACGGTCGCCACACATATCAACCCAGGAAATCACTCTGGCATGCGCGTTTACAACAAGTATCATGAACACAGGCATTTCTATTAATGGATATATAAGTCTTACATGATATCTTACAAGAGGTGATGGCAGCAGAAAAGCTCTATCTAAGGCAGCATGGTCTTGGTGCGGCTCCAATCCACAAGGATCTGACTGGGTTACTCTTCTAGCCCACGAACGCTCCGGCTCCTCAACGACGGACGATGGATCCTTATGTGAACCTAGCCACGTTAAAGGCCGCTGAGTACTTTTGAATGTACTCGCAAGCAAACCAACTAACATATACACCAATCAAAGCAATCCATGGCATTCAAGCATGCATTTGTTATTAGAGCAACATTAATTATCATGGCATAACAGGTTTATCCAGCAATATAACTACTAAAGTAAAATACAGTAAAGCATAGCAAGTAAATAATCCTTACTCCGAACATTCTCATGATCCAATCCAACTCTTTCGGTCATCCGACCATCTCTTTCATAGCCATCCCATGGCTAACATATCATATCCCTGACATCATCCGGTGGCTATGCATCTCCACTGCAAATCTGATAAACTTACTCTCTTCCGGGTTGTCCCACAACCCTCAGAATACTCATGATCCACTGAGTACTTTCGATCATAAGGCGAGTTCTTCCATCATTATTATCATTATTATGGTTGATCGCCTAGTGAGGCTTGGATGGACCGTCCAATACCGTGGACGCGGCTATTCGAATATATTCTTACACTCTGCAGAGGTTGCGCAGTTTACCCACACCATGGAGCACCTGGCCTCGTGATCCCATTCGGGTGGACCAGTGTTGCTCCAACGAAACCTGCCTAACCCGTGACTCCTCCATCGTACCACCGGCATTCATCCTCCCCCGGAGTCCTGCCCTGGGTGGCCCCTGTGTCACCTCGTGACACCTGCCACCGTCGAGGCCAAAAACAACTGTCCCAAACGGGGACTCCCGGGTTAAACAATCAACTGGGCTCACAAGGTTATCGCCACCTACCGGGCCAGGGTAGCGCGCACGCATAAACTTCCATGTCGGGTAGTACCGGTGAAAGAGCACACGATCAGACCAAGTCAAGGCCGTCCCATACCGGCAAATGTGGTTGCACGGATAAGTCCGGACAGGTGACTCTAGATCAACCGACTAGGTTTAGTTTTAGCAAGTACTTAGCAAGCATGGTTGTTTATCACGGTAGCTTGAGATGGCATTAGCTATGCATGATAAAAACATAACAACCTATCTCCATATAATATCACGACAGGTCATTAGTGAATCAATATCAAAATGACAGGCTTACTACTTTACATGTTGTAGCTGTAGGGTAACGATCGTCTGAACCCTCGGATAAAACCGGCAAATAAACGAGTAGCCACCAGAACGGTCTTTACAACTCAGATCTGGGACATTACAGGAATAACTCAACCCCGGCTCAAGACGGCTGGAAAGCAGCTCAGAGCATGAGACGGTGTTGATAAAAAGAATGTAGCAGTTCCCTAAGACAGCCGAAAAACAGCTCAGAGCATAGGGTCACTACTACAGAAAGAAATTCAATAATTGTCCGAGACGGCCGCAAAACAGCTCAGAACACGGCCAGTTGTTGAAAAGAGAACATAAAATCGGCATCCACCCCGGACGGCCGAAAGCAGCTCAGACACAGGCGTGGTGCCGTTATCGAAGAAATTGCAAGCAGGGGTTCGTCAGAGTCACATACAGCTCACTACTATGCATACAGGCACAAGCATATTAATTTAAACATGCGAGAAATATCACAGAGCAACGCTTTAGGGCATATATGAGATGGTCGGCTTGCCTGGGGGTCGAAGAATACTCCGGGAGAAGTGCGGAGAGTCCGCGGAAAGGATCACCGGAAACCGTTCTCCCTCGGAGGGGGCTGATTAGAGGCAAGGGCACAATGGTCATTTTCATAGTGTGCAAACATTATGAAAATGATACCATCGGAACGAGCTCGACGAACTGAAGACGTGGGCGTTGGTTTCACCTGATTCAGAGTCACGAGGAAAGAGATATGATGGTTTTTCTGGCAAGGACTAATATGCAAGATAAATAATTGCATCTGGGTCCCTGGGTAGAGAGGCTGGTCGCGCACTTTGATGAAATACGTTTCCCAGTGGGGAAAGCGCATTCAGCGCTGGGCGCCTCCACTTACTCTGCGCGGGCCCGGGGCCAAGTCAATGCCTAGGGGCTGACGGGTGGGCCCCACTCCTCTCTCTCTCTCCTCCCCTACTCCTTCTCCTTGTGCCCGACAGAGAACAGAGGAGAGGGCAGGGTCGACCGGCCGGCGACGGGCGCGGTGGCTCCAGCCAACTCCGGCCACTCCCGGTGAGGGCGCCGGTGCCGGCGGGAGCGCTAGCGAGCGCCGCGTCCAGGGGGAGCATCAGGAGCGGCTGAGGAGAGCTGCAGAGCGGCGGCATCTCACGGGAATAGAGGACAGGGGCGGGGCTCCGGTGAAGGTTCCCTGCGACTCCGGTGGTCTCCGGCTCGGGCGAGGCCACCGGCAACTTCTGGAGGTGACACCGCACCCGCCTAGGTAGAGAGGAAGCACCGGGGATGGCGGCATGGAAGCACGCCGCGGAGGCAATGAGCACGGCGACGGCTGGACTTGGGGAGGACGTGGCCACGGCGGCTCCGGCGGCGAGGGGAAGGGATGGGGAGGCTCGCCGGACCACGGGGGACCTCCTGGTGGTGGAATGCGGAAGAGAGGGACCCGGGCTCGCCGGAATTTAGGCGAGGCTGAGCTGCGGCCATGACGGCAATGGGCAGCGAGGAGGACCTCCGGCGAGGTAGTGAGGGGTCAAGGAGATAGCTGGGAGGGAGAGGAGACCGCTGCGGGTGGTGAGGTCGGGAGGCATGGGGAAGCTATTTATAGCCGAGGGAAGGGGCTAGCCGACACCGTCCGAGGCTCCCAGAAGCTCGTCGCCTTGGCGGCGATCCGGTGGAGCACTAGAGGTCGGCACAAGCGACCAGGAGCTAGTAGACGAAGGGAAGAGGCCTCCAGAAGGCTCACGCACATGGTGGGGAGCTCGTTGACGCTGCCGGACAAGCCGGGGCTCACTGGAGACGGCTCCCGAAGGCTCCAGTGCACAGGGCGCTGGTTTGGCGCACTCTGCCCGTGGTCACCACGTGTCCATGGCATTGCCACGCCCCACTCACAGCCAAATCATGTCTGGGGTCTTCTCCAAGCTTCACTAAGTTGACTAGTGAGAGTTTGGAGGGAAGTGGGGGCAAGAAATGACAGATGAGAGCTCACAAGTGTTCTGACATGATGGTGTTTGATGTGAGCTGAGAGAGATTAGGCAGGAAATAGACTCTGGTCTTTGGCTGAGAGTGATCAACCACTAAGCTGATCATCTCTGAAAATTTACAGCTCATTTGCATGAAGATAAGTGGCACTTGCTGTAGAATGGACCCCACTGGTCAGAAATGCAAACTTTGATGTGGCACTCACATACTAGCTTGCATTGAGCTGAAATTTGCAGGAGGTGAGTGATTTGAATATATGAAGCCACTGTAAAAGTTTCATACCATTTGGGTACACCAAAATGGTACTTGCTTCACAGAGGTTCCAAATGGATAGAAACTTACAAAAATTGCTGGGGAAGAATGGTTAGATGAATTGAGCTGGTTTTTGGTTTCCATGAGTGATTTATCAATGTTAACCACCATGAAAAATTTCAGCTCAAATAGATCAAGGGTTCAAGCACTTCCTTTGCAATTTGCCCAACTAGACAGAAATTGCAAATGGATGTTGTGCTCAAAATTTGAACTATGGAACTTGGGTTCTTGATGGAAATGGTGAAGATATGGATAGGAGAAGCTCCACAATTTATTTGGGATTCTTCCTGGCTACCAAAAAGGTAGTTCCTTTAGAAACTGGCCAAAATGCAATATTGGCATTAAATAGGAAAATGCAAATTCCCTTATTTAATTATGGCCAATATTTTTATCAGAGCTCAATATGATCACAAAGAATATCTTCACAAGTTTTCATGAACTTTGGATATGGATAGATATTTTCCTGGATTTAACTCCTTTAACTGGCAGAAAAAGGAATTAATTATAAATGAAAAATATTGCAAATGACTTGGCAATATTTTTGCATATCCAGGGTTTATAGATGTGGGATGATCATTGGGAAAAGTTTAGGAGGCAACAGGTCAAAGGAAATTGGGGTTCCTTTGTAACTACAAGGATCAGGGTTTCCCTTCCGGTAACTCGGAAGGTAGGGTTTCGATGGCAAACCCCTGAGAACAAATTTTGGGTGGCAAGGTTGAACTCGAGAGAATCTCTGGTTAGATAGGAGAGGCAAGGTTGAATGACCATCTTCATATACCAAAGAGCGAGAGAAATCCGATAACACCGAGAAAAAAGACGGGAGTCAAATCCCGCGAAGGAAAAAAACAAGAGCGAAAACCAGGGTGTTACAAACCTACCCCCCCCCCCCCTTAAGAAAATCTCGTCCTCGAGATTTCCGGGCTTACCTCCTAGTGAAGGGGGACTTACCTGAGTGCGACTTGGATCCATCAGTGATCTTGTCTTCATTGGTTCACTAACCCTTTAACTGCCTCTTCATGTGTTGTCTTTTCATACAGCTTCCTTAAATCCTTCTCTTTTCTGTCAGGTGTACCTTTTGATCTGATAGTGGTGTCGTTGGGTGGGGTAGCGAGTAATACCAAGAACAGCTCGGTTTCCATAGCCTGGAAGTGACTGCTTCGGGTTTTGTTTGATACGCCGTATCCTGACAGTCATGGGCAAGAGATCCTTTCTAGGTACCAGGCCTACGTGCTCGTATAGCCTCGAGTGGCTAGGGGTGACTTTCTTTTTGCCGGGTTAGAATGCTTAGTCTGGTTGGGGGTTCCATACGGCTGTTTCCTTCTACCTTATGCATTCTGACTTTGTTCCTAGGTGATTCACAACTCAAGGAACAACATGACCAAGCTACTGCGGCTATATCCCCAACTGAAATGTCGGGCATAATCACAAATTAATCATAGACAGTAATCTCTTATTCCAATGACATTATGACGTCTACGAACAGTTGATGCTGATGTGCTTTGAACCATTCTATTTGAATGTCCTGTTTCAAACTCTGTCGCTTGGGGAGAGGGCTCTGTCATATATAGCCTATGTAGTCCTTGCTATGACCACGGAGCTAAACCTAGTATGGCTATCATCCGGTGTATCTTTCGGAGCATAGCCTCCTATCTTGGTTGATGGCCCATATTTAGGATGAGTATGACATGCTGACTGCATTGTTGTGGCCGTATGTGCAAGAGTCTGACGAGGATTGGTAATAATACCTTGTCTGTGAAACTGTATCTTACTGACCGTCACAGAGGTTGTTTGTCCACAACTTCTTTGTTCTTGAGGATTCCTTTGATGGACTTGTAATGACCTGCCAATACGGCTCCTTGATTGTTTTCCCGGCTTGTCGGGCTTGTTCTCACAACTTACTCTTGCATACCTCGTAGGGATTGCTGTGCTCATATTCTTCTTTGAATTATGGGCCAATGTTTCTCCGAACACAGTCATTCTCGACGAGTGGCTCGCATGAACTGATCCACTGGACTGCATGCTCACAACATATGCAGGTGTAGGATAAATCCTTTCATATCCATTGAGTTCTGAGGCGGATGTGCGTCCAGACTGATTCGTGCTCCTGACAAGCTCAGAAGTTTTTCCTTCATGTGCCTTGCTGAGGAAGGTCAGGTGCCTTATGCCAGAAACTTTCCGCGGTAGCACGCTGTGGGAGATGGGAGTGCTGTACCCCAGAAGATTTTCTCACCAAGTGGCATACCGAGGAAGATTGGCAGTCTGGTAGCTTGCAAAGGAAGGCTGGGTTCCTTATACCAGAAGCCTTTCACTGTGTACA
Source organism: Thinopyrum elongatum (assembly GCA_011799875.1). Lineage (NCBI taxonomy): Eukaryota > Viridiplantae > Streptophyta > Magnoliopsida > Poales > Poaceae > Thinopyrum > Thinopyrum elongatum. The sequence continues at coordinate 565,243,391 of CM022303.1, forward strand.
TAGTTGGATCTATGGCTGATTCTGGCTTCCTTCCAAAGTATCCGGAATTTACCCATAGCGGAGTCAAACTTGGTATAGGTCATACCTTGTCTGAAGATTTTCTGTTGGTCATGCCCATCGCTTGTCCTTCTGTTGGTCTGATCCTTGCTGCTGTAAAGGTTGCAGAACTGATGTATGCTTCATGTTGTTAATTAATTCGGAATACCCTTTGCATTCAAACCAAGTGTTGCCGATAATAAGCAGTTGACAGATAATTCCATTCGGTTCAGCTGAGCTTCAAGCATGTGAAGTTCTCATTGATTCTGGGCAACTACGAACTTATCCATATTCCTTGCGGACCTTGTTCATAGTGCCCGGGAAGTGGTATATACCCCGGTGAATTCCAAATTATGCTTTGAAATTTGTACCAATGTACCGGAGTTTTGTTGTTGCTCTTGGCACCTTCACATTCTCAAAATATATCTTCGACGGGAAATAAATGGTTCTTGAGTCCATTGAGAAAAGACTCAAGGTTCACCTTGCTGACTGAAATAATCCTTGTATCGCGGACGGAATGATTTGTCCTTGCTGGTGTCCATTCCTGATAGCTCATCTGACTGCTTCTTAGATGTGATTTGCTCTGAGGTAAACTCTCTCAGGTATATTCTGGCCTTGTCTGTTGCACACAAATTCTGCTTCTGACCCATTCTTCATTCTTGACAGATCCGGTGCTGCTATTCTGAATACCAGGCAGTTGGCTTGGCCTGACTCTTCTTGAATGTGGATTATTGGGTATTATCCAAGTTGCATGCTGGTCTTCTTGACAGCACTTGCAGATGGATCCAGTCGGAGCGAAGAGACAGAACCGACAAAAGAAACAAGAACCGTGAAAACCAAAACGCAAATAAAGCTCAAAATGTTGCGAACCTTACACACGTGGCCGAAGACCCACTAGTATAACTAATATAGCGCACTCGATGCACCTCTAAGGATTTAGAAGCGAAACCACACAATGCTCCTGGTAGCAATTGGTGTCCAGCTCCTACTACTTCCTTAGGGAACATCAAACTCGACGCACGACCATAGCCAAAATGGCTTAGTCAAAGATTCTAGGGTTGTCAGGGAAAGATGGAATTTGTAAGCATTTCCCAAAGGAAACTAGAGTTAAGAAGAGAAATGCCATGGTTAGCAAGCAGGCTAGGGATATCTTGTTTACCTAGGGGTTCAGGGCTCACGGGTCGTTGCCTGGTGCGGATATTTCTTACCGGAGGCAAAGGCCACGAGGGTTAGGGTCTGATGGAGCCAAAACCTATGGGGTTGCCTTATGATCAATAGTAGCCGTGCCAGTTTGGCAAAGATGGCTGAAATCCATCTGGGCTTTCTACTGAGCACAAGACAATGAAGTCTAGTTAGGGTAACCTATAGTCAGCCTGGCTGCTCTGATACCATCCTTTGTGGCGCCCCGCCTGATTACCACGGTAGCCAGACGGTCGCCACGCATACTAGCCCAGGAAATCACTCTGGCATGTGCGTTTACAACAAGTATCATGAACACAGGCATTTCTATTAATGGATATATAAGTCTTACATGATATCTTACAAGAGGTGATGGCAGCGAAAAAGCTCTATCTAAGGCAGCATGGTCTTGGTGCGGCTCCAATCCACAGGGATCTGACTGGGTTACTCTTCTAGCCCGCGAACGCTCCGGCTCCTCGACGACGGACGATGGATCCTTATGTGAACCTGGCCACGTTAAAGGCCGCTGAGTACTTTTGAATGTACTCGCAAGCAAACCAACTAACATATACACCAAGCAAAGCAATCCATGGCATTCAAGCATGCATTTGTTATTAGAGCAACATTAATTATCATGGCATAACAGGTTTATCCAGCAATATAACTACTAAAGTAAAATACAGTAAAGCATAGCTAGCAAATAATCCATACTCTGAACATTCTCATGATCCAATCCAACTCTTTCGGTCATCCGACCATCACTTTCATAGCCATCCCATGGCTAACATATCATATCCCTAACATCATCCGGTGGCTATGCATCTCCACTGTAAATCTGATAAACTAACTCTCTTCCGGGTTGTCCCACAACCCTCAGAATACTCATGATCCACTAAGTACTTTCAATCATAAGGCGAGTTCTTCCATCATTATTATCATTATTACGGTTGACCGCCTAGTGAGGCCTGGATGGACTGTCCAATAACGTGGACGCGGCTATTCGAATAGATTCTTACACTCTGCAGAGGTTGCGCACTTTACCCACACCATGGAGCACCTGGCCTCATGATTCCATTCAGGTGGACCAATGTTGCTCCAACGAAACCTGCCTAACCCGTGACTCCTCCACCGTACCACCAGCATTCATCCTCCCCCGGAGTCCTGCCCTGGGTGGCCCCTGTGTCACCTCGTGACACCTGCCATCGTCGTGGCCAAACACAACTGTCCCAAACGGGGACTCCCGGGTTAAACAATCAACTAGTCTCACAAGATTATCGCCGCCTACCGGGCCAGGGTAGCGCGCACGCATAACCTTCCCTGTCGGGTAGTACCGGTGAAAGAGCATGCGATCAGACCAAGTCAAGGCCGTCCCATACCGGCAAATGTGGTTGCACGGATAAGTCCGGACAGGTGACTCTAGATCAACCGACTGGGTTTAGTTTTAGCAAGTACTTAGCAAGCATGGTTGTTTATCATGGTAGCTTGAGATGGCAGTAGCTATGCATGATAAAAACATAACAACTTATCTCCATATAATATCACAATAGGTCATTAGTGAATCAATATCAAAATGACAGGCCTACTACTTTACATGTTGTAGCTGTAGGGTAACGACTGTCTGAACCCTCAGATAAAACCGGCAAATAAAGCAGTAGCCACAAGAACGGTCTTTACAACTCAGATCTGGGACATTACCGGAATAACTCAACCCCGGCTCAAGATGGCTGGAAAGCAGCTCAGAGCATGAGACGGTGTTGATAAAAAGAATGTAGCAGTTCCCTAAGACGGCCGAAAAACAGCTCAGAGCATAGGATCACTACTACAGAAAGAAATTCAACAACTGTCCGAGACGGCCGCAAAACAACTCAGAACATGGCCAGTTGTTGAAAAGAGAACATAAAATCGGCATCCACCCCGGACGGCCGAAAGCAGCTCAGACACAGGCGTGGTGCCGTTATCGAAGAAAGTGCAAGCAAGGGTTTGTCAGAGTCACATACAGCTCACTACTATGCATATAGGCTCAAGCATATTAATTTAAACATGTAAGAAATATCACAGAGCAATGCTTTAGGGCATATATGAGATGGTCGGCTTGCCTGGGGGTCGAAGAATACTCCGGGAGAAGTGCGGAGAGTCCGCGGAAAGGATCGCCGGAAACCGTTCTCCCTCGGAGGGGGCTGATTAGAGGCAAGGGCACAATGGTCATTTTCACAGTGTGGAAACATTATGAAAATGATACCATCAGAACAAGCTCGACGAACTGAAGACGTGGGCGTTGGTTTCACATGATTCGGAGTCACGAGGGAAGAGATATGATGGTTTTTCTGCCAAGGACTAATCTGCAAGATAAATAATAGCATCTGGGTCCCTGGGCAGAGCGGCTGGTCGCGCACTTTGATGAAATACGTTACCCAGTGGGGAAAGCGAATTCAGCGCTGGGCGCCTCCACTTACTCTGCGCGGGCCCGGGGCCAAGTCAATGCCTAGGGGCTGACGGGCAGGCCCCACTCATCTCTCTCTCTCCTCCCCTACTCCTTCTCCTTGTGCCTGACAGAGAACAGAGGAGAGGGCGGGGTCGACTGGCCGACGACGGGCGCGGCGGCTCCAGCCAACTCCGGCCACTCCCGGCGAGGGCGCCGGTGCCGGCGGGAGAGCTAGCGAGCGCCGCGTCCAGGGGGAGCATCACGAGCGGCTGGGGAGGGCTGCAGAGCGGCGGCGCCTCGTGGGAATAGAGGACAGGGCGGGGCTCCGGCGAAGGTTCCCTTCGACTCTGGCGGTCTCTGGCTCGGGCGAGGCCACCGGCGACTTTAGGAGGTAACACCGCACCCGCCTAGGTAGAGAGGAAGCACCGGGGAGGGCGGCATGGAAGCGCGCCGCAGAGGCAATGAGCACGGCGATGGCCAGACTTGGGGAGGACGTGGCTACAGCGGCTCCGGCGGCAAGGGGAAGGGCTGGGGAGGCTCGCCGGACCACGGGGGACCTCCTGGTGGTGGAATGCGGAAGAGAGGGACACTGGCTCACCGGAATTTAGGCGAGGCCGAGCTGCGGCCATGGCGGCAATGGGCGGCGAGGTAGTAAGGGGTCAGGGAGGTAGCTGGGAGGGAGAGGAGACCGCTGCGGGTGGTGAGGTCGGGAGGCACGGGGAAGCTATTTATAGCCGAGGGGAGGGGCTAACCGACGCAGGCCGAGGCTCCCAGAAGCTCGTCACCGTGGCGGTGATCCGGTGGAGCACCGCAGGTCGGCACAAGCGGCCAGGAGCTAGTAGACGAAGGGGAGAGGCCTCCAGAAGGCTCACGCACATGGTGGGGAGCTCTTCGGCGCTGCCGGCCAAGCCGGGGCTCGCCGGAGACGGCTCCCGAAGGCTCCAGTGCACAGGGCGCTGGTTTGGCGCGCTTTGCCCGTGGTCACCGCGTGTCCACGGCATTGCCATGCCCCACTCGCATCCAAATCATGTCTGGGGTCTTCTCCATGCTTCCACTACTGCAGGATGCTGCTAATACGACACTACGATTAGAGACCCTTTGACGAAACTGTGTGCGATGCATTAATCGCAAACGGTGATGTAAAAAAACCATCAAAAAAGATGCAAAACGTTTGCGATGGCGGAGCCATCAAACACGGTTCCGATTGTAGTTGTGTGTGCGATGCAGGGCACACGGTTAATCCATTCGAACTGTTTGCGATGAGGCAGAACAACAGAAACGGGTAGCCATATCAATGTGTGTGCGATATACGGCATACAGTTCGCTCCGATGAACTGTTTGCTATTAGGGAGTGCAACAGAAATGGTTAGCCAGATCAAGGTGTGTGTGATATACGGCATACAGTTCACTCGAACAAACTGTTTTCGATTAGGGAACACAACAGAAATGGTTCAACTTAACAAGATGTGTGTGATATGCGGCATACAGTTCACATGGATGAAATGTTTGCAATGAGCCAAAAGATGTGTGTGATATGCGGCATACAGTTAACATGGTTAATCCATTCGAACTGTTTGCAATGAGTCGTGTAAACAAGATGTGTGTGATACGCGGCAAACAGCCAACTCGGATGAACTGTTTGCGATGAGAAATTATAACACAGACGGTTAATACAGTTAGTTCGTGTGCGATTCTGTGTGTACAAATAACTTTGAAAAATGCAAACTAGTTGCTTGCGGTGGCTAGGAGTATCGCACACGATGCATCTGCGAGTACTCGTGTGCGATGATTAGTAAGTTACATATATGTTTCCTTATGTTAACACGTGTGTGAATTTGCAATATGGACAGTTAATATGCAAATGCCTTCTGGACATCGGGCACACGCTTAAACTCAATGAACTGTGTACGATACTAATACTTTCCATGAAAATTTAAGAACTTGGCTAACAACATTTGAGTAACATATATATAGTGGTTACACTATTCGACAAAAGGAGGATCTTCGTAACACGGTTTTGACAACCATATGGTCCATATCTACATACTTAACATAGTAACAACTATCATATTTTAAGAGGCTGAGGGCCAACAACCATATGGTCCATATCTACATACTTAACATAGTAACAGCTAGCACATTTTAAGAGGCTGAGGGCCAACAACCACAACTATCCGCTGGAAGCAGCTTGATCACGGTGACTCGGCATCTCATCAATGAAAAGGAAGAGCCCTCCTGTGCCTTGGTAGAGCATGAGTAGAACAGTGTCTCCAATTTTCCAATATGGATGCATTGCCACGACAAGCGAGAACTTGTTAATTTGAATGGTTCCATTTCTGCGGGAAATGCAGTACCTTGCAATCACTTTGGCGTTATTAGCAGGCACAAGTGTAATTCGACCACGCCGGGAAATCGATCCAGGAACAGCTACAGCGGGCAATTTCTGTTGGAATGTAGAATAAAAACCAATTGTAACATATTGTTGAAGATATATATAGTTTATGAGCATCAACATTAAAATAAGACTTTTTACCAGCGTTTTGTGCACACAATTGGTCTTGTTCAATGTGTGCACCATAGGTATAATTAATCCCATCCAAAATCCAGCGTTCATACGTTGTGCTATCTCTGTCAGATTATCAACAAAGTTTATGACATGCTTCAAGTCCTTCCAGTGAAATTTGGTACGCTTAGTAACATACAGATCATTCACTATGCATCCAACATATCCTGCTTAAAAGGTGGAAAGGTATTATTTATTCAGAACATGGCAGAAGAATATATAGTGCGCATAAATTGGTAAATAGAATTTGTTACTGCCTAGGAACCGAGTCAGAAAATGAAATCACAATTGGTTTCTTAAATAGTGATCAATTAGTCAGAACAAATACCCCGATTTTGCTAAGTAATATGACAGCATGGAGAAAGTTGAAAGGACACTAACCTCGATCAGACTTTGATCGGCTGATGACGTTGGGGAAGTAAACATCCATGTTAATTAGACCAGGCTGTGGTGCACGCACTAGAATTTTATTGCCAGCTTTTAGTTCATAACACTTAGACATTTTTCTCCAAAGGTCCGCATCAAAATAGGAGTGACCATCTTTATCAAGTTTTACGCTAACCGTCATTGTAAATCCATGTTGCGTTGTCAATATGACATCCAGGGAGTCATCAACAAAGTAAAGCCCAAGATTTCCTTCTACTCCTATTCTTGCAAAGCAAGGGATGTACTGCTTGAAATGAAAATTAAGATCGTAAATTAGATATATTGAAATAACAGAGCGTGATGCAAATATGGGAGTAACTGATAGAACAGATCAATATATAGATGAAAGCAAAGTACAAAAATATATAATTAAAAATAGATAATGTAACCAAGATTTGATGCAAATATGAGAGTAACTAAATGAACAATACATCATATATTTGCCTAATATAGGGGGGGGGATCGGCTTCGACATCTAGGCTGCATGTGGCACCGTACCTTTTATCCAAATGTAGCAACAGACGGTATATGTTCATAAATTAAGGCCATGCCGACCGTGGTACATTGAGATTGAACATACCGAGCGCTCCCTGAAGTCATCCGGAATGGTGAGATAGAACTTCATTTCTGATTGGCCGCGACACACTTGCCCGATTTGTGCTCGCACTGTGGACACATGAATGAACACCCACGAATCAGCTAGAACAAAAATGAATCCACGGCGATTTTCGTCGGTTGATTAACAGCGACGGACGGACTGCGATAAGAGATGAGTGAATACTTCACTAAGTTGATTACCTTCTCCATGAGAAAAATCCCCAGCCCAATCCCGCTGAAAACCCCAATCGACCAGAGTCTAGAATGTCGGTGCAGATAGGTGGCGGAAAGCGGTAGGGGCGAAATCCCGTGCCGTTTGGAGCGCGACCTCCGCCCGCCGACAACAGCCGTCGAGCTTAGGGTGGCCGCCGCGATATAAGTTGATGAGGCGAGTGGGTGGGGACGAAGTGGGCGAGGGTTTTCTTTTTCCTTTTGCATGTGTGGGTGAACACACACGGTTCACAGAGGCGATGGAGATGAATCGTGTGCAATAGTAAATCACCGAGATTGAATGGGAATCCAAATTTCCTTTGTCCTTTGTCCATGAGTTTTTTTCTCCGATGAACATAAACCCTGCAAATCACCGTGTTCAAATTTGGCACTTTTCCGGGTTCATTTACAATATTTAGGGGATTATGTGCATTTTCTAGGCATTAATGCACATAATTCAAATTCAAACAATCGGTGCTTATAAAGGTGCACGAGAACGGTCTGGAAAACCATGATCGTGCTATTTAGTAAATTCTCATGCCTTTTACAAGAAATGGGCAGATATTTCAAGGAAATGTGTTTACTGGGTACTATACAAAAATGAAATACATGCTTGGAAAACATGACGCTTGGCGTGGTGCCATGGTATGGCCTCACCATGCCCTGGTAAAAATTTGAGAATGTTTGTCTTATGTCGTCATGCACGCCATTCATAAATCGAACCATCACCAAGGAAATTTCATGGTTTCGAGGGGGAAATCAGCAAGATTGAAGGGGCCGGGAATCCAAATTTCCTTCCTAGCTTGTCATTCAGTTTTTTCTACAATCAACATACCCCCTTGAATGCAACATGTTCAAATTTGCCATTTTTCCGGGCTCATTTACCATATTAGGGGATTATGTGCATTTTCTAGGCATTAATCCACATAATTCAAATTCAAACAATCGGTGCATGAAAAGGTGCACAAGAACAGTCTAGAAAAACCATACTCGTGGTTTTAGTAAATTCTCAAGCCTTTTACAAGTAATGGGCAGAGATTTCAAGGGAATGCGTGGCAATAGTCAACCACAAACGCGTCATTTACTAGGTTATCAACTATAGAAAAATGAAATACGTGCTTGAAAAACATAACGCCTGGCATGGTGCCATGGTATGGCCTCACCGTGCCCTGGTTAAAAGCTGAGAAGGTTTGATTTATGTCGTCATGCATGCCCTTCATAAATCGAACCATCACCGAGGAAGTTCCATGCTTTCGAGAGGGAAATCACCAAGATTGAAGGGGAATCCAAATTTCCGTCCTAGTTTGTCATTCAGTTTTTTTCCAACGATCAACATACCGCCTCAAATGCAACGTGTTCAAATTTGACATTTTTCCGGGCTCATTTACCATATTTAGGGGATTATTTGCATTTTCTAGGCATTAATGCACATAATTCAAATTCGAACAATCGGTGCATGAAAAGGTGCACAAAAACGGTCTGGATACCATGCTCGTGCTATTTAGTACATTCTCATGCCTTTTACAAGGAATGGGAAGATATTTCAAGGAAATGTGTGGCAATAGTCAACCATAAACACGTCGTTTACTGGGTTAACAACTATACAAAAATGAAATACATGCTTGGAAAACATGACGCCTGGCATGGTGCCATGGTATGGCCTCACCATGCCCTGGTAAAAATTTGAGAATGTTTTCCTTATGTCGTCATGCACGCCTTTCATAAATCGAACCATCACCGAGGAAGTTTCATGGTTTCGAGGGGGAAATCACCAAGATTGAAGGGGGATCCAAATTTCCTTTGTCCTTTGTCCATGAGTTTTTTCTACGATGAACATACACCCTGCAAATTACCATGTTCAAATTTGGCACTTTTCCCGGTTCATTTACCATATTTAGGGGATTATGTGCATTTTCTAGGCATTAATGCTCATAATTCAAGTTCAAACAATCGGTGCATGAAAGGGTGCACAAGAACGGCCTGGAAAACCATGCTCGAGCCATTTAGTAAATTCTCTTGTCTTTTACAAGGAATGGACAGATATTTCGATGAAATGTGTGGCAATAGTCAACCACAAACGTTTGTTTATTGGGTTTTCAACTATAGAAAAAATGAAATAAATGCTTGAAAAACATGACGCCTGGCATGGTGCCATGGTATGACCTCACCATGCCCTGGTAAAAAATTGAGAAGGTTTGGCTTATGTCGTCATGCACGCCCTTCATAAATCGAACCATCACCGAGGAAGTTCCATGCTTTCGAGAGGGAAATCACCAAGATTGAAAGGGAATCCAAATTTTCTTCGTTCTTTGCCCTGGAGTTTTTTTTCTACGATGAACATACACCCTGCAAATCACCGTGTTCAAATTTGGCATTTTTCTGGGATCATTTACCATATTTAGGGGATTGTGTGCATTTTCTTGGCATTTAGCACATATAAATCCAATCCAGCTACAGCTGCACGGGTGTGATGTGAGGGACGTGGATTGCCGTTCGATCGCGGTGCATCCTACGGTGCACACGCGCGATCCGCGTGGCTGGGGTTCCGGCCAATCATAAAGCAACACAAAACAGGCTTAGTGCACACTGTTTTCGGAAGCGACGGAGATGAACCGTGTGCGATAATGAATGAGCAAAATTGTAAGGGGAGCCAAATTTCCTTTGTCATTTGTCGTTGAGCTCTTAAAAACCACCGCACTGTACGGCTGCCCGGCCCCTCCGTCCCAGAGCTCTCTCCAAGCATCGTTCATGGCACCGGGCGCACAGTAACTGGTAAGGAAGCGATGGCATCCCGCCGCGCCACGTTCCTCGCCGCCCGCGACCGCACACATGGTAAGGAAGCGATGGCATCTCGCCGCGCCGAGTTCATCACCGCCGACGGCCACACAGTTACATGGGCGGACTTTGAGGCTGCCATGGCTGAATGGGCGGTGGATCTAGAGGCGGCCAAAGCCGCACAAAAGGAGCAGAAAAGGCAGAAAGCAGTCAAGAAAAGAGAGTCCCGCCGCCGCAAGAAAGAAGAGGCCGCACGCCGTGGTGAGGAAAGCTTGGCGGAGATCGAAGCACGGTGGGTTGCCGCCTACAAGGCCGGGAAGGAGAACGCTGGCGTCTGGCCCGCATGCCCTGATGGCAGCATGTGAGAAGTAGTTAGTGCGTGTGTCGCCCGTAGTCTTAGAGCAAATTACCAGTAGTACTTTAAGTTTGTAGTATTAACGTACAATGTCGGTAAGAGCATCCTTTGAGGGCTTTGAGCATTGATTAGCATGTGTGCCCGTATGCATTTTTTTGCGTTAATCATTAGAAGATCACAAAACACACAGTTTCTATGGCGTACCCGTGTGCGCTTTTTGCGTTAATGATCCATAAGTCAGTTACCTGTGCGATGCTTCCTAATAAACCAGGCGTACCATTGACCAAAAAAATCAACTACACGTGTACATTTTTTTGGAGACGGGATCTGCCAATTTTCTCTTTTCTCACACACGAGTACTTTACGCACTTCGTCTGCGTTGTGTGTTTCCCCCGCCCAAGTTTCAAGTTTCGCAGCGAAATTTTCATTAGGCGCGCGATTTCAGAATTTATTCCTCTAACCACATCCCAAAACCATAAAATTCATTAGTATATCCACCCCACAAACCCCCCCCCCCCCGCGCCTCCCCCTACCGGCAGCTCAAACCGCCGCCACCGCAACCACAGCTTCAACCACATCTACGTTCTGCTCGGATCCAGTCAGGTAACCCACCGATCACTATCACGGCCCCGGCCTGATTGCTTAAATGGCACCTGCGAAACATCCTCATGCCTCCAAATCCCCACCGCCCCTACCTCCAGTGCATCACCGCACAAGCCCAACCACATATCACGTGGAGGTCGAGGAGCTGATGGCGGTCCATGGCGTGATGGCCGCTGTGCGTGTTGACCCGGAGGAACACCTCGCCTCCGCCGCCGCCGACATGGTGCAGGCTCTGGCCCAGATGAAGTGCCCCAGCGACTACCCCCCAGGACTTAACAGGTATGATCTGACCAGCTAAATCTTACCAATACCAATTGCAATGGCTATGTTTTGTACGGTTGATGTATTAAGCATGTTCGTGCCTTGTTTATTTCAGTACTGCACACTGTGTGATGTTCAAGTATTAACTGTCCAGCTCAATTTCACCAATACCAGCAACAAACTTACAATACATGACTCAGGATATCACTAGAGATGCTGCCCATTTGCTATTTTTGGTGGATGCTAACCCTGTTGTACTTAACATGCCTGTCCATGTACTTACGCAGGTTCATAACGGCCGATGCTGTTGTTTGCCGTCGAGGTTAGCTGCATCCCATGTCTTACAGTATTTCACATCATTTGTGCAATTGCAGTTTAACTTCTACCATTTACTGGTTGCCTATAGGTACACATGTCAGTGGCACTGATCCACGCTTCGACCCGGAGGAACAGCTCGCCTCCGCCGCCGCTGACTTTGGGCGGGCTCTGGCCAAGATGAAGTGCCCCAGCAACTACCTCTCAGGACTTACCAAGTATGTACTCACCAGTTCAGTCTTACCAATACCAGTTGCAATTAATGGCTATGTTTTGTACGGTCGATGTATTAAGCATGTTGTAGTAAACATGTCTAACACATTTTAGCTACTTTCCCTACCTTTTTGTAGACAACTGGGCCATTCTCTGCTCTGGTAGCACCTGCCTTGTGATGTTTAACTCTGCTAATTGCATTTTTATCAGTACCGGTTTCAATGGCTATTAAGCCTGTTGCAATTAACAGTTGAATCCATTTTTAAACAGTTGTATTTCAATGGCTACAAACTTACAAAACATGACTTAGGATGTTGTTAAGCCTGTTGCAATTAACAGTTGTATCCATTTTTTAATCTGTCCCTTTGCTACCATGCTACTCTCCGCAATGAAGATATACTAGAGATGCTGCCCATTTGCTATTTTTGGTGGATGCTAACCTTGTTGTACTTAACATGCCTTTCCATGTACTTACGCAGGGCCATAACGAGCGATGTTGTTGTTTGCCCTCGAGGTTAGCTGCATCCCATGTCTTACAGTATTTTACATCATTTGTGCAATTACAGTTTGGCTTCTAACATTTACTTGCTTCTTGTAGGTACACATGTCGGCGGCACTGATCCACGCTTCGACCCGGAGGAACAGCTCGCCTCCGCCGCCGCTGACTTTGGGCAGGCTCTGGCCAAGATGAAGTGCCCCAGCAACTACCTCTCAGGACTTACCAAGTATGAACTCACCAGTTCAATCTTACCAATACCAGTTGCAATTAATGGCTATGTTTTGTACGGTCGATGTATTAAGCATGTTGTAGTAAACATGCCTAACACATTTTAGCTATTTTCCCTCTCTTTTTATAGACAACTGGGCCATTATCTGCTCTGGCAGCACCTGCCTTGTGATGTTTAACTCTGCCAACTGCATTTTTATCAGTACCGGTTTCAATGGCCATTAAGCCTATTGCAATTAACAGTTGTATCCATTTTTAAACAGTTGTATTTCAATGGCTACAAACTTACAAAACATGACTTAGGATGCTGTTAAGCCTGTTGCAATTAACAGTTGTATCCATTTTTTAATCCGTCCCTTTGCTACCGTGCTACTCTTTCGCAATGAAGATATCACTACAGATGCTGCCGTTTTATTACCATTTGCTATTTTTGGTGGATGTTAACCCTATTGTAGTTAACATTGGCTTTCCATGTACTTACACAGGGCTACAATGGGCGATGCTGTTGTTTGTCGTCGAGGTTAGCTGCATCCCATGTCTTATACACCATCTGTTCCTAAATATAAGTATTTTTAGAGATTCCAATATAGACTACATAAGGAGCAAAATGAGTGAATCTAGATTCTAATCTAAACTATATCTATAATTCTATATACATCCGTATGTAGTTCATATTGAAATCTCTAAAAATACTTGTACTTAGGAACGTAGGTAGTTGTATTTTACATCATTTTTGCAATCTCAGTTTAGCTTCTAACATTTACTGGTTGCTTGAGGTACATATATGAGCGGTACTGATCCACGCTTCGATCCCTTTTGCGTATGGGGCAATGAGATATTCATGAACAAGCGTCAAGTGAGGAAACTAAGAAAGATTGTTAGGCGAAAGAAATGGGTGATGGAAATTAAGCTCTTTATTTACACTTTGTCCAAGACAACAGTGAACTTTAGGATGGTAAGTAATGTGTTGCCTTTTCCCCCTGCCCACAACAAGTTACTCTATTAGACCTCAATATCTGATATTTTTCTCTTTTCACTGGTTTCCAAAGCTATTTACTGATGATTACCTTGCAAACTACATGACCGGAGTAGAGGCAACTAAGGTTAAAGTATATAATTCATGCTACCATGATAATGCTCTAGAAGTCTTCCTGAAGGCGGTGAAGGATGGGCGGACGATCGTCACAAGGGGTTGGACAAAAGTTGTTCGTGCCTATGGCATGCAGGAAGGCACATTATGGGCATTCCGCTTCTTCAACACCATCGGCAGTCAAAATGATTTAAACTTGTCTCTTCACCTTTACCGCCTCTAAATATTGTGGTTCATCATAGTTAATTGCTGTCTAATCCTGTAATTACTGAACATATTGTACTGACAATTTTATTTATGGATTCGTTGTTGAACCATTGTGCTGAGAATTTGAATTGCACATTTCATATTTCAAAATTTCCAATTTGAATAATAAATTACAGGGAAAAATAAAAATATACAGGAGCGAATAAAATAATGTGCACACGGTTAGAAAGAAAACAGCGTGTGCGATGAAAAAAAGAGAACAGACGGTTCTTTGACGTGAAATGTTTGTGATGCCCGACAGATGCACACACGGTTTCGTCTCATATGCGTGTGCGATTCATGGTAATACGGCAAATGTTTCAAACTAGTGTGCGTGTGTGATAGGAATACCAATCGCACACAGTTATGAAAATGGACACGTTGGCGTTAGTAGAGGCACCGCACACATTTTACATTCTTGAACCGTGTGCGATAACGTACCTATCACAAACATATCGGTAGATTAAATGTTGATGTCCACCTTTTTCACACGACTATAGCGGCGTAATCGCTTGGGATGTCTCTCTGATCAGAAACATATCGTCGAGATGTAACGTGTGGGACTGGGGAGGCTTCTCATACGTTTATTCTATGGCGATCGGCAGTAGCCGCTCGCCCATCCCCGACGGTTTCTGGGTCGTGTGGGAAGGGCCCCCCCTATCACACACACTCACTTGGCGACGGTTCCAAATGTCGTCATGGAAAGGGGTTAAAAACTGTTTGTATAGCACCTTACGGTACTAGTGAGAGTTTGGAGGGAAGTGGCGGCAAGAAATGACATATGAGAGCTCACAAGTTTTCTGACATGAAGGTGTTTGATGTGAGCTGAGAGAGATTGGGTAGGAGATAAACTCTGGTCTTTGGCTGAGAGTGATCAACCACTAAGATAATCATCTCTGCAAATTTACAGCTCATTTGGATGAAGATAAGTGGCACTTGCTGTAGAATGGACCCCACTGGTTAGAAATGCAAACTTTGATGTGCCACTCACATACTAGCTTGCATTGAGCTGAAATTTGGAGGAGGTGAGTTATTTGAACATATGAAGCCACTGTAAAAGTTTCATACCATTTGGGTACACCAAAATGGTACTTGCTTCACAGAGGTTCCAAATGGACAAAAAGTTACAAAAATTGCTGGGGAAGAATGGTTAGATGAATTGAGATGGTTTTTGGTTTCCATTAGTGATTTATCAATGTTAACCACCCTGAAAAATTTCAGCTCAAATAGATCAAGGGTTCAAGCACTTCCTTTGCAATTTGCCCAACTAGACAGAAATTGCAAATGGATGTTGTGCTCAAAATTTGAACTATGGAACTTGGGTTCTTGATGGAAATGGTGAAGATATGGATAGGAGAAGCTCCACAATTTATTTGGGATTCTTCCTGGCTACCAAAATGGTAGTTCCTTTAGAAACTGCCCAAAATGCAATATTGGCATTAAATAGGAAAATGCAATTTCGCTTATTTAATTATGGCCAATATTTTTATGGGAGCTCAATATGATCACAAAGAATATCTCCACAAGTTTTCATGAACTTTGGAGATGGATAGATATTTTCCTGGATTTAATTCCTTTAACTGGCAGAAAAAGGAATTAATTATAAATGGAAAATATAGCAAATGACTTGGCAATATTTTTGCATATCCAGGGTTTATAGATGTGGGATGATCATTGGGAAAAGTTTAGGAGGCAACAGGTCAAAGGAAATTGGGGTTCCTTTGTAACTGCAAGGATCAGGGTTTCCCTTCCGGTAACTCGGAAGGTAGGGTTTCGATGGCAAACCCCTGAGAACAAATTTTGGGTGGCAAGGTTGAACTCGAGAGAATCTCTGGTTGTATAGGAGAGGCAAGGTTGAATGACCATCTTCATATACCCAAGAGCGAGAGAAATCCGATAACACCGAGAGAAAAAACGGGAGTCAAATCCCGCGACGGAAAAAAAACAGGAGCGAAAACCAGGGTGTTACGATGGTTTAACAACAAGTGAATAATTCATAGGCATTTCCTGAAGCTTACCAATATTACTAATTCTTTGGCATTCATCACAAGACAAGATAAACTTACGGGCATCCTTGAAAAGAGTAGGCCAATAAAAACCAGATTATAATACCTTGTGAGCAGTTCTATCTCCCGCATGATGTCCTCCATAGGCTTCGGAGTGACATTTCTGTAGGATTTGTTCCTATTCATGCTCAGGTACACAACGTCTAATAATACCATCTACTCCTTCTTTATAAAGATGTGGGTCATCCCAAAAGTAATGTCTCAAATCATAGAAGAATTTTTTTCTTTTGTTGGTATGTGAAACTTGGTGGTATATATTTAGCAACAATTTAATTAGCATAGTCAGCATACCAAGGAGTATTATGAGAAACATTTATTGCAGCTAGTTGTTCATCAGGGAAGCTATCATCAATAGGTAGTGGGTCATCAAGAATATTTTCTAACCTAGACAAGTTATCAGCTACAGGGTTCTCAACTCCTTTCCTATCAGTGATACGTAAAATAAATTCTTGTAGCAAGAGAACCCACCTAATGATCCTAGGTTTAGCATCTATCTTTTCCATAAGGTATTTAATAGCAGCATGATCAGTGTGAACAATTACTTTAGAATCAACAATGTAAGATCTGAATTTATCACAAGCAAACACAACTGCTAAAAATTCTTTTTCAGTAGTAGCATAATTTCTTTGAGCACTGTCTAGAGTTTTACTAGCATAATGGATAACATTTAATTTCTTATCAACTCTTTGTCCTAGAACAGCACCGACAGCATAATCACTAGCATCACACATAATTTCAAAAGGCAAGTTCCAATCAGGTGGTTGAACAATAGGTGCAGAAGTTAAAGCTTTCTTAAGTGTTTCAAAGGCTTCTACACAATCATCATCAAAAACAAATGGAACATCCTTTTGTAAAAGATTAGTAAGTGGCCTAGAAATTTTAGAGAAGTCTTTAATAAACCTCCTATAGAAACCAGCATGACCAAGGAAACTATGAATACCTTTAATATCTTTAGGACATGGCATTTTCTCAATTGCATCAACTTTAGCTTTATCCACCTCAATACCTTGTTCAGAAATTTTATGCCCCAATACAATACCTTCATTAACCATAAAGTGGCACTTCTCCCAATTCAAGACAATATTAGTTTGTTCACATCTCTGCAAAACTCGATCAAGGTTGCTTAAGCAATCATCAAAAGAAGTTTCGTAAACGGAGAAATCATCCATGAAAACCTCAACAATCTTTTCGCAAAAATCAGAGAATATAGCAGTCATACATCTTTGAAAGGTAGTAGGTGCATTGCATAAACCAAAAGGCATACGTCTATAAGCATAAGTTCTAAAGGGATAAGTAAAGGTGGTTTTCTCTTGATCAGGTGGTGACACGGGTATTTGAGAGAAACCAGAATATCCATCAAGAAAACAAAAAGTGTGTATGCTTAGATAATCTTTCTAACATTTGATCAATTGTGGCACCCCGGCTCAGAGAGACCGGAACACCCCGTATTCTAGCCCAGAGAGCAAGTCTTCTGGAATACGGCACTGCTTGGCATAGAACAAATCAGCTCTTTATTACAAATACTCGGGGATACAAGGGTTCGAGTATTACAATGGAATATCATCGGCATGGCGACACTACGCCTGCGAAGGTAGCTCTGTGCTAGCAGCAGAACAACTTGAAGCAGCGGAATAACTTCTAGCAGCGGAACACAACGACAGTGATGGACTCCACTCCGCATGGACTCTGGCTAGAACGCTTATCCTAGCTCGCAAACTCGGGATCCCTGACAAGCAAACAATCATGACATGACCTACAAACTAGCATGACATGCCAGGTGAGTACTTTGAATGTACTTGCAAGCTCACATGACCTGCAAACTGGCATGACACGCCAGGTGAGTACTTTGAATGTACTCGCAAGCTCACAGCAACCAAAAGCAATCAAGACAAACAACAACATGGCATTTACATGTTAAACAAGGATGAGCATGGCACAACTAGAGCAACAGGGTGAGCAAGATACCGCTAGCATAAGATCAGATGAGCATGGCATGAACATGTTACTCGAGACATGAACAATGATGATACTAGCATGCAACAAGGTTAAACTATCATGATTGAACTTACTCCGTTCGGAGGTTACCTCATAACCACCATAGATATGCCACTCTTACTTACCATCGTGGTCACGGGATCGCTTCAATCATTATCAAGAATACCATTGTGATCCTCACAAGATCATCTCATCATTATCAAGAATACCATGGTGAACCTCCCGTGACCACATAAAGATCAACCAACTTCTTTCCTCATCGAACCGGGGTTGTTTATTAGTTAGGTTTTTATTACTGTTGACCCATAGTGTGACCTACTACGAACTGGGCCCATATCCGCGGGCGCAGCTATCGATAGATTATACACTCTGCAGAGGTTAGTACAATGTACCCACACTACGGAACCCAAAGCCTCGTGCTCCCATTCGGGTGGACCAACGGCATTCCGACAAAACCGATCTATTGCATGACACTCTCCCGGCCACTCCGATAAACTCCCCTTTGGCTAAGTCATGGGTGGCCTCGATGTCACCTCGTGACATCCAACGGCCACCGTCGTGGCAAAACAAAAACGGTCCCAAACGGGGACATGAGCTCAATACCAAACACGGGCACACAAGGCTTATGGCCGCCTACCTGATCAGGGTAGCGCGCGCACATAACCTTCCCTAGTGGGAGGCACCGGCGAGAGGCATGACAATAGACCAAGTTAGGACCCCCCATAAGGCAAGTGTGGCTGCACTGGTCAGCTCGATTCGACGGCACTATGACTCAGCCAACAGATGTTCAAGTTCGATTAAAGTCCGGTTTAACTTGAATGATGATGAGCTGAGTCATAATAATAAAATAGCATGATGCACTGACATGCATATGAGCAGGATATCAACAAGAACATGGATGAGCAACATAACCATTTAACATGAACCACAATAAAGCATTACTCTACTAGATGCACATGAGCATGGTATAGCGATGATCATGAATAGCACAAGTATAACACTTCATATAAACATAGCATGACCACTAGCATCAGAAATAATTACCAGAATAGAACTTAACAATAAGATCTGCAAGAAATCATGTAACCAACTAGATGCATAAGATCATAGCATAACGGTAAACATGGATGCACCAACATATATAAAGCATTCACAAAATATTAACCGGCACACAATATTTAAATATTCAAGTTGAAAACCATGGCTACTGCATGGCCATCATGCAAGTGGCTGTCGTGGCTTGCCTGGGGATGAAGGATACACCGGGAAGAAGTGCGAAAAATTCACAGAATGGATCGCCGGAAAAGTTTCTCTCCCGGAGGGGGCTGTTTAGAGGCAAGGTCAAAATGGTCATTTTCACTGTGTGACAACATTGTGAAAATGACACCAACAGAACGGGCTCGACGATACGAAGACGTGGGCTTTGGAATCACCTAAAATGGAGTTACGGTCGCGGAGATATGGATAGGTGAAGATCAGGGACAAATCTGTAAAAAGATTCTCACAAACTGGCCCCTGACTGATAAAACAGAAAGCGCCTTAGGGGAAACACGTCTTCTGCATAGGGAAAACGTATTTTTAGCAGAAGTAGAACGGAAATGCGCTTTCTAACTAGGAAGACGTATTCCCAAGAATACACCTGCACTTACGCTGACTAGACCGGCCCTGGGTCGATGACAGGCGGGTCCCACCGCTGACTTCTCTCTCCTCCTCGTTCCTTCTTCTTCCTCCCGTCGACGTACAGAGGCAGGGGCGAGGCCGGCTGCCCCGACGGGGATTTTCGGTGACTCTGGCCACCGCTCGGGCCGTGCAGCCTACCGGCGAGCTCAGGGGAACGAGCCGCGTCGGATGGACTGCCACACGGGCGCCGGGGATGACGGGTGTCGGTGTCAAAACCGGCAGATCTCGGGTAGGGGGTCCCAAGCTGTGTGTCTGAGGATCGATGGTAAGAATGGACAATGGGGACACAATGTTTACCCAGGTTCGGGCCCTCTTAATGGAGGTAAAACCCTACATCCTGCTTGATTGTATTCGATAAGTATAGGGGTTACAAGAGTTGATCTACCTCGAGATCGTAATGGCTAAACCCTAGCTGTCTAGCCTATAATTATTCTGATTGCCTCTACGGACTAAACCCTCCGGTTTATATACACACCGGAGGGGCCTAGGGTTGTACAGAGTCGGTTTACAGAAGAAGGAAATAATACATCCGGACACCAAACTTGTCGTCCACGCATACAGGAGTCCTACCCGAACATGGGGGATGGTCTTCTGCTTTATCTTCACGGCCCATCAGTCTGGCCCATATCAAATAGACCGGACACCCGAGGACCCCCTAATCCAGGACTCCCTCAGTAGCCCTTGAACCAGTCATCGATGACGATGAGTTCGGCACGCGGATTATCTTCGGCATTGCAAGGCGGGTTCCTTCCCCCGAAAATTTTAAGTTAGCTCTATGCATAAAGAAACTGTATCCGGCTTTGCATAATCAATACAACCCTTAGCCACGAAGGCAAGATGTCAAAATAGGGGCAGTGTCTTTTACTGACAACTTTTTCGGCGAAGCTTCACACTTGACTCTTTAATATTTCGAACCGTTTTCACACCTCCCGTTTCGCATTTCGAGGTCTAGCCTTCATTGGCACGTCTTGTCAAAACAGAGATCATGCCCGCCCATTACGGGATTCTCATCAATATGGTTTGGGTAATCCAACCGCACCTTACGCACGATTTCGTTGGGAACAGGCAAGGTTTATGGCTTGAGAAGGGAACGTTTGGTATTTTTACCATCTATAAGAGGATAAAGATCCCTCCTTTTTCCCCACGCCTTCCTTGAGCTTCTGTCTCCCAATCTCCAAGCTCCAGCGCCCGTAGCTCCAATCTCCTCCACCGCTGCCACCCACCCCAACAATGGCCGGGTCCGGCTCCAAGGGCAAGTGGGAGGCCTCCACTGTCACTGAAAAGGACGTCAAGGAGCTCCGGAGCGCGGGCTATTTGTCCGCGGATATCGCGCATAGGATCCCTGACAAAGATCAGGTCATTCCTACTCCGGAGCCCGGTGAGAGGGTCGTCTTCATCCCCCATTTCCTCTGGGGGCTAGGGTTTCCCCTCCACCCCTTCGTCCGGGGTCTTATGTTCTACTACGGGCTATATTTCCATGATCTAGCCCCAAATTCCTTCCTTCACATATCGGCGTTTATCGTCGTGTGTGAGGCTCTTCTCCGCATCCCCCCAAACTTCGGCCTATGGCTCAAGGTCTTCAATCTAAAGCCGAAGGTGATCGACGGACAGCATGCGGACTGCGGCGGGGCTATGGTGAGCAAGCTCCCCAACGCCGTTTGGCCCAAAGGGGCATTTGTGGAGACGGTCAAGGTGTGGCAGCAGGAGTGGTTCTACATCACCGAACCCCGCGACGCCAACTGGGCGGCCACGCCAGACTTCAGATCTGGACCCTCCACGAGACTCACCTCATGGACCGCCAAGGGTCTTGATTGGGGGTCCAAACCGGAGGTGAAGGTGCTCCAAAAATGCATCTCCGACATGTTGGGTGAGAACACTGGTCTCACAAACGTGATTCAAGTGATGCTTTTCCGCCGCATCCTTCCTTGCCAGCTCCGGGCCTCCCCCATGTGGGAGTTCGATCCGGAGAAGCCACAGACCCTGAAGCGCTTCTTCGGCACCACGCACAAAGATATATGGAAGCAGCTCTTCAAGGCTCAGAAAAAGTGGCCGAAGAAGAATGAAGACATCGGGCTTGACATCGAGAACCCAGCCACGGCGGTAAGCATAGCCTATCCGATCAATATTTCAGATATGATACAAATTATATCGCCCACTTTCTTTACAGGTCTGGACGGCAAAGGCGGAGCGGATCAACTGTTCGGCACCGCTGCCTGAGGATCCGGCCATACCCCAGCTAACGAAGATGCTGGTCCCGGCGCCCTATCAAGCGCCGGAGAGGAAGACCAAGAAGAAGAAAGGCAAGGAGACCAAGGGTGGCCCCCACCATAAAGGTCCTCCGGAAACAATGTCCGGAGAGACCGAATCCCTCTCTTCCCATGAAGGAGATGAGGAAGAAGAGGAGGAGGAGGTGGAGAGCGACTCCCCCCGTAAGGGGAGGAAGAAGAAGAGGGCGGCCTCCAAAGACCCGGAGGAGGAGGCACCCAAGAGAAGGAAGCTGGCCCTTCCGGACAGTTCAGACTCAGAGACCAAACTAGTCCCCAAGAAGCCACCCAGGGTGAAGCCCCTGGCCGAATCGTAAGTATCCGGAAACTTACTATTTATCTTCGGTCTACCTGCTTCCATTATATAAGTTATTTTGTTATTTGCCTTTCAGCCCTCCCCGCGAGCTCCCGCAAACCCCATCATCGGAGGGGAACTCTCTGCCACCCGAAATGGCAGAGAGTGACACGCCGACACGTGCCACCTCGCCTATCATCATGGAGGACACCGAGGTGTCATCCCAAAGGACCTCTCTTGGCAGAGGGGGGGCGAACGAAGCCGCCGAGAAAGCGCCCGAGGTTAATACCTCAGTCGTCGAAAACCTAGGGGAGGCGACCCCTATGACAACCGATGGTGGGGACCCCCAACCATCCGGGCCCCAACCGGACACCATTCCGGAGACCAACATGGCTCCTGGATTGGATAAGCAGCCCTCTTTGAAAGAGGGGGGAGGAGCATCAGCTCCATCGGTGACCTCCACTAATCCGGAGGCGCCCAACGCTCTAGAGGAAGCACTGCAGCGTGCTTCCATCGTGGCGGAGCACCGCACCCTGATGGGTGCGGTGGTGGAGAAGGTTCAGTCTGCTAAGAGCGGACTGAACGAAGCCTTCACCGCCTACTGACAGGCTTTGAGGTACGCGACGTAATGTTCTAAAAAACTTTTCATATAGAGGAATATACATGTGTATAGACAGTAGCCCCTGAGGCTCTGTTCAGTCAAAAGAAACCGGACAGAGGATCCATATAGTATTCGGGAGAGTTAACCTACTGTGCTGTTATTGTAATAGGCTTCCCTGTTGGCGGCGACCGCCCAGGCCGCAGAAGTTTTCGAACTCAACCGGAAGCTTCAGGTGGCCAATGAGGAAATCGACCGCATTAATAAGCGGTTCGATGAGACGCAAGGTATGCGTATAATGTTAAAAGTTTATTTCGATATCAGAAGTGATATGTATATTTAGAGATTAACTTATGGAATGCTTTGATTATAATCACAGCTGGCGCAGCCGAGGTCGAGACCCTCAAAAGTGCCCTTGCCCAGGCCAAAAAGGAGGCGGAGGCGAATAAGGCAGCCGCTGACAAGGCGGCTGCCGTACTGAAGACCGAGCAAGATGCCCGCCGCCAACACGAAGCTCGGGTGGCCGAAGTAGAGCAGGAGCTGAAGGATGCCATCAGCAAATGCGAAGCTTTAGAGCAGAGGACTTCAGACCAGTCGACCGAGCTTGCCAAGGCTCTGCATGATGCCAAAGAGGTGCGGATCGAGTCCCGGAGTGCTCGTGAAGAGATCCATCAGGCGAGGCAGATAGCGGCTGGTAAGGCCTTTCTTTTGCAGAGTGTCTTTGGAGGTCAGAGGTATGCTTTGCTGACCCAAGTGTGGAGTTCTCCAGGCGCGTTTGCAGATCTTCCGAAGAGTGCCGCTGATGCCGCACAGTACTTCCGAGCCCAGGAGGGGAACTCGACCAAGAAACTGTTCTGGTCGCAATTTGTCGCGCCGGAACACTCGAGGCCTCTCCTGGGTGACCAACTGAAGCAGCTGTCTGAGCTGCATAGGGTGGCAGGTTTGGCCATGAAGGACTTGACAGTCCAGCTCTGGCCGGCCGAGCCAATCCCTAGTAGCTACTTCGGTTTGGTGAAGCGGCTTATCGACGCGCGGCCTCGGATTGATGCATTGAAGCGCTCGGCCTACATAGAGGGTGCCCGGATGGCCTTCGCCCGCGTCAAGATGCAATGGGCAAGGATGAAGGCCACCAAAGTGGCAACCGCAGGCCCGCCCGAAGGCAAGGATCACCGAAAGCCGGAGAGGTACTTCGATGACGTCCTAGAAGGAGCCCGAGTGATCGAGGGCCAATGCTCAAAGGATGTAATTTTTGATTGAGTGTGTTCGGGTTGTACAAACAATGCGATGAACCCATGCTGTTTATATAGCTATGTTTGCGCCTTTTCTTTCAAGCGATTTTTCCTCCTGTGCGGCCGTTTATTGTTTTATTTCTGAAAGTTGCCGGTCGTCGGCTTTCGCCCCCATGTAGATGCTACAGGGGTGTTCGGCATAACACGTGAACACACTTTATCCAACGTCTTGGTCCGTAAAGGAGGTGTCAGCGTGGTGAACCAGGCAATCAGACTATGCGGCTTTATTACTTTCACTTGGCCATAGGAGTTTGACTGTGGGGCTAAGTACTAGCCCCTGGTGCGTGTGCGGCTATCCGGACTATGGTGCCTTTTCCACGCGGCTGGACGAAGACCAGCCCCTCGTATAACACGGAGTAAATTGCTAACGATTGTAGTATAAGACTAAGTCACCGAATCGCCGACCAGCTCTCGCTTTATCATGACAGTCAGTTTTTGGCTTTCTCTACTGAGGTATTTGACCGGACGAACCAGAAATACAATCGCAGTAGTTCTCCCTTTACTACCTTAGCTGAACGAGCGGAACGTAAGGTGGTAAGCACAGGAGCCGGGCAACCCAACTATAGACCAAAGACATGATTCGGAGCCGATGCATATAATGCAATATTCGGGACGCCGAAGAGTACCCCATAGTAGTTCGGACTTTAAAATGTGCCGGGCCGGATACAGCCCACGGTGTTTAAGACCGGACTAAGGCACGTGTGGCAGTCGGGCGTAGGGAGGGAAGACAGATGATAATATAAAATAGATGAGTACCAAACAAAAGTGGTGTTCAACTGCTTCCTTTATGCCCTGATTAATACGTCGAGACGTGTCATTACAGATAATGCCCGAAGGCCAAGGCCATTTTACATGCTGAAAGTTTACACAAGGGAAAGGTTTATACAGGGCTTTTCTGAGAAAATAGTGGCTTGAAGGTCCTAATGATGCCCTGCTGCACGTCTGCGCCATTTCTCCTTGGTTGGAAATCCTTTGAGAGGAGGAGTCGATGGTTGTCTATAAGAAAGGGGAACCTAGAAAGGAGTCCCTGTACAACCGTAGAGTAGGTAGGTTTTTAATGAACCTGTGGTAAAAGAGAAAGAAAAGAAAAAAGAAAGTTAAGGTCCGAATAGGGTCAAGCCATACTATAGACCTGTTTCGCAGTATGCCTCCGGCGCTGCCCAAGGTATTTTAAGTGCATAATTATGCACGCGCGGTACGTATGCCGCAACCTTATGGGGCGATCGGCGGAGGCCGAACTGCTATTCAAGCTCCGGATTTGCCGAGCTGTCATGTTGTAATGTTGATCGGACTCGCTTGGCGGTGTCATGGGTCTTGATGACCGATGAGCTGTTGAAGCTGTTATGTACCTCGGCTGCTAGGGCCACGGTGTGCTCCTCAGTACGGAGGGAGCGCTCCATATTTCCATTGACTGTGATGACGCCGCGCGTTCCGGGCATTTTGAGCTTCAAATAAGCATAGTGCGGGACTGCATTAAAGCGGGCGAAAGCAGTTCGTCCAAGCAATGCATGATAACCACTGCGGAAAGGGACGATATCGAAGATCAATTCTTCACTTCGAAAGTTATCTGGAGAGCCGAATACCACTTCCAGTGTTAAGGAACCCGTGCAGCGGGCCTCTACGCCAGGTATCACTCCTTTAAAGGTAGTGTTGCTGGGCTTGATTCTTGATGGGTCAATACCCATCTTACGGACAGTGTCTTAGTAAATCAAGTTGAGACTGCTGCCGCCGTCCATAAGGACTCTAGTGAGATGGTATCCGTCGATGATGGGATCGAGTACCAGGGTCGCCGAACCTCCGTGACGGATACTGGTTGGGTGGTCCCTGCGATCGAAGGTGATCAGACAAGCCGACCAAGGGTTGAATTTTGGGGCGATAGGCTCTTTGGCATAGACGTCCCTCAATGCGCGCTTGCGCTCCCTCTTGGGGATATGCATGACATATATCATGTTCACTGTTTTCACCTCGGGGGGAAACTTCTTTTGTCCCCCGGTGTTCGGAGGGCGGGGTTCATCGTCGTCCTTGCTTTGAGGTCCTTTCCCCTTATGTTCGGTATTTAATTTACCGGCCTGTTTAAAAACCCAGCAATTTCTGTTGGTGTGGTTGGCAGGTTTGTCAGGGGTGCCATGGATTTGACAGGGCCTATCCAGTATTTTGTCCAAGTTGGACGGGCCGTCTCTATTTCCTTTGAACGGCTTCTTCCGCTGACCGGGTTTAGAGCCGCTGAATCCGGCGTTGACCGTCGTATCCTCGGTTTCTTCATTGTTGTTCCGACGCTTATTTTTGCTGCGTCGTGGCCTTCCATTGCCTTCCCTGGCCTCAGAGGTGCCAGGGTCGCTGGTGCTGTTTCTTCTACGAGCCAACCAGCTATCTTCGCCCGCACAGAAGCGGGTCATGAGTGCAGTGAGAGCTGCCATAGTCTTCGGCTTTTCCTGACCGAGGTGTCGGGCGAGCCATTCGTCGCGGACGCTGTGTTTAAATGCCGCTAAGGCTTTGGCGTCCGGACAGTCGACAATTTGGTTCTTTTTAGTTAAGAACCGGGTCCAGAGTTTGCGGGCTGACTCTCCGGGTTGCTGGACTATGTGAATCAGGTCATCAGCGTCCGGTGGCCGGACATAAGTGCCCTGAAAGTTGTCCCAAAAAGCATCCTCTAAATCCTCCCAACTGCCAATGGAGTTCTCTGGGAGGCTATTCAACCAGTGTCATGCTGGCCCTTTTAGCTTTAGAGGAAGGTACTTAATGGTGTGGAGATCATCACCGCGAGCCATGTGAATGTGGAGAAGAAAATCTTCAATCCACACAGCGGGATCTGTCGTTCCATCGTATGCCTCGATGTTTATGGGTTTAAACCCTTCCGGAAACTGGTGCTGCATTACTTCGTCGGTAAAGCATATAGGGTGTGCGGTGCCTCTATATCGGGCAACATCACGACGGAGTTCGGATGACATCCGTGTTCGGTTCTCGGCTCGAACTTGGTTATGCTTGTCGCGCCAGGCTTGATGGCCGTCGTCTCGTGTTGGAGCATGTCCCCTTGATCCGTAGATTGATCTGGTCTGGCCGGCTCTATTGTCTAGGTCCTGACGTAAGTCATACATGTAGCCCGGGGCCGCTGCCTCTTTGCCTCTACAGCGAGGTGGCGCGGGCTGGTGTTCGGCATAATTAGCCGCTTTGTCACATCCACGTGGTGGTCGGTCCGGTTGATCAGCATGATTGTATCTTGACGGTATTGGCTCAAGGGCTTCATCGTCGAATTGTGGTAGTAGCCTGCGTTTTGGGTAGCTCTTTGTCGGGCGCTCGAGGCCGTATTCTTCGACAGCCAGGACCTTGGTCCATCTGTCGTTGAGCATATCCTGTTCGGCTTGAAGTTGTTGTTGTTTCTTTTTCAGGCTCCTCGCAGTGGCGATGAGCTGTCGCTTGAAGCGTTCTTGTTCAAGGGGTTCCTCTGGCATGATGAAATCTTCGTTACCGAGGCTAACGTCCTCCTCAGAGGCCGGTAGATAGTTACTATCTTCCGAATCCTCATGATCGACAAGTTCATCGGAATTGACTTGTCCCTCTTCCCTATCATCCTGCTCGAATGCAGGGTCGACGGGGTCTTCGGCATTGCCCGGAGTGTTATTATCTCCGGTGCCGGTGTTGTTGTCCTTCGCCCGACGTGATCGTGAGCGGCGCCACTGACGCCGGCGCTTTGGTGGATCCTCGACGGGCTTGTCCTAATCTGGATCTTGAGTGCCATCATCGTCCTGCTTCTCAGGTGTGTCCACCATGTATACATCATAGGTAGAAGTGGCCGTCCAACGCCCAGTGATAGGCGGGTTTTGACCTGGTTCGGCTCCGGCATCGTCGTCCATACCGTCGATGTCTTCGGAGGCGTAGTCTAGCATGTCAGTTAGATCCTCGACAGTGTCTATTAAGTGGGTGGTGGGTGGGACATAAAATTCCCTGCTCTCAGTCCCTAGTTTAGGCTGGTCGTAGTTCGGAGATGATACTTCCGTGATGGCGAGAGATCGCATTAGGTCCAGTGTCTCGTTTAAGAGCGAAAGCCGAACGGGCGTATGATGACCTGCGGAGCTAGGTTCGGTAATAACCACTTGACCGAGCTCAATGGACGCAGACCTCGAGAGTTCAGAGTTGACGTCCAGAGGCGAGTCCGGCTCCCCGATGTCAGGAAGAGTCACGTTTGACTGCGGGTCTGCTGACAGTATAGTCGCCTCTGGGTCTCCGGCAAGAAGCTCCATAATGGGAGAGAGTCCGGCGGGGTTTAGCCTCCCGTCTTCGGACAGAGTGGTCCACCCTGGATCTAAGGCCAGGGCAGGCATGAGAGTCGATCCTTGAGCGGAATCTGACGACGGATCCGACGGGCTTCCTTCATGTGGGTGAAGAGTAGCGGCCGAGGCCAAGAACCCTTCGAAGACCAAGTCTCCACGGATATCCGCAATGTAATTCAAGCTTCCAAACCTGATCTGGTGACAATGGGCTTAGCTGTCGACCTGCTCAAGGTGGCCGGTCGAGTTGGCACGTAGCGTGAAACCGCCAAACACAAAGAGTTGACCAGGAAGAAAAGTCTCCCCGGAAACATCATCGTTATCGACAACGAGGCGAGCCATCGATTCTTCTGTCGACAACACAACGGAACTCTCAATGAAAGCACCAATGTCGGTGTCAAAACCGGCAGATCTCGGGTAGGGGGTCCCAAGCTGTGTGTGTGAGGATCGATGGTAACAATGGACAATGGGGACATGATGTTTACCCAGGTTCGGGCCCTCTTAATGGAGGTAAAACCCTACGTCATGCTTGATTGTATTCGATGAGTATAGGGGTTATAAGAGTTGATCTACCTCGAGATCGTAATGGCTAAACCCTAGCTGTCTAGCCTATGATTATTCTGATTGCCTCTACGGACTAAACCCTCCGGTTTATATACACACCGGAGGGGCCTAGGGTTGTACAGAGTCGGTTTACAGAAGAGGGAAATAATACATTCGGACACCAAACTTGCCGTCCACGCATACAGGAGTCCTACCCGAACACGGGGGATGGTCTTCTGCTTTATCTTCACGGCCCATCAGTCCGGCCCATATCGAATAGACCGGACACCCGAGGACCCCCTAATCCAGGACTCCCTCAACGGGAGAGAGGGGGACTTCGGCCGCGGCGGACAACGGCTCGGTCAAAGATGAGCTCGTGGCCACAGGCCACCGGAGGAGGAGCTGGTGGTATGGGAAGGTCCGTGGAGGTCCGGGGAGTGCTCTGGTGGTGGTAGAGTGGAGGGAGAAGATCGGCATTGAGGCAATTTATGCGGTGGCCGGCGGCGAGGCTTCGGACATGGACAGGGAAGGAGTGGCTCCGGCGAGGGATGGAGGGGTCGGGGAGGGATCTTGGAGAGTGGGGAAGGGGCGGGTGTGGTCGGACGAGCTCGGGACGGGCTATATATAGCCGTGGCCGAGGCGAGGGCGAGCGCAGCCGCGGCGACGCGTGTGCCGGCGAGCTGGAGCTTGGAGGGGCACGCGGAGGGAGGGTAAGAGGTGCGGCAGAGGTTTCCCGCGATGTGGAGAAGCTCGGGCGTGTTCGAGACAGCTCGAGAGCGCCGCAGGCAAATGAACACGGCGATGGCAGGGCGGGCAGGTCACAGGCATGGCATGTGCACCACATAGGAGGTGACCAAAGAGGGGCAGAGGGGCTCAGGGCAACGACGACATCACGAGGAAGCTGCTGGACATGATGAGATAGCGAGGGATCGAGCAAACGGACGAGGCCGAGGGCCCCAATGTCCAGAGCGTGGGTATTAGCATGCCATCCATGTAGTCACCGCGTGAACGCGGCAGTGACACGTGCTCTGGTCGGCCAGGCAGTGTCTGGGTGATCGGTCATTCCTCGGAGAGGGCCAATAAGGAAAGCAACAAGCACAGGGATGCAAGAGGTGGCTAGAGGAAGATTGGAGACAAAGCAACAACAATGTGTTTGAACTGGGGTGGGAGAGATTGGTCTGGACATAGACTCTGGGCTTTGGCTGGGTGTGATCAACTACTAAGATGATAATGTTGGCCAAGTTTGAGCACAAATGGAGATGCCTAAGTGGCACTTGCTTCACAATGTACCCCACTGAACAGAAATACAAATCTTGATGATGTGCTCAAATCGAAAATGGGATTGAGCTGAAATTTGGAGGAGGATGATCATTTGATCATATCAAATCACTGTAAAAATTTCATCCCATTTGGATACACCAAAGGGGTACTTTCTTCAAAGTGGTCCTCTCAGGACAGAAACTAAGAAAAATTCTAGAGAAATATTGGATGAATGAAATGAGTCCAAACTTGGTGGAGCAATGTTATATGGATAGTATAATGTCCTGGTAAATTTTCAGAAAAAATAAAGCAATATAAAATATAGTTGCTTCACAACCTGAAAATCTGACCAGAAATCAAGATTGGATGGTGTGCTCACATAGATTATTATATAGAGCTGAAAATTGGTGGAGAGTCATGATATGAGCACATGAAGGATCTTGCAAAATTTCAACTCATTTGGATACTCCTAGCTGGTACTTCCTTCTGACAGAAATTTCAGAAATTTGCTGAGGAAGATTCACTAGGCAAATTGAGTTAAATTTTGACATGAGACAATGATATGGATAGGAAAGAGTGCCCAAAAAGTTTGGGGACAAACAAGAAAAGATAAATAGCACTTCCTTTTCAAAAAGCCACTTAGGGCAGGATAGGAAAAGGAATATTTTTGAATTATTTTTGATCATGCCAAGGAAGGGTTTGGACATATATGTGGAAGATATGACCCAAATAATTTATGAGAATTATTTGGGAATTTTGTGGAAGACAGAAATATAGGTTACTTCACAACCTAGGGCAAAAAGGATTATTCCTTTAATAGAAAAAGGAATATTCCCAATAAAAAAGAATATTGGGATTGGTCCAAGATGGGAAATGACATGATCTTGAGATGGTTTTGAGGATGACAAGCCACTTAGGAGCCTGAGAAGAGATGATCTTCCCAGGTTTCAGGACCATAAAGCCACATAAAAGCAATTCAAATAAAAAATCCAAAGAAAAAGAAAGGGCCAAAATCCAGGGTGTCACAAACCTTCCCCCCTTAAAGAAATCTCGTCTTCGAGATTTGGTTGCTAAGGGAACAAGTATGAATATTTTGTCTTAAGGAAACCGTTTCCAACTCGGGTATCCTTTTCCTTTATATGATGTTCCCACTAAATTTCATATGATTGCTTACCTTGCTCAGGGGTGGGTTGCTTTACTGTATCCATATGCGGATAGGTCTTACTTCACATGTTCATGCTTATACTGGCTCCAATTTCTTTCATATCTGCTGACCTGGGGTGCGAAAGATTATCATGACTGGAATATATGCCCTTCTCACAAGTCCGAGAGTGGTTTCTGATGGATGTGTCACACTGACCAAATTCCATGGAGTCGTGAACCAATTCTCTCGGTGGACACCCAATCTCTTACTCCTTGCAATTGGGTTGCTTAAATAGATGCATGTCCTCCGGGTTCAAAACAGTGTTGTGAACCATAACCGTTTTCCTGACGGAATCTGGCCTCTCGCAGGGATTCCTGAATCATCTTGGCTAGCTCCACTGTCGTGAGTATCCAATCCGTACCAAAGATTTGACTGTCGTTTGTCATGACTAGTATGAAGGAGTACGGCCTTATAACAAGAGCATATCGAGACTTGACTGACGATGATCCTGGCAGAAGAATCTTGTTCATGGCAGGCTATATTTTAAATGATTCCCACATGCGAGGGCACATGCTTCGAGATCATTCTGATTGCTCATTTTGTCGGTATATCCAAGTGGATAAGAGGCCGTGTGATCAGGGGCATACCCACGCTGAGCCACCCGGGTGCACAGGACACCGGGTGCAAGAATATTTCTTTGTAAGTTTCATGCAAACTACAGTGTGGGACACCCAATTTTTAGATGAAAATTATGAGTGATGATATGCTGGGACACCGGAACATTTTCTCTCTGGGTCCGCCCCTGCGTGTGATGCCATAGCATGGTTGCCGGAGTCAGACTGCTGAGCTGGCTTTTGGTCTGTTCTGACAGACTTGGATAGTCGATACTGACAATTCTGCCCATAACAGTTGGCTGAGTGGGTTGCCTTGGTATGAGGTCCTTACCACACCGAAGTAGACCCCTTGGGCGTATATTTATGGTGATCGATGCTGACTCAGACTGTCCGGGGTATCTGTACCATGTTGGCCATGCAACAAGTACCATAGCTATATTGCCGGTCTAGCTCCTTCATTATTGTTTTCTTTGTCTCGATCCTTTGCTGAAAGAACTTGGCCACATATATCCTTAATTCTTCGTGTGACCATAGGTGCTGTCGGGTGCAATATTCTGGCAATCATACCTTGGCCTTATTCATGACTCGGGTCATAGGCTATATGCCAGGTCCACATATGCTTGTACGGAGCTCATTGTTGTCTTCAATCATACAAGACAGTGACAAAGGTTGATCACATCACCTTGTCAGGTGTGAGGAAGCTGGCCTTGATAAGCACTGTCAAAATTGTTGTCCCATGTTGTCTTTCCTCAAACTTTGTCGATCCTTGCATCACCCACTGAGGTGTATAACTAGCTTTCTTCCTCTTACACAACTGGTGTGGTTGTCGGGTTCTTACCGCAATTTCATCATCGTACGAGTGACTTGTATGAACTTGGCAGCATGCTCATAGTTCTAGCTGATTTCCGAGGCAGACTTGTGTTCTAGCTGATCCTTGCTTCTAACAAAACTGTTGTGGATCTGACCCTTGGGATGCACCGCCATATGCTACCAGCTCACTTTGTAATACCTTGCACCAGTGCCGTACTGAGGAAGATTGGACAGTTTATGCTGGAAGCCATCAAAAGTATCTTGATGGGGAAGACTGAATAGCTTGTGCTCGAAGCTCTTGCCGGGGCAGCTTGTTGAAGAAGATTGGGTATCGTGCTTCGAAAGCTTCCCCCCTTAAAGACTTGCTGGGAAAGACTCGGTACCTTGTGCCGGGAGCTTTTGCGGTGGCTTACTGAGGAAGACGGAGTATCTTGTGCTGGAAGTCATCCACATATCGTACCGGGGAAGACTGGGGAATCTTGCATTGTAAGCTTCTTTGGTAGCTTGTGAAAGAAGACTGGATTGCTTGCACCACAGAGCCACATAAAAGCAATTCAAATAAAAAATCCAAAGAAAAACAAAAGAAAAAGAAAGGGCCAAAATCCAGGGTGTCGCATGAATAAAAGGCAAAGGGTAATGATCTTTTCTAGTAGCTTTGTTTAATTTTCTAAAATCAATTACCATTCTATAGCCAGTAACAATTCTTTGTGGAATGAGTTCATTTTTATCATTAGGAACAACAGTAATACCTCCTTTCTTAGGGACACAATACAGGACTTACCCATCTACTATCAGCTATGGGATAGATTATACCTGCTTTCAGAAGGTTTAATATTTCAGTTCTTACCACTTCTTTCATTTTAGGATTCAATCGTCGTTGATGATCAACAACGGGTTTAGCATCAGGTTCCATATTAATCTTTTGCTGACAGAGAGTGGGACTAATGCCCCTAAGATCATCAAGAATATATCCAATAGCAGCTCGATGCTTCCTCAGAATTTTTTAATAATCTTTCTTCTTCATGTTCTGAAAGGTTAGCACTAATAATAACATGATATATCTTTTTCTCATCAAGATAAGCATACTTCAAAGTGTCAGGCAATTGTTTTAATTTAAACACAGGATCACCTAGAGTTTCAATAGGCAAATTGTGTTTTAGGATAGGTTGTTATTCAAAGAATATTTTGTCGATTTCATTTCTTTCACGTAAGTGCATATCATTTTCATGGTCTAGTAAATATTGTTCTAGAGGATCAGTAGGAGGCACGGCAATAGAAGCAAGAACGATTATTTCATCCTTATTAGGTAATTCTTCATTACGAGGTTGTCTACTAAACTTAGAGAAATTAAACTCATGAGACTCATCACCAAAACTGACACTGACAGTTTGTTTATGGCAATCTATAGTAGCATTGACAGTGTTCAAGAAAGGTCTACCAAAGATAATGGGACAAAAGTCATCTTGTGGGGAACCAAGAACTAGAAAATCGATAGGGTATTTTATTTTCCCACACAAGACTTCAACATCTCTAACTATCCCAAGTGGTGTGATGGTGTCTCTATTAGCAAGTTTAATAGTAACATATATGTCTTCCATTTCAGTGGGTGCTATGTCATTCATAATTTCTTGGTAAAGAGTAAAAGGAATGGCACTCACACTAGCACCCAAGTCACATAAACCATGATAGCAACTATCTCCAATTTTAACTGAGACAACAGGCATGCCAACTACGGGTCTATGTTTATCTTTTTCATCAGGTTTGGCAATTCTAGCATCTTCATCACAGAAATAAATAACATGCCCATCAATATTTTCTACCAAGAGATCTTTAACCATAGCAACACTAGGTTCTACTTTAATTTGCTCAGGGGGTTTAGGTGCTTTAATATTACTTTTGCGAACCACGGTTGATACCTTAGCATGTTCCTTTATCCTAACAGGGAAAGGTGGTTTTTCAATATAAGCAGTTGGCACAACTGGATTAACATTGTAAATGATAGTTTCATCTTTAGCTATAGCCAGTTCTTTAATTTCTTGTTTAATACGAGAATGATATTTAAACCACTTCTCCTTAGGGAGATCAACATGAGTAGCAAATGATTCACAGAAAGAGGCTACTATCTCAGAGTCAAGTCCATATTTAGTGCTAAACTTTTGAAAAGCATCAGTATTCATAAAAGATTTAACACAATCAAACTTAAGCTTAATAACTGACTCTTCACCATCGTCGAGTTCCCAATCTTCAGAGTTGCGTTTAATTCTTTCTAAAAGATCCCACTTGAAATCAATAGTATTCTTCATAAAAGAACCAGTACAAGAAGTATCGAGCATGGATCGATCATCATGAGAAAGCCGAGCATAAAAATTCTGAATAATAATTTCTCTTGAGACCTCATGATTGGGGCATGAATATAACATTGACTTAAGCCTCCCCCAAGCTAGAGCGATACTTTCTCCTTCACGAGGCCAAAAATTATATATATATATATATATATATATATATATATATATAATTCCGATCACAATGAACTAGATGCATAGGATAATTTTTTTGGTGAAATTCCAATTTCAATCGATTCCAGTTCCAAGATCCAATATCATCACAGAGCCTATACCATGCCAATGCCTTTCCATTCAAAGATAAAGGGAAAACCTTCTTCTTAACTTTATCTCCGGGTAAACCTGCAAGCTTAAATAATCCACAAATTTCATCCACACGTATAAGATGCATATCAGGATGTTCAGTTCCGTCTCCTGCATAAGGATTAGCTAGCAGTTGTTCTATCATACCCGAAGGAATTTCATAACCAATATTTTCAGTAGGTGCAGTAGGTTGAGGGGCAACTAATTATGATTCCATTCGAGGTGAAGATAACCCGAACAAACCCCTCAAAGGATTGTTTTCCATAGTAACAAGTGACAATAAATTTTAGCACACTACATCAATTTTTCCTTACCAAGAGCGCTTCACTCCCCAGCAACGGCACCAGAAAAGATCCTTGATGACCCACAAGTATAGGGGATCAATCATAGTCCTTTCAATAAGTAAGAGTGTCGAACCCAATGAGGAGCAGAAGGAAATGACAAGTGGTTTTCAGCAAGGTAATTTCTGCAAGCACTAAATTTGTAGGTAACAGGTAGTTTGATAGCAAGATAATTTGTAACGAGCAAGTAACAGTAACGGTAAATAAAGTGCATCAAGGTAGCCCAATCCTTTTGTGTCAAAGGACAGGCCAAAATGGTCTCTTATAATAAGCAAAGCGTTCTTGAGGGCACACGGGAATTTCACCATGTCACTTTCATCATATTGGTTTGATTTGTGTTTGCTACTTTGATAATTTGATATGTGGGTAGACCGGTGCTTAGGTGTTGTTCTTACTTGAACAAACTTCCTACTTATGATTAACCCCCTCGCAAGCATCCGCAACTACGAGAAAAATATTAAGATAAAATCTAACCATAGCATTAAACATATGGATCCAAATCAGTCCCTTACGAAGTAGCGCATAAACTAGGGTTTAAGCTTATGTCACTCTAGCAACCCATCATCTAATAGCTACTCCACAATGCATTCCCTTAGGCCCAAAGATGGTGAAGTGTCATGTAGCCAACGTTCACATGACACCACTAAGGGAATCACAACATACATATCATCAAAATATTGAACACATATCAACTTCACATGATTACTTGCAACATGACTTCTCCCGTGACCTCAAGAACAAAAGTAACTGCTCACAAATGATATTCATGCTCAAGATCAGAGGGGTATTAAATAGCATAATGGATCTGAACATATAATCTTCCACCATATAAACCATATAGTAATCAACTACAAGATGTAATCAACACTACTAGTCACCCACAAGTACCAATCTGAGGTTCCGGTACAAAGATTGAACACAAGAGATGAACTAGGGGTTGAGAGGAGATGGTGCTGTCGAAGATGTTGATGAAGATTGGCCTCCCAAAGATGAGAGGGTTGTTGGTGATGATGATGGCTTCGATTTCCCCCTCCGGGAGGGAAGTTCCCCCGGCGGAATTGCTCCGCCGAAGGGCAAAAGTGGTCCTGCCCAAGTTCCGCCTCGAGACAGCGGTGCTCCATCCCGAAAGTCCTCTCCTTATTTTTTTTCTAGGTCAAAATGACTTATATACCAGAAGATGGGCACCGGAGGTGGGCTGGGCTGAGCACAACCCATTAGGGCGCGCCTGGGGGCCTAGCACGCCCTGGTGTCTTGTGCACACCAGGTGGCCCCCCTTCGGTAGTTATTTGCTCAAGTATTTTTTATATATTCCAAAACAATTCTCCGTAAATTTTTAGCTCATTTGGAGATGTGCAAAATAGGTAACTCTGACATAGCTTTTTCAGGTCCAGAATTCCAGCTATCGGCATTCTCCATCTTTATGTAAACCTTGCATATTATGAGAGAAAAGGCATTAGAATTACTCCAAAAAGCATTATATATTTATATATATAAAGTGTTTGATGGGTTCACCAGAAAAAAGATAATTAGCCTAGAAAACTCCACAATAATTAGAGATATCTGGCCTTTAATTTGATGGGACCAATTCCATTCAATAAACTAGAACCGTTTGATCCTCATAAACCACGTGGATCGTATGCACCAAAATCACCCAAATCTTTCCCTAATCTTTCCCTAATAATAAAGCACGGATTGACTCCGTGGGTTCACCGTCACAATACGCTTCTTCCCGTGAATTTACGCTTTCAGTCGTATATAGTATTATTTTCGAGGTGGTACTAAAATTGTTTCGGTACAAAAGAATTCCGGTGTTACGACGTGTTGCCCGTCTGGGCCTAGGCAACTGCCTGTCTGGTCCTGGGCAACGTCAATGCTAATGGGCCTTTAGAAACCTCCTCCCACCCCTTCTGTCTTTCTTCTCTTCCACCCGAGAGCAAGGAGCAATGACACGAGCGCTTCTCTCAAACAGAAAAAGAAAAGGGCTGACAACAGGAGCTAGGGTTTGAACCACCATCTCTTCGGCCTGCCCGCCGGCAGCACGCCGGCGAGCCTGGCGTCCGTGGAGGCGATGGGGGCGGGAGGGGCGTGGGCCAAGGGGCCGCCCGCGGCGGAGCGCTGGGTCGGGCGCGGCAGCAGGGGGCCCGTCGAGGACAGGGGCGCGTGTAGTGGGTGTTCCTCGGCTGCCCCGGGGTGGGCAAGGGCACCTACGCAGGCCGCCTCTTGCGGCTCCTCGGCGTGCCCCACATCGCCACCTGCGACCTCGTCCGCGGCGAGCTCGCCTCCCAAGGCCCCTCTCCAAGAAGGTATTCCAGTTCCTCGCGCTCAATCTCTGGTCCTGATTCGTAGTAGTAGAAGAATTGATAGCCAGAGATCCCCCTGATGTTGACGACAGGGAGCCTAAGGATAGTTTTACCTGCAAGTGTTCCCCTGCATCAGCTACCAAATCGGCAACAATCATGGTGCTGTTAGTGCAGAAAGAGGGCTTAAATTTGTATGAGAGTCGACCAATCCGACCACATGGCTGCGCAATTCCTGTATCATCATCGGCTCATCGCAACCCAGCTTGCCACCATTAGTTCTAGGTGATGCAATCCGTAGGCACATGATGCATCAAAATATTGCATCCAGTTACACAACGCCAGGAGCTCGTTTCAGTGCAAAACCCCCCGAGGGAGAGCATCCAATTGACAGCAACTAGGAAGCACCACTGCTGCCCCATGCCATTAAGCACATGCTCCGCACTTCAGCAGTCAGCACACCAGCACCAAACTAATTAAGGATATATACTGACTAACTGTTTTCCGTGTTGTTGGTTCGTCGCAAACAAGCCAAATTAGTTAGCTTATTATAGAATAACTTTTTGAAACAGATACTACGGTTAACTCAATCTGAAAACCCTCACAAGATTGTGAATTCGGTAAGATAATCCATCAGAGCTGATTATGAAACCTGAGTGCAAGGATATGCAACTTGCTCGGTCGGTGCCTTCAGCTTGGGGTAGATTGTTCCAACCCTTTTATTTTTGTGCCGCTACACTTCCAGTAGCAGAGGCATCGATGATTGATGACAAGGCCCAAATAAGACTAAGCTGGAGGTTGTGTACAGTTTCATAATAACAATGTAGCAGTTGCACTAGAGGACACCATGGCCGTCGCATTGCGTAGGTCCGTTGAATTTGATGAGGGGAGGGCATGGAGCCGAGAAGGTTGGATCGTGCAGTTGTTAGAATTCTCACTGTGTGTCAAACCTCCCAACATAGCTGCTGTGTTCGGCAACTGCCATGTGATGGACAGAGGCGGCGAGAGGCGCATCATCATGGTTGGACAACAAATTCTGGGCTCAACTTTGATGCTCAATCAGGGATTGAAAACAAGGTTGCAGTACAAACACTCTTGCTCAACTAATTTAAGCTCAGTGTTACCTGTTGATTAAACATCGGATATCCTCCCCAAAATGATATCATTGCACTGCACTGGATCTGACAAGGAGTGGATCCAGCTAGCTGTGTGATGGCACTTCCACATGCATAAGCTCCGTATCTCCGTAATTTTCCTTTTTCTGCATCTTTGCTTCCAAAGGTTGAGAAAGTATGTATCATTTCTTCAGAATTTCTTGCATGAAGCTGACCGTTGTTTCTTCTTTTTTTAGGAGTTAAGGTTGTATTTCTGAGGGGAGCATGTCTATTACCTTGATTGAGTTGACTTTTGGCTACTGTATTATTGTTACAACTTACCAGCGAAATAGAAAGAGAGTCATGTCTTATAAGGTATTCTGCTTCAGTTGTATGCTTGCAGAGTATTTGTTTTTTCCATCCAAGTATTACTAAACTCTACCAAGTTTTAATGACACAACATTAACTTGTTATAGGATGCAGGCAGATGGGGCAATGCAGTCATGAGCTCGCCACTATGCTTATAACTAGCTTGTTCAATTTCTCCTGTGAGATCAAATTACTTTGATGTGAATTTTCACAGCTCTTTGTGCTCTTTTCTTCTTGCTGAACTAATGCTTCCTCAGTAGGAAGACGCTAATGATGAGCAACATTCCTTGGGACACGCTGAAAATTCCAGAGGACACAAGTGGTGTCCCTTCAAATGCATGTAGCTTCCAATATGTATTATTTAACCTTAGTGATTGTATTTATAGCATACCTAAAATTTGAACAACTCTGCAGTAAGTGCATAGGTGGGTCTGTTTATGGATGTTATCGTTTAGCAATGGAAATGATGTTGCTAATAGGTTGTTGTGATTTTTTTACAATTGTTAATGCATTTAACTTTTTCTGTTGGTGTGCATTTAATTTTGGTGGTAAAGATTTTTTGATCCAGCCCCATGATGCCTTGAGAAGGCTGAGATTTGCCATCGTGCTCTTCTCCGTTGCCGACGAGACCTTCCGATGCATCCGGTCACCTTTGTTCCAGGCATTAT
This sequence comes from Thinopyrum elongatum, assembly GCA_011799875.1. Classification (NCBI taxonomy): domain Eukaryota; kingdom Viridiplantae; phylum Streptophyta; class Magnoliopsida; order Poales; family Poaceae; genus Thinopyrum; species Thinopyrum elongatum. The sequence goes on from CM022303.1 coordinate 565,283,646, forward strand.
GTTCAGGAAGAAGCTTTCCTTCACATTTTAGTTTGCCTGACCAGCCCCAGAAGCATCCAATCTCGCCTCCGACGACTTTGCCGGAACACCTTCCGCCGTCTACACGTGCTCCACACTTCGTCGGGACTCCCATTTGCAGGGCAGGTTTTCCATTTGAGGTATGTACTAAAGCTAATCTTGCAAGAGGCATGCAAGAAAAGCATGATTTTCTACAGATTACTTGCATCTTCTATTCTGTTGTACTAGGCTATGCGATGAAGTTGATGGAATTGCTAGAAATTAGAAGATGAACTATGGAATAGTTAGTGACCAGTGAACCTTGACCCCCAGGGAGAGCCCAGTTATTACAAATAGTAGAACTATATTTTGTCTAGAACTTTTGGTTGTCCATCGGATCAGGCATGTGCATTGCACAGCAGCATGCAAGGCAGACCGTCAGTGAAAATCAGTTGGGAATCAAGTGCATTATCACGGTGACACAACTGATCTACAACAAGAGAGCCCATCCACACTAAAAGAAAAGACATAGTATCCAATCCATCACATCATAATTAAACCACAAACAGATGTTCTTGCCTTGATCAAGCGTGTAAGCTATAGTAGTTTTTCTTCTTCTGATAAGGCACTTGATAACAGTACTATGGCTCACACACTGGTGTACGAAAGATGGAAAAAACAATGTCAAACTTCCTGTCGTGTCATTCCTACTACGGTTGGATAATGTTTCTAACTAATGGCAACTGATGGTTTGTATGATGGTTAGGATGCATAGTATACGGTCGTTGAGTCACTCCTGGAGAGAGGGAGGGAGGGAGGGAGGGAGGGAAGAAGGGAGTAATTCAGTTGCTGTCATGAGTTGTAATAAGGTGGCAAGGCAAGGCTCTCAATGATAGATTTGGGCCTCAGTTGGGTTGGTGTGCAACCACAGTCCACATCACTGTGGACATCGATGGCGGCCTCCGAGACTGTCCAAACGGCACGGCGACAGCGCCCATCAGCGATAGCGAGCCTCACGCGCGTCTGCAACTCCTTGCCTTAGTTGTCATGAGTTGTAATAAGGTGGCAAGGCAAGGCTCTCAATGATAGATTTGGGCCTTAGTTGGGTTGGTGTGCAACCACAGTCCACAGCACTGTGGACATCGACGGCGGCCTCCGAGACTGTCCAAACGGCACAGCGACAACGCCCATCAGCGACAGCGAGCCTCACGCGCGTCTGCAACTCCTTGCCTTAATTTGGCACTGCTTGGGTAGGCAGGCGCTTGCTCGGCTGCCCAGAACTCACTCTGATCTGCTGCCCCACATCAAGTTGACTCGATGTGAGATGCGAATTGCTGTGTATTGTGATTTGATTCTGTTTTGGAGTATGCCGCGGTTCGAGCAGACTACTATTGTTGCACTGTAGTTACGTACACTGACTATTTTGCACCTCAATAGTTGTGGGCCCTGATTATTAGAATCCTGTACGCCAAGGCGAATCCACATGTGCGCACACGATATAGAGATCATGCACTATGTGAAAACCAAGGACACACCTATCTTTGATTTGGAAATAGTTATCAAGGACATGGCTATCTTTCACTTTATTTAGAAACAATTATTTCTACTAATTAAGACCTCCATTGCTGTTTCAACTTTTCAGTAGTTTGTTATGCTTGGTTGGCTGCTCTCTGTATTCAAGCTAATTCTCTTTAATTTTCGTAGTCTTGATCAGAAGCTATAGGATTTATGGTTTGTATATGCCATTCATCGAAACTGAACAAGAACCAGTGTTTTCTCCCGTTGCAACGCACGGGCATTTGTGCTAGTCTTTCCCTAATAATAAATCACGGATTGACTCCGTGGGTTCACCGTCACAATACGCTTCTTCCTGTGAATTTACGCTTTCAGTTTGAATTTAAAATATATACGCGAGGTGGTACTAAAGCGTTGATCGATTTCGTTCGGGTAATACGGACATGTATCCAGTTATCGTATAAATCTGTCCGTACTTGTACGTTCTGGGAGTAGAAGCCGTCCTGCCTGGGCTGGCCCACTTAATCCCTTTTTTCTCTTCTATTAAAGTTCAATAAAAATAAAACCAGGACAAGCTTCGAACTTGAGACCTCTAGCCACCATATGAACTGTAGTAACCAACAGGCCACATCAGCACTTGTTATTACTTTAAGTATTAGATCGTTCTTAGTTAAAAACCGGGCACCCCGAGCACTGTAGCCGTCCAATATTTCAATATGGCCCACACATGGTTTGTTGGTTTGGATCCTTAATAACTTGCTGTGGTTACTCGTTTCGCTAAACACGTCCGTTACAGATGCCAACTCTCGTTACTTTCTAATTCAGTGCTTTCTGATTGAACGTGCGCATCAACATATGGTAGATTCATAGTAATTGGCCGTTAGACGGAAATTGCTTCCCATAAATCACACCAATATCCTTCATTATGAAAAAATTCTTGTAAGTTGTGATTTCCTTCACACAAACAAATATAAGGGAATAATTATTATTCACGTGACTCGAGGTGTCTCCTTCCATAAAAAAGAGGACCGACAATCGCTCCACATCGCAGCCGCCGACTATGCCGAAAACTCTCCCTCAAGAACGAAACGGACGTGGTGGCAGCATCAAGGACTCCACCGTCAATAGCGGTCAATACTATCTGAAGGATCTACGATGTTTGCCGTGGTCATGGCCACCAACCACGTCGAGCGGCTGCCCAAGGTCCGACACCTCGCCACTGAGATCAGCTGTCCTATCTCCTCTCGATTGTCTTCGGCACACCCGCCCGTACGTTCGGAGCAGTTACATGCGGCGCTGCCACGGATGTCGTAGGCGTCCTTGAGGACATTAGTATTGACCGTACGAAGAGCTGAGGGAGCGGCTTAGAGATTCGCAGCCAGTACGAAGAGCTGAGGGAGTGACGCCTCATACCAAGGGGGCAGAGCGGCACGAGGAGGCTTGGCAAGGACCACCTCCTGGAGCAGCTACCCGCACTGGATCCGCTCTTAAGAATCATTGACTGCCAGGTAAAGTTCAGTTCATCATTGTGTTATTGCATTAATTGCACATTTTGTATGAACCGTTTCTGCAAATATTTGTCTCAAAATTTCCTGCAGCCCTAGAAAGCAGCGTCAGGGAACTACCACATATGACTCTGATAATTTGATGCAAGTTAAACTCAGTTCTACACAACATTAATCTGAATCATGATCCTAAAACCAGCTGAGCCTGCCCCATACAGGATAGTCATCCTCGCCACCCCTCCCCAGAATCCCCCGGTCTCATCCACCACACCGACGCATCCCAGCATCCCCTTCCCAACGTCATGCCTCCACAAAACGGAGCTGATGAATCGGTGAACCACATAGCTGAGAGGCAAAAGGCGGAATAGAATGTTCGAAGCTTGCCACGACAGTGAAGGTATTTTTTGCCTTTTGCCCGTAGCAACGCACGGGTCTTGTGCTAGTATATATATATATATATATATATATATATATATATATATATATATATATATATATACCTAATAATAAAGCACGGATTGACTTTGTCGGGTTCATCGTCACAATACGCTTTCTTCTCATGTCATAATACGCTTTTACAATTTGTATGGACAAAATCGTAATATAAACGAGGTGGTACTAATTTGGGGTCCGCACGTCCTTGTGGAAGTTTTCGTACGTCGTTGGAGAAAAAATCATCCCTCGCTGTCCCAACGAAGCCCAGTATGCCTCAACCGACTAGCATGGGCCTCAGCCCATCCAACGAATCTTCTAGCAATTAACCCGCACTCCTTGAAGTATGTTTGTTTAGGCAAAAAACGTTTCGATCCACTGCCCTTCCGTTGCCCGCACTCCTTGAAGTATGTTTGTTTAGGCAAAAAACGTTTCGATCCACTGCCCTTCCGTCCGCAACGAAAAATAAATTGTGGCTTGCGGGGATCGATCTCACGACCCGCTTAACTGACGAGGAGACTGAACCAGCTGGGCTAGCTGCCCTTTATTTGCATTTGATGGGATGTTCAGGTATAGAGGGAATATTCGGATGGATTTCTTAGAAAGTAAGACCATATAATAGGAAGGTGCGGCAAGACCAATTAACTGAAGTCAAAGATTTCTTCATCAAAAAGTATATGCAAAGACCACACAATGGGAAGGTCTGCATGGATTGGCTACAGCACGCATGCAGCGTGCATACGCCCTACATATACCGGTATTTTTTTTACTAATTCTAAAATAATTACCGATTAAGTGATACTAATTATTCGATTGATTATTTTAAGACAACACCGAAACTTTTTACTAATTCTAAAATAAGTACAGATTAAGTGATACTAATTATTTGAGTGTTACTAATTCTAAAATAATTACAGATTAAGTGATACTAATTATTCGAGTGATTATTTTAAAACAACACCCAAACGAATTCTACAAAAAATAAAAAAAATCGACCGGCGAAGATTTACTACTCATTTAAACAATGGTGGAGAAGGGAGGTACTAATTGTTAGTTATTTTGTACCGTTGCAACACACGGGCACTTTTGCTAGTCTCTTCCTAATATATACTAGTAAAACGCCCGTGCGTTGCTACGGGCTCTTGAAATAGTTTACACGAGTTACATATTAAATATCACACGTACAAACAATATAACACAAACACAATTATTTAAGTACTTCCTCCGTTTTTGCAATGTAAAATGATAACAAAAAGAAAAAATAACGACATGTCCATGTAACAAACTGAGTGATGTTCGACCTTAACATCTATTACAAAACTATCAATATCTAGATGATGCGCTTAAGAAATTCTTTCATAAAAAAACTATGTTTGAAAAATACATAAGAGAAACAGTAAAATGTGCAGGAATATCAGATGTAATTACTAACATATTTGAAATTCCACTATGATGACATAATACCAAAAGGCACAACTTAGATAAATAAGAAAATAAAAAATGTAATACACTGACTAATATTCGATCACTTGTATCTATGAGTTGGTAATCTGATAACACCATACAAATTACAAATACAGTCAACGAAAATTTCAGAGGAATATCATGCATAATCTTTCCTCTGTATACATAAATTGGTATAGCAAACTGAATATAGGAATAACTTTAATTGAGGGTTAGACAACAAAGTGTCAAGCAACAAACTGTGACTCCAAAGTGGATCAAAAACAAGATTCCTGAAAGACTATTTGAGTAAATTTAGACACAGAGAAGCTCATAATTCATACAAACAATAATATATCTCAAAGGACAACTATACCACATAATGGCAAGCAATCCTTCCGGTTCATGGGTCGAATACGATATGATGGGCTCGACATTCTAGTAAAGTGGATCCACATAACGGCAGTCCTTAGTACTGGTCTAAGAAGGAGATGACCTCGCTTGCTGCTGGCAGACACTCTGCACATGATAGTAATTTCAAACAAATTTTCAAACACGAACCACTAATAACGATACACAAAATTTGTATGAAAGTAAAGCTAATTAATGTTTGTAATCATGCTTTCTGCCACAATTGACACTAATTTTTTTTATTGAGTATATGCTCCTATCTTGACCAGTGTCTATCCAGCTTCCAAATTCCTTTTCCAAAAGATTAACAACACACGAACATCGTAGTTTAGAAATCATTATTTGGAACAACATAATTCCTCTTGTACCCAGCAATTGTTGGCTTCATTTTAGTTAATTTGAAGGTGGCAACAATTTACAACTAAATCCTGATCGGGTGCGAGTGTGCAGCTTAGAGATGTAGGTCAATTGTGGGTGCACGAAAGGAATTAAATTCAATATGTAATAATACTCTCAATAACATCCGGCGCTTATGCAAGAAGATTTTAGTTTCAGCTTTGTGTGCAAGTAGTAACACACCTACAAACTATTTTAATTGACATGAAATCAAAGATTTTCGAGCCACCTCACCGGTGAAGAACTGCAAGAACTTGACGGGGAACATGATGGTTTCCGACATAACCTGCGTGGCACTGTCGATCATCACGACATCGTCTCATCTCATTTTGGGCTTCTCGGAGATGCTCGGCAGCCAGGGGAGCCTCGCGTGGAGCTTTGCTTGTTCCGAGCTGCGTTCATCGTCGGCAGCTGAATATAGAAAAGTGGTATAGCAAACTAAATATAAGAATAACTTTAATTGAGGTTTAGACAACAAAGTGTCAAGCAACAAACTGTGACTCCAAAGTGGATCAAAAACAAGATTCCTAGAAGACTATTAGTGTTAATTTAGACACAGAAAAGCTCATAATTCATACAAACAATAGTCTATCTCAAAGGACAACTATACCACATAATGGCAAGCAATCCTTCCGGTTCATGGGTCGAACACGATATGATGGGCTCGACATTCTGGTAAAGTGGATCCACATAACTGCAGTCCTTAGTACTGGTCTAAGAAGGAGATGACCTCGCTTGCTGCTGGCAGACACTTTGCACATGATAGTAAATTCAAACAAATTTTCAATCACGAAGCACTAATAACGATACCCAAAATTTGTATGAAAGTAAAGCTAATTAATGTTTGTAATCATGCTTTCTGCCACAATTGACACTAATTTTTTTATTGAGTATATGCTCCTATCTTGACCAGTGTCTATCCAGGTTCCAAATTCCTTTTCCAAAAGATTAACAACACAATTAACATCGTAGTTTAGAAATCATTATTTGGAACAACATAATTCCTCTTGTACCCAGCAATTGTTGGCTTCATTTTAGTTAATTTGAAGGTGGCAACAATTTACAACTAAATCCTGATCGGGTGCGAGTGTGCAGCTTAGAGATGTAGGTCAATTGTGGGTGCAAGAAAGGAATTAAATTCAATATGTAATAATATTCTCAATAACATCCGGCGCTTATGCAAGAAGATTTTAGTTTCAGCTTTGTGTGCCAGTACTAACACACCTACAAACTATTTTAATTGACATGAAATCAAAGATTTTCGAGCCACCTCACCGGTGAAGAACTAACTTGACAGGGAACATGATGGTTTCTGACATAACCTGCGTGGCATTGTCGATCATCACGACATCGTCTCATCTCATTTTGGGCTTCTCGGAGATGCTCGGCAGCCAGGGGAGCCTCGCATGGAGCTTTGCTTTTTTCCGAGCTGCGTTCATCATCGGCAGTTGAGGCGCCCCCAATGTTGCCATCCTTTTTCTTGGTCTCCACAGCAGAACCCTCTTGCCCAACGCAAGTGGTCTGTAAAAAGAATGGCAATACCCTAAAAATGATCAAACAGTACTTGACATATGACTATTGATGACTACAAAAAAAGTTGCAATAAAAACAAATGCATGAGGTTTGTCTTTTCATTATAAAACATATGCATTCTAGTCCAATATCAATGCCTTGATGCAACATCACCACAAGAAGTAGAGATACTCTTTCATCAAATTACGACTTATAATTTTATAAACCTTCTCAAGGAAAACCGTAGGTTAATTATAGTAAATTTCACTTCTACATCCCCCCCCCCCCCCCCCCACACACACACCCACACACACCAAATGATAGTTATTCTTTAATTTGTAGTATTTATGAGTGAAACTGCCTTGAAATGCAACATTCAACACATTTATACCAGTTGTGTGATGTGCCCTGTTAGTTTGCCATTCCATAATCCATTGCCATCAAAGCAGCTAGCATAATGCCCTCAAAATCGTTCCCAGGATGATCCATTAACCTAGAGAGAGAACACCAATTTCAGTAAAACAATAAGCAAACATAAGGTTGTAATGTAATGAAGATCTCACTGTACAATAAAAAAGAGAGAAGCTATTGTATCTAATTAGAACAGCAGTATATGTCATGGTATATACTTATATTTACATATTTCGATATCAAAACACCCAAGTAGTCTGTTAAAATACTCACAAGGCTCCGTCAATGGTAAAACAGTGCTAGTGTAATGAGTGAAAGTTTATTTGTGCCTCTTTGTACCTCCAGCATCAAGGTCATTCTTCTCCGTCTCAATCTTCCGGAGCAGCAAAACAAATGAGTCGAAGCTTTGATAGATAGCATGCGTTGTTATACGCCAGTAGTCGGCAGAACAATCCAAACTACAGTCCAAAAATCATTTGCGGACGTGATAAATTATGACATTGGTTGGTGAGGAACTGCCCCTATCCAAATATCCTGGATCGATACAAATTAAAATTAGTCCAATGTATACAGATGAACAGCATTCAGTATTCCTCAAACAGCAACATCCATACAGCTGAAAATACAGTAAATATCAATACAGATTCAACAAACCAGGTTTCTAACAAACCAAAGTGAATTAACTGAGTATGTCCAGGTAATGAATGTATTCGGCAAGGTACTGCTCAAGTGCTCAATATGTCTTGGACCCATGTAAGTTCAAACGGAATTAACCGTAGCCATCTCGATGTAATTACTACTGTAATTAGTAGCAGTCACGATTTCCGCGAACGTACAGAGAATCTACCGTGATCACTGCTTGAGTTCCGGAAGACAGAAAAGTTCCATTTCATGATCCGGTACCTTCCCTTGCTATTCTCTCGCAAAATTCTCCCCGTGAATGAAGAAGAAGAAGAATACAGATGTGAACTGACCTTGTCGATGCGATCCCACCAGTGGAACTCGGGCTCGATCAAGCTGCGGCCGTAGTTGAGCATCACCGTCGGATAGAAGAGCGCCCTGGCGAATACCTCCACGAACGCACGCTTCACGCCTAAGCTGCCCGCCTCATCACGCCCATCAGAGACCATCTCGCCGCCGACACCCGCCTTGTCGCCGACACCCCTCTCCTCCTCCCGCCCGGAGGGAACGCCGGGGGCATCTCATCGACGCCCCTCGCCCCGTCGGGCTCACCGCTGACGCCCCTCTCCCCCTCCCGCTCGGAGGGAGGCACCAGGAGCATCTCATCGACGCCCCTCACCCCGTCGTGCTCGCAGATGCCCCCCACCTCCTCCCATACCCACTCCCAGCCCCAGGGCTTCACCTCGCCGCTGTCGACGCGGCTGGCCCCTACCTCCTCCCGCTCCCAGGGATCCGCCTCGCCGCTGACGCCCCTCTACCCTTGATGCGAGCGCGAGGGCTGCGGCGAAGGCCTGGATCGCGATTCGCCTGGCGGCGGCGAAGGGATCTGGAGGCCTCGCTCTAGGGCACTCGCTCGTGCATGCGAGTCGGCTGATTTTTTGTCGTTTTTTTCGTAGGTTTTTTATCGCTGGTTAATTTTCGTAGGTTTTTTTCGTTGGTTAATTTTCGTAGGTTTTTTTCCTTCGCTCGTAGATGGGTGCGACGGGAGGTGCGGCCCTGGACTGCGTGGGGGCATCGCGACGTGGTTTTTTTGGTTTGACGCGGCTAACAGTGAGGTGGGATGAGGGACGAAAAAAAACCATGATAGGTGGGACGAAAATTAACCGCGGAGACTACCAACTGAGACATTAGGAGTAGAGATATATAATATATATATATAATAATAATAAAGCATGGATTGAGTTTCTCGGGTTCACCGTCGCGTCCTTTTTACATAAAGGCCCCTGTGGTTTTTAGGATTTAAAGCCGCCGTCCCTACTTTAGTTAGTCAGAAAAAAACGTTTCGTTTCAGCCCCACCCGTGCACGCGTTTGACAGATAAAAAACCCCACCCCCGATTCGAGCAACCGCTCTTCGCACCGATGGATCCGCCGCCTCCCCGTCGCCGGCCCGCATCCTCCGCCACGCCATCCTCCGCCGCGCCGTCCTCACCGCACACTGGTCTGCCTCCTCTCCGCCGCGCCCTCCTCCCCGCGCTGTCCGAGTCGTCCGCGCGCTATTCGGCGACGCCGAGGCACAGGCCGCCGCACTCCGGGCCGCGCCGGCCGGCTCGAGCGCACGCCGCCGACCGCGACCGGCTGCTCAACACGCTCCTCGCCGCCGCGGGCAACGGCCGGGAGGAGGAGGACACGCGGGAGGCGGGGCAGCATCAGAATCAGCGCGCGTCGGATCCGGCTGATGCTTACGGCGACACAGACGCGGAGGCTCTGGCCGCGGCCGCCGCGCTCCCTCCAGTCATCACCTTCCCGTGAGCTCACTTCCACCCTAGCCTCTCCCCCTTTCCTCTTTGTTTTTTAACTGATTCCCAACTGCTTGATCAATCCTGCTCCTCTGCTCCTGCAGGATGGCTTTCTCTGTTCAATTGTTTAATTTGGTTGTCTTTGTCTACCTGAACTGCAAGGGAACCAATTTATATCAGCAAGGAAGGAAGCGTCAGTATTAAGCTTCCAGCAGTCTACATGAGGTGGCAATCAATGATTGGGTTCGGGATCAAGCGGCGTATCCCCCTTATTATGGAACAGGTTTGATTTTCCTTTTCTGCTGTCCTCAGTCCCAGTGCCCTGCTGTAGTTCATTTTCATATCTAATCAAGAAATTAATTAACTAAAGCAGACACCGAGGCTTTCCCTTCCTTATGTACGCAATTATCACGTAAGTGCCATGCTCTTCAGATTAACATTAGGACTCTTGCTCGGCCTGTATCATCACACGTCGCGAGCAAATTTTGAAGCCAGTCTTCACCAGTATAACTGAATGCCTCCTCTGATGGTAGCAACCAATATTTCCTAAGTTCACCCCTCAAGGCTCTCGCGTACTTGCAGGTAACATCCTATCCTGGCCGCGCACGAGCAAGTTCACAGGTGACAAAACTACGTTAGTGATTTCTCTGTTTACTTTATGACCAACTGTGATCTTGGGCCATGCAACTTGGAACATCAAGTAATAACTTCTTACTTTTTTTAGAGAAACTTCTTACAGAATTGCATGTTGTTATTTGCACTCAGTCACCTAGAGACCTACTAATGCACATTGGGTTCACGATGATCTTGGGGCAAGACTTTAGATGGATGACAAGCAGATGTAGTTACTTGCCTATTTTATTTGTATAATAGGATGTTGTTACTTGCCTTCGAGTGTGTTATTGTGGTGATGTGTTCTTTTTTCTCTATTAATTGCCAGAGAGGCAAAGATAGTTCAAGTTTCTTTGATTCTATATATGATGAGTTTGTCCTGGAATTCTAAATCATGCAAGTATTTTATCTGCTTGCGATAGTACTGTTTGAAAAATACAGACACTATGTCCATCTGCATGGGTCTGATCTGCAGTTGACCTCTTTTGATCAGCATATTCCGCAATGAGCAACGATAAGCTCATTGTTGATATTCCCAAACTCCTCAACACATGTCACCTCCCCTGCTTCCTACTTTCAACTTCCAATGTATTTTGTGACTGAGATTGTGCACATGAGCTATTTGTGAGAATGTCAGCAAACGATGAAACTAGATTATGCACGGCTTTCCGTTGGCTGAATGGCTCTCACATGTTCTACTGCTGCAAATTTGTGTCATCAAGGGTACCTCCTTCAGGCGTTTTAAATATACTTTTGATATTGCATATTATGATGATTTTATAACAGTGTGCCTGCAATTAGTTTGTAATCATCATTTTCTGCTGCCGAGGGGTGTTCTCCATTGGTGATGATCCAACAACTGATGCTGAAAGGTCAAACTGACTAAAAAATGTAAGGACATCAGCATCTTCTCTTTCTCTATTATGAGAGCATACTGCATATGAACAACCAATAATACCTTTCATGATTCAGGCTCCTGTTCTTTTTTACCCTCTGCAGTCCTGAAGGAAGAGGATACACGACCTTTCCTGCATTTTTATGAGTGTCTCCATTGTTGTACACACTTCGATACGTCCCAATAATGGAATATATTTTTGAGAAAGATATCTGTACCTACAAAGTACATCTCTACAAATAATTCACTCATTTTAAATGATACTTCAACCTGCATGTTGTTTGCAAAGCTCTATTTTTAATTTATCAAGCTTTACTATGCTTTAAATTATACCAGTACTATATTTGATGTGTGTCCAAGTTACCAGCTATGGTATTCATCTTCTTTCTCCTTTTTTGGTGGGTTTTATTTTGATGAGCAGAAACAGCCACCCTACCATGTACTCAGGAAAGGAACATGCTTGGTTCTTCTATCTATATTGTTTCTGTAGCTTATATACTTCAGGTTTTCACTATTATAGTGTTGTGTCCCTTTCGAGGAAGCCATGGAAACCATGGTGTGCTTCGTGCACTACTACCTTAGTAGTTGGCCTTCAAAAAGGGACCAAGATATATGTTCACCGTAATTGCTAATATTTTCTGATTCTCTTTTGTTCTATTTTCAGTCCATAAACTGCAATTCCAGCGGGAGAGGGAGGTATAAGTGCGAGAGGTACCCGTCCATCCAACGTCCTCTGTGTTGTTTGCTCTGTCTGTGCGCGTGCGCGCAATTTGTGGCTGCTGCTTCCTTGCCATTTTTCCTTATTTTTGTACCTGAGAGATAAATAAGGAAGCAAGGAGAGGCTAATTAACTGGTGGGACAGTCAGGTAACTGAAGTATAGTAGAGCCTCTTCAGTAAGAGAACATAAATTGATCGTGCCATAAATCTACTTATTGATCTTTATAGCCTGCACTAGAGGCTGTAGAGTTAAGTTTGTACATTTTGCGAAATTGTATTGTTCCAGCTTCTCTTATTATACACTTTAACTGTCAGGTTATTTACTATGTGCAGATTTCCTTTTGGTATTGCTGATCGTGCCATAAATCTACTTATTGATCTTTTTCCGGTTATGCTAATCTTACATCCTTCTCTTATTTGTGGGCCTAATAATTATTCAAAAGGGATGCTACATGTTCCTAGATGCACCATATCACTAAATCTGGTCTGACTTGACCTTTGTCCCTCACTTCACTCAAGATCAGAGACTGTTAGTGGGAAGTTAGTTGGGGTAATTTGTGATCAAGCTTGACGTTCTTGCCTATTTTGTTCTACTTTCATTCGTATTGCCATGCCACGTAATTTCCGTAGTAGCATAGCCTTTCTTATATAGAACTTCATAACACTGGTATGTTTTTGAGGGATAACACTGCAATTTTAGATAGCTTTTTTTTTGTAGAAGTCTCAAACTGAAATCCGAACAAACTTATCTCCAAAGGCCAGCATAATGGTGCTTAAAAGAAATGCTAATCTGCACTCACAATCCCTTGCGTTGGCGTTGTTCAAGGATAGGTTCAGCGTGCCTGTTTGGGCCGGCACATGTGTGAGCGGCCTGTTATTATTATTTTTCCTTTTTTTGTTTTCTTTCTTTCTCCTTTAAATAATCTGGTACTTTAAAAAAATAAAAATTAGAAAAAAGGGAATTTTTAAATAAAATGTTCAATAAATCATAAAATATTTATGAATTAAAAAAATGTTTGTATTTTTTTAAAGTCACGTATTCAAAAAATATTCAGAATTCTGGAAACAAATATTTGGGAAATAAAAAAATCATGTTTTTTTTAAAGTTCATGTTTAAACAAAATGTTTGTTAAAATGTTTTTTTAGAAACACCAGTAACTTTATTGATCATTACAATTACAGGTACACTGATTTGAACCTAAGATCCAAGAAAATATAAAGTAACTCATATGACTAAGAATTACCGTGAAATCTCTTGTAAACACCTTCTTGGCGGTAGTATTCTCTGATCGAAAAAAATACTCCAAAGACTTCGGTAAAGAGGCTACAATTAAACTGGAACAACGATATTATCACTCTTTCACCCGCACGAACATTATCAATAATGGTTTTTGAGAGCGTCTTGAGTCGCCCATCTAAACAGATGAGAAGCCTTGATCGATGAATGTACTTGGGCCGGGGATGATCCCCTAGAAGTGCACACCGTCAAATCACTATATCTTCATCATGGCGCCGATGAAAGATTTCACCTCCACAAAGAATCAAACCAACAAAAAAAAGCTTAACACGGTAGCATAAACTCATCAGATCCGAATAATCGAATCTCCGAGGACAAAAAACTCTCTAACCTCATGGCACTGCCAAGAGGATGAGAGAATGTTTATTCTCACAAAACTATGATGATCACTAGGCGTTGACGAAGAATATAGAGGTCTTGAAGATCCAAGATCCAAGATGGCGGCGGGAGGCGAGGGGCCAAAATGTTATATGTGAAGTCGCAAAATGTTGTCATGGCCTTTGGAGAGTATGATTTTTTTCCTCCCGTTGCAACGCACGGGCCTTTTTGCTATATATATATATATATATATATATATATATATATATATATATATATATATATATATATATATATATATATATATATATATATCTTTCCCTAATAATAAAGCACGGATTGAGTCTCTCGGGTTCACCGTCATCCTCTTTTTTTTTCGTTTTTTCCGTACGTGGTGTCTTTGGCCGGTTCCTACAAGGTGGTACTATTCTTCTTTGCGCGCTACTGAATTTAGGCTTCTGACCTGGACCACGACATCTAATTGGGCTTCGGCTGGGCCTCCTCCACCCGTAATCTCAAGCCAACGTGGCGCTTGGGCGAGCAGAAATTGGCCATGGTGGTCGCGTGACACGGCAAGGGGCGGGTGTCGAGGTGCAGCCGAGTTCATGTCTGACGAAAAGAGACGGACAGGGTGCTGGTGTGATGTCGGACGGGGCCGAGCCGTGCAGCGGCCCCATGGGTAGAGGCAGCAGGAGGTGCGCGTCCGGGCGGAGAATGAGAAGAGGACGAGCATGGAAGAAAGGAGCCAGCGAACGGATGATGGTGGAGGTCGGAGGGGTGGCGGCCTCGCCGGAGTGACGAACGCCCGAGGGTGGCGGCGAGCGGGATCGAGGCGTGCTGGGCACTGCCCCTCCGTTTGTGACAGCGCTGGGAGGAGATGGGATCGGGAGGCTGGGGGATCAGGCTAGGGTTAGAGTGAGTAGTGGGGGCCCTGGGCCTTAGGGGTTAAGTGGGCCAACCCACGAGAAATATGAAGAAAAGGAAGGAAGGCTCCCGCATATGGCGTCCGATTTTATTTTTTAAAATATGGCGTCCATAAATTAAGGCATTCACCCATAATTAAAGCAACTAGATGAAACCCCGCGCGTTGCTGCGGGACATTTCGAATTTGCCCTAAAGTCAACATTGGGTTGTGAGTTGTGACTACAATAAAATAGCCAACATGCTCCTATATTAGTGGAAGCATGTGAGACATAAGAACTCAAACAACATATGTATGAAATCTCACACGTGAATTGTTTTTGTGTGAAAATTATTATATCCAACAAATGACTCGAAAAGAAACACTAATTAGGTTGTCGGTCTAACCCATACCTCCAGAGAAACTACTCGAAACTACTCAAGGGTCATTTGACTTACCTCAAGATAACTCAACAGTTTCATTTTGTATGTTGAATTGCACATTGTGAATACTTGTTGAACTTTATTTCCTACAACAGAATAGTAATTTTCTGCAAATCAATGTTGATAGAACAATGCAAGCAGTGAATACCTTATATTGGAACTTAGGTCCATATCAATACTAAGATTCAATCTAAGAGAGACGGGAAAGAAACACAATTGCTCAAGTGAGACATCATTGGATATTACTGGACACTGGAAATAAAACTCACAACATAATAGAAGATGATCTCTCAAAACAGTTTAAATAACATAAGCCCGGGCATCTCAGTTCTCAAGTGAATTCAGTGCAACACTGCCACCATAATAATTTCTCTCATTTAAAATGTTGATCTCTCCAAATGGTGATGCTTTGTTGCACAAAGTGATAAAAAAAGTTCAGCTAGAGGTGAAAATTCCATACCAGAGTAACAATGGACATAGAAACCCAATATCTTGGCTTTAGTTAACTGAGATATCTCCAATAGGTGCAGAGCATGAGAACTTCCATCTTCACTTATAACCTTGAATAAAGAATGAAAAAACTGAGGCTATTTTCATGCATACAGAATATCCATGAAGATGCATTTTTCTATCATTTGACCTTCCATCTCAGCAAGCATGAAAGAATCACAACTCAAAACAGTTACACAACAAAGAAAGAAATTATGATGCAAAAACCGAACAAATCTGTGGACTCCAGAGTAGACAGGGCGTGTGTAATGTAGCAGGTCCCGCGCATGCGGTGAACATCGACAACAGCAGGGCACGGCGCTACGGGCAGAACGGCCAGCAGCTGCAGCAGGGCACGGCCGGCGGCAGTAGCGCACGGCCACCACGGCCACATGCACGTACATGGCCAGCACCAGCAGGAAACGGCCAGCCACGTCCGCATGCACGTCCAGCAGCAGCAGTAGGGCACGCCCATCTCGCTGTCGGCGCCCGCGCAAGCCGCCCACCTGATCACAGCATCCGCGCCACTGGTGCGCGCGCATGTCGTCCACCTAGCCGTCGGCGAACACGCACGTCGCCACCGGTAATGGTTGGCCTGCTCCTCTCGGTCGTCTAAAATCCATTCACCAACGGACATGACGGGCTCTCAGAATTTTGTACGAACATAGTGGAGTATTTAGGAATGATGAGAGAGAGGGGAAGAGGAATCAACATGAGGAAGAAGAGAGGATTGAAGATGAAGGGGCAGCCAGAGAAAATGCTTGTTCATGTGCAATGAGGAGATATAATGGGAGGGCTGGCCATGGACGGATGTCTGTTGGTAGCGGAAAAGCTGATCTTTTCATGTGGGAAGAGAAAGGATGTTCGGCTCTTACTGTTGGAAACAGAACCACTAATGGCTGTTACTCTTCGACTGACCATTGAGGCTGTTGGTTTCTGCTTGCGCATGCATTCAAGGAAGCTGCTGACGTGGGATGTATGCTGAGTTGGAGTAGCTGCATGGTGAGATAAATCAAAGTAGTGGGGATCATCTACTCTGAATAATGACATGGCACATCGCTGATGTGGATAGTGTGCATGATGAGAGAATAGGGAGTAGTGGGGAGCAACTTCTTAAGAATGGTAGATTTAGGATGGCTGTCGCACGGTGCAGGCAAATTAAATGGATTCCTCCATATAGGGAACTAGGAAGAATTAGGAAGAAGAGCGCACGGTAGGAAGAAGGCCATTGCTCTTTATATTTAAACATTTTAAAATTCGTGTTTTGGAAGTTTAAAAAAAATATGAAATTTTTCCTGAGGGTACATATACACATTCCGAATGCCCGTGGCAAGTTTTGGTATAAATCTCGCTTTGTTTTGGGCTATAGAAATAAAAACAAATTTCTGATAATGTATAAGAGAAAAGCGGTGCCATTTTTGTCAGAAATTTCTCTTTTTTGTATTTCTCAAAATAAAAAGTATTTCTTTTTCAGATTTGTACCGGGCCTTAGGAATGTGTGTTTGTATTCACGTATTTGATTTAAGATTTTCTTTAGCAACCGAAGTATGTTTTTCAAAAAATTCAAATATCAAGAGCCATGGAGCCCGGTAGCTGCAAGCACTTTTTGGCACGGTGTGGCCAAATTAAGCGGATTCATCGTAATCAAAGGAATGCATGTTGCATGATGCCTTAAATTATATTCAACATACTTTGTGTTGCATTCCTGCATGGATAGGTACAATAATAAAATACCTAAAGAGATGAGGCCTAAGATAATGTTATAAGCATGGCCCTAAATTGGTTATATCTTCAACGGCAGCCCTAAAAGCATAGCTGGGCTAAGAAACTGCATTCTTTCCTCACTTGAGGCTAAAATACACCTCCAACAGATCATAAGTGATGAAAAAAAGTGTCTCGATGTAAAAATTGCTAAGAGATGTTAATTGCGGCACCACCAGCAGTTCTAAAACAAACACTATCAATGCTCGGACGGCGGAGCCGCCAAAGTTGGCCGCACCCTGGGCTTAGGGTTCTACTGTGCTACGCATTGGGATTCTAGGATTCCACTATTAGTACGTTCTTTTGAATTCTCGATAAACCATTTTGATATTATTGTACTGCGCTGGTGTACATTTTCATGAACCAGTGTTTTCTTCATATGAAACATATGTGTTATGTTTGCATATATGATTCTCAATTTAATTATAGCCTAGTTTTCTCTCCTGTTGAAACGCACGAGCACAAGCGATGCATTTATTTTCTCTCCCGTTGCAACGCACGGGCCGTCGCGGCATTTTTACGAAAAGGTCCATGTGGTTTTTAGGAATTAAACCCGCAGTACAGATTGAACCGGTATGAAGGGGAAAGAAAAGGCAGCCACGCTCTGCCTCGCGACGCTCCGCCCCACCCCACCCACCTCCTGCCACGCCCTGCGCGCCGCCGGCCGCCGGCCGCCTGCTGCCCCGCCCCTCACAGCCTCACCGCGCGCCGTCGGCCGCCTTCTTCCTCCCAATCCCATCTCCTCCTCACCCGCGGCTTTCTGCGCCGCTCCCCTCCACCAACTGGTCGGGACCTCGCGGGAGGCAGAGGATAGGAGGGTGCGGCGCTGGCGTCCGGCTCCGGAGCTCGAGCGGCCGATCTGCGCGTCGGCGACGACAGAGGATGGGATGGTGTGCTGCGCTCGAGACGAGGGGCTCGAGTAAGGGGATTGGAGGGTGGCGCCGGCGGGCTCGCGGACGGGGATGGAGAGGGCGGGTGCCGGCAAGATCGAGGCCGGGGATGGAGACGGCGGGGGTCAGCGAGCTGGAGGTTGAGGATGGGAAGAGGCGGCGCTACCGGCGGCCACGAGTGGAGGAGGGCACGCAACTCCTCTCGCCCATGTGTAGATATAGTACTATTTTACAGGTGCAGACAGGCAGGCAGAACATTGTTCTTGCGGTACGCTGACGCATTTGATTTGCCGATTGCTATCTAGGAAGGGCTGGTTCTACTGCTGGATGTCGGCCCGTCGATGCACCGGGAGCTGCAGGAAGTCGAGAATCTCTGCACCACCCTTGTGCGCAAGAAAGCAAGCAACACGACGTTTCCATCCGAAGCTTTGTGATTAACCCAATACAAATGCAAGCGTCCATTAATCCGCCGTTGGGGCTAGCTGACTGCCTTTTCGTTTTGGTACTCTGCAGCTGGTTTTTCATATGAGCGACTAGGTTGACCTCCACACTGCTCCATAGCTGATCGGAAGTCTACGTTCGAATTACTCACACATACGTGCTCCAAGTAACAGTAATTACTTCTTTAGTTAATCTCTGTTGGTTTATTTAGGATTGTTGTCTTGATCATCTTCCTCCGATATAACAGTCTTATATCAAGAAACATTAATTAAGATTACCTCCTGGTTGTGGTGTTAAAAAGCATAGATATCTAGCAATCTGTTTTGCATTGTGGTGTGCTACAGATCGATTAGGTTAACTTACAGCAGGTAGTAGAGCAAATTGTCACTGTCCTTTGTGCGCAAAATTACCATCTAGCAATCTTCTTTGCATTGTTGTGTGTTACATACTGAAGCATTCTTAGTTGGATCAGCACGTACAACTCGATGGTCTCCACATCCGACAGGGCGTGTCGCTGTCGCGTAGCTAGGGCAGTTCTTCAGTACTATTTATTTTGTCAAAAGTTCAGAATTGTTAATTTGTTTGCTGGGTGGATTGCTACCTACTTTCTTCATACGATTAACTCCTGCTTTCTGTTGAGCTTGAGGTTGACAATACTTATTATAGTTTCCATGCTGACTGCAAAACATTGTTTGTTTTGTGTCACTATTTAGAATTTCAGATGGACTGAGATGACAATATCTAATTTACTGACTTGTGCTGTAACCTGAACCGGGATTTGAAACCATCAAAGCAGTAGATTCAGTAAAGGGGAATAGCCACCAAACGTGCTTGACTCAGTACATGATTCTCTTAAATTCTTTAGGCACAAAATAACCATACAACCATGGTAGGACCTTCTGAATTTGTAAAATAGCTAAAAAAAATCAAGTGGTACTTGAAGCCAGGAGAATACCAGCCTGTAAACATGAATCACTTGTGGGTATTTTCCATTGAAGGGTATGAGGGTCTATTACTTGTGGGGATTTGTAGTGCATATGTGGTGTAGTGCAAGAATAGGCTGCTGGAAACTAGAAGAATATGTTGTTTTCTCTCTGTCCAGCTTATTTCCAATGGCATATCAGCAAAACTGAATGTTATTTTCTTTATCTAAGATCCCTTTCAGGCGAGCTGTCAACACCTACCATCTCCACATCATCTACGGTCAGGGCAATGTTTTGCGTGTTCCATTGTCATCACCTACCATCTCCATATCATCTATGGTTTCTGAATGTTCTGAATCGATTGGTTCAGAATCAGATAATCAGATAAATGAAGTGCAATTGTCATCACCTACATCACCAACCAAGTCAACGTTATCTCCGGTTTCTGAATTGATGAATGGAAAAAAAGGTTCAGCAGCTGATGACTAGCATATTTCTTCCCATGAGTTTCTGCTTTGTGTTTGCCTGCATTTTGGTACATATCTTTCTCTCACTAATTTTGGTACATATCCCCTTCTCGAAAGAAGTAATTTATCTATCTTTCTAATCTTTCTCTACTCCCCAGACTCGATGGAAGCGAAGGCATTCACAGAGTGGAGTCAGGTGATGATGCTGATGAATGGCTTTAGCGCACATGTATGATTGGCCTTGCTTAAGCGGCTAGAGGAAGTAGTGGGCGGCACTCCTGATAGCAGAACGGTGGACACGGTCAAAGTGGATGACTTTCTGCGTTTTTGTGGGTATTTTTTTCCGATGGCATAAATAAAATCTAATTGATGTGAAAACCACTGATGCGTCTTAGGATCATATGATCTGTTTAAAATAATATATAGTTTGCACTCAGCAGAAAAAACTCCCAAAAAGTTCGCATGTAAATGACTGAATATTATATCCAGATTTCAATTTTGTCTCATTGACAGAAGTAATTGTCGCGATGCACCTGAAGAAATATATGTTTATTATGGTGAGTATTTTCCTTTCGCGCAGGGTCTTGCCAATGGGGAAGGAGAGCACCTATGAGGCAAGAAGGCACCAATGCAACACGCTGTGAAACCTCGTCGTCGTAAACGGGATTCTGTCCAAGGATGCAGATTTTGAAGTGTCAAGTATGATGATTTGGTTGGATGCCTTCTGCCTCTGAGCTTCACTGAACACTTGCGTCCACCACCAACCTGCACATCCGGAAGAAGAGAAGCAAGCTTTCTCCCTCGATCACAACCCGCAGCCATGATCCCAGTGCAAAGCTCCTGGTCAGCAATGCCTCACATGCTACATCATGGAGCTGCCGCCCACTGATATCTACCACCTCAATCCACTCAGTTATGCCCCTCAATGAATCTGGGGACAGAGCCCATGGCCATGAGAATTGAGAAGATTAGGTGCGTGGTCACAAAAATGATTGTTTCATGCTTCTCTTAGCCCATCTGCAATGTGTACTCATCCAGAGCAATCTATAAATAATTTTGTTGCATAGTCTGTAGCTTTGAATTAACTTGGTAGCCTCCATATTCTTAAATAATTTAAGTGGGTTTAATTAAGGGACTGCATGGCAATTTGTTTTAGGGGTGGAATTCAGTATACTGTAACTTAGGTTAGTGCTTTTTTTGGGATAGAAAAGTTGGTAAGCTATTGGTAATAAGAAAGCAAACTAAACTTTTTTATACTAATTTTGGTATCAGACTAAGTGGAGTGATATTATACCTTCATAAACATGTTGGTATCTGTCATCAAACAGACATTAGTACATTTTTTTAGTCAACCAAGCACAACTTACATGATACCAGACTCAAATTCCCAACTTAAATTTTGCCAATGGCAATGTGTGAGTTTTCTATTTTCCGAAGAACCAAGCAGGAGCTCTGCCGAAATACTATTAAGACAAGGGAATGGAGTACATACTGTGTAGAATTATGGTTATAACATGGACGTGCTAAGCAATCCAAATCTTATTACATATTTTTTTTAAGTTTGTAATATAGCACCTCCTATAAGTATTAGTATAGATGGAATTCCTGCTGACTTACATTTCTATGAATTTTTAGATAATGGTAATAATGCCTAAAACCTTACACCAAGGTTGTATATCAAAGTCTTTTGCACTACCCGAGAGGTTAAGCATCCCAGATCATAATCAAATGATGACTGAAATTGCAACATGCTTGGGCAGAAGCTCAAGGTCGGCAATGCCACCGCCATGCATCATCTGAGATGTTGTCCAGCTAGCTCTGCCATCCATACCCCCTCAATGACACTGCCGAGAGAGCATCCATCACCATGATCATGGCAGAGCAGGTTAGGCGTTTTATCACTTATCAGCATGATTTTTGATGTCTCGTTCTTTGTAATATTGGTCCTCTATTTGACATAATGCCTAGCCATGGTGCCATGTGCAAGTCACTATTGAGGGTCATCGACAGAATTGCAGATCAATGTGTAACACTATGTTGCGCCAGGTCTAGCAGACCGAGGGCATCCAGATCAACCCCTTCGAGGCCTGAAACACTATGTTTGTTAGGTTTTTTTTTCCGTGAAACTACCCCTTTACATATTGTTTTGATGCATATGAGCAAAGGCCCAGGTTCTTTTTATTTCATTTAATTGGCACCGTTAACGGAATAGCTCTTGCACAACCTTGGTTGTGTATCTGAATCTACTAAGTAGTATATATTGGGATCAAAGGAAAGAAAAATACTTATGGTATTTGTTCTGCTTGATAACATTATGTGATTTTCATACAGATGTGAGATATTTTCACTGGTTCAAAAATGATGTGACATCTCTTTGTTATTGACATACTCCGTCCGTCTAGAATTACTTGGAAGTTCTTTTCCTTTTTTCACTTGGTCACCATCATTGAATTGACACTTTATAATCAATGCTTTTATGTTGAGAATGTGTTGGAGGCTAAGAGCAATCCTAATTAAACATGTTCAATTTATCGTGGCCTTTGCAATTGTAGTATTCACTGCCCAGCAGTTTCAAATAAAAGGGAAGATGAGACAAGGCAGAAGGAGATGGATTGGGAGCTGCGCACATGAACTTTCAAACTAATTTTATACCCGTTGCAACGCACAGGCCCTTTTGCTAGTAATAATAAAGCACGGATTGACTCTGTTGGGTTTACCGTCGCGGTGTTTTTATAAAAAGGTCCTTGTGCTTTTTGGTAATTGAACCCGCAGTCCGTGTATAAGATGATCTGGAAAAGTGATTCGTTTTTGTAAAATAGTCCCTGGCCTCTTTAAGAATCAACCCGCGGTCCGCAATAGCCCAAGTGCCTCTCCTTCTCACGAGCGGATCCGCCGGCGCCCCCCGCCCCCGCTACAGCCCGCCGTCGTCCCACCACCGCTCGCCGCCGCGGATCCACCGTCGCCCCCGCTACAGCCCGCCGTCGCCCCCCCCCCCCCGTGATCTTTTCTTTCATCTTATCCAGACGCTGCCTCTCCAGCCGCAGCAGAGCACGAGGAGGTGAGGGGCGGCGCCCTTGTCGTCAGACGGCTACAACTGCGGCGGACGCTGTGGGCGCGTGCTCGGGTAAGGGAGGCATCCCTTGCTGCGCTCGTGTGCCCTACTCTCTCCCTACCATCGCCGGATTCGCCGCAGCTGTTGACCTGGATCCGGGTGCTGCCCACCGGATGCACCTGGCGGTTGTCCGTCCTCCCCTGCAAAGTCCTCTCTCTTACCCCTGCGCGGCTCCCAGCGCTGCCGCTGAGGCTCCCCGCATCACCCATGCCCTCCATCTCGATCTGCATCTTGGTCATTCCCTCTCAATCTGAACAGAGAAAAGAGATGGACGCTCCACGTGCAGCACCGGCGGCTGCGTCTCTGCCAATGGCGGTGGCTCTACAAAGGGTAACGGCTGTTGACTTCGGGGGCGCTGGTGAAGTGTCAGTCTTGGCCGGGAGCTCGTAAGCAGTGTTGCCGGCGTGGTCCACTAGGCTGAATCTGAATTTGTACCACTCCTCAAGGAGATGCTGGGTGTGATAGCTGACGTCGAGGTAGACGGAGATGGTGTTCAATCCTGATTTGAGGAGCAGCAGTGGCGGCGTGCTAGCTTCCTGCGTAGGGAGGACGAAGAGGATCGCGCACATGGTGAAATCAATGAATCGGGAGCCGGCGGCAAGCCTAGGGTCGATACATCGGGAGCCAACTCTTCCTCCTCCGGGATCGATTTCATCTCCAGCTTGCTCTGTCACTGATGGATCTTCAGTCCCTTGGCGTATGTGTCGTCCTTGTTGTGCTCCCGCCGCAGGCTATGTGTGTGGCGTGGGTGGTGTGATGTGTGCCCTTTATTGGCAGACAAAGCGGGCGGTTGCAGGCAAAGGAAGCTGCTTGCTACTTGCATAGGAGGATTAGGATTGCATAGCATGATTAGAATATATAGCTCACTTGATTTGTTTTGGTGGATCAATAAACTGTGAATTGATATTTGTTTCTTGGTGCAGGAGCTTCAAGGCAACAGGGCCAGCAGACTTCACGCCAACACATTCTACGATTTTCTTCCCAAATCTGAAGTTATTTATGCACAGGTGTATGGATGTTGACAATTTGATTGCAGCAAGGACTTGCAAATAAAGTGCAGTGCTCATCGTTGCATATATATTCAGGCTAACATCAAACTTCACTGTGAAGAACATGACCAGGCAGGGAGCTTCATGCATCATTGGATGTGAGAATTGTTTACTGTTGGGAATTGTTTCTGTTTATTGTTTATTGGAGACACTAACCGTAGCTTCTTATTAGTGCCTAGCATGGTGAAAGAGCTATATTGTTGTGCCTTCCTCGGATGCAGATTCTTCTATTCCACGTGGTCACAAGAAACTTGAGAGTATTTCACAATTCTTTGCCTTGCCAAAATAAGGGTGATTGTAAACTCACTTATTCTGGCCTATTTAGTTTTCTGATTGTTCACTTATGTGTTGAGTTAGGAGTTTTCACAGATTAAAGGTATGATGTCACTATACATGCTACGGCCAAGATGGAACCGTCCTCTCGCCCCCTCCATGTCGTTGCTCTATTCCACAACTCAAGATCCATTCCTTCACCAAGTGAAGTACTTCTATAGAGGTCGTTGCCAGCTCCCCGAAATTGTACTGTAATAATATGAATATATGATCTGCAAATTGCAGATGATTGTAAATTTAAACCATACTATGATGGCCGAAGCCAGACTGAACACTTTATTTATACTGGAATTCATTATATACTGGCCGAAGCAGGATTCGTGACTACCCACTGTCTTTGCTTGCATCTGATGTTGTCACCATGTTGTCCCCCACCCTAGAAAACTTCAACCTCCCCCATCTCCCAGCCTCATGGACATTGCCTCACCCTTGATCTTCAGATGGACATGGCGCTCCCTCTGATGACGTCGGCGTCTCAAGCTGCTCACAGTCGCACGGACAGACTGACTTGTAGCAAAGAGCTGGCCACTGAAGATTAGTGCATGCAGGGGCGAATCATGATCCAGAAGCAAGGGTAGCCAATACAAAGTACAGAAAACATTTCCAAAGAAATGAGCAGAATACCAATGTGTGCAGAGAGTATTTAGTTATTTACATGAGCATAGAAGAATGCAAAAATATTTGTGGCATAAACAACTTAATTACAACATGGTAGTTGTTGCTGTATTTTCTGATCATAGTTTCTGTTTGCTTTTGTTACAATATAAGCAATCCTTCAGATCATGTGGAAAAAAAAGATCCCTACACCTTTTTGTTTGTTGCCTGAGAAATATAGTACTCTACTGAGCTCTTACTGAAATCCTAATATTATTTGCTTTTCTTCTCTTTTGGTGCCAAGAACCAAATGAAAAATCAATGAGTAAAATAATTTGTGGTAGTCTATAGGAGTTACAGTTGGCTGCACAACGCCTGGGTTGGACTATTGTTTTTTCTCAATGATAGAGTTGTTGAGTTGCAGCGTCGGAGTGTACTGGGAAGCCGGAAGCTGCTAATTGTGAGAGGGTGGTTCTGATGTTCAAGGCATGTGACTATCGTGTGTTGTTGTTCCATTGAACCTTGGTTTTCCTCTCTAGAGAAACATGGAAGGTAATGAGATCTGTATTCCCACCTGTTACAACCATAACTTCATAATTATGCATGCAATTGTTCTTTGATCTATTTCACACTTAGCCTTCATCCAGTTTTAAATCTAAAAAGTTGGACATTAGTCATTACTCTTACTAATGGTTTCCGTCTCAGCATCATGCATAAATGTTATTACCATAAAAACTGTAAAATTGCAATCTTCTATGAAACTAATTTTCTTGCAATTCCTACTCTTAAAGTCAGAGTTTATAAATGTAAACATCTAAATTAAACTCTGGTTGGACCACTGCTATTATATCTATTCACAAAAATACCTCGACGCTTTTCAGTTGTTAATACATAAAGCCCAATAAGCATGTCTTGGGTTGGTACACAAATAGAATCTCCAATAACGGTAAATAAGAATACAATGCTTCAAATAATTTCCCACGTAAGTATATTTAGATGGCATTCTTTATCCCCGCCCTGCTCCCCAGTGGCCGTTGCAATCGAGACACGCTCCGCCATCTCACGGACAGGGACTGATTAGGAGGGACCCGTCCACTTTCGCTTTCTCTTCGCACCGCCCCCTGCCAGGAGCATCTACATATCCGCCGCCGCCGTCGATGGTTCGCTAGCTCAGGCGAACAAGGCGTGGCCCTTTTGTGTTTTTAGTTATCTTCAGGCTCGGTCCTAACATTGATCAAAATTTTGATCTTGGCTCGGGCTTGAAAGTTGAATATTGGGCTTTTGTAACTCTAAACCGAACCGATTTATCTCCAACTTACATCACCAGGAAGAGGATTAGGGCGCCGCGGGGGCATAGCGATGAGGAAGAGGACAAGGGAGCTTAGTCTTTTTTTTTTTTGAGGGTACAAGGGAGCTTAGTCATGCCCATGCCGCCGTATGTCGGCGTGAAGACATGTGGCGCCGGCCGCACACGTGTTGGTATGCCTCCAATCCATGGAGACATGAGGACGAACCATGTCTAACCTGCATGACAACATGCCGCCATCAATGTCTTCTTTTATCAAGTTAATATATTTCTTTATTAAGCAGAACAATGTTTCGGGTTTAAGAAAAATATATTTAAGGTTTAGGATAAAGTTGTTCTAGCTTCTAAGAATATTTGTTCCAAGTCCATGGGAAAAATATTCCAGGTTTAGGAAAAGTAGTTATCCATGTTTAGGGAGCCAGTGACAACAGTTAACCTAATCAGCTCAAGATGTCTTGAATTAATCTCAGACAATTAATACACTATTGTGACTAGATAGCACCCGTAACAGTTGAGGCGAGAATACAACGAGGAAAGACGCAAACTGAACAATGCATACATTTCTCAGTTGTTTTGCAAAAAATGGTCCTGTTGAAAGCACAACTCTTTTTCATGTCGGGAATAATTGATGTGGTAATGAAGCCATCAGTTGTATTTTGGGCCGCTTACTATCTGATATAGAAGTGCGATGAAGTATTCTCCCATTGCAACGTGCAAACAAATTTAAGGGAGTGATAAATATTTCTTCCGTCGCAACGCACGGGCATATTTACTACTAGTAAATCTCTCAATTCTGTTCAACCATCTCATGATTAAAAAAAGTCACAGCCGTCCCACAATAAAAAGAATAGGTGGACCCTTGATGTCAACAAAAAAGAATAGGTGGACACATACCCTATGCACCAAAATCTTCAAACAATCTCTCGCTCCGTGCCTTCCCTAATCTACATCAGTAATCTTCCATGATTCATCCAAGCCCTTTCCGATCCAACAAATCATGCTCCGTTTCTCCCCAAAAAACAATGGCCACACTAGCAAACATGCCCGTGCGTTGCACCGGGAGAAAAAATCACTCTCCCCTAACCCAATAGCTCAAGACCACACTTTGCTGCATCACTGAGATATTCTCTCTTAGTCTATCTCTGTACCGAGACATTCCTTAGAGCATCAACCATGTAATGCATTTACTGATAGTCTTAAAAATAGAAAGTGCATGTATGATCTGCTATACTTCTATCATAAAAGGATGGAACAACTGACCTCAATGTATTAGATTTGTGTTGGTGTCGATTGCAGTCTCTTTTTCCCACACAAAGACATGTGCATCCCTTCAGACATGGGCCAGCAGAAGGAAAATAAAAAAGACTTATCTTCACACTGCTTATAAATGACATATTCATTGTCACAGTAAAGAATTGGTTAATTTAAATATCTAAATTACTTTCATCAGTTCAAATATTATTGAGCCTAAAATCATGAGGACTTTGATCGGAAAAAATGATGAGGACAATACATGTATGTGCACAAACTAAAGAAACTGTTGAATAAGAAATTGAGGTTTATATTGGTAGGTTACCAGATGTCCATAAGTAATTACGAAATTACCATATACTATAGAAGAAAAAACATCAGAAAACATCAACTTGAATAATGAAAAGAAAATCAAGAATTCACCGCCAGAATTCTCTACAAATCACTCGTATACAATATGAGGTTCGTGGAACTACATACATGATATGACAAAGAACATATCACTCTAGGTGCATATGATTGGTTGCAAGTAGCCACAATCATAAGCATGATAAGTGGCCTTCAGTCGGCTGTACTCCAATTCTTCACAAAAGAATATGAATTGGACACTGCACAGGTTAGATGGTGGTGGTGGCCTTCAGTCGGCTGTACTCCAATTCTTCAATAAAAATATGAATTCGACACCATATGATTGGTTGTATTGGTGGACATCGTCGTTGGCGACACCTTCCGTGACTTAGATGTCACCGCAAAGAGCATTGGTCTGGCCTCTGCCACCACCCAAGATGGCGAGACCAGGATGATGGTGGCTCGAGCCTGGCTGCCCCTGGACTGGAACAACGTGGTGGCTTGTGCCTAGAAAAAGACATAAGTACATATTATGCAGTGTTTACATTCGATTCCACAAAAACAAATAAATATGTAAAGAAAAATACCAATGAAAGGAATATGTGCTAATGAATTGTATACACTGGGTGCACAATTAGGAAATAGCAAAAACAAGAAGTCGAAGACATGAGTAAATAATTGATTTAAAGTTCATAGACAGGAAAATCAGTATAAATGAAGATAAAATTTAGAAAATCCAAGAAGCACGGACTCCATATCTAATACATGAAAGAAAAGTAAACCCACCATCAGTTCCCCGAACCACTAAGGCAAGCTATTGCTGTAGCAAGACAGAATGGAGCTGCAAAACAGGTTAAGTTGGAGCTGAGAGGTTGCGCTGTTGATCGCTTCAACCTGAGAGGTCCCGTTGCCTTAGACGGCCAGGGCGGAGTATCTCATATGGGGTGGAGGAGCAACGATGGGGCGGCGAAGCAGTGGCTCTGGTCGGGGCAAGAAGATGGGGACGGGGTCCGTGGTGCTAGACTGCTAGTTGGGCGGCCTGATCGATCTCTTACGGCGAGAGTTGGGCGGCGCGACACAGCCGCCAGGATCAATACCGGACGCCTAGTCCTCCAAGGCCGGATCTCTCGGGTGGAAGCGAGACGCCGCCGCCTCCCATCCCTCCGGTGGACGCCGCGGTCTCCATTGGTGCCACCGGCCGCTCGCGTTAATCATATTGTCTCAGGTTTCAATTTGAGGCGTGAACAAGCATCCTGGTACTCTTGCGACTGAATTACAGAAGAGCTGAGAAATATTGGAACCCATGTGCAGACGTGCAGTGCTTTTTTCTTTCCCCAAATCACAATAGCTCTTGCATCTCTATAGATCGAGGAACACCTCCGACGCAAATAACTCGTCTCGTTCCCATCCCTGTAGCTGTCGCGACAAGGACCGACGCGGAGCTCAACCGCTCAGCGTGCTGGCGCCTCCGTACGGCCAGCGCTGGCAACGGCGGGGCACTTTTTGCACGAATCACTGGAGCGCATCCTCCTCCTCCGCAACGCGGGCACTTCCGGCTCCTCGTTCTCGGATCGATCTCTAACGGCGGAAGTCAGGCGGCGGGACCACAGGACGGCGGCGGCGAAACCACAGAACGATGCGTATTTTTTGTCTCGTGGCCGGACGGATTCGAGGGCCGGTGCGCTCAGCGATATGTAAGCGTGTATTGAGCAGGATCCATCCTGTTGCCGAGTCGTAAACGGATCCGAGGTAGCGCCGGTGATGCAGAGGAGAGCGAAGGCGCTGGAGAAGGGGCTTGAGGCCGGCCAGGGAGGAGGTGGCAGAGACGCGGCGCCGGTCGCCTTGGGGGAGGCGACGGTGGTGGTCTTGGAGAGGAGCGCCGAAGGGCTACAGGATCAATGGTGGGTCATGGGTGCGGGTGCGCCCCGGTGCGTGTGGCGGCGCGATGGGGAACGAAGGGATCGAGGGAGAGAGTGGATATGGGGATCCGCTGGCTAGGGTTATAGGAGGATGACTCGCACCAGCCGTACGAGACCAACGAACAGTTTTTTTAGTTTCTTTTTTACTTACGGGTGGCAGTGAGGGTAAATATTACCAACTTTTAGGACACTTTTAACGACGGTGAGCGGGCGGGCAGAAGCAATATTTGCTTTATTTTTACTAGTAAAAGGGTCCGTGGGTTGCAACGGGAGAAAAAAATCGTAATCTTCAAAGGCCATGACAACATTTTGCTGCGTCACCGATAACATTTTGGCAAACATTTTGTTTAATTTCATTAACATTTATTAATACACTAACTTTTTTAAAAAATCATGATTTTTTTTTTATTTCCCATATATTGGTTTTCAGAATTTCGAACATTTTTTGAATACGTGATTTTTTTAAAACAATACGAACATTTTTTGAATCCACAAACGTTTTATGATTTATTGAACATTATATTTAAAAATTACCTTTTTAAAAAGATTGAAACTTCCTTGAAGTACCAGATTATTTAAAGGAGAACAAATGAAAATGGAAAAGAAAAATAAAAAAACAAAAATTAACAACAGGGCGCTCGCACATGGCCGGCCAAAACGGGCACGCTGCGTCTTCTACCAGCGCATAGAGCACAGTACAGGAAGTCCCTACTCCGTGGGCCGGCCCTGGCAGGGGATTCCCCGGTGTAGAACGTTTTTTTTGTCACGGCACCGGTGGTAATATTTTACAACTTGAGGGCAATTTATGTGAGAAAATAATTAGATGCCTTTAGCCACATAAGAATGGCTCAAGACTCCCACACGTCCATGTCCTCTATTTCAACACGGCGCCCCATATGTGTCCTTGCTTGCTTATGCTCTTTCTCATACCTCGCTAACAAACAATCACATACCATTAGCGAGGTATCCATCTGATCACAATGCATTCGAACGTGGTCAGTCTCAATGATGATAATCGGCCACCGCATAACAAACCTATCTTTGAACCAAGCCAACGCAAGGGAATGCGAGTGCAGATTAGCATTTCTTTTAAGCACCATTATGCTAGCCTTTGGAGATAAAGTTTGTTCGGATTTCAGTTTGAGACTTCTACAAAAAAAGCTATCTAAAATTCCAGTGTTATACCTCAAAAAAATTCCAGTGTTATGAAAGTCTATATAAGAAAGGCTATGCTACTACAGAAACTACATGGCATGGCAATACGAACGAAAGTAGAAAAAAATAGGCAAGAACGTCAAGCTTGATCACAAATTACACCAACTAACTTCCCATTAACAGTCTCTGATCCTGAGTGAAATGAAGGACAAAGGTCAAGTCAGACCAGATTTAGTGATCTGGTGTGTCTAGGAACATGTAGCATCCCTTCTGAATATAATCATTAGGCCCACAAATAAGAGAAGGATGTAAGTTTAGCATAACCGGAAAAGGATCAATAAGTAGATTTATGGCACGATCAGCAATGCCAAAAGGAAATCTGCACATAGTAAATAACCTGACAGTTAAAGTGTATAATAAGAGAAGCTGGAACAATACAATTTCGCAAAATGTACAAACTTAACTCTACAGCCTCTAGTGCAGGCTATAAAAAAAGGATAATCCCTATATGTTCTCTTACTGAAGAGGCTCTACTATACTTCAGTTACCTGACTGACCCACCAATTAATTTCCTCTCCTTGCTTCCTTTTTTATCTCCTTGCTTCCTTATTTATCTCTCAGGTACAAAAATAAGGGAAAATGGCAACGAAGCGGCAGCCACCAATTGCGCACACGCGCACAGACAGAGCAAACAACACAGAGGACGTTGGATGGACGGGTACCTCTCGCACTTATACCTCCCTCTCCCGCTGGAAATGCAGTTTATGGACTGAAAATACAGCAAAAGAGAATCAGAAAATATTAGCTTAATTTCGATGAACATATATCTTGGTCCCTTTTTGAAGGCCAACTACTAAGGTAGCAGTGCACGAAGCACACTATGGTTTCCATGGCTTTCTCGAAAGGGACGCAACACTATAATAGTGAAAACCTGAAGTATATAAGCTACAGAAACAATATAGATAGAAGAACTAAGCATGTTCCTTTCCTGAGTACACAGTAGGGTGGCTGTTTCTGCTCATCAAAATAAAACCCACCAAAAAAAGGAGAAAGAAGATGAATACCATAGCTGGTAACTTGGACACACATCAAATATAGAACTGGTATAATTTAAAGCATAGTAAAGCTTGATAAATTAAAAATAGAACTTTGGGAACAACATGCAGATTGAAGTATCATTTCAAATGTGTGAATTATTTGTAGAGATGTACTTTGTAGGTACAGATATCTCTCTCAAAAATACATTCCATTATTGGGAGGTATCGAAGTGTGTACAACAATGGAGACACCCATAAAAATGCAGTAAAGATAGTGTATCCTCTACCTTCAGGACTGCAGAGGGTAAAAAAGAACAGAAGCCTGAATCATGAAAGGTATTATTGGTTGTTCATACGCAGTATGCTCTCATAATAGAGAAAGAGAAGATGCTGATGTCCTTACATTTTTTAGTCAGTTTGACCTTTCTTGTTAATCTGGAAATGAAGCATCAGTTGTTGGATCATCACCAATGGAGAACACCACTCGGCAACAGAAAATGATGATTACAAACTAATTGCAGGCAGACTGTTATAAAATCATCATAATATGCAATATCAAAAGTATATTTAAAACGCTTGAAGGAGGTACCCTTGATGACACAAATTTGCAGCAGTAGAACATGTGAGAGCCATTCAGCCACCGGAAAGCTGTGCATAATCTAATTCCATCGTTTGCTGACATTCTCACGAATAGCTCATGTGCACAATCTCAGTCACAAAATACATTGCAAGTTGGAAGTAGGAAGCAGGGTAGGTGACCTGTGTTGAGGAGTTTGGGAATATCAACAATGAGCTCGTCGTTGCTCATTGCGGAATATGCTGATCATAAGAGGTTAACTGCAGATCAGATCCATGCAGATGGACATAGTGTCTGTATTTTTCAAACAGTACTATGGCAAGCAGATAAAATACTTGCATGATTTAGAATTCCAGGACAAACTCATCATATATAGAATCAAAGACTCTTGAACTATCTTTGCCTCTGGCAATTAATAGAGAAAAAAGAATGCATCGCCACAATAATACACTCGAAGGCAAGTAACAACATCCTATTACAAATAAAAAAGGCAAGTACCAACACCCAACAGACTTATTTCTCCACCATCTTGTAACTACATCTGCTTGTCATCCATCTAAAGTCTTTCCCCAAGATCATCGTGAACCCAATGTGCATTAGTAGATCTCTAGGTGACAGAGTGCAAATAACAACATGCAATTCTGTAAGAAGTTTCTCTAAAAAAACGTAAGAAGTTATTACCTAGTCACCTCTAAAACACTGCTTGCTTCCTCGTACATCCATTCACATGAGCTGCATCCGAGAATAGTGGAGGAAAATTATACTGTGAAAGGAGATAATGAAAGCTGAGAAGATTAACTATTTACCTTCACTATCAGTATCATATCATAGGCAGACACAACATATTTTAGATCAGTGTGATGTCACTTTGCCACTGTTGATACTCCAAGGACATGCGTGGTGTGGAGAGTGGAGACCCATATCTGCATCTTCAAGCAGATTATCTTGAGCTCCTCTAACTGCAGAATGCCACAATAACAAACACCATCAACTCCGTGCTTAACTATTTGCCTCCAAATCAGCCACCTCTATAGGAAGCGAGAAGCCGCAATGACAAACAAACCATGGAGTTCTACATTGATTTTCAGGAAATTCATATGTTTATTTGACAAACAATTCACAGAGCTACAAAGCTATCAAGAGGCACAAAGCAGTTAAATACCTTCAGTAGTGATATAAAGACGACCGCAAAATAATACAAAGTTTCCATCCTATAACCATTATATGTGCTACTTATACTACAGGACCTGATCCACGCTTTCAACATCAGAGTGTTATGTACCACAATCACAACCAGTAGTAAAATAAGACCAGACATATTTGAAGCAATGAACTGTAGGTTGCAGAAAACCAAAGACCATGATTTTGATCCTCCTTGTCTATATACCTCAAGTGGAGAACCGGCCGACGAAGTTTTGGCGAACTGTGGAGCATTGTCGGACAGCGGATTTTCTTCCGGCGAAGTCGACAGAGGCGACATTGGGCGGTCTTCCGGCAAAGTGGGCGGAGGCGACATTGGACAGCTCCGAACTTGCAGACTTGCAATGCAATTTAGCTGGATTTCCAATCGAGGCTTTCGTCTTGTACCAGCGAATTCTATGTGGAGTCCAGATCAGACACCCATGGGCCATGGCTACGTATTGGAGTAGGTCTCCTGCGCGGATCCGATCCAAAACGGACACGGCCGCCGGAGGGAGGTTGGACGTGGAGGAGGCTGAGGGTGGCGCCGGGAAAGATTGGGGCTGGGTGGGGAGGGGAAGGAGAACATAGATCGGAGAAGTCGGAGATGAAGATAGGCAGCGCGTGGCGGCGGCGCCGTACGCCGAGCGTCCGTGTGCGTTCAGGCAGTGCGTTGTTTTTGAAGGCTGCGTTCGTTCTCTTGTTCTTCAGCCCAAGGCCCAAGACCCAATTCTGCAGCTCCAGGCCCAATAGAACGTGCGAAACGTTATTTCGGCCCAATTACGTAAGAACTCCAATTACGGACCCGTGGAAAACCAAATAACGCAAGGAAAACAATTAAAAAACAATAACGACGGTGAGCGGGCAGAAGCAATAGCCCCTTTATTATTAGGTAAAGACTAGCAAAAGAGCCCGTGCGTTGCAACGGAAGAGAAAACATAACACACGCTCTTAACCCAACAACCATCACTCAAGACCATAATAGGTCCATCTTCTTTATTTTTGCGAGGCATCATATTTGTGTTGCCGCTTATTCTCCTTGTCACCCTCGCCGGCGATGGCCTCGGTGTTCACACAAAAGAAAACAAAACGTGTTTGAATATGGCTAATCCTAAGGCGTCTCTCTCTCCCTCACTCCTCCCTCTCTCTCTCTCTCTCGCTTTCTCTCACTCTCGCGATGAGAAATCTGTTGTTTTCCCCTGCGACATTTTTCAGAGGTATGCATGTGTAGTTATCGATGTTTTCTTTTCCCTATATGGTTATAGTGGGGTGTTTATTTGCAATCTGGATCACCGCTGGTATGAAAAAAAACGGATCTTGCGCTATAAATTATAAGTTTGCTTCCAAAATAATATTTTAAAAATATTTAACAGGTAAAATTAACATCATATTTAGATTCCACACATTTTTCTAATAAAATTTCATATATAATATGTTAAAATCAAAGTTACGGTTTAAAAGATACGGATAATTTAGAAAATCATTTGTTTGACTTAAATATATTCTAAAATAATATTTAAAAATACTTAACAGGTAAAAATAATCTCATATTCATATTCTACATATTTTTCTAATCAAATTTCATATATAACATGTTTAAATCGGAGTTATGGTTTAAAAGATATGGATGATTTAAAAAAGCATTTGTTTGACTTAAATATGATCCGCGGATGAATTACCTAAAACATCAGGGGGGTTTTTGAAAAATGTAAAAAAACGGTTCAGGTGTGACTTAAGTTCGGAATGCGGGTTGATTTCTATAAAACACAGGGACTTTTGTGTAAAATACAAAAAAATATTCGTTTTAACTAAAACAGGACTGCAGGTTGAATTCTCTGAAATAGAGGGACTTTTTTGAAAAATGTCATGACAGACAACCAGAAACGAAAGATGAAGAACAACAATTGGAGCTCTCGACGGGATGCGAGTATCTATCAGGTGGCTCCTCCCACCGTAACTTCAGAGTAGCTCCGGTTGCAGAGACGTTGATCGATAGCCATGAAGAAAGCTGCAGGTCTCCGTATGGAAGATGCACCGGATCCCCTAATTTGGATGTTGAATCTGAGTCCTCGCCGTCGGATTTAGGATTCCCCACTCCCAGCAGCCGACGGAGATGTTAAATCGAGCAGCCCCATCTCCAGCGAATCCGGAACAGAGCCATGTTCATGGCAGAGAAGGTACGCATCTTGGGGACAACAAGTTTTTGTTATTGATTCAATATCTGATGGATTGAAAAGGACAATTTATTTACTCTGAACCTAAGATTTGTCGTTAGAAATATGATATCTGTAAAGAACTAATCAAGTGTTCGATAGCACCAGTCTCCAATACTAAGCTAAGCGAGAGTTTTGCCTAGCGGTGACAACATATACAGAACAAATGGCTTGTAGCACAAAATTGTTAGCGACTACACCAGTGTCAAATGCATTGTACCCGGTCTAATGCATGAGCAGAAAAACAGGAAAAGGGACAATGAAATTTGGCAATAATGTCAAACGATGTTGTATGTTCACCTACCCAACAGTGAAAAAACTACAGAAGATTTCTAAATCAATGTGTGGATTTGTGTATGTCGAATTTCAGAGTGTTCGTTCATATATTGGGATTGCAGAAGCGAATCTGCATGATATCTCTGAAATAGACAATATGTGAATCAATTGTGTGCCAAAGTTCAGACGCTATATTCAAAATTTTGATCTACAGCAATGCCCAATCCCGTCTACGAAAAAAATAAGACTGTTAATTTATCCGAGTGTCATACTTCTGATTGTACATTCATATCTTATGTTTGCACAACAAGTCTGCATGATATCTTTGAAAAGAAATAAGATGAGAATTATAGCATGCTCTTCTACTATAATTTTGGGTTTGGAACGGCTTTCATAGGTATGGACTCTATTAAGAAGTAAAGGGCACTGCAGTATAGTATCCACTTGGAGTTTGTAGATCAGATAATGGTTCACAAAATATTTTGCTTGAGTACCTCATTAATTCTGTCTAAAAATAAGTACCTCATTAATCAGGTACAGATGGCTTCGGCTGGCTGCTACTAAAAGATACTCAATATTTGTGACTTCACGTGATGATTGGAACTTAAGATCCTCTTTATCATTAAAGATTTCAGCACAAAGTTGATCTCCTTTACTTCTACATCAAAAACGAATATTTATAAGGTGAAAAGTAATAAAAATAATGAATCTTCATAAACTTGACTATTAATATGTAATCAGTAGTTGACCCACCATTTGGCACGAGCAGGGCTGGCCGGCCCCAGGTCTCAAGTGGCAGAGCAAGATAATCCCCTCTCCAAAGACCAGTGGGCGCACCGACACTGATCTTTGTAGTCGTCTGTTGCCCCACAAAAAACACAAATTTTGGGTCTGCCATTGTCTCTAATAATATTATAATATCATCCTTTTTAACTTTATATTTGTATTCTCTATTGTGCAGGAATAAACAATCAAAATAAAAGGTGGGCCACACAGCAAGGAATTTGAGAGACCAGCCAACGTGGTTAAAAAAACAAATAAGCAATGTAACAAGCAGTGGCGGAGCTACCAAAAAAATATTGGGCGGGCCGGATAGTATAAAGAGTAGTAACAAAGTAAAAAAACATCAATATTGTTGTGGGCTAGACTTCATATAAAACTTTATTTGCTTGGGCCAAGGGCGGGCCATGGCCCTTTCAGCCTTGCTGAAGCTCCGCCGGTGGTAACAAGGTGATCTGTTATTAATCGTGAATCTTCTATTGGTATCACAAGAATGTTACTACTAAAAAGGCAGTAATTCCAATTAGCCACAAGAGGTTCCTAATTGATTTTAGCTTGGACAAGAAAACAATATTTTAAATTGTTATCTTATTGAAGCCAAATCCAGACAATGAGCCAAAAAAATGGCAAGATTGGAAAGGAGAATGAAACCGCAAGACAAGAAAAATAGAGTCTTTGATCATACATGGGGATGTCCTACACTACATAACTACACCAAAAGAACAACCTTTAATCTACGTGAAGTAAGAAAATCTTCACAACGTTTTACCCTTATGTGTATTATCATCCATGTTATTCTAAACTTTACCAGTAATGACGCACAACTGATAGTATAGTATACATGAAGCAAACATTATGTACCTTGCTTATGCTTTGCACATCAACTATGCTATTTATGTGCTCAAATCTTTCTAAACATAAAATATTCCTTCATTAACTCCACGATTTGATGTAGTATAATTATATCTCACAAATTTTACCATGAACAAGAGGTTATAAACTCCGGTCGCACATGCATTTCCATATCTTCAAGCGGGGCTAATTTAAATTGCTCTATTAAATCACAGAAACATGTTACATTTGGTTCTGCCTGTACCTATGAAGTATGCTTTCAAAAAATCATTATAAAACACATGCACTCTGTCTAAACCAATACTGAGGAAAGAATGTTCCATTGCCACAAGGAACAATGTCCTATACAAATGTTCAAATGTACATTGACTGCGACCACGGGTAATAAATTGCTTATGAAGGAAATTCCATCTCTTACTTCTACTAATTGGTATTTATGTTTACGAAGGGCAATTAACAAAATGGATAAAGCTAAAGAGACAAGACTACATAGGAAAATAAAAATACAAAGCACAAGGGTTGCAGAACAATCGACAAAAAAAGGGCACTAATCGGTCAGACTGGTGAGACTATGAGGTAAGCAACAAGAAAATAGAATCAACATCTAAAGTTTGGACATTCGTGAACCCCATATTTCTGTTATGTACATGTACATGACTAAAAGTAAGAAAAATTGTGCTACATCAATATCAAGCAGAAAGAAATAAACACCAGATACATAAGTTCTATTGATTTTTTTTAAGTATCAACAATACGAGACAATACTAATATTAAATTGATGCTAAATCAGAAACTTGGACAGGATATCAGAAAGGACTAACAGGAAAACCAAGCTCCAAGTGTGAACGATGTGGCGCAATTTTCTGGTACGAAGAAAGAACTTCAGGTAGAGTGAAAAGCATGCCATCTTTCGGACTATGATGCCAACCGGGAAAGGTTGATTTGCCACCATTCAGAGAGCTACCGACTTACCTTGCAGAATTGCTAAGGAAAGACAACAGAAACAGGTCAAAAAAATATACACAAAATATCAGATTGTACAACTCCATGTTCGCTTTCACGACAATGGGAGGGAAAATAGAAAAAGAAGTAAACAATAGCAGTGGGTCCTATGTTTTTAGAATGAATGGGCAAAACTACCACAGAATAGGCACTCTACTACCTGAAGGTAAAGACAGACCACGCTGGGCACAGTTGTACATCTGTGACACTGAAAATGAGGTAAGAACCAGGATTAAGGCGTCGACGTCTGAAGATAAAATGGAGTCAATAGATCCTCACATCGTCGAGGAACTTAAAATATGCTGGATAGAGATAATATACTTGCAAAAATATTCGGAATGGCAAGGGACAGATTCAAAGAAGGTGACTATCACAACATGAGATTAAAACTAATCTAATTTATGTTTTATAAAATCTGATAGTTTTTTGTTACAAGTCATAGTGCAGATAAAAAAGTTAGGCTTGATAAGAAGAAGTTCTCCATTTTCTCCATCTTATTAGGTGTATGCAAAATATGATGCAGGTGTTGTTTTGGTAGTGGAACCTTTCTACGTGTATGTTTACTACTTTCTCTATATTATCTTCCATAAAAGTATTGTAACACAATATCAAGTGCATACCTTTTGCTCCCAAGCTTCAAATAGCCAAATAATTCAGAATTAAACAAATAAAAATCCTCCTTTAAATTTGAGACTATCCTGATTTTTTCCTTGCATGTTAAATGTTCATCCTAACACCTGATTATGATTTTTCTTTTATATTTGCATGTTCCCCATAAAAGACTAACATGCTTTTTTTCAGTTGTAAAGACTAACATGCTGAACTAAAATATTTTGATAGTACATAAAAAATGAAAAAGTCATTTAACTTAATCTTATGAAGCACATCTACATGCATTTTTTTCTAGGACTTTAAAATATGTTTTCATTCATTTCTATTTAATCAAGCTCAAAGGCTATATTGGTTCAATCACACAAACATAAGAAACGGTTACGAAAAAAAAAATATGACAGAGTCAGGAAAAGGAAAAAAGTGGACCTGCAGATCGAACTTAGAAGAATGTTGCCGATGTGGAGGATTTGTCTGGCTGGCGCTCCAGGGGCAGAAAATGTCTCCAGCATCCTCATACTAAAGACTAAAGACTACATCACCTGCACGGACGCCGACAACAAAAACATCGTGCAGCGATGATCTAGCTTCCTCCCTTGCGCAGCTCCACCTTGGGCCATGCTAGCCCCTCATCTCCGTTTACCAGCCTAAGAGACCGAGGAGGCGTATGAGGAGACAAACCAGCCACTGGCCGCACCAGCGAATCGAGCTGCAAGGGGTGGCTGCAGCCTGCAGGTGAGGACGATCAAGCTCAAGGCACCGAATCAAGGGAGCGAGCTGATGGGAGCAATCCGGCGGCAGTAATTTTGTGTGAAAGTGTGAACGGGTAAGAGGATTTTTTAGGGTGCTCAGGAAAGACGTGGGCTGTGTTTGTTTCAGCTTCGGGAGCCAGTTTCTCGTGGAAAAAAGCTGAAACCGAAACAAACGACTAAATATGGGCAGTTTCATGGAGACAACCCAAAACAGTTTTGGCCTGTTTTACGTGTTATAGCCCAAAGCGACCAGATGTGTCCTTTCCCAGCGAAGCTGGTAGGGATTCGTGATTTTCCCAACGCTAACCTTGCCTATTCTAGCAATTTACAGGAAAACTGCTATGATGGGTCGATCCCATCGAGGCCGAGTCCACCCGTTCCTCGACGAAATACACGTCGCGCCCCGGCGTTGCTAAGTGCTGGTGATGCGTCCGCTTTGTCGCTTGGAGTCGCTGATGTGTGAATGTATACTGTAATGATGTAATCAATGTTGTATGCTTGTTATCGATGCTATATGGTGCTGCTGTTGTCAATGCCGTAATGTCGTGCATGCTGTATATGTGGTCGTGGTCGTGGTCTTCCTGAATATGTGTTCGTGGGCAACTGAATTTAAACGTGAGCTCATGGTCAACACCTTTGCTTGGCGATGCCATTCCCACTTCATCCGATGAAGGCAACATGAACGACACGTGAGATAGGATTGCGAGATCTTTGTTTATTGCGAGACAAGCTACATAGATTAGTATTTGTACGGACCTCTAATTATATGTACGGGTTATTAGTTATATGGACGGTCTAATCATTTAGCTCTCTTTTGTACGGATTATTAGTTACTAGCAAGCATGCCCGTGCGTTACAACGGGAGAAAATTTAACTTCCCTAGCATAGACTAAGATATAAATCATTATTTAATTTATGATCCACGACAATTATTTCCAAGATGAAAAAGAATTATGCTTTCAATCATACCGTCTTTACAAAATGATCACAATTCAGTTTGCGGCTTCATAGTTTCATTCTCACCTCTACGCCACAATCAAATGAGAAGAAAGAAAGAAAAATGTTTCGGAATAGGCCCATCTTGGCCGACGTAATGGAGAAATAGAAACCTATTATTTTTCGCTGCTCCACAATAGAATCGAAGAAAGAAAAAGTGTGGAGGCCTAGCTCGGCCCACGCGTCGGAGAAACATAAAAGGTGCGTGGTACATTGGTAGATAGATGACGGCCGACACTATAATAGGCCGGAAGAATCCTTCCTTCCTTTAATATTAGTATAATAATTAGTATATATAAGAAAAGGGATTAGGGCAACAAAGTGACAGGAATTTTACATCGGGGCAAAATTTCAATGACCTCATCGAGGCGATGACGGAGTTTGCAACATCTGGTTCATGACCATGGATGGCACGGATCATGTTGCGTGCAGCCAACAACAACAATCAAACCATCAACAAAATCTAGGAGGTTGACGGCATCTCGATGAATATTGTTGTGAGTAATTGGAAATTTTCTTACAGAGCATGATGATTATTTTTTGAATGGATGAACATTTTTTATAACTTGCATTTTTTTCAATAGGCACACATTTTTGGAATGGGTGAACATTTTTTGAAATTAATGAACATTCTTTGTTTGACGAACATTATTTTTGAATGCATGAAGATTTTGAATCAGCGAACATTCTTTGAATCGATGAACTTTTTTGAAATTCACGATCTTTTTTTATTTTCGTGAACATTATTTTAAAAATTCATGAACATGTTTTGAATTCACAGAATTTTTGTTAAATTCATAAACATTTTACTACTTCTGGAATATTTTTCAAAATTCACATTTTTTTAATTTGGAACTTTTCTGAAATTCCAAATTATTTAAAGAAGAAAACGAAATAAGAAAACAGTGGCGTCCCTCCCCGCTCATGGGCCAGCCTAATAGGGCGCACAGTTTCTAAAACATTTTTCAATATTCACATTTTCTTTTGAAATTTGAAAGTTTCTAAAATCCTAAATTATTTTAAATAAGGAAAAACAGAAAAAAAAGAAAAAGAAAAAAACAAAATAAGAAAAAGGGGAGTCCCGCCCCGCTAATGGGCCGCCCAATAGGGCGCGCGGGAGAGGAGTGTATAAAAGGTAATATTCCTCTGTCTTTCCGAGGGCAACTGAATTTAAACGTGAGCTCATAGTCAACACCTTTGCTTGGCGATGCCGTTCCCACTTCATCCGATGAAGGCAACATGAACGACACGTGAGATAGGATTGCGAGATCTTTGTTTATTGCGCGACAAGCTACATAGATTAGTATTTATACGGACCTCTAATTATATGTACGGGTTATTAGCTATATGGACGGTCTAATTCTTTAGCTCTCTTTTGTACGGATTATTAGTTATACGGAGTATCTTTTGTATTGTATGGGCAATTGTGACTTGCATGGACTAGCGATGTGACAACATAATTCTTTTGCTCACTATTATTCTATGTATATATGAGCAAGAAAGTGAGAAAATTATTATTATGAAATATTTTATGCATTACCATAGAACAAATCATTCCCTGTCAGTCAAAATACCATTTAAACAATCTATTAACACTGAATCAACAAGTTACACTGATCTCAGTGCTCTAAGGGCATTTCAGGCTTTTCACCAGCTCACAGTCGTTTCCACAGTTGCGTTGTCAAACAGCTAACCTTCACTACAGCTGTTTCCTCAGCACAGCAGTTTTGC
This sequence comes from Thinopyrum elongatum, assembly GCA_011799875.1. Classification (NCBI taxonomy): domain Eukaryota; kingdom Viridiplantae; phylum Streptophyta; class Magnoliopsida; order Poales; family Poaceae; genus Thinopyrum; species Thinopyrum elongatum. The sequence goes on from CM022303.1 coordinate 565,326,912, forward strand.
CAGCACAGCAAGCCCATAGCTGAATCTGTTGAAACTGAAGCCCAAACAAACACAGCCGATGTGTGGTCGCTATGTCCATGTGCGTGAGGCTGTTTAGCTAAATCCCATAATATCCCAGTAGAAAAAATATACTAACTTTTCAAAAAAACAACAAAAATAATAATTATACTCATAAGTCGAGAAGACTACCTAATAGGGAAAGCATCTGATACAGAGGAATTGCCTTATCACCGAGGCGGCTTATGAACCGACTCAAGGCAGCTATACGACCCGCCATATGCTGAACATCGTTGATGTTGGCCGGCTTGACAAGGGAGGTCACCGCCTTGATTTTCTCTGGATTAGCTTCAATGCCTCATTCAAACACCAGAAAGCCCAACAATTTGCCTGCTGGAACTCCAAAGACACACTTGGTCGGGTTAAGCCTCATCTTGTACCGCCGAAGGTTGTCAAAGGTCTCCCGGGGATCATCCAGCAAAGTCTCCTTCTTCCGAGATTTGACGACAATATCGTCAACATAAGCATGCACATTGCATCCAATCTGATTGTGAAAACAACTCTGCACGCAGCGCTGATAAGTCGCCCCTGCACTCTTAAGCCCGAAAGGCATCGAGACATAGCAGAAAGCCCCAAAAGGTGTGATAAAGTCCGACTTCTCCTGGTCCTCAACAACCATCTTAATCTGATGATAGCCAGAGTAAGCATCCAGGAAATATAAACTCTCACACCCAGCGGTGGAATCGATGATCTGATCAATGCGGGGAGGGCAAACGGATCTTTGGGAGAAGCCTTGTTGAGATCGGTGTAGTCAACACACATACGCCAAGTGTCATTCTTCTTGAGGACAAGCACTGGATTGGCCAGCCACTCAGGATGAAATACTTCCACGATGAACCCGGCAGCTAGGAGCCGGGCCACTTCTTCCCCAATAGCCTTGCGTCTCTTCTCGTTAAAACGGCAGAGATATTGTGGGACTGGTTTCATCTTAGGATCAACATTAAGGTGGTGCTCAGCGAATTTTCTCGGCACACCAGGCATGTCAGAAGGTTTCCATGCAAAGATGTCCCGATTCTCACGGACGAACTCGATGAGCGCACTTTCCTATTTAGGATCCATGCCAGTTCCAATAGTGAACTGCTGAGATGAGTCGCCCGGGGTGAAGTCAACCTGTTTTGTGTCTTTGGCCGACTTAAACTTGAGGGGCGGGTCAGATCCTGTGGTGGGCTTCTTCAGAGACGTCATATCAGCTGGGGCAACATTGGATGTGTAGAATTTTAACTCCTCCGCTGCGCAGGCCGACTCAACATAAGCCGCATCCCCTTCTTCACACTCATGGGCGATTTTCCTGTTACCATCGACATCCATGATCTTTCAGCATGCCAGGGCATTCGCCTTGTGCTGCTCAATAAAATTCACTTCAATTTGTTTGAAGAGTTTAACACCCCCTCCCCCCTTCACTGTCAACTCTCTTGGTTTCCCTGGTTTGTACGTAAAATGTCACAAAATGGACTAAGAAATCCAATCAATATAAATAATATGAATTAAAAAAAGGATCAACGGTTTGTTTTCAAAGCAAGTATCATTTTATGGTTCTCCATGTGGTTAGATGTAAATACAAGATTAGTAGAAAAGTGACTAATTTTTTTACTTATTACTTTTAAATGTTCGAGTTGATGGTGATTTTACATGTGAGACCACACAAATAAATATATGCTCTTCTACCCATATGTCGGACCAGCAACCTTCAAAGAAAACATAAATAAACAAATATTACTTTTACTAGGTGTGAGACCTAACCCAAATAAAGAAATACATTGCTAGCCTAGTGTGAGAATAACACTCTTGGAAAACACAAATTATAAATGCAAGTATGCCACTCCAATTCAAAATCATGGATTTGATGTTATTTTCTCTACCCAACCAATTATTCTGGTTCTATGGCATAACAAATGAGGGAATTTTTTTTACAATTCAACATGGCGATAGATGTTGTCCTCCTACATAATCAACAATCTTATGCATTCAACTTATTCACACCCATCCTTCTATATTTCAGCATTCAAAATATTATCCCACTACAAATCTTGCAAAGGACCTACTGCGGTCGCTCGAAACTCTTTAGCTATTGCAACATGATCTTTATTATATTCATGCTCTCTTTTTAATTTTAAACCATGTACCGCAAGACACCATCATCTTTTGACAATCTCATAAGACATTGGTAATTCCTCATTTTTTATGGCTTCATGACAATGCTCGAGTATTGTGCTAGTCTCTTAAAGAATTCAACCACCTTAGATACGAACCACCATATACTAAAATCTCAAGCGATATCTAGGCTTGAAGAATCTTAGCTATGCTAGGGATGGCATGGAGAGAGAAACAACCAAGAACTAAAAGAGCCTAAATAACAATCGGAAGCACAATTGACGTTTTTCTCATCTCCATGTTATTGTAAGCCACCAATGGGGTGTTTGGTTGGGCTTATTTTTGACTTCTGCACTTTGGCTTATAAGCCGGAAAGGTGCATATATATGGGGTTTTGGTTTTGGCTTTCGACAAGCCAAGAATAAGTCCAATCAAACACCTAGCCACTAGTGAGACAAAGCACCTCTAGGCATTCACCTTGTGGTGCCCGGTAAACTTCACTTGCAATTTGTCCTCTTCGATGTTAGATCTCTTGGTTTCCCTGGTTTGTCTGTAAAATGTCGCAAAATGGACTAGATATTCAGTTAGTATCCAACAATATATGAATTAAAACAAAAGGATTACCAATTTGTTTTGAAAGCAAGCATCATTTATGATTCTCCATGTCGATCAGTAGGAGAATGACGCAAATATCCTAAAGAATCTAGCCAACTTAGACAAGAATCATGATATGCTTGCATGAATCTTAGCGTAAAATCAATGACATAGGACTTAGATGTGCAATACTCAGAGCATCTCCAACAGCCGCGCTATATAAGCGCCGCGCTGAAAAATCAGTGTTTTTTGCGCGCGCGCTACCATTCCGGGCGCTCCAGCGGAGGCGCAAAAACCGCGCGCGCGGCATATCTAGTTCAGCGCGTGGGCCGAAACGCCATCGCGCGCCGCTTATTTGCTGCGCCCGCTCCCGCGCGCTGGACTCTGGAGCGCTCGCTCGCAACTCCACCTACCCCATCCAGCCGTTGCGCCGCCGCCGCCCGCGCCACCCCATTTCTTCCGGCGACCGTTCCGGCGCTTCCCCGGCCTATCCCCGCGCCGCGGCGGCTTCCTCCGTCTTCCTCTAGTCACCGCCGCACGTCGCGCGCGGCAGTCCTCCGACGAACAGCGCCCGGCCACTCACTGCCGCTCGGCGTCCGCAAGGTGTTCGACAAAATGCCCGCAAGTTATGTATTGCTCAAACTTCACAGTTTTTACATGAATTTGGTGCATGTTGATTGTAGTTTTTATAGCCTAGTTTATATTGAACATTGTAGATGAGTTCGTCGTATGATTCTTCCGAAGAAGAATTTGATATGGAAGAGGAGGAGGATCTTGCAATGATCCTAGCTATGCACATCAATAAAAAATCGAAGCACGGTGGTTCGGTTTTGGGTCGGCAGAAAATTTGGAGGGATATGATCGATGCCCACAACAGATTGATGAGGCACTATTTTGTGGAGAATCCCACATACCCGGAGTCGTACTTTCGTCGCCGGTTTAGGATGAGCACCGAGTTGTTCAAGCGCATTGCAGAGAAACTAGCGAGCCATGACCGGTTTTTTCAGCAAAGGAGGAATGCCGCCGGAGAGCTCGGGCATAGCACCTTTCAGAAGGTGACAGCCGCTTTGCGTATGTTGGCATACGGTATCCTGGCTGATCTAGTTGATGATCACTTGGCCATGGGTGAGAGCCAAGCCATCATGTGTGTCAAGCGCTTCGCAGTTGGAATTGTGCAAGTGTTTGGCCAGGAGTACTTGAGATCTCCCAATGCTGAAGACGCTGTAAGGCTATTGGAGATGAACAAAGCTCACGGCTTCCCAGGTATGCTTGGCTCAATAGATTGCATGCATTGGAGTTGGAAGAATTGTCCAAAGGCATGGCATGGGCAATTCCACGGCCAAAAAAAGGGTTCCACTATAATCCTTGAAGCGGTGGCCGATCAAGAGACTTGGATTTGGCATGCTTTTTTTGGAATGCCTGGATCTTTGAATGACATCAACGTTGTCAACCGGTCACCACTGATGAATAAGATTGCAAATGGTGAACTGCCACCGGTGAAGTTTGTAGCAAATGGCCGTACATACAACTTTGTCTACTATCTTGCGGATGGCATCTACCCAAAATGGCAAACATTTATGAAGCCGTTGAAAAAACCGGAAGGTAAGAAAAATCTTGATTTCCACAATGCTCAGGCGGCGGCTAGAAAAGATGTGGAGAGAGCTTTTGGGAATTTGCAAGCCCAATTTGCTATTGTGAGAGGATCGGCTAGATTTTGGGATCAAAATATACTTTGGTACATCATGCACGCTTGTGTGATCATGCACAACATGATCATCGAGAATGAGCATGGCCAAGATGTAGACTACTCTCACTATGAGCTCTTGGGACATCCCGTGCGAGTGCGGCGGAGGGCTGAAAGGATGGCCCGTTTTGTTGCCTCCTATCATGCCATTCGACGTCCCGCAGCGCATGATGATCTTCAGAAGGATCTCATTAAGGAGTGGTGGGCTTGGAATGACCGACAAAGAGCATCATGATTTGTGCGTTTGATGTTGTATTGTTGAACTATTTATTGTATTGAACGATAAACTATTTTTTGAGTTGTAATAACGAAATTGAACTATTTATTGTTGATTTATTTTGTTTGTGTTTGATCTTTTTGCTTGTGTTTGGAGCGCATATGTTGTTTGTACGAGAGCGCGCGCGCTGCATTTTTGCGCACTGCTGGAGCTACGCGCGCTGCATTTTGCCGCGGCTGCTGGAGCCAGCGCTGCCCGCCGCGCCAAACCAGGCGATGGGCGCGCTGCAAACTGGTTTTTAGCGCGCCGCGCGTTGGGCGGCTGTTGGAGATGCTCTTAGAGCATATCTAAATGTGTTTTAGCAAAACTGTATTACTAAAACCTTGAGCGATATCTAGTCTTCAAGAATCTCCCCTATGTTAGGGATGACAAACGTTGTTAAAAAAACTTTGATCAGATATATCCATATGTACTTTTGTGCATTTTTTATTATGTACCCATGATAAAAAAAGCGAAGGAGGAGTATACGCACGTTGTAGCCGCCACCTCCCAAAAAGCTAGGGTTCCTCCGCCTCCCACCGGCGCTGCCGCATGTCCGCCTTGTCTCCGGTGGCCTTAGGGCCATAGGGGCAGAATGGATCCCGGTCCTTGCCGGTGGGAGGGCTCCGTTTCTAGATCTTTCTTCGAGTTTTGTTAGTGTTTCTGTTCTGGTCAGGAAGGCGAGACGGTGGCGGCTCCTTGAAGATGAAATAAAGGTCTCCCCATCTAGTCCCCATTCCGGTGATGCGTCTAGCATTGTTGATGGGCATGTGGAGGTGTGACTCCGGCGGACCTGTCTTTGATGGATTTGCTCGGATCTGATCGTCGTTCGTCTATGTTCGTGTGTCTTCAGGTTGGATCCTTCTAATCTACACTACTCTTCATCGGTGGCGGTTGTTGTTCTGATGCGTTGGTCTTATGGGGTCTTAGCACGACGACTTTCGGACTGACTACTACAACATGTTTTGCCCGGCTTCGGCGAGGGAGGGGCGATGGCAGCGGCGCGCCTTCCGCTCGTTTTAATGTTTGTAGTCGTCGCTAGGTGATTTACAGATCTGGATGTAATTTTTATTATTTCTAGTGTTCATTGTACTACCATGATTGAAGATAAATAGATCAGAAGTTTTTCATGCAAAAAAAAAGTAGTGCAAAGTTCTTTAAAAATAAGATTACAAACTTTGGAAACTAATTCAGAAATGTTAAAAATCCGACTTCACATTTTTAGTGTTGAAAATCTAACAACCAGATTTGCCATGCGAACAGATAAAATTGCCATGCATGTGAATAAAATTCGTCATGTTCTTATAGTGGAAATTACCATATAGCATAAAAAATCAACATAATATTTGTCATGGTGCAGGCGTGCAACGATTAATTGTCAGGGTTTGATCATGATCCGACGTGTCTGAGCGCGCAAGAATTTTAACCCTACAAATCTGATGTCAGATTTATATTGAAGTCCAAATAATCCAGTTTACAATAGAATAAGAGAAGATATCGGAGTGTGGCTATTCGGCTTCCGAGCTCGTCTGATCCCGTAGTGAACAGTAAATTTTAAAAAAATACTAGAAAAATTCAAAAAAATCTCTTTTTTTCACGCACCAAATCATCCTGTATACAATTTTTTTGTTTTTTAATTTATTTAGTGTTTTTTTTAACTTTATTTTAACCGGATCCTGATGAGCGTGGGCTAAAAAATGGATATTGGAAGATAGCGCCACCTTAGTTTGTTTTTGTCTTCAATTTCAACTACACCCCGCAAATAAATAAATAAATAAATACACACACCCTTAGAGCCTAGATCCACCGTCAGATCGCGGTAGACTTTTCTCTCCTTCACCGTCTCCGTATCTTTCTCCCCTTCGCCTCCGCCTCCGCCGACTCCTAAAAATCCCCAACCCGACCCGAGCCGCGGCTCCAAAAGAAAATCGCCCCTCCTTCCATCGCCGTGCCCTAGCGCTGCCGCGGCCTCGCCGCCGACGCCTCCCGCACCCACCGGACGAGCTCCTCGCCTCTGCCGCGCGTCGCCGCCGCCGTCGACGTTCCCGCCCTACCTCGCCGCGCAGTCGCGACCCTGCCCCCGCTCTGCTCCGTCCGCGACTCCGTCGTTGGTCTTCGAGGTATGGTTGGTTCTCCGGTATCCGGTGATTACTTAGATTAAACCCCGCTGTCCTCCGCCAATTTACTTGTGCTCGTGTGCGCCGTACAGATCCGCCCCTGGTTATTGTTTACATGTACCCAAATAGATGGCCGTTGTTTGGTTGCGTCCTTATGATTGTGTAGAGTCTTGACGCAGATGGGTTGTTCTGTTCGAGGTTATGTGCGTGGAAGGGCCTTGAAGCAGAAGTGTTGCTTTTGGTATATATAACTATGAATGTGTTTGTTGGCTGGTGAATAGTTTTGAGCCGCCACTGGTGACATTTTAAGGTTCTGGTACCATGTAATTTGCACTTCCTAGTAGAGTATCTACTCCCTCCGTTCCTAAATATAAGACCTTTTAGATAGTCCAATATGGACTACATACAGAGCAAAATAAGTCTACACTCTAAAAATATGTCTATATACATCCGTATGTAGTCCGTATTGAAATCTCTAAAAGAGCTTATATTTAGAAACGGAGGGAGTATTTACTTGCATATATGTAAGAAGACAAATCTCTGCTATGGTTGTTCAGTTCATATGCGTCAAAGTTTATTTGTGATATGCATACATATTGGTGTCTGATGTGTTGATTTGTTTAATGTTTAAGCAGTAGTGGTTGCTTAACAGAGTCTCTATGTAGATTTTGTTAGCAGTTTTCTTGCCCTCCCAAGTGATGAAGATCCTTAGGTTAACGTTGCAGTAAACGAAATGGTCTGAATGTGTTTGTTTCATGACTGCCTGTGTGAATTTTAGCTAGCTAGACAAATGTTTACTTTAGCTAAAAGACGATGACCTCGTCACGCTAGTAGTAACCAATATTGTTTGTTTCCTTCCAGGATATTGAGATCGCTGGTCCTGTATAACCTTTTCTTCTTGGATGTAGCTCTGAATGTGTTGGCAAGTGAATAGTTTTGAGTTGCCACTGTATTTATTTCTTTAATTCCAGATGACATTTTAAGGTTCCGATGTCATGTAATTTGCACCCTAGTAGAATATATATTTATTTACTTACTTGCAAGAAAATAAATCTGAACTATGATTGTTCAGTTCATATACGTGAGAGGTTTATTTGTGATATGCATACCCTATTGGTGTTTGATTTGTTGACTTGGTTAATTTTTAATCAGTACTGGTTGCAGTTCTATAACAGAGTCTTTATGTAGATTTTGTTAGCGCCATGAGTGTGCATTTTCTTGTCCTACCAAGTGACGAAATTCCTTCGGTTATGCAGTAAATGAATTTGTTTGGGACTAAAGGCTTTGTTGTTGTTGTTGTATGCGTGAAAGGTCGGAATTTGTTTGTCTGCATAACTGCCGCTGTGAATTTTAGATAGCCATGGCCTCATCACTTCACTACTAACCGATAGAGTTTGTTTTCCTTGCAGGATTTTCAGATTTGCTGGTCTTGTATAAACTTTTCTTCGTGGGTGTATCAAGATGTCTGGAAATGATTCTCAGGCTGCAGCTGACAGAATAAAGGCACAGGCCTTATCAAATGCAAAGGGATTGAGCAGGGCTCAAGCCGAACGTGCAGCGGAAGCTGCCGCTCGCAATGTCAATGCCTATGGGCAGAAGGAAGAGGGACCAAGTCGCTGGCAGGAGAGGAAGGAAGCCAAGAGGCAGATGTATCTGATGAGTACAGAGAAGGCTGTGAGGCTGGGTGTGAGACCAAATGCTGCACCAGCTTCTGCAACTGCTGGGGGCCAATGTCAGAAGTGCTTCCAGCCTGGGCACTGGACATATGAGTGCAAGAATGAACGAGTCTACATATCACGGCCCTCAAGGACGGACCAGCTTAAGGACCCCAGGTTGAAGAAGGCATGGCTGCCGGCGCCCTCTCAGTTTGTGAACCCTGATCTGGAGAAGGAGATGGAGGAGGAAAGGAAGCTGATGCGAGAAAAGCTGAAGAAGGAGAAGTCTGAGAAAAGGAAGTCAAGGAGCAAGAGGAAACATCGTGCCTCGGTGTCTGACTCCGACTCGGACTCCGAATCATCGGGGACCGACTCCGAGTACTCTTCTGAGAGCGGCAGCTCAAGCTACAGCTCCTCAGACTCGGAGGACAAGAAGAAGCGCCGACGCAAGACGACGCAGAAGAAGAAAAGGCACCGGAGGGACAGCACGTCGTCCTCCTCCGGATCCGAATCTGAGTCCGAGTCTGATTCTGATTCTGACGGCAAGGGCAGCCGGAAGAAGAGCAAGAAGCGCGGCGACAAGCGCCGATCCTGAAGAACCGGAGAAGGCGCCAGATGCGGCCAAATTCTGCCCGCATATCATGTCCTTTTCGCTGCAGCCGTGGCTTCGTGTGCCGAGCGCCCTTTCAAGAGATATATTGCGAATGTATGAGTTGATTTCCTGAACGCTAGATGATTTCCTGTTATTGTTCTCCCTGTGCCAAGGAGTACCCTCTTTTATCCTAAAGATTACTAAGAACTTAGAAGTGCTTGAAGCTATAGATTGTTTCCTATCCTGTGATGCCTGTGAGCAGCAACAAATCCTGCAACTATATTCATCATCTGTAAGCTTGTTGTGCTTGACTGCTGTGTAATAATCGATTGATATCGTTTTTGTGAAGATAATCATTTTGACCTTACTTATTCCCTCCTCGCCGAATTATAGTGCATTTTTTCAAGAAAAAGGTCAAATTTTGTAAACAACATAAAGTTTTTGTAGACAAATTTGTCAATGCTTACGATACAAAATCAATGCCATCAAATTCATTATGAGCTTTTATTTTTTTTCTTCGGCACTGTAAATGTTCATTACAGCTCTTGCTTAACCACTTGACGGTTTTTACCTAGCGAGTCTTCCGCGAGTCGTGCGGGCTGTGTCTGGCACTGGCAGTGAAGATGGCACTGCCGGTGAGTTCGGCCGGCCTCCTCTCGCTCCTCGTCCCCTGCCTCCTCTCCTTCGTCCTCCTCCGCTTCTCCGCCCTGCTGGACCCCGGCGCCGCCGTGCCCCGCGTCAAGAGGTCCCCTCCCCTGCCCCTCCGCTTCCGCCATGACGGCGCCTTCAAGATCCTCCAGGTTGGTAGCTGGCTGGCTCGCTCGTCCCACCTGATTTCCTCCGCTGACCCTGCTCAGCTCGCTGTCGTTGTCAGGTGGCGGACATGCACTTCGGCAACGGCGCCGCCACGCGCTGCCGGGACGTGGCGCCGGAGGTCGGCGGCGCGCGCTGCTCCGACCTCAACACCACGCGCTTCCTGCGCCGGCTCATCCAGGCGGAGAGGCCCGACCTCATAGCCTTCACCGGTGCGTGCTTTGGTTTGCTCCCCCCGCCGCTTCTCTTCTCTTACAGCCGCTGCTAGGTGGCCATCTAGCTCCAGAGATTGCTACTCCACCCCGTGCGATCCCCCCTGGCCTGGTCTTGCTCATGTCATGTGGCCGTCCCTGCCATTGATAAGTCTTGCAGATTTGCCAGTTGAAATGATGCAACGGCATTGGATCCAATCGATTAGTTAGTCAATTTGCCTGTGACATACCAGCGATATGCAACGACAAAGTTAGTGCTCTATGTGGTGCCAGCTTGATGGAGCTTGTGAGTTGACTTTATGAATGCTTCCCGTTTGCGTTCAGATTTCAGAGGGGGTGGCTGGAAACTTTCACTATGGGCTACACTATTATCGCCTATTTACTTGTAGCTCATCGATGCTCGGCTGTTATGGATTATCTGATGTGGCCTGTGGATGGCATTTGTATAACCCCGCGGGAATTTACTTCCCAAGCAATGTGAACTCGTCATCACTGATGCTTAGAGGTTTAACACTGGATGGAGCTAATGTCAGAGTACTAAGCTTACATTCTTCTTTTATAACTATATCGAGTGAGTTCTCTCTTGTATGCAAGGGATTCACGCATCGCTCCTCTTGGTTCTGAACTTCTGATGATGGCATTGATGCATGATTACATCAGTAAGGTGATTGGTGCAAAGAGACCAAACTCCAAGATGACCAAACTATTAGCAGTCAATAGTAGAATTTGGATCAGATCCACACTCAACATGAACATGAGTAATGTTCCCTCGTAGGCTCTTAGCTGTAACAGAATATGGATGATCCTGCGTGAACAAAAGCCAACGGTTATTTTTCCGTCCTGTCGAGTTAGTAGAGTTTGGACTACAAAACAGTCCATCAACTCTTGGGGTAGCCACTAAAATAAGCATGTTATGGCCTGCTAGTAAATAGTTTTTGACCATAACCACTGCTTTCTTTTTCCATCAGCCCCTCTCTGAAAAGTTTTAGTATACCTTCATTTAATAAACTTGCGATTTTTCAGTTACTACATTATTTACTTGTTTCCAGTTCTCTTAATCATAAAGAAGGCTGAGTAACTTAAAATTTAATCCTTCTGCTTTAATTTTGAATCAGGGGATAACATATTTGGGGGCAGTGCAACTGATGCAGCAGAATCACTACTCAGAGCAATTAGCCCTGCTATAGAGTACAAGGTACCATGGGCCGCCATATTAGGAAATCATGACCAGGAATCCACAATGACGCGAGAGGAACTGATGATGTTCTTGTCTTTGATGGATTACTCAGTATCTCAAGTAAACCCTCCTGGTTTTCTGATACACGGGTTTGGCAATTATCATGTTGGCATACATGGCCCATTTGGATCGGGGTTGGTCAATACTAGTCTGCTTAACCTTTACTTCCTGGATAGTGGGGATCGTGAAGTGGTCAATGGAATTAAAACTTATGGATGGATCAAAGAATCTCAACTTGCTTGGCTCAGTGCTACTTCAAGAGAACTCCAGGTAGTCATGATAAATACTAACTTGATCACAGTACCTAAGATCTCAGTTTGGAATGTGTCACCATTTTGGATGAAGATCCTAACAACTAGTATAAATATGTCATATCTGTTAGTCTATTACCCTTGCCTTTTCTGTTATCGTTGATGAACATATTTGTAACCAATTCTGGATTATTGTTCTGTTTATATTTTACCAGTGTTTGAACTAAAATTTTTTTTTGACCCGAAGCTGTGATAATTTGTTCTCACAGCATATTTTTATTGATTTTATAAGGGTTTATGTACAGAAAGCACAAAGAGAGACTATGCCCTAGGAAGTTCCAAAAAAGATAAATTACAACAGCTACAACAACAGCATCATTGGAGAGATCAAGATGATCCTCATCCAAAACCTATCTAAAATTTTAAACCCAATCAGGCAAAGCAGCATAAGCTAACTCCCATATCACATTCACATTACGGGATTTGCACCATGCTCATTAATAACTTCTGTTGTTTATCAGCATTGTTTGAAATAACAAATGCTACTCCTTTTTGTAATATATATTCTTTGACAACCGGTAACTGACAATTTCCTTTATTTGACAGCAAAATTCGCCTGCCCCCGCTTTATCATTCTTCCACATCCCAAATCCAGAAGTCCGAGAGCTGTGGTACACAGATTTTAAGGGTGAGTATCAGGAGGGAGTGGCTTGCTCGTTTGTAAACTCTGGTGTCCTTGGCACCATCGTCTCCATGGGAGATGTAAAAGGTGTCTTTCTTGGTCATGATCATCTTAATGATTTCTGTGGCAACCTTAACGGCATATGGTTCTGTTATGGCGGTGGCTTTGGTTACCATGCCTATGGAAGGCCTCATTGGCCGAGGAGAGCTCGGGTAATTTATACTCAACTCAAGAAAGGTCAGAGATCATGGCTGGGAGTCGAGTCAATACAGACTTGGAAGTTGCTTGACGATGAAAACCTTTCCAAGATCGATGAGCAGGTTCTCTGGAGAGACAGCGACGATGACTCTTACCAGCGTGTCCACTTGTAAGCTCCGGACACTAAAAGATCTCTTTGTATGTTGTAAACCATTTTGATCAATTACAATACATCAAATTGGTAGGTTTGATCAAATTAGTCATGGTTGGCCACGGGCCAAATTAGTCATCACTTGTATATGATACTGATGTATCTTGTTCATATGCAAATCCCTTGCTTGGGTTGTTGAAACCAGTTCTGAACATGATGTGAAGAGGTAATTTGTCCCCTTGATGTGGCAGTTAGCCTGAATATTTTTCTTGTGTATGGATTGACTGGTATCTGTGCTTCATTATACTCATAAAAGATAGTATGAATTAGACAACATATACCTGCTTTTAATAACAAAAAAAAGCTGCTGTTTAATAAAAAGAATGAAAGCTGGGCATCTTATATAGAACTCAGTTGTCCCTTCTTTCTATCAAGCAGGAAAGAAAGAACCCAAGGTATTCATAAAGCAAAAAAAGGGAGTATGAGCTATCCATAAAGTTTTCTGAAGTGCTCCATCTGTAAAGAAATATAAGAGCGTTTAGATCACTTCTAAACGCTCTTATATTTCTTTACGGAAGGAGTACCAAGGTAAACGCTCTTATATTTCTTTACAGAGGGAGCACCAAGGTATTGTCAACCGTCTGATCTTCAAATTCTGGTTCAGATGTAGGCCTTCAATCATTTTTGCACCACAACCTTGAGTTCTATCAAAATCAACCTATACTGTGCCCCTCTCTCTTCCGTCATTTAATCCATGCATCTCAAATTTGCTCAAAGCAAAAGAAAGGCCATGAATTTTGAACCTGATATCTGATTCCTGATCAGTTTTGATCATCCCCTTCCTCTTGACACAATCTTCGAAACAAACCAATGTCGAATATGATTTTAAAATTTTAGTTTGTCTGACTTAACTGAAAAATCATGAACTTTCAGGAACCACTATTTTATTTTTGCAAATATCATAGAAGGGTTTTGGTGAGCCTCACCGTGGTACCGTAATTTCATAGAACTTTGAGATAAGTCTACTTTTCGTTCCTCAACTCTTTGGGAAGTCTAGATTTAGTCCCCCCAACTCCTAAACCAGTCAACTTGCACCCTTAACTCTTCAAACTGGACAAGTTTAGTCCCTTGTCTCGGCCGACTGCGGGACGAGCACGTCATCCATGAGGCCGGTGCACCCGTCGTCATACTCGTGCCATACGCCCTCGGCGACGTCATCCGTCATTCCACCGTAGCCGTCGTTGTTCTCCGTGTCGGAGTAGCTCCACGCGAGCTGCCTCTTGTCCCAGTTCATGCCCCTGATGGTGCGTACGGCCCGAGAGAGAGGCTTGACTGCTTTGGACCAATGGCAGCATAATGAGTCCTTCGTCTCGAAAATCTGCCATGGCAGAAAAAAAGTTAAGAAACTGTCATGGCAACATCATAAGCCCTTCGGCTAAAAAATGCTGCTATGGCCGAAAAAACGGCTAAAAATGATGCCATAGCAGCAAAAGTGAGTAGACAAGCATAATGAGCCCTTTGGCTCAAAAAAGCTCTCATGGCAACAAAAAATGAACACTTTGGATAAAAAGATGCTGCCATGACAGCAAAAATGAGCCATTTGGCTCAAAAATGCAAAAAATTAATGAATGTATTTCATAATTTGCAATTCTTTTATACTGGCAATTATTACGAGTGGCATGTACCAAAAGGCAAACACCACTAGCTAACACTAGTGCAGGAAACACTAACGCTCGCGCAGGATCCATGCTGCACGCACCATCATCATCTCCTTCCTGGGTCACCCACTTCCACATATCGCCATTGTAGCAAAGCAACTCATTGTTTGTAGCTTTTCAGTTGCAAAAATGCAGCGATCGAAGAGCTACAACTGAAAGGGTTTTGCCACAAAAAACGATGGGCGGCGAGTTGCAACAAGCGATTTTTTTCAGAAGCTAGAACCGAGGATTTAAAATGATGCAAACAGTTGAAACAAAAGTTGCAAACGGCGATTCAGAAAGTTGCTATTGCCGATCAATTATTTTTATGCAGACGAGCTAAACTAAAGCTAGAACCGGCAATTCAAAAAGATGCAATAGGCCCATCAAAAGGTTGCAACTGGTGATTTTGAAACTGGTACTAGCGATCCAAAAAAGCTACAACCGGCTGAACAAAAAGTTACAACCGACGATTTTCAAAGCTGAAACCGGTGATTTCATAAATAAAAAAGCAACCAATGATTTTGAAAAGCTGGAACGGAACAATTTAAAAAGATGCCACCGGTTAAGCAAAAAGCTACTACCGGCGATCCAAAAAGATGCAATCGATGGGCAACCGAAAAAGACAAGGCAGAGCTTCCACCGGCGATGCAGGGATATACGAGCCAGGGGTCGCCAGAGTTGCAAAGTGGGGACCATGCCCAACAGTGAGCTTGGTTTTTTTGTGGAGGCTATGGAGGTGCTCGCAGCAGTGGGGCTCGAGGCTGTCTGCAGCGGCGAACCAACCGAGCGGTGGCGGGGGGCCATGGCTGATGCGAGAGAGAGAGGATGAGAGACTGAGGGAAGGAAGTGGCTTGCTCGGAAAGAGATAAGGTTTGAAGGGTACATGGGTCCCACATAAAAGCCTGCGCATGCGGGTACATGAAACACAATCTGTGCTGCAGGATCTTGTTTGATCAAGCGTCGTGTGTGCAACCGGCCGAAGAAGCCGGCAAGAATCATTTACCTTTTTATTAGGGGCCGGGATTTGATTTATTGTCGTTCTAGCAAACTTCTATGTAACTCTATTGTGAACGTGGATCTCATAAATGTGTGAATATGCTAGGGTTTTACTGATCCTAAAATGAAATCTACAAGAACACCATAGGTAGGAGGCGGCGTCTCTCGCCATGGCAACAGCGGCGTCGAGGCTCCTGCGGGCCGCCCGTTACGCATCCCTCGCATCTCGCACCGCTGCGGCAGCCGCATCTCGCGCCTCCCGCTCCGCGCGTGCGGCCGCAGCCGCCGCTCGCCTAGCCTCAGACTCCATAGCTCTCCTTGAGAGCTTGCCCAACTCGCTCCACGACCACGAACATGAAGCCCCGCTTTTGCCCCTTCGAGTACCAATCCAGCGACGAGTACAAGCCCTTGCCAGGTAAACCAATCCCACCCTCTTCCAGGCCCCTCTTCTCATAGTTAGGGCTAGGAATCCGTCCGTCTCATAAATTCTTTGACAAACCAAATTACATGCTTCCAATTCTTCGCTGTGTGTGCGTGCTTGACAGACACTACTAACGCTTGCTTATGAAACTTTCTCCGTGTCTGTCGTAGATGATGTTAAGGTTCCGACGGAGAAGGACCTTGAGTCGGACGAAGCCGCATGGGCCTTGTATGAGCGCTAGTGCAAGGCTCATAACAAGGAACGTGACGACCATGCCGACAAGGCTCGCCTGTTCAAAATATTCAGATACAATGCAAATGAGGCGCACTACTGTAACACTTATCTTCCTCCAGATCCGGAGGACGCAGCCGTTCACCTTCAGAAAAGATAAGAGGCAGAATTGCTTCTTTCAACAGGCAAAGACCTCTCAAACGTCGATGAGCGTCATCTGCCAACGGAATTAACTCCATTTGCCGATGGCGGAGACCCGTATATTACCGAAACCAATGAGCGCTTGTTGAAGGGGATCGAAGAGATGGAGATGTTACAGCAGAGTAGTAGCTAGTTTGCTTAGGGAACGCGTCAAAAAAAGTTTGCTTAGGGAAATCCCAGACCCTGAGGCCTTGTTTGGTATCAGGGGATCCTCCCGGGATCCCGACCTTTTCCCTGGGCGAGAAAACCGCGCGTGTTTTTCACCCTGGTTTTGCTCCACGCGCATTTGGTGGCGAGGGGGAGGGGATATTCCCTATCCGATCCACCCCGATTCCCCGGGTAGCAAACCCACGTCTCCATACATCGGGAGAACTCTCCCCGTCTGTCTCGCAGTCGCTTTCCTCCGGTGATGCCATGGCGTCTCTCCTCCACCTCACGAGGCCAACGGCATATCCTCCTCCACCTCCCAGGCCGTCAAATGGCCGACGGCTCCTCCGGCATCACGTACGCCCGGGCCGCCGGCTGCCGGTACACCTCCCTGCACCACCTGAATCTCTGGCGAAGTCTCCTCCGCCGGCGGCGGTTGGCCCCTATTGCAGTTCTTCCCACCGTTCCATCCACCTTTCTAGGCCATGGGTGGTGCAGCGATGAGCAGGGGCACGGCCGCCTTCCCGCAGAGCTACATCTCTCGTTTTCCTCTCCAACAATGGTAGCTGCAGCAGCCCAGATGCATTGCAAAGAGATACAGTACAGTGTATACTAAGAAAAGAAGAAGATAGGATTATCCCCGACTCTTCGTTTCTCCCAAATAGTGAAGTGAATTTGCCACAGGGCTTTCATTTTACCAAGAAATTTCTAGCCAGGGCGCCTTTTACCTGGAATTATCTCCCTTAGCAACCAAACAAGGCCTGAATGAGATAGATGAACTGGACTCACCAAATCACTCAAGTGTCATTAGTTATGCTTTGTTGTTCCATGTGTGCTGAGTCATGCTTCCATGTGTGCTGAGTTATGCTTCCAAGCGTACTAAATTATGCCTCTGTAACAACTTTTTCTTTAAGCGGTCATGATGTGCTTGCACCTGTGCAAAGTGTCTGTTTTAGTCTTTTGCATCGCTTACAAGTACAATATTTCAAACAGATCAAGATCATGGACATGGAAATGTATGTCAGCTGTTTGAACATTAATTCGTTGAGCATTAGGAAGAAACTAAAGGTGAGTATTGCCGTGTCTTCAAAGTTCAAAAAATTTATCACTATCGTTCATGCATTGTTATATCCAGTATTAGCATCGTGTTAAGCAAAAAGGCGAGTGATATCGAAGCGCTCCCCGGCCACTCCCGCGGGTGGCCAGGAGCGCACCCTAGCCGCCGCCCGAGCCACACCCCGCCGCCCTTCCTCCCCTCGCCGCCGCCGGCAGGAATCGCCGGGCAAAGCCCGCGCGGCGCGGCGGCGGCGGGGCCTTCTCCTCCTCCCGTTTGGGGTTGGACGGCGCGGGCCGGCCGCCTCGGTGGGTGCTCTGTCACGGTGCTCCCGCTGGAGCTCGAGGCTTCGCGGGGTGGCGGCGTCCGGGGTTGGATGGCTGGGCGTGCTTGTGTACGGAGGCGTGGAGCTGGCTGGGGCGGGCGCGGTGGCCTCCTGCCGCGCGGATCTGGCGGCTTGGCTCGGTTTCGCCGGCGAGGTGCGCCGCGGGAACGCGCGTGCGGCTCGGAGGTGTCGCGGGCGTGTGGTGGATGGTGAGGCGCGGGCGTGGGCGGATGCGCGGGATGGCGAGGCCGGCGCGGATCTGGCGCGCGGCGGGAGTGCGCGGCAGCTGCATCTCGGTTGTGGATGTGGAGGCGCGAGGCGGCACGTGGTGGCCACGACGGGCGGCCAGGCGTGGCCGCGCAGGTTGGCGGAGGCCGCGGATCTGGCGGGTCCAGCGCGTTTGAGAGGTGCGGCGGCTGCTGTGCCACGAGGTGGAGCCGGTGGACGTCGACCGGGGGATTGTGTGCTGTGCAGTGCTTCGGATCTACTCGGATTCGGAGGTGTGGAGGAGCTCCGGGCGAAAGTCCAGCACTGACTTTGGGTCGGTGCCGGCGCCATGGCCATGGTGTCGTTCTCCTTCTTGAAGGTGTTGCCGTGGAGCTCCATTACACGACTCTCCGGGAGAAATCTCTAGCTTCAGATGGTCGAAGCGGGCGATGACGGCGGCTACGTCGTTTCCTTCTTTGAGGCATCGCCTTGGAGAGTCAGCATATTGCGGTTTGCACGGATCTCTTCGTCGACGGGGACAGTGGACGTCGGCTGCTGGTGGTTTCTGATTGTGCGCCGAGATGGCGATCTCGGGAACAATGCGAGTGGCAGCTCTATGTGGTGGGGCTCTATCTCGGCATTGGTTGGGTGGCATCCTTGTCCCGCTTGGGCGGTGGGGGTGTCGGCTCGGTCGATGCGCCCCAGAGGGGGCGCTCTGACTTTATGTCGGGGCGGCGGCCCCGGATGTGGTGCGACGTTCGTGGTCTGCGAGCAGTTGCCCTGAGCAGCGTGGGTTGCGCGCAGCTGGGTTGTGCGGCGTTGCTGGTCAAGGGGAGCTGTGGTATGTCGGGGGCGGCGGCCCCGGAAGGCGGTGCCGATGGAGTGCGTTGGGCGCGACGGAGCGGTGGATGTCGGGGCGGCGGCCCCGAGAGGATCACTGTGGCGGCCAGCCTTCTGTGGCAACGATGATGGTGGGAGCGATGTCGGCGACACGGCAATGGTTGCGGTAGTCGGCTCTCTTCTTCGGCGTGTCCGCGGTATTGCCTCGGTTTGTTTGTTGCTGTGGAGTCGAAGCTGCGGCGGCGGGGCCCTGTGGTATACGATGACTGGCAGCAAGTGGCCCGTTCGGCGATCTACCGTGGCGCCAGCTTTCGCCTGGTTTTGTTCTTCTGAGTTCTCCGTCAGAGTCGAGCTGCGTTGTCTGGCTGCAGGTCGACATGTTGTTGATGAGGGTGGGCTTTGCCCTGTGTGTGTTAGTCTTTGGGAGTGGGTTTGGTCCTTGTTGTTCCGGTTTTTGCCCGGTTTTCCGTAATTAACTGGGCAATTCTCTTCTGCTTAATTAATAGATGAGGCAATCTTTGCCTCCGTTTCGAAGAAAAAAAGTATTAGCAAGAACATGTATACAGAAATGCATCAATCTTAAAGAGAATGAAACTAAACTTTGTTATTTGGATTAGTTGGTTCGCTGAACAAAACGTCCGTTTATTACCTGTGTGGAAAACTATTTAGATTGACCATATGAGTTTTCATTCGAATAGATCTGGGTGAGAACCTGCAGGAGAGATGGAGTTTCTTCGAACAGATCTGGGTGAAAACTTGCTTTCGGCTACTGCCAAGGCCGGCGGTGGCGGCCTGTCTGTGTCGTTCCCTTCTTGAAGGCATCGCCGTGGAGAAGTTCAATGCCACTCTCTGCTACCTCCGGGGGAAACCCTAGATCAATAGATTGGATGATGGCAGCGCTTTGGTGTCGTTTCCCCCTTGGGGGCGTCATTCATGGAGGTACACACGGGCTCGAGGGAACAGAGGACGGCTTCTTTGGTGGAGCGGTGCTTCATCTTACACATTGATGGGGGCGGATCTCGGCGGCGTGGCGCTGTGGAGACTCGGAGTCCTATGCGCGGAGATGGACTCACGCAGGAGGAGGTTGCTGTCTGGCGCCATGGCGTCGATGGCAGAGAGGCTTGGCAAGGTCGGTGCATTAGTTTCTACTCTGAAGATGGATTTGTGGAAGATGGCGGCGACGACACAGAGAGTGCGTCAGACCAGTTTGTGCCCCAAACCCAGTATGTGGCTTGGTTGGGGCCTCTGTCTTTAGATGTTAGGCATTTTTGCGATGTCTGTTTGGTATTAGTCTCGGACTATCGGCACCCCTTCATCAGGTGGATAGGAGTAGCGACAGTTGTTGCTAAGATGATGACTTCAGACTACCTAATGTACTATTTTGTAAGGTCTTTGTGAATAATTAATAAAATGACTGCATGCACCGTCCAGACGCAGAGGCCGAGGGTAATCCTCCTTTTCTAAAAAAAAGGGAGTTTTCATTCAGTTTGTGGTGAAAAATATTTTCACAACATGTTTGTTTGATGCTTGTTTGCCAATTCAGTGAGCAAGCTCTAGCTGGGTAGCGTTGATTTACACGTCCCTTTTGTAGTAGTGTAGCCTCAAGGCACCATGTTTAATGCAATAACCAAAGCAAAAATCCATAATACAACTTGAATAACTTAAGACGGCCATGGAGTGCGATGTGCGCTGGCGAGTCCTGTTCGCGGCGGACATCGCGGCGGCGCGGCGGATCTCGCTGACCGACGGTGTGCTCTGGCTCCGGCACGAGGCCCTCCGCATCGTGCTCCTCAACGATCGAGGGGGAACCGTGGATGCTCGTTTTCTCCGAGAGGGTGAGTTTATCGACATCAGTGATATCGTCTCCTTCCCGTGTCACTTTGCTAGGGTTCGGGACAGAATTCCGGCTACGGCCGCGACGGTCGGTGGAGCGGCAACACCGTCGCGTGGTACAACCGCACCAGCAACAGAGAAGGGCGACACGTTGGCTGCGGTTCACGAGAGGATAGGGCACGCGGGACCCCGCGCGCGACGCTCTTCGCCGCCCATGACAGCTGGGCCGGGGGTGCTGGGGCGTGGACCGGTCCGCCATGAGACCGATGGTCGCCACGTGGTGGATGAGAGATCCGACCGCCATGTATCGAGCGACGCTAGGGTTTCGGGGGCTGAGGCAGATATTAAGCGCCCAGCCGCTCCAATTTCCCCCATTCTAGATCTCGACGAGTGTTTCTCTCACTTCTGGGATGCCCCCCTGGCTGCTAGATCTAGGGTTCGGCAATCCTTCTCGTGGTGGGAGGGGAAAATCCATGGCGATGCCCGCTCGTTTGCTCAAGTAGTTGCTTCTCCTTCCCTGCCATCTACACCCGCTGTGCCTCGAGTGGATAGAATTCCTGAGATGAGAGGGGACGGATTCGGCGCGGGGCGCCAAGGCCGTGGTGCTGGTCGCTTCGATCGTGGTCGCGGCCGCGGCTTCGATTCCCATGTCTGGAAGCGCAAGACGGAGACCGGGGACTCCTCGACGACGGGGTTCTGTGGATCCGGCGACTCCGGGTTCGAGAGATGGGACGAGGCGGCAGACGGGATGCAGGCTGCCTCCACTCACCAGGTGCAGTGGGGTGGGGGCGGCAGCGGCTTGGCTCATCCGCATGAGCCTGAAGATGCGCGGGGGGGGGGGGGGGGGGGGCGTCGCTCTGCCTCGGCAAGAGCGTCGTGGCGGAGGAGACGGCGGCGACATGACTCGCGTCACCGGCAAAAACCCAACCCCACCGCATGTTCGTGATCCTGCTACTCAAACTGGTAACACCGCTCCTGCTCGTGAGGCCTGTCAGATCTGCAATCTGTTAGGACATGTCACTGCTAGATGTCCCCAAGCTACTTGTGTTAGATGTAAGAAGAAGGGTCGTCTGTCTATCATTTGCTCTGAAGTCCTGCCATGGGAGTGTGTTCCTGCTATGTGTGCTTTCCAGTCCAAAGGTCAAGGGTTTCATTACATCCCTGATTTTAGTGTCGATAGACATGCTAGGGAGAAAATTTACAACATTGATGTTACCATTGTTGAGGGATCTGCTCCTACCAAAGACATTGAGCATGAACTCAGTGTATATGTGGGGCAAGGATGGCGCTGCTCTGTGAGGTTCTTTGCACCTCAGAAGTTTGTGATGAGGATGCCTAACCCTAGAGAGGTGGATCGGGCCCTGTTCGTTGAGAATGTTAAACTAGAAAAATGTGGTGTCAGTGTTCGTTTTTTCCCCCTGGTCTGATGATCTCGACTCTGAGGGGCTTCTGAAAGTTGCTTGGGTCAGAATAGAGAAGATTCCTCCCAATAAAAGATGTGATAGGACAGTTGCTTATGCGGGAGGCCTGGTTGGGATTACATTGGAGGTTGACATGTCTACTCTGAATCGACCTTCATCGGTTCGGGCCAAGATTGGGTGTAGGTATGTTGACCAACTACCTGGTTCAGCTGAGGGGGTGCTGGGAGGACGCTTTTACAGATTTACTTATGAGGTTGAGGAGGTCCTTGTCCGAAATCCTTTTGAGGATGATACTGCTATTCCTGTGCCTAAAAATGACCCTGTTAAAAATGACCAGACTCCTAAACGTAAGAGGGATGACTCACAGAAAGAGGAAAGCCGATCCAAATCTCCTGATTGTAACAAAGTGGGTACCTCGCGTGGCGGCAAGACCTGTCGTCTACTGCAACCGAAAGTGAACTCTCTACCTCCTCGGAAAGCGAGGTTGATGGCTCTCTGCTCATTGAAACTCTGGCAAGAGAGCAGGGGATTTGTGGGAATGAGGACACCCAGGAGGTCTCAAACTGGCTGGTGCCTCTGCGGCCAGTTCTATCACAGAACTCGGATGCAGCTGGGACTGTTTCCCAGGATGTGCAGGTAATTAGGAACCCTGCTATTAAATGCTATGCGGCTATATCTAACTCTGCCCAGGTTGTGGAGGTTGATGGTGATGTGGATCCAAAGCTGAAGATATCAAACGACTATGTGGTACATCTCCCCTCCCCTGACTGTAATGAGGAGGTCATTCTCACCCCCCCCCCCCCCGCTTATGCCGGAAGGGGCGCTTAGATTCAGCAAGCGTAACACTCGAGGCATGCAGGAGAATGTGGAAGCTAGAGCTATGAGGTTGGCCACCATAAGAGATCTGGAAGGTAATGCCCATAACACTTGCAAAAATTCATTTGTTGTTCTGTCTAATAATGAGTTGATGGTTAGGGCTACTAAAATGGGAGTATGCATTCCTGATAATGATTTCACTTGTATTGATGTGCTTAGAGAACTTGAAAAGGTGAGAGGGAACTTAGATGAAAAGAGTAACTTGGAAAATGATAGGCAGGACTGTGATGATGATATCATTGTTACAAATGGGTTGGGTAAAAATGCTCCTGTTAACTTGGAGTGGCTTGATCATGATGAAACCATAAATGATCGAACCTTCTCTGTTAAATCTAATAAGAAAAAACAACACAGATCTGCTGTCAAGCTATCTAGGCCTGTGACTAGAAGCCAGAAAAAAGACACAACTGTGGGTGAGGTGTGGGGTAACCCTACAATGGCTCCTGGTAGGGTTACTAGGTCCCAGTTTTACAAAAAAATGTTCCAGATGAAAGGAATCATCTGGAATTGCAGGGGGGTAGGCAAGAAAGGAATGGCCACCTGCCTCTCTGATTTGATTAGTGACCATTCTGTGGATTTTCTGGGTTTGCAAGAAACCATGAAAAAAAAACTTTACTCCTAAATGTTTGAGGAGAATTGATCCTTTTAATGTGTTCAGTTGGAACTGGATTCCTTCTGTGGGGAAATCTGGTGGTATATTGTGTGGGGTTAGACACGATACTTTTGATATTGTCTCCTGTGTGAAAGGCAAGTATATACTCCAGCTTATTTTGAATGATAAAAAGGAAAAAACTCAATGGGGGTTGCTGGTAGTGTATGGCTTTGCCCATGAAGAATTCAAAGAGGAATTCCTTATTGAGCTTGCTGCCATGTGTGGCAATATGCAAGTCCCATACATTGTGGGAGGGGACTTCAATATTTTAAGACACCCTAGGGAGAAAAACAAAAAGATGACGAACCATAAATCTATGGATTTTTCAATTCCATTATCAATACGCTTGCTCTTAGGGAGATCCACATCAGTGGTGGTAAGTACACATGGACCAATAATCAAGCACATCCTACATTAGAGAAACTTGATCGTATCCTGATGTCAGAATCTTGGGAGGACCTGTTTCCGTTGGTTTCGGTCAAAAAATTGGTCAGGGAAATCTCAGACCATAACCCTTTACTATTAGCCTCGGGTGATGAGGGGCGAGAGGCCCCAAAGCCCAGAGAATTTCGGTTTGACCTTGCTTGGGTGAAAGATGAGAGATTCCTGCCATTGGTCAATAAGATTTGGTCTAGAAAGGTCTTTTCCTCTGACCCCATTGATATACTTAATATTAAATTGAAGAGGTTTAAATCCTACTTCAAAGGGTGGGGATCTGATAGATATGGCCATGAGAAGAAAAGAAAGGAAGATCTTCGTATGGAATTATCCATGCTAGAAGAATTAGAGGAGGAAGCCGCCCTTTCACCCGAGCTTTATAGCAGAAAAATCGATGTTAGTTTTGAGCTCCATGAGCTGCTGGTGAATGAAGAGATCTTCTGGCTCCAGCTGTCGCATGAGCGGTGGTTGCTCAAAGGATATTTAAATACGGATTATTTTCACCGTATTGCCAATGGGCGTAAATGTAAAAATACTATTCACTCTCTTAAGGTGGGTGAGATGGTGGTTGAGGGCACTGACAAATTGATTGAGCATGTCACGGGATTCTATAAAGAGTTATTTGGCCCAGCCCCGGGGAACCAATTGCACCTTGACCCTGATACTTGGTCGGCTGAAGAGAAACTCACTGAGTCTGATAACAGTGATTTATGCCGAGAGTTTACAGAGGAGGAGGTTAGAGAAGCCCTTTTCGATATGGCACCTAATAGGGCCCCGGGACCTGACAACATACCTGTAGAATTTTACCAAGTTTGTTGGGAGATTGTGAAACAGCTTATAATGTCCTTGTTTACTCACTTTTATCGTGGGACGTTGGATGTGCAACGCTTAAACTATGGGATTATCACGCTCTTACCTAAACTGTCTGGAGCTGATAAAATTCAGCAGTTTAGGCCAATATGTTTGCTTAGATGCCCTTATAAGCTCATCACTAAAGTCTTGGATCGCCGAGTTTCGGCGTATGCTGACAAATTAATCAGCCCTGTCCAAAATGCTTTTGTTAGAGGGAGGAATATAATGGACGGGGTCCTATCTTTACATGAAATTCTTAATTATACTCATGTGAAAAAGAAAGTTGGGGTGGTGCTGAAACTTGATTTCGAGAAGGCCTATGATAAGGTGAACTGGGACTTCTTGCTAGAATGTCACAAAATGCGGGGCTTTAGTGAAACTTGGTGTGGATGGATAAATCAAATCCTTCGTAACGGCACGGTGAACATCAAACTTAATAATTTGTGTGGGGCCGTATTTCCAACGTGCGAAAGGGGTTAGGCAGGGTGATCCACACTCCCCGTTTCTGTTTAATCTGGCTGTCGAGTGTCTTACTAAAATGATTAAAAATGCTCAACGCGATAAGTTGCTGGTTGGCCTAGCGGCGGACCTTATTCCTGATGGAGTTGCTGTATTGCAATACGCAGATGACACAATCATCTGCCTGGAGCACGATGTTGAAAAAGCAGTTAACCTGAAGTTGCTGCTTTATATGTTCGAAATGATGTCTAGGTTAAAAGTGAATTTTCAAAAAAGTGAGATACTTACTGTGGGTGGAGATGATGCGATGATAAAAGAATATGCTGATCTTTTCAATTGTGATATTGGCAGCTTTCCTATTAAATATCTTGGTATGCCTGTTAGCTATACTAATCTTAGAAACTTTGATTGGGAATTCATAGTCTGCAAATATCTCAAAAGATCTGAAGCTTGGATCGGGAATGCTGCCTCTATGGGAGGGAGGCATACCTTATTAGATTCTGTGGTGACTCGGATTTCTCTCTATCACATGTCTATGTGGTTGATGAACAAAACTTTTATTGAAAAACTGGATAAACACCGGAGAAGGTTTTTCTGGCAGGGGTGCAACAAGAAAAAAAGATACCATCTTGTCAAATGGAGTAGAATTTGTAGATCCAAAGAGAAAGGAGGTCTGGGGATCAAAGACCTTCATAAACAAAATATTAGTCTTATGGTTAAATGGTGGTGGAAGCTTGAGACTAAAAATGGGGTGTGGCAAGATATTGTGCGTGCTCGTTACTTACGTAACAAAACGGTGGTTGAGGTTGCCCCAAGATTCTCTGATTCCCCCTGCTGGAAAGCCTTGTTGAAAGTTAAGGAGATTTATTTGGCCGGTCGGAAAGTTAATATTGAGGCTGGTAATGTGGCTAGGGTGTGGGATGATCCCATTAAGGGGCTCCCTCCATTTTGGGAACAATACCCACATCTCTTTGAGATCTGTAATGTCCCTGGATGTACGGTGAGCCAGGTGTTGGAGACAGATGTTAATTCTTTCTTCGGGCATAGGCTCACTCCTGATTTGCTCGGGCAATGGGAGAATATTCGTAAAATCATTAGTGACCTACCTCTGACTAAGGAAAATGATTGGGTTTCTTGGAATTTGACTCAGAATGGCAATTTTAGCACAAAAAATCTGTGTACAAGTGGTTTGAGAAACCACTTAGTGGATGCCATTATAAGTGGATCTGGAAAGCAAAACTGCCACTTAAAATTAAAATCTTTATGTGGCAACTTTCTCAGGATGCGGTCTTGACTAGGCAAGTGATGAGAAAAAGAAACTGGCCGGGGAACCCTGTGTGTTCTTTTTGCAATGAGGTAGAAACCTCACAGCATCTCTTCTTTACGTGTCCTGTGGCCAAAATTGTGTGGCGATCAATTGGGATGGTGCTTGGCACTGACAAATGCCCTAATAACTATTGGCAGTTCTTTACTTGGTTTCACACTTTCCTCCCAGATGGTGAGAAGTTCTGTACTGTTGGACTAGCGGCCGCATGCTGGGCGATTTGGCTTGCTCGCAACAGGGCTACTTTTGAAAAGAAACTGACTAAAACCCCCTTTGAAATTGTGTTTTCCATATGCTCTTTTCTCTTGTATTGGGCAGGACTGCAACAGGGAGGCGACATCGACAAGCTGCGATCAGGTGCCGAGATGATTAGGGCAAGCACGATGCAACTGATGAGGGTGTGCGATGATGCAAGTCATCCGATCGGAGGGAACATGATGGACGTGGCCTTTCGTGTTTTTGGTACATGAAGACCGGTGATCTTCGCAGGATTTGCTTTGTCTGCTGGTGCGAGTCTAGGGTTGTCTCCTGTTCGTTTGTTGGTGACTGTAATAGTCTGGATTTCTCTGTTAGCTGTATGTGCTGCCAGGTTTTCGCCCCACAGCATTCGTTTCGATGGCGAGCGAATTGCAGTGGGTTTCCTGCTAGTGCTTGAACTCGCTCTACCTCTTTCCCTCCTCCTGATATTGCTCTCTGAACTCGTTGTATTTCCGTTCTTTTGCAATGGAAAGGGGTAAAGCCCGGTTCAAAAAAGACGGATTCATGCTATAGTTCTTTTGCAATGTAAAGAACTTCAGAAATAGATGCAGAACGAACATGTAATCCAGGTTCTAGGACAACAAGGCACATTCTTTCGAACATCGAGTTCTACACATCAACTATATTCAATTTGTGCAGAAAAAAAGAATAAAAATATGCTCATGTACAAAGAAAATAACATAACCAGTATAGGAGAATAACTCTTTTTAGAGCCCAGAGCAGAAACACATTATATAGTGGAGGCATTATATAGGCCAATGGCCACCTAGCTAATTAAGAGCATCTCCACTCGTGCCCCCAACAGGCCCCCTAGGGCGCCTTTTTTAGCGCCGGCGCCGAAAAATTGGCCCAGTCACGCCCCCAGCTTCTTGTTTATCGCCGGTTTGGGCCTAAATAACAGCCAGCGAACCCGAGCCGAACCCAACGCGTCGGGGGCCGCCTGGGGGTGTCGGCTGAAGCGAAAAGTCACGTGGGGCCGCGCTGTCGGCGACACCAGGCATATTCCTGCCGTTTTACCCGCCTTTTCCCTCCATTCCCCCATTGCTCCCCCCTTCTCCCCCACCGTTCCCGCCATTCTCCTCATCAGACTGGGCGACATGCCGCCAAAGAAATATGCTGCCCCTCGCGCCGCCGCCAATTCCACCCAGCCGAAGCCGACGAAGCCGAGGGCGCCGATGGCAAAACCACCGGGCATGTTGAACGCCGAGTGGAGGGCGGACGTTCAGCGCCGGGAGGCGGTCATCGCCGACCGGCGGAACAGGCTCCACGTCAAGAGGGCAAGGGACGCGGCGGCGGAGCAGGGAGAGGCGTCTCGCGCTGGGATGGTGAACCTGTCGCCCAGCCCACAAGCCGCGTGGGGGAGCCAGTCGAGTGTCGCGTCGCCGGCCACCTTCTCGCCGCCCCCTCCCCTCCCCCCGCAATGGGGGTACGCACCCTCGCCCGGCTACTCCGACGGCGACACGCATGGCGCCCACGCCCACGCCGACACCAACGCCGACGCCTAGCCCGAGCCATGAAGCCCCGCCGACGCCGACAACCAGCCCAAGCACAGAAGCCATGCCGACGCCGAGCACGCCGACACCGGCCAGTCCCACGCCAGAGGAGCCCGCCGTTTGATGCGTTCCTTTGTCTACGCGTTCTTCCTTTTGATCGCCGAACTTTCGTGTATGTTTTATCGCCGAACTGTGGCATGGTGATCGCCGAACTGTGGCATGATGATCGCCGAACTTGTGGTGTTTTTTGGGCAGCGGGAAAGACAAGTTTGAATATTTGGGCGTCTGGGGGCCGAAACCTGGGGGCGCGGCTGGGAACTCGATCGCCCCTAGTGCGAAAAACCGTCGGCGCTTACACCAAAACTCAATCGCCGGGTGCGCTGGGGGCTGAACGAATGGAGATGCTCTAATGCCTTCACTGACGATGTCATTTTATCTAGAGCTAACTTATGTGTTTAAATATCTTTGATTTGTCCTTCTCCAAGATCAGTGTATGCTTTAGGATAAAGTTATGGTTCTATCTTTTGCACATATTGCAAATTTCTTCCTAATGGCAGGGAGACGACAATCATTTTTCATTTTCAAATTCATAATTGCTGAAATTTTTGTGTTATATAGATAGATAGCACAGTGTTTCCAGCTCCATTTTGTGTATTCTTTATTCGCAAAGGTTGTTCCTTTCTCGTCAATTTTAACTGCTCATGGATACTGTTTTGCCATTATCATGTGGATTTGCATCATCTATTGATTATCAAAGTTCCTTTTGTTTTATCAACCAAAATCACTTCGAAATAAAGGATCTCATCGGAGAGATTAAAACCTGGGGTGATCCCTCGCGTCGGGCGACCACAGCGCTGCGCGAGAGCGAGCGAGACCAGTTACCTATGGTGGCTTCCACCTTATCTCATCCCCTCCTGCGTGTCTCTATCTGATCCTGTTCCTTTGCATGTGTCTCCGCATCGAGCAATGGAGCCATGAAGGGCAGTGGCGGACGGCTCGTGCAGCGACGCGAGGAGGAGAAGGCGCACCGCTGTGCGGCGGCGTGCCCCGTACGCAATCCACTGCCTCCTCGTCTGAAACCCTTGGCCATGGCAGGTATACTGGCTACTTCTGGTTTTTCAGAACTTTAAGAGGATAACAACATAATTTGGATCACAGTATTGGTAAACTGGAAAAACCTCAAGTAACATATATGCCTAAATATTTCCTGCACATACCCTTCATACTCCATCGTAGATGACTTTCTAATTGGCTGGCAGGTCAATTCTGCAGATCAATGCAATTATGTCCCAAAGAGCTTGTCGCACACTGAAGGAAGGATTTGTTAGGGCTCACATGCTTGAAGAGAGCAGCAGTGAGAAAAAATATTTACGGTTGAGATGGAAGAGGATTGATAACTTCCTCAGCCGTACAGGCGGCTTCGAAGACATTTTTTCAGTGCTTTTTGGTCATGAAAATGCAGAAGTTTGGCTGGATAG
The DNA here is from genome assembly GCA_011799875.1 of Thinopyrum elongatum. Lineage (NCBI taxonomy): Eukaryota > Viridiplantae > Streptophyta > Magnoliopsida > Poales > Poaceae > Thinopyrum > Thinopyrum elongatum. The sequence continues at coordinate 565,356,768 of CM022303.1, forward strand.
CTCATCAGTCTATCCAGGTGCCAAATCAGCTTACCCTTGATTGGTTATCCAGTTACTTAATTGTGTGGATTTCATCTGATGTAAATTGAAGCTTGACGAGGATATGATCCAATATTATTACAACTAATTAGATGCTAATAGCCTCATAGGCATGCAGATTGGGAAAGTTGTGATTCTACTACATAAACTAAACAACAAAAGATGCACAAACCTGATTCATTTACGTTTTCTCAAGCTCAAGTATTTTTAAAAGGCTTGCTTTCATTCTAGGAGCTGAATGAGCAGAACAGTTGTCTTCATCTACTTGAATTAAGTTGGAATCCAGTCGCAAAAAAAAAAGAATTAAGTTGGAATCAGTTTGTAATCCAGCAAGGGAATCGGAAATGTATTAACTTACGTGATACCAATTCCGTTTTCTTCCCTGATCATGAGGGTGCTTTTTTTTTCTTTCCTTTTTAGTTATATGATCATCTTTATGTTCTAGATTATTGCTTTTTGCAGAACAGGGCATGTTTTCCATTTATGGATTGTAATGGTGGACCTGTATGGAAGCTAATGACATTTCACCTCTCCAATCAAATGTAGGAAGATACTTCTCGATAAACAGGAAAAAATGGATTCAGTGCATTTTCATGTGTCTGAATCTTCATATTATTCTGGATTTCATCCAGAGCCAACTGTGGAGGAACGATTAAATGACATTTCACACCGTTTCACATTATGCGGGAGATTCAGTCCATTAAATACAATGAATAGGATTTTGAAGGGCTGCCATTTGACTGCCCTGGTGGATTGTCGGATATTTAGAGCATCTCCGACAGGCGCGCTAAAACTTTTTTACAGCGCCGAAATAGCCTTTTTTTACGCGCAGCATGGCGCTGGCTCTAGCGGCCGCTGCGAAAGATGGCGCGCGCGAGCAGCTCCACCAGGCGCGGTAAATATACAGTGCTCGCGCCTAGCACAAACAACATTTCACACTCAAAATAAAACCAAGAAGATCAAACACATAAAAAATAAATCAACAATAAATAGTTCAATTTATTACAACTCAAACAAATAGTTTATCTTTCAATACAACAAATAGTTCAACAATACAACATGAAACATACAACATCAAACTAGTTTTGTCGGTCATTTCATGCCCACCACTCCTCGATTAGATCCTTTTGAATATCATCATGCGTTTCGGCACGTCGAATGGCATGATAGGAGGCAACAAATCAGGCCACCCTTGCAGCCCTCCTCCGCACTCGCACGGGACGTCCCAATAGCTCATAGTGAGAATAGTCTAAATCTTGCCCACACTCATTCTCGATGATCATGTTATGCATGATCACGCAAGCGTTCATGATGTACCAAAGGATCTTTTGATTCCAAAATCTAGCTGGTCCTCTCACAATAGCAAATTGGACTTGCAAAATCCCGAAAGCACTCTCCACATCTTTGCTATCCGCCGCCTGAGAATTGTGGAAATCAAGATTTTTCTTATCTTCCGGTTTTTTCAACGGCTTCACAAATGTTTGCCACTTTGGGTAGATGTCATCCGCAAGATAGTAGCCATAGTTGTATGTATGGCAATTTGCTACAAACTCCACCGGTGTAGTTTCACCATTTGCAGTCTTATTCATGAGTGGTGACCGATTAAGAACGTTGATGTCATTCAAAGATCCAGGCATTCCAAAAAAGCATGCCAAATCCAAGTCTCCTGATCGGCCACTGCTTTAAGGATTATAGTGGAACCCTTTTTCTGGCCGTGGAATTGTCCATGCCATGCCTTAGATAGTTCTTCCAACTCCAGTGCATGCAATCTATTGAGTCAAGCATACCTTGGAACCCGCGAGCTTTGTTCATCTCCAAAAGTCTTGCGGTGTCTTCAGCATTGGGAGCTCTCAAATATTCCGGACCAAACACTTGCACAATTCCGACCGCGAAGCGCTTGATACACATGATGGCTTGACTCTCACCCATGGCCAAGTGGTCATCAACTAGATCAGCCGGAATACCGTATGCCAACATACGCAAAGCGGCTGTCACCTTTTGAAAGGTGCTATGCCCGAGTTCTCCGGCGGCATTCCTCCTTTGCTGAAAAACCGATCATGGCTCGCCAGTTTCTCTGCAGTGCGTTTGAACAACTCGATGCTCATCCTAAAACGGCGCCGAAAGTATGACTCGGGGTATGTGGGATTCTCCACAAAATAGTGTCGAGCTGCAGTGGGCCGCCGGGCGCTGTTCGTCGGAGGAATGGCGCGCACGAGTGGCCGCGGCGATGAGAGGAGGTGGAGGAAGCAGCGGTGGCGCGCGGGGATAGGCGGGGGAAGCGCCGACGGGTCGCTGGAGCAAATGGGAAAGGTGTGGGCGGCGGCGCCAGCGCCTGAATCAGGCGGTTGGTGAAGTCGCCCGCGAGCCGTCGCTGTCCAGCGCGCGGGAGTGGGCACACGAAATAAGCGGCACGCGATGCCCTTTTTTTCCGTGTGTTGAACCCATTATACCGCGCGTGCATTTTTTGCGTGGCTGCTGGAGCGCCCGTTTCGGCTCCGCGCGCGCAAAAAAGCCATTTTTTCGAGCGCGCTGCTAAGATTGCGCGCCTGTTGGAGATGCTCTTAGGGTAGGTATATTTATTATCATTGCTTCATGACATACTTGATATTTAACCGTTTTTCTGCTGTGACGCCCCCGATTCAATCATACACTAATCATACACGCAAATATGTACGATCAAGATCAGGGACTCACGGGAAGATATCACAACACAACTCTAGACACAAATTGAAATAATACAAGCTTCATATTACAAGCCAGGGGCCTCGACGGCTCGAATACAAAAGCTCAATACACAAGCGTCAGTGGAAGCAACAATATCTGAGTACAGACATAAGTTAACAAGACTGCCTTAAGAAGGCAAACACAAAAGCAACAGCGATCGAAGAGGCAAGACCTCCTGCCTGGGACCTCCTAACTACTCCTGGTCGTCGGCAGTGACAGCATCTGGCTCCTCGGATCCACCACCTGATCGCAACAACTGGGTATAGGGGAAAAGAGGTAGCAAAGCAACGGTGAGTACTCATCCGAAGTACTCACAAGACTTACATCAGAACTATGCTAAGTATGCATCGGTATCAAAGGAATGAGCTATATCTGTGGACTGAACTGCAGAATGCTAGAATAGAAGGGAAGGCCTAGCCTATTGAAGACTAGCATCTTCAAGCATCTCCAAGCATCTTGCAGCATTTAGAATAGCAGTTTATAATTAACAAGCATGTTGTAGCATTAATGCCTAGAGATCCTTCCTCGACTCCCTGCAAGAAAGCAATCCCGGAGCCAACATATCCATCACATATTTCAAGTATCCATTTATAGTTGTAATAGATCAGGATACCATTCCGAGCATCCATTACCGTGGACACGGCTATTCGAATAGATCAACTTCCCTGCAAGGGTGCACCACATTACCCAACACGCTTGATTACTCTGGCCGGACACACTTTCCTGGGTCATGCCCGGCCTCGGAAGATCAACACGTTGTAGTCCTACCTAGGCTCCGCAGAGAGATCCCCGCCGGTCTACATCCTAAGCGCTCCGGGGTCTTGGGCCCATCGCCCATTGTACTCCGGGTCGTTGTGCGCAAGGGGATACTAGCACCACCTCTGCCTGGATGGCGCGATCCGGCCCGGCCACAATGCTGAACTGGACGTCTGACAGAGCTTTCGGAAGAAATGTACGACGCCGAGTGTCCATATCTGTTCCCGCGTGGCGGTTAGTGCGTATAGGCCAGTGGCCAACTCAGATCAAATACCCAAACCCTTAGTGTATTAGGAGCTCGCGGAAACGAGCAGCGACTCACGATCATGTGACCCCGTCGCCCCGTCTCGAGGAAATACGGCAAGGGCCAGGCCCAACCCTCTCACTAGGGTGGTCTACCTGCCCGGCCGTGCCTCGTAATTTTCTTGCGGGTGCTCTCTGGGCCCGCCCGACTTTCCAGAGACTATTGGGAACTCAGGTCCACCTCAACCGGGCTGGTACCGCCTGTCCCTTCAGTCCCGCATTAACAGTAACTCTCGCGGGTACCCTCCAGGTCAACCCGACTATCCATATCTCGCGGGTACCCCTCGGGGTCGACCCGATGGCCGCGGTGGGGCGAGGTGAGCGGCGACGGCGATGGTGCGTCGGGCGAGGAGGGGGAAGGGGATCTGGGCGAGGGAGGCGGAGGGGGAGAGAGGGGAGTGGGGTGTGGTGTAGTGGGGAGGACCGAGGAGGCGGGGGGAATCCTTATCCACCCCCTCCCCCCGTCGACGTCGGCGAGCCGGTTGGGGTGGGACGCTCCCCTATAGCGGTCGCGCCAGGAGAACAGGAGGAGAAGGCGACCGGTGGGGGTAGGCGGGCTGGCTAGGCCGGCCCAGATGGGCTAGGCCCAGGGGGTTTCTTCCTTTTTGCTTTTGCCCTTTTTCATTTGTATTTTCTCTTATTCTTTTATATCTTTTCTGTTTTCTTTTAGTTTCTTTTTACTTTAGGTTTTATAAAACACAAACTTAGTCCCTAAATTAGTACTAATAGGTAGGTCACTGCCACAATTATTTTGGCATCAAAATAAATTAGTTTAATATTTTTTATAATTTTAAAGGCATTTAATTATTATTTTTAGCCACTGTTATATTCACAAAAGGGCATTTAAATACTTTACAAAAATGTTGGGTCACCACCATAATTAGTTATGGAATATTTGCCACACTTTGAACATTTTAGTTTGAATGTTTGAGAAAATTTGAATTTTGGACTTTAATTTGAATTTGAATTATGCCTTGGATCAAACGAGGATTAGCAACAGTAATATGATGACATGGCATCATTAGCAGGGGATTACTGTAGCTTAATTATCCGTGGGTTACAATTCTCCTCTACTACAAGAAATCTCGCTCCGAGATTTTAGGAGGTAGACGGTAACAAAACGGGGTATTCATCACGAGGACGATCCTCGCATTCCCAAATGGCTTCATCTTCAGAATGATTTGACCACTGAATTTAAGAATTTGATAGCCCTCTAACGGGTACGACATTCAGCTTGATCGAGAACGCAGATCGGATGCTCTCTATAAGTGAGATCACCTTGCAAGGGTTGAGCTTTATAAGCCATGTGGTTGTTGCAATAAGACTTGCGACTCAGGGCATCGGGCATGACAATAGCCTTGCCAGGGGTATAAGAAATACTGTAGTCATAGTCTGTAATTGTTTTCATACATCACTGCTGACGGAGATCCAGATCTAGCTGAGTAAACAGATACTTCAGACTTTAATGATCGGTGAAGATCTCGCAATGAGTACAAAAAGGAAATGCCGCCACAACTTCAGTGCAAATTTAACTGCAGCAAGCTCAAGGTCATGGACTGGGTAGTTCTTTTGGAAAGACATCTTGGAATTCACAAACGACTGGAGCCTTTTCAATTCTCACAAGAGGAGAAGTGTTTAACGCATTCAAGGAATAAATCCGTGCTTCGGCATTTCGAACAAGATGAGCATGGTAGCTTACTATCTCACTTGAAGGATGTAGGAGATGGACGGTCTTAGTGGCGAATATGATAGAGGCAGTATGTGTTTTCAACCATTCCATTCCCAGAATGAGGTCAATATTTCAAAGACTTCAAAACAATGGGGAAAAACATGGAATTCCATCCCTTCAAGTTCAACGGGGACATTGTGACTAACCATGGTGGTTCGACATTGGCCCGCAGAATGCAGCTTGGAATTCCGGCAAGGTGATGGCGGTTCCAACAGGTAAGGAACGCCTATGACTGTCCCACCATTGAGCAGCGGGACCTTTTGGGTAATAAGCCACGAAGGTGACATAGTTGGCAGGGGCTACATCAGCAGACTCTAGCTCAAAGGTGATGTCACGGAGCTAGTCATCAGCATCAAGTGGCTGAGTTGAGCTCCGGTAGATGGTTGGGTTGAGACGTGCAAACTCTTGCAGAGTCACTGGGGCAGGTTGCTGATTCATATAGGGACGTGGGGACTGAGCCATGACTCCTTCCATGAACTGGTGATTTAGCTCAACTGTTGTATCATTCCGGCCATGTATTCGGGAGGTGGTGGATTATCGCCACCACGGCCACGACCAGCGGGCCTAACCATCCTGCTAAAATGCAACAGGGGGTAGTTTAGCAAGGGGTGGACCAGATGTATGGAGTCATTCATGATGTAACTTGAACAATGAGCAAAGGCGCAGTATATACAAGGCAGTAGTCATTAAAGACATACGGGTACATATACGGAACCAATTACACGCGGTTCGTATGAGTTCGGACAAGAGAAACATCATAGACATACTAGGCGGCATGCATGCACGTGATGGAGGGATACCACAACGGGACATAGCAAAGGCTACATCAATGTCAGGGAAAACCTCTGGAGCGAGGGATTTGCAAGTGTCGATGCAGGGTGCCCTTGATAAGAGGATCCTGTGGTCAATGAATATTGTGAAGCAGAACTTGGCCCTTAATTCGAGAAGGGCGTAATACAAATCTCCGGGTGGATGTGATCACGAGATCCTAATGTTAGATTTAGCAAAATCATTTAACCCAAATAGAAGAGAGAGATCAGAGTCCCAGAGTATAGACGAGGAATAAAAGATCCTAATACCACCCAATTGGCGATGTGGACCCGTAAGCCACACAACCATGTTACTAAATCAGTTTTTCAAAGACTAGACTCAATTTCGGCCAAGGAGTTGGAAAGGGGGTTCCTACAGGCAGTCGGCTCTGATACCAACTTATGACGCCCCCGATTCAATCGTACACTAATCATACACGCAAATGTGTACGATCAAGATCAGGGACTCACGGGAAGATATCACAACACAACTCTAGACACAAATTGAAATAATACATGCTTCATATTACAAGCCAGGGGCCTCAAGGGCTCGAATACAAAAGCTCGATACACAAGCGGTGGCGGAAGCAACAATATCTGAGTACAGACATAAGTTAACAAGACTGCCTTAAGAAGGCAAACACAAAAGCAACAGCGATCGAAGAGGCAAGGCCTCCTGCCTGGGACCTCCTAACTACTCCTGGTCGTCGGCGGTGACAGTGTCTGGCTCCTGGGATCCACCACCTGATCACAGCAACTGGGTATAGGGGAAAAGAGGTAGCAAAGCAACGGTGAGTACTCATCCAAAGTACTCGCAAGACTTACATCAAAACTATGCTAAGTATGCATCGGTATCAAAGGAATGAGCTATATCTGTGGACTGAACTACAGAATGCAAGAATAGAAGGGAAGGTCTAGCCTATCGAAGACTAGCATCTTCAAGCATCTCCAAGCATCTTGCAGCATTCAGAAGAGTATAGAATAGCAGTTTATAATTAACAAGCATGTTGTAGCATTAATGCCCAGAGATCCTTCCTCGACTCCCCACGAGAAAGCAATCCCGGAGCCAACATATCCATCACATATCTCAAGTATCCATTTATAGTTGTAATAGATCAGGATACCATTCCGAGCGTCCATTACCGTGGACATGGCTATTCGAATAGATCAACTTCCCTGCAGGGGTGCACCACATTACCCAACACGCTTGATTACTCTGGCCGGACACACTTTCTTGGGCCATGCCTGGCCTTGGAAGATCAACATGTCATAGTCCTACCTAGGCTCCACAGAGAGGTCCCCACCAGTCTACATCCTAAGCGCTCCGGGGTCTTGGGCACATCGCCCATTGCACTCCGGGTCGTTGTGCGCAAGGGGATACTAGCACCACCTCTGCCTGGATGGCACGATCCAGCCCGGCCACAATGCTGAACTGGACGTCTGACAGAGCTTTCGGAAGAAACGTACAACGCCGAGTGTCCATATCTGTTCCCGCGTGGTGGTTAGTGCGTATAGGCCAATGGCCAACTCAGATCAAATACCCAAACCCTTAGTGTATTAGGAGCTCGCGGAGACGAGCAGAGACTCACGATCATGTGACCCCGTCGCCCCGTCTCGAGGAAATACGGCAAGGGCCAGGCCCAACCCTCTCACTAGGGCGGTCTACCTGCCCGGCCGTGCCTCGTAATTATCTCGCGGGTGCTCTTCGGGCCCGCCCGACTTTTCAGAGACTGTCGGGAACTCAGGTCCACCTCAACCGGACTGGTACCGCCTGTCCCTTCAGTCCCGCATTAACAGTAACTCTCGCGGGTACCCTCCAGGTCAACCCAACTATCCATATCTCGCGGGTACCCCTCGGGGCCGACCCGACTTCAACAATGGTCTCAAATAAAGTCCAGGTAACTGTGTGTCCATAACATCAAGGGGGAATTCCGAGGAATCACCCTTGATGGATTCCACTCGATGTAATTGTCAAGCTGAACTTAGGAGGAATCACCCTCGAGGTTCACACTTGAGGTGTTGCACGATAGAGTTGTATCGGGAGTGGTGAAGGACGAATCACCCTCGATGACCACGACTGAATAGCTACACTACAGAGTTATCATCAGGAGTGCGTTACAAGGTGTCACCCTCAGCGCTCTGCAGAGCCAAGCAACTAAGGGTGGTGATGTGCTGTGTCCGGGTCTGGACGTCGATCACATGGATCGAGTCATCGGTCATCAGGCCGAGGCAACTGGGACATGGTGAGGGGTCACTGATGGCTCACTAACCAACCTATACTAAGTAGTTTAGGATAAGCAGGTAAGGTACAATGAGCAGGTTACAAAAGCAGGCTATGCATCAGAATAGGAGCAGTCAATAACAGTAGCAAAATCTAATGCAAGCATGAGAGAGAATAGAATGGGCGATATCGGAATGATCAAGGGGGTTTGCTTGCCTGGAAGCTCTGCTGAAAAAGGAAGAAGAGTCGTCGGTGATGTAGTCGATCACAGTGGCAGCATCGGTCTCGGGGTCTACCGAAGAGAAGAGGGGGAAGAAACAGTAAATACAAAGTACACAGATGCATTACTAAGCATGACATAACAATACGCGGTGCTAGGGGTGTTCTAACGCAGGGCTACATGAAACCGGCGAAGGGGGAAAACATGCGGGAATGTTTTCCCCAAGTTTGGCATTTTCGGACAGACGAACCGGAGGGGGATGGTTGCATGTTTGCCATGGTAGGGACGTGTGGCAGACGAACAGACTGTGTATTCGGGTTCGTCACGTTTTTCTGAGCAACTTTCATGTACAAAGCATTTTCACCCGAGTTACGGATTATTTTCTATGATTTTTCAAAATTTTAAACATATTCTGAAATTATTATTAAATCTAGAATGGAGTTATTGCATCAGCATGACGTCAGCAGTCAACTTTGACCTGTTGACCAGTGAAACTGACAGGTGGGTCCTACTGTCATAGACTAGCTACTTAAGCAGGTTTAATTAGACTAATTATGTAATTAGGTTAATTAAACAAGGTTAATTAAGTTAATTAATTAATTAGTAATATATTTTTATTATTAATATTATTTTGTTCTTTCTTCTTTTTTTGTTCCAATAAAACATAAGGGGGGGGGGGCGGGCCCTGACTGCGAGTGGCCCAGGAGTCCACTGGAGCGGGTGCTAGCGGGCGCGTGGGTGTGGGCGAACCCGACAGGCGCGGGCAGGGCGTAGCCCGCTCGGACGCGGGGTGAGACTGTAGCCATGGCGGGGCTCGCCGGAGCCAGGGGCGCAAGGGCCATGGTAGGCGGAGCCAGTTGCCACGGCCGGCGGCGGCAAGCAGCAAGGAGCAGGGATGTGGCAGCGGCGGCGCACAGCGAGCGAGCAGAGGTGGCGAGCAGGACGGCGCGGGGAGGAGCGGTGCAGGGCGGCTGCCACAGGGGTGAGCAGCCAGCGGCGCGGTCGGGCGGAGGCGGGGCGCGACCGCGGGAGGGGGAGCACAGGTGGGCGGCGAGTGCGGCAATGAGCAGGCGGGCATGGGCGGGGCCAGCCATGGCGGGGGCACGCACGGGCGGTGCGGTGCGGGCCAGGGGCGGGGCGGACCGGACGCGGCCAAAGCGGGGCGAGCAGCAGCGGGCACGGGAGCGAAGCTCCGGCGGGCGCGCAGGGGAAAACGCCGGCAGTAGCAGCTACTTGCAGCAGCACAGCAGAAGCGACGGGGGGACGGCAGTGGGCGGCATCGAGCAGGGCGCGAGCCGCGGTGAGGCTGGACGGGCGCGAGGAGCGACTCCGGAGGTGGTCGAGCGTGCACGAGCAGGGAGCAGACGGGCACGGGCGCGCAGTGGCGATGGACGCGCGGGCCGGAAGGAGTGACCGTGACCTCGGTCGGAGTTCGCGCGGAGCGGGAAAGCGGGCTCGGTGGGGAGCGCGGCCAGGTGATACGCCTCCAACGTATCTATAATTTTTGCTTGTTCCATGCTATTATATTGTCATTCTTGGATGTTTTACAACCATTTTATAGCAAATTTATATCATTTTTTGGGACTAACCTATTGACATAGTGCCCAGTGCCAGTTGCTGTTTTTTGCTTGTTTTTTACTTTGCAGAATATCAGTACCAAATGGAGTCCAAACGCAGTGAAACTTTTTGGAGAAATTTTTTGGACCAGAAGACACAAGATGGGCAAAAGAAGTACCAGAGGGGAGGCCCGAGGGGAGCACAACCACCCAGGGCGCGCCCTGGTGGGTTGTGCCCACCTCGGTGACCTCCCGCACCACCTCTTCGCCCTATAAATACCCAATATTCCAGAAACACTAGGGGAGTCGACGAAACACAATTCCAGCCACCGCAAGTTCCAGAACCACGAGATCCAATCTAGACACCATCACGGAAGGGTTAATCATCCTCATTGGTGCCTCTCCGATGATGCGTGAGTAGTTCATCATAGACCTACGGGTCCGTAGGCAGTAGCTAGATGGCTTCTTCTCTTTTTTTTGATTCTCAATACAATGGTCTCTTGGAGATCTATTTGATGTAACTCTTTTTTGCGGTATGTTTGTTGGGATCCTATGAACTTTGAGTTTATGATCAGATCTATATCCATGAATATTATTTGAGTCTTCTTTGATCTCTCATATGCATGATTATTTATAGCGTCGTATTTCTTCTTCGAATCTTTGGTTTAGTTAGGCCAACTAGATCAATTTTTCTTGCCATGGGAAGAGGTGCTTAGTGATGGGTTCGATCGTGCGGTGTTCTTTCCCAGTGACAGAAGGGGCAGCAAGACACGCATGTATCGTTGCTATTAGGGATAACAAGATGGGGGCTATTCCTACATGAATAGATCTCGTCTACATCATGTCATCGTTCTTATTGCATCACTCCATTTCTCCATGAACTTAATACACTAGATGCATGCTGGATAGCGGTCGATGTGCGGAGTAATAGTAGTAGATGCAAGTAGGAGTCGGTCTACTAATCTTGGACGTGATGCCTATATATTGATCATTGCCTTGGATATCGTCATAACTATTCAATCTTCTATCAATTGCCCAGCAGTAATTTGTTTACCCACAGTGTGCTATTTTCTTGAGAGAAGACACTAGTGAAATCTACGGCCCCGGGGTCTATTCTTTATCATATTTGCTTTGAGATCTATTTTTATTCGCTTTTGTTTTCAGATCTATTATTCCAAAAACCCAAAAATACGTTGCTGCACTTTTTTGTTACTTATTTTATTTCATGTTTTATCGAGAGCTATCTATCCAATCTACCACAAATTTATCTATCTTTTTACCGTGGAGGGATTGACAACCCCTCTTACGCGTCGGGTCGCAAGTATTTGTTCTTTGTGTGCAGGTACTGTTTGCATAGTGTTGCTTGGTTCTCCTACTGGATTGATACATTGGTTTCATAACTGAGGGAAATACCTACCGTAGTTGTACTGCATCATCCCTTCCTCTTTGGGGAAATACCGACGTAGTTCAAGCGGCATCAAAAGGAATTTCTGGTGCCTTTGCCGGGGAGACATCATCAATATCTATCAGGTTCCTAATCACAAATCTCATCTCCTTGCAATTTACATTATTTGCCATTTGCCTCTCGTTTTCATCTCCCCCACTTCACAAAAATTTGCCGTTTTATTCGCCCTCTTTTTCGTTCACCTTTTTCTTGTCAGTTCTATCTTTTTGTGTGCAATCTTGTTTGCGTAGTCACGATGACTCAAGAAAACACCAAGTTGTGTGATTTTTCCAATACCAATAATAATGATTTTATTAGCACTCCGGTTGCTCCTCCCGCCACTAGTGCGGAATCTTGTGATATTAATGCCACTTTGTTTAATCTTGTTATGAAAGATCAATTTTTCGGTACTCCTAATGAGGATGCCGTGTCCCATCTAAACACATTCATAGAATTGTGTGATATGCAAAAGAAAAAAATGTGGACAATAATATTGTGAAGTTGAAATTATTTCCTTTCTCTTTGAGGGATCGTGCAAAAATTTGGTTTTCTTCTTTGCCTCGCAATAGTATCGATTCTAGGGATAAGTGCAAAGATGCTTTTATTACTAAGTATTTTCCGCCCGTGAAAATTATTTCCCTTAGAAATCAAATCATGAATTTTAAGCAACTTGAGTATGAACATGTTGCACAATCTTGGAAAAGAATGAAATTGATGCTAAGAAATTGTCCTACTCATGGTTTAAATCTTTGGATGATCATACAAATTTTTTATGCGGGATTGAACTTTGTTTCTAGAAATATTTTAGATTCCGCCGTGGGTAGTACTTTTATGGAGATTATTTTGGGTGAAGCTACTAAATAGCTTGATAATATTATGGCAAATTATTCACAATGGCATACTGAAAGAGCACCTACTAGTAAAAAAGTTAATTTGGTTGAAGAAATTAGTAGTTGAGTGAAAAAGTTGATGCTCTTATGAAATTGGTTGCTAATAAAAGTGCTCCTATTGATCTTAATGATGTGCCTTCGTCTACTTTGATTGAGCAAAATAGTGATCCCGTAGATGTGAATTTTGTCTCGCGAAACAATTTTAATAACAATGCTTATAGAGGTAATTTTAATCCTAGGCCTTTTCCTGGAAATTCCGCTAATAATTATGGTAATTCCTATGGTAATTCTTCTTACAATAATAACAGGAACCCCTCTGATCTTGAGAATAATATTAAAGAATTTATCAATGCTCAAAAAGTTTTCAATACTACGATAGAAGAAAATTTGAATAAGATTGATGATATGACTAGAAGCATTGATAGAATTTCTCATGATGTAGAAAATCTCAAGTTGAAAATTTTTGTACCCAAGGTTGAGGAATCAATTAAAACTTTATATGTCTCTATGGATGAAAGTAAGAAAAGAACCGCTATACTTAGATCTAAAAGAGAATTTTTAGAAAGAGCGTTTTCTAGCGATTGCTTTCATAAAAATAATGAAGATCTTAAAGTGATTGGTGTTTTTTCTATTGATTCCTTGTTTAGTAAAATTAAAATTGATGATAAAGGGACTGAAGAAGAGTCAACTTTAGTTAGAAGGCGTCCCGATAATTTGGAGGGTGAAAATCTTGATGAAAAAATTGATAAAAGTGGGTTTGGAGAGGTCAAAACTTTAACTAGTGATGTGCCCACTCTTTTGGATTACAAAGACTTTAATTATGATAATTGCTCTTTGATTGATTGTATTTCTTTGTTGCAATCCATGATAAATTCACCCCATGCCTATGAACAAAATAAAGCTTTTACTAAACATATCATAGATGCCATGATGAAAGCTTTAGAAGAAAAGTTGGAATTAGAGATTTCAATTCCTAGAAAATTACATGATGAATGGGAACCTACCATCAAATTCAAGATTAAAAATTATGAGTGTTTTGCTTTATGTGATTTGGGTGCTAGTGTTTCCACAATTCCGAAATCTTTATGTGATGTGCTTGGTCTTACCGATATTGAAGAATGTTCTCTTAATTTACACTTGGCGGATTCTACTATTAAAAAGCCTATGGGAAGGATTAACGATGTTCTTATTCTTGCAAATGGAAATTATGTGCCCATAGATTTTATTGTTCTTGATATTGATTGCAACACATCTTGTCCAATTATACTTGGTAGACCGTTTTTACGTACTATAGGTGCCGTGATTGACATAAAAGAAGACAATATTAAATTTCAATTTCCACTAAGAAAGGGTATGGAACACTTACCTAGAACAAGAATTAAGCCACCATATGAATCAATCATGAGGGCATCCTACGGATCAAAAACTAAATATGACAATACTCGAAGCTATGCATTATGCCTAGCTAGGGGCATAAAACGATAACGCTTGTTGGGAGGCAACCCAATGAATAAAAATTATTTTTGCCTTTTTCTTTCTTTTATTGAGTGTTTGCACAATTATGCTACTGTTATGATTGTGTTTTTTATGTTTTAATTAGTGGTTGTGCCAAGTAAAGCCTTTGGGATCATGTTGGGTGATAGTTGATTTGATCTTGTTGAAAAATAGAAACTTTTGCGTCCGGTAAAATAATTTTGTAAAATCACAGAAGCGACAAAAAAATTCTAAAATTTTTACACAAGATACATATACAAATTTCCCACGTTGTCCTAAGTTTTCAGAATTTTGGAGTTACAGAAGTATACGAAGTTTTCAGATTACTACAGACTGCTCTGTTTTTGACAGATTCTGTTTTCGTTGCATTGTGTGCTTGTTTTAATGAATCTATGGACTATATCGGGGGGTATAAGCCATGGTAAAGTTGGAATACAATAGATATAATGCAATAATAAAATATGAATGGGTTTGCAACAATACTTAGAGTGGTGATTTGCTTTATCATACTAACGGATCTCACGAAGGTTTTGTTAAGTTTTGTGTGATTGGAGTTTTCAAGTTTTGGGTGAGATCATGATGGATGAAGGAATAAGGAGTGAAAAGAGCCTAAGCTTGGGGATGCCCCATGGCATCCCAAGTTAATATTCAAGGAGAAACAAGCAACTAAGCTTGGGGATGCCCCGGAAGGCATCCCGTCTTTCTTCTAACGACCATCGGTATTTTACTTGGAGCTATATTTTTATTCGTCACATATCATGAGTTTTGCTTGGAGCGTCTTGTATTATATGATTCTTTGCTTGTTTTGCTTTCTATTTTGTCACAAGTATTCTTGCTAGACACGCCTATTTAAGAGAGCCAAAACTATGCTATGTTTTGTTAGAATTGCTCTTTATGCTTCACTTAAATTTTTTGAGCTATGGAATTGCTCTAGTGCTTCACTTATATCTTATGAGCACGGTGTGCTTTAATATTTTTGAAGAAATGCTCTCATGCTTCACTTAGATTAATTTGAGAGTTAGTAAATTTTTTAAGAAATTCTCTCATGCTTCACTTAAATTATTTTGAGAGACGAAAAATTTTATGCTCATGTTCTTCACTTAAATTTGTTTGAGCTTGCCAAAAGCAATTGCAATATATGAAACTAGTCCCAAAGTGATAGATATTCAAGAGGGATATAATAAAAACTTTCATGAAGAACATTGGACAAAATAAACTTGATTCTTTGTAATAGTTTTGAGATATGATGATAGTAATATGTGAGTCATGTTGGTGAGTAATTATGCTTTAGTAAGAATATTGGTGTTAAGGTCTGTGATTCCCTATGCAAGCACGAAAGTCAATAGTTGTGCAATGAAATTACATCCTACTTGTGGTGCATTATTTGGTGTTAGTTATGCTTAATGCTCGCTTATGTGATTTTTCGTTTCTAGGTTGGTTGCTTCTCAATCTTTTTGCTAGCCTCCACTTGTACTAAGTAGAAATACTACTTGTGCATCCAAAATCTTTAAACCCAGTTTTGCCATATGAGTCCACCATACCTACCTATATGCGGTATTCCCGTGCCGTTCTAAGCAAATTTGTATGTGCCATCTCTAATTTTCAAAATGAATTTCCTTTTTGTGTGCTCGTACCGCTCATGAAGCGGCAGGGGGTGGCCAATATTTTCCATGCTAGATGTGTTATTCTCAAGATGAGTGCTTATTCACTTGTCATTGCACAAGAGTACAGCGGTAATAGGGATGCCCAGGCATGAAATGAAAAAGAAATTTACTTTATGTTGTCAAATAATAAATTCCTTGGAAAGTGTTGGTATGGAAGGCTGTTGGGGAATGTAGTATTTAAAAAAAATTCCTACGAACACGCAAGATCTATCTAGGTGATGCATAGCAACGAGCGGGAGAGTGTGTCCATGTACTCTCGTAGACCGAAAGCGGAAGCGTTTAGTAACGCGGTTGATGTAGTCGAACGTCTTCGCGATCCAACCGATCAAGTACCGAACGCACGGCACCTCCGCGATCTGCACACGTTCAACTCGGTGACGTCCCTTGAACTTCTAGATCCAGATGAGGCTGAGGGAGAGTTTCGTCAGCACGACGGCGTGGTGACGGTGATGATGAAGTTTCCGACGCAGGGCTTCGCCTAAGCACTACGACAATATGACCGAGGTGGAAATCTGTGGAGGGGGGCACCGCACACGGCTAAAACAATCAACTTGTGTGTCTTAGGGTGCCCCCTGCCCCCGTATATAAAGGAGGGAGGAAGGAGGTGGCCGGCCTAAGGGGGAGGCGCACCAAGGGGGGGGGGTCCTACTAGGACTCCAAGTCCTAGTAGGATTCCACCAAGAGGAGAGGGGAAAAGAGGGGGGCTGCGCCCCCAACCCCTTGTCCAATTCGGACTGGGCTTGGGGGATGGGGCGCGCGCCACCTCCTGGCTGCTGCCTCCTATTTCCCGTATGGCCCAATAAGACCCATTACTTCTCCCGGTGAATTCCCGCAACTCCCCGGTACTCCGAAAAATACCCGAATCACTCGGAACCTTTCCGATGTCCGAATATAGCCTTCCAATATATGAATCTTTACCTCTCGACCATTTCGAGACTCCTTGTCATGTCCTCGTTCTCATCCGGGACTCCGAACAAACTTCGGTCATCAAATCACATAACTCATAATACAAATCGTCATCGAACGTTAAGCGTGCGGACCCTACAGGTTCGAGAACTATGTAGACATGACCGAGACACATCTCCGGTCAATAACCAATAGCAGAACCTGGATGCTCATATTGGCTCCTACATATTCTACGAAGATCTTTATCGGTCAAACCGCATAACAATATACGTTGTTCCCTTTGTCATCGGTATGTTACTTGCCCGAGATTCGATCGTCGGTATCATCATACCTAGTTCAATCTCGTTACCGGCAAGTCTCTTTACTCATTCCGTAGTGCATCATCCCGTAACTAACTCATTAGTCACATTGCTTACAAGGCTTCATATGATGTGCATTACCGAGAGGGCCCAGAGATACCTCTCCGATACTCGGAGTGACAAATCCTAATCTTGATCTATGCACACTCAACAAACACCTTCGGAGACACCTGTAGAGCATCTTTATAATCACCCAGTTACGTTGTGATGTTTGATAGCACACAAGGTGTTCCTCCGATATTCGGGAGTTGCATAGTCTCATAGTCATAGGAACATGTATAAGTCATGAAGAAAGCAATAGCAATAAACTTAACGATCATTATGCTAAGCTAACGGATGGGTCTTGTCCATCACATCATTCTCCTAATGATGTGATCCCGTTCATCAAATGACAACACATGTCCATGGTTAGGAAACTTAACCATCTTTGATTAACGAGCTAGTCAAGTAGAGGCATACTAGGAACACTATGTTTGTCTATGTATTCACACATGTACTAAGTTTTCGGTTAATACAATTCTAGCATGAATAATAAACATTTATCATGAAATAAGGAAATAAATAATAACTTTATTATTGCCTCTAGGGCATATTTCCTTCAAAGGCACCCGTGGATACGGCTAGCCATGGATTGTGAAAGGATGGTGGAAAAAGGAATAAACTTTATTTTATGTTTGGGAACCGCCTATGATATATCTAAAATGGAAAGTGTTGGGAATTACTTGTTGGGAAACGTTGCATGGAAAACAAAAAAATTCTACGCACACGCAAGATCTATCCATGGAGATGCATAGCAACGAGAGGGGAGAGTGTGTCTACGTACCCTCGTAGACCTTAAGCGGAAGCGTTTAGTAACGCGGTTGATGTAGTCGAACTTCTTCGCGCTCCAACCGATCAAGTACCGAACGTTCGGCACCTCCGCGTTAAGCACACATTCAGCTAGGTGATGTCCTCCACCTTCTTGATCCAGCAAGACGGCGAGGTAGTGGATGAGTCCGGCAGCACGACGGCGTGGTGACGGTGATGGTGAAGCTATCTCCGCAGGGCTTCGCCTAAGCACTACGAAAATATGGCCGGGGGTGTAAACGGTGGAGGGGGGCGCCGCACACGGCCAAGACAATGTTGTGTCTTTGTGTGGCGCTGTAGGAGATATGCCCTTGAGGCAATAATAAATGTTATTATTTATCTCCATGCTCATAATTATGTTTATGTTCCATGCTATAACTGTTGTGGTTCCCGAGCCCGTATATCCATAAAGGCTCTGGGGAAAACCCATGTGCACGTGTGGAATAATAAACGGTAAAATGTATTCCTAGTCATGCCTCTAAGACTAGCTCAAGTGTTGCATGATGATTATGTTTTCCCAATCATGGGCATGTCTATGCCAGCAGCTTTAAGAGCACAATGTTAGAAGAACATTTGTGTTGAATCGACCCGAATTGATGTTATGCTATGAGATACATTCGTCACAAGTTAATGGTTAATAACAAAGAGATGGTTAACGTTTGCATGATTCCTCAGACCATGAGAGTATCGAGTTTCTTCATGCTTGATTCATGAACTTTGGGGTTTGTTAAACGTCATCCGTAAATGGATGGCTATTACGACGGCTTACGGGTTCATGGGAAAGTATGTCAAGTAACTTGATAGCTCAAGATTGGGTTTTGCTCCTTCGACGATGGAGAGATATCTCTGGGCCCTCTCGGTGTTATGGTATCCATCATCGTCTGGCCAGACACAGGGTGATTTGATCACAGGGATGCCGGAACACGGTAACGAGAAAAGAGAACAATACCGGTAACGAGGTAACTAGCATAGTGGACAAGTTGTTGATCCACAGGAATGCCAACATATCTCACCTCGGGTATTTCTAACATATCGCGAAGCAACAGGAATAGCTCACGGCAACTGGAGGTTCACTCGAATATTCATTCGTGTGGGCATAGGGGTCAATATGGGTGTCCACGGCTTCGATGTTGATCATTAGTCGGAAAGTGCTCCGGTCATGTCTATGCTTCACCGAACCTATAGGGTCACATGCTTAAGGGTCATCTATCTGCTGAATACTAGACAAGGAGTCCGAGAGAAAGTCACTGGTATAGTTTCAGAGACAACGGAAAAGTTCCGGAGAGAACACCGAAAATGTTCCGGTAAAACTGAAAAGTTGTTTCGGATAAAACCATTGATCCGAAATGGTTTCGGCAAGCACCGGGAATGTTTTGGAGGTTGCCAGATTGGTCTGGTAACTTCTGGAATTTTTCCGGAGAAAAAACCCGAAAAGAAGTTTCGGAGCTGCCGGAATTGTTTACAGAGTAAACGAAGATGGTTTTAAATTAAACCATCATACCGGAAATGTTCCGGAGCACGTCCAGATAATTTTAGAGGGTGCCAGAAATGTTCTGGGACTTTTCAGAAGTAATAGTCGCGGAAAACATCTTGTCCCAGCGTGAGCGGACAAGATCCCACGGTATGTGGGGGCTGTTTTGGGGCGCCTCCCCTTTGGGGGGCAGCCCCTTGTGGCTGGACAAAAGGTGTTGGGGGGCCCATGGTGGGGGGGGCAGCCTCCACAAATGGTGGAGCGTGTTGGGAGGAAGGTGGGGCCCCATGGGGGAACACCATGGACAAGGGAACATGTTTTCTCCATGTTTGGTGGGAACATGTTTTCCTTGTTTGGTGGGTGCATGTTTTGTGGGCTGAATTTCAGCCCCCCTCACCCCTTCCACCACTATATAAGGAGGTGGAGAGGAGCTCTCCATACACACTCCAACTCTCTCACACAAGCCACGCATGATCTGGCATTCTCTCTCCCTCCCACGAAATAGTTTCGTAGTGCCGAAAGGCTGTCTGGGTTCCGGTGGGAACTAGTTCTGGACGGCGAAGCCTTACCGGATAGATGACACCGTATGTGTGCAACCCCGTAGAGAGGCCGTAGTTTCATCCTTTTGCCCGAGGGGCTGTTCGAGTGTCCTCCCAAAGGGCTGTCCGAGTAACCGTCCGAGTTTCAAGGGTCCTCCCGAAGGGCTGTCCGTGACACTGTCCGAGGGATTGTCCGACCGCCTCCCGGAGGGCTGTCCGAGGGGCAGACGAGAGAGTACGTCCTCGCAGTTGGGAGGTTGTAAAATCCTAGCTGCGGGGATCTGCACCGCCGATCGTCATCGACTCTACTTCCGCTGTGCTACGAGTCGGTAACAAAAAGATCAAACCTTGTATGCAGTCTCCATAGTGGTCCTGGGCTGGTGCGTAGGTCGGAAATTTTTGTTTTTTGCTGCGTTACCCAACAGTGGCATCATGAGCCATGCTATGCATAGATGCAGGTTGCGATCTAGAATACATAGAGATGTATGGGTGTTGCACAATATAATTAGGTAGTAGATGAGTTCTATTACTGAAAATTATTTGTGAGGGTAGCAGATGAAATCTGTTACCCGATGTTCTTGTTGCTTCCCTGGAATTTGCATATTTCTGATCTTGATAACAGCATGGTGGAGTTTCAATGTTCTGGCAATCCGCGATCCTGATTGATCAACGAAGTGTTAACAGTTCATTGAATTCCACCGTAGTTAAAAAGAAAGATGAAATTTCGCAGATGAAAGGGCAATGCAGATATGATCTGCACGGGGGTCATGCGTATGACGAAGTTCAGTATGGGGCTCGAGATTTTATTATCTCGTGTTTCATACACCCCGCATTGTTAATCTAGCGACTTGGATAATCATGCTTGATGATGAACGTTGGTAGCTTCGGTTTGTTTCAAAACCTTAGAAGCCACGAAAAACAAGTTTTTGCATGAACCGATTAGAGGCATCTAACTTGGTTTTGCAGGATGGTTTGCATGTGCATGTGATGTGGTATAGCAGTGCTCATATTAATTTGATTATGTATGAGATGACTATACAATGTAAATTAACATGACCTGCATGTCATGATTCAGCATGATGGCTGGAGCCATATGATTGTCACTTTAATGACCTGCGTGTCAACCTTAAGTAATGCATTATTTTATTAGCTATAGAGATAGTAATATTATCTGGTGCATCGACAAGGTGGTGGCAATCTTCGCGAAGGTGAACACCGACGCGAATGCCGAAGATGAAGAAATACAAGACTTCTCCGTCAGAAAGGGCTATACCATATCATGCTATTATGAGTTGCCTGAGATGTTTATCCCTTATGATGCACCCTTCTTGATTGCGCGGTAGTCGCTTTTATTAGGGTGATCTCTCACAAAAATATCAAGTAGTTAGTGTTCTCCCAAGTGTAGCACCATCACGGCACCTATCTTTTCGAGGTGCGCCATGCTGACATGGGTACGAACGATTAGAGAAGTGTGAGGCGGGTGAGTTGAGACCTCGCAGCGAGATCACTTGGTTGTCTTGACGTTCAGGCATGAAAGTCATGAGCTCGAAACACACGCATCGAAAGATGAACAAGAGTCACATAGAGATGTGATTGGCAAGTTTGCCTACCGATTGAGATTTTCGTCATCAGTGATGCTCACCATCAATGGCGTTGAATTGAAATGCGGTTCTTGAATCGCTCACAATCAATTATGAGAGATATTGATTTGAGTGGGAGCGCACTGTAGAATTAACTTGTTTAATTCTCTATGCAATTATTTTTGAACACTGTCTAAAGTGTGATTTGCAAAATAGTTGTAGAATAATGGCTTGCGTTTCCACCTTCCCTATTAAAATTGAATAGCTGTTAAATATCTGGTTAAAACTTTACGGTTGGTAACGTAATGTGAGGATTGTCCTCAAGAGTGCCGAGAAAGACTTTGTCCTATTGCATACTTTCGGTATTCTCCCGCTAATGCTATGGATAATGTGACTCTCGTCCTTCAATCCAAAAGCTAGAATTCCGTTACGGTCAAAGTGCAAAATGTTTGCTTCCATGAGACCCGAACTTCGAAAGTTTGGAATAGTTATATGATATTCATGGAACTGAAAATCATTTTTCAGATACAAACAAAGCAATGTTTGTTTGCAAACTATTAGTAAAGGTGTTTACTATGCATTAGACTGATAAGAGAGGGATCTAGAAGAACGCCTCTCATATGATGAAAGGTGAATAAAACAACAACTTAAAGAGAAAGGAAGTGTCCGAAGGGTGTTAGTGAAACTTTCACGCTTAGGAAGTCCGGGGCTAACGCCACTCTTAAGTTGAGTGCTTCTTCTGAGAGTAGGAGAAATACTGAAAGTTAAACTGTTAGAAGTATAAAGGCAGAAAGAAAGAAGACTGGAATATCCAGCTCATGTATGAATGCCATACAAGTTTTTGATGTATAGAAGGCTGGTCAAAGATATAGTTCTTGGGAATTATGATTAAATTGTTAATCACTAATTCTTGGGCATTGTGAGTAAATCACAAAGATACCTGCTCGATTGCATTCTGGTGCAACTCGATGTAAGAACTACTATGGCCTGAAAGACTAGCCAGGAATGAGGTTGAGATACACACATGGAACATAGTAAATGTTACTATACCTTCCATCGGTGTATTACCTATGTATTTACTTTCATAATTCATTTTAGAGTTTCACACTCTAGCCCTTTGCATAAGGTATCTTGCAAGAAGGTTGTTCATAAGAGAACTTTTCATGTTCGGTGTTATGAATAACATAGGGGCCATACTTTCATTATGAATGAGATTTATGTTATGAATATTGATAATAATACATTAACTCAGTACTTACTTTCATAATTCATTTTAGAGTTTTACACACTCTAGACCATTGCACAATGTTTGTTGCAAAAGGGTTGTTCATAGAAGAACAATTGTTGTTCAGTATTATGAATAACATGAGGGCCATACTTCCATCATCAATGGGACGTATGTTATGAATATTGATGGTAATACGATACATCCATAACACTGACGCTAAATGTCGTAAGACTAAAAGAATACCACACAAGTGTGGCACTGCATTTGGTCACATTGGAGAAACCCGCATGGAAAATTCCATTATGATGGATTCTTTAAGTCGTTTGATTTTGAATCATCTGACACTTGCAATTTCCTCCGAAAAGTGAAGTGACTGAAATACCGTTCACAGGCCATAAGGAACGAGCAACAAACTTATTGGTGATCATACATTTTGATGTGTGTAGTTCAATAAATGTTGTTGCAAGTAGTGGATTTATCTATCTTCAGAAATGACTCAAGTAGATATATGGATATTTACTTGATGAGACGTAAGTCTGGATCTTTTGAAATCATTCGAAAGGTTTTTTTTTAAAATGAAGTAGAAGTTATTGTAACAAGAAAATTATGTTTCTACAATTTGATTGCAGAAAGGAATATTTGAGTTACAAGTTTAGCGAATGTCTGATGAGTTGTGAAAGGGGTTTCATAACTTGCACCTCCCGGAACACTGCAAGTGGAAAGTCCGTGAAGATGTAATCGAACCATTTATGACATGGTAAGATCAAAGATGACATAAATAAATTTGCCATTGTCCCTTTTAAAAGTGATGCTTTAGAGACAGTGGCTTTTACACTGAAAAGAACTCCATCAGGTCTGTTGAAATGACTCCATGGTATGGTACGCCCAACCATGTTATATCTTTTCTTAAACATTTGGAATATGGGGCTTGTGTAAAAGGTTACAAACCTATTCCAAATCAGACAAGTGCTACTTTGTAGGTTATCCCAAGTAATTGGGTATTCCTCCTTCACTATACCGAGACAAATAGGTTTGCCACAAAGAACGGTATGCTTTTTGAAGAAAATGGTTCTTTCAAAAAGGTGAGTGGGAGAACAGTGCAACTCGACGAGATAACAGTATCTTCGTCATCAGATCAAAGGAAAGAGACCTTGGAAGTAGTTCCAGAGTTTCCTACTGCGACTGATACGGAAGTCTCTACAATAAAATGTATGGACTTCGGTTGAACTTGCAGCTAAACCACGTAGGCAAGGCTCGTGCAAACCTCTCAGGTGCGCAAACGAGATATTCTTGTTAGACAACAGTATACCTACAATACACAAGGAAGCGTTGATGGGCCCTGACTCCGGAATTGGCTAAATGCCAATACAATCTGAGATAGTTTCCATATAAGTGATTCAAGATTAAAATCTTGTTACAGCTTTCGAAAGACTTAGAGTCTAACGAATATTTACGGAACTAAAAACTAATACGGATAAAAATGTTTTATCCATAAAGCTCGACTTGTTGAAATAACAAGCTCAAGGAGTTGACTACGATGAGGATGTTTCACCGTAGCGATGCTTAAAGTCGGTTCGGGTTGAACTAGCAATTAATACATATTTCAATCATGAGATGTGAAACAAGGATGATGAAAGGATTTCCATCTGATGGAAATGAAACCAAGGACTTGCATGTGTTACAGTCCAAGGTATTTTGTCAATCCAGAGGATGCTAGTGAGTGTGCATACTTCAGAGTTCCAGCGATGGACAGAAGAGAGCAAAATGGAGTTGGAATCTTCGTGTTTTGATGAAATGGTCAAAAAAGTTTTGACTTCATCAATGGGTAACGAAGATGCTTGTGATTCAAGAAAGTAAGTGGGAGCATAATAATATTTCTAAAAACGTTGTGTGCTTGACACATTGTTAATTGGAAATAAATTTCTTGACACGAATTAGGACTTCATTTGAAAATAGTTTTTTCGATGAAGTGCTTGGGCTGAATAGCCTTAATATTAGGCACAATGATCTATGGAGATAGATTTACCTAATGGGGCTAAGCAATGAATACATATTGACAAGATGCTAAAACTTTTTAGCATTTAAAACGCCAAGGAGTGATTCTTGTCGAAGTCACATGGAAAGAGTTTTGCAAGACTCGGTGTCCCAAAAACACTGATGAGCAAAATACATGATGGAGATTCCACACACCTTCGTGTTTGGATTAATCATGTATTCCATGGTATGTAAAAACAACCAGATATGTCCAATACTCCAAAGTTGTTGCGAGTATAGATACCAAAGTGATCAAAAGTACTGATCATGGGACAACAGTGAAAGTTGTCATTGAGTACTAGAGTAGTACTGATGACATGTTTTCTCGCAAGCAGAGATTATGAAGTGCTCGTTGTAAGTAATTACATCAATACAGTCTTCATCAATGCTCCATGCGATTTTCGATTTAAGTTAAGGGTTTTGTGTAATACACAATATGGTGGCACGGGAGTTGGAAATTGTTCCTAACAAGTTACTGTGGCAAATTCTATAACAAAGGCGAAGTATGTTGCCGCTTTTAAAAGCGACAAAGAAGATGTTGAATCATATAGTTCATTCATGAACTTAGTATGGTTCCAAGATGGCTTTTGTCAATGGGACACTACTGCAGGTAGTTGCTCCATAACTCAATCTGAGGAATCCAGGTTCGACCTGTGATTCACATACATACAAAGCCAAGTCCACACAAAATATGAATTTTGTGAAAGCATGAAAACGCGAGGATATGCAAAGATACACACGGAGCTGAAGTCGTCAGATCCGTTGGACATCAGGCTATACCACAAGCAAAGCATATTTACACCGGTGTACCACAGGTGTGAAGTGCATTATCATTAACTAGATTATTGACTCTAGTGCAAGTGGGAGTCTGTAGGAGATATGCCCTAGAGGCAATAATAAATGTTATTATTTATCTCCATGCGCATAATTATGTTTATGTTCCATGCTATAACTATTGTGGTTCCTGAGCCCGTATATCCATAAAGGCTCTGGGGAAAACCCATGTGCTCGTGTGGAATAATAAACGGTAAAATGTATTCCTAGTCATGCCTCTAAGACTAGCTCAAGTGTTGCATGATGATTATGTTTTCCCAATCATGGGCATGTCTATGCCAGCAGCTTTAAGGGCACAATGTTAGAAGAACATTTGTGTTGAATCGACCCGAATTGATGTTATGCTATGAGATACATTCGTCACAAGTTAATGGTTAATAACACAGAGATGGTTAATGTTTGCATGATTCCTCAGACCATGAGAGTATCGAGTTTCTTCATGCTTGATTCATGAACTTTGGGGTTTGTTAAACGTCATCCGTAAATGGATGGCTATTACGGCGGCTTACGGGTTCATGGGAAAGTATGTCAAGTAACTTGATAGCTCAAGATTGAGATTTGCTCCTCCGACAATGGAGAGATATCTCTGGGCCCTCTCGGTGTTATGGTATCCATCATCATCTGGCCAGACACAAGGTGATTTGATCACAGGGATGC
This sequence comes from Thinopyrum elongatum, assembly GCA_011799875.1. Lineage (NCBI taxonomy): Eukaryota > Viridiplantae > Streptophyta > Magnoliopsida > Poales > Poaceae > Thinopyrum > Thinopyrum elongatum. Next base: position 565,383,071 of record CM022303.1, read on the forward strand.
CGGAACACGGTAACGAGAAAAGAGAACAATACCGGTAACGAGGTAACTGGCATAGTGGACAAGTTGTTCCACGGGAATGCCAACATGTCTCACCTCGGGTATTTGTAACATATCACGAAGCAACAGGAATAGCTCACGGCAACTGGAGGTTCACTCGAATATTCATTCGTGTGGGTATAGGGGTCAATATGGGTGTACACGGCTCCGATGTTGACCATTAATCGGAAAGTGTTCCGGTCATGTCTATGCTTCACCGAACCTATAGGGTCACACGCTTAATGGTCATCTATCTGCTAAATACTAGACAAGGAGTCCGAGAGAAAGTCACTGGAAAAGTTTCAGAGACAACGGAAAAGTTCCGGAGAGAACACCGAAAATGTTTTGGTAAAACCGAAAAGTTGTTTCGGATAAAACCATTGATCCAAAATGGTTTTGGCAAGCACCGAGAACGTTTTGGAGGTTGCCAGATTGGTCTGGTAACTTCTGGAATTTTTTCGGAGAAAAAAACCGAAAAGAAGTTTCGGAGCTGCCGGAATTGTTTACAGAGTAAACGAAGATGGTTTTAAATTAAACCACCATACCGGAAATGTTCCGGAGCACGTCCAGATAATTTTAGAGGGTGCCGGAAATGTTCTGAGACTTTTCAGAATTTTTCAGAAGTAATAGTCACGGAAAACATCTTGTCCCAGCGTGAGGGGACAAGATCCCACGGTACGTGGGGGCTGTTTTGGGGCGCCTCCCCTTTGGGGGCAGCCCCTTGTGGCTGGACAAAAGGTGTTGGGGGGGCCCCCATGGTGGGGGGCAGCCTCCACAAATGGTGGAGAGTGTTGGGAGGAAGGTGGGGCCCCATGGGGGAACACCATGGACAAGGGAACATGTTTTCTCCATGTTTGGTGGGAACATGTTTTCCTTGTTTGGTGGGTGCATGTTTTGTGGGCTGAATTTCAGCCCCCCCTCACCCCTTCCACCACTATATAAGGAGGTGGAGAGGAGCTCTCCATACACACTCCAACTCTCTCACACAAACCATGCATGATCTGGCATTCTCTCTCCCTCCCACGAAATAGTTTCGTAGTGCCGAAAGGCTGTCTGGGTTCCAGTGGGAACTAGTTCTGGACGGCGAAGCCCTGCCGGATAGATGACACCGTATGTGTGCAACCCCATAGAGAGGTCGTAGTTTCGTCCTTTTGCCCGAGGGGCTGTTCGAGTGTCCTCCCGAAGGGCTGTCCGAGTAACCGTCCAAGTTTCGAGGGTCCTCCCGAAGGGCTGTCCGTGACACTATCCGAGGGACTGTCCGACCGCCTCCCGGAGGGCTGTCCGAGGGGCAGATGAGGGAGTACATCCTCGCGGTTGGGAGGTTGTAAAATCCTAGCTGCAGGGATCTGCACCGCCGATCGTCATCGACTCTACTTCCGCTGCGCTACGAGTCAGTAACGAAAAGATCAAACCTTGTATGCAGTCTCCATAGTGGTCCTGGGTTGGTGCGTAGGTCGAAGAATTTTGTTTTTTGCTGCGTTACCCAACAGACGCCCCCTCCCTCATATAAATATAGGTGGGGGAGGAGAGGCAGCCCCTAGGGCGCCCCAAGTGGCCAGCGGCTGCCCTAGGGCACCTGCCTAGCCGCCCCCTTCCCCCCCCCCCATTACCATATTTGGTCATGGGGGGAAGGAAAGGGAGCTGGCTGCCTTAGGGCGCCTCCCCTCAGCCAGCTCCCTTTCCTTCCCCGCCTCCTTTGGTGCATGGCCAGGGGGTAGAGGGGCGCACCAGCCCCTTGTGTGCAGGTGTGCTCTTCCCCTTTTGGCCCATAAGGACCAAAAACCTCCCAGGGGCCTCCCGGAACACCTTCCGGCACTCCGGTATATCCCGAAACCTTTCGGGTGTCCAAATATCATCATCCTATATATCAATATTTACCTCTCGACCATTTCGAGACTACTCGTCATGTCCGTGATCTCATCCGGGACTCCGAACAACATTCGGTCACCAAATCATATAACTCATATAACACTATATCGTCAACGAACGTTAAGCGTGCGGACCCTACGGGTTCGAGAACTATGTAGACATGACCGAGACATCTCTCCGGTCAATAACCAATAGCGGAACCTGGATGCCCATATTGGTTCCTACATATTCTACGAAGATCTTTATCGGTCAAACCATTATGACAACATACGTAATTCCCTTTGTCCGTCGGTATGTTACTTGCCCAAGATTCGATCGTCGGTATCTTCATACCTAGTTCAATCTCATTATTGGCAAGTCTCATTACTCATTCCATAATACATCACCTCATAACTAACTCCTTAGTCATTTGCTTGCAAGCTTATGATGTGTATTACCGAAAGGGCCCAGAGATACCTCTCCGATACTCGGAGTGACAAATCCTAATCTCGATCTATGCCAACTCAACAAACACCTTCGAAGATACCTGTAGAGCATCTTTATGATCACCCAGTTACGTTGTGACGTTTGATAGCACACAAGCTATTCCTCCGGTATCCGGGAGTTGCATAATCTCATAGTCGAAGGAATATGTATTTGACATGAAGAAAGCAATAGCAATAAATTGAACGATCAATATGCTAAGCTAATGGATGGGTCTTGTCCATCAAATCATTCTCCTAATGATGTGATCCCGTTATCAAATGACAACTCATGTCTATGGTTAGGAAACCTTAACCATCTTTGATCAACGAGCTAGTCTACTAGAGGCTCACTAGGGACATGGTATTTGTTTATGTACGCACACATGTATTTAAGTTTCCGGTCAATACAATTCTAGCATGAATAATAAACCTTTATCATGATTTATGAAATATAATAATAACCATTTTATTATTGCCTCTAGGGCATATTTCCATCAGTCTCCCACTTGCACTTGAGTCAATAATCTAGTTCACATCGCCATGTGATTAACACCCATAGTTCACATCGCCATGTGACAACACCCAAAGAGTTTACTAGAGTCAATAATCTAGTTCACATTGCCATGTGATTAATACCCAAAGAGTACTAAGGTGTGATCATGTTTTGCTTGTGAGAGAAATTTAGTCAACGGGTCTGTCATATTCAGATCCGTGTGTGTTTTGCAAATTACAATGCTCTGCATGTAGCTACTCTAGCTAATTGCTCCCACTTTTAATATGTATCCAGATTGATACTCATAGTCATCCGAATCGGTGTCAAAGCTTGCATCGGCGTAACCTTTTACGACGAACTCTTTATCGCCTCCATAACTGAGAAAATATTTCCTTAGTTCTCTAAGGATAATTTTGACCGATGTCCAGTGATCTACTCCTGGATCACTATTGTACCCCCTTGCCAAACTCATGGCAAGGTACACTATAGGTCTGGTACACAACATGGCATACTTTATAGAACCTATGGCTGAGGCATAGGGAATGACTTTCATTCTCTCTCTATCTTCTACCGTGGTCGGGCTTTGAGTCTTACTCAACTTCACACCTTGTAACACAGGCAAGAACTATTTCTTCGACTGATCTATTTTGAACTTCTTCAAAAACTTTGCCAAGGTATGTACTTTGTGAAAGTCCTATTAAGCGTCTCGATCTATCCCTATAGATCTTGATGCCCAATATATTAGCAGTTTCACCGAGGTCTTTCATTGAAAAAAATCTTATTCAAGTATCCTTTTATGCTATCCAGAAATTCTATATCATTTCCAATCAACAATATGTCATCCACATATAATATTAGAAATGCTACAGAGCTCCCACTCACTTTCTTGTAAATACAGGCTTCACCGTAAGTCTGTATAAAACCATATGCTTTGATCACTTCATCAAAGCGTATATTCCAACTCCGAGATGCTTGCACTAGTCCATAGATGGATCGCTGGAGCTTGCACACTTTGTTAGCACCTTTAGGACCGACAAAACCTTCTGGTTGCATCATATACAACTCTTCTTTGAGAAATCCATTAAGGAATGCAGTTTTGACGTCCATTTGCCAAATTTCATAATTATAAAATGCGGCAATTGCTAACATGATTCAGACAAACTTAAGCATCGCTACGGGTGAGAAAGTCTCATTGTAGTCAACTCCTTGAACTTGTCAAAAACCTTTCGCGACAAGTCGAGCTTTGTGGATAGTAACATTACCATCAGCGTCAGTCTTCTTCTTGAAGATCCATTTATTCTCAATGGCTTGCCGATCATCGGGCAAGTCCACCAAAGTCCACACTTTATTCTCATACATGGATCCTATCTCAGATTTCATGGCCTCAAGCCATTTATCGGAATCTGGGCTCATCATAGCTTCTTCATAGTTCGTAGGTTCGCCATGGTCTAATAACATAACTTCCAGGACAGGATTACCGTACCACTCTGGTGTGGAACGTGTTCTGGACGACCTACGAGGTCCAGTAGTAACTTGATCTGAAGTTTCATGATCATTATCATTTGCTTCCTCTCTAGTTGGTGTAGGCATCACGGGAACAGCTTTCTCTGATATACTACTTTCCAATTCGAGAGAAGGTACAATTACCTCATCAAGCTCTACTTTCCTCCCACTCACTTCTTTCGAGAGAAACTCCTTCTCTACAAAGGACCCATTCTTAGCAACAAAGATTTTGCCTTCAGATCTGTGGTAGAAGGTATACCCAATAGTTTCTTTCGGGTATCCTATGAAGATGCACTTCTCCGCTTTGGGTTCGAGCTTATCAGGCTGTAGCCTTTTGACATAAGCATTGTGTGACGCCCGGATAGTTAAGCTACAGTAACCCTCTGCTAATGATGCCACATCACTTCGATTACTGTTGCTAATCTCGCGTTAGTTCGAAACCGATTCAAATTCAAATTCAAAATCAAGCAAACAATAAAAGTTTTCAAATATTAAAACTGAAATGTTCGGAGTGAACCAAATATTGCATAGGTAATTATGGTGGAGAAACCACACGTTTATAAAATATTTAAATACTATAAGATGAATAAAACAGTAGCAAAAACAAATAATTAAATGCCTTTTGTGTTTTATAAAATCTTTAGCTATTTTATTTGGGGTTAAACCTTTTTATGGCAGTGGCATATTTAATAAAACTAATTAAGGGGCTAGTTGTAACTTTTATAAAACTAAAATTAAAAAGGAACTAAAAGAAAACAGAACTGAAAATAAATAAAAGAAAAAGAAAAAGAAAACAAAAGAAAACCCCTGGCCCAACTGGGCCAACCGGCCCAGCTGGCCGCCCACGAGGCCGGCCCAACCTAGGGCCTACCTAACCCCCCGCTCCCCCTGAAACCCTAACCCACCGAGACCCCACTCCCCTCCCACTCTCCCACGTCTTCCCCCCCACCTCTCGGTCCCGTTCTAGATCGGGAAGGGGGGAACGCCCACGACGCCGCCGGAACCACGTCGCCACCTCGCCAGAGCCCCGTCGCCGACCTTGCTGTCGCCCTTCGCCGGCGCCGCTTGTCTCCAGCTCGCCTCCTCGACCACCTCCCCGACCGGCCTCCTCGCGCCTCGCCGACCCCCCTCTCTTCAACGACTGTGAGCACGACCCCCTCTCTCACTCCCTGCCGGTCACCGCGTCCGTCGTGCCTCTCCCCTGCGCTTGGCCTCGCCTCGCCCCGCCACGGTCACCACCCATCCTCCCGCGCATGCCCTGGTCGCCCCTGGGCCTCTGCTCGCTCGGGCTCGCCCCTGGCCTCACCCGCCTCGCTCTCGCTCGCCACGCCTCTGTCCGCTGCCTAGCCGCCCCGATGCGTGCTCGCCGCCCAGCCACGGCCTGCCCGCTGCCGCTCGCCCACGGCCGTCCGCGGCCACGTCCACCGGCGCCCGACCTCGGCAACCGTCGTGCCCATCTCGCTCCTTCGCCAACCGCGCCGGGCCACGCCTACCCTGCTCCCCGTGCCGGTCGTCTCGCCCTGTGCCTCCCCTCCCATGCTCCGCTTCAGCCACGGCCTCGCCTAGCGCCGCACTTGGCCGCTGACGCCCTGCTGCTGGCCTGGGCGAGCGCCCCGGCGGGCTGGCGCCCGTCGCCCGGGTCCATTCGCCCGCGCCCGCTAAGGACCCCCCCGGGCCTATGACATGTGGGGCCCCCCAGAGCATTTTATAAAAAAAAGGAATTAAAAAAATGTAAAAATAAATAATAATTAATTAATTAATTTAATAATTAATTAACTTAATTAACCCTGTTTAAATTAACTAATTAAGATTAATTAACCTAATTAACTACTGTTAATTAACTAACAGTCACTGACAGGCAGGACCCACCGTCAGTTTGACCCAGTCAACTGTCCTGTTGACTGCTGACGTCACGCTGACATCATGCTAACGTCATATTTCTATTTTCGAATTAATTTAATTAATAATAATTTCAAAATTGTTTAAATCTATTAAAATTAATATAAAATAAACCGTAGCTCGGATGAAAATACTTTCTACATGAAAGTTGCTCAGAACGACGAGACGAATCCGATTGCGCAGTCCGTTCATCCGTCACACGTCCCTAACATAGCGAACATGCAACCGTCCCCCTCCGGTCATTTGTCTGACAAATGTCCGGAACCGGGAAAACATTCCCGGTTGAATTCCCCCTTCACCTTTGTCGTGTAGCACTGCGTTAGGTCACATCCGGCACAGCCTATTGCCATGTCTTGTATTGTGTTACCTTGTTTGCCTTGTATTTATTGTTTCTCCCCCCTCCTTCTCTCTCGATAGACACCGCGACTGCTGACGATGCTGCTGTGTACGACTACGTCGTTGACGACCCTTCTCTCTCGACAGAGCTTCCAGGCAAGCCCCCCCCCCCTTGATCAACCCGATATCGCCTATTCCTTCTCTCTACTGCTTGCATTAGAGTAGTGTAGCATGTTACTGCTTTCGGTTAATCCTATTCTGCTGCATAGCCTGTCTTTGCTACTACTGTTGATACCTTACCTGCAATCCTAAATGCTTAGTATAGGTTGCTAGAATTACATCAGTGGCCCTACACTCTTGTCCGTCTGCCATGCTATACTACTGGGCCGTGATCACTTCGGGAGGTGATCACGGGTACATATACTATATACTTTTACATTACCTATGTTACTGTTCGGAGATGGGGGCTGAAGGGGCAGGTGGTTCCATCCAGGCAGAGGTGGGCCTAGGTTCCCGACGGCCCCCGAGTGTTGCTTTGTGGCGGAGCGACAGGGCAGGTTGTGACCACCTAGGAGACAGGTGGGCCTGGCCCTGGTCGGCGTCCGCGGTTATATCAATTAACACGCTTAACGAGATTGGGTATTTGATCTGAGTCTGGCTACGAGCCTATACGCGCTAACCACCACGCGGGAACAGTTATGGGTACTCGACGTCGTGGTATCAGCCGAAGCCTCCTAGACGTCAGCGACTGAGCGGCGCACGCCGGGTTGGACCGCGTAACGCGACTTCCTTTGTAATGGAGGTTGCTAGGTCTGCTCTCCGGCCGCCCACGCAACGTGCAGGTGTGCAATGGGCGATGGGCCCAGACCCCTGCGCGCATAGGATTTAGACCGGCGTGCTGACCTCTCTGTTAGGCCTAGGTAGGGCTGCGACGTGTTGATCTTCCGAGGCCGGACATGACCCAGGAAAGTGTGCCCGGCCAGAGGGATCAAGCGTGTTGGGTAATGTGGTGCACCCCTGCAGGGAAGTTTATCTATTCGAATAGCCGTGTCCCTCGGTAAAAGGACGACCCGGAGTTGTACCTCGACCTTATGACAACTAGAACCAGATACTTAATAAAACACACCCTTTCAAGTGCCAGATACAACCCGGTGATCGCTCTCTCACAGGGCGACGAGGAGAGGATCGTCGGGTAGGATTATGCTATGCGATGATACTTGGTGAACTTACCAGCTACTCTCTTCTATATGCTTCAAGATGGAGGCTACCAGAAGCATAGTATTCGATAGGACTAGCTATCCCCCTCTTATTCTGGCATTCTGCAGTTCAGTCCACAGATACTACCATTTCATTGATACCATTGCATATGTAGTGTAGATCCTTGCTTGCGAGTACTTTGGATGAGTACTCACGGTTGCTTTGCTCCCCCTTTTTCCCCTTTCTATACTCGGTTGTCCCAACCAGATGCTGGAGCCCAGGAGCCAGACGCCACCTTCGACGGCCCCTACTACACCGAGGGTGCCTACTACTACGTGCAGGCCGACGACGACGACAGGAGTAGTTTAGGAGGATCCCAGGCAGGAGGCCTGCGCCTCTTCGATCTGTATTCCAGTTTGTGCTAGCCATCTTATGGCACCTTGTTTAACTTATGTCTGTACTCAGATATTGTTGCTTCCGCTGACTCGTCTATGATCGATCACTTGTATTCGAGCCCTCGAGGCCCCTGGCTTGTATTATGATGCTTGTATGACTTATTTATTTCTTAGAGTTGTGTTGTGATATCCTCCCATGAGTCCCTGATCTTGATCGTACACGTTTGCGTGTATGATTAGTGTATGATTGAATCGGGGGCGTCACACATCGCATCCCCAAACTTTTTAGAAACGACAGCTTATGTTTCTTGCCAAATCACAGTTCATACAGTGTCATCTCAACGGATTTAGACAGTGCCCTATTTAATGTGAATGCGGTTGTCTCTAATGCATAACCCCAAAACGATAGTGGCAAATCGGTAAGAGGCATCTTAGAACGCACTATATCTAATAAAGTATAGTTACGACGTTCGGACACACCATTATGCTGTGGTGTTCCAGGTGGCGTGAGTTGTGAAACTATTCCACATTGTTTTAAATGAAGGCCAAACTCGTAACTCAAATATTCGCCTCCGCGATCAGATCGTAGAAACTTTATTTTCTTGTTACGATGATTCTCCACTTCACTCTGACATTCTTTGAACTTTTCAAACGTTTCAGACTTGAGTTTCATCAAGTAGATATACCCATACCTACTCAAATCATCTGTGAAGGTGAGAAAATAACTATACCCGCAGCGTGCTTCAATACTCATCGGACCGCATACATCGGTATGTATTATTTCCAATAAGTCATTAGCTCGCTCCATTGTTCCAGAGAACGGAGTTTTAGTCATCTTGCCCAAGAGGCATGGTTTTGCAAGTATCAAATGATTCATAATCAAGTGATTCCAAAAGTCCATCCGTATGGAGTTTCTTCATGCGCTTTACACCAATATGACCTAAACGGCAGTGCCACAAGTATGTTGCACTATCATTATCAACTTTGCATCTTTTGGCATGAATATTATGAATATGTGTATCACTATGATCGAGATTCAATAAACCATTCACATTGGGTGTATGACCATAGAAGGTTTTATTCATGTAAACAGAACAACAATTATTCTTTGACTTTAAATGAATAACTGTATTGCACTAAACATGATCTAATCATATTCATGCTCAACGCAAACACCCCATAACATTTATTTAGGTTCAACACTAATCCTGAAGGTAGAGGGAGTGTGCGATGGTGATCATATCAACCTTGGAATCACTTCCAACACACATCGTCACCTCGCTTTTAACTAGTCTCTGCCACTCCTGTTTCGAGTTACTAATCTTAGCAACTGAACCGGTATCAAATACCCATGGGTTACTATGAACACTAGTAAAATACACATCAATAACATGTATATCAAATATACCTTTGTTCACTTTGCCATCCTTCTTATCCGCCAAGTATCTGGGGCAGTTCCGTCTCCAGTGACCATTCCCTTTGCAGTAGAAGCACTCAGTTTCAGGCTTGGGGTCCATCTTTGGGCTTCTTCATGGCAGCGACAACTTGCTTGCCATTCTTCTTGAAGTTCCCTTTCTTTCCCTTGCCCTTTTTCTTGAAACTAGTGGTCTTTCTAACCATCAACACTTGATGCTCTTTCTTGATTTCTACCTCCGCCGATTTCAGCATCACGAAGAGCTCGGGAATCGTTTTCGTCATCCCTTGCATATTATAGTTCATCACGAAGCTAGCTCTAGTAGCTTGGTGATAGTGACTGGAGAACTTTTGTCAATCACTATCTTATCTGGAAGATTAACTTCCACTTGATTCAAGCGATTGTAGTACCCAGACATTCTGAGCACATGCTCACTGGCTGAGCTATTCTCCTCCATCTTGTAGGCAAAGTACTTGTTAGAGGTCTCATACCTCTCAACACGGGCATGAGCCTGAAATACCAATTTCAGCTCTTAGAACATCTCATATGTTCCATGGCGTTCAAAACGTCTTTGGAGCCTCGATTCTAAGCCGTAAAGCATGGCGCACTAAACTATCAAGTAGTCATCATATCGAGCTTGTCAAACGTTCATAACGTCTGCATCAGCTCCTGCAATAGGTCTATCACCTAGCGGTGCATCAAGGACATAATTCTTCTGTGCAGCAATGAGGATAATCCTCAGATCACGGACCCAGTCCGCATTATTGCTACTATCATCTTTCAACTTAGTTTTCTCTAGGAACATATCAAAAATACAGGGGAGCTATATCGCGAGCTATTGATCTACAACATAGATATGCAAAAACTATTAAGACTAAGTTCATGATAAATTTAAGTTCAATTAATCAAATTACTAATGAACTCCCACTTAAATAAACATCCCTCAAGTTTAACTAAGTGATACATGATCCAAATCAACTAACCCATGTCCGATCATCACGTGAGATGGGGTAGTCATCAATAGTGAACATCTCTATGTTGATCATATCTACTATATGACTCATGTTCGACCTTTTGGTCTCTAGTGTTCCGAGACCATGTATGTACATGCTAGGCTCGTCAAGTTTAACCCAAGTATTCTGCATGTGCAAAACTGTCTTACACCCGTTGTATGTGAACGTAGAGTCTATCACACCCGATCATCACGTGGTGCTTCGAAACGACAAACTTTGGCAATGGTGCATACTCGGGGAGAACACTTTTATCTTGAAATTTAGTGAAGGGACCATCTTATAATGCTACCATCGTTTCTAAGCAAAAGATGCATAAAGGATAAACATCACATGCAATCAAAATATGTGACATGATATGGCCATCATCATCTTGTGTTTTTGATCACCATCTCCAAAGCATCGTCATGATCTCCATCGTCACCGGCTCGACACCTTGATCTCCATCGTTGCGTCGGGGTCGTCTCACCAACTATTGCTTCTACAACTATTGCTAACGCATAGCGATAAAGTAAAGCAATTACATGGCGCTTGCATTTCATACAATAAAGAGACAACCCAAAGGCTCCTGCCGGTTGTCGATATTACAAAACATGATCATCTCATACATCAACATATATCACATCACGTCTTGACCATATCACATCACAACATGCCCTGCAAAAACAAGTTAGACATCCTCTACTTTGTTGATGAAAGTTTTACGTGGCTACTATGGGCTTGTAGCAAGAACCGTTCTTACCTACACAAAAACCACAATGGTGATTCATCAAGTTTGTTGTTTTAACCTTCTTCAAGGACCGTCCGTAGTCAAATTCGATTCAACTAAAGTAGGAGAAACAGACACCCGCCAGCCACCTTTATGCAAAACTAGTTGCATGTCTGTCGGTGGAACCGATCTCATGTGTGTGGACATGTAAGGTTGGTCTGGGCCGCTTCATCCCACAATGCCGCCGAATCAAAATAAGATGTTGGTGGTAAGCAGTATGACTATCACTGCCCATAACTCTTTGTGTTCTACTCGTGCATATCATCTACGCATAGACCTGGCTCGGATGCCACTGTTGGGAAACGTTGCATGGAAAACAAAAAAAATTCTACGCACACGCAAGATCTATCCATGGAGATGCATAGCAACGAGAGGGGAGAGTGTGTCTACGTACCCTCGTAGACCGTAAGTGGAAGCATTTAGTAACGTGGTTGATGTAGTCGAACTTCTTCGCGCTCCAACCGATCAAGTACCGAACGTACGGCACCTCCGCGTTCAGCACACGTTCAGCTCGGTGACATCCTCCACCTTCTTGATCCAGCAAGACGGCGAGGTAGTGGATGAGTTCCGACAGCATGACGGCGTGGTGACAGTGATGGTGAAGCTATCTCCGCAGGGCTTCGCCTAAGCACTACGAAAATATGACCGGGGGTGTAAACGGTGGAGGGGGGCGCCGCACACGGCTAAGACAATGTTGTGTCTTTATGTGGCGCCCCTCCCTCATATATATATAGGTGGGGCGAGGAGAGGCATCCCCTAGGGCGCCCCAAGTGGCCGGCGGCTGCCCTAGGGCACCTGCCTAGCCGCGCCCCCCTTACCATATTTGGTCATGGGGGGAAGGAAAGGGAGTTGGCTGCCTTAGGGCGCCTCCCCTTTCCTTCCCTCCCTCCTTTGGTGCATGGCCAGGGGGTAGAGGGGTGCACCAGCCCCTTGTGGGCTGGTGTGCTCTTCCCCTTTTGGCCCATAAGGCCCAAAAACCTCCCGGGGGCCTCCCGGAACCCCTTCCGGCACTCCAGTATATCCCGAAACCTTTCCGGTGTCCAAATATCATTGTCCTATATATCAATCTTTACCTCTCGACCATTTCGAGACTCCTCGTCATGTCCGTGATCTCATCTGGGACTCCGAACAACATTCGGTCACCAAATCATATAACTCATATAACACTATATCGTCAATGAACGTTAAGCATGTGGACCCTACGGGTTCGAGAACTATGTAGACATGACCGAGACACCTCTCCAGTCAATGACCAATAGCGGAACCTGGATGCCCATATTGGTTCCTACATATTCTACTAAGATCTTTATCGGTCGAACCGTTATGACAACATACGTAATTCCCTTTGTCCGTCGGTATGTTACTTGCCCGAGATTCGATCGTCGGTATCTTCATACCTAGTTCAATCTCGTTACTGGCAAGTCTCTTTACTTGTTCCATAATACATCACCTCGTAACTAACTCCTTAGTGATTTGCTTGCAAGCTTATGATGTGTATTACCGAGAGGGCCCAGAGACACCTCTCCGATACTCGGAGTGACAAATCCTAATCTCGATCTATGCCAACTCAACAAACACCTTTGGAGATACCTGTAGAACATCTTTATGATCACCCAGTTACGTTGTGACGTTTGATAGCACACAAGGTATTCCTCCGGTATCCGGGAGTTGGATAATCTTGTAGTCAAAGGAATATGTATTTAACATGAAGAAATCAATAGCAATAAACTGAACGATCAATATGCTAAGCTAACGGATGGGTCTTGTCCATCACATCATTCTCCTAATGATGTGATCCCATTATCAAATGACAACTCATGTCTATGGTTAGGAAACCTTAACCATCTTTGATCAACGAGCTAGTCTAGTAGAGGCTCACCAGGGACATGGTATTTGTTTATGTATCCACACATGTATTTAAGTTTCCGATCAATACAATTCTAGCATGAATAATAAACCTTTATCATGATTTAAGAAATATAATAATAACCATTTTATTATTGCCTCTAGGGCATATTTCCATCATTACTCGGTCGTTTTCGTTGATGGGAAAAGTATGCCTCTCAAAATGTTTTATCTCTCAATTTAAGCTTTGAGCTCTGGCACCTCTACAAATCTCTACTTCCCTGTATGAAGGGGCTATCTATTTACTTCATGCAATTTTTATTTTTATTTGAGTCTCCATCTTCTCTTATAAAGCACCAACTAAGGGGCACTATGATCGTACTTGAGCATTGGATGTAGCTAATATGCGAGTGTGTTTCATGAATGGATCAATGATTGAGCATGATGGGCTAGGGATAACTTTCTTTAGTGTTGATATTTTGAAAGACATGGTTGCTTGTTGATATGCTTGAGTATTGAAATCTTCATGTCAAAACTAGACTATTGTTTTGAACCATATAAAAGTCCAAATGTCCATGCTACAAAAGAAAAGGAATATGTGATGAACATGTTAGGCAGCATTCCACATCAAAAATTCTGTTTTTATCATTAACCTACTTGAGGATGAGTAGGAATTAAGCTTAGGGATGCTGATACGTCTCCAACGTCTCTATAATTTTTGCTTGTTCCATGCTGTTATATTATCATTCTTGGATGTTTTACAACCATTTTATAGCAACTTTATATCATTTTTGGGGACTAACCTATTGACATAGTGCCCAGTGCTAGTTGCTATTTTTTGCTTGTTTTTTACTTTGCAGAATATTAGTACCAAACGGAGTCCAAACGCAGCGAAACTTTTTGGAGAATTCTTTTGGACCAGAAGACACAAGATGGGCCAAAGAAGTACCTGAGTGGAGGCCCGAGGGAAGCACAACCCCCGGGGCGCGCCCAGGAGCCCAGGCGCGCCCTGGTGGGTTGTGCCCACCTCGGTGACCTCCCGCACCGCCTCTTCACCCTATAAATACCTAAATATTCTAGAAACCCTAGGGGAGTCGATGAAACACAATTCCAGCCGCCACAAGTTCCAGAACCATGAGATCCAATCTAGACACCATCAGGGAGGGGTTTATCATCCTCATTGGTGCCTCTTCGATGATGCGTGAGTAGTTCATCATAGACCTACGGGTCCGTAGGTAGTAGCTAGATGGCTTCTTCTCTCTTTTTGATTCTCAATACAATGGTCTCTTGGAGATCTATTTGATGTAACTCTTTTTTGCGGTGTGTTTGTTGGGATCCGATGAACTTTGAGTTTATGATCAGATCTATATCCATGAATATTATTTGAGTCTTCTTTGATCTCTCATATGCATGATTATTTATAGCCTCGTATTTCTTCTTCGAATCTTTGGTTTAGTTAGGCCAACTAGATCGATTTTTCTTGCCATGGGAAGAGGTGCTTTGTGATGGGTTCGATCGTGCGGTGTTCTTTCCCAGTGACAGAAGGGGCAGCAAGACACGCATGCATCATTGCTATTAAGGATAACAAGATGGGGGCTATTCCTACATGAATAGATCTCGTCTACATCATGTCATTGTTCTTATTGCATTACTTCGTTTCTCCATGAACTTAATACACTAGATGCATGCTAGATAGCGGTCGATGTGTGGAGTAATAGTAGTAGATGCAGGCAGGAGTCGGTCTACTAATCTTGGACGTGATGCCTATATATCGATCATTGCCTTGGATATCGTCATAACTATTCGATCTTCTATCAATTGCCCAGCAGTAATTTGTTTACCCACCGTGTGCTATTTTCTTGAGAGAAGCCACTAGTGAAATCTACGGCCCCCGGGTCTATTCTTTATCATATTTGCTTTGAGATATAATTTTATTCGCTTTTGTTTTCAGATATATTATTCCAAAAACCCAAAAATACCTTGCTGCACTTTTTTGTTACTTATTTTATTTCACGTTTTATCGAGAGCTATTTATCCAATCTACCACAAATTTATCTATCTTTTTACCGTGGAGGGATTGACAACCCCTCTTACGCGTCGGGTTGCAAGTATTTGTTCTTTGTGTGCATGTACCTTTTACATAGTGTTGCTTGGTTCTCCTACTAGATTGATACATTGGTTTCATAACTAAGGGAAATACCTACTGTAGCTGTACTGCATCATCCCTTCCTCTTTGGGGAAATACCGACGTAGTTCAAGCGACATCACCAGGCGCAGTCGAGCAAGAACGGGGCGGCAGGGGAGAGAGGGAAGAGGGAGTAAGGTGCGTGTGCTCACAGTGGGGGCGCACGGAGGCCCGTCGAGAGCCGGGAGCGCAGAACGGCGTCGTGGTCACGGGGAACGGCCGGTGGCAGACGAGGTGGGGATCGGCTTGATGCGGCCGTTGCGGTGGCGCCGGGCTCGGGGTAGAGGGCGTAGCCGCTGCAGTGGAGCACGGCACAACCCCTGAACATGACAGCGGGGCCGGGGGACGATGGTGGCCGCGGTGGGGTGAGGTGAGCGGCGACGGCGATGGTGCGTCAGGCGAGGAGGGGGAAGGGGATCTAGGCGAGGGGCTAGGCGGAGGGGGAGAGAGGGGAGTGGGGTGTGGTGTAGTGGGGAGGATCGAGGAGGCGGGGGGAATCCTTATCCCCCCTGTCGACGCCGGCGAGCCAGTTGGGGCGGGACGCTCCCTTGTAGCGCTCGCGCCAGGAGAACAGGAGGAGAAGGCGACCGGTGGGGGTAGGCGGGCTGGCTGGGCCGGCCCAGGTGGGCTAGGCCCGGGGGGGAGGGGTCTTTCTTTTTGCTTTTGCCCTTTTTCATTTGTATTTTCTCTTATTCTTTTATATCTTTTCTGTTTTCTTTTAGTTTCTTTTTACTTTAGGTTTTATAAAACACAAACTTAGTCCCTAAATTAGTACTAATAGGTAGGTCACTGCCACAATTATTTTGGCATCAAAATAAATTAGTTTATTAATTTTTATAATTTAAAAAGCATTTAATAATTGTTTTTAGCCACTGTTATATTCACAAAAGGGCATAATTAGTTATGGAATATTTGCCACACTTTGAACATTTTAGTTTGAATGTTTGAGAAAATTTGAATTTTGGACTTTAATTTGAATTATGCCTTGGATCAAACGAGGATTAGCAACAGTAATATGATGACATGGCATCATTAGCAGGGGATTATTGTAGCTTAATTATCCAGACGTTACATCTGCCTGCAGTTGGGTTACTTATTTAGATAGCATGTTCATTTTTTTTTGCTTCACAAACAATCACCTCAATCTTGTGTCTCTAATTCCCATATTACTCTTCCATGTTTCTTTAGAGCTTTTGTATTTTAATCAAGTGAGAAACCTGGTTGAGCCCCTTCCCCGGGGCTTGCTGAGGTGGAGGGCGAAGGGCTCTGGGCGAAAGCCTCGCTTCCGATGGGGATCGGTTAACGGCGATGATGGCGCGGTGGCGCCTTTTCCTTTGGAGTCATTGTCAAAGGGTTCCTCTCTACTAGGTTGTGATTGATCGTATTTTGGGTTGTCACGGTAGCTATTGGTGTGGCCAGACCCTTCCCCAGGTTTTGGCGGGGAGTGTTGAGCGGTTTCTAGGCGAAAGCTTTATTGATCGATGAGGGTCGATGCCGGTGATTATGGTGCTTGAGGGCGTCGTGTTCCCTTCTTGAAGGCATCTCCGAAGAGGTCGTTCAATTCTCTCCGGGTAGCGGACAAGTAGGCAGTGGAGTTTGAGTTGGCCAGTTGTGGTTTGGTCGGGGTTTTCGCTTGATTGTCCTTAATCAATCAAGCAATTGTGTGGTTTTCGGCCTAGTTTTCCTTATAAACCGGGTCAACTCTATTCTTCTTTATGAAATTGTAGGAGCACCCTGCCCTCTTGACGAGGTTCCGTCAAAAAGAAAGTACAATGTATTTTTTTAAAGTTCCCTTAGCTCTTCCCCGACTCAATAGCTTTCCTTTTCTACCAAAATCAAGTACTCCAGACATGAGGGGGTGTTGAAATATATTGCCCACCTCTCTCTATCAGTTCGGACTTTTGGAGCAACTGGTTGGAGTATGAATTCAATATGGTATCCGAGCCAAGAGGTCTTCCTCAAAAGTACTCCATGAATGTTATTTAGTGATGAATTTTTTAAATTTGCACTAATGTTTAAACAATTTTAATATAAAGTGCACTCCCACTCAAATCAATATCTCTCATAATTGAAAGATAGTGATTCAAGATCCTGATCTTATTCTCAGTCATTGATGTGAACATCACCGATGACGAGAATTTTGACCAGCAGGCAAACTTTTGCCGAGCATATCTCCATATGACTCTTGTTCATATTTCGATGCTTAGTGCTCCAAGTTCAGAACGATTCTGCCAGAACTTCAAGACAACCGAGTGTTATTTGCATGCATGGTCTGACCATCCACCCATCTTACACCTCACAACCCGTTTGTACTCATGTGGACATGACGCACTCTGAAATTCTACGTGTCATAGTCGGTACAAACGCGGTCTTGTGTCGGTCCACGGCGCGGTCCATACGTACTTTCTCCCGCAAACAGAGACAAACATGGGGGAGCTTTATGGGCGTCTGGACCACTCCCAAGTCCTCTTCTGGCCGCCCTGGCCCATCATAAACCCCCACCCGCCCCTCCTGCGCTTTTCTTTCGATGCACGCGTCGCTTACCACGCCGCATTCATGCCGCCCCAGAGCACGGAGCGGCCTACATTGATGCTGCGTTATGTGACTGATGAAGGGCGAAGCTGACCGACGCGACTTCTCGGCAACCGCCACTTCAATGCAGACGCAGCTTCCCGAGGAACCAACTCCGGCCACTGCGCCGCATTAAACCGGGCTGACCGCCCCTTCGCCTGGCCTGGCCGCAGTTATATAAGCCGTGCTCTGGCGAAGCACAGAGACACAATCCCCATCCCGAACACCGCCGCACTCTGCCTCCCCGTCACCCACCTCGTCGAGCCCTTCCTCCTCTCGGACGCAGAGGCGATGCCGAAGTCATGATGCTCCGCGCCGGCAGACGATGTCGGCGGAAGCTCTTCCTCCTGTGGTTATTGGCGCCGCTATCGTCACTCTCTGGGCCCTTTGGCATCCATGGCGGCCGGCTCCTCCGCCAAGAAGGAGATCGTCATCTTCTCCGGTGACGAGGAGGACCAAGCGCTGCCGCAACAGCAGCCCCGACTCCTCAAGGAGACCGCTCTAATGGAAGAAGATTTCACCTGTCAGATCGAGATAATTACGGAGCGGTCGCTTCGTTACATGGGCCCATCGCCGGCATCGCCGGCGTGCGTTAAGGAGGAGCTGCCATCCACGCAGCGCCACCGCGTGAAGCGTGAGCCGGCGTCCCTGCTCCAGCCAGTGAAGGAGGAGCCGATCAGACGCCAGGTCAAGGAGGAGCTGACGTCCCCGCCGCGCCGCCACCGCCTCGCCATCAAGGAGGAGTTGCTGCCCGCGATCAAGAAGATGCGGGGCCGCCTCCTCCACTACCTCGGAGGAGGCGGTTACGGCGGTGCCTCGGGCTCGAGGGCCGTCGTCTCCAAGGCGGAGTGCGCCACGAGGGAGCAAGCGAGGTACAACCGGCGGAATGCCGATCGCCGCTCCGCGTTCGCCAAGAGTGACGTGGCGCCGGTCTGGGTCTGCAACGACCCTGACCTCGCCGCCGCGTGAGCGCTCGACCGCACCATGACCACCCGGTTTGAACTTCAATTAGTTTGAAATCCACCCCGTTTGAACGAATTTCGTCCAATTAGTTCGAATTGTTGGCCGGTTGTATGCGGGCAGTGTTGGATGGCGGCCTTCCGCATCCATGTCCGTGAACTGGTCCCGCTATTAAAGATGCCCTTATTAATTGGGGGCTGCTACGCGTCTTTTTAAAAGATCCGCCGCCTCACAAGCCGTCAGATTTAACACAATCTAGTCGCTAAACGTGCTGTTCTACCTTTGCAACAAAGACCTTGTTGCAGAAACAACATTTCCATAGAGGTTGTGTTGTGGATATTTTTTGCAACACAGGTTGTGTTGCGATTTTTTTTTACAACATAGATCGTGTTGTGGAATTTTTTTATGCAATATAGGTCGTGTTGCAGAATTTTTTTCCTTCTTTCTTTCTTTTTGCAACAACGGTTGAAAGAACATGCGGTGCCCCCATGTTTGGTTTTGGTAATTGATGACAATCTCTATGGACTAATGGTTGCCTTGAGTTATATTTGAAGGATTTGTCCATAGGCTTGTCTTGGAGTCCATTTGTTGGTTTCAAGGAGAGTTTGTGATGACCAAGATGCTATTCAAGGAATTACCTAAAGATTGGTCATGTGAGAGGTTGATCAAGACTAAGTCAAAGAGTGAATCAAGTTGATCAACACACAAAGCGTAGAAGATGTACCGAGGGGGACCAAGCGATCCCATGGTATGGTAAGCATTGTCAATTACGCTTTGTGTACTAACCCATGGTCTTCGTGAGAGTTCTTTGTGGGGTTAGGTTGCGGTGTGCAAGTTCAAGTGGATCATCATGAAGAGATCACATGCTTGAAGCTTGCCGTCCATTGTGGTGACAATGGACTTGTGAAAATGTGCCAAAGAGTGGCTCACCCATAGTGGAGTATGGGGGAGCAATCAACTAGTCTTCATCGAGCGAACGCAATCAAGAAGGGTGGTCCAACTTGAGGGAGTCAAGATCGTCATCATCTAGCTCAAGTGGACTTCGTGCAAGGCAAAGGTTTGCCCTTGATAGGTTTTATATTTTACCGGTCTCATGGTGATAGTTTGGAGACCGGGTTATAGGATCGATAGCCGTACTATCAAGGGGGGCTCTCAAGTGAGTAGCTTGATCGTATCGTTCGTCGAGAGCTCAAACCATTGCATCCTTGCATCATATTTCTTGATTCTTATTTGTATTTTATTTTGAGGTTTTAGATCTTGTGGTTATCTTCGTGACAAGCTCTAGTACATCGAAAACGGATTTCATATGCTTCTTCTATCGCGTTTTCAGTGTTGGAGGTTTTACCGGTCTTTTTCGAGGAAGGGTTCTCACCATTTTCTCATGGGACTTTTCTAATTTGCTTCTTATTGATATTTCTACCAAGATTGTGTTAGCCCATGTCGTTAGCTTTCCAACAAACTTGGTTTCGTTGAATTTGGAGTCCGTTTGCAGAAGTTGTGGCAGTTTTGGTGTTCTGAAAAGGCTGCAGCGGTACTACCGTGGATTGGAGCGGATGTAATTTTTTACTACCGCTCCAGAGCGGTACTACCGCGGCTACTACAGCGGTAGTACCGCTCCGGACCAAAATCTCGTATTAGGTCCAGCGGTGGTAGGCACGGATGTATTTTTTTAGTACCGCTCGCTACCAGTAGTACCGCTACCCTTTGCGGTAGTACCGCTATCCCTAGCGGTAGTACCATGAGGACTAGCGGTAGTACCGCTCCGGCGGTTCTACTGGCCTTTTGCCTCCTCGCTGTTGTTTTTCAAAGGGCTACTACCGCCCTAGCGGTAGTACCGCTCCTTGGAGCGGTAGTACCGCTCTGTGCGGGCTGTGAGGATAACGGTTGGATTTTTCCCCACCTATAAAAGGGGGTCTTCTTCCCCAATGGACCTTATCTCTTTAGCTCGTATTCTTCCCCCATTGTTGACCTTCTTCGAGCTTGCTAACTCTCAATCCCTCCAATGATTCTTACTAGTTCTTGAGGGAAAAGAGAGAGGAGATCTAGATCCACGTTTCCACCAATCACTTTCTCCTCTAAGTGAGGGGAACCCCTTGGATCTAGATCTTGGAGTTCTTTGTGTTCTTCTTTCGTTCTTCCTCTCATTTTCCTCCCTAGCATTAGTTGCTTTGGTGGGATTTGGGAGAGAAGGACTTGGGCACTCCGTGTGCCCTTGCCATTGCATTTGGTGCATCGTTTTGAGTTCTCCACGGTGATACGTGGAAGTGAAGTTTGAGAAGCTTATTACTCTTGGGTGTTTGGGCACCCTAGAGCTTGTTCCTCTTGGGTGCCTTGGCGCCCTAGACGGTTGGTGTTGTTCGGAGCTCAATCATTGTGGTGTAAAGCTCTGGGCAAGCGTCGGGGTCTCCAATTAGGTTGTGGAGATCGCCCCGAGCAATTTGACGGGTACCGGTGACCGCCCCCAAGGGTTGCCAAAGTGTACGGGTTCGGTGACCGCCCCAAGGGTTGCCATTTGTACGGGTTCGGTGACCGCCCTCAAGGGTCCCTTAGTGGAATCACGGCATCTTGCATTGTGCGAGGGCGTGAGGAGATTACGGTGGCCCTAGTGGCTTCTTGGGGAGCATTGTGCCTCCACACCGCTCCAAACGGTGATTAGCATCCGCAAGGGTGCGAACTTCGGGATACATCGTCGTCTCCGCGTGCCTCGGTTATCTCTTACCCGAGCCCTTTACTTATGCACTTTACTTTGTGATAGCCATATTGTTTCTTGTCATATATCTTGCTATCACTTAGTTGTCTATCTTGCTTAGCATAAGTTGTTGGTGCACATAGGTGAGCCTAGTTGTTGTAGGTTTTGTGCTTGTCAAATTAACCGCTAGGTTTATTCCGCATTTGTTCAAGCCTTAACCGTAATTATTTTAAAGCGCCTATTCACCCCCCCTCTAGGCGACATCCTCGATCTTTCAATTGGTATCAGAGCCTCGTCTCTCTTTTTAGGGCTTAACCGCCTAGAGAGTAAGGATGTCGACTAGGGGCTTAGGATTCTCTGACACTCTTCGTTTCGATGGCACAAATTTTGATGTTTGGGTAATTCGCATGCTTAATCTCTTTAGGGTCATGGACCCAAATTTAGAGCGAATTGTAGATATGGGTTTTTCTCCTCCAAAGGATCCCCAAATATTATCTTTAGAGGATGAGAAAAACTCTTATCTCAATGCTCAAGCTTCTAATGTGCTTTTCGATGCTTTGAGCAATGTAGTTATATTTCAACTCATGCCGTTTTGGGATGCTCATGAGTTGTGGACAAAGCTTCAAGATAAATATGGCGTGTCCAAGTTTTGTGGGGATGATTTTTCTCCCTCCACCTCCGGCCGTGTTGCTTTCTCAACTTCTTCTACTTCACCTACATGTGGATTGCCACAAGGTAATGAT
Organism: Thinopyrum elongatum; assembly: GCA_011799875.1. Classification (NCBI taxonomy): domain Eukaryota; kingdom Viridiplantae; phylum Streptophyta; class Magnoliopsida; order Poales; family Poaceae; genus Thinopyrum; species Thinopyrum elongatum. The sequence goes on from CM022303.1 coordinate 565,405,449, forward strand.
ATGGTGAGTAGTGGTGTTCATTGCAATGATGATAGTGTGCTTATCGTTGATGATCCCTCATCTCTATCTTATTGCAATGCTCCATCTTTGGACTCCAACACTTCGAGCACTCCAAATGTTTCACATGCTTGTGTTGATAGTCCGTGCATATCTTGTAGAAATTGCTTGACTAAATCTCATGATGATATGCTTGCTATGTCTTGTTGCCATGATAAAAATGCATCTATTTCCTTGAATTGTTGTGCTAACAATGTAGAGGAAACCCAACACTCCATGGAACAAGATGTGGTTTTTAATGGTGCTTCAAGGGATCCTACATTATCATCTATTGTGTTTTGCCTTATGGCCAAAGCTTCAAAGGTATCTCCTACCTTGAACCCCAATATGTCTCTTGATGATGATGTTGATGCTAATGATGATGAGGATAATGATGAAGAGAATGATAATGTTGCCTCCTTAAAAACTAAGGGGGAAATGATTTTTAAAGCTCTTCATAAAAATAAAATTGCTCGTTCCAACTTCATGGAAATCATGTCCATTGCCATTGAGGGTAAGAAATATATTGATGAGTTGGAATCTCGTCTTGAGGAGCATGAGGTCACCATTGAGAAAATGGAAGGTCATGAGCGTGATTACGCTAATGAGATCGCGGACCTCTCTCAAGCTCTTGAACTTGAACAAACCACCAAGGAATCTCTTGAGGAGACCTTTGCTCTAGAATTATCTAGAATAAAGGAATCTCATGATAGAGCACTTGAGGTGGCCAATGATTTCAAAACTAAAAATGCTAAGCTTGAAGTTGCTCATGCTAGACTCCTTGAGGATTTTGAGCACCTCGAAAATGGCTCAAGGGTCATTAAGAGTGAGCTCATCGAACTCACCGAGTCTCATGCTCAACTTAAAGCTTCTTATTCAAAAGAGCTTGCCAAGTTGCCTTCTCCTCTTGTTGTTAATGATGATGCTTGTGCTACTAACTCTACTTCTTGTGAAGCATCCATTTTGAAGGAGAATGTTGAGCTACGAGCTCAACTTGAGTTGCTATCTAGCAATTTTGGGAAATTGGAAGAAAATCATGTAAAGCTCACAAGCTCTCATGATGATCTTCTAGTATCCCAAAATGTGCTAAAGATAGCTCATGAGGCTATGATTACTAAGGTAACATCTAGTGAGCCTCATGTGGATACTAGCTCTACTTCTAGTCAAAATGCCTTATTGCCATGTGCTAGTCCTCGCAATTTCTCTACCCATAATGTTGCTACATCTTGTGATGAATTGCTTTCCTTGCCTTGTTGCTCCAACGATGAAGCGTATACTTCCTCTAGTACTTGTGTTGATACTAACCATGTAGAGGAAATCAAAGAGCTCAAGGCCCAAGTCAATTATTTGAAGAAAGACTTGGAAAAGAGTCATGAAGGGAAGTCCACACTCAACAATATCTTGAGTGTGCAAAAATCCCCCAATGACAAAGGTGGACTTGGATTCAACTCCAATAAGAAGAAGAAGTCCAAGAGAATCAAGAAGAAGGGCCAAGAACAAGTCAAGAATTCGGCCAAGATTATTTGCTTCAAGTGCAAAATTGAAGGGCATCATGTTAGATCTTGCCCATTGAAGAAGAAGCCCATTAATGACAAGCAACAAGGGAAGCGGCCACAAGTTCATTCTCATTCTCAACCTCAAGTTGAAGAAAGGCCTCTTCCCAAGAAGACTCAAGCTAATGCTTCTCAAGTTGAGAAATCAAGTGAGAAGAAAGTGAAGAGTAGACGTTGCTACTTATGTCGTGAGAAAGGTCACGTCGCTTCTTCATGCACTAGTGGTAACTTATCCAACCCAATTATTATTGATTATATCTATTCTCTTGGGAAGGATAAGGTTGGCAATGTGTTTGCCAAGTTTGTTGGTAATCAAAGTGGTTTCAAGCAAAGAACCATTTGGGTTGCCAAGCCTATTGTGACTAACCTCTTAGGACCCAACTTGGTTGGGGACCAACAAGCTCAAACTTGATCAATAGGTGTTGTTGGAGGGCATTGGAGACTTGGCTACATTATGAAGTGTTAAGGGGTCTTCATCATTCATATTGTCTCAAGCCAAGTCATTCAGATTATCAAGTTTCTATCTTATATCCAATGTTCCTCCTTGAGGTAACTCGTGCTTAAATTGTTTACATTGAAAGTTACTTGCTCCTTTTGCATGTTTTGGTTTTGTACCATGCATATGTTTGTATATGTTGTGCTTCCAACTTGCTTATCTTGAGCAATCAAGTATGTGTGTGTTGGTTTGCACAGCATGTACGTGTGTGTCGTGCGTTGAGCCTTTATGCTTCTTATTTGTATCCTAGTTGGCTCGTGTGAGAGATTAATGGAACATCCCATTTTGAGGGCGTGATGTGCTTTGTGCACCTCACAATTCTATAAATGTGTGTACATGAGGAATACCATCTAGTATTGATATTACAGGATTATCTAGTCGCTAGGTGGTATGTCTCTCATGAGAAATTCAAATTCTAAAAAGTCCATTAATTATCTCTTGTTGGATTCTCTTATTGCCTCTTGTTAAGTTTTCATTGGTATCACATTATGGGGGAGTAATATGCTATGTGCATATTACAAGCCTAGAAAATGTGTACATTTGAGATATTGTCACTTAGAGTTGATATTATTAATTATCTTGTTCCTAGGTGACATGTTAGCTCTACTAGTTGCAATTTACTTGTGTTTGTTGTGAAGATGATGTTGGATATCCTTGTTATCTACCACCGGGAATTATTTCCAAATACTTCTTGTCTTTTTACAATTGGAACTCACTTATGTGTGGTAGAATTTATTGATCATCTTTACATTGGCTTTTATTTTTATTTGCCTTATCTCTTGCCAAGGATTGTGTCCACTCCCGTTGTCTTCCATACCACTTGTGGATCTTGTTAATTTCTTGTTCTTGTCTAGTGTTTTCTAGATATAGTGAAAGTGGTGATCCCACCTTGTGCATTTTGTATTCAAATGCAAATTCTCTATAATGCACAACTCATGGGGGAGCTATCCTATTTTCTTTAGAACACTCTTCTTGTGATCCTTATCAAGTGTGTTTTGGTGGAAGGCAAGCCGTTTCTTTTTGGTACTTTGTGCCATCATGAAACTTTGTAGAGGGCATGGTTTGTTTGGAACCATCCTCTCTTTTGGGAGTTTGATTTCTTTCATTTTGAGTGTGCCAATGGATATCTCATTCCTTGATGTATCGTTTAATGATATCTTCCAAGTGATGATTTCTCCATTTGGTAATCTATTTTCTCTTGATATTTCTTTCTCATTTGGTATCGCTTCTTGAAAGTCTTGAGCATGCATAGTCACTTCGTGTATTTTATTTGGCATGTTTTCTTTCTTTGATCCAATATATAGGGGAAACTCCACCAAGTCTCAATTTGGATGAGATGTGCATGAAATTCATTTCCATTTCTATATGCACATATGTTTGTGGAGTTTGTCCTATGTATTGGTGTTTCTAACTCTTTGGTCCCAATGAGTTTGGGTACCATTTTGTTTGTGTTGTTGTTCTAGGAACAATTGGAGATGCATTGGATGCTCGGCTCACTCACAAGGAAGGTGTTGTCACCATGTGCTTATTGGAGTCAAGCTAGAATGATCAATGAACTACTATCTACCTTCAATTGGTATCTACTACATCCGTACAATGGTATCTCAGTAACAAGTATCATCATCTACTTCATGCACACATTTCTTGCATCAACCTTGTGTAGGTTGTATCATGGCATGTAATTCTTGATTCGTTCTTATGATACTTGTTTCCTTTCTCAAAGCATCCCAACGATGATCTCGTGTTGCTAGTTGTGATGTCTTTGATGATTGTGTGGTAGGAGTTCATTTATATACTATAAGACCATATCTAGCCATGTGCTATGCTTTCAAGCAAATATCTTAGTGGTATATTTATGACTTCCTTGTGGATATCTTGTTCTTTCCTTGTGTAACCATTTCGTGTGTACATCCTTTGTGGATCGATATCATCATGATCTTCATCTACCTAGAATCTTATACACTTGGGAGAAGTTGCATATCTAGTTGATATCCCTTTCTTTCACGTCCACCTTTTCCTTCTTGTTTTATTTCTTTGGTGGCTCCGTGAAAGTGTGTGCCTTGAGTGCGGGTCATATCTTGTTGCATCTTGCTGCACTCTTGTGTGGTGAAGATCATTTTCCTCATGCTTGTCTTGACGAGGCTTTTTGCCATCTTAATTGGTATCCCTCGTCTTGATGAGGCTTTCACTTTCTATCTTCACCATGGGTTGTCACAAGCTTGGTTGTTATTTCGCTTTTTAGTAAGCTTGTGTATCCATTTGCTTGTTGTGTGTGTGTGTGGGAAGGACATGTCTGGCACCTTGTATCTCATTTATCCAAGACTATGTTGATGCTTAATGCTCATCCTTATATTAGTCTTCTCAAGTGCTTGGCCATGACTCACACACATCGGTTTTGGTTGAGCCTATTCTTAAGTTGCCTCTTTTACATGTTGCTCAACCATGTGTTTGTTGCAAGTGATAGGCTTAGTTTCCTATATGCTCACTTGCTCTTGTTGTGAGTTTCTATTGATTTTGGGGGAGCTATGATCCTATTTTGTGCACTTTGTATCAAAATACAAATATTCTTATGTGTGCACAAATCATGGGGAGCTTCTCTAGTTTCTTTAGAACACTCCTTTGCTCATATCATAATATCTTTTTCATGTGGCTCATAGGAGCATTGGTCTTGTTAGTTCAATTGGTATCTTTTGATAGCTTGTTTCAATTGGTATCTTTTGATTGCCTGATTGCTTGTTTCTCTCTTTGTTATGTCTTTGTGGCATATCATTCTTTGGCAATCTTTGAGCCTCAATATATTTTGTCTTCCTCCAAGTATTTACCTTTGGATATGTGTAGTGCATTCCACTCTCTTATTGAGAAATACACAATTTATGGAGGAACACAATTTATATTGGCCTTCTAAGCTTTTCGCCCATTTTGGCAATCGATGCCAATGGGGGAGAAGTTCCAGAGAGTTTTGTGGGGAGATGTTTAGAGAGCTTCTTCGTGCTTTGGTTTTGTTCCTAAGCATTTGCATCTCATACGCATCGTCGTGCTTTGGTTTTGTTCCTAAGAATTTGCATCTCATACGCATCTTCGTGCTTTGGTCTTGTTCCTAAGCATTTGCATCTCATACGCATGCATTATTGGTTGGTGCATTGCATGGTGATGCATAATTCCTTGTATAAACTCTCTTGAAAGTGATTGTCATCAATTACCAAAATGGGGGAGATTGAAAGAACATGCGGTGCCCCCATGTTTGGTTTTGGTAATTGATGACAATCTCTATGGACTAATGGTTGCCTTGAGTTATATTTGAAGGATTTGTCCATAGGCTTGTCTTGGAGTCCATTTGTTGGTTTCAAGGAGAGTTTGTGATGACCAAGATGCTATTCAAGGAATTACCTAAAGATTGGTCATGTGAGAGGTTGATCAAGACTAAGTCAAAGAGTGAATCAAGTTGATCAACACACAAAGCGTAGAAGATGTACCGAAGGGGACCAAGCGATCCCATGGTATGGTAAGCATTGTCAATTACGCTTTGTGTACTAACCCATGGTCTTCGTGAGAGTTCTTTGTGGGGTTAGGTTGCGGTGTGCAAGTTCAAGTGGATCATCACGAAGAGATCACATGCTTGAAGCTTGCCGTCCATTGTGGTGACAATGGACTTGTGAAAATGTGCCAAAGAGTGGCTCACCCATAGTGGAGTATGGGGGAGCAATCAACTAGTCTTCATCGAGTGAACGCAATCAAGAAGGGTGGTCCAACTTGAGGGAGTCAAGATCGTCATCATCTAGCTCAAGTGGACTTCGTGCAAGGCAAAGGTTTGCCCTTGATAGGTTTTATATTTTACCGGTCTCATGGTGATAGTTTGGAGACCGGGTTATAGGATCGATAGCCGTACTATCAAGGGGGGCTCTCAAGTGAGTAGCTTGATCGTATCGTTTGTCGAGAGCTCAAACCATTGCATCCTTGCATCATCTTTCTTGATTCTTATTTGTATTTTATTTTGAGGTTTTAGATCTTGTGGTTATCTTCGTGACAAGCTCTAGTACATCGAAAATGGATTTCATATGCTTCTTCTATCGCGTTTTCAGTGTTGGAGGTTTTACCGGTCTTTTTCGAGGAAGGGTTCTCACCATTTTCTCATGGGACTTTTCTAATTTGCTTCTTATTGATATTTCTACCAAGATTGTGTTAGCCCATGTCGTTAGCTTTCCAACAAACTTGGTTTCGTTGAATTCGGAGTCCGTTTGCAGAAGTTGTGGCAGTTTTGGTGTTCTGAAAAGGCTCCAGCGGTACTACCGCGGATTGGAGCGGATGTAATTTTTTACTACCGCTCCAGAGCGGTACTACCGCGGCTACTATAGCGGTAGTACCGCTCCGGACCAAAATCTCGTATTAGGTCCAGCGGTGGTAGGCACAGATGTATTTTTTTAGTACCGCTCGCTAGCAGTAGTACCGCTACCCTTTGCGGTAGTACCGCTATCCCTAGCGGTAGTACCGTGAGGACTAGCGGTAGTACCGCTCCGGCGGTTCTACTGGCCTTTTGCCTCCTCGCTGTTGTTTTTCAAAGGGCTACTACCGCCCTAGCGGTAGTACCGCTCCTTGGAGCGGTAGTACCGCTCTGTGCGGGCTGTGAGGATAACGGTTGGATTTTTTCCCACCTATAAAAAGGAGTCTTCTTCCCCAATGGACCTTATCTCTTTAGCTCATATTCTTCCCCCATTGTTGACCTTCTTCGAGCTTGCTAACTCTCAATCCCTCCAATGATTCTTACTAGTTCTTGAGGGAAAAGAGAGAGGAGATCTAGATCCACGTTTCCACCAATCACTTTCTCCTCTAAGTGAGGGGAACCCCTTGGATCTAGATCTTGGAGTTCTTCGTGTTCTTCTTTCGTTCTTCCTCTCATTTTCCTCCCTAGCATTAGTTGCTTTGGTGGGATTTGGGAGAGAAGGACTTGGGCACTCCGTGTGCCCTTGCCATTGCATTTGGTGCATCGGTTTGAGTTCTCCACGGTGATACGGGGAAGTGAAGTTTGAGAAGCTTATTACTCTTGGGTGTTTGGGCACCCTAGAGCTTGTTCCTCTTGGGTGCCTTGGCGCCCTAGACGGTTGGTGTTGTTCGGAGCTCAATCATTGTGGTGTAAAGCTCCGGGCAAGCGTCGGGGTCTCCAATTAGGTTGTGGAGATCGCCCCGAGCAATTTGACGGGTACCCGTGACCGCCCCCAAGGGTTGCCAAAGTGTACGGGTTCGATGACCGCCCTCAAGGGTTGCCATTTGTACGGGTTCGGTGACCGCCCTCAAGGGTTCCTTAGTGGAATCACGGCATCTTGCATTGTGCGAGGGCGTGAGGAGATTACGGTGGCCCTAGTGGCTTCTTGGGGAGCATTGTGCCTCCACACCGCTCCAAACGGAGATTAGCATCCGCAAGGGTGTGAACTTCGGGATACATCGTCGTCTCCGCGTGCCTCGGTTATCTCTTACCCGAGCCCTTTACTTATGCACTTTACTTTGTGATAGCCATATTGTTTCTTTTCATATATCTTGCTATCACTTAGTTGTCTATCTTGCTTAGCATAAGTTATTGGTGCACATAGGTGAGCCTAGTTGTTGTAGGTTTTGTGCTTGTCAAATTAACCGCTAGGTTTATTCCGCATTTGTTCAAGCCTTAACCGTAATTATTTTAAAGCGCCTATTCACCACCCCTCTAGGCGATATCCTCGATCTTTCAACGGTGATGTTGTGGAAGAAGTTTTGCAACATACGTAATGTTGCAGAAAATTTTGCAAATGAAAAAAGTGTGCGAAAACACCGTCGTCGTTGCCTGCGTCGAGTGCGCCGCTGCCAACCGCAACAGAGCAGTATCACCACTGCCCCTGTTGTTGTAGAAGCACGCCGCTACAGGGGAGCACACCAACGCGAAGGGGCACCACCACTGCCCACCAACGCGACGGGGCACCACCACTACCGCCCACCAACACGACGGGGCACCACCACCACCGCCCACCACCGCATCCCTCCCTTAATTTCGCCCTTGCAGGAATGGGGGAAAATCTGTGGATCTAGCGGGGAAAGGATGCCCACCTGCTGCTTGTGCAGCCGTCAGCGACCTCAGATCGCGTCGTCGTCGTCTAGCGCGGCTGGTCTGCCGCGGTCGCCTAGCCGCCGTTGACCACCCAGCCGCCGCCTCTGTCCCAGCCGCACCGTGCTCCGCCTCTTCGTTGCTGGATCTAACCACCACAGAGCTTTGAAACATGCTCTTAGTTGCAGAAAGCGTTTCTGAAACAGCAGCTAAGCTGCAGACCCGTGCGTGTGGGTGCGGGGTGCTATTGGCCGTTCGATCAAAAGACGATCCAACGGACACGGAGCCGGCGGACGTGGGCGCGAGATCGGCCGGCAGAAGGTAAGTCTTTCCTTTAATTATAATTAATGCTAAACAGCACGTGAGACATGCGCGCTCCATCCTCCAAAAAGTGCAACCGCATTTTGGCACATCCAGGGACGGTGGGGGTGACGACGCGACCGTATGAGAGACGGGGACGGCAGAGGCCCACGGACCAGTTTCCATTTCCGCCACTCCACAGTCCACACCGAAAACAGATCCAAATCCCACCACACCATCCGCCCCCATCTCCATCCCCGTCGCCCGATCCGGTCCCTCGCCATGGCACCGTCGTTCTGGGGCCCCGAGTTCCCCCCGCAGCCGGCGGCGGTGTTCGACGACCTCGCGCCCGTGGAGGCGGAGGACGCGTACGAGGACGAGATGGAGGAGGGGGAGGGGGACGAGCAGCATGAGCACGGCAGCGACGGGGAGGTCGTCCCGATGGACACCGAGGACTCGGGGGATGAGCTCGTCTACAGCGGCTGCGGCTGCAACATGCTCACCCTGTGCTTCCCGGGCGCTGTGCACATCTTCATGTCCGCCTCCCCTGACAAGGTGTCTCAGGTGGAAGCTGCACTTTCGCTGCAGGGGCGATTGGATCCGGCGGACTCTACGACTGCACCGCCCGCCTCGCGCAACACGCTCACCATGACCTTCCGGGGCGAGGAGTGCAATTTCGACTCTGTAACCCCTGACGAGGTCCATCCCTTGTACTTGCAAACTGTCTTCTCTGCCTCCTTTTACGCGATTCAGTAGTCTCGGACGATGTTGCAAGGTGCTAGTGTATTTGATCGCTGTCGCAGGTGCAAGATGTGCTTTTGTCGCTCGCGGGAAGGGAGCTGATGGTCCCTAGGATTGAGCTCATAATGGGGTTCCCGAACTGGAGCTACGACTTCGACTCTGTATCCCCTGATAAGGTCCATCCCTCGACGTCAGCAAATTGTCTTCTCTGCCTGTTTTGCACATGATTTAGTACTAGCCTGGAATGATATTGCAAGGTAGTAGTTTTATTGATTGCTGTCGCAGTTGCAAGCTGTACTTTCGCTGCTGGGGGGAATGAAGCTGACGGTCTCTACGGCTGTGCCATGTGCCTTGCACGACCAGCTCACTGAACCCTTGATGTGCTGGATCGACGTGTTGCACCCTGTACTCCCTGATAAGGTCCGTCTCTTGCTGTTTGCAATTAGTATAATTTTGCCTTCTCTGCCTTTTGTACGTGATTCAGTAGCCTTGAATGATATTGCAAGGTGGTAGTGTCTTTGATTGCTGTTGCAGGTGGAAGCTTTACTTTCGCTGCTCGGGGGAAACAAGCTCAACCCAGGCATTGGTGGTGGAGCATCACCATCAATTCCATACAGACTATTTTTACAGTCTATAAACAATGTTTGGTAAGGTTATGTGCTGGATGATTCACATGCGGCAGAGGTTGAATTTACCCTGCTTCAGAGGTTGAATTTCCCACACTAGTGGCACCGTTGATGAGATTTAGGGAGAAGCTGAAAAAGCAGGACTTTGTTAAGAAGATCTGTTATACTACTGTTTGGAAGAAACTTGCACTAAGGTTGGTATAGTTGATTATGTCCCAAATGTTGTCCGGGGAAAATGTCTGAAATACTTTAAGTTTGTCGTGTTGGGAGTCGCCAAATTTGACAATATACATTGGAATATGCTACATTCCTTATGCTTTATTTTGCCATGATTTTCTTGGGAACATATGCACATTGTAGCTTTTTTCTTAACAAACTCTGTTCAGTATGAAGACTGATTAACTGCCTCTAGTTGTTCTGGTCGCTTGATTAGTGTGTACCATGTCAAACATCACAGTTATGCTGCGATTTGGTTGTAATACTAGTGTGACACTTCTTTCTTTAGACATGGTTTCCATGATCACGACATAGGTCGCAGTATCCTGTGATACTACGTTCTTACCAGAGCCAAATGATTTGTAGCGTATCATATATAGCAATTTATAATTATCAGATTGTGTTACCACATCTGCACAACCATAGCTTTTTTCTTAGAAAACTCTGTTCAGTACTCCCTCCATTTCAAAATGCATATTTGTAAAGTTTGACCAAGTTTATAGAAAAGCATCGACGTCAACAATATGAAAATAGATGTCATGGTGGATGTGATGATATTGATTTGGTATTGTGGATGTCGATAATTTATTCTTTAAATTTGGTCAAACTTTACAACATTTAACTTAGGATAAACTAATATGCAATGTATTTTGAAATGGAGGGAGTATGAACATTGATAAATTGCCTCTAGTCGCTTTATTTAGTCTCGTGATAAGCATTACAAGTAGGACGTGATTCTTGTCAGTTGCAATATTATTGTGGCACTCCTTGATTTAGACATGGTTTCCAGGATCAATGTTTTTAAGGCAGTAAGGTAAGGCGAGGCTCTTGGGGGCGCATCACCTTTTAAGCGCTAAAGCGTAAGGGGAGGTGACGTCTTAGACGCATACATATATAATATATGGTAGCCAATTAGGCGATTTAACAACTAGCTTAACATAAATAAACTGTTACCAATGTCGGATGTAGCTCTCTAAATCGAACATATGGAATGTCAAGCTAGATCTTCCTCACTAAATCTGGCCAGAACCCATACGTCCAAGCTGGATCGTTGGATATAGCTCTTCTCCTGGGATCATTGGATAGATCATAAGCATTATCAGCCACAGGATCCATCAGAGCAGGGACACCTGGCTACTGCAGCAACTCTGAGAAGGCCCAATCAGCCGTCAAAGAAAAAGAGAGAAGAGACAAATCACTGGAGCAACCAGATCAAGCATGGGGAAGGAGAGAAGCGGTGGTGGGGCTGCTGCCTTGTGGGTGGATAAGCAGATTTGGGAGGAAACAGATGCAGAGGAGAAGGAGCAGTTAAGCACATCTAGCTACACTGCTGGGAGAAACAGAGCACTGGGAGAGAGGTGGAAGAAAGAGCAGAGGAGGGCTGGGGAGAAGTGAGATGAGAAGGGGAGCCACACCTTGCTGTTGCGCCAGAGGAGGAGGGGGGGGGTGGGGGGGGGGGGGGGGGGGGGGGGGGGGGGGGGGGGGGGGGGTGGGGGGGGGGGGGGGTGGGGGGGGGGGGTGGGGAGGGGGGGGTTGGGGGGGGGGGGAGGAGCTGAGCCCAGAGAGAAGAAGGGTCACAGATTGGAGCCGTGGAGGAAGGAACCGCTGCCAAAGGTCAGAGAGCAGAGAAGGAATCCCTCTCGCGTGGATTGGACGATTCGTTCGATCCTCTCTCTCCTCCCTCCACCTTGTACCTGTTCGCGCATGAGCCAGTCTTTCACGCGAAAGTTTCCCATGTCGGCCGCTCTTTCCGGTCCGAGAGCAGCCCATGGCGTCCGATTTGGCCCAAGGTGCCGCCCTGCCTGCCCAGGCGGACGATTCAGACGCTTTTTTGTCTAAGGCGGATGCTTTAGGAAGCAGTCAAAAGCGAGGTCGATGCCCTGCCATCTGAGGGCGACCTGACACCATAGCGTGGGCGACGCCTTAGGGAAGCTTTTAAAACAATGTCTAGGATCAATGCATTCTTACTAGAGCCAAATGATTTGTAGCGTATCATGTACCCCAATTCCATTGTATTCATTGTCAGAATGCGTTACCATGATTAGAATCGCTAGGTGCACATGAACTATGTGTGGTACCATTTTCTATCCGAACAAAATCTTAGGGTCGGCCATGCTTCGCAAGGGTCGGTTAAGCAAGAGATATACCCTTGAGACCACATGAAACCTTATAAGTACGTGTAGTTCTAGATAGTTCGTCATCTATTGCTCTTGCGTAATTAGTTGACCCTTTGAGGCATTGGGCTTCAGTTCTTAGCAAAATCGCATTCGTGCAAGGTTAAAAAATGTGTTGGGCGTAAATTCCTAGTTCTGCCTCTACCTAGAGCCTATACTGCCTAAGCGCACGCCTAGGCACTCTTAAAGACAGTAGTTCTGCTTCTGCCTAGCGTCTAGGAACGCTTAAGTGTGCGCCTAGCAGCTATTTTTTGGTTGGGCTGCATTCATTGTACGACACTTTCTCCATCTCTTGAATGAGAAGAATCAATATACCCCCAGAAAGGAATATCTATGAATTAATTTGGATGTTGCATTCTGTAAAACAGTCGTTTACATCGCGTTCTGTTAAAACAATTTGTCGCGGTGAATCAGGTAGAAATTCTACCCGTTTATCGATTTGGAATTAATCCCTAGCACAGTGTTAGTGATAATATAATTCTACAACAGTATTATGTTTTCCTATATATTGTGTTAGAAGATATATTTCATGTATTTTAAATAATATATAAACAAAATTATAGTTTATGAAAAATCTAATAGTATAATGATACTACAATGTGGTACTGCTGAACAAAAAATCGATCACTGCCTTGTATTTTGATGCTAAGAACCTTTGTTTTAGATAAGATTATATTTGCTTGTTGGTGCTTCTTGACTAAGTTGCTTCTGACTGATTATGCACAAACACTATTAATATTTGTCATATTTTACCCTTTATTCATAGGATGCAGCGCAGTAGATGCCAATTTACATCTTCAAGACCAAAACCTGATAAATCAGCATCAGAGTTGGTAACTCCAGATGGCTCCGCAAATTGGGGATTAGTGGAGGCTCGATGTCTGTCTGCTGCCGAGTAAGGTAATGGAATGTATTATGTTGTTATTTGTTTATATGTATTTAAAGTTTCCAGCAATATTTCTAGATGCTTCAAAAGAGATTTTGTGTGGGACTTGGCAGCTATGCTTGAAATTAATTGCTCGAGTATGTCATTGTGGGTGTGAAAAAAGGAACACAATTTCTAGCAAATACTTAGTGCAGCTGGCTTCTACACATCATAGTGTATAGTACTCTGTTCCAAAATACTTGTCGTGGTACTACAACCACGACAAGTATTTTGGAACAGAGTACTATACACTATGATGTGTAGAAGCCAGCTACAACCACGACAAGTATTTTGGAACGGAGGGAGTACCTTTTTTTTGTCTAGCTCATTTTTCCTGGGATATTCAGTTTTGTTTGCTTTGTTAGTTGTGTATATGGACTGGAAGGTATTATCTGATACCTACTCCCTCCGTACCCAAATATAAGTCTTTTTAGAGATTCCAACAAGGAACTACATACGGAGCAAAATGAGTGAATCTACACTCTAAAATATGTCTATATACATCCGTATGTTGTAGTCCATTTAAAACCTCTAAAAAGACTTATATTTAGGAACGGAGGGAGTAGCATACATGGACAGATGCTTCTTTCCTTTTTGGTATTGTTAGATCTTACCTTTTTGGCTTCTTAAGCATATGGGATTTTATTTGTAAATTGTGGTGATGGCTGTCTTAGAATTCTTTCAGATGCCATCACTGTGGTATTAATGCAAGGACCACTTGCTCCTTTGCTGTTTCCATTTCCACCATCCAAACTAAAAGCAGATTGAAATCCTAGGGTTACTACCCCCTCCGGGCTATCTCCATCCCCATCGTCCGATCTGATCCTTCGCCATGGCACAATACGATGGCAAGCTGTACCAGCCTCACCGCAGATGCCGTGATTAACCACCTTGCGGTCACGGCGGCGGAGGTGGAGGTGGAGGCGATGGACGCGTACAAGGAGGAGCATGAGCAGGAGGTGGAGGAGGAGGGCGAGGGGGATGGGCAACATGGGCATGGGGAGCACGGCGGCAAGGTGGAGGTCGTCCAGATGGATGCCGAGGCCGCGGTGGCTGCTGCTGCTATGGCAGCGGCAGTTGTGGCGGCCACACAGTTGGACCTACACAGGGCAATGGTCTACAATTGTGCCGCACCCTTTTATGTGATGTATAAGCCAAATTATAAAAAAGGGCAGCCCGGTGCATGTAGCTCCCGCTTGTGCAGGGTCTGGGTAAGGGTTCGACCACTTTGGGTCTTTTGTACGCAGCTTTTCCCTGCATTTCTGCAGGAGGCTGTTTCCAGGACTTGAACCCGTGATCTCATGGTCACAAGGCAACAGCTTTACCACTGCGCCAAGGCTCCCTTTCTATAAGCCAAATTATAGTTCATGAAAAATATAATAGTATCGTGATTTTATGATATGGTACTGCTGACAAAAGAAAATGATTACTACCTACTATTTTGATGCTACAACCTTTTTTTAGACAAGATTATATTTTGCTTGTTTGTCTAAATTACCTCTGCACGCATTATGCACAAATACAATTAACAGTTTTCAGATTTTCCCTGTATTTATAGGATGCAGCGCAATAGAGACCAATTTACATCTTCAAGACCAAGACCTGATGAAGCAACATCAGAACTTGGCAACTCCAGATGGCTCCCCAAATAGGGGATCAGTGGAGGGTCGACCTCCGTCGGGGTAAGTATATTTTTCGTCCTCGAACTCTTCCGAAAGTTAAGAAATCGTCCCTCAACTTCAAAACCACCAAAAGTCGGTCCCTCAACTATGCAAACCAGATACTTTTCGTCCCTAATAACGTTTAAGGTGGTTTTACAGTGATGTGGACCCTGTTTTGACTAAAACGGGCCACGTGGGCTGGTTTTGACTGCCAGGTCAATCAAGTGACTAAGGGCACCTGCTGGGTCTCTCTTGCTCGCTTTCGCATTCTCTCGATCCCTTTTCCCATTCACGAACCCTAAATAGAGCGGCGGCGGCGGGCAGTGAGGCGTGGCTACGGCGGCGGTGGTGGCGTGGCCTGCCGGTGATTGAGGCGCGGTGGTTGCTGGCTGAGCACGGTGGCTGTGGTGGTGGCTGCTAGGGCCCGGCGGCGGCGACCTTGAGCACGACCAGTTCTAGGCGGCGGCGATTATTTAGGCAGCGGCTGCGGCGGCGATTCCCTCATGGGCGGCGGTGATTGAGCCCCGCGGTTGCTGGTTGAGCACGGTAGTGGCTGTGCTGTGAAATCCAGTTCATCCTTAACTGTCAACTAGATGACCCGTTGCGCCAATGGCGCAAAAAGCACCGGCCAACTGAGTATTCAAACAATGTGTATGTGACAGTTTAATAGATATACTTTTATCTCATTATATGGTATCATGATAGATCAAAAGAAAGTAATGACATTGCTTGATAATAGCATACATTGGTTTCATAAAGCAAACTGTAGTAGGATCAGTTTAGAGAGTTATATTTTTGCTGAATTAGTTGTAGTTTGTCATAGTTGAAGTCTTGCAGGTGCATAGCAAAGGTACTGTAAGGAAGATTCTCAGTAGGCAAAAACAAAGATGTAAAATATCTTCTTGTTTCTTGTTTTCAGACACATCGCCAAGTAGGTTGTCATCTGAATATAAGAGACGACTGCATAAAACAATAGGGATAGACGCAGGTCACATAGATAAATTACATTGGTTTAAGCTATCACGATGGATTCCATATTTATACATGACCAGAGAACACTTTGAAATGGAAACAGGCAGGTAAAGTAAGCATGACATGCGATTGCAAAATGATCTTGAGCCAGAAAGTTCTTAAGGCCAATAGATAAGTCAAAAGAAGTGAGGAAAATGTAAAAATTGCAGTTGTATCACAAGAAGATCATGAAATCCAGAAAATATATATATAGCCAAAATCTTACGATAGCAAAGGTACAACATCGCCTATGTTTGAACCAGTGATGACAGCCGCCTAAGTAATTTTGTCAGCAAGTTTTGTGATTATAAGCCCTATGCCATTACATAACCGAGTTGACTCGTTCAGATTCCTCAAAAGCATTACTAAAACACCATCCCCAGGAATCTCAATCTCTACCCGAGCAAGGACATAGCCATCCCCATCAACCTCACACAGGTAGCCAGGAGGCAATGCATAGTGTGCTGCTACAGTTTCCAGAATTGGTACAACAAAAGATAGCACATCAGACATCCTGGACATATGAAGCAATGATAGAATGGTAAGCAGCAAAGAACGTATGAAAGCAGAAATTAACAGCTGATATGCTCAGTTGTTCGTCTCAAGAGGCTAAAACACACTCACATAAGATATGCTAGGACTTATGAACTTGAAACGTAATAATTGCCTGGCATTCACCAGTGTGACTCCAAAGTCAAAAGTAGTGTACTCTTAAACACAAGTACCTTAATTGGTCCCATGATCCTCCCTTCTTTTTGTGCTGGTCCTTGCTGATATTTCAGTGCCTTGCTTGATCGATCAGTGAGCATAGAGAGCATTTAGATTAGTCAAAGAGTGAGCTCAGAACAGCAGCAAGAGAGCTCTCCTCACGCAATTATCTCCCTATTTATAGTTGCACTACACATCAGGGGAGAGGAGCAACACCTGTAGATCATCAACTTAGTCTAGCCTCGTCAGTTCTGCAATCTGAGAAATAAATGAACACAAGGGAAAAAAACAACCGATTCTGACCAGAGAATTCAGGATCCAAAAAACTTTGGCATTCCCTTACAAGATAATATACCAAAACACCTGATAAATCACTTCTATAGGCGCAGTAGGAAAAATGGCAATAAGGAGCATAAAGAAAGATCACTGAGAATTGAATGGTTTCCTTCAAATAAACATATAGCCAAGGGAAAAACATCATGTTTTGATTGGATTCTTTTTACCGGTGTTGATACTGATGGTGTATCCCAGTTTTTTTTTTTTGAGAGAGAACATAGGAAACAAAACTGTCTCTGCAAGGAATGTATAAATCAGCAAAAATTAAAGCATGGATTGCACTAAAAAACTAAGGAAGACATCCCAACATCATAAAAGTAAACTTTTTATTCTCCTTTTTCTAGCATAATCGGATACACAGTTTGTCTATTAGCCTGGTTCCAACTTTAAGATCGTATGGAACATCTAGGAAACGCAATGTTTTTTGCTTGGCCGTTGCAAGCACCGCTGGGAGACGCATGTGTCGCGCTGCCGGGTGTATCATCTTCCTCCTCCTCAATCTCCCTCTCTGACTCCTCGTGGCTCTCACCAGCGGAGGCAGAGCATGCTCACGCCCAGCCGCTGCAAGGCTCCCTCCATCGGGGCCGGCCGACAGCTGAGCGCACGAACGGCATAAAATTAATTGATTTCCATACAACTAATATGACTACCATTAAACTACTAAAGCTGTAGTAAGTCTGCATCAATTAATATGGATCGGAGGGAGCTCTACTATTACAACAACCCACGTGTGTATGAGATAGAAAACTTGTCCAGGTAGAAGAAACCCAAGGTCAATTAATCAGCCTACAGGAGCAGCAAATTAACAGCTTGGAGGGTTCTATACAATTAAGAAGCTGAATTTTAAAGGCAGGCTACTGGTAAATTATGCAGAACACACACACGAAAGAGACATGTTTGGAAGGCACACAGCTGCTCTGCTCAGAGATTGTTGGCCCAAGCTCCATCTCTCATCCTTTTGACTGAAAATAAACTTCAAAATACGCTAGAAGAAACCGAGGAAACAGAAATAAGGAAAAACAGACGAAGAGAAATACGCCATGTAGGATAAAGTTCTTACAGGGATTTCTGTCAACCAATGCCGGCAAGAACATTAATACTACTCCACACAAATGATTAAAATGATAAAACACATGATTGCCACGGCACATGTACTTTTTTGTGGGAAAACATGCTGTTATGTGCAGAAGTAAAGAACAGATCGCATGGATGCTTGTTGGCATGTATAAAATCATCAGACCAAGACAGAAGAACCATGATTATGATATCTAGTGCAACTAAGATTTACATAGTGGCAGCCACTGATCTAGTTACTCAGGGGTAGTGCTACTGTTAAACAACAACTCTAAAGCAAAATTACTGAATCTACTAAAGTAGAAGAGAATTCAGTTATTTACCTGGGAAGCAACAGCACTTCATTTCCAAAAGAAATATGACCAATTCATTTCCGAAGTAAAGATACTCATCCTTGAAGAGTGAAACAAAACTGCAGAAGACAAGGTGTCAAAATCAGATGAGAAATTAGATATTGATAGTTGAACTTGGCGAGCATAGCATATGCTAAGATTGGACAATATGATTAAACACAACAATGGAGCAAGTATCATTCAAGTAAACCAACACTGGCACACTTCAGTAAATATAGTCTGAATATTTCAGGACTAAGTCTTAGGGTTTGGGTTCAGGGATGTGAACTGCGCGCACGCGCACGCACAAACAGAGTGAGCGAGTGAGTGCGTGGGTGAGTCTCGGAGAGAGAGAGAGAGATAACAGGTAGCCAAGCTGCGAGAAATCCATCGACGCGGCTCAGATCCCGCGCCAGCCCGACCAATCCCTCGACCAGAACGCATCACGGGCCCCGCCTCTCGGTCCCCAGCCCGCGCCGCCGCGGACGTCCCCGCCGCACGGGCGGCATCCCCGAGGGGTCCCCTAGCCGGCGCGGCGTGAGCGGCGGCGACCCGGCGAGTCCGTCGGTCGGGAGCCTGGCTGGCGCCGGCGGATCCCTCCATCATCGCCGCCGTTCGGGGAGGGGCGCGGCCCCAGCCGACGCGAGCCGGGTTGGCCACGGCGAGCGGGACGGGCGCTGCGACGGGATTCGGTCAGATTCGATTCGAGCGCTCGCATCCATGCCGCGCCGCCGCACGCAGCCATGTCGCCGGTGGCCTCTCGCACCTGGCCACCCCATCGTGCGGAGTGCGGAGCTCTCCAGGAGGTGTTGGAGACGACGAAGGAGTGGGGATTCGAGGAGAAAGCGGACGGGCGTGGCGAGGGGAAAGCGGACGGGCATGGAGGGGAAAGCGGATGGGCGGCGCGTAGTGGCTGCCTCGGCCACTATTCATAGCACCGACGTGGATGGCGCGAGCCTGGCTAGCCACCCCCTCATCCTTTATATGTTCGATGTTACCTCCGGCCCGGCAAGTTCCCAAGTTGGCGGAAATAAAAGAGCAAAGAAAGTGCCAGCAAAACTACCAGACTAGTGCTTGTTTGCTGCTGTCTGTTCTTATGTCAGACCATGTGAGAATTCATGTTTGTCATTGATTCTAAGCTATATTCAGTACTATTTCCCTTTCCCATTTAGTACTTTGTCAGACTATGTTCAACTAAATTGGGTCGAGACTATGTTCAGACTATTTTCAATTAAATTGGGTTCAGATTATGTTCAACTAAATTCAGTACAATGCTCTGAAATGTCCAAACTATTCAGTTATATTCAAATTTTGTTAAACTATATTCAGTCCAAACACATTCCCTTGTACACATGCGCACACACACATACTCATGCACAAAGATTTTTTTTTTGAGGGATAAAGCCAACTTTATTGATAAAAAACCACAACTGGTGGGATACAATTTGTGTCATGCACGAAGACTTAATTGATGTGGCAGTCAAAACCAGTGCATGTGGCCCGTTTCAGTCAAAACAGGGTCCACGCCATAATAGAACCACCTTAAGTGTTATGAACAACGAAAAGTATCTGGTTTAAATAGTTGAGGGACGAAAAGTATCTGGTTTAAGTAGTTGAGGGACTGACTTTGGGTGGTTTTGGAGTTGAGGGATGATTTCTCAACTTTCGAAAGAGTTCGAGGACGAAAAATATACTTATCCGACCTCCGTCTGCTGCTGAGTGCTGAGTAAGTTAATAGTGGCCAATGTACTTTGTTGCTATTGGTTTATATGTATTTGAATTTTCCAGCAAAATTTTAGATGCTTTCTGTGGGATTTGGTAGCTATGCGTTGAGCCGTTGAGAATCATTGCTATGCTTGAAATTAATTGATCTAGTATGTCATAGTAGGTGCCACAAAAGAAAGTAAGAAACACGATTCTTGCAAATACTTCGTGCAGTTGGCGTCTACAAATCATCATAGTATATAGTTAGATTTTTTTAGTCTAGCTTGTCTCTTTCCTGGGATATTCAGTTTTGTTTACTTTGTTAGTTGTGCAAGCAGGATTGGTATGGACTGAAGGCATTATCTGATAACTAGCATACATGGAGTGATGCTTCTTTCCATATGGTATTGTTATTGCTAGTTCTTACCTTTTTGATTTCTTAAGCCTCATCCCAAATCCAGAAGCCTGAGAACTGTGGTACACAGATTTTAAAGGTGAGTATCAGGAGGGAGTGGCTTGCTCATTAGTAAATTCGGGTGTCCTTGGCACCCTCGTCTCCATGGGAGAT
Organism: Thinopyrum elongatum; assembly: GCA_011799875.1. Taxonomy (NCBI): domain Eukaryota; kingdom Viridiplantae; phylum Streptophyta; class Magnoliopsida; order Poales; family Poaceae; genus Thinopyrum; species Thinopyrum elongatum. Next base: position 565,425,977 of record CM022303.1, read on the forward strand.
GTAAAGTTGTCTTGGTCATGATCATCTTAATGATTTCCTGGGTTCCTAGTTTTTTCTTATTCCTATGAATCAAACACCCAACTTTACAAAATTCATGTGTTTTGTGATTCTTTATTCTGTGCATGCTTTCGTATCCTATTTTTTTGTTTCCTGTTCCTATGTTTTTAGAATCCTGCGAACCAAGAGGCCCTTAGTGGGATATGGTTCTGATGTGGTGGTGGCTTTGGTTACCATGTGCCTATGGAAGACCTCATTGGGCGAGGAGAGCTTGGGAAATTTATATCATGTGCCTATTGAAGGCCTCATTTGCCGATGAGTGCTCGGGAAAATGTATACCAAATTCATGAAAGGGCAGAGATCATAGATGGGAGTCGACTCGATACAGACCTGGAAGTTGCTAGACGATGAAGACCTTCCCAAAATTGATGAGCAGGTTCTATGGAGACATGGCGGGGATGATCCTTACCAGTGTCTACTTGTAAGCTGAGGACACGAAATCTCTTTGTATGTTGTGAACATGTTATGATACATCACTTTGATTTGTCCTCTGGCTGTGGGGGTTAGGATCATATTTGATTTTCTTTCTTGAGCAAGCAGTTAGCCAAAATCTTTTACCGCGTATGGACGGCTTCTTTGTGTTTCATTACTCATTAACGAGATGAAACTTGTATATAAAAAGGTCACCTGTTCTGAATAAAAAGACAGAATCCCGGTATCTTATATGGAGTTGCCCTGTTCAGTTAGCAGCCTTCTTTCTCTCAAGCATATATATGAAAGAAAGAAACCAACCACGGGGGAAATATAGCATGGAGTAGCTCCTTAAGGAGTTGCGTGTTATTCTTATATAACAGTTGTTTACATGTATTACACCAATGAAATTAGATAGAAGTATTACGCTGTTAATCAATATATGATTAGTCTTGAACTCATGGTGTATGGAACTTGTGTGGAAACCTATGCAAGCACAACACCTCCCCGGAACATCCACCGGCATGCATGTATAGGCTCTAGATAAATTTGTTTACTTTACTTGGACAATGCAAGTTCCAGATTATCTTCCAGGCTTGACTCCGTATTATCTGCATCACTTGGCTTCTACAGCTGCGCGTGAGAGGAACACATGAGTTCACAAAAACATTGCTTACGGAAATATGGAAATTATGTCGTTCCTGGTACCGAGTAGCTATAAGAGGAACATGAGAGGTGCCCTCCTTGTATTAGATTATCATCATATCAGTTGTAACTTACGCATGAACAATCATAGGTTGACCTCTTGTATATTAAGTGTCTACACCACTGTGATAGTTTTTGCTAACCATGGATAAAATGATGCTGGAGCATTCTTTTAAGGTCATCTTGTTTTTGAACTTGTGGCACACTTTATTCATTTCAAATACTAATTGTTACATTACTAACAAGTTCAACTAGGATACTCTGTGGAGGATCACCCTCCCAAGAAATTACGGAATTAGAATCATAGAATTCCTAGCAAGCTTGTGCCAATACTTTGAGCTAAATGAAAACGCTCATTCAGAGTAGCAGAATGAGGGCTCGTGATATCTACTTCCCCTTTGCATGCCGAATAATCTCAAGACAATCGGATTCAATGATCACATTGGAGCATCCCCACTGGTCCGCTAGCTGCATACCATTCTTCAACGCCAAAGCTTCCGAGTGAACCTACAACGGTGACCACGCTCCAAAAGAAATAAGGTACTCCCTCCTTCCTTGAAAAAGTGTACTTCCAACTTTGTTGGAAAGTCAAACTTTTTTATGTTTGATCATATTTATACAATAATAGATCAACATCTATGCCATCAAATTAGTAGTATTAGATTCATGATAAAATATATTTTCGTCATATACCTATTTGATTTCACAAGCAGTGACATATTTTTGCATAAACTCGGTTAAACTTTGAGATAGTTTGACTCTCCAACAAAGTTGGAAGTACACTCTTTCAAGACGGAGAGAGTATGCTCCAATTGTATTTGGCACGTACAGACTACTCCCTCCATTCCTAAATATAAGTCTTTTTAGACATTTCAAATGGACTACAACATACGGATGTATATAGACATATTTTAGAGTGTAGATTCACTCATTGTGCTCCGTATGTAGCGGAAAATGCCAACGGAGGCCGAGCTCCAGGGAGCTCGGTATTTTGAAAAAATCAAAAGTCATATTTTAAAGTTTCAAATAAATTCAAAAAAATTCCATGAAAACTTATATGATTCCCGCATGCACGTGTGAAAAAATCATTTGAAATTTTTGTATTTGGTAGGCTGTATAAAGAAGACAAAATTTCGGCCCAACAACAAAAAAAAGGCCCATTTTAGAAATACATTTTTGTCTTTTTTCTGTACGCCACGTGTGAAAGTATATGGTTATGAATTTTTGCACATACGCAATACGCATATGTGACAGTGTATTTTGAAAACGAGCTCCGTGGAACTCGGCCTCCAAAAGCCCTCACTCCGTATGTAGTCACTTGTTGGAATCTCTAGAAAGACTTATATTTGGGAACGGAGGAAGTATATTATAAAGCACAATAAAGAGGACAAGATGTTATTAGACTGACGAACTGATCGGCACGCCCGGCCTCTCTGCTTCGCTCTTTTGCAAAAAAGAAGAAGAAAGAAAACCTGCGATGAACTGAAATGCTGTGGCTGGTCCGCGGTCGAAGATAACCCCATGCTGCCGTTGTCGCAGGAGGCACGCGCGAGGCTGCTTGGAGTTCTGCCCTGAACTTGTTTCTCTCTCGATCCATCCATCTGGTCCGAGGTAATCGTCGGCGACCTCGTCCCTGTTCCAACTGGTCCGAGGTAATCGTCGGCGACCTCGTCCCTGTTTCCTGCTTCATGGACGTAGGGTTTACGTACGGGTTTTGGCAGGGGGCTGAAGTCGGCGTGCTGCGCGGCTGCGCCCACGGTAGGTCGCCGTTGGGGTGCCCTGACCCGATCTTGGCGTGGAGGGGTAGCACACGGCGCATGATGCGATCACGTTCGCGGTAGGCATCAGCCGGTTTCTCCCGCTCCACCCGCGGGTGTAGGGCATCTGTTCCAACGGCGAACCCGTAAATTTCCTTTCCTTTCGCATTTGTCCGCGGGTAGGGAATCAGTCCGCGGACACGGATGCGGGATTACATCTTTGGTCACAACCAGAAAAAGACAAATATGCTTAGTTTTTACATGTCTGAATTCAAAAGAACATCTGTCCGACAATCATTTCTGCCCTGCCGGACCGGACATCCCAGCAAGCTGCTCCCCGATCAATGAGGCGTCACCGCCGCCGCGTAGACAGCCTCCGAGTCCGCGTTCGCCTCGGTCTCCGCCTCCGTCGCGTCCTCATCTTCCGCCGCCGCCAACTCATCTTTCTGCCGCTCCAATATCGGGTAGCAGACGGACTGCATGATAATTCTAGTGTCGACATCCAAATAGTCGATATTCAAGGTCAACATCTTTGCGTCCTCCGCATTGGCGGCGATCTTCAGCCTCTTCTCCTCGAGCGCGGCCTTCTTCTCCTCGAGCGCTGCCTTCCTCTCTTCAATCTTGATCTTCTTCTCCGTCACCTCCATCAACTGCTTGAACCTCTCCGCCTTCCTCTCCTCCTTGATGTCCGAGCGCCTCACGCATGCCTCCTCCTTCTTCGCCAAGATCTCCTCGAACCTCTCCATCAGCTTGGTTGCCTCACCTTCTCGCTTCACCCTCTTCTCCTCCCGCTTCTTGCCCTGTAAATTTCTTCTAACCTTCTTCAGCGGTTCTTGTGCTGGGTCGGTAGGGTCACCGGTTTCTTCCTCGTTGGCTTGGGCGGCGGTCTTGGCAATGAAAAAGTTCCACTTCGGTTGCCCATTCAATTTCAACCAACAATGCATGACGATGAAGAACTTCTTCTCCAACTTCTTGTACCCCACACAAGTACGAGTAGGCTACAAAGTGAAACAATGCATATTCGTCTAGTGAGCAACAAAACAATACATATCCGGCTAGTGATCAACTTACTTGCTCGGTGATTTGTGCATCGCTAGGCCATCGTGTGATGAGATGCTTGAAGTGCCCGCAATACTTGGAGACGGCCTCTTGGATGGTGTACCATCAATGGTTGAGGGACTTCCACTCACAATTGCGGATCAACACGTCAGAGTAGTGCGCGAAATGCTTGTGCTCATGGAACCATATGTGAATGTTCCTCCAAAAGGTTGTGACCTTTTGCTCCGTGCCATGGACAAGATCGAGGCTTAGTGGCCAACCATGCATCGCACATCAGCTCATCTCCCGCATGTTGAAGCTTTCTTCTCTACCCTTCTTCTTGGGATCGCTGGCTGTATCATTCGGATCATCGTCATCGCCATCCTCCTCCTCCTCCCTCTCCGGTTGCTGCTCTCTGGCGGACCAATGCTGCTGTTGCTGTGTGCCATCGCCGGTCTGGGTGTAGGACTGTTGCGTGGCCGTCTGGGTGTAGGACTGCTGCTGTTGGTAGTTGCCGGACTGGGTGGGATCCGAGTCTTCCACCTGCCCATCCTCATAGCCCCCTCCTCCTCCCTCTCCTCCGCCGTGGATGATATTGATCATCTCCTTGTCCGCGTTGTACGCCGGCTCCCCCGCTCTCGACATTGCAGCAAACAGTGTGCAGGCACCCATCTGCTCCTCGCCCGGACGAGCGGCAGCGAAGAATACTCGGAGAAGAGCGGCACCGCGTTAACATTGACGATGTAAGAAACCGTATCGGTGGGGGTTGCGAGCTGCTTGGCGGCGTAGTAGTACGAAGGTTTGTAAGGCTCCGGCCAGAACGTCGTTTGTACTGTGGGCGCGCCCGTCTGGCGGTGTGCGCCACGGCCTCGCCGACCGCCTTATCCGCCACACCCTCCACACCCATCGCCACCACCAGGCCCACCGGCGGCCAGCCGCTTCTTCAGCTTCTCCTCCTTTGTGGCCTTCACTTTGACGCGGAGATTTTGCCGCGTCTCCGAGCTGATCTTCCGGGTGAGCTGATGCTCGGATCTCTGGCACCTCCGCCGGCTCCATCTCCGACAAGTTCTCTGACGGTTCCATGCGTTGGCGGTGGAGGGAAAGGGAGGGTGGGAGAAAAAAGCGGGAATTGGGCGGAGAGCGGCAGGGAGTGGAAGAAGAGAGTGGGGGGATTATGGTGCGAAAACGGTGCGTGATGCTATAAAAGCGTGGCTCCGCCTTCCTTTTGGGTGGGCCAGTGGGGCGGAGAGCGACGTTTCGCGTGTCCGGACTCCCGCAAACCTCCCTCACGTTTGTCTCCGGTTTGCGGTAGAAATCGTGTCTGGACCGCCCTGCGAATTGATACAGGTCGGTGTTGGATGACTTCCGCGGTCCAGACAACACAGTCCGGATGGTTGCGGGAGGTTTGCAGGTCGGCGTTGAAGATGCCCTTACTGGTTTGTTTATCCTGCCTCAGCTGTAGACGTCACCCTTCCGTTTCACGGTGGTACTCTGGGGCTGTGATGACCTGTTGGTCCTTGACAGCCGCTTATCCTCCTGCTCTTGCTTGGCGTCTAACAACTCGGATGAAACATCCATGGTGGTTTCTGGCCACGGAATGCGCTTAATATAGTAGAGAAGGAAAAATATTAGCAAACATCCATGTTAGTTTCGTGCTCCTGCACCTCCGGTGTGGCCTGGGTCGGTGCTGCTGCTTCGTTGGGAACACCCGTGTTGTCCGTAGTAGCTAGCTAGCTAGTTAGCGAAGGTGCAATTTAGGTAGCCGCATGAAAGGACATTTCCCGTCTTAAGTATTTTGGCGTTGATGACAATGCAAATTGTGGATTAACTATGTGCACAAGCTACTCAGGTATACTCTATATGGCATAAAACGGTTAGACACCCCTCCACGTCAGCGTAGTCCACACCGACCCCACTCTGTCCCCACAAAACCCCCAATCCGGAAATCCTAACTCAGTTCACTTCGCTCTTGCTCCATCTCTTCTCCCCTACTCCGATTTTTCCGATTCCGATCCACTCCGCCGGCGACCATGTCGAGCTCCGGCAGCCGCTCCGACTCGGACCTCGATGTCGATGAGGAGCTGGCCCTCCGCATTGCCCTCGAGAGGTCCAAGGTGGACACGGGGGGCAGTTTCAGATCTGCCGCCTTAGCGAAGGTGGCTCGGCTGGCAAAGCTCAAGCGGCACCAGGACAGGGCCGTCCAGCGGATCAAAGGGCCGATCGTCCTTTCCAATTCCAACTCCTCCGACGGCGATGACCATGGCGCCTCGTGCGACGACTTGGACGATCCACCACCAGCCGGCGACTGGAAGGGGAAAGGGCCAACGAGGAAGTGGTGAAGATCCGCCTTCTCCACTTTAAATTCAAGTTTTTAGATGTAGTTTAAACTTGTCCATCGTATTATGTGCATTATGTGAACTATGGCGATCTTTTGAAGGTCCGACTGTGATCTTTTGGTGAACGGATTGTGCATTTGTATGTCCGTTTCTATGTCCACTCATCAACTACGTAGTTTTTATCGACGTTGCATGATTTACTATGAATATAAGTGATCAGATATGAGATACGTGGATGTGGACGACACAATTTGAGAACTGACCGGTCAGTGCCCGTGGCGCGTCCGTGGGCATTTCGAGGGGCCGAATTTACCATGTCTGGATGTAGATGCTCTAATCAAGGCAAAATTGAAGCAATCCACTTGACCACCTCCGAGCCGATCAAATCACTAGGAAGCATCCAGTTGATTTAGTACCGATCTGCAAACACGCGGCTCCAGGAAGGACTCCATATTCTTTGTGTTAGAAGGGATAGAGAGGGATTGGTGGAATTGATTGTTTATTGCTTGAGCCTCGTGGGCATATATATGAGTACAGTGACCAATTTGGAGTACAAGACAAGGCAGTACCAAATCCTAGTCTATCGTATACTTCCTAATAATCATAATACTCAACACCCCCGCAGTCACATCGGTAGCAACACAGACAGTGAGACTGGAGAAGAATCCGAAGGTAAGCCAATGGACATCCCCCCACAGTCGTAACGGTCGATGCATCGCGGAAGTTGTGGCTGGAGTGAAAACCGATGAGGTTGCTCAAGCAAGGCGGTAGCCCTTTGTGCCGTTGTCGAGGTAGCCAAGAGCGTAGGGTGGTGTAGCCGTGGTCGAGGTAGCCGTGCAAAGAATGCCATGCTCGATGTCGAGTCGGGGTATCCGGTGTCGAGGAAGTCGCCGTGGATCCGCGGGAGCAAGGAGGCGCCGAGTTAGTCATGGGCGCAGTGGTGTCGAAGTAGTGGTGCGCCGGGAAGAAGATATTGTTGACGAGGCGTCGCGCTGGGTTTGCCAAACCCGGGGACACATTGTAGACGAAGGCACGCGTCAGTGTTGCCAGCACCGGTCATGCGTAGACGGACGAAGACGTAGTTGACGAAGCGCCGCACCAGGCTTGCCAGGCCAGGGGACACGACATGGACGAAGGCACACATCAGTGTTGCCAACACCTGGCATGCGTAGACGAGGGACTGCACGAGCTATATGCCATGTCGAGGAGTCGGAGGGGCCAACAGAGAAGGAGACTCGACGATGGTTGTGGCGCCAATAGACGTGGGGCCGATGTCACCAACGGTGGTCGGGGAAGATGACGGCGACGCTGGTGACGGGCTGCTGCTGGACAAAGACGAAGGGGGTGGATGGGCGGCGTCGGCTACGGGGGCAGCTATGGCGGCAGCCGAAGAAGAGCGGTAGCGGCGGCCTGACGGCGGCGAGGATAGGAGTGCGGCGGCGGTGCTTGAAGTAGGCAAGGGACCCGACAACATGACGAAGACCAGCGTGAACGATGGCGTTCCCGCGCCATGGGAGGCGGCATGGCGCATACCATGGGAAGTCGACGTGCGAGGACGGTGAAGTGGACCGCGCGCCGCGGCGCTACGACCCGAAGGGACGATGCACCGACAGTAGGCGGGTCGGGGCGACGGCAGGAAGACCTAGGAGCGGCGGTATGGACCGCGTGCCGCAGCGCTACGGCCCGAAGGGCGGCGCAGCCACGGGAACGGCCTCGGGTGGTGGCGGGGACCGCGTGCCGTGGCGCTACAGCTCGAAGGGGCGACGTAGCGGCGACACGCAAGTCGGTGCAGCCGTGGGAAGAACCATGGGGCGGCGATGCTGTCGCCTGACGGGGCGACGCAGCGGCAGCCCCCTGCTCGATCGGTGGAGGGGCGCGCTCTACTCGGGGACAATCTTCACAGGACCCGCGGAGGCGCGCGCAAGCGACTAGCTAGGTCGGTCGCGCGACGCGGATGAAGCGGAGCGGCGACCAGGTGATCAATCAGGCCGCTCGCAAGGTCGGGGTCGCCGGTCGGCGATGAGGTGGCCGAACCATTGAGGCCACGCGCGAGGGACGCGCGAACAGCCGGCGCGTGCACGCGGCCGACGCCCGAGAGGGGAGCAAGCGGCACATCACAACGCAGCCGGTCCACGCATCATGTGTGGCGCGGAGCCAGGGCCGGCGGATAGATGCAGCCGAGTGGGGTGGAGGTGAGGTGATGCAGGATCTTGATCAGATGAGGGTGACGACGGTCGGTGTATAGCGACGGGCGGGCAGACGTGCGAACAACGGCCAGGACGGGCCGCTGCATCACGCGAGACCGCCGGGTCTGGGAGGAGGCCGGGTGGTCGTGCCAGTGTCGGAGTAGAGGCGCGCGGGTGTCGACGCTGGGTGGCGGCGACGCAAACCGATATTTAGATCGAAAAACCCAAAAGTAAACGTCGATCAAAGCGACTGGCGAGAGAGAGAGAAAAATCCGAATCAAAGGATCGAGAAAAAGACTATCTAGGGCAGCCGTTCAACACGACCGGCAGACAAACCCTAGGTAAGGGCGGCGCGGCCCCCGGCTGCAGTCAGGAAAGCCGACCGCCCCGAGGGCGGCGCGCGGGGCGGAAACGGCGGGCGGCGGCTAGGGTTGGATCGGTTAGGCTGATACCATGTTACAAGGAATAGAGAGGGATTGGTGAAATTGATTGTTTATTACTTGAGCCTCATAGCATATATATAAAAGTACAATGATCAATCTGGAGTACAAGACCCCTGCAAAAAAAAAAACTTAGAGTACAAGATAAGGAAGAACCAAAGCTTTGAATAAACATGAGTATCCTTTGAATAAACAAGCCGACCAGCAAATGTGCTAAGGTCCTCCACTATGTTCTCGATGCCACATTTCTGAAAAACGAGCCACGTACATGCAGATGTCAGTTTAACTTTTTTTAGCACCGGCCATACCGTGTAGGAGATTTGGCATCGACGCCAGCTCGGGCCCACACACATATAAACTAGTAATAAATGAGCCTAAATTTAAAGCGGACAATAGAAGAGTCCACACAGGCGAGCTCGAACCGTTTTCTAGGGTTTAGTGGCGAGAAGGCGGCGCTCGGGGGCGATTTCGATCTCCGGCGCACTCGCAAGACCTACTGTCCACCGCGTCCTCCCCATCGGCTCCTTGGACTCCGTCTCTCCTACGACTGCCTTCGGGGTGATTCAGGGAGGACCTTTGTGTCCTTGCCCACCCTTGGGGAGCGAGGGGAGCGGGGGAACCTAGGGTTTGGAGGATGTCGGCGTCGGAACAGACGGAATCGAGCAGGGCTAGAGAGGGAGTGGAACGGATGATGGAGAGAATGAATCTGACGGAGAAGGAGAACGCGAAGCTGGTGGTTGACGATCAGGAAGATGAAGGAGGCGCTCCTCAGTGGGCGCTCGTGGGCAAGGTGTTGTACCGTAGGTTTCTGCATATGAACACAATCGAAGACGCACTACACTCGGCTTGGGGTAATCCGAGATGGCTGAATTTTAACCCTTTGGGGGAGAACATGTTTGTGGCGAATCTGGAGGGACAGAGGGAGCGAGATCGCATCTTTGAGGGTGGTCCGTGGATGGTTGGCAAACACGCAGTAGTACTGGAAATTTTTGACTGCAGGTCAAGGCCATCCGACTGGAAGTTTGAGAAGTTACAAATATGGGCAAGAATTATAAACCTGCCGTTCAACCTTCGGTACCCGCCATGGCCGAAGAGGATTGCAGGTATGGTGGGTGAAGTGAGTAGATTGGATGTGGACTCGAAAGGGTTCGCCTTTGGTGAATCTCTAAGAGCCCGAATTTGGATACAAGTGAAAGAGCCTTTGATGCGGTGGGTTCAGATCGAATCAGCAAGAACAAAAGAGACTATTCTTTATGACATACAGTATGAGAATCTGCCATATTTTTGCTTTTCATGTGGAAGGCTTGGACACGCTGAAGGTTTTTGTCCCGGCCCAGCTGGAAGAGATGCAGACGGCTGCTTGCCTTATAAGGAGAAGCTAAGGTGGTCGGGAATAAGGAAAAGCTGGGGGAGTGGAATGCCGACGAACAATGGCCAGAATCAAGGGGCCGGTGTGAAGAAGAGTGATTGGCAAGAGGAAGAAGAGGAGGTGGAAGAAGGTGATGAGGTGACATCGCCACTGAAAAAGCGAGACGGGAGCGTTAGGAATGCAGTCTACCAGTTCAACGCCCATGGTGGCGGTCAAGGAGGAAGAGGTGGTTTTGGCAGAGGCTTTCTTAAGGGCCGTAATGGAGGAAAAAATGCAGTGTACCGTCGAGTTGACATGAATGCAAAAGGGCCTGCAAACAGCTCGGGTAGCCAGCTTATGCTCTTGGATCAGGAAACACTGAATAAAAAGCGAGCTATGGAGAATGAGTTGTCGACCAGCTCAAAGGAGGATAGTAGGGACTCAAAGAAGAAGAAAGCATTGGGAGAGACTCAAGATGTTGATTTGGCGGTGGCTGCGGTGAAGTCCCGCCAGGACAAATGAATTGTTTAATTTGGAACTGTCGTGGGCTTGGGAACCCGGAGACAGTTCGTGTGCTTCATCATTTGGTGAGGCTGGAAGCGCCCGCCCTGGTCTTCATTTCTGAAACAAAGATCGAGGGAACTAGAGTTGCGGAGATGAGAGCGAGACTTGGTTTTGAAGGATGTGTGCCAGTTAGTAGTAATGGTCTCAGTGGTGGTCTTGCCCTTTTCTGGTCAAAGGAGGTGGATGTTACACTGAATAATGTGTCAGATCAACACATAGATGTTATAGTACGGAATGTGGGAGGTGATCAGAAGGAGTGGCACTTTACTGGCTTTTATGCCAAGGCAAGGAGGAGTGAGAGATCTGAAAGTTGGAGCCTACTTAGATGGCCGAGGGGACAAAGTGACCTCCCATGGCTATGTGGGGGCGATTTCAATGAAATTACAGATAATGCGGAATATTTTGGCTCAAATGAAAGGGCTGAATGGCAGATGGAAGGCTTCAGAGAGGTGTTGGACTTCTGTAACTTCCAAGATTTGGGGGTACTCTGGCATGCCATTCAGATGGGACAATCGGCAGGAGGGTATAGCAAATGTGAAGGTAAGATTGGATCGTTACCTAGCTGACCCAGCATTCCTGCAGGAGTATGCGGCGACGAGTGTTAGGCATGTGCCAACACCACTGTCGGACCACTGCTTATTGGTTGCTAAGCTAGACAAGCTGGGTGCATGGGAGGAAGTTGGACCGCGCAGATTTGTATATGAACATGCATGGCAGCAGGAAGATTCTTATGAGGCCGCTGTGGTGGAAGGCTGGGAGAAAGGGAAGGGGGAGGTGTGCTTGTCAGACCTTCAAACTTCTCTGGATCACATGCAGGTCCAACTCACGAACTGGAAACAGAAGAAGTTCGGCGACATAAGGAAAAGGTTGAAAAAGGCTCGAAAGGAATTTGAGCGAGAGAAAGCGAACTCTCTATATCGAGGGTTATCGAGACGGGAAAAGGAGTTGGCGCGGAAAATAAATGACTTACTGTTAAAGGAAGAGATGTTAGTGCGCGCACGATCTAGAGCAGACTGGCTGAAGGCGGGTGATCGCAATACAGGCTTCTTCCATGCACATGCGTCAAGACGAAGGAACCCGAATAAAATTCTGGTGCTGGAGGATGAACATGGGGTTATTCAGGATACCAAAGAGGGTGTGAAAGCGGAGATCCAAAACTTTTACACAAATTTGTACAAAGCACAAGATGAGATAAATATAGATGAGGTTCTGCACCATGTACCCCCAAGGGTCGCGGATGCAATGAACGAGCGACTAATATGCCCCTTCCGTGTGAGGAGGTGGAGCTGGCTCTATTTGCTATGGCACCATCGAAGGCCCCAGGGATGGATGGATTTCATGTTGGCTTCTATCAGCGCCATTGGCCCCTCATCAAAGAGGATGTTTCCAGGGCAGTCCTAAACTTTTTAAATGGTGGCCATATGCCGGAAGTGGTCAATAAAACGGTAATTGTGTTGATTCCCAAGGTTAAAAATCCTAGAAATATTACACAATATAGACCTATTTCATTGTGTAATGTTATCTATAAGCTTTGTTCAAAAGTCTTGGCTAATAGACTTCGAGAAATTCTTGATGAGATCATTGCAGAAGAACAAAGTGCATTTGTTCCAGGAAGATTAATCACTGACAACGTACTCACCGCCTATGAATGTATTCATGCAATGGGAAGAAAGAAGGGAAAGCAGGGGTGGTGTCCTGTCAAGATTAACATGATGAAGGCGTACGATCACGTGGAGTGGCCCTACCTTCAGGGAATTATGCTCCAGCTTGGCTTCTCCGAAGAGTGGGTGTCTTTGGGGATGAAATGTGTTAACTCGGTTACTTTCCAAGTCAAGGTGAATGGTGAGCTGCTCCCATCCTTTAGACCATCAAAGGGCATAAGGCAAGGAGACCCTATCTCCCCGTATTTGTTTCTCTTGTGCGGAGAGGGATTGTCATGTTTACTGAAGAACTATGATGGCAGATGGGTGGACAAAGGAATAAGACCGGGGCCGAGGACCCCGTGGATAACTCATCTGCTTTTAGCAGATGACTGTTTGGTTTTCTTGAAAGCTGACTCGAGAAGTGCACACCGTCTAAATGAGATTCTGCAGGCATACAGTGTGGGCTTGGGTCAGTGTGTTAACAAGGCAAAAAGCTCAGTCTTTTTTAGCCCGAAGTGTGGGGCATCGGTACGTGTTGGGGTTCGGAATGCATTGCAAATACACAGAGAAGCTCTGGCTGAAAAGTACCTAGGCTTGCCAACAGCAGCAGGTAGGCTCACGGAGAACAATTTCATTCATGTCCGTGAACAGGCAAGGTCTAGGGTACAAGGATATTGTGAGAAGCTACTTTCGTGTGCGGCAAAGGAAGTCCTACTTAAGTCTGTGATCCAAGCTCCACCGGCCTACTCTATGAGCTGCTTTAAGCTCACAAGAGGCTTGTGCAAGAAAATTATGGCAATTATGTCAAAGTTTTGGTGGGATGGATCACTAGATAAGCAAGGAATGCATTGGCAATCATGGGAGAAGATGTCTGTTTCAAAACTGAGAGGAGGAATCGGATTCCGTGATTTGCAAGTGTTTAATGATGCAATGTTAGCAAAACAAGCTTGGCGCTTGTTGGACAAACCGGAAAGTCTATGTGTGAGAGTCCTGAGGGGAAGGTATTACCCTGATGGTGATTTTTTGCAGGCTGGATGTCCAGCTAGTGCGTCGGCCACTTGTAGAGCCATCATATCAGGAAGAGAAGCGCTGAAAAAAGGGTTAATTCGAAGGGTAGGAGATGGTCGGACGACGGAGGTGTGGCATGATAAATGGATACAAGGAACACCTACTTTGCGACCAGTCTGTAACATAGGCCAGGAGGCCGTACACACTATTTCTGACCTGTTGTTGGAGACAGGGTGCTGGAATGAAGCTGTGATTCGGAGCACTTTCGTCGCTTCAGATGCCAATGCTATACTCAACATGCCAAGGCCGAGGGTGGCCATGGAGGATTTTTGGTCATGGGGATTTGAAAGATCCGGACTGTTTACTGTTCGCTCGGCGTACATGCTTCTTATGGGGGCACAAAGTATTGAAGGAGAGCAACCAAGCTCCTCGCTTCAGGAACCAGAGGTTTGGAAAGCTTTGTGGAAGCTGAATGTGCAACCGAAGATCAGAATTTTCTGGTGGAGAGTTCTGAAGGACTTTCTACCATCCAAAGGAGAGCTTACTCGGCGACAAGGCGTTTTGTCCAATGTGTGGACATGATAATGAAACCCTATACCATGCACTAATTGCATGTGACCACGCGAAGCTTTTCTGGAGAGAGGCCGCTGACTATTTTGATCTCAAGGTCCCGCATCTACATCCAGTAACTTGGTCACGTGACATACTAGATACTTCCTTTCTAAGCAAGGATAGGGCAGCAGTGGCAGTGTCAGTCATGTGGGCGATATGGAGTAGTAGAAATAAATATACCCACGATGAAGTGAAGTACCAGCCGGGGAAATCAATGATTTTGATCCAGGAGCTCATTCATGGACTGTATATCCCAAGTCAGAAGAGGGATGAGGGGAGGAAGGAGAAGGCCAAATGGAAACCGCTGGAGGAAGGGTGGGTTAAGATTAACACAGATGCTGCCATTGACAACATAGCTGGTGTGGCGGCAACCGGGGTGGTGGCCCGGGACCATGGTGGACGGGTTGTCGTTGCTCGCATGACAAAGATCCCACAGATGACAGATGCTTATGCGGCTGAACTGTTGGTTGTTCGAGATGCTTCATCCTTAGCAGTAGAAAAAAGGATGGCAGAAGGTGGTGATAGAAACAGATTGCCAAACAATCTGTGAAGAGTGGAGGAATGGAGGCTTTCATTAAGTTGGAGGCCACGTGCTGCGAGAGATCAGCCTTCTTCTCGCGGATTTGCAGGGATCTGACATCATTTATACTCGACGAGATGCTAATGAGGCTGCTCATTGGTGTGCTAAATATGGTATTTCTAGTGATTCGAGTGTACGAGTCTTGGATGTAATCCCTATACCCTTGATTGCCATTGTGCAATCCGATGTATACCGCCAGAATGATGAATAAAGTTGCCTAGCAGGGAGGTTCTAAAAATAAGAGCCTAAATTACCCAACAACCAGTGTCTTGGGCTGTTGGTTCGCATGAGAAAGGACAGTGGCGTGCTTACTTTATTGGTTCAGCCAATTTGACACCGAAGCAAGTAGAAGCGTCGATGCCCAATTTTTTTTGCTTGGCACCGGCTGGGCAATATAGGGCACTGGTGTCAAATGTCAAAAAGCAAATTTGGCATCGGTTTTGGTCTACATAGTGAAGGGCCTAGAGCAGTCAAAAGACATCTGCACAATCAAAAATTACCTTGTATATCTAGCGTCTACTATAAAAAAAAATCTCAAGAAGGAATCTCACTAAAGGCACGCTCTATTTCTATTCTATCACTGAGTATGAAGCGGCAAGTGCATTCTATTTGTCCTCAATAACAACGTACTAGGATCCACCCCTCCTCCACCAACTTCAAATATGCGTTTACATCTATTTTTATGAACTCGTTGGCCCATAAAACTCTATAATATCAAAGTTGGTATTCATTTGTTTTTCGCAATGTTTTCGGGTATCCGGTAGGCTCTGACTTATATTATTCCGTCATTTCTTTATTGACTACTACATAGTCTCATCTACATCAAGTTCAGGGCTGTCTTAGATGATAGCATCAAACATGTCAATATACCTCAGAACTACCATTTTCCTTCCCTAGTAGATGGTTAAACCATCGTAGATGACTCCGAGCAACGAATATATCATCAAGTATACTAGAACTTTGACAAAAGACATGAAATGCAAACGTAGGGTTTAATTACAACAAAAAGTACACCCATTTTATCATTGCTTCTAGCAAACCCCCTCTAACTTTATTTCAAGAGTGTGAATCACACTAATATGTGAAAATGGTAGGTGATGTCTCTTGGGCCAAAAATCATCTCTCTCCAGCATCGCCCAAGGTTTTTTCAAAATCATCACCCTAGGTTGAATTTCAAATAAACGATGAACTCAGATATATGGAGAACATTTGGATGACAGAACAGGACGCGACCCATATCATACGAGACAATTGAGATATACTAAAAAATAACAACAAAATTTTAGTTTGATGATTCTTCACCAATTTATTAGCATAATTCACTTCATGATTGTATAGTCAACCTTTTCTGCACACCTAGTGTTGCCAATTTACCAACGTTCTCATATTTGTTTCATACATCATGACTATATGAGCTGAATTACTTTTTAATACTTCATGTATTAAGGTATTTGAGCTCTGAACTAACATCTCTAGAGGAATGTGTCTTCACTCTGAAATCCACCATTGGACCAAAAACATCTGTTGAGCTTGTTGGGATTGGTAAAGGGAAGCATGATTTGACTGGATTTATCCAGGACACATTCAAAACAAATAAAGGTCTACCAGTTTCCGCAAACACGCCTAAAGGCATAAAAATGTTCCATGTTTGCTACAAAATACATATTCAACGCCTTAACAGGTGATTTCAGGAGAAGTAAGGCGAAGTTATCTATCTTTGGAAGCTGTTTGGCCCCACTTACTTGCAAGATGGTGGCGCTTAGAGCAGTCAAAAGACGCCCGCACAACCAAGAAATACCTTGTATATCTAGTGCGTGCTATCAAAAAATTCTCAAGATGGAAGCTCACTCAAGGCACTCACTATTGCGATCCTATCATTGATGATGAAGTGGTCAGTGAAATCCATCTATCCTTAATAATAGCGTACGAGGCTCCAACCCTCCTCCGCCAACTTCAACTACGTGTTTAACATCTATTTTCATGAACTCATTGGCACATAAAACTCTATAATATCAAAGTTAGTATTCATGTGTTTTTCGCATTGTTTTTGAGTATCTCCTAGACTCCGACTCATGTCATTTCTTCATTTTTATTTTTCACTACTACATTGTTCTTCTACATCAAGTTCCTCTTTGTCTTAGTTAGTAGCATCAACGCTATAACTTACAAACATGTCATTCTCCCTAAGAACAATACTTATTTGTCCATCGTAGAGGGCTAAACCATTGTAGATGACTCCAAGCGACGAATCTATAACCAAATATACTAAAGCTTTGACAAGAGACATGAAATGCGAACATAGGGTTTAATTCCAACAAAAAGAGGTACACAAATTTTATCATTGCTCCTAGCAAACCCCCCACTAACTTCATTTCAAGAGTGTGAATCACACAAATATGTTAAAATGGTGGGTGATGTCTGTTGGCTGAAAATCATGTCTTTCGAGCATCACCCAAGGTTTTTTCGATATCATCACCCTAGGTTGAATTTAAAATAAAGGATGAACTCAGAAATTTGGAGAACATTTGGAGAACAGAATAGGACGCGACCCATATGATACAGGATAACTGAGATCTACTCAAGAATACTCACTCCATTGTCGTTTCCATTTCCACCTTCCAAACTAAAACTAGATCGAAATCCTAGGGTTATTCCACCATCTGTCGCATTCCATCCCCTTTGTCTGACCCAATCTCACATCTTGACACAACACAACGGTAATTCATACCAGCCGTGTCGGGGACCCGAGCACCTCCAAAAGTCGGTGGATGAACAGTCAGAGATAGCTAATTGTTTTTGAAAAAAATAATGAAATCAACAATGTTGTATGTGAATATTTATGGAATTTTGTCCAGAACATTCTACATGATTGTAGCGAGGAATAAACACTTGTTTAAAACATTGTTACATCCATTTCATGAAAATAGGATAAAAAAATCTATAACAAACGTAGGTGGAATACTTGTAATAGTCATGCGAAACCACTTCAGCTTGACAAATCAACATATCTGTGTGCGGTTCATTATAAGATATACATGACTTGTTCTTCTTTGTAACCACACATGGACTTTTTTATCACGCGGTGCTATGACTTTTCAATACACTAGTATACACTATTATAACTTGAGTTGCTTACTTGATTTTATAGTATTTCCTATCATATGACATCTTAAATGTTCCAAAGAATTTGGTGATTGAGATATCAAGCCAAATATGTTCCTTGGTGTAACAACACAAGATAACAACAAAATTTTAGTTTGATGCCTCTTCAAAAATTTATTAGCTTGATTCACTAATCATGATTGTACAATCAACCTTTTCCACACACCTAGTGTTGCCAATTAACTACCGTTTGCATATTTGTTTCATACATCACGACTATATGAGCTGAATTACTTTATCATATTTCAAGTTTTAAGGTCTTTGGGCTCTGAACTAACATCTTTAGAGGAATGTGTCTTCATTCCGAAATCTACCATTCGACCAAAAAGTTCTGCTCAGGTTGTTGGGATTGGTAAAGGGAAGCATGATTTGACACGATTTGTTTAGGACACATCCAAATCAAACAAAGGTCTATCGGTTTCCCCAAACATTCCTAAATGCATAAAAATGTTCCATGCCAGCTACAAAAGATATAGTCAATGCCTTAACATGTGATTTCAGGAGAAGTAAGGCGAAGTTATCTATTCTGGGAATCTGTTTGGCCCCGTTTGCTTGCAAGATGTGATGCTCATAGCAGCCAAAAGATGCCCGCACAACCAAGAATTACCTTGATATATCTAGTGCCTTCTATAAAAAAAATCAAGATGGATGGTCACCGAAGGCACTCAATATTTCTATTCTATGACTGATGCAAAAGTGGTCAGTGCAATCCATCTATCCCTAATAATAGCGTACGAGGCTCCAACCCTCATCCGCCAACTTCAAATATGTGGTTTACATCTATTTTCATGACTCATTGGCACATAAAACTCTATATTATCAAAGTTAGTATTCATGTGTTTTCGCATTGTTTTTGAGTATCTGGTAGGCTCCGACCCATGTCATTCCATCATTTCTTTATTGACTACTACATTGTTCCTTCTACATCAGGTTCCTCTTTGTCTTAGTTGATAACATCAATGATATAACTTACAAACATGTCAATCTCCCTCGGACCAAAAATTTTCCTTCCCTGGTAGACGGCTAAACCATCGTCGATGACTCCAAGCGATGAATCTATCACCAAGGTGCAAACCTCGGATTTAACTCCAACAAAAATAGGTACACGAATTTTATCATTGATTCTAGGAACCCCCCTCTAACTTCATTTCAAGAGTGTGAATCACACAAATATGTGAAAGAGGTAATAACACCAGTGGTGCTTAAACTTTCCATGGGTGTTCACTTTGGTGCCTAAACTTGAAAAATACACCGAACTGGTTCTAAAACTTGGCAGTATAACTCAAATACGGTTCATATCACGTACAGAAACATATCTGTTGCTGAATAGACATGTCAGCATGGCAAGGGGTCCACCTGATGTGTGGGGAAAGACAGACTTGCAGTGTGTACGTCTATATGACCGTCTGGTCCCACCTGACAGTGCAGACAAAAAATAAACAAAAAACAAGGTGCGATACATATACGTATCTGTTGCTGAATAGACATGTCAGCATGGCAAGGGGTCCATCTGATGTGTGGGGAAAGACAGACTTGCAGTGTGCACGTCTATATGACCGTCTGGTCCCACCTAACAGTGTAGACCAAAATAAACAAAAAACAAGATGCACCCAGGACTCGAACCGGAGACCTCGAGCAGGACAAGACTTATGCTAACTACGTTGTCAATGAAAATTGCTGTCCTCTTTGCATCAATACACTTTATCAGCACTAATACATCCCTGCAGTTAAATAGGCTGCACGTGCGGCCCATTTTTCACATGTTAGTTGTTTTTCCTTTTTTAGAAATTATAAAAAAACATGTAAACCACAATAACAATAATAAATAAACGTTAGTTTTAAATATTCACAAAATTAAATATTACTTAAGAATTATTATAATGTTTGAATATTTTTTAAAGCATTCACATATTAATAAAATAATTTTAATATTTTCAAAATGTTAAATTAATTTTAACAATCTTCATATTTTCCAATAATATTCACGTGGTCCTTCTTTAGAATGTTAGGATTTTTTACCTGGCCCTTCCACATATGAGTTTTTTTTTTCTGAAATTTGTAAAAAATATTTAAATTACTTTAATAGTACTAAAAATAAATTTCGAATGTTCTTGTCCTATAAATAATATGCAGACAAAAATAGCTTACTTCTAAAAAATGTTAATGTAATTTTCACAAATATTTACGTGCATTTTAATTATAAAAATGTATGTATAATTTAAAAGTGTTAATTTGAGGATCTATGACGCTGGGGGCACACTAGGACATTATTTTATTCCATCAATATTTTTAAATTTATTTTTATTTGAAAATATATCTTTTGACAAACACATAAACTTTATTAAAATACGTGAACACGTTTTAAAACTAGAAATACATGTCCTAAAAGCATGAACACTTTATATACTACTTGAATATTTATGTAATTTCGAATAAAGAAAAAATAACACGTGGAAAATGGGCCTGAGAGCTGCCCATTTAAGTCCACCAGCTCATGCGGGTTGATAAAGTCTAGCGATGAATGTTGAGAACAAGGCTTACGCTGAGTGAAGTGGTTAGCGTAGCCTTTTGACTACACGAGGTTTCAAGTTCAAATCATAGCCGCGTGTTATTTTTGTTTATTTATTATTGTGTGCACTGACAGGTGGGACCCGGTGGTCATTCAGACATACACTTGCAACTTACTCTGTCCCAGCACTATAGGTGGGGCCCCCTGCCATCCTGGCATGTCTAGTCAACAAATGCATACGTATCTGTACGTGATTTGAACCGTATTTGAACCATATTGCCAAGTTTTAGAACCAATTCTGTGTATTTTTCAAGTTCGGGCACCAAAGTGAACATCCGTGGCAAGTTTAAGCACCACTAGTGTTATTACCTCTATGTGAAAATGGTAGGTGATGTCTCTTGGCCAAAAATCATGTCTTTCGAGCATCACCCAAGTTTTTTTTTGATATCATCACCCTAGGTTGATTTTTTTAGAGGATGAACTCAGAAATATGGAGAACATTCAGATGAATGAATGGGACACGGCCCATATCATACGAGACAACTGAGATGTACTCAAAAAATACTCGCTCCATTGTCGTTTCCATTTCCACCTTCCAAATCAAAACTAGATCAAAATCCTATGCTTATTCCACCCTCCGCCGCATTCCATCCCCGTTGTCTGGCCCAACCTTGCATTGGCACAACACAACGGTAAGTCATACCAGCCGCATCGGGGACCCGAGCGCCTTACAAAGCCGGTGGATGGCCCGACGCAGATAGCTAATTGTTTTAGAAAAAGTAATGAAACCACTTGGTTGTATGCGAATATTTATGGAATTTGCCCAGAACATTATACATGATTGTAGCAAGGAATAGACACTTGTTTAAAACATTATTACATCCCTTTCATGAAAATTGGATAGAAATATGTAACAAACAAGAGTGAAATACTTGTAATACTCATGTGAAACCACGTCTGCTTGACAAACCTACATGTCTCTGCTTTGTAACTATACATAGACATTTTATAAGGCAGCAACAACGAATTATCCGTACACTAGTATAACTTGAGTTGCTTACCAAATTTAATTGTATTTTCTATCATATGACATCTTAAATGTTGCGATGAATTTGGTGATTGAGATGATGAGGCAAATATGTTGCCTGGTGTAATAACACAAGAGAACAACTTTTGTTTGATGCTTCTTCGGTAATTTATTAGCATGATTCACTAATCATGATTGTATAGCCAACCTTTTTGCACATGAAATGTTGCCAATTAACCAACAATCGCACATTTTTTTCATACATCACGACTATATGAGCTGAATTACTTTTATATATTTCAGGTTTTCAGGTCTTTGGGCTCCAACTTAACATCTTTAGAGGAACATGTCTTCACTCTGAAATCCATTATTGGACCAAAAACTTTTGTTGATGTTGTTGGGATTGGTAAAGGGAAGCATAATTTAACTGGATTTGTTCAAGACACATGCAAAACGAACAAAGGTCTATCGGTTTCAGACATGCCAAAAGGCATAAATTGTTGCATGCTTGCTAGAAAAGATGTAGCCAACGCCTCAACAGGAGATTTCATGAGAACTAAGGCGAAGTTAAATGACCAATTTTGGGAAGCTATTTGGCCCTGTTTGCTTGCAAGAGGGTGGCACTCAGAGTAGCCAAAAGACGTCTAACATCCAATAATTACCTTGTATATCTAGTGCCTCCTAACAAAAATTCTCAAGAAGGAAGCTCGCTAAAGGCACTCACTATTTTGATTCTATCACTGTGAAGTGGCCAGTGCGTTCTATCTGTTCTTAGTATCAACTTACTAGGTTCCACCTGTAACGCCCCCGAAATTAATTGTGCACTATCATACACGCAAACATGCACGATCAAGGCCAGAGACTCACGGGAAGATATCACAAGACAACTCTAGACACAAATTCAAACATAAGGGTGTTATATTACAAACCAGGGCCACGAGGACCCGAAAACATGAGTCAGCGAAAGCAACAATATCTAAGTACAGACATAATTAGACAAGTTTGCCAGAAGAAGACTGAGCAAAACAACGACAACTAGATCGAAAAGGCGCAGGCCTCCTGCCTGGGGCCTCCTAACTACTCCTGGTCGTCAGTCTCCACGTAGTAGGCTCCGTCGGTGTAGTAGTAGTCATCGGCGGGATCAGCTGGCTCCTGGGCTCCATCATCTAATCGCAGCAATCGGGTAAAGGGGAAAAAGGTAGCAAAGCAACCGTGAGTAGTCATCCAAAGTACTCGCAAGACTTACATCAGATCTAAGCTAAGTATGCAACTATATCAATGGGAAGCGGCTGTATGTGTGGACTATACTGCAGAATGCCAGAGTAGAGGGGTAAGGCCTAGCTTATCAAAGACTAGCATCTTGCAACAACACAAGAGAGTAGAGTAACTTAACATATAGTAACAAGTATATATTAGCAATGCCCAGAGATCCTTCCTCGACTCCCTATGAGAAAACGACCCCGGAGCTATCATATCAGTTTAGTATCAAAAGTATCCAGTTCTAGTTGTAGTAGTCCGGGATACAACTCCGACCGTACGTTACCGTGGACATGGCTATTTGAATAGATTACTTCCCTACATGGGCGCACCATATTACCCAACACACTCGATTATCTCTGGCCAGACACACTTTTCCTGGTAATGGCCGGCCTTGCATAATCAACACGTCGTAGTCCTACCTAGACTCCGTAGAGAGGTGTAACACCCCATGTAATTAACCACAGTGATGACCCTTCGTTAATGCCATGTCAGCAAGTTTAATAGTGCCTAGTCATCATTTGGATCATATTGCATTTCAAACTCCTAATTCAAATTCAAATTAATTTAAAGTGAAAATAAAAGTTTTTCAAATCCAGGAACTAAAATGTTCATCATGTTGCAAATAATCTAGGGGCATTTATAAAATTAGCAACAACATTAATTGAAATATTTAAATGACTCTAACATCCTAAAACAGTACCAAAATAGCAAGGTTTAATCCATTTTATTTAATACAAAATTCATATGAAATCCATTTGCCTCCAAACCAATTTCTAGCAGTGTTAAATAATGCATTGTATTTATTGGACCAAATTACCTATTTTACAAAATAATATTTGAGGCCACACATTTTGCAAAAGTGAGAAAAGAAAGAAAAATAGAAAAGAAAAGAAGAAAAAGAAAAAGGCCCACTGTACCTGGGCTTAAGTGCTACAGCACCGGCCCGATCCACCCCGCACCGTCTCCCACCTCGCACTGCTCACCCCGCGGCCGCTGTCAAACACACAGCGCGCGCACGCGCGCACGCACCCCGGCCCCCCAGCTCGCCTGCTCGACAGCGCGTCGCCGCGCTCGCCGTGGATAAGAGCAACCCCACGGACCCTCCTGGCTCCTCCCTCGCCTCGCTCGCTCCCTCTCTCCCTCGTTCCCCACCTCGCCGATGCAGCCATGGCCGCCACCGCGACGTAGCCACGGCCACCGTGCCCCTCTCGCCGCCTCTCCGTGTCCCCGAGCTCCGCCGTGCTCCTCTACTCCTTCTGCGCCGACGAACCGAAGACGAGGGCCCCCGCTACACCCTCCACGAGCTCTTCTTCCCCTACGGCCGCCGTCGAACTCCTCCTTGATTCGCCGCCGTCGAGCCTCCCCGAGCACACTCTAGCACACCTGCAGGACCGCGGTGAGCCCCCGCGTTGATCCCCTCCTCTCCCTGCTCTTTCCCTCGCTCGTAGCCGTCGTCCCCGCCATGGCCGAACCCACCACCACCTGAGCTCGTCGCCGGCGTGGCCACGGTGACCTTTGGGTCCCGTGCGTGCCACCGTCACGCTTGCCGCAACGCATAGAGGCCGTCTGGCCATTCAGTTTGCTCGTTAGCGCGCTAGAACGCCGGATCCCCACTCGCCAGACTCTGGTCATCCGCCGACGAGGTCGCCGTCGTCGATATAGGGCCTCCCCGGCCACGGCACCACCACCGTTCGACGCGCCTCGACGCCTTCGTTCGAACAACCCTAGCCACGGGTCCGGAGACCCTTCGTGGACGAAATCCGATCGCCGCCCGAGCCGCGCCGCCGCGAAAACGTGCTCGCCGGTGTTTAAACGCCGGTCGGCCGACGTGGCACTTCCTGCCCCACCTCACAGCCACTGACCATGGGCCCCACGGGCCCCAGTTGACTGGGTTGACCCAGTCAACGCTGACTGGCCTGGCCTTGTGTCTATGACATGTGGGTCCCGCCTGTTAAAATGATTTTTATAAATAAATAAAAATGTTAATTAGTTAATTAAAACACTAAGCTGTCTCTGACAGTGCGGGCCCACTAGGTAATTAGGTTAATTAGTTAGTTTAAACCCTGTTTAATTAGCCATAGTCACTGAGATGTGGGTCCCACTGGACCCACAGGTCAGGTTTGACTCTGGTCAGCGGATTGTTGACCGCTGACGTCACCTCTATGTCATGATGACATCATCCCATACTGTTTTGGATAATGTTGAATTAAAATAATTAGATTAAATCCAGAAAATGATTAAAACTTTAGGAAATCATATAAAATAAACCGTAGCTCGGATAAAAATACTTTGTACATGAAAGTTGCTCAGAACGACGAGACGAATCCGAATACACCCTTTGTTTTGCTCTCAGATGCCACTAACTACCTGAACGTGGAACTTTTAGACTGATTTCGATACATGAATAGTGCTCAACTTTAATAAAATAAATCCAAATAAATTCCTAAATTAACTAAATCATCTAGTTAGGCAATAGAACACCTCTGCATATCATTTAGGCATGTCATGCATATTGTTTGCATTTTTGCCCTGAATTTATTTTTTCTTTCCCCCTCCTTCTCTCTCAATAGACGCCGAGACCGACGCCGACGCAGCAGAGTACGACTACGCTCCGGACGAGCAGCCTTCTGACGACCAGCCCCTCTCAGCAGAGCTTCCAGGCAAGCCCCCCTTGAACAATCCGATATCGCCCATTCCATTCTCTCATGCTTGCATTAGATTTTGCTACTGTAATTGATTGCTCCTATCCTGATGCATAGCCTGCTTTTTGTAACCTGCTTATTGATACCTACCTGCTTAACCTAAACTGCTTAGTATAGGTTGATTAGAGATCCATCAGTGACCCCCCTTGTCCTTGTTGCCTCTGCTTCATCATCGACAACTCGATCAACGTGATCGACGACCAGAGACCGACACCTCACTTCACCCCCTTTTGTTGTACGACTATGCATAGCTACTATCGAGTGCCGAGGGTGATACCTCGTAACGCACTCCTGATGATAACTCTGTAGTGTAGCTGTTCGGTCGTGGTCATCGAATTCCTCCTTAACCACTCTCGATACGACTCTGTCGTGCAACCCCTTAAGTGTGAACCTCGAGGGTGATTCCTCCTACCTTCACCTTGCTGATTTCATCGAGTGGAATCCATCGAGGGTGATTCCTCGGGGTTTTCCCCCTTGATGTTATGACCACACGGTTACTTTGACCTTTGTCGCAGGCTGATCGACCCTGAGGGGTACTCGCGGGGAAATTATGCAGTCGGGTTTGCCAGGAGGGCACCCGAGAGAGATATCGTGGCGGAGGATCAGAAACTCTGATCGTCTCGGCGAGTTATTAAATACGCCTAACGGATTTGGGTAATTGATCTGAGTTGGCCACTGGCCTATACGCACTACCACCACGCGGGATTATGGTTTATGGGCCCCTCTACGTCGTACGTTTCTCCCGAAAGCTCATCAGACGTCACAGTTCATCATGCGGGCTGATTGTTGGGGTTGGGCTGGATACTTCACTGACGAGTTCAGTGTTGTGCCTACTGACGATGACATGTACCTGGGGTAGGGTAATAGGCCTGACCTAGACACCCTTCCCAAGGACATTCCCTTAAAGTCAGGGATATTCAAAGGACAATACCATTCACTCGACCAGAAGCATTCCACTCGGAAAACCCAATTCCATTCGACCAGAGTGTACTCACTCGACCACATCAGAAATTACTCGAAAGACAGAAGATCTAAAGTCACTCAGAACGGCAACGGTCAGGCATTCACTCCGTAGTCTTAATGATCATTTATATGCCTTTATTGCTGGCGTTACCAGTAACGTCCCATCTTTATGTACATTGGATCCTGTGTAACTGAGGGCTGGAGGGGTCTGGCGAACTCTATATAAGCCACCCCCCTCCTCAGGCACAATGGTTCGCACCCCATGTAACTTCACGCATAATCCAATCGACCGAGCCCTCGGGCACCGAGACGTAGGGCTGTTACTTCCTCCGAGAAGGGCCTGAACTCGTAAATCTTGCGTGCACAACCTCACCGTAGCTAGGATCTTGCCTGCTCATACCTACCCCCTATTCTACTGTCAGACTTAGAACCACGACAGTTGGCGCCCACCATGGGGCCGGTGTCTTAGCGACTTTCCGGTGAGGTTGCAATTTTTTCCGATTCCCATCATCATGGTTTCTGGTGGAGGTTCGGCTGAGGGCCGCAAGATCCGTCTCGGCGCACTCGTATTCATCGCCGACGACTCCGCCTGGCTCCAGGAAGTCCCCCTCGATGTCGAGACACTCCCCGTCCGTGGGGCGACGCACTTTCGCGCGTGTGTCCGCGGCGTCCTTCTACGGCAGCCGTCGACCCAGTATCGGTCGGCTCCCGCAGTAACTTCATTCCCCGCTGTTCGCCGTTGCAAGCGATCCGGTTGATCGCGGCTTTAGCGGTGGGTGAAGCATGCGGTGGCATGTCAGTCGGCCACCCCTCAAGTCGTGGCAATCGAGCCCGATGAATCTCTCTACGGCCTGTTCGATCTGTCGACTGGCTCCATCGAGACCCTGTCCGAGTGCGACAGCAGCGACCCTGCAGCGGAGGTCCTGATGGTCGACACACCGCGTAGCCCACCTGGCATGCGTCGCAACGGTGGCGACGACGGCGGTGGCGATCCGTCGCATGTTCACGAGGAATATCACCCCGAAACCCTCTCTTCGCAGCGGAGGGAGGAACTCCACCGCCGCAACGAGGAGGCACTCCACACGCCCATCGTTGGAGAGACCTTTGAGGCTCGGGCCTTGGAGGCAGCGCGCTTGGCCACTTTGGCTGAACGCACTCGACTGGAGAACCTTCAGCATGCACTCGACGAACGTGCTCGGCAGCAGATTCCTGAGTCCAGTCGACGGCGGCAATTGTTCCCGCCTCAACCTCAGGTATACCGCACTCCTATTCAGAATCTTACGACCGCAGCTCGTATAGCAGAGTCCATCCAACCATCCCAGTCGGAGGCTGGACGAGGTTTGATGCAGATACGGGCTCTGCTCTGGGCAGCAGGAGAGCAAAACACTGCAGTATCTTAGTCGCGTAACAGAATCCATAGCAGATCTGTGGTGGCCGACACAGTCCAATCGGCTCACAGCCCAAGATCGCCTCCGCGGCGTGAGGGACGTGGGCATCGCCAAGAGCAGTACTTGGGTCGGAACCACGAGCAGTACGATCATCGGCTCGGCCGTGGTGACCACCGTCGAGTGCCTATGCCCCCTCTGAGAGGCGGATCATATGTGCCTCGGTGTTATGATGACAGGCGCCCGTACAGCGAAGAGCGGAGGGTGCCAGTCGACCCAAGAGAGCCAGGGTTTGATGCGAGGTCAATTTTGGTGCAAGGTTTGGTCGACAGGAACCGAGCACACAGAGAAGGGCAAGACAGAGATCGCCCGAGTGGAAGCAGAGGACATGTTTCAGGCCCCGAGTGTTTTAGCAGAGCCATCAGAGCTGCTGAGATCCCCCCCCCAACTTCAGGTTGGCGACTGGGGTTAGTAAGTTCACCGGTGAGTCGAAGCCTGACACTTGGCTGGAAGATTACAGGGTAGCTGTTCAGATCGGTGGTGGAAATGATGAGGTAGCTATGAAACATCTTCCTCTCATGTTGGAAGGATCGGCCAGAGCATGGCTGAATCAGTTGGCTCCAGGCAGTATATTCAGCTGGGAAGAGTTAGCTCGAGTGTTTGTCAGGACATTCGAGGGCACATGCAAACGACCTGTAGGGTTGACAGAATTGCAACATTGTGTACAGAAGCCGAATGAAACTCTGAGGGATTACATCCAAAGATGGACCACTTTACATCACACCGTAGAAAATGTATCCCAACACCAAGCAGTTTGCACCTTCAAGGAGGGCGTTCGGTATTGAGAGCTTAACCTGAAATTCGGTCGGACAGGAGATATGTCTCTGACCCGAATGATGGAAATAGCCACTCGGTACGCTAATGGTGAAGAAGAGGATCGACTCCGCAGTGGAAAGGGCAAGCCAGTCGCCCAAGACACCGGAGGAGGTCGGAAGCAGAAACGCAAAGCCGAGCCAGCAGGTCCTGGTGAAGTTGCAGTTGTAACTCAAGGAAAATTCAAGGGGAAGCCCAAAGGGCCCTAGATCCCCAAGAAGGTGAAAGATCAAGCAGGGAATGATGTGTTGGATTTTCCATGTCACATTCACACCAAGAAGGATGAAGAGGGTAATCTGATTTATCCCAAACATACCACTCGACAATGTCGGCTCCTAATCTAGCAGTTCCGAGAGAAACAGCCCAATGAGAAGGAAAAAGAGTCTGACAAGGATGAGGACAAGGAAGAAGATGATGACGGTTTTCCTAACGTCAATTCCACTTTGGTGATTTTTGCTGACATTGAAAGAAAAAGTTGACTGAAAGTCATCAACAGAGAAGTAAACATGGTTGCTCTGGCAACGACGACATATTTGAAATGGTCAAAGACTCCCATTACATTCGACCAATCTGACCACCCACCGCACGTTGCCACCCCCGGGAGGCAAGCATTGGTGGTCGACCCAGTTGTTGGGGGCACCCGACTGACCAAAGTCCTGATGGATGGTGGTAGCGGCTTGAACATTTTGTATGCTGAGACCCTCCGTGGGATGGGCATTCCGATGTCCAAGCTCAGTGAGAGCAACATGCGATTCCACGGTGTCATTCCAGGAAAGAAAGCTGATTCACTCGGCCAGATCGCTCTTGACGTGGTTTTCGGTGATTCAAAGAATTACCGTAAGGAGAAGTTGACATTTGAAGTTGTGGATTTTCACAGTGCCTATCATGCTATTCTGGGCAGAATTGCATATGCCCGTTTCATGGCTCGACCGTGTTACGTGTACCTCAAGCTGAAGATGCCTGGCCCCAGGGGCGTGATCACAGTCACTGGTAATCGGCAATGAGCAGAAGAGTGCCTCTAGAAGGGCTCTAAGATAGCCGATGAACAGATGGCAACAGTAGAAATGGAAGAATATAAGAAGACTGCAGATCCGAGTGATTTGTTGCGTGCTAAGAAGCCTGCTTCAGAGTCTGCATTTCAGTCGTCCAGTGAAACAAAGCTTGTTCACATTCACCCGACCGATCCCAGTGCTGCTCCGACTCATATCTCAACAACACTCGATAGCAAATAGGAAGAAGAGCTCATCCAGTTCCTCCGTGAGAACTGGGACATCTTCGCATGGAAGCCGTCTGACATGCCGGGTGTACCCAGGGGACTGGCTGAGCACCGTTTGCAAGTCGATCCAAAGGCAAAACCCATTAAAGAGCACCTCCGTCGGTCCGTTGTGGAGAAGAGAAAGGCAATCGGCGAAGAGGTGGCTCGGCTTCTGGCGGCTGAGTTCATCCGCGAAATTTACCACTCCGAGTGGCTCGCCAATGTTGTCATGGTTCCCAAGAAGGATGATTCACTTCGTATGTGCATTGATTTCAAGCATATCAATCGAGCCTACCCGAAAGATCATTTTTCTCTCCCCTGCATCGATCAGATAGTCGACTCGACTGTGGGATGTGAGCGATTGTCCTTCTTGGACGCATATTCCGGGTACCATCAGATCCGACTGTATGGACCTAATGAAATAAAAACAGCTTTTATCACCCCATTCGGGTGCTTTTGCTATGTCACCATGCCCTTTGGTCTCAAGAATGCTGGTGCCACATTCATGCGCATGATACAGAAGTGCCTGCTAACTCAAATCAGTCGGAATGTGGAAGCATACATGGATGACATCATGGTTAAGTCGCGTAAAGGTTCCGACCTGCTGACTGACCTTGCTGAAACCTTTGCCAATTTGAGAAGATATGATATCAAGCTTAATCAGTCGAAGTGCATTTGGAGTTCCAGGTGGAAAGTTACTCGGTTTCCTCATTTCCGAACGTGGGATCGATGCAAACCCAGAGAAAGTTGGTGCAATCCTCCGAATGAAACGCCCTGTGCGTGTACACGACGTTCAGAAGCTTACTGGTTGTTTGGCCGCTTTGAGTCGATTCATCTCTCGTCTCGGTGAAAAGGCATTGCCTCTTTACCGATTGATGAAGAAATCTGATAAGTTCGAGTGGACTCCTGAAGCTGACGCAGCGTTTGCAGAGCTCAAAGCCCTGCTTTCCACCCAGCCAGTGCTTGCTGCTCCAATCAGCAAAGAGCCTTTACTGCTTTATATAGTAGCCACTGGACAGGTTGTCAGTACAGTACTCACGGTCGAGTGGGAAGAAGAAGGTAAAACCTACAAGGTTCAACGCCCAGTGTACTATATTTCTGAAGTCTTAACCCCATCCAAGCAGAGATATCCACATTATCAGAAGCTTGTCTATGGAATTTACTTGACCACAAAGAAGGTTGCGCATTACTTCTCAGATCATTCGATTACAGTCATCAGCGATGCTCCGTTGTCAGAAATTTTGAACAACAGAGATGCAACTGGTCGAGTGGCAAAGTGGGCGATTGAACTCCTTCCGCTGGATATCAAGTTTGAGGCAAAGAAAGCGATCAAATCTAAAGCAATAGCAGATTTCCTCGTCGAGTGGGTTGAACAGCAACTACCGACCCAGATACAGTCAGAACATTGGACTATGTTCTTCGACGGGTCCAAGATGTTGAATGGTTCAGGCGCTGGAGTAGTCCTGGTATCTCCACGAGGCGACAACCTCAGACATGTTCTCCAGATTCACTTTGATTCATCCAACAATGAAGCTGAATATGAGGCACTTCTGTACGGGTTGCGTATGGCCATTTCACTCGGCGTCCGTCGCCTAATGGTTTACGGCGACTCAGATTTAGTGGTTAATCAAGTGATGAAGGAGTGGGACGTCAGGAGCCCAGCTATGACTGGTTATTGCAATGCAGTGAGAAAGTTAGAAAAGAAGTTTGAAGGGCTAGAGCTCCACCATATACCCCGACTAAAGAATCAAGCAGCTGATGACTTAACGAAAATAGGTTCCAAGCGGGAGCCTATTCCCAGCAATGTGTTTTTGGAGCATATTCATGCACCATCAGTTCAAGAAGATCCCTTCACTGAAGAGCCCCCACAGCCTAAGAGCTCCACTGATCCGACTGAAGTTGAAATCCCAGCTGTGGTCGACTTGATCATGGAGGTTTTGGTCGTCATTCCCGATTGGACAGTGCCATATATTGCATATATTCTTAGGAAAGAGCTTCCAGAGGATGAAGAAGAGGCTCGTCAGATTGTCCGTCGATCCAAAGCCTTCACGGTAGTGGGTGGACAGCTCTACAGAGAGAGTGTTACTGGGGTCGTTTAGAAATGCATCACTCCAGAAGAAGGCCGAATGATCCTCAATGATATCCACTCAGGGACCTGTGGTCACCATGCGTCCTCTCGGACCATCGTGGCCAAAGTATACCGAGCAGGGTTTTACTGGCCACGGGCAAATGAGATGGCAAAGGAAATAGTTGACAAGTGCGAGGGCTGTCAGTTCTACTCCAACATGTCCCACAAACCTGCTTCAGCCTTGAAGACTATTCCACTCGCCTGGCCATTTGCTGTTTGGGGATTAGATATGGTCGGACCTCTGAGGACTGGCAGGAGTGGCTTCACCCATGTGCTTGTAGAAGTCGACAAGTTCACTAAATGGATTGAAGCTAAACCTATCAAAAACCTGGAAGCAAGTACTGCTGTCAGCTTCATCAGAGGGTTAACATTTAGATATGGAGTTCCGCACAGCATCATCACGGATAATGGGTCAAACTTTGATTCAGATGAGTTCCGAGCTTTCTGCGCTTCCCAAGGTACTCGGGTCGACTATGCTTCAGTCGCCCACCCTCAGTCGAATGGACAAGCAGAAAGGGCGAACGGTTTGATTCTCAAAGGGTTAAAACCTCGATTGATGCGCGACCTCAAGCATGCAGCCGGCGCTTGGGTAGATGAGCTACCGTCAGTCCTTTGGGGATTAAGAACAACACCAAATCGGTCGACCGGTCGAACCCCCTTCTTCATGGTCTATGGGGCTGAGGCTGT
The DNA here is from genome assembly GCA_011799875.1 of Thinopyrum elongatum. Classification (NCBI taxonomy): domain Eukaryota; kingdom Viridiplantae; phylum Streptophyta; class Magnoliopsida; order Poales; family Poaceae; genus Thinopyrum; species Thinopyrum elongatum. Next base: position 565,458,613 of record CM022303.1, read on the forward strand.
GCTACCGAGTGACTTGCTTCACAATGCACCCCGAGTAGAACTTTTTTCAGAAGCCGAAGCAGAACGGGCTCGAGAAGACGCTGTTGATCTTCTGGAAGAAGAAAGAGAGATGGCCTTGATCCGATCGACCATTTATCAGCAAGACCTTCATCGATTATATGCCAGAAATGTGAAGGGTCGAGCATTTCAGGAAGGGGACCTTATGCTTCGAGTGGACCAGCAACGGCCTCACAAACTTGGCCCCGCTTGGGAAGGTCCTTTCATCGTCACCAAGGTGCTCCACAATGGAGCGTATCACCTCTACAATGTGGAGCAGAATAAAGACGAGCCACGCGCTTGGAATGTGGAGCTACTCCGCCGTTTTTATACTTAAGTGTTCAGACTGATGAGATGTAATAAGGAGTACCTTTCAGTTCATTTATCAAAGACATGGTTTTACAGTCTCCTAAATGATTGTTGTTACTAATACATGTGTCCAAAATCCCCCAGTGGGTGGCTTAGCCGCGAATCCGATTTGCCTAAGTTTAAAAAAAAAATCCTACCGAGTGATGAGCAACCCTCTCACTCGGAGGCTTAGCTGCAGTCCTGTACTCGCCTAAGTTTAAAAAATTCTACCGAGTGATGAGCAACCCTCTCACTCGGGGGCTTAGCTGCAGTCCTGTACTCGCCTAAGTTTAAAAAATCCTACCGAGTGATGAGCAACCCTCTCACTCGGGGGCTTAGCTGCAGTCCTGTACTCGCCTAAGTTTAAAAAATCCTACCGTCATTGATAGCAACCCTCTCACTCGGGGGCTTAGCTGCAGTCCTGTACTCGCCTAAGTTTAAAAAATCCTACGCAGTGATGACAACCTCTCACTCGGGCTTAGCTGCAGTCCTGTACTCGCCTAAGTTTAAATCCACCGAGTGAGAGCAACCCTCTCACGCGGGGCTTAGCTGCAGTCCTGTACTCGCCTAAGTTTAAAAATCCTACTGAGTGAAGAGCAACCCTCTCACTCGGGGGCTTATCTGGTAAAAGAAAAGAAGAAGCAGTCCTGTACTCGCCTAAGTTTGTAAAATCCTACCGAGTGATGAGCAACCCTCTCACTTGGGGGCTTAGCTGCAGTCCTGTACTCGCCTAAGTTTGTAAAATCCTACCGAGTGACGAGCAACCCTCTCACTCGGAGGCTTAGCTGCAGTCCTGTACTCGCCTAAGTTTGTAAAATCCTACCGAGTGATGAGCAACCCTCTCACTCGGGGGCTTAGCTGCAGTCCTGTACTTGCCTAAGTTAAAACACGCTCCATCTTGATCCGTCAGGACAATGAAGTGCAGGTCGACTGCGACCTTCTCTTCAGAGCTATGCCACAAGTACAATGTGTGCTCCATCCTGATCTGCAAGAATGACGAGGTGCAGGTCGTCCGCGATCCTCTCCTCAAAATTGCATCACAAGAACAAAAGTCTGTTCCAAGTGAAGATACAAGTTCCACTCGGAAATAAAAACAAGCATATTTAAGGGAAAACTAAGTTCGGACAAATCCCCATGAGGTTCCGGACCGCAGATTAAAGTACTCGGGCATCAGGTCCGAAGGAGTTTAACGGTTACAAAACCACTCGACATACCGAAGCAAATTTAATCGGATCATAAAAATTTTGTTCACTCCGCAAGAGGGCTGGCAGGCTCGACGAACTCATCCATGTCGATTCCATCTGCAATTCGAGTAGCAGCACCAATAAATGTCTCCATGAAGGACTGGAAGTCAAGTTTCTTGGTATTGGCAACCTTGATTGCTGCTAGCTTCTCTTCTTTGGCTTCCTTGCAATGAACATGAACCAGGGACAGAGCTACGTCGGCACCGCATCAAGCAGAGGACTTCTTCCATTCCTGCACTCGACCAGGAATCTCATTAAGTTGAGTCATCAAAGACTCGAGATCATTTTGGAGCGTTTCCCTTGGCCAGAGCACCGTGTCGATCCGCGACACCGCAACCTTCAGTCGAGCAAGGTAATTCATGGCGCTGGCAAGGCGAGACTCCAGTCGGAGCACGTTCATGGCAGCTTCATCTTTAACAGGGGAGTTGATGGGGTCCAAGCTTGTCTCGACTTGTCCAGTCTCTTCCTCGAAGTTTTGACAGAATTCTGCACTCACAGAGAAATAATGAGTCGATAGTTATATGATGAGTCAACGAAAGCAAATCAATCGGACAGGGAAAAGTACCTTCAAGCATGAGGAATAACTTCTTGGCGAGTCCTCCCAGATAATTCTCTAGCTCGTTCCTCTTGCGGGTGATGTCTTCCACTTTGTCAGTCAGGGTCCCTTTATCCTTCTTCAGTCGAGTTACCTCTTTGTTGGCTTCATCGAGAGCAGTCTTCAGCTTGGTATTCTCTTCCTCCAACTTTCCGACTGAGGCCAGCTTTTGGTCAGCGAGTGCCATTTTTTCTTCTGCTGTTTTCTTCGCAGCCGCAAGGTCAAGGTCCTTCTTCTCCAAAGCCCGTCTCATTGTTTCTAGAAAGAATAACATTCGAATCAGAAAGAAGAGGAGAAAAGATGGCAGGAGAACCAGTCGACAAGCTTTCCTTACCAGCAGCGTCATCCTTAGCCTTCTGCAAGTTATTCTGAGCCAACTCCAGATCAAGATTGAGCTGGATCTGCTTCTGCTCTAAGTCAGCGAACCGGGCTCCAAGTTCACAAGATTTCTGTGTTCAGAAGATAGTCAGTCGGCAGACACAAAGATTGGTTGCTTTCGAGCAATAAAGTAACAAGTTCAAAGAGTTCTAAGGCTACTGCCGAATTAAACATTCAACAATAGTCTCGGGGACTACACCCAGTGGGTGCACTCAGCGTGCCCCCACTGGTTTGACTTTTCAATTGACTTGGTCCGTCCAGTCATAAAAAAAAACTCAGACCATAGCCGACTGCCCGCAGTCGACTACGGTCTCGGGGACTACACCCAGTGGGTGCACCTAGCGTGCCCCCACTGGTCCAGGTTCCACTCGACATGATCTGCTTAGACCGAGTGGAAAAGTTCTGTTCAAAGACCCCCGCCAAATCAAACATTCGACGACGGTCTCGGGGACTACACCCAGTGGGTGCACTCAGCGTGCCCCCACTGGTTCAGAGATTCAATCGACACAACCTAGTCGACTCAAGTGGAAAAACTACTCAACAGAAATTAAAACACCCAGTGGGTGTACAGACTGACAATGGGTGTGCAATTAAGGTTCCAAAACGCTCATCCACGGACGTCTTGCAGATAATAAAGCAGCAGTTTCTAAATATCATATCCTAACAGAACAAGCGTCAAGATGGAGTTCAGTCGGATGTAAGTTAACCTGGACATTGGCCTGGAGTGCTGAGCTGGCATCATAGGAAGCTTGACTGGCCTCGCGCACCACTTTCATCAGCTCCATCATAATGCCTGCCTGGCGTATGGCTTCCTTGGCAGCACTCACTTGGTCCTCTAGGACGTGATGGGCGGTGAAAAGTGGAGACGGTGGATCAGCTGCAGCAGCTTGAGAGCTTGAGGCATGAAGTTGCACAGATGAAGCAGGGGCCTGTGCAGTCGACGCTGAAGGACGACCACTCGACAAGGGAATCGCAAAAGTAACAGAAGCACGGTTGAGGTCCCCAGGCTGCTGGATAGCTGGTTCTGCCGCCGGCGTCGACTGAAGCGTCTTGCTAGCTGGTGCCTTTTTGCCCAAGGTCCTGCTCCTCTTTCCCATGAGCTTCTGTGGCACATCTTCATCGTCATCTGGAAGTTCAATAACATTTTGCGGAGCTGCAAAAGAATCGACCACAAGAGTTCAGTCGACTGTAGGAGTGGTTAGCAAAGAAAAGACAAGATAACAGGAGTCATACCCGCATTGGATGTGACCGCGTCCTCCATCTCCTCGTCATCACCATCTTTGTAAACAGAAGTCCAGAGGTAGCAGCACTGCAAATTTCAAGGTTCACTCGGTCAAGCAAGAGAATGGGTCGACAACTGATATAAGATTCTTGGAGCAAAGGGTGAAAACGAAACACTTACGCAGAGGCGACGGGAACATCAACCTTGATCTTGGGCAAGGCCTTCCGTGGCTTTGACGGCGCAGTCTTGAGCTGCTTCGGAGCCTTCTCAGTCGGCACCGGAGAAGATATCCAAGTGCGCTTCGAAGTTTGTCCAGTCGGTGCCGCCACTTTACCCCGGATACTTGCTGGGTCGTGCTTCTGCTTGGAACACTTTTCCACGTGAGGTGGAGAATCGACCTCCTCACCACTGCTCGAGTCTTCGCGCTCTTCATCACTCTCGTCATCAGAGTTCCAATCGCCGCTGTCGCCTCCGCTCTCCTCTCCTTCCTGGATCTGCTCCCCGTTGGGCATCGAGTACATCTCAGTATATATCTGCAGAGCAAAGAATCATACAAATATCAATCGGATTGAGGCCTAAATAGGAAATCAGAGCAAAGGACATTCGGCACTGAAGATTGTACCTTATCCGGTTCGTTGGTCTTGTCGAATGGTGGGACCCTCTTGGACCCCCTGGGGTTATCTTTGTTACCAGTGATGCCTTGCAGCCACCGCTCCACTACCTCCCCGGTGACCTCCTCCGGGTGGATCCAAGTGGTGTCATCAATACCCGAGTACATCCACATAGGATGATCATGAGCCTGGAGTGGCTGGATGCGTCGACTGAGAAATATTTCAAGCAAGTCCATACCAGTCACCCCATCGCGGACTAACTGGACTACTCGGTCAACTAGCATATTCACTTCTACTTTCTCCTCTGGGTTCACTTTCAAAGTAGAGGGCGGCTGGACTCGATCCATGGAAAAGGGAGGAAGCTCAGTCGACTGACCAGGAGTCGGCTGGTCTTTGCAATAGAACCAGGTCGACTGCCACCCTCTAACTGAATCGAGGAGCGTCATAGCCGGAAAAGTGCTCCTACCCCTCATCTGAATTCCCAGACCCCCGCACATCTGGATCACATGTGTTCTCTCATCACTCGGATTGGACTTTTTTACGGCTTGAGAGCGGCATGTGAATATATGTTTGAAAAGACCCCAGTGCGGTCGACAATCCAAGAAATTCTCACACAGGGAAACATATGCAGCAAGATAGGTGATGGTGTTGGGGGAAAAGTGATGAAGTTGAGCTCCAAAGAAATTCAAGAAAGCCCGAAAAAAGGGATGTGGAGGCAAGGAGAAACCGCGGTCGACATGAGTCGCGAGGCGGACACACTCACCCTCTTGCGGCTGCGGCTCGGTCTCGTTCCCCGGCAATCGCCAGGACTAGTGGGCAATCAAGCCCCCTTAGACCAGATCCTCCATGTCTTCCTTCCGGATCGTGGATCTGATCCAGTCGCCCTGGATCTAGCCAGGCGGCAGGCCGGACCTAGATGATGACCCGCCCCGACTCGTCTTCTTGCCCTTCGCTGCCGCCGTCACCTTCTTCGCTCGCTCCAGGGCCCCGTTTTCTCCTTTCCCATTGTAGCAGGCTACGCTTGGACGGGGCAGCAGCATCGAAGGTGGTGGCGAATGTGGTGGAGAAACAGAGGAAGAAGACGGGGATAAAGAGCACAGTGCCAAACGCACCGGCCCGGACGCCTTATATGGACTTGTTACCGAGTGACTGACTTGTGGGCCCAAGCAATCCCATCGAATCCCGCAGCAGTCATGCACTCGGTACATGGCGAGAAAGGTGGCACGAGGATCGAGGCGTCCCTGCCAAATCGGTTCCGTTTACTGTGGGCCTCTCCGTCCCGCGCGCTTCTCCAAATTTCGAATCCCGTGAGATCCGGGAACGACAGTGCAGTCAATCGCGCCAAAGATCTCATACCATGTCCACAATTGAAGCTTATCAACAAAATTCACTCGACAATTTAGGAATGGATCAAGGCGACTGAAAATGAAGTCGAAGTCGTTACGTGGTTCATTAATCTAAGCAAAACGCTCCCGAAGCGTGAAAACTCGGTCGGAACCATCTTCGACTCCTTTTGTCACTTGAACCCTGAACCATTCGAGGGCTAAGGACGATGACATGTACCTGGGGTAGGGAAATAGGCCTGACCTAGACACCCTTCCCAAGGACATTACCTTAAAGTCAGGGATATTCAAAGGACAATACCATTCACTCGACCAGAAGCATTCCACTCGGAAAACCTAATTCCATTCGACCAGAGTGTACTCACTCGACCACATTAGAAATTACTCGGAAGACAGAAGATCTAAAGTCACTCCGAACGGCAACGGTCAGGCGTTCACTCCGTAGTCTTAATGATCATTTATATGCCTTTATTGCTGGCGTTACCAGTAACGTCCCATCTTTATGTACATTGGATCCTGTGTAACTGAGGGCTGGAGGGGTCTGGCGAACTTTATATAAGCCACCCCCTCCCCAGGCACAAGGGTTCGCACCCCCTGTAACTTCATGCATAATCCAATCGACCGAGCCCCCGAGCACCGAGGCGTAGGGCTGTTACTTCCTCCGAGAAGGGCCTGAACTCGTAAATCTTGCGTGCACAACCTCACCGTAGCTAGGATCTTGCCTCCTCATACCTATCCCCTATTCTACTGTCAGACTTAGAACCACGACACCTACTCCCCGGCCAGTCTCGCAACGTGTAGGAGCGTCCGGGGCGATGGCCCAAGACCCCTGGGTGCATAGGTTAGTCCGACATGTTGACCTCTCTGCTGAGCCTATGTAGGGCGCTGCTTCGTGTCGATCTCCCGAGGCCGGGCATTACCCAGCAAGTGTGTCCGGCCAGAGGGGATCGAGCGTGTTGGGTAACAGTAGTGCACCCCTGTAGGGAAGTGATCTATTCGAATAGCCGTGTCCACGGTAACAGGACGCTCAGTCTGGTATCCCGATCTATTACTTGAACTGGATACTTTTTTAATTAATTGAAGCTCCGGGATCGCTTTCTCGCAGGGAGTCGAGGAAGGATCTCTAGGCTTTGCCTCAACATGCTTGCTTAATAAAATGCTTTCCTCTACTCTTCTAATTGCTGCAAGATGGTGGCTTCGTGAAGATGCTAGTCTTCGATAGGACTAGGTCTTCTCTCTATTCTGGCATTTCTGCAGCCCAGTCCACATATACAGCCTTTCTTTGATAATGTTGCATATGTAGTGTAGATCCTCGCTTGCTGAGTACTTCGGATGAGTACTCACGGTTGCTTTGCTACCTCTTTTTCCCCCATACCCCTTTTGATGTTACCTCAGACGATGGAGCTCAAGAGCCAGATGACACCACAGGAGCTTACTACCAGGAGGGCCCAGACGGCACGTACTACTGGATCAAGCCAGCCGACCAGGAGTAGGATCGGAGGCCCTAGGCAGGAGGCCTTCGCCTTTCGATCTAGAGTCATTGTTTGTGCTAGCCTTCTTAAGGAAAACCTTATCTAACTATGTCTGTACCCAGATATTATTTGTATGACTGACTTATGTATTCGGATCCTCGTGATCCCTGGTCTGTAATATTCGTGGATCTCCGTTTATTTGTGTTAGAGTTGTGTTGTGATATCTTCCCGTGAGTCCCTGTGCTTGATCGTGCATGTTTGCGTGTATGATTAGTGCACGATTGAGTCGGGGGCGTCACAAGAGGTCCCCGCCGGTCTACATCCTAAGCGCGAAGGGGTTGTTTGGCCGCTCACCCCTAAGCACTCCGGGTCGTTGCGAGGGTGACCAGGACCAAACGAAACTCTTACAGGATCCGCTTGCCTAACCACACCGCAATGCTGAACTGGACGTCTAACAGAGTGATACGTCTCCAACGTATCTATAATTTTTGCTCGTTCCATGCTGTTATATTATCATTCTTGGATGTTCTACAATCATTTTATAGAAACTTTATATCATTTTTTGGGACTAACCTATTGACATAGTGCTTAGTGCCAGTTGCTGTTTTTTGCTTGTTTTTCACTTCGCAGAATATCAGTACCAAACAGAGTCTAAACGCAGCGAAACTTTTTGGAGAATTTTTATGGACCATAAGGAACAACATGGGCCAAAGAAGTACCAGAGGGGTGCCCCAAGAGGGGCACAACCCACCTGGGAGCGCCTGGAGGCCCAGGCGCGCCCTGGTGGGTTGCGCCCACCTCGGTGGCCTCCCTCACCGCCTCTTCCCCCTATAAATACCCAAATATTCCAGAAACCCTAGGGCAGTCGACGAAACACAATTCCAGCCGCCGCAAGTTCCAGAACCACGAGATCCAATCTAGACACCATCACGGAAGGGTTCATCATCCTCATTGGTGCCTCTCCGATGATGGGTGAGTAGTTCATTGTAGGCCTACGGGTCCGTAGGCAGTAGCTAGATGGCTTCCTTTCTCTCTTTTGATTCTCAATACAATGGTCTCTTGGAGATCTATTTGATGTAACTCTTTTTTGCGGTGTGTTTGATGGTATCCGATGAACTTTGAGTTTATAATCAGATCTATATCCATGAATATTATTTGAGTCTTCTTTTGATCTCTTATATGCATGATTACTTATAGCCTCGTATTTCTTCTTCGAATCTTTGGTTTAGTTAGGCCAACTAGATCGATTTTTCTTGCCATGGAAAGAGGTGCTTTGCGATGGGTTCGATCGTGCGGTGCTCTTTCCCAGAGAAGGAAGGGGCAGCAAGACGCGCATGTATCATTGCTATTAAGGATAACAAGATGGGGGCTATTCCTACATGAATAGATCTTGTCTACATCATGTCATCGTTCTTATTGCATTACTCCGTTTCTCCATGAACTTAATAGACTAGATGCATGCTGGATAGTGGTCGATGTGTGGAGTAATAGTAGTAGATGCAGGCAGGAGTCGGTCTACTAATCTTGGACGTGATGCCTATATAATGATCATTGCCTGGATATTGTCATAATTATTTGATCTTCTATCAATTGCCCAACAGTAATTTGTTTACCCATCGTATGCTATTTTCTCGAGAGAAGCCACTAGTGAAATCTACAGCCACCGGGTCTATTCTTTATCATATCTGCTTTGAGATCTATTTTTATTTGCTTTTGTTTTCATATCTATTATTCCAAAAACCCTAAAATACCTTGCTGCACTTTTTTGCTATTTCTTTTATTTCGCATTTTATCGAGATCTATTTATCCAATCTATCACAATTTTATCCCGTCAACTTGACAACATCTGGCGCCGTTACCCGAAAAAGGGATTGACAACCCTTATAAGCGTCGGGTTGCAATTATTTGTTCTTTGTGTGCAGGTACCGTTTACATAGTGTTGCTTGGTTCTCCTACTGGATTGATACCTTGGTTTCATAACTGAGGGAAATACCTACCGTAGCTGTGCTGCATCATCCCTTCCTCTTTGGGGGAAATACCGACGTAGTTCAAGTGACATCAAAAGGAATTTTTGGTGCCATTGCCGGGGAGGATCAAGTCAAGGTAGTCTCCCGTCAACGTGCGAATTTCTGGCGCCGTTGCCGGGGAGGCATCATCAACATCTATCAGGTTCCTAATCACAAATCTCATCTCCTTACAACTTACATTATTTGCCATTTGCCTCTCATTTTCAACTCCCCGACTTCACAAAAAATTGCCGTTTTATTCGCCCTCTTTTTCCTTCACTTTTTCTCGTCAGGTCTGTTTGCAATCTTGTTTGCATAGTCACGATGACTCAAGAAAACACCAAGTTGTGTGATTTTTCCAATACCAATAACAATGATTTTATTAGCACTCCGATTGCTCCTCCCACCACTAGTGCGGAATCTTGTGATATTAATGCCGCTTTGTTAAATCTTGTTATGAAAGATCAATTTTCCGGTTCTCCTAATGAGGATGCCGCGTCCCATCTTAACACACTCGTAGAATTATGCGATATGCAAAAGAAAAAAGATGTGGACAATGATATTGTGAAGTTGAAATTATTTCCTTTCTCTTTGAGGGATCATGCAAAAGGTTGGTTTTCTTCTTTGCCTCGCAATAGTATCGATTCTTGGGATAAGTGCAAAGATGCTTTTATTACTAAGTATTTTCCGCCCATGAAAATTATTTCCCTTAGAACTCAAATCATGAATTTTAAACAACTTGAGCATGAACATGTTGCACAATCTTGGGAAAGAATGAAATTGATGCTAAGAAATTGTCCTACTCATGGTTTAAGTCTTTGGATTATCATACAAATATTTTATGCGGGATTGAATTTTGTCTCTAGAAATCTTTTAGATTCCGCCGCAGGTGGTACTTTTATGGAAATTACATTGGGTTAAGCTACTAAATTGTTAGATAATATCATGGCAAATTATTCACAATGGCATACTGAAAGGGCACCTACTAGTAAAAAGGTTAATTCGGTTGAAGAAATTAGCACGTTGAGTGAAAAAGTTGATGCTCTTATGAAATTGGTTGCTAATAGAAGTGCTCATGTTGATCTTAATGATGTGCCTTTGTCTACTTTGATTGAGCAAAATAGTGATCCCGTAGATGTGAATTTTATCTCGCGGAATAATTTCAATAACAATGCTTATAGAGGTAATTTTAATCCTAGGCCTTTTCCTGGAAATTCCTATAATAATTATGGTAATTCCTATGGTAATTCTTCTTACAATAATAATAGGAACCCTCTGATCTTGAGAATAGTATTAAAGAATTTATCAATGCTCAAAAAGTTTTCAATACTACGATAGAAGAAAAGTTGAATAAGATCGATGATATGTCTAGAAGCATTGATAGAATTTCTCACGATGTAGAAAATCTCAAGTTGAAATTTTTTGTACCCAAGGTTGATGAATCAATTAAAGCTTTATATGTTTCTATGGATGAAAGTTAGAAAAGAACCGCTATGCTTAGAGCTAAAAGAGAATATTTAGAAAGAGCATTTTCTAGTGATTGCTTTCATAAAAATGATGAAGATCTAAAAGTGATTGGTGTTTCTTCTATTGATTCCTTGTTTAGTAAAATTAAAATTGATGATAAAGGGACTGAATAAGAGACAACTTTAGTTAGAAGGTGTCCCGATAATTCGGAGGGTGAAAATCTTGATGAAAAAATTGATAAAAGTGGGTTTGGAGAGGTCAAAACTTTAACTAGTGATGTGCCCACTCTTTTGGATTACAAAGACTTTAATTATGATAGTTGCTCTTTGATTGAATGTATTTCTTTGTTGCAATCCATGATAAATTCACCTCATGCCTATGAACAAAATAAAGCTTTTACTAAACATATTGTTGATGCCATGATGAAAGCTTTTGAAGAAAAGTTGGAATTAGAAGTTTCAATTCCTAGAAAATTACATGATAAATGGGAACCTACCATTAAAGTCAAGATTAAAAATTATGAGTGTTTTGCTTTATGTGATTTGGGTGCTAGTGTTTCCACAATTCCGAAATCTTTATGTGATGTGCTTGGTCTTACCGATATTGAAGAATGTTCTCTTAATTTGCACTTGGCGGATTATACTATTAAAAATCCTTCAAGGAGAATTAATGATGTTCTTATTCTTGCAAATAGGAATTATGTGCCCATAGATTTTATTGTTCTTGATATTGATTGCAATCCGTCTTGTCCAATTATACTTGGTAGACCATTTTTGCGTACTATTGGTGCCGTGATTGATATGAAAGAAGGCAATATTAAATTTTAATTTACACTAAGAAAGGGTATCGAACACTTCCCTAGAACAAGAATTAATCCACCATATGAATCAATCATGAGGACATCCTATGGATCAAGAACTAAAGATGACAATACTTAGAACTATGCATTATGCCTAGCTAGGGGCATAAAATGATAGCGCTTGTTGGGAGGCAACCAAATGAATAAAATTTATTTTTACTTTTTTCTTTCTGTTATTGAGTGTTTGCACAATTATGCTACTGTTATGATTGTGTTTTTTATGTTTTAATTAGTGTTTGTTCGAAGTAAAGCCTTTGGGATAACTTTGGTGATAGTTGATTTGATCCTGTTGAAAAACAGAAACTTTTGTGTCCAGTAACATAATTGTTTAAATTCACAGAAGCGACAAAAAATTATGATTTTTGTTTACAAAAGATTGATATACAAATTTCCTCTGTTTTCCTAATTTTTTAGAATTTTTGAGTTATAGAAGTATGAGAACAATTCACATCTTTACAGACTGTTCTGTTTTTGACAGATTCTGTTTTGTTTACATTGTGTGCTTATTTTGACGAATCTATGGATTGTATCGGGGGGTATAAGCCATGGCAAATTTAGAATACAGTAGATATAATGCAATAACAAAATTTGAATGGATTTTCTACAGTACTTAAAGTGAAGATTGGTTTTCTGATACAAACGGATCTCATGAAGGTTTTGTTAAGTTTTGTGTGATTGAAGTTTTCAAGTTTTGGGTGAGATCACGATGGATGAAGGAATAAAGAGTAAGAAAAACCTAAGCTTGGGGATGCCCCATGGCACCCCAAGTTAATATTCAAGGAGAACCAAGCAACTAAGCTTGGGGATGCCCCGAGTGGCATCCCCTTTTTCTTCTAACAACCATCGGTATTTTACTTGGAGCTATATTTTTATTCGTCACATATCATGAGTTTTCCTTGGAGCGTCTTGTATTATATGAGTCTTTGCTTGTTTTGCTTTTTAGTTTTTCATAAGTATCCTTGCTGGACACACCTATTTGAGATAGCCAAAATTATGCCATGATTTGTTAGAATTGCTCTTTATGCTTCACTTAAATTTTTTGAGCTATGGAATTGCTCTAGTGCTTCACTTATATCTTTTTGAGCACGGTGTGTTTTAATATTTTTGAAGAAATGCTCTCATGCTTCACTTAGATTTGTTTGAGAGTTAGTAAATTTTTTAAGAAATTCTCTCATACTTCACTTATATTATTTTGAGAGACGGAAAATCTTATGCTCATGTGCTTCACTTAGATTTGTTTAAGCTTGTCAAAAGTAATTGCAAAATATAAAACTAGTCCCAAAGTGATAGATATTCAATAGGAATATAATAAAAACTTTTATGAAGATCATTGGACAAAATAAACTTGATTCTTTGTAATAGTTTTGAGATATGATGATAGTGATATGTGAGTCATGTTGGTGAGTAATTATGCTCTAGTAAGAATATTGGTGTTAAGGTTTGTGATTCCCTATGCAAGCACGAAAGTCAATAGTTGTGCAATGAAATTATATCCTACTTGTGGTGCATTATTTGGTGTTAGTTATACTTAATGCTCGCTTATGTGATTTTTCGTTTCTTGGTTGGTTGCTTCTCAATCTTTTTGCTAGCCTCCATTTGTACTAAGTAGAAATACTACTTGTGCACCCAAAATCTTTAAACCCAGTTTTGCCATATGAGTCCACCATACCTACCTATATGCGGTATTTCTGTGCCGTTCTAAGCAAATTTGTATGTGCCATCTCTAATTTTCGAAATAAATTTCCTTTTTGTGTGCTCGTACCGCTCATGAAGCAGCAGGGGGTGGCCAATATTTTCCATGCTACATGTGTTATTCTCAAGATGAGTGTTTATTCACTTGTCATTGCACGAGAGTGCGGCGGTAATAGGGATGCCCAGTCCCAAAATGAAAAATAAATTTACTTTATGCTGTCAAATAATAAATTCCTTGGAAATTGTTGGTATGGAGGGCACCCGTGGATACGGCTAGCCATGGATTGTGAAAGAATGGTGGAAAAATGAATAAACTTTATTTTCTGTTTGGGAACCGCCTATGATATATCTAGCATGGAAAGTGTTTGGAATTACTCGGTCATTTTCATTGACAGGAAAAGTATGCCTCTCAAATTTTTTTATCTGTCAATTTTAGCTTTGAGCTCTGGCACCTCTACAAATCCATACTTTCCTCTGCGAAGGGCCTTTCTATTTACTTTATGCAATTTTTATTTTTATTTGAGTCTCCATCTTCTCTTACAAAGCACCAACTAAGGGGCACTACGATCATACTTGAGCATTGGATGTAGCTAATATGCGAGTGTGTTTCATGAATGGATCAATGATTGAGCATGATGGGCTAGGGATAACTTTCTTTAGTGTTGATATTTTGAAAGACATGGTTGCTTGTTGATATGCTTGAGTATTGAAATCTTCATGTCAAAACTAGACTATTGCTTTGAATCATATAAAAGTCCAAATGTCCATGCTACAAAAGAAAAGAATATGTGATGAACATGTTAGGCAGCATTCCACATCAAAAATTCTATTTTTATCATTTACCTACTCAAGGACGAGTAGGAATTAAGCTTGGGGATGATGATACATCTCCAACGTATCTATAATTTTTGCTTGTTCCATGCTGTTATATTATCATTCTTGGATGTTTTACAATCATTTTATAGCAACTTTATATCATATTTTGGGACTAACCTATTGACATAGTGCCCAGCGCCAGTTGCTGTTTTTTGCTTGTTTTTTACTTCGCAGAATATCAGTACCAAATGGAGTCCAAACGCAACAAAAACTTTTTGGAGAATTTTTATGGACCAGAAGGAACAACATGGGCCAAATAAGTACCAGAGGGGTGCCCCGAGGGGGGCACAACCCACCTGGGCGCGCCCTGGTGGGTTGTGCCCACCTCGGTGGCCTCCCGCACCGCCTCTTCGCCCTATAAATACCCAAATATTCCAGAAACCCTAAGGGAGTCGACGAAACACAATTCCTGCCGCCGCAAGTTCCAGAACCACGAGATGCAATCTAGACACCATCACGGAGGGGTTCATCATCCTCATTGGTGCCTCTCCGATGATGCGTGAGTAGTTCATTGTAGACCTACGAGTCCGTAGGCAGTAGCTAGATGGCTTCCTCTCTCTCTCTTTTGATTCTCAATACAATGGTCTCTTGGAGATCTATTTGATGTAACTCTTTTTTGCTGTGTGTTTGTTGGGATCTGATGAACTTTGAGTTTATGATCAGATCTATATCCATGAATATTATTTGAGTCTTCTTTTGATCTATTATATGCATGATTACTTATAACCTCGTATTTCTTCTTCGAATCTTTGGTTTAGTTAGGCCAACTAGATTGATTTTTCTTGTCATGGGAAGAGGTGCTTTGTGATGGGTTTGATCATGCGGTGTTCTTTCCCAGTGATAGAAGGGGCAGCAAGACACGCATGTATTGTTGCTATTAAGGATAACAAGATGGGGGCTATTCCTACATGAATAGATCTCGTCTACATCGTGTTCTTATTGCATTACTCTGTTCTCCATGAACTTAATACACTAGATGCATGCTGGATAGCGGTCGATGTGTGGAGTAATAGTAGTAGATGCAGGTAGGAGTCGGTCTACTAATCTTGGACGTGATGCCTATATAATGATCATTGCCTGGATATCGTCATAATTATTCGATCTTCTATCAATTGCCCAACAATAATTTGTTTACCCACCGTATGCTATTTTCTCGAGAGAAGCCACTAGTGAAATCTACGGCCCTCGGGTCTATTCTTTATCATATTTGCTTTGAGATCTATTTTTATTTGCTTTTGTTTTCAGATCTATTATTCCAAAAACCCTAAAATACCTTGTTGCACTTTTTTGCTATTTCTTTTATTTCGCGTTTATCGAGATCTATTTATCCAATCTATCACAATTTTATCCCGTCAACTTGACAACATCCGGCGCCGTTACCCAAAAAAGGGATTGACAACCCCTTATAAGCGTCGGGTTGCAAGTATTTGTTCTTTGTGTGCAGGTACCGTTTACATAGTGTTGCTTGGTTCTCCTACTGGATTGATACCTTGGTTTCATAACTGAGGGAAATACCTACCGTAGCTGTGCTGCATCATCCCTTCCTCTTTGGGGAAATACCGATGTAGTTCAAGCAACATCACAGAGCTTTCAGGAGAATGTACGATGCCGAGTGCCCATAACTTATCTCGTGTGGTGGTTAGTGCGAAAAGGCCAGAGACCTACTCAGATCAAATATCCAAACCCGTTAGTGTGTTGGAAGCTCGCGGTGACGATCAATGCTCTTGTCGCCCCATCTCGCGGACTTATGTCAAGGGCCATGCCCATCCCTCTCCTGGGGCGGTCTCTGCCTGCCCGGTCGTGCCGCGTCAATAACTCTCACGGGTACCCTTCGGGCCGACTCGACTTATCAAGAGACTGTCGGGAACTCAGGTCCACCTCTACCGGGGCGGTACCACCTGCCCCTTCAGTCCCATAGTAATAGTTAATGGGGAACAGTTAAAGCAGTTGTGGGTCCATACCATCAAGGTGAACTCAGAGGAATCACCCTCGGTAGGTTCACACCTGGGGTAAAATGTCAAGGTGAACTTGGAGGAATCACCGTCGATGGGTTCACGCTTGAGGAGCTTTACGACAGAGACAACATCGAGAGTGGTGAGTGAGGAAACACCCTCCATTAGCCACACTCGATGTGCTACCCTACAGAGATATCATCGGAAGTGGGATACGAGACATCACCCTCGGCACTAGATATTAGCTCTGCAGGGTCGTACAACTAAGGGGGTACTGGTGGTGTAGTCGGTCTCAGTACATCAATCACACTGATCGAGTCACCTGTAGTAAAGCATGGCAACAAGGACAAGGGTGCGAGGCCACTGATGGATTACTAACCATCCTATATTAAGCATATAGGACAATAGGTAAAATATCAACAACATGTTACAAAATCAGGCTATGCATCAGAATAGGAGCTACCAAATACAGTAGCAAATTCTAATGCAAGCACAAGAGAGAAAGAATGGGCAATATAGGAATGATCAAGGGGCTTTTGCTTGCCTGGATGTTCTGCACACGAAAACGGGTCCTCAATGGTGTAGTCGATCACCGGATCATCAGCGGTCTCGGAGTCTACCGAAAAGGAAGTAACAAAGAGGGAAGCAATAAATAAAAGAGCAATCAAATGCATCACGGACGTATGTCACGACAAAGTGCGTTGGTGATATGCTCTAATGCATTACTAGGCATTTTAAAAGAAGTGGGAAATATCCAACGATATTTTCCCGGCTCCAGGTATTATTCGGTATATTGATTCGGTAGCAAAAATCCATGTTTGTTATGATAGATGAGTTTGTTATACAAATGGATGGCATATTCCTATTCGTTATATTTTTCTGATCAACATTCATATATAAATTATTTTCATCCGAGTTACGGTTTATTTTATATGAATTTTTAAGTTTTAATCATTTTCTGTAATTATTACTAATTTGAAATTAATTGGATAATGCTAAGTGGACACAGAGAGTGTACACAATAGTGTGCTACAGAGGCTGCCAGGGGCTGCTGAGTCACAAGTTCAACAAGTCAAAGTTGAGTGGTCAACTAGGTCAAAGGGACCCACATGTCAGTGACACATGTTATATTTAAAGGGGTATTTACCAGGTGGGTCCCCCACATTATCATAAGCGATAGGCTAACTAATCAATTAATAAAACTAATTAATTACAGGGAACCCACTTGGCCTAGACTAAATTAGCCCCTTAATTAATTTAACCTAATCCTAATCAAACATGGCAAGCCACGTTGGGCAGTAGCACAGCCAGCCGTATATGGATGGCTCACACGCACGCACAACACACGTTGGCTATGGCCAGCAATGGCGTGAACTAGAGCGGATGGCAGCGGGCGAAGGCGGCTGCGGTCGTGTGCGGCAGCGCAGCAAGCAGGCAGCAGCAGCGACGCAGAAGCAGCTAGAGCAGCAGCAGCGGCTAGGAGCAGCAGTAGAGTAGTGCGGCAGTAAGCAGCAGCAGGGCAGCGCAGCAGCAACGACACACAGGGGTGGCGCCCAGGCGTGGTTAGAAGTGGCTGCGAGCGCACGCGTGCGGGCGCGCACGATGCGAAGAGCAGGGGCACGTGGATGACAGTGTAAGAATTGATATGGAAGCGTTCCTACTCTTCCTTGGGAGAGCCGCGTGCATTTATTTATTGAGGGCAAAACAGCCTTGCCGTAGCGTACAAGAAGAGAAGAGATCGATAGGGTCTTGGTCAGGTTCGGTATAGGAGATGAAGATAGATACGAGAGGGAGAGAAAGAGATAGAGGTAGTTTAAGATTATATGTATTGCACAACTCAAACTCTAACACCCTCCCTTAATCTAAACTAACCTATATTGAGATTTCTCTTGAACTCTTCAAAAGGCTTAGCCGACAAGGCTTTGGTGAATCCATCGGCCACTTGATCCTTGGATGGAATGAACTGTATGTCCAACTTCTTTTCTGCAACCCTTTCACGCACAAAATGAAAGTCAATCTCAATGTGTTTGTTTCTATCATGAAACACTGGATTAGCAGAAAGGTAGGTTGCTCCCAAGTTGTCACACCATTGACAAGATATACGATGTTGCTTGATTCCTAACTCATGAAGCAATGATTCCACCCAAATGATTTCAGCAGTTGCATTTGCTAGTGATTTGTACTCAGCCTCTGTACTTGATCTTGACAAAGTGGCTTGTTTTCTGGCACTCCAAGAAATAAGGTTTGAACCAAAGAACACTGCATATCCTCCAGTTGACTTTCTGTCATCAATACATCCTGCCCAGTCAGCATCAGAGAAGGCACTGACAAGTGTAGAACTAGAACGTCTGAACTGAAGTCCCAAACTCACAGTGTGTTTAATGTATCGTACAATCCTTTTGACAGATGTCCAATGAGTGGAGGTAGGAGCATGCAAATACTAACAAACCTTGTTTACAACAAATGATATGTCTGGCCGTGTCAAATTCAAGTATTGTAGGGCTCCAACAACACTTCTATATTTTGTGCTTTCCTCTTCATTAAGAGGTTCTCCTTGATATGCTGAAAGTTGTTCTAAAGAAGACAATGGTGTAGGTGAAGGTTTGCAATCCTTCATTCCCATACGAGTTAGAAGTTCAGTGGCATATTTTTCTTGGTTCAACACTATGCCATCTTGAGTCTTCTTAACTTCAATACCTAGGAAAAAGTGTAAATCACTAAGATCCTTCAAAGCAAACTCTGAACTCAAATCACGCAAGAGAGCATTAGTGGCATTTTGTGAGGAGCTTGCAACTATGATGTCATCCACATATATGAGCACAAAAATCACTGTGTTTGCCTTATTATAAATAAAGAGAGACGTATCTGCCTTGGATGGAACAAACCCAAGATGCTTCAACTGTGAACTTAACCTTGAGAACTATGCTCTAGGTGACTGTTTCAGACCATAAAGAGCCTTGTCAAGTTTGCAAACATAGTGAGGTGTTTGTTTGTTTTCATATCCTGGTGGTTGCCTCATATAGACCTCCTCTTCCAGAACACCATGCAGAAACGCGTTCTGAACATCTAGCTGTCGAAGACTCCATCCCCTGGAAACAACAATGGCTAGCACAACTCTTATAGTAGCAGCTTTTACAACTGGGCTAAAAGTATCCTCATAATCAATACCATACCATTGCTTAAATCCTTTTGCAACTAGACGTGCTTTATACCTATCAATAGAGCCATCTGCTTTTCTTTTGATTCTATAAACCCACTTACAGTCAATAATATTTTTACCTCTCTGACTTGGTACCAAGTGCCATGTTTTATTCTTCATGAGTGCATCATACTGTTCATCCATGGCCTTTCTCCATTTAGGATCTCCAAGTGCATCACTCAATTTTGCTGGTTCACCTGAAACACATAGCATGCCATATGGTATAGTGCCATCTGTTCTTATTCTGGGATTTCTAATACCTTTTTGTAACCGGGTCATGACCCTTGAAGTAGTAGCGGGTTGTTGTTGTTGCTGTTGTACAGAAGGCTGCATAGACTGGCTGGTCGCAGAGGATCCAGGCGACCCATCCATGTGTACAGAACAGGGCGATGCACCGGATCCAGTAGACCTTGGTGTGGCTTGGCCCGAACTAGAGATGCCTGGGTCAACAGAGTCACCCGGCGCAGAGGATCCCGAGCCTAGCATTCCCGTCGCCTGCAAGCGTGCAAAGAACAAGGGCGATCCCGTGTCCTCTTCTGTCCCCTGCATGTGCGCTGATGGGGCGGACGCGGAGTGGGCCGGGGATGCCTGGTTCCCCCGTCGGCTGGCAAGCACGCGATCCCGCGCAGATTTCCGCCCATGATCCAAGACGGATCGGTGCACAAGCGTGGCAGGCACCGCCGAATCCTCCTTGGGTTCCGCGCCTGCTTCTTCTTCTTCATACACATCAAATATAGCCCCGTTTTGTACCGGATTTTGATCATTTTGAACTCCATTTTCTTCATGCACCTGCACAGGCATAACACCAAGAGTAGAACTAGAAGGAATATTAGCACATTGGTCAGTACAATTGTTATCGCCCCCTTGATCAAACTCCGGAAGAAGAAGAATTTCTTTACGAAGAAGAGCGCCGACATTTGGATGAAGTGACTCGAAAGGGAAAACTGTTTCATCAAAGACAACATCTCGAGATATGTAAACCCTGCCAGTAGAGACATCAAGGCACTTAACCCCTTCGTGCATAGGGCTATAGCCTAAAAAGACGCATCGTTTGGAATGAAACGCAAGTTTGCGTGTGTTGTATGGTCTAAGATTAGGCCAGTATGCACATCCAAAGATGCGAAGAGATGTATAATCTGGGGTGATGCCAAAAAGGCGATTTATTGGACTCTCAAATTTTATTACTTTACTGGGAC
This sequence comes from Thinopyrum elongatum, assembly GCA_011799875.1. Classification (NCBI taxonomy): domain Eukaryota; kingdom Viridiplantae; phylum Streptophyta; class Magnoliopsida; order Poales; family Poaceae; genus Thinopyrum; species Thinopyrum elongatum. The sequence continues at coordinate 565,479,109 of CM022303.1, forward strand.
GAATATTGATAAGATATGTAGAAGTGAGAAAAGCTTCATCCCAGAATTTGAGAGGCATAGAAGCATGAGCTAGTAATGCTAGACCTACTTCAACAACATGGCGATGCTTTCGTTCGGCAGATCCATTCTGTTGGTGAGCATGTGGACACGATACATGATGTGAAATTCCAACTTTTTGGAAAAAGGAATTAAGTTTCTCATACTCACCACCCCAGTCTGTTTGCATGGCAAGGATTTTGGAATTCAGTTGGCATTCAACAAGACTTTGAAAATTGCTAAAAACTTGAAAGACATCGGATCGTTTCTTTAGCAAATAAATCCATGTAAACTTGCTATAATCATCGATAAAGCTTACATAGTAAGAAAATCTACCAACTGAAGTGGGAGCTGGTCCCCAAACATCTGAAAAGATAAGTTGCAAAGGAGTAGTAGATATGCTAGTAGAGATGGGATATGGTAACTGATGACTCTTAGCTTGTTGACACGCATCACAAACTGACTCAACACTAGACACATAAGGGAGTTTATTTCTACTAAGGACATGCTGAACAATGACTGAAGATGGATGACCCAAGCGTCTGTGCCACTTCGCCGAAGATGGTTTGGTGACACTCCAGGCTTGTTTATTTGACCATGGAGAAGATGATGATATGATTGGGTAGAGGCTAGCTCTGTATACCATGTAAGAATTGATCTGGAAGCGTTCCTACTCTCCCTTGGGAGAGCCGCGTGCGTTTATTTATTGAGGGCAAAACAGCCTTGCTGCAGCGTACAAGAAGAGAAGAGATCGATTGGATGTTGGTCTGGTTCGGTACAGGAGATGAAGATAGATACGAGAGGGAGAGAAAGAGATAGAGGTAGTTTAAGATTACATGTATTGCACAACTCAAACTCTAACAGGCAGGAGCAGGCGTCGACGGCAGCGGCGGCCGGAACCGGTTGTGTGTGGGTGCAGTGTTGCATCTCGAAATCAAGCGAACTAAGTCATGGGCGGCCTCTACGGGGCTCCAGGAGCACTGCGGTGCGACGAGCTTGGGCGGAGGAGCTCAAGGCCATGGGGGTCATTGGCATGGTGTTGGCCGGAGCTCAAGGCGCGCAGAGGACAACTAGAGCATGAGGGAAAAGGGAGAAAATGGCTAGGGGCTCACTGTGAAGCAAGTGGAGGGCTCGATGATGTCGAGGTGAGCAGACGGCGATGGATCAAGTGGCGGGGTCACGGTGGCCGTGGCGGGGAAGATCGATGCGGGCGGCGTGGCGGCGGCCTCCTAGCTCTCATCCGGTGGTCTAGTCAACGAAGACGAGCTTGGCGGAGCCTCTGGAACCTTGGCGCGGCTGGGGTTGGCTCCAGTGGACGTGGACGACGATGGCACAACAATGTCTGCGCTCGGGCGAGGAGAACTGAGAGGGAGAGGGGGTAGCAAGGGGCAAAAAGGGCTAGGGTTTCGTCTGGGGGCTCGACGATGAGCTATATCAGCGCGTGGAGGCGATGGATGGCCGGCACGTGGCCATTCACGGCCACGGACGTCGCACGGGCGTCCACCATGCCTATGATGAACAAAGGTAGGGGATGAGGGGGCTTAGGTGGGCTGGGCCTCCTGTAGACCTAGAGCCCAAGTGCATGGTGTCTACTTTCCCTTTAATCTTTTTTCCTTTTGTTTTCCTTTTTTCTTATTTATTTCTTCACTCATTTGTATTTAGTTGGTCAACCAAATGAATTTTTTTATATATGAAACTTGGCACATAATTCATGTACAATATTGTGGTGTTGCACAAAAATTTTCAGAGCATTTGGGAAAGTTTAAATATTTAAAAAAATTAAAAAGGTCAAGTATTATGCTGCTGGACCACTTTATAATTTACTAGGGATTAATTGGTGAGTCAAATGATGTTGGTTTTAACATGACAACTGAACAGGGGGAATTGTAGAATAATTTAAACATTTTAGTTTTACTGCTTGATGAAATATTAATTTAACTTGCTATTTGAATTTGAATTGGGTTTGGATGAAAGTGAAGTTTAGCAAAAAATAATTGTGATGACATGGCACCATTAACATGAGTTTACTGTAGCATGACATCCGGGGTGTTACAAATCTCCTCCACTAAAAGAAATCTCGTCCCGAGATTTAAGAGGTAGAGTAAGGGGGAAGATTTGGTTATGAAATTCTAACGAGTCTAGTCTTGGTTGCTCTTCCCAAAGAGGTCGATCCATTGCGTTGACGTCTTCATTTTCTCCCGCAGTCTTGCATCATGTCAAACTTGGCACCTTTTATTCACAAATTCATCGTACTTATGAATAGGGTAAGAGGGGAAACTATAAGGATGGATGTCTGCAAGGACTGACATCTAGTAATTATCTCAGGGAATGAGGCACAAGGTATCTCTCGAGTTGAAACTCAGGGAAATCATTAAGAGCAACATAAGAAGGTATAAATTTTTTCAAATGGGTAGGCAATAATTCGATGCCTAGCCAGAAGGTGAAAGGGGGTTTAGAGCAACGAGAATAATAATTGCGTTTGATACCGGAATATAACATCGTAAGGAAAGTGGCTTGAGGAATTTCATACGAATCCAAATACAAAGGTCAATTTCGGATACAAGGATGACAGAGTTGTTTTCATGAAAATTTATGATTAAGAGACCTTTTGGAGAGGGTTCAAATGATTGACATGCTCAGGTCAGAATGATAATTTATTAGATGGGTAACTGGGAGATATAGTCGCAAGTACTATAGAAAGGCAAAGCATACTGCACCAGTATGAACTTGAGGACTTGAGCATTTCTGAATCATTAGGATGATCGAAATCAAGGTGATCAACATGCATACCACCATAATGAATAAGAGGGGTGGTGGCATCTTGTGGGATCACGATACAAGGTTTGTTAGAGGGGCACTCTATCAGCTATGTTGGCAACCGTGTCGGTGCCAAGGGTGAGGGACAAGGAGAACCATTATCCTACTCGTTAAGATGAGGCAGATCAATAGGCAAGGTTCTTGTCCATCGGTGGTTATCAGAAGGTCTTCAACAATGGTAACATGGTTATACTGACAGAGTTGTACATGGGGGTGTTGACATAAGCAGGGATTATCACTACTCAGATAAGTTAGATTACAAGAAAGGTTAAACAGACCAATGAAAAGAAAAATGTGTTAATTCACAAATATTAGGAGTATATCCTTCTCAAGAACAAGAAGAGCATGATATACATGACAGAATAACGAGAACATATCCATTTGGAAAATGGAACAAGGAATTCTATGATGTTTACCCATAAAACAGGGTTTGGATAATTGATCAAGAGACATTTAGCATTGCGCTTCCAATGCTCTTGGTGATGTTCGGAGTAGCACAGTCATGCTTTGGGGTAGCAATGATATGGTGTTAAAGTAAGGGTTGGGTCTGAGGATCACAAGAAATATAAAGGAACAATTTCAAGAATAGCAAGGAACCTAAGGTATAACCAAAACATGACCAAGTCTGTGTCGGAGGGAAGGCAAGGATGTTGTCGATGATAACACAAATCATCAAGGGGCAAGGGTGTTATTTCTCATTATAAAATCAATTGACATCTCGGAAGAAGTCGAAATGTTGGCGATGATCACGACACATTCTATCGAGAGGTTTCATGAAGATGTAATCGATCAGTAAGATGATCAAAGCAGATGGAATGGTGAAGCTAAAGGCCAACAGAAACACATATATGACACAAGCTCAGATTTCATCATGTTGTGTAAGCAAAACGATATGATCATGAAATTCGACATAGGCTTAGCTCATTGTCAGAAATGTGCACCGGAAAGAAGGACCAGGTAGCACAGTTAAAATTAGCACAATAATGATGTAGCCAATTAGGCTAGGAATGACGCAATTGAGTACAAACTCATAAGATACGAAGATTATTAAGAGTTATTGAATCGTAGTGCAGACTCAATTCACTTATCGGTGTTCTCGAGTGACTAACAACTCAGAACGCGGGGAAAAATTTAAATCGGTGAGAAGCAATACTTGATGAATAACTCATAAGAAGTAATGAAGTTTTGTGATATCCTCGAGATACGAGAGAGTAATACTCAAAGGTAGGCCAGAATAGAGGTTTGAGAGGCGTATTGAGCTACCGAGGACAAGTGCTTTAACTTGTCTGAGAATGAAATCAAAGGAGAACAATATGGTCGGAACCACGATTGCAAATCAACAGATCAAAGATATAAGATGAACTTATATCAAGGGGATAATTATTTTTAAGAGAAGCTTCCATGAAAAGATCTACATCGTGCCTGTGGGCATGAACACAAAGGTTCAAGGTCGACTCCCACTTCTCCAATGCACAACCTCTTGTTCACCGCTCCGTTAAAATGTTTCGATTCTAAATATTTACCTAGTGAGAAGAGTATGACCCATGAAAAACTTTCAGGCTCACACAGATGTCAAAAGCATAGATACCACCCATTGTGACATTTTACAAATCTGTACAAAACACTTATAGAGGCACGGGTACCATCTCGAAGCAGAGTTGAGACGACAAGAAGTAGAAGAGACACCAGTGTAAAAAAAGCATTGGTAACAGGGAAGAACTCCCCAGGTTTTTCAATATGAAGAACACTGTCGGATAATAATCCAACAAAGGATCTGGTGGTCTACAAAGGATCTGATGTGAGTATCGGTACTCAACTAGAGGAAGAAATAATGCAAGGCATCGGATTATAGAAACATCTGAATAACTCGATGCTTAAATACAATGGAATTATGATTTCCAAATCAGAGGATTAGAAGCAGATGCTCTGATCAAAGATGAGTAAGTTGAATAGACTCATATCCGGAATGACGTCTGAGCCGGAAGGACAAATTCTAGTTTCGATTGATGATTGCGATTATTTGCAAACATATTGAACCATTAGGCTCAAAATGGCAATGAAAAGGGATGTCAACAAAGATTACTAGACATATGGAATTAACCATAATGCAAGCAGGCAAGAATTTCAAGAGCAATAGGCTGCTGAGGATTTTCAGAAGATCGAATAGTATTTCGAAGAATTTTGTGAAACACATGAACAACTTTGGGATGAAATAATTCCCGATAAGTGTGAGGAATTATTCGTAGGTGTATTCATGCAGAAAGGAGCTGGAAGGCAGTAGACACAAAGGACTCTTGGAACATCGGAGAGTATTTCGGGGTATCTTGTAATAACAAAAGCAACTAGGAATGAATGTATGAATGACATGTGTATGTAGTTATCCATAGGGGTTTAACGGTGGAAGGGAATTGCAAAAGCGACGAGCACAAGTTCTCGGGAGAACATCAGAGAGTATCTTCAGAGTCTTCTAGTGAATCAACAGAGTAGCGACAACAAATGGATCTCCGGAGTGATGTCATCGTGTGAACCTAGAGTTAGAGTTAGTAAAATCTTTAACCCGAAGAGAAGAGAAATCAGAATCCCAGAGTAAAGAAGCGGAATAAAAGATCCTAATCCCATCCATAGGTTATGTGGGCCCATAACCCACAGGTCCCAGGATTGAAACCTGGCTCTGATACCAACTTGTAACGCCCTCAAAATTAATCATGCACTAATCATACACGCAAAGATGCACAATCAAGGCCAGAGACTCACAGGAAGATATCACAACACAATTCTAGACACAAATTCAAACGTAAGGGAGTTATATTACAAACCAGGGCCACGAGGACCCAAAAACATGAGTCAGCGAAAGCAACAATATCTGAGTACAGACATAATTAGACAAGTTTGCCTTAAGAAGGTTGAGCAAAACAATGACAACTAGATCGAAAAGGCGTAGGCCTCCTGCCTGGGGCCTCCTAACTACTCCTAGTCATCAGTCTCCATGTACTAGTAGGCTCCATCGGTGTAGTAGTAGTCATCGACGGGATCAGCTGGCTCCTGGGCTCCGTCATCCGATCGCAGCAATCGGGTAAAGGGGAAAAAGGTAGCAAAGCAACCGTGAGTACTCATCCAAAGTACTCATAAGACATACATCATATCTAAGCTAAGTATGCGTCGGTATCAATGGGAAGGGCTGTATCTGTGGAGTATACTACAGAATGCCAGAGTAGAGGGGTAAGGCCTAGCTTATCGAAGACTAGTGATTGCTTGTATCTGCGTTGGTATTTCCCCGAAGAGGAGAGGATGATGTAGCACAACAACGGTAAGTATTTCCCTCACTTATGAAACCAAGGTTATTAATCCAGTAGGAGAACCAAGCAACACTATGTAAACAACACCTGCACACAAACAACAACAACTTGCAACCCAACGCGTAAGAGGGGTTGTCAATCCCTCCTCGGTATTGAGATAGATTAAATTGTATGAGATTGGATAAATAGATCTGGCAAAAACACAAAATAAAATAAAATAAATAAAAATTGCAGCAAGGTATAGTTGTGTTTTGATATCATAGGAAATAGACCCGGGGGCCGTAGATTTCACTAGAGGCTTCTCTCAAGAAAATAGCATACGGTGGGTAAACAAATTACTGTTGGGCAATTGATAGAAAAGAGAATAATCATGACGATATCCAAGGCAATGATCATGTATATAGGCATCATGTCCAAGATTAGTAGACCGACTCCTGCCTGCATCTACTACTATTACTTCACACATCGACCACTATCCAGTATGCATCTAGTGTATTAAGTTCATGGAAAACAGAGTAATGCAATAAGAACGATGACATGATGTATACAAGATCTATTCATGTAGGAATAGACCCCATCTTTTTATCCTTAATGACAACGATATGTGTGTGTCATGTCTCCTTCTGTCACTGAGACTGAGCACCGCAAGATCAAAACCATCACAAAGCACCTCTTCCCATGGCAAGAAAAATCAATCTAGTTGGCCAAACCAAACCAAAGTTACGGAGAAGAAATACGAGACTATAACAATCATGCATAAAAGAGTTCAGAGAAGACTCAAGTAATATTCATAGATAGATCTGATCATAAACTCACAAATCATCGGATCCCAACAAACGCACCGCAAAAAGTCATTACATCAAATAGATCTCCAAGAACATCGAGGAGAACATTGTATTGAAGATCAAAAAGAGAGAAGAAGCCATCTAGCTACTGCCTACGGACCCATAGGTCTATGGTAAACTACTCATGCATCATTGAAGGAGCACCAATGAGGATGATGAACCCCTCCGTGATCGTTTTCCCCTCCGGCAGAGTGCTGGAAAAGGCCTCTAGATCAAATCTCGTGGTTCTGGAACTTGCGGCGGCTGGAATTGTGTTTCATTGACTCCCTAGGGTTTTTGGGATTTTAGAGTATTTATAGAGCTGATAGGCGGTGGAGGGGGTGCTTGTGGGCTCCACTACCCACTAGGGCACGTCCGGGCCTTCTGGCGCGCCCTAGTGCCTAGTGGGCCCCATGGGCCTCCTCTCGTGCACTTCTTTGGCTCCCCGGGTGTCTTCTCGGCAGAAAAAAATCTCCAAAAAGTTTCGCTGCATTTGGATTTCGTTTGATATGGATATTCTGCAAAGCAAAAAACAACAAGTGGCACTGGGCACTATGTCAATAGGTTAGTCCCAAAAAATGATATAAAGTTGCTAGTAAATGAAAATAAAACATCCAAGATTGATAATATAACAGCATGAAACAATAAAAAATTATAGATACGCTGGAGACGTATTAGCATCCCCAAGCTTAATTCCTGCTCGTCCTCGAGTAGGTAAATGATAAAAACAAAATTTTTGATGTGGAATGCTGCCTAACATGTTCATCACATATTCTTTTCTTTTGTAGCATGGATATTTGGACTTTAGATGATTCAAAGCAATAGTATATCATTGACATGAGGACATCAATACTCAAGCATATCAATAAGCAACCATGTCTTTCAAAATATCAACACTAAAGAAAGCTATCCCTAGCCCATTATGCTCAATCATTGATCCATTCATGAAACACACTCAAATATTAGCTAGATCCAATGCACAAGTATGATAATAGTGCTCCCTAATTGGTGCTCTATAAGAGAAGATGGAGACTCAAAAAAAAATCGTAAAAGTAAATAGATAGGCCCTTCGCAGAGGGAAGCATAGATGTTCGAGAGGCATGCTTTTCCTGTCAACAAAAACGACCGAGAATTCCCAATACTTTCCATGGTAGATACATCATAGGCGGTTCCCAAACATAAAATAAAGTTTATTCCTTTTCCACCATTCTTTCACAATCCATGGCTAGCCGTATCCATGGGTGCCTTCCATACCCACACTTTCCAAGGAATTTATTAATGACAACATAAAGTAAATTTCTTTTTCAATTTGGGACTGGGCATCCCTATTACCGGCCACACTCTCATGCAATGACAAGTGAATAAACACTCATCTTGAGAATAACACATCTAGCATGGAAAAATATTGGCCACCCCCTACCGCTTCATGAGCGGTACGAGCACACAAAAAGGAAATTCATTTTGAAAATTAGAGTTGCACGTACAAATTTACTTGGAACGGCATGGAAATACCGCATATAGGTAGGTATGGTGGACTCATTTGGCACAACTTGGTTTAAGGAGTTTGGATGCACAAGTAGTATTCCCACTTAGTACAAGGAAAGGCTAGCAAATAGATTGAGAAGCAACCAACCAAAAAACAAAAACTACCATAAACGAGCATTAAACATAACTAACACCAAGTAATGCACCACAAGTAGGATGTAACTTCATTGCATAACTATTGACTTTCGTGCTTGCATAGGGAATCACAAACCTTAACACCAATATTCTTACTAAAGCATAATTACTCACCAACATGGCTCACATATTACTATCTCCATATCTCAAAACTATTACAAGGAATCAAGTTTATAATATCCAATGATCTTCATGAATGTTTTTATTATATCCCCCTTGAATATCTATCACTTTGGGACTAATTTCATATATTACCATTGCTTATAACAAGCTCTCAAACAAATTTAAGTGAAGAGCAAGAGCACAAATATTTTTTCAAAATTTTCATCTCTCAAAATAATATAAGTGAAGCATGAGAGGATATTTCTTCAAAAATTAAACAACCACGATGCTCAAAAAGATATAAGTGAAGCACTAGAGCAATTCCATAGCTCAATTTTTTTTAAGTGAAGCACATAGAGCAATTTTAACAAATCATAGCATCATTATGGCTCTCTCAAATAGGTGTGTCCAGCAAGAATGATTGTGACAAACTAAAAAGCAAAACAAGCAAAGACTCAAATAATACAAGATGCTGCAAGCAAAACTCATGATATGTGACGAATAAAAATATGCTCCAAGTAAAATTACCGATGGTCGTTAGAAGAAAGAGGGGATGCCTTCCGGGGCATCCCCAAGCTTAGTTGCTTGGTTCTCCTTGAATATTACCTTGGGGTACCATGGGCATCCCCAAGGTTAGGCTCTTTTCACTCCTTATTCCCTCATCCATCATGATCTCACCCAAAACTTGAAAACTTCAATCACACAAAACTTAACAAAAACCTTTGTGAGATCCGTTAGTATAAGAAAACCAATCTTTACTTTATGTACTGTTGCAAATCCATTCTTATTTTCTTATTGCATTATACCTATTGTATTCTAACTTATGGCTAATACCCCCCGATATAGTCCATAGATTCATCAAAATAAGCACACAATGTAACGAAAACAGAATCTGTCATAAACATAATAGTCTGTAAAGACTCAAATTTTTCACATACTTCTGTAATTTGAAAAATTCTGAAAAATTAGTATGTCAATCTTTTGTAAAAAATTCAGAGTTTTTCATCGCTCCAGTGATTTTTAACAATTCTTCTACTGGACGTAAAAGATTCTGTTTTCCAACAAGATCAAATCAACTATCACCTAACCCATCCTAAAGTCATTACTTTGCACAAACACTAATTAAAAACATAAAAAGCACAATCATAATAGAGGCATAATTGTGTCAACACTCAAAAACAGAAAGAAAAAGAGAAAAACATATTTTATTCATTGGGTTGCCTCCCAACAAGCGCTATTGTTTTATGCCCCTAGCTAGGCATAATGCATAGATTCAAGTATTGTCATCTTTGGTTTTTGATCCATAGGTTGCCCTCATGATTTTATTGTTCTAGGAAACTGTTCCATACCCTTTCTTAATGGAAACTGAAATTTAATATTCCCTTCTTTCATATCAATCACTGCACCTATAGTTCGTAAAAACGGTCTACCAAGTATTATAGGACAAGACGGATTGCAATCAATATCAAGAACAATAAAGTCCATGGGCACATAATTCCTATTTGCAAGAATAAGAACATCATTAATTCTTCCCAAAGGCTTTTTAATAGTAGAATCCGCCAAGTGCAAATTAAGAGAACATTCTTCAATATTGGTAAAACCAAGTACATCACAAAGAGATTTTGAAATTGTGGAAACACTAGCACCTAAATCACATAAAGCGTTGCACTCATAATTTTTGATCTTGACTTTAATGTGGGTTCCCATTCATCATATAATTCTCTAGGAATTGAAATCTCCAATTCTAGCTTTTCTTCTAAAGCTTTCATCATCGCTTCTATAATATGTTTAGTAAAAGCTTTGTTTTGTTCATAGGCATCAGGTGAATTTATCATGGATTGCAACAAAGAAATACATTCAATCAAAGAGCAATTATCATAGTTTATGTCTTTGTAATCCAAAAGGGTGGGCACATCACTAGTTAAAGTTTTGACCTCTCCAAACCCACTTTTATCAAATTTTTCAACAAGATTTTCACCCTTCGAATTATGGGGATGCCTGCTAGCTAAAGTTGACTCTTCTTTAATCCCCTTATCATCAAGTTTAATATTACTAAACAAGGAATCAATAGAAGAAACACCAATCATCTTAACATCTTCATCATTATTATCCTCTAGAGATTTTGGCTTAGCAGCCATTTGACTTACTAGTGTAGCTTGTGCGTTAGATATTCTACCTAGTAAATTTTCAGTATGAGCATACTTAGATTGGAGATTTGAAACTTCTCTGCTAACATGATCAAGCTATTTTGTTATAGCATCTAGCACAATAGAGTGTTCTTTAAGCTCTTCGGTGAAAAACTTATTATGCTCAAATTATATAGTCATGTATTCCTTAGTATTTTTCTCAATCTCAAGCAAGATGTTGGGATAGGGAACATCATAATACTTTCTTTGAGACATCGTAGCCACGCAAAAAAAAGTTCAAATGAAAAAGGCAAACAAAAAGAAGGCAAATATTTTTGTGTTTTCCTGAAAATGTTTTAGAAGTGGGGAAGAAGAAAATGAGAGGCAAATGGCAACGGCGCCAAAAATTCTTCCTGATTCCTTGTATCTGCATTGGTATTTCCCCGAAGAGGAGAGGATGATGCAGCACAACAACAGTAAGTATTTCCCTTAGTTATGAAACCAAGGTTATCAATCCAGTAGGAGAACCAAGCAACACTATGTAAACAGCACCTGCACACAAACAACAACAACTTGCAACCCAACACGTAAGAGGGGTTGTTAATCCCTCCTCGGTATTGAGATAGATTAAATTGTATGAGATTGGATAAATAGATCTGGCAAAAACACAAAATAAATAAATAAATAAAAATTGCAGCAAGGTATTTTTGGGTTTTGATATGATAGGAAATAGACCCGAGGGCCGTAGATTTCACTAGAGGCTTCTCTCAAGAAAATAGCATACAGTGGGTAAACAAATTACTGTTGGGCAATTGACAGAAAAGCGAATAATCATGACGATATCCAAGGCAATGATCATGTATATAGGCATCACATCCAATATTAGTAGACCGACTCTTGCCTGCAACTACTACTATTACTCCACACATCGACCGCTATCCAGCATGCATCTAGTGTATTAAGTTCATGGAAAAAGGGGTAATGCAATAAGAACAATGACATGATGTAGACATGATATATTCATGTAGGAATAGACCCCATCTTTTTATCCTTAATGGCAACGATACATGCGTGTCTGTCTCCTTCTGTCACTGAGACTGAGCACCGCAAGATCAAAACCATCACAAAGCACCTCTTCCCATGGCAAGAAAAATCAATCTAGTTGGCCAAACCAAACCAAAGTTTCAGAGAAGAAATATGAGGCTATAACAATCATGCATAAAAGAGTTCAGAGAAGACTCAAATAATATTCATAGATAGATCTGATCATAAACTCACAATTCATCGGATCCCAACAAACGCACCGCAAAAAGTCATTACATCAAATAGATCTCCGAGAACATCGAGGAGAACATTGTATTGAAGATGAAAAAGAGAGAAGAAGCCATCTAGCTGCTGCCTACGGACCCATAGGTCTATGGTAAACTACTCATGCATCATTGAAGGAGCACCAATGAGGATGATGAACCCCTCCGTGATTGTTTTCCCCTCCGGCAGAGTGCCGGAAAAGGCCTCTAGATCGGATCTCGTGGTTCTGGAACTTGCGGCGGCTGGAATTGTGTTTCGTCGACTCCCCTAGGGTTTTTGGGATTTTAGAGTATTTATAGAGCTGATAGGCGGTGGAGGGGGTGCCTGTGGGCTCCACTGTCCACCAGGGCGCGCCTGGGCCTTCTGGCGTGCCCTGGTGCCTAGTGGGCCCCACAGGCCTCCTCCCGTGCACTCCTTTGGCTCCCTGGGTGTCTTCTGGGCAAAAAAAATCTCCAAAAAGTTTTGCTGCATTTGGACTTTGTTTGATATGGATATTCTGCAAAGTAAAAAACATGCAAAAAACAACAATTGGCACTAGGCACTATGTCAATAGGTTAGTCCCAAAAAATGATATAAAGTTGCTAGTAAATGAATATAAAACATCCAAGGTCGATAATATAACAACATGGAACAATCACAAATTATGGATACGTTGGAGACGTATCAGCATCCCCAAGCTTAATTCCTGCTCGTCCTTGAGTAGGTAAATGATAAAAATAGAATTTTTGATGTGGAATGCTGCCTAACATGTTCATCACATATTCTTTTCTTTTATAGCATGGACATTTGGACTTTAGATGATTCAAAGCAATAGTCTATAATTGACATGAGGACATCAATACTTAAGCATATCAACAAGCAACCATGTCTTTGAAAATATCAACACTAAAGAAAGCTATCCCTAGCCCATTATGCTCAATCATTGATCCATTCATGAAACACACTCAAATATTAGCTAGATCCAATGCACAAGTATGATAATAGTGCTCCCTAGTTGGTGCTTTATAAGAGAAGATGGAGACTTAAAAAAATAAAAATTGGGTAAAAGTAAATAGATAGGCTCTTTGCAGAGGGAAGCAGAGATTTGAAGAGGTGCCAGAGCTCAAGGCTTAAATTGAGAGATACAATTGTTTTGAGAGGCATGCTTTTCCTGTCAATGAAAACAATCGAGAATTCCCAATATTTTCCATCCTAGATACATCATAGGCGGTTCCCAAACATAAAATAAAGTTTATTCCTTTTTTCACCATTCTTTCACAATCCATGGCTAGCCATATCCATGGGTGCCTTCCATACCAACACTTTCCAAGGAATTTATTATTGACAACATAAAGTAAATTTCTTTTTCAATTCGGGATTGGGCATCCCTATTACCGGCCACACTCTCGTGCAATGACAATTGAATAAACCCTCATCTTGAGAATAACACATCTAGCATGGAAATATATTGGCCCCTTGGCCTAGACTAAATTAGCCCCTTAATTAATTTAACCTAATCCTAATCAAACATGGAAAGCCACGCTGGGCAGTAGCACAACCAGTCGTATATGGCTGGCTCACACGCACGCACAACACACGGTGTCTACTGCCAGCAGCGGCTGGCAGCGGGCGAAGGTGGCTGCCGGCGTGCGCGGCAGTGCAGCAAGCAGGCAGCAGCAACGACGCAGAAGTAGCTAGAGCAGCAGCAGAGCAGCGCGATAGTAAGCAGCAGTAAGGTAGCGCGACAACAATGGCACACGGCGGTGGCGCCCAGGGGCATCTAGGAGCGGCTGCGGTCGTGCGCGTGTGGGCACACGCGATGCGAAGAGTAGGGGCGCGGGGATGGCAGGAGCAGGCGTCGATGGCAGTGGTGGCCGGAACCGGTTGTGTGTGGGCGCATTGTTGCCGCTTGAAATTGAGCGAACCAAGTCGTTTGCGGCCTCTACAGGGCTCCAGGCGCGCTATAGTGCGACGGGCTTGGGCGGAGGAGCTCAAAGCCATGGGTCATCGACCATGGTGGTGGCCCGAGCTTGAGGCGCGCAGACAACAACTAGAGCACAAGAACAGGCAAGGGAAAAGGAGGAAAACTGCCAGGGTCTCACTGTGAAGTTCGTGGAGGGCTCGGGAATGCCGAGGTGAGTAGACGGCGACGGATGGGGCGGCGGGGTCACGGTAGACGTGGCAGGGAAGATCGATGCAGGCGACGTGGTGATGGCCTCCCAGCTCCGAGCCGACGGTCTAATCGATGAAGACGAGCTTGGCGAAGCCTCTGGACACATTGGCACGGCTCGGGTGGCTCCAGTGCACGTGGACGACGACAGTGCAGCGACGTACGCGCTTGGGCAAGGAGAACCGAGAGGGAGAGGGCTAGCGAGGGGCTAAAAGGGCTAGGGTTTCGTCTGGGGGCTCGATGGCGACCTATATCAATGCAGGGAGGCAGTGGATGGCCGGTACGTGGCCATCCGCGGCCACGGACGTCTCAGGGGTGTCCCCGATGCTTCTGATGAGCAGAGATAGGGGATGAGGGGGCTTAGGTGGGCTGGGCCTCCTGTAGACCTAGAGCCCAAGTGCACAGTGTCTACTTTCCCTTTAATCTTTTTCCTTTTGTTTTTCTTCTATCTTATTTATTTCTTCACTCATTTGTATTTAGTTGGTCCACTAAATGAAGTTTTTTATATATGAAAATTGGCACATAATTCTTGTATAATATTGTGGTGTTGCACAAAAAGTTTCAGAGCATTCTGTGAAGTTTAAATATTTTTAAAAATTTAAAAGGTCAAGTATTATGCTGCTGGACCACTTTATAATTTACTAGGGATTAATTTGTGAGTCAAATGATGTTAGTTTTAACATGAAAAATGATCAGGGCGAATTATAGAATAATTTGAACATTTTAGTTTTACTGCTTGATGAAATATTAATTTGACTTGCTATTTGAATTTGAATTGGGTTTGGATCAAAGTGAAGTGTAGCAAAAATTAATTGTGATGACAAGGCACCATTAACATGAGTTTACTGTAGCATGACATCCGGGGTGTTACACCACCCTTGCTCCACCAACTTCAAATATGTCTTTTACATCTATTTTCATGAAATTGGCTGCACATAAAAATCCATCATATCAAATTTGGTATTCATATGTTTTTCGTAATGTTTTTGTGTATCTAGTAGGATCTGACTCGAGTCATTCCATCATTCCTTTATTGACTACTATATAGTTCCATCTACATTAGGTTCCTCTTTGTCTTAGCATTAATGCAATGGTTTACAAACATGTCAATCTCCCTTGGAAAACCAATTTTCCTTCCCTAGTAAATGCTCTAACCATCATAGATGACTCCAAGCGAGGAATCTATCACCAAGTATACTAAAACTATGATAAGAGACATGAAATGCCAAACTAGGGTTTAATTCCAACAAAAAGAGGTACACCAATTTTATCATGGCTTCTAGCAAACCCCCCTCTAATTTTTTTCAAGAGTGTGAATTAGGCAAATATGTGAAATGGTAGGTGATGTCTCTTGGCGAAAAATCATGTCTTTCGAGCATCACCCAAGGTTTTTAGAGATCATCATCCTAGTTTGAATTTAAAAAAAAGGATGATATAGGAAATATGGAGAACATTCGGATGATAGAATGCGAGCGCCCCATATCATACAAGACAACTGAGATCTACTAAAAAAATACTCGCTCCTTTGTCCATACCATTTCCACCTTCCAAATTAAAAGTAGATCAAAATCCTAGGGTTATTCCACCCTTTGCCACATTCCATCCACGTCATCGGACCAAATCTCGCATCTTGGGACAACACAACGGTAAGTAGTACCAGCCACGTCAGGGACCCGAGCAACTCCCAAAGCCGGTGGATGACGCGGCGGAGATAGCTAATTGTTTTTGCAAAAATGATGAAACCGACGCGGTTGTATGCGAATATTTATGGAATTTGTCCAGAACATTCTGAATGATTGTATTGAGGAATACTTGTTTAAACCATTCTTACATCCCTTTCGTGAAAATAGGATAAAAATCTATAACAAACATAGGTGACATACTTGTAATACTCATGTGAAACCACTTCTGCTTGACAAACCAACATGTCTCTGCGCGGTTATTGTAAGTAATACATGAGTTGTTCTGCTTTGTAACTATACATGGACTTTTTTATCACGCGATAACTATGAATCTTCCATACACTAGTGTGACACCCCCGATTCAATCGTACACTAATCATATACGAAAATGTGTATGATCAAGATCAGGGACTCACGGGAAGATATCACAACACAACTCTAAACACAAATTAAGTCATACAAGCTTTATATTACAAGCCAGGGGCCTCGAGGGCTCGAATACATAAGCTCGAATACACAAGAGTCAGCGGAAGCAACAATATCTGAGTACAGACATAAGTAAACAAGTTTGCCTTAAGAAGGCTAGCACAAACATCAACGATGATCGAAAAGGCAAGGCCTCCTGCCTAGGAGCCTCCTAACTACTCCTGGTCATCGGTGGTCTGCACGTAGTAGTAGGCACCCTCTGGGTAGTAGTAGTCGTCAGGGGTGGCATTTGGCTCCTGGGATCCGTCATCTGATCGCAGCAATCGGGTATAGGGGAAAAGAAGTAGCAAAGCAACCATGAGTACTCATCCAAAGTACTCGCAAGACTTACATCAAAACTATACTAAGTATGCATCGGTATCAAAGGAATGGGGCTGTATCTTTGGACTGAACTGCAGAAATGCCAGAAGAGGAGGGAAAGCCTAGCCTATCGAAGACTAGCATCTTGAAGCATCTTGCAGCATTAGAAGAGTGCAGATTAGCATATTATAAAGTAGTAGTATGTTGTAATAATGCCCAGAGATCCTTTCTCGACTCCCTGCGAGAAAGCAATCCCGGAGCCACATATCTGTTTCATGCCTCAGCATCCAGTTCTAGTTGTATCAATCGGGATACAACTTCGAGCGTCCGTTACCATGGACACGACTATTCGAATAGATTAAACTTCCCTGCAGGGGTGCACAAACTTACCCAACATGCTCGATTAAATCTGGCCAGGCACACCATCAGATCATACACGGCCTCGGCTGATCGACACACCGTAGTCCTACCTAGGCTCAACGGAGAGGCCGGCATGCTGGTCTACATCCTAAGTGCACAGGGGTCTTGGGCCCATCACCCTTTGCACTCCTGCATGTTGTGTATGCGGCCGGTGAGCAGACCTAGCCCGCTTATACAAGTGCAGGCTTAACTAGTCCAACCCGGCGCGCGCCGTTCAGTCGCTGACGTCCGAAGAGCTTTCGGCTGATACATACGATGCAGAGTGCCCATACTTATTCCCGCGTGGTGGTCAGTGCGAAAAGGCCAGAGGCCTACTCGGATCACATATACAAACTGTTAGTGTCTTGGGAGCACGCGGTAACGAGCAGAGACTCACGATCATGTGACCCCATCGCCCTGTCTCGTGGACTTACGACAAGGGCCCGGAATCCCCGGCCGTGCCATGTAATTATCTCACGGAAACCTCTAGGTCAACCCGACTACACATCAAATCGTGGGTACACTCTCGGTCAACCGACTTCACATTTCTCTCGCGAGTACCCCTCGGGGCCGACCTGACTTCATCATGGTTCTGGGGTAAAGTCAAAGTAACCGTGTGTCCAAAACAGCAAGGGGGAAACCCGAGGAATCACCCTCAATGGACTCCCACTCGATGTAACCGTCAAGGTGGACTTGGAGGAATCACCCTCGATGGTCCAGACTGGAGGGGTTGCACGACCGAGTCGTTATCAGGAGTGATGAAGGAGGAATCACCCTCGATGACCATGACCGATTAGCTACACTACAGAGTTAACATCAAAAGTGCTATACGAGGTATCACCCTCAGCACTCGATAGTAACCCTGCAGTGTCGTACAACTAAGGGGGTGTGATGTGATGTGTCGGGCTCTGGACGTCGATCACGTCGATCGAGTCATCGATCATGAAGCGGGGGCAACTGGGACAAGGTGAGGGGTCACTGGTAGATCACTAACCAACCTATACTAAGCAGTTTAGGATAAGCAGGTAAGGTACAAAAGAAGGTTACAAAAGCAGGCTATGCATCAGAATAGGAGCAATCAAATACAGTAGCAGAATCTAATGCAAGCATGAGGGAGAAGGAACTGGGCGATATCAGAATGATCAAGGGGGTTTGCTTGCCTGGAAGCTCTGCTGAAAAGGTCTGGTCATCAGGGGTGTAGTCGACATTAGGAGCAGCGTCAATCTCGGTGTCTACCAGAGAGAAGAGGGAGAAGAAACAATAAATATAAAGCATGCAGATGCATCACTATGCATGACATGACAATATGCAGTGCTAGGGGTGATCTAACGCAAGACTACACGTCGCAGATGAAGAGGGAAAACATACGGAGGGTTTTCCCGGTGTTTGGCATTTTCCGGACAGATGAAAGAGAGGGGACGATTCCATGTTCATCATTCTAGAGGCATGTGATAGATGAACGGAATGCATATTTAGATTTGTTATATTTTTCTGAGCAACTTTCATATATAAATTATTTTCATCCGAGTTACGGTTTATTTTATATGATTTTTCAAAGTTTAAATGATTTTCTAATTTTTGGATTTAATTTAATTCGAAATTAAATTAATATTTAAATGCTATGGGTGCACAGAAATTGTACCCAACCATATGCAAAAGAGGATGACAAGGGGGGCTCAGTTGACTGGGTCAACTGCCCAGTCAGCAGTCAACAGATTGACTATTGACTGGCAAACCTGACTGGCATGGGCCACATGTCATACGCACAGGGATTAACAGGGTTAACTAAAGATCAATTATCCACAGGGGGTCCACCAGTCAGTGTCTCACTGTGCTGTCAGGACCTAATCTAATTGCTACAGTTAGGTGGACCCACATGTCATTTGCTACACTAATTTAATCCTAAACTAAACTAACATATACACTAATTTAACAGGGCCGGCCCAGCTGGAAGTGGCTCAACAGAGATGAAGCCACGACCGTGGCTGGGGCACGCACGAACGCACTCCGGCGTCGGCGGCCTCGGCCACAACCAGCAGCGGCGGCAGCTGGTCACGTGCGACAGCGGGGGGCGGCGCGGTCGCGGTCGAGACGGCCACGGACACGGGCGCGGCCGGCAGTGGGGATGGCGGCAGCAGCAGCAGGTCGCAGCGGAGGACAGTGGAGACCGGAGGTGGGGCAAGCCGAGGCCAGAACACGGCGGGAGCGTGGCTGCTTCTTGAGGTGGCTGGGCGCGCCGGAGCGTGGGCGGCGCGGGGCAGCGGCTCAGGGCAGAAGCGGGGCAGGCGGGCGCGCGAGCAGCAGGCGGCCAGCAAGGCGAGGGCACGGGGCAGCCACAACGCAGGCGCGAGCAGGGGTGCGCTGAGCATGGACAGGGAGCGCTCGGGCGCGCGGAGCTCTGGACGTGTCTGGGAGGTGGCTTATAGCGACGGCGATGAGGGGAAAGAGGGGGGATCGACGCTGCTCATGGGGAGGAGGGCAGTGGCGAGCTGGGGGAGGCCGGAAGCAGGTTGCAGTGACGGATCAAAGGCGACGGTGGTCGCTCCTGAGGACGAAGATGATGTCGTAGGTGGCGTTGTGGTGCTCTCCGGGCTCGATCCGAGGGTGGAGACGATGAAGTAGATGAGGGCGGGCCTCCAGGGCAACCTCCTGTGTCACGGGGAGGCACCGGTGTACGCGGTCGACGACGGAGAGGCGACGGTGGCATTGGATGTGTGTGGGGGAGAGAGCAGCTACGCGAGGGGAGGGGGGATGAGTGGCCTAGGGTTTGCAGGGGGAGAGAGGGAGAGGCCATGTAGGCGCCAGGGGCTGCCGGATGGCCGCCACGGCGACGACCGAGGCCGTGGCAGTCATCGGTGGTGGCCACGCTCCCAGTGGCACATGGGCCTTCCCCCTTTTCCTTTTTTATATTCTTTTTAAATTTGCTTTTCTTTTATTTAACTTTTGTTTTCTTTTAAAACCAAAATCATTTGAGTTTTACAAAATAAGAGACTTGGCCCATTATTAAAATAGCAATTTTTGGCACTGCCACAAAGTGTTGGGGATTTATTTAAAACAATTTGTATTTTTTATAATTTAGAAAATGCATTTTATAATAAACTTTTTGCCCCTATTTTAATTATTTTTGTGCACTCAAACACTTCATAAAAAGTTGGTTTCACAATGAAAATTATCCAGCGATTATTTGCAATATTATGAACATTTTAGTTTTACTGTTCGAAGAATTAATAATTTCACTTGCAATTTAAATTTGAATTTGACTTTGATTTTTATTAAGTGGCAATTTGCATAATAAACATGATGACATGGCCACCATTAGGGGGGAGATTACTGTAGCATGATTCTCGGGGTGTTACAACTAGTATACACTAGTATAACTTGAGTTGCTTACTTAATTTTATTGTATTTCCTATCATATGAAATCTTAAATATCGCTAAGAATTTGGCGATTGAGATATCTAGCCGAATAGGTTCCTTGGTGTATAACACAAGATATCAGCCAAATTTTAGTTTGATGCCTCTTCACCAATTTATTAGCATGATTCACTAATCATGATTGTACAGTCAACCTTTTCCACACACATAGGGTTGCCAATTAACCAACGTTTGCATATTTGTTTCATACATCACGACTATATGAGCTGAATTAATTTCTCAAATTTCAAGTTTTAAGGTCTTTGTTATTTGAACTAACATCTTTAGAGGAATGTGTCTTCACTCTGAAATCCACCATTTGACCAAAAAGTTATGTAGAGGTTGTTGGGATTGGTAAAGGGAAGCATGATTTGACCGGATTCGTCCAGGACACATTTGAAACAAACAAAGGTCTATCGGTTTCCCTAAACAAGCCTAAATGCATAAAAATGTTCCATGCTTGCTACAAAAGACATAGTCAACGCCTTAACATGTGATTTCAGGAGAAGTAAGGTGAAGTTATCTATTTTGGGAAGCTGTTTGGCCCCGTTTGCTTGAAAGATGGTGGCACTCAGAGCAACCAAAACATGCCCGCACAACCAAGAATTACCTTGTATATCTTGTGCGTGCTGTAAGAAAATCTCAAGATGGAAGCTCACTGAAGGCACTCAATATTTCAATTCTATGACTAATGATGAAGTGGTCAGTTCAATCCTTCTATCCTTAATAACAGCGTACGAGGCTCCAACCCTCATCTGCCAACGTCAAATATGTGTTTTACATATATTTTCATGACCCATTGGCACATACAACTCTGTAATATTAAAGTTAGTATTCATGTGTTTTACGCATAGTTTTTTAGTATCTCGTAGGCTCCGACTCATGTCATTCCATCATTTCTTTATTGACCACTACATTGTTCATTCTACATCAAGTTCCTCTTTAACTTAGTTGATAGCATCAATGCTATAACTTACAAACATGTCAATCTCCCTCGGACCAATATTTTTCCTTCACTCAAAAATGGCTAAACCACTGTAGATGACTCCAAGCGACGAATCTATCACCAAGCATACTAAAGCTTTGACAAGACAGATGAAATGCAAACCTAGGGATTAATTCCAACAAAAGTAGGTACACACATTTTATCATTGCTTCTAGCAAACCCCCCTCTCACTTCATTTCAAGAGTGTGAATCACACAAATATGTGAAAATGATAGGTGATGTCTCTTGGACAAAAAGCATGTCTTTCGAGCATCACCAAAGATTTTTTTGATTCATCGCCATAGGTTAAATTTAAAATAAAGGATGAATTCGCAAATATGGAGAACATTCGGATGACAGAATAGGATGCGATCCATATCATACGAGACAATTGAAATCTACTAAAAAATACTCGCTCCATTGTTGTTTCCATTTCCACCTTCCAAATTAAAACTAGATAGAAATCCTAGGGTTATTCCACCATCCGCCGCATTCCATCCCCGTCGTCTGGCCCAATCTCGCATCTTGGCACAACACAACGGTAAGTCATACCAGCCACGTTCTAGACCCGAGTGTCTCACAAAGCCAGTGGATGACCTGGCGGAGATAGCTAATTGTTTTTGGAAAAATAATGAAACCGACGCGGTTGTATGCAAATATTTATAAATTTATCTAGGACATTCTACATGATTGTACTGAGGAATAAACACTTGTTTAAAATATTGTTACATCCCTTTCACGAAACTAGGATGAAAATCTATAACAAACATAGGTGAAATGCTTCTAATACTCATGTGAAACAACTTCTCGGTGACAAACCAACATGTCTCCACGTGGTTCATTATTAGATATACATGAGTTATTCTCATTTGTAACTATACATGGACATTTTTATCATGCGATAGCTATGAGTTTTCAATACACTAGTATACACTAGTCTAACTTGAGTTGCTTACTTAATTTGATACTATTTCCTATCATATGACATCTTAAACGTTTCTATGAATTTGGTGATTGAGATATCGAGGCAAATATATTCTTGTGTGTAATAACACAAGAGAACTGTCAAATTTTAGTTTGATGCTTCCTCACCAATTTATTAGCATGATCCACTAATCGTGATTTTTACAGTCAACCTTTTCCACACACCTATTTTTACTAATTAACCAACGTTCGCATATTTGTTTGATACATTATGGCTATATGAGCTTAATTACTTTTGCATCTTACAATTTTAAGATCTTTGGGCTTGGAACTAACATCTTTAGAGGAATATCTCTTCACTGTGAAATCCACCATTCGACCAAAAACTTCTTTTGAGCTTGTTGTTATTGGTAAAGGGAAGCATAATATGACAGGATTTGAATAGGACACATAAAAAAACAAAGGTCTATTGGTTTCCGCAAACATGCCTAAACGCATAAAAAAATCCATGCTTGCTACAAAAGTCATAGTCAACACGTTAACCGGTGATTTAAGGAGATGTAAGCCGGAATTATCTATTTTGGGAAGCTATTTGGCCCGTTTGCTTGCTAGATGGTGGCGCTGAGAGCAGAAAAAAGATGCCCGCACAACCAAGAATTACCTTGTATATCTAGTGCCTGCTACAAAAAAATCTCAAGATGGAAGCTCACTGAAGGCACTCAATATTTCAATTCTATGACTGATGATGAAGTGGTCAGTGCAATCCATCTATCCTTAATAACAGCGTACGAGGCTCCAACCCTCATCCACCAACTTCAAATATGTGTTTTACATCTATTTTCGTGACTCACTGGCACATAAAACTCTATAATATCAAAGTTAGTATTCATATGTTTTTGCATTGTTTTTGAGTATCTCGTAGGCTCCGACTCGTGTCATTCCATCATTTCTTTATTGACTACTACATGTTCATTCTATATCAAGTTCCTCTTTGTCTTAGTTGATAGCTTCAACGCTATAACTTATAAACATGTTAATCTCCCTCGGATCGACAATTTTCCTTCCCTGGTAGACGGCTAAACCATCATCGATGACTCCAAGCGATGAATCTATCACCAAGTATACTAAAGATTTAACAAGAGACATGAAATGCAAACCTAGGGTTTAATTCCGAAACAAAAATAGGTACACACATTTTATCATTGCTTGTGGCAAACCCCCCTCTATTCATTTCAAGAGTGTGAATCTCACAAATATGTGAAAATGGTAGGTGTTGTCTCTTGGCCAAAAATCATGTCTTTCGAGCATCACCCAAGGTTTTTTCAATTCATCACCATAGGTCGAATATCAAATAAAGGGTGAACTCAGAAATATGGAGAACATTCGAATGACAGAACATGACACGTCCCATATCATACGAGACAATTGAAATCTAATAAAAAATCCTCTCTCCATTGTCGTTCCCAATGCCACCTTCCAAATTAAAACTAGATGGAAATCCTAGGGTTATTCCACCATCCGCCGGATTCCATCCCCGTCATCTGACCCAACCTCGCCTCCTGGCAAAACACAACGGTAAGTCATACCAGCCGCGTTGGGGACCCAAGCGTCTCACAAAGCCGGTGGATGACCTGGCGGAGATAGCTAATTGTTTTTGAAAAAATAATGAAACCAATGCGGTTGTATGCGAATATTTATGGAATTTATCCATAGAATTCTACATGATAGTAGTGAGGAATAAACACTTGTTACATCCCTTTCATGAAGCTAGGATAAAAATCTATGACAAACATAGGTGAAATGCTTCTAATACTCATGTGGAACAACTTCTACATGACAAACCAACATGTCTCTACATGGTTCATTATTATATATAGATGAGTTGTTCTGCTTTGTAACTATACATGGACTTCTTTATCACGCGACAGCTATGAATTTTCAATACACTAATATACACTAGTCCAACTTGAGTTGCTTACTTAATTTGATAGTATTTCCTATCATATGACATCTTCAATGTTGCTATAAATTTGGTGATTGATATATCGAGGAAAATATGTTCCCTCGTGTAATTTAGTTTGATGCTTCTTCACCAATTTATTAGCATGAAGCACTAATCATGATTTTACAATCATCCTTTTCCACATACCTAGTGTTTCCAATTAACCAACATTCACATATTTGTTTGATACATCACAGCTATACGAGCTTAATTACTTTTGCATCTTACAGTTTTAAGGTCTTTGGGCTCTGAACTAACATCATTAGAGGAATGTCTCTTCACTGTGAAATCCACCATTCGACCAAAAACTTCTGTTGTGGTTGTTGGGATTGGTAAAGGGAAGCATAATATGACTGGATTTGTTCAGGACACATCCAAATTAAACAAAGGTCTATCGGTTTCCGCAAACATGCCTAAAGGCATAAACAATTTACATGCTTGCTACAAAAGACATAGTCAACACCTTAACAAGTGATTTAAGGAGAAGTAAGGCGGAGTTATTTATTTTCAGAATCTGTTTGGCCCTGTTTGCTTGCAAGATGGTGGTGCTCAGAGTAGCCAAAAGATGTCCGCAAAACCAAGAATTACCTTGTATATCTAGTGCCTTCTGTAAAAACTCTCAAGATGGAAGCTCAGTAAAGGCACTAAATATTTCAATTCTATGACTAATGATGAAGAGGTCAGGGCAATCCATCTATCCTTAATAACTGCGTACGAGGCTCCAACCCTCATCCGCCAACTTCAAATATGTGTTTTACATCTATTTTCATGACTTGTTGGCACATAAAAATATATAATATCAAAGTAAGTATTCATGTGCTTTTTGCATTATTTTTGAGTATCTTGTAGGCTCTGACTCATGTCATTCCATTATTTCTTTATTGACTACTACAGTGTTCGTTCTACATCAAGTTCCTCTTTGTCTTAGTTGATAGCAAAAACGCTATAACTTACAAACATGTCAATCTCCCTCGGACCAACAATTTTCCTTCCCTGGTAGACGGCTAAACCATCGTAGATGAATCCAAGCGACGAATCTATCACCAAGTATACTAAAGCTTTGACATGAGACCTGAAATGCTAACGTAGAGTTTAATTACGACAAAATAGGTACATACATTTTATCATTGCTTCTACCAAACCCCCCTCTAACTTAATTTCAAGAGTGTGAGTCACACAAATATGTCAAAATGGTAGGTGATGTCTCTTGGCCAAAAATCACGTCTTTCGAGCATCACCCAAGGTTTTGTTGATTCATCACCATAGGTTGAATTTAAAATAATGGATGAACTCATAAATATGGAGAACATTCGGATGACAGAATAGGATGCGACCCATATCATACGAGACAATTGAAATCTACTAAAAAATACTAGCTCCATTGTCGTTTCCATTTTGACCTTTCAAATTAAAACTAGATAGAAATCCTAGGGTTATTCCACCATTCGCCGCATTCCATCATCATCGTCTGACCCAATCCCGTATCTTGGCACAACACAACGGTTAGTCATACCTGCCGTGTTGGGCACCCGAGCATCTCACAACGCCGATGGATGACCACAGAGATAGCTAATTGTTTTTGAAAAAAATAATAAAATCGACGCGGTTGTATGCGAATATTTATGGACTTTATCCAGAACATTCCACATGATTGTAGTGAGGAATAAACACTTCTTTAAAACTTTGTTACATCCCTTTCATGAAACTAGGATAAAAATCTATAACAAACATAGGTGAAATGCTTGTAATACTCATGTTAAACAACTTCTGCATGACAAACCAACATGTCTCTACGCGGTTCGTTATTAGATATACATGAGTTGTTATGCAGTGTAATTATACATGGAATTTTTTTATCACGCGATAGCTATGAATTTTCAATACATAGTGTACACTAAAAAAAAGACACATCCGTGACATTTTGGCCCGAACGAAAAGTTTTTCTGTCATGCTTATGACACTTCTATGACGATAATTGTGACAAAACCACGTATCATCATAGATGTGGTGGGCTCCTACTTCTATGACAAAAAAACATGACAGAAAATGGGCTTTTCATCCTGGGCGGGCCGGGGATGCACCTGCATGACATTCTTTGGGACCTCCATGACGGAAAAAATCGTGGTAGAAGCGAGGGCGAGGAAAATTTCGGGGGAGTTCCTGATTACGGTGGGTGGTCGGGGCCGAGCGATGCATGAAGGTTTGCGCGTTTCTCTTGTACATGTACGCGCGTGTGTGCGAGGCGTTGGGCTCTAACTGAACCCGAGCGGGGCTCTCGCTTACTGAACCCGAGCGATTGCACTAGCTACGTTACTGAACCCGAGCGATCGATCCCTTGGCTGTTAACTGAACCCGAGCGATTCCTTCGCTACTTCTGCTAACTGAAGCCGATCGAACCAGCTGCCTCTTGATGAACAGTGACCGTTGTTGGGGGTTGGATGAACAGTTCTTGGTGGGGGTTGGATGAACATGACCCCATGGTAGTAGTAGGCTGTTGCCGCTGGATGAACAAGACCCCGATCAAGGAGGCCGCCACACCCGAGCTGGTTGGGGGTGGATGAACAGGACCCCGATCGAGGAGGCCGCCACACCCGAGCCGGTTGGGGGTGGATGAACAGGACCCCGTGGAGGGCTGGTTGAATAGTAGCCGGTGAAGGCTGGATGAACAGTAGCCCCGTGGATGTAGCTGGTCGAGGCTGGAAGAAGTCGAGGGTGGATGAACAGTAACAGGTGGAGGCTGGAGGAAGTCGATGGTGGATGAACAGTAGCCTCGTGGAGGCTGGAGCGAGGCAGTAGACGATGGGTGAACAGTAGCCCGTGGAGTCCTGTTTTGCGGTACGCCACACCCCTCCCGATGAACATGACCTCGTTTCGACTGTAGGCGCTCCAACACAAGTTTGTTTCCTCCGTTTTGCTGTACGCCACACCCCTCCCGATCAACAGCACCCCGTTTCGACCGTAGGCACTCGAACAGAAGGCCGTTTCCTCAGTTCTGCGGTACGCCAGACCCCGTTTCGGCTGTTCCATCCAAGCCGGTTGACTCCCAATGAACACGACGCATTCTGTTGCCTCCCAATGAACACGACGTAGTTTCTCCATTCTGACCCAGCCGGTTGGCTTCCGATGAACAGGACGCCGTTGCCTCTCCATGTACACGAGCTCTGGCCGTATGTATGCGTGAGTACGCATTCGAGACCCTGCCCGTATGTACATACGTAGCCGTATTTACTTTCTCGCAGCGTGGCTGTACGTACGTGTACACGATATATATAGACGGGACTACGTGACATGCTACGTCCGCGCCTCTACTACGACACGTGCATCTCCCTACTCGGCCACGGTTCATCGCTGCAGAGAGACCAATCGACCATTATGTACATACACGTTCACGACCAGATAGACAACCCTACGTATGGTTTGACTCGGTGGGTCCCAGCTATCAGGGAGGATAAGGGGGCACTTCCTTGCATGCGAAGATATAGCTAGTGGGTCCCAGCTGTCAAGGGAAAGAATCATTTTTTTGCCCGTAATATGGATGCACTTCCTTGCGTGCGAAGATGTAGCTGGTGGGTCCCAGTAGTCAGGGGGAAACATTTTTTTCGCAAAATACGGTGGCCCTTCCGGTGGGTCCCTGCTGTCAGGTGGAGGAATCATTATTTTGCGCGTAATAAGGAGGCACTTCCTTGCTGCGGCCGTGGACCCAGCTGTCAGCCTCTCCATGTACAGTCCTCTTCCGATGGAAGTCGTTCCTTGATCATGTTGACCACGTCGCGCCGAGAGCACCAAGGCGGTGGACGACGGCGAGGCCTAGGAAGGGAATGACCCGGAGCCGGGGAAGACTCGGCAGTTGTTTCCCACGCGGACGGGAGTACGAGGGTTTACTGGTTCGGCTGCAGTGTGAGGCTGCCGTCGCCGGAGAATAACAGGAGGTCTGGGTGAGTACAGGGATGGCTAGGCCAGCGATGGGAGTAGGGTGGGGCGGTGAGGCCTGCGCGGCAGCACAGCCGGCCACGGGACGTAGGAGCAGGCGACACGACCAGTGATGGTCTGGGCGGCTGGAGCAAGAAGACCAGAGGTTGAAGAAACACGACGACCATTGGATGGACATCGTACAGTCACTGCAGCTAGAATCATTTATATTGACTAAGTTGACAAATCCTGCATCCGCGTCAACTTAGTAGGCCCACAAGTTAGCCTCCAAATATGGTGGGTCCCAGCTAGCAGGGGGAGTATTCATTTTTTGCGTAATAAGGAGGCACTTCCTTGCGTGCGAAGATATAGCTGGCGGGTCCGAGCTGTCAGCGGGAGGAACTTTTTTCACGAAATAAAGAGGCCCTTCTGGTCGGTCCCCGCTGTCAGGTGGAGGAATCATTATTTTGCGTGTAATAAGGAGGGACTTCCTTGCGTGCGGCCGTGGACCCAGCTATCATCCTCTCCATATACAGTCCTCTTCCGATGGATGTCATTCATTGACCACGTTGACCACGCCACGCCGAGAGCACCAGGGCGGTTGACGACGGCGAGGCCTAGGAAGGGAACGACCTGGAGCCGGAGAAGACTCGGCAGTTGTTTCCCACATGGAGGGGAGTACGAGGGTTTAGTGGTTCGTCTGCCGTTGCCGGAGAATAACAGGAACTATGGGTGCGTAGAGGGATGGCCAGGCCAGCGATGGGAGTAGTGTGGGGTGGTTAGGCCTGCGCGGCAGCACAGCCGGCCACGGGAGGCATGAGCAGGCAGTACGGCCGACGCTGGTTCGGCCGGCTGGAGCAAGAAGACCAGAGGTTGAAGAAGTAGCACGGCCGTTGGATTAACATCCAACTGTCACTGCTGCTAGAATCGTTTGTGGACTAAGTTGACAAAGCCTTTCGTACACGTCAACCTAGTAGACCCACAAGTCAGCCTCCAAATCTGTCCCAAACAGCATACATCCCAAAATTTCTAGCCAGATTCAAATTAATTAAAGAAAACATACCATAATTTAAAATCCAATGAAATTTTACCCGCACAAAAACAATGAAATTTAAAATATCAAAATCTGAAAGAAAAAAGTAATTTGGAACTAATTGCCTATTTGCTGTATTTTTCATTTTACAGCCTATTTCTTATTACTTATAGCCCATTTTCTGGGCAAGCCGAATGCATTCCTCCTCGTCTTGAAAGATTTCCGACCCAGCAGGGCGTAGAAAAGCAAGTAGGCCTCCGTTGGTTATTCTGCAAAAAACAAAATAGCTGGGCTAGCCATTTTCAGAAAGCAAAAACAAAACTGGGCTGGTCATGTGGTAAACATATGAAATAAAAGTCTGGGCTAGACGGGCCACAGCTCCCGCACAACCCAGTTGATACCCTGCTCCGTCCAGAACACAAAAAGTATATTGTGCGAGCTGCTGGGTCCCGGGTGTCAGCTGCTCCTTGTGCAGTTATCTCGCTTATTGACTATGTTGATAGTGGCGTGCGACCCAGATGTCAGGAAACCATCAGGAGGAACCATTTTTTTCTTGTAATAAAGGAGGCACTTGCTTGCTGATACGTCTCCAACATATCTATAATTTTTGATTGTTCCATGCTATTATATTATCCATCTTGGATGTTTTATATGCATTTATATGCTATTTTATATTATTTTTGGGACTAACATAACCTAGAGCCCAGTGCCAGTTTCTGTTTTTTCCTTGTTTTTGAGTTTTACAGAAAATGAATATCAAACGGAGTCCAAATGACCTGAAAATTAATGGTGATTTTTTATGGACCAGAAGAAGCCCCCGAAGCAAAAGAGTTGGGCCAGAAGAGTTCCGAGTCAACGACAAGGGTGGAGGGCACCCCCACTCCCCGAGGGCGCGCCCCCTGCCTTGTCGCTGACTCGTGGACCCCCCTGACGTGAAACCAACGCCAAAAATTCCTATAAATCCAGAAACCCCCAGAAAGAAACCTAGATCGGAAGTTCCGCCGCTGCAATCCTCTGTAGCCACCAAAAACCAATCGAGACCCTATTCCGGCACCCTGCCGGAGGGGGAAATCATCACCGGTGGCCATCTTCATCATCCTGGAGGTCTCCATGACAAGGGGGGAGTAGTTCACCCTCGGGGCTGAGGATATGTACCAGTAGCTATGTGTTTGATCTCTCTCTCTCTCTCTCGTGTTCTTGATTTGGCACGATCTTGATGTACCGTGAGCTTTATTATTATAGTTGGATCATATGGTGTTTCTTCCCCCTCTACCTTCTTGTGATGAATTGAGTCTTGCTCTTTGAGGTTTTGTTATGTTGGATTGAGTATTGGATTTGAGAACACTTGATGTATGTCTTGCGATGGGATATCTGTGGTGACAATGGGATGTTCTATTGATTCACTTGATGTATGTTTTGGCACTCAACTCGCGGATTCCCGAGGTGACATTGGGGTAATTTATGCATAGGGGTTGATGCACGTTTTCGTCCTACGTTCTCCGATAGAAACTTTGGAGTGATTCTTTGTTGCATGTTGAGGGATTGTTATGTGATCCAATTATGTTAGCATTGTTGAGAGAACTTGCACTAGTGAAAGTATGAACCCTAGGCCTTGTTTCCAAGCATTGCAATACCATTTTTGCTCACTTTTGTTACTAGTTACCTTGATGTTTTTATATTTTCAGATGACAAAAACCTATATCTACCATCCATATTACACTTGTATCACCATCTCTTCGCCGAACTAGTGCACCTATACAGTTTACCATTGCATTGGGTGTGTTGGGGACACAAGAGACTCTTTGTTATTTGGTTGCAGGGTTGTTTGAGAGAGACCATCTTCATCCTACGCCTCCCACGGATTGATAAACCTTAGGTCATCCACTTGAGGGAAATTTGCTACTGTCCTACAAAACTCTGCACTTGGAGGCCCAACAACGTCTACAAGGAGAAAGGTTGCGTAGTAGACATCAAGCTCTTTTCTGGCGCCGTTGCCGGGGAGGTTAGTGCCTGAAGGTATATCTTTAGATCTTGCAATTGAATCTTTTAGTTTCTTGTTTTATCACTAGTTTAGTTTATAAAATAACACTACAAAAAAATGGAATTGAGGTTGCCTCATATGCTTCATTTTTTTAATATCTTTCGTGAAAATGATGAAAAGGAAAATTGTGCTCGAGTGTTAGAAGAAGAAGTCTATAAAATGTTTGGCATAAAATATTTGAATGATGAGCATGATTGCAATGTTGTTAGTATGAATTCCTTGAATATCCATGATGCTAATGATGTGCAAAGCCATAAGCTTGGGGATGCTATATTTGATGAAGATGATATTTTTTGTCCCCCAAGTTTTGATGAGCAAATTTATTATGATGAAAGCATGCCTCCTATCTATGATGATTATTGTGATGACATGTATGCTATAAAGAATAATGATAACCATGAAACTTGTCATCATGATTTTAAGTTTGAATTGGATTATGCCTCACATGATAGTTATTTTGTTGAGTTTGCTCCCACCACTATTCATGAGAATAAATTTGCTTATGTGGAGAGTAGTAAAATTTCTATGCTTGTGGATCATGAAAAGAATTCTTTATGTGATAGTTATATTGTTGAATTCATTCATGATGCCACTGAAAATTATTATGAGAGAGGAACATGTGCTCTTACGAATTGCAATAATATCAAGTTTCCTCTCTATGTGTTGAACTTTTTGAAGTTGCACTTGTTTTGCCTTCCTATGCAAGTTGATTCTTGTTCCCATAAGTTGTTTGCTCACAAAATCCCTATGCATAGGAAGTGGGCTAGACTTAAATGTGCTAGTCACATACTTCATGATGCTCCCGTTATGTTTCAATTCTTATCTTTTATGTGAACATCATTGAAATCATCATGCCTAGCTAAAAAGGCATTAAAGAAAAGCGCTTTTTGGGAGACAACCCAATATTTATACCTACTGTTTTTGTGTGTTCACATGATTAATCTACTGTAGTAATCATGTTTTATAGCTTTTGTTTGAATAAAGTGCCAAGTAAAGCCTTTGGGATAGTGTGGTTGATAGTTGATTTGATTCTGTGCAAAAACAGAAACTTTTGCGTCCAGTACAGAAATTCCTATATTTTACTGGAACGTGGAAAAACTCTGAAATTTTTACATAGCATTTACATACAAATTTTCTACTCTTTCCTAATTTTTCAGAATTTTTGGAGTAACAGAAGTATGATCTTAACTCATATCTTTACAGACTGTTCTGTTTTTGACAGATTCTGTTTTCGATGCATAGTTTGCTTGTTTCCTAGTTTCTGTGGCTTATATTGCTCAATATAAAATGTAGAAATGATAGGGTACAGTAGATATCATGTGATAAAATTTTTGAATTTTTTCTTGACAGTACCAAAGTGAATGATTTGTTTTATCATACTAACCCATCTCACGAAGTTTCGTTAAGTTTTGTGTGATTGAAGTTTTCAAGTTTTGGGTGAGATATCGATATAAGGAGAATATGGAGCGACAAGACCCTAAGCTTGGGGATGACCAAGGCACCCCAAGGTAAAATTCAAGGAATATCCAAGCAACTAAGCTTGGGGATGCCCCGTAAGGCATCCCCTCTTTCGTCTTCAACATTATCGGTAACCTTACTTGGAGCTATATTTTTATTCGTCACATGATATGAGTTTTGCTTGGAGCGTCATTTTATTTTATTAGCATTTGCTTTATGTTATTTATTTTAATGTTTTTCATCTTTTATTTCAATAAAAGTGTCAAGTATAGCCTTTATCATGCTTATTTTGCAAGTCTATATGCTGCTGTTTTGAAAACAGAAAGTTTTCTATTGTTGTCTGAATTCTTCTGGAAAGTAAGAACATGATAAAATCGTGAAATTTTTACACAATGAGTAGAAACAAATTTTATACAGTTTGGTTAATTTTCAGAATTTTTAGAGTTAGGGAAGTATGAGTACAATTGCACTATTTACAGACTATCCTGTTTTGACAGATTGCTGTTATGTTTGCATTGTTTGCTTGTTTAATGATTCTGTTTGAGGATAGGAGTATTAAATATGCAGAGTCATTTAGTATGCAATGTTAAATAATAATTTTAGTGATTTGCTACAGTAGAGAATGATGAGGTTTTGCATTTGATTTATACTAACTTTTCTCACGAGTTCTTGTTGAGTTTTGTGTGGATGAAGTTTTTAAGATTTAGGGAAACCGTGATATAAAAGGAATTAAGGAGACACAAAAGCTCAAGCTTGGGGATTCCCAAGGCATCCCTAGTTAATATTTCAAGAAGTCTCTAGCATCTAAGCTTGGAGATGCCCCGGTTGGCATCCCACCTTTCTTCTTCAACAATGATCGGTTAGTATCGGTTAAGCCTAAGTTTTTACTTCTTCACATGATGTGTGCTATTTTTAGAATGTCATTTTATTTTGTTTTGCTTTCTGTTTGAGTAAAGTACTTAAGATCTGAAATTCTTTTATGAGAGAGAGTCCTCACATAGCAACATAATTATTTGACTACTCATTGATCTTCACTTATATCTTTTTGGAGTAGTTTGTCAGTTGCTCTAGTGTTTCACTTATATCTTTTTAGAGCACGGCGGTGGTTTTATTTTGAAGAAATTGATGAACTCTCATGCTTCACTTATATT
Organism: Thinopyrum elongatum; assembly: GCA_011799875.1. NCBI lineage: Eukaryota > Viridiplantae > Streptophyta > Magnoliopsida > Poales > Poaceae > Thinopyrum > Thinopyrum elongatum. The sequence goes on from CM022303.1 coordinate 565,513,231, forward strand.
ATTTTGAGAGTCTTAAACAACATGGTAATTTGCTTAGGTTATGAATTTAGTCCTATTATGATGGGCATCCAAGAGGGATATAATAATAAAATTCATATAAGAGTGTTGAATACTATGTGAAGTTTGATTCATTATGATTGTTTTGAGATATAAAGATGGTGATATTAGAGTCATGCTAGTGAGTAATTGTGTATTTTAGAAATACCTGTGTTAAAGTTTGTGATTCCCGTAGCATGCATGTATGGTGAACCGTTATGTGATGAAGTCGGAGCATGATTTATTTATTGATTGTCTTCCTTATGAGTGGCGGTCGGGGACGAGCGATGGTCTTTTCCTACCAATCTATCCCCTAGGAGCATGCGCGTAGTACTTCGTTTCAATGACTAATAGATTTTTGCAATAAGTATGTGAGTTCTTTATGACTAATGTTGAGTCCATGGATTATATGCACTCTCACCCTTCCACCATTGCTAGCCTCTCTAGTACCGCGCAACTTTCGCCGGTGCATTAAACCCACCATATACCCTTCCTCAAAACAGCCACCATACCTACCTATTATGGCATTTCCATAGCCATTCCGAGATATATTGCCATGCAACTTCCACCCTTCCGTTTATTATGACACACTTCATCATTGTCATATTGCTTTGCATGATCATGTAGTTGACATAGTATTCGTGGCAAAGCCACCATTCATAATTTTTTCATACATGTCACTCTTGAGTCATTGCACATCCCGGTACACCGCCGGAGGCATTCATATAGAGTCATATTTTGTTCTAAGTATCGAGTTGTAATTCTTGAGTTGTAAGTAAATAAAAGTGTGATGATCATCATTATTAGAGCATTGTCCCATGTGAGGAAAGGATGATGGAGACTATGATTCCCCCACAAGTCGGGATGAGACTCCGGACAAAAAATAAAAAAATATATAAAATGAGGCCAAAAAAAGGAGAGCCCAAAAAAAAGAGAAAAAAAAAGAGAGAAAAAGAGAGAAGGGACAATGTTACTATCCTTTTACCACACTTGTGCTTCAAAGTAGCACCATGTTATTCATGATAGAGAGTCTCCTATTTTATCACTTTCATATACTAGTCGGAATTTTTCATTATAGAACTTGGCTTGTATATTCCAATGATGGGCTTCCTCAAATTGCCCTAGGTCTTCGTGAGCAAGCAAGTTGGATGCACACCCACTTAGTTTCTTTTTGAGCTTTCATACACTTATAGCTCTAGTGCATCCATTGCTTGGCAATCCCTACTCACTTGCATCGATATCAATTGGTGGGCATCTCCATAGCCCATTAATTTGCCTAGTTGATGTGAGACTATCTCCTTCTTTTTGTCTTCTCCACAACCACCATATTCTATTCCACCTATAGTGCTATGTCCATGGCTCACGCTCATGTATTGCGTGAAAGTTGAAAAGGTTTGAGAACATCAAAAGTATGAAACAATTGCTTGGCTTGTCATCGGGGTTGTGCATGATTTGAATATTTTGTGTGATGAAGATGGAGCATAGCCAGACTATATGATTTTGTAGGGATAGCTTTCTTTGGCCATGTTATTTTAAGAAGACATAATTGCTTTGATAGTATGCTTGAAGTATTATTGTTTTTATGTCAATATTAAACTTTTGTTTTGAATCTTATGGATCTGAATATTCTTGCCACAATAGAGAAGATTACGTTGATAAATATGTTAGGTAGCATTCCACATCAAAAATTCTGTTTTTATCATTTACCTACTCGAGGATGAGCAGGAATTAAGCTTGGGGATACTTGATACGTCTCCAACGTATCTATAATTTTTGATTGTTCCATGCTATTATATTATCCATCTTGGATGTTTTATATGCATTTATATGCTATTTTATATTATTTTTGGGACTAACCTATTAACCTAGAGCCCAGTGCTAGTTTCTGTTTTTTCCTTGTTTTTGAGTTTTACAGAAAAGGAATATCAAACGGAGTCCAAATGACCTGAAAATTTACGGTGATTTTTTATGGACCAGAATAAGCCCCCGAAGCAAAAGAGTAGGGCCAGAAGACTCCCGAGTCAACGACAAGGGTGGAGGGCGCCCCCACCCCCCTAGGGCGCGCCCCCTGCCTTGTCGCTGACTCGTGGATCCCCCTGACGTGAAACCGACGCCAAAAATTCCTATAAATCCAGAAACCCCCAGAAAGAAACCTAGATCAGAAGTTCCACCGCCGCAAGCTTTTGTAGCCACCAAAAACCAATCGGGACCCTGTTCCGGCACCCTGCCAGAGGGGGAAATCATCACCGGTGGCCATCTTCATCATCCTGGAGGTCTCCATGACAAGGAGGGAGTAGTTCACCCTCGAGGCTGAGGGTATGTACCAGTAGCTATGTGTTTGATCTCTCTCTCTCTCTCGTGTTCTTGATTTGGCACGATCTTGATGTGCCGTGAGCTTTATTATTATAGTTGGATCATATGGTGTTTCTTCCCCCTCTACCTTCTTGTGATGAATTGAGTCTTGCTCTTTGAGGTTTTGTTATGTTGGATTGAGTATTGGATTTGAGAACACTTGATGTATGTCTTGCGATGGGATATCTGTGGTGACAATGGGATGTTCTATTGATTCACTTGATGTATGTTTTGGCACTCAACTTGCGGATTCTCGAGGTGACATTGGGGTAATTTATGCATAGGGGTTGATGCACATTTTCATCCTATGTTCTCTGATAGAAATTTTGGAGTGATTCTTTGTTGCACGTTGAGGGATTGTTATGTGATCCAATTATGTTATCATTGTTGAGAGAACTTGCACTAGTGAAAGTATGAACCCTAGGCCTTGTTTCCAAGCATTGCAATACCGTTTTTGCTCACTTTTGTTACTAGTTACCTTGCTGTTTTTATATTTTCAGATTACAAAAACCTATATCTACCATCCATATTACACTTGTATCACCATCTCTTCGCCGAACTAGTGCACCTATACAATTTACCATTGTATTGGGTGTGTTGCGGACACAAGAGACTCTTTGTTATTTGGTTGCAGGGTTGTTTGAGAGAGACCATCTTCATCCTACGCCTCCCACGGATTGATAAACCTTAGGTCACCCACTTGAGGGAAATTTGCTACTATCCTACAAAACTCTGCACTTGGAGGCCCAACAACGTCTACAAGGAGAAAGGTTGCATAGTAGAAATCACTTGCCTACTGCCATGATCCTGGTGGGTCCCTACTGTCATCCTCACCATGTACAGCCATTTCCTTATTCCTCTCGGTTGTTGACCATGTTGACAACACCGAAGGGCGGCGCCGCAGCGAGCGAACCAAGGTGGAGGACGATGGTGATTCCTCGGACGGGAATGAACAGGAGCCAGGGAAGATGCGCAGAGTTTTAGGGTGCGATGTGGCTGCGATGCGTGCGCGGCAGCATAGCCAGTCATGGGAGGCGGGAGCAGGCGGTCCCGCCGGTGCTGATTTGGCTTTGGCGGCTGGAGGAAGAAGAGATTGAAGAAACACGATAGACGTTGAATGTCAATCCAACGGTCAAGGTTGGCACAATCGTTTGTTGACTAAGCCGACACCACGTAGCATACTTTTTTATAGGAAGAAAAGAAAAACTGGGCTCGTTCGCCAGATAACATTCCCGAAACTGCCACCGTTTGATCTTGTGTCGCAACTAAAACTGTCAGGAAAATGCGTTCGTTTGCCGTCCTCCTCCCAGGGAATGTTCGCCACATAACATTCCCAAAAATCAAATACTTGAGAAGGCGTACAGAACAAGCTAGTGTATCAGTAAAGAGATGTTGCCGGGTTTTAGAAAAAAGAGAGACGTGCTCCTGTAGCTGGTTCGAATCCAAACCTAGACTATGACTATATATAGTGCTATGCTACTATGCAAGTAATAAAACTAACATATCCAACGTTTACTTCTCCTCTTCTCTAGTTACTCTGCCTAGCATCAGAACCTCCAGCCGCAGCAACCATGTCCGCTGGCGGCTCATCCACCTGCTCTTCAGTAGGCAACAACCAGATATGCGCCAAGTCGCCATCCATACCATCCCCTGTGGGTCTCATCACATCCCCGCCAGCACACTCACCGCAGCCGGTTGCTCATCGCAACCCGCTGCCGTTGGTGTGGTGCCACTGCTGCAAATCATGCAAAGTCATCTGTCGCATCTCAACTACAATCCTCAACCCTGGCCGAGTCTTCTACAAATGCCCAAATAATGGGGTAATAATATGTTTAAGTGTTGTTCGCCTGCTTTCAGTTGCTGATTTTTTTAATAGTTTGGTTGATGATCTTCCAATTTGATTCATGCAGAAAAGGGAAGATTCGTGTGATTTGTATTTCTGGGAAATTGCTGATGTGGGGGAATGGAACTACGCTGATTATTTGGTTAGCCGAGGAATCCCAATACCAGCAGGTTGGGGTGTTGGACAAGTAACTGAAGGAACGGCGGAAGAGGAAGATGCAGAGCAGAAGGTTAAAGATGCAGTTCATCTGATCATGGCCAAGCAACAGCTGCTGAACGGCCTTGACAGCAGTGAGGAGATGAAAGAGCTTGTGAAGATAATGGGCAAGATCGTTGTGCTTTGTAGGATGATTGTCTCTTTATTTGCAATGTATGTAGCACTCGTGATGTATTCAGTGGCTATGACAAGAGCACTTTGCTGAAACTAGTAATGAATGAAACCTGTTTAGCAGGTTGGGCGTAGTGTTGTGAACATCTAATGATTTCTATTAATAGAAATTGGGGGGTATCCCCTTTTGCTCATAAATAAATAAATAGCAGAGGCCCTTTTGCTAATAAATAAATAAAATTAGCAGAGGCCCTGTTGGGTCAGGTTTGTTCCCATTTGAAGACGTCGAGCAAATTTTAGTCCAATAGCAAACTATGTCATCAAATACAAGTTTCATAGCCAAATATGAGTACAACTAAACAACAATGTCATCATGTTTTAGTCGTCATACAATCACCAAACACAAATCAACATACATAATAAGTGATGTTCTCATAGCAAAATACTAAACAACAACTTCATCAGGTTTCAGTTGTCATAGCAAAAACAATTTTGCATAGTAGATAAAAAGTCGTCTTCTCACAGGAAAATACGAAAAAAGCAATATAATCATCATCCGCAGCAGCAGCGTTAACATCTTCGCCATGTGTATCAGTCTGAATCGTAATTCCCCCCCAGTGTCATGTTCTTCTTCATCCTCAATGTCCTCGAACGTTGGCGTCTTATTGGTCAACTCTCGTATGTCCACAGTCCGACATGCAATCTTTTCGCCAGCGTCATTGACGTGATGGTTCTCAAAGATACTAGAAACATCTATGGAATCTTCTACATCAGGAGCAGTGTAAGCATCATCTTGTTATGCAACTTCATTAAACGAATTCCTCTGCTCAAACCTTTGCAATACTCTCCAGTCATCGCTACATGCATATGTGTCTTCCAAGAAAAATATCTGTGTTGCTTGATTTGCCAAAATAAAAGGCTCATCGGTGTGGTACACCGCCTTGACATTGATGGATTTGAAATAATCATCAGCTCTGGGTTTTGCGATCCTGGAAAACAGGTTATACTAACGACAGCACAACAGAACCACACACCGATGAACCTCGAAACTGGAGATATACTGCAACTAAACAATGTCTGTTATGTTAGCATACATTTCAATTGTCTCTTTGTCGTACATATCCGTGCTCATGATGGCACTATTTTGTGTCTTCCTGCCTTCGTCGCGTGCAAGGGTGTTGTAGCGCACATCTCCAACAACGCAATATTCATAATGTCTTACCCGAGTATCAGGACCCATTGCTAGTGCGTAAAGGGCAGCATTAACTGCCTGCCCATCCTCCCACATCTTCTTAACCTATGGTTAGAAAATGGACAAGCTGATCATCTTATGTACTCAATATATTAAAAAACCGACAGTGCAATTCAAAAGCTTACACGGCTCTTGAACCAGTTTGTCAATGTTTCTTGGATTTTGCGGTAGTAACTCCTTTTTGTAGATGCTGCACAACATAGTGATCACGTCAAACATCTAAATATATAAGAATGTATTGCAAGTTTAGTAGATTATGATGTATAAGCTGCAGTACTTAGCACTTACTCGATATAAGGTAGAATCTCAGGACAGTTATTCAACACATACCAAACCATTTTGTCCAAATCTTTAGGTTTGTCATCTAGTCGACTCTTCCCTGTAACTCAAATAGAACAATAAAAAACATTGAGCTCGGGATTGTCTTCACCCACCTTTTCGCTAAGCTGATAAGCTGTTTCAATGTATTTTGAGCAGAATGTCAATGCTTCTGTAGCAATGTAGGCCTCTACAATGGAACCCTCAGGTCTAGCTCTGTTCCTAACATAGCCCTTGAAAGTGCCTAGCCGCCTTTCAATAGGGTACATCCAGCCATACTGTACTGGACCTCTAAGTAGTGCCTCATCAGGTAGATGAATAGCCAAATGCACCATCACATCAAAGAAGGCTGGAGGATATATCTTCTCAAGGTCGCATAGGATAGTTGGTATCTTGTCTCTAAGACGCTCCAAAGCATCTATCCTGATATTTCTACTGCAGAGTTCCCTGAAGAATTGTCCCAACTCTGCAACTGCTTTGTATAAGTCAGGGCGGCCCAATCCTCTAAGGATAACAGGTAAAACCCTTTGAAGTAGGATGTGGCAGTCATGAGTTTTCAACCCATGTACCTTATTTCCATCTCCACTGACTCTACTTTCAGGATGGGAAGGAAATCCATGTGGGAATCTCACACGTGACACGACCTTGTAGAATTCTTTTCTTTTTACCTTGTCCAAGACGTACACAGCTGGTGCCATATCCCGTGATGCACCATCATCTTTCACCTGCAAATCGGATCTGATACCCAGGTGTGTCAAACCAATCCTAGATTTTAAGGTATCTTTCGTCTTGCCTTCAATATTAAGAAGTGTGCCGATAATGCTGTCACATATATTTTTCTCGATGTGCATCTGATGTCGCTTGAACTACATCGGTATTTCCCCAAAGAGGAAGGGATGATGCAGCACAGCTACGGTATGTATTTCCCTCAGTTATGAAACCAAGGTATCAATCCAGTAGGAGAACCAAGCAAGACTATGTAAATGGTACCTGCACACAAAGAACAAATACTTGCAACCCGACGCGTAAGAGGGGTTGTCAATCCCTCCACGGTAAAAAGATAGATAAATTTGTAGTAGATTGGATAAATAGATCTCACGGAAACGCGAGATAAAATAAATAACAAAAAATTGCAGCAAGGCATTTTTGGGTTTTTGGAATAATATATTTGAAAATAAAAGCGGTAAATAATAGATCGGAAAGCAAATATGAAGAAGGATAGACCCAGGGGCCGTAGATTTCACTAGTGGCTTCTCTCGAGAACAATATCATACGGCGGGTAAACAAATTATTGTTGGGCAATTGATAGAACTTCAAATAATTATGACGATATCCAGGCAATATTCATTATATAGGCATCACGTCCAAGATTAGTAGACAGACTCCTGCCAGCATCTACTACTATTACTCCACACATCGACCGCTATCCAGCATGCATCTAGTGTATTAAGTTCATGGAGAAACGGAGTAATGCAATAAGAATGATGACATGATGTAGACAAGATCTATTCATGTAGGAATAGACCCCATCTTGTTATCCTTAATAGCAACGATACATACGTGTCATGTCCCCTTATGTCATTGGGATTGAGAACCGTAAGATCGAACCCATCACAAAACACCTCTTCCCATGGCAAGAAAAATTGATCTAGTCGGCCTAACTAAACCAAAGATTCGAAGAAGAAATACGAGGCTATAAGTAATCATGCATATAAGAGATCAAAAGAAGACTCAAATAACTTTCATGGATAAAATAGATCTAATCATAGACTCAAAGTTCATCGGATCCCAACAAACACACCGCAAAAAGAGTTACATCAAATAGATCTCCAAGAGACCATTGTATTGAGAATCAAAAAAGAGAGAGGAAGCCATCTAGCTACTAACTATGGACCCGAAGGTTTACAATGAACTACTCACGCATCATCGAAGAGGCACCAATGAGGATGATGAACCCCTCCATGATGGTGTCTAGATTGGATCTGGTGTTTCTGGAACTTGCGGCGGCTGGAATTGTGTTTCATCGACGCCTCTAGGGTTTTTAGATTTTCAGGGTATTTATAGAGCAAAGAGGCGATGCGGGAGGCCACTGAGATGGGCACAACCCACCAGGGCGCGCCTGGGCCCCCAGGCGCGCCCAGGTGGGTTGTGCCCCCCTTGGGGCACCCCTCTGGTACTTCGTTGTCCCAAGTTGTTCCGTCTGGTCCATAAAAAATCTCCAAAAAGTTTCGGTGCGTTTGGACTCCATTTGGTATTGATTTTCTGCGAAGTAAAAAACAAGGAAAAAATAGGAACTGGCACTGGGCACTATGTCAATAGGTTAGTCCCAAAAAATGATATAAATGTGACGCCCGGATAGTTAAGCTACAGTGAACCTCTGCTAATGATGCCACGTCACCTCGGTTACTGTTGATAATCTCGCGTTAGTTCAAAACTGATTCAAATTCAAATTTGAATTATAGGCAAACAACAAAGTTTTCAAACATTAAAACTAAAATGTTCAAAATGGAACAAATAAATCCTAAGTAATATTGGTGGAGAAACCACAATTTTATAAAATGTTTAAATACTCTAAAATAATTAAAACAGTAGGTAAAACAATTGAATAAATGCCTTTTATAAATTATCAAATATTAAATCATTTTATTTTGGAGTTAATACTTTTTATGGCAGTGGGTAAGATGTTAACACTAATTTAGGAACTATTTTTGTGTTTTGTAAAACGAAAATAAATAGGAAATAAAAATGAAACAGAAAAGAATAAATAAAAGAAAACAAAATAAAGCAAAATAAAAAGGAAAAGAGAAACCCCCCTCCCCCTCTGGGCCTGGCCCAACTGGGCCAGCCCAGCCGGCCGCCCACCTGGCCGGCCCACCCCAGCCGGCCTATATGGCCTCTCCCACCCCCACCCACCGAAACCCTAATCCCCCTCGCTCTCACCCCCCGATCTGGATCGGCGACCGCGCCGCGCTCGCGCTTCGCCGCGCCCCTCGCCTCGCTCGCCACCCCCAGCGCGCGCCCGGGCCGCGCCCCGCTGCTGCTACGCTGCAGCTGCCGCCGCCCGTGGCCCTCTGGTCGCGCCGCCACGCGCCCGTGCGCACCCACGCCCGTCCCTGGGCCACGCCCCTGCTGCTGCTGCTCCAACTACGCCTCCTGCAGCTCGCACGTCTCCGCCGCGGCCCCGTTCGCCCCGTGGCCGCCCTGTCCACCACCCGACGTCGCCTCGGCCGCTCTCCGCCTGGCCGTGCCTCGCGCTCGCCGTCGCCCGAAGCCGCCTCGCCGGATCTCCTCCCCCCTCGCCGGACCTCGCTTCCTCGTCCTCCTCCCCGACTCGCATCACCGAGCCTCGCCGCCCCCTGTACATCTACACACCGGTGAGGCCCTCGGCCTCCTCTTCTCCTCTACACGCCCACGCCCGTTCGTCCCTGCAGCCTTGCCTCGCCCCTGCACACGCGCGTGCGTGCGCCGCTGCTGCTTCCCCGCGGCTCGCGCCCGCCTCCTTCCGTGCTCGCCTGCGCAGCTCGGCTGCCTGCGCCCGCCGCCGTCTTCGCCCCGCGGCGCCTGGTCGCGTCCGCCAGGGCCGCCGCCGTCCGGGGCCCCCCACTCCCGCTGCGTCCGCCGTCCGCCGCGGCGGCCCTCTCCGCTAACCGTGCCGCCCTGCTCCGGCCGCGGCCATGGCCACCGGAGCCTGGCCGTGGGCCCGCCCTTCGCCCGCTGTCCCGTGGCACCCTGTTGGGTTGGCGCTCGTCGCCCGTTCCGCCCGGCGCCCGTAACCGTGCGCCTGTTAGGCCCTGTGGGGCCCGTCCCTGTAAAAAAAGGGGAATTAAAAGAAAACAATAATAGAAAATTAATTAATTAATTAAATTCATTTAGATAACTAGTTAGACTTAAATAACCAGCTAATTATTCTAAAACTGTTGTTAATCAGTTAACAACCTTTGACGATCAGGCCCCATCTTATAGTTTGACCGGTCAACGGTCAGCTTTGACCGCTGACGTCATGGTGATGTAGTAATTATTTTTCAAATTAATTTAATAATAATAATTCTAGAAAATGATTAAATCTTTAAAAATTAATATAAAATATTTCGTAACTCGGATGAAAATACTTTGTACATGAAAGTTGCTCAGAACGACAAGACGAATCCGATTACGCAGTCTGTTCATCCGTCACACGTCCCTAACATAGCGAACATGCAACCGTCCCCCTCCGGTCATCTGTCTGACAAATGTCCGGAACCGGGAAAACATTCCCGGTTGAATTCCCCCTTCACCTTTGTCGTGTAGCACTGCGTTAGGTCACATCCGGCACAGCCTATTGCCATGTCTTGTATTGTGTTACCTTGTTTGCCTTGTATTTATTGTTTCTCCCCCCTCCTTCTCTCTCGATAGACACCGTGACTGCCGACGATGTGGCTGTGCACGACTACGTCGTCGACGACTCTTCCCTCTCGACAGAGCTTCCAGGCAAGCCCCCCCTTGATCAACCTGATATCGCCTATTCCTCCTCTCTACTGCTTGCATTAGAGTAGTGTAGCATGTTACTGCTTTCGGTTAATCCTATTCTGCTGCATAGCCTATCTTTGCTACTACTGTTGATACCTTACCTGCAATCCTAAAATGCTTAGTATAGGTTGCTAGAATTACATCAGTGGCCCTACACTCTTGTCCGTCTGCCATGCTATACTTCTGGGCCGTGATCACTTCGAGAGGTGATCACGGGTTTATATTATATACTATTACATACTTATGTTTCTGTTTGGAGATGGGGGCTGAAGGGGCAGGTGGTTCCATCCAGGTAGTGGTGGGCCTGGGTTCCCGACGGCCCCCGAGTGTTACTTTGTGGCGGAGCGACATGGCAGGTTGTGACCACCTAGGAGACAGGTGGGCCTGGTCCTGGTCGGCGTCCGCGGTTACTTCAAAATAACACGCTCAACGAGATTGGGTATTTGATCTGAGTCTGGCTACGAGCCTATACGCACTAACCACCACGCGGGAACAGTTATGGGTACTCGACGTCGTGGTATCAGCCGAAGCCTCCTAGATGTCAGCGACTGAGCGGCTCGCGCCGGGTTGGACCGCGTAACGCAACTTCCTTTGTAATGGAGGTTGCTAGGTCTGCTCACCGGCTGCCCACGCAACGTGCAGGTGTGCAATGGGCGATGGGCCCAGACCCCTGCGCGCATAGGATTTAGACCGGCGTGCTGACCTCTCTGTTAGGCCTAGGTAGGGCTGCGACGTGTTGATCTTCCGAGGCCGAGTATGACCCAGGAAAGTGTGCCCGGCCAGAGGGATCGAGCGTGTTGGGTAATGTGGTGCACCCCTGCAGGGAAGTTTATCTATTCGAATAGCCGTGTCCCTCGGTAAAAGGATGACCCGGAGTTGTACCTCGACCTTATGACAACTAGAACCGGATACTTAATAAAACACACCCTTTCAAGTGCCAGATACAACCCGGTGATCGCTCTCTCACAGGGCGACGAGGAGAGGATCGTCGGGTAGGATTATGCTATGCGATGATACTTGGTGAACTTACCAGCTACTCTCTTCTATATGCTTCAAGATGGAGGCTACCAGAAGCGTAGTCTTCGATAGGACTAGCTATCCCCCTCTTATTCTGGCATTCTGCAGTTCAGTCCACAGATACTACCCATTTCATTGATACCATTGCATATGTAGTGTAGATCCTTACTTGCGAGTACTTTGGATGAGTACTCACGGTTGCTTCGCTCCCTCTTTCCCCCCTTTTTCCATTCTTCTCGGATGTCGCAACCAGATGCCGGAGCCCAGGAGCCAGATGCCACCTTCGACGACCCCTACTACACCGAGGGTGCCTACTACTACGTGCAGGCCGCCGCCGACGACAAGGTGTAGTTTAGGAGGATCCCAGGCAGGAGGCCTGCGCCTCTTCGATCTGTATCCCAGTTTGTGCTAGCCATCTTATGGCACCTTGTTTAACTTTATGTCTGTACTCAGATATTGTTGCTTCCGCTGACTCGTCTATGATTGAGCACTTGTATTCGAGCCCTCGAGGCCCCTGGCTTGTATTATGATGCTTGTATGACTTATTTATTTTTAGAGTTGTGTGGTGATATCTTCCTGTGAGTCCCTGATCTTGATCGTACACGTTTGCGTGTATGATTGAATCGGGTGCGTCACAAGTTGGTATCAGAGCCGACTGCCTGTAGGAACCCCCCCTTCCACACTCCTTGGCCGAAGTCGAGTCTAGACATTGCAAAACTTTTACTAACATGGCTGTGTGTCTTACAGGCCCACGTCGCCATTGGGTGGTATTAGGATCTTTTATTCCTCGTCTATACTCTGGGACTCTGATCTCTCTTCTATTCGGGTTAAAATGAATTTACTAACTCAAACATTAGGATCTCGTGATTACATCCACCCGGAGAGCCCCTTATTACAGATGATCGCCTGCGTCACCAGTAGGTTCCGAAGATGCTATTCGATGATTTCCCGAGACACCTATGTCCACCGCCTTTGCAAATTCCCTACCGCTGTTATATACTTATGGATAACTACATACAGTTGCCATTCATACATTCAGTCCCGTTGATCTTGTTATTACAAGATGCCCCGAACTGCTCTTTATTGTTCCGACAATCCTTTGAGCTTACTGCCTTGCAGACCTTGCCTCATGAATACCCCCTACGGATAATTCCTCGCACTTACGAGTATCCGTTCTTCCCCCTTTGTTCATATGACTCACAAGATACATTGAAATACTATTCGATCTTCCGAAAATCCTTAGCAGCTAATTGCTCTGCAAATACTTGTCTGCTTGCATTATGGATGCTTTCCATATGACTGACAATATTCATTAGTATCCTTTGACACCGTCATTTTGATCTTATTGATTCAACATAAGTGCGAATGCACGCATTCATTAGTTGATCCTTTTAAAATTATCTTTCTGGCTCAGACGTCATTCTGAACATGAGCTGGTTCTCGACCAATCTAATTGCCGTCGATCATACCCTTAGGTCTATTCAAGTTACCCATCCTTGATCAGAGCGTCTGCTTCTGATCCTTCGTATTGGAATTCATATTTCCTTTATTATCTAAGCATCAAATTATTCGGATGTTCTATAATCTGATGCCTTTGCCTTCCTTCTTCATCTGGTTGTGTGCCGATGCTCACATCAGCTCCGCTAGGGACATCCGATCCTTCGTCGGATTATTAATCGACAGTGTCCTTCATAATGAACCGCCTTGTGAATTCTTCCCTGATACATAAATGCCTTTGGTAAATTGTATCCCCTCCTTTTGTCAAACATGCTCTGCTTTCGAGCTTGTGTTAAATACTCCTGAAGATTATGTTATAAGCCCCCAAGATGCCCTGTGGGATGAACATATACCTTCTCTAAACCGTATGAACCCGAAAGTTATACGGGTTGTACCCTACTGGCGTTTCTTCGGATAAATTTTCAACTCTACAACTTCTTCGAAGACGAGAAGTAAATGAAAGGTTATGTATCGAAGAAGTGGGAGTCGACCTTGAACCTTTGTGTTCATGCCCATGGACCCGATGTGGAACTTATCATGAAAGCTTCTTGCAAGAATATTTAATCATTTGAATAATTCCTCCGGTGTCACTAAATTGGAGCCGTTGTAGTTATGGTCCCGACCATGCTAGCCTTATTCATTATATCTGAAAGGAAACCATTCCAGTGCCTCGTCTATTTTTGATGAGATTAAAGTATCCGCTATCACAAGTCAATGATCCAGCTCAGTTTCTATTCTGATCTTCCTTCGAGTATTACCCCATGGTATCCCGATAATATCACGAGACTGCAAATACTTCTTATGAGACTTCGTCAAGTATTCCTTCTCACCGTTTCAGTATTCCACGGGTTTTGGGTTGTTTGTCAACTGAGAACATCGATAAGTGAATCGAATCTACACAGGGATCCAATACTCCTAGTAATGTACTGCTGGGAAATTTAACTTTCAACTCATGTCATTCTTAGCCTAATCGGCTATATCATTATCTTAACTATGCTACCTAGTGCTGCTTCTCGGAGCACAATTTCGTGATGAGTTAATCTTACGTCGATCTTCATCGTCATATCTTTTTGCCTTGAATAGCAAGCTTGATTCCGAGATTTGTGTCGTACCGTGGTTTTGATAACCTTTTGCTTCATCATTCCTTTTGCTTGATGTCATCGATGATCGATTACATCTTCAAGAAGCCTCTCGACAAATGTGTCGTGATCATCGTTAACACTTTAACTTCTTCCGAGAGATCAATTGAATTCATGATGAGAAATTACATGCTTACCCCTCGATGATCTGTGTTATCATCGACCACATCCATGCCTTCCTTCCAGACACAGACTTGGTCATGTTTTGTGTTGTACCTTGAGTTCCTTGCTATCCAGCTTATGTTATGTTCTACCGTGTAGTATTATCATCTTGATGTCAAGAATGCTGTGAGAACTGCTCCCCTCTTAAGAATTCTTGATATAGTGATACTTCTCACAATCACCATTCCTTCTTGGTCCCCGTGTTGATTCTAACCGGGATACCAACACGTGAACCGTGCTGCTTGGATTCTGTACTTCTAGCAACCCCATTGCTTTGAAGTTAATGGTCGATAGTTCATTCTTAGACTATTGGATATTGAATCACCATTCTAACAATTGAACATGCTACCTAAGCCATATCTCGGTTGCACCTTTCAACCAATGTTTAATTGTGTATGTTTTCCTCGAGCATACATCATTATATCATTTGATCTGACAAATGTCATCTCCTTGTTCACATAATTGTGGAAATCCATCTTATTGGAAACCTCGATGAATTGTCGCTGAATCCATCAGCCACCTCCTCATCCTCTCCTTGGTTTAATGATGAACTATTGTTTCGGAACTCGCTTCCATAGCTCATTTCCCGAGAAGCTTACATTGTCATCTCGTCAACTTGTGTCGCACCTTTTTCTTCTCAGACATCCTGAGTCTGAGGTATCCCGACACTAATCAGATCTGAACCTCGGTCAGATATGATGGTTGGAACATATTTCCAAGAGTTATAACGTTGGTCTTATATGACCCGGTAAGGTGATGTCATTCCTAGCACACTTGGCTGGAGGACTATTGTTATAGTTTCCTTTTTAGCAAGTTTAGCCATTCTTCCATGAGGAAATTATAAGACTTACTCTATGAGTTGTTCCTGATGGATCCATTGTGTATCCAAAGTCTGACCTTTGCTTGAAGACCGTGCCAATGCTATCTCTAAGCATGTCTGTGGTACCCCGATTATCAATAAAAAAAAACATTTGAAGCACAATGCTAAATTTTGTTTATCAATTATCCAACACCGTTGTATGGGTAATGTCATGAAATTTCTCTCCCCTTACCTAAAGGGTTTTCTACTTTATATCCTGTCATGGATAACATACTCTGCTTATCCTTGGGAAGGATATACCACTGAAATATGTGTTTAAACACATTTTTCTTTCCATTGTTCTGTTTAATTTGATAATCATATTTTCTTTTCCATTGTTTGGTTGAACCTATCTTGTGATCTATATGATCTAAGCAATAATATTTTCCTGCTTATGCAAGCACCTTGGTGTACAACTCTGTCAGCAAGACCCTGTTACTATATGTAGATAACATTTCGGTAACCACCGATGGACGAGAAATTTGCCTATTGGTCCGCCTCATTTCAACGAGCAGGAAAATGGTTCTCTTCGTCCCTCGCCCTTGGTACCAACGTTGTTGCCAATATAACTGGCAGGCTATGCTCTGACCTGCCCTGTTATCGTGACCATACAAGATGTCAGTGCTCCTTCTACTTTTAACCGACATGGTGGGCCCATAACCCACAATTCCACAGGATCGAAACCTGACTCTCTTGTACGCCCCTATTGCCAAAGTTATTCCTCACACTTGGCTTCGTATTTAATTCACGAGCCACCTTCCTAGTGATCTATTCTGGTATCAGGCGCAATACCTACTCTCGTTACTCTAAACCCCTTTTGCATTCTGTTTTAGACTTCGAGCGATTGCCTGCCCGCTCGAGACTTCCCATGATACCTCCTTACTTGCTCTCGATATTTTCTTAAGTTTCAATTCGAGAGTTACTCTCTGCCACCTTCCCTGATGTTATCGACCAGATAGTCAACCTTGCAGAGGCCCGTTCTCCCGGAATACCCACCCTTTATTCTTTCGTAAGTACGATGAAGATCGCGAAGAAAGGATGACGACTTCATCATGATGACCTGAAGCAGAGAAGCGAAGACATCAACGTAATGGATCGACCTCTTCGAGAAGAGCAACCAAGACCGAGAAGAATCATTAGAAATTTCGTAACCTAGTCTTTCCCCCCTTACCCCACCACTTAAATCTCGGGACGAGATTTCTTGTAGTAGAGGAGAATTGTGACGCCCGGATAGTTAAGCTACAGTGAACCTCTGCTAATGATGCCACGTCACCTCGGTTACTGTTGATAATCTCGCGTTAGTTCAAAACTGATTCAAATTCAAATTTGAATTATAGGCAAACAACAAAGTTTTCAAACATTAAAACTAAAATGTTCAAAATGGAACAAATAAATCCTAAGTAATATTGGTGGAGAAACCACAATTTTATAAAATGTTTAAATACTCTAAAATAATTAAAACAGTAGGTAAAACAATTGAATAAATGCCTTTTATAAATTATAAAATATTAAAACATTTTATTTTGGAGTTAATACTTTTTATGGCAGTGGGTAAGATGTTAACACTAATTTAGGAACTATTTTTGTGTTTTGTAAAACTAAAATAAATAGGAAATAAAAATGAAACAGAAAAGAATAAACAAAAGAAAACAAAATAAAAAGGAAAAGAGAAACCCCCCCTCCTCTGGGCCTGGCCCAACTGGGCCAGCCCAGCCGGCCGCCCACCTGGCCGGCCCACCCCAGCCGGCCTATATGGCCTCTCCCACCCCCACCCACCGAAACCCTAATCCCCCTCGCTCTTACCCCCCCGATCTGGATCGGCGACCGCGCCGCGCTCGCGCTTCGCCGTGCCCCTCGCCTCGCTCGCCACCCCCAGCACTCGCCCGGGCCGCGCCCCAGTGCTGCTACGCTGCAGCTGCCGCCGCCCGTGGCCCTCTGGCCGCGCCGCCACGTGCCCGTGCGCACCCACGCCCGTTCCTGGGCCACGCCCCTACTGCTGCTGCTCCAACTGCGCCTCCCGCAGCTCGCACGTCTCCGCCGCGGCCCCGTTCGCCCCGTGGCAGCCCTGTCCACCACCCGACGTCGCCTCGGCCGCTCTCCGCCTGGCCACGCCTCGCGCTCGCCTTCGCCCGAAGCCGCCTCGCCGGATCTCCTCCCCCCTCGCTGGACCTCGCTTCCTCGTCCTCCTCCCCGACTCACATCACCGAGCCTCGCCGCCCCCTGTACATCTACACGCCAGTGAGGCCCTCGGCCTCCTCTTCTCCTCTACACGCCCGCGCCCGTTCGCCCCTGCAGCCTTGCCTCGCACCTGCACACGCGCGTGCGTGCGCCGCTGCGCGGCTGCTGCTTCGCCGCGGCTCGCGCCCGCCTCCTTCCGTGCTCGCCTGCGCAGCTCCGCTGCCTGCGCCCGCCAGCGTCTTTGCCCCGCGGCGCCTGGTCGCGTCCGCCAGGGCCGCCGCCGTTCGGGGCCACCCCACTCCCGCTGCGTCCGCCGTCCGCCGCGGCGGCCCTCTCCGCTAACCGTGCCGCCCTGCTCCAGCCGCGGCCATGGCCACCGGAGCCTGGCCGTGCGCCCGCCCCTTCGCCCGCTGTACCGGGGCGCCCTGTTGGGCTGGCGCTCGTCGCCCGTTCCGCCCGGTGCCCGTAACCGTGCGCTTGTTAGGCCCTCGGTCTATGGCAAGTGGGGCCCGCCCCTGTAAAAAAAAGGGGAATTAAAAGAAAACAATAATAGAAAATTAATTAATTAATTAAATTAATTAAATTCATTTAGATAACTAGTTAGACTTAAATAACCTGCTAATTAATCTAAAACTGTTGTTAATCAGTTAACAGCCTTTGATGATCGGGCCCCATCTTATAGTTTGACCGGTCAACGGTCAGCTTTGACCGCTGATGTCATGGTGATGCAGTAATTATTTTTCAAATTAATTAAATAATAATAATTCTAGAAAATGATTAAATCTTTAAAAATTAATATAAAATAATCCATAACTCGGATGAAAATACTTTGTACATGAAAGTTGCTCAGAACGACGAGACGAATCCGATTACGTAGTCCGTTCATCCGTCACACGTCCCTAACATAGCGAACATGCAACCGTCCCCCTCCGGTCATCTGTCTGACAAATGTCCGGAACCGGGAAAACATTCCCGGTTGAATTCCCCCTTCACCTTTGTCGTGTAGCACTGCGTTAGGTCACATCCGGCACAGCCTATTGCCATGTCTTGTATTGTGTTACCTTGTTTGCCTTGTATTTATTGTTTCTCCCCCTCCTTCTCTCTTGATAGACACCGCGACTGCCGACGATGCTGCTGTGCACGACTACGTCGTCGACGACTCTTCCCTCTCGACAGAGCTTCCAGGCAAGCCCCCCCCCTTGATCAACCTGATATCGCCTATTCCTCCTCTCTACTGCTTGCATTAGAGTAGTGTAGCATGTTACTGCTTTCGGTTAATCCTATTCTGCTGCATAGCCTGTCTTTGCTACTACTGTTGATACCTTACCTGCAATACTAAAATGCT
This sequence comes from Thinopyrum elongatum, assembly GCA_011799875.1. Classification (NCBI taxonomy): domain Eukaryota; kingdom Viridiplantae; phylum Streptophyta; class Magnoliopsida; order Poales; family Poaceae; genus Thinopyrum; species Thinopyrum elongatum. Next base: position 565,532,062 of record CM022303.1, read on the forward strand.
TAGTATAGGTTGCTAGAATTACATCAGTGGCCCTACACTCTTGTCCGTCTGCCATGCTATACTACTGGGCCGTGATCACTTCGGGAGGTGATCACGGGTTTATATTATATACTATTACATACTTATGTTTCTGTTCGAAGATGGGGGCTGAAGGGGCAGGTGGTTCCATCCAGGTAGTGGTGGGCCTGGGTTCCCGACGGCCCCCGAGTGTTACTTTGTGGCGGAGCGACAGGGCAGGTTGTGACCACCTAGGAGACAGGTGGGCCTGGTCCTGGTCGGCGTCCGCGGTTACTTCAAAATAACATGCTTAACGAGATTGGGTATTTGATCTGAGTCTGGCTACGAGCCTATACGCACTAACCACCACGCGGGAACAGTATGGGTACTCGACGTCGTGGTATCAGCCGAAGCCTCCTAGATGTCAGCGACTGAGCGGCGCGTGCCGGGTTGGACCGCGTAACGCAAGTTCCTTTGCAATGGAGGTTGCTAGGTCTGCTCACCGGCCGCCCACGCAACGTGCAGGTGTGCAATGGGCGATGGGCCCAGACCCCTGCGCGCATAGGATTTAGACCGGCGTGCTGACCTCTCTGTTAGGCCTAGGTAGGGCTGCGACGTGTTGATCTTCCGAGGCCGGGTATGACCCAGGAAAGTGTGCCCGGCCAGAGGGATCGAGCGTGTTGGGTAATGTGGTGCACCCCTGCAGGGAAGTTTATCTATTCGAATAGCCGTGTCCCTCGGTAAAAGGACGACCCGGAGTTGTACCTCGACCTTATCACAACTAGAACCGGATACTTAATAAAACACACCCTTTCAAGTGCCAGATACAACCCGGTGATCGCTCTCTCACAGGGCAAAGAGGAGAGGATCGTCGGGTAGGATTATGCTATGCGATGATACTTGGTGAACTTACCAGCTACTCTCTTCTATATGCTTCAAGATGGAGGCTACCAGAAGCGTAGTCTTCGATAGGACTAGCTATCCCTCTCTTATTCTGGCATTCTGCAGTTCAGTCCACAGATACTACCCATTTCATTGATACCATTGCATATGTAGTGTAGATCCTTGCTTGCGAGTACTTTGGATGAGTACTCACGGTTGCTTCGCTCCCTCTTTTCCCCCTTTTTCCATTCTTCTCGGACGTCGCAACCAGATGCCAGAGCCCAGGAGCCAGACGCCACCTTCGACGACCCCTACTACACCGAGGGTGCCTACTACTACGTGCAGGCCGTCGCCGACGACCAGGAGTAGTTTAGGAGGATCCCAGGTAGGAGGCCTGCGCCTCTTCGATCTGTATCCCAGTTTGTGCTAGCCATCTTATGGCACCTTGTTTAACTTTATGTCTGTACTCAGATATTGTTGCTTCCGCTGACAGGTCTATGATCGAGCACTTGTATTCGAGCCCTCGAGGCCCCTAGCTTGTATTATGATGCTTGTATGACTTATTTATTTTTAGAGTTGTGTTGTGATATCTTCCCGTGAGTCCCTGATCTTGATTGTACACGTTTTGCGTGTAAGATTAGTGTACGATTGAATTGGGGGCGTCACAATAAAGTTGCTATAAAATGATTGTAAAACATCCAAGAATGATAATATAACAACATGGAACAAGCAAAAATTATAGATACGTTGGAGACGTATCAGCATCCCCAAGCTTAATTCCTACTCGTCCTCGAGTAGGTAAATGATAAAAACAGAATTTTTGATGTGGAATGATGCCTAACATGTTCATCACATATTCTTTTCTTTTGTAGCATGCACATTGGGAGTTTTATATGATTCTAAGCAATAGTCTAGTTTTGACATGAAGATTTCAATGCTCAAGCCTATCAACAAGCAACGATGTCTTTCAAAATATCAACACTAAAGCAAGTTATCCCTAGCCCATTATGCTCAATCATTGATCCATTCATGAAACACAATCGCATATTAGCTACACCCAATGCTCAAGTATGATCATAGTGCCCCTTAGTTGGTGCTTTATAAGAGAAGATGGAGACTCAAATAAAAATTGCATAAAGTAAATAGAAAGGCCCTTCGCAGAGGGAAGTAGGGATTTGTAGAGGTGCCAGAGCTCAAAGCAAAAAAGATAGAGATAAAACATTTTGGGTGGCATGCTTTTACTGTCAACGAAAATGATCGAGTAGTTCCCAATACTTTCCATGCTAGATATATCATAGGCGGTTCCCAAATAGAATATAAAGTTTATTCCTTTTTTACTTTCACATTCCACGGCTAGCCATATCCACGGGTGCCGTCCATACCAACACTTTCCAAGGAATTTATTATTTGACAACATAAAGTAAATTCATTTTTCATTTTAGGACTGGGCATCCCTAATACCTTTGCCATACTCTCGTGGCATGACAAGTGAATAAACACTCATCTTGAGAATACCACATCTAGCATGGAAAAATATCAGCCACCCCCTATCATTTCATGAGCGGTACGAGCACACAAAAGGGAAATTTACTTTGAAAATTAGAGATGGCACATACAAATTTGCTTAGAACAGCATGGAAATACCGCATATATGTAGGTATAGTGGACTCATATGGCAAAACTGGGTTGAAGGATTTTGGATGCACAAGTAGTAATCCCACTTAGTGCAAAGGAAGGCTAGCAAAAAGATTGAGAAGCATCCAACCAAGAAACGAAAAATCACATAAGCGAGCATTAAGCATAACTAATACCGAATAATGCACCACAAGTAGGATATAATTTCATTGCATAACTATTGACTTTTTTGCTTGCATAGGGAATCACAAACCTTAACACCAATATTATTACTAAAGCATAATTACTCATCAACATGACTCACATATTATATCATCATATAGCAAAACTATTACAAAGAATCAAGTTTATTTTGTCCAATGATCTTCACGAAAGGTTTTATTATATCCCTCTTGAATATCTATCACTTTGGGACTAATTTCATATGTTGCTTTTGATAGCTCAAACAAATTTAAGTGAAGAACATGAGCATAAAAATTTTCTTCTCTCAAAATAAAATAAGTGAAGCATGAGAGAATTTATTCAAAATTACTAACTCTCAAATAAATCTAAGTGAAGCATGAGAGCATTTCTTCAAAAATATTAAAGCACACCGTGCTCAAAAGATATAAGTGAAGCACTAGAGCAATTCCATAGCTCAAAGAATTTAAGTGAAGCACATAGAGCAATTCTAACAAATCATAGCATAATTTTGGCTCTCCCAAATAGGTGTGTCCAGCAAGGATAGATGACACAAACTAAAAAGAAAAACAAGCAAAGACTCATATAACACAAGACGCTCCAAATAGAACTCATGATATGTGACGAATAAAAATATAGCTCCAAGTAAAATACCGATGGTCATTAGAAGAAAGAGGGGATGCCACTCGGGGCATCCCCAAGCTTAGTTGCTTGTTTCTCTTTGGATAATAGCTTGGGATGCCATGGGGCATCCCCATGCTTAGGGTCTTCTTACTCCTTATTCCTTCATCCATCGTGATCTCACCCAAAACTTGAAAACGTCAATCACACAAAACACAACAAAACCTTCGTGAGATCCGTTAGTATAAGAAAACCAATCTTTACTTTAAGTACTATAGAAAACCCATTCGAATTTTGTTATTGCATTATATCTACTGTATTCTAACTTTACCTTGGCTTATACCCCCTAATACAAACCATAGATTCATCAAAATAAGCACACAATGAAAAGAAAACAGAATCTGTCAAAAATAGAACAGTCTATTAAGATGCGAATTGTTCTCATACTTCTGTAACTCCAAATTTTTTGAAAAATTAGGAAAACAGAGGCAATTTGTATATAAATCTTGTGTGAAAAACTCAGAATTTTCGTCGCTTCTGTGGTTTTAGACAATTATTTTACTGGACGCAAAAGTTTCTGTTTTCCAACAAGATCAAATCAACTATCACCAAAGCTATCCCAAAGGCTTTACTTGGCACAAACACTAATTAAAACATAATAAAACACAATTATAACAGAGGCATAATTGTGCAAACACTCAAGAACAAAAAGAAAAAGGCAAAAATAAATTTTATTCATTGGGTTGCCTCCCAACAAGCGCTATAGTTTTACGCCCCTAGCTAGGCATAATGCATAGATGCAAGTATTGTCATCTTTGTATCTAGATCCATAGGATGCCCTCATGATTGATTCATATGGAGGCTTAATCCTTGTTCTAGGGAAGTGTTCTATACCCTTCCTTAGTGGAAATTGAAATTTAATATTGCCCTCTTTCATATCAATCACGGCACCAATAGTACGTAAAAACGGTCTACCAAGTATAATTGGACAAGACGGATTGCAATAAATATCAAGAACAATAAAATCTATGGGCACATAGTTCCTATTTGCAAGAATAAGAACATCATTAATTCTTCCCATAGGCTTTTTAATAGTAGAATCCGCTAAGTGCAAGTTTAAAGAACACTCTTCAATATTGGTAAGACCAAGCACATCACATACAGATTTCAGAATTGTGGAAACACTAGCACCCAAGTCACATAAAGCAAAAAACTCAAATTTTTTAATCTTGACTTTGATAGTAGGTTCCCATTCATCATGTAATTTTCTAGGAATTGAGATCTCTAATTCCAACTTCTCTTCCAAAGCTTTGATCATAGCATCAACAATATGTTTAGTAAAAGCTTTATTTTGCTCATAAGCATGGGGTGAATTAATCATGGATTGCAACAAAGAAATACAATCAATCAAAGAGAAATTATCATAATTAAAGTCTTTGTAATCCAAAAGAGTGGGCACATCACTAGTTAAAGTTTTGACCTCTCCAAACCCACTTTTATCAGTTTTTTCAACAAGATTTTCACCCTCCAAATTATCGGGACGCCTTCTAGCTAAAGTTGACTCTTCTTCAGTCCCTTTATCATCAATATTAATTTTACTAAACAAGGAATCAATAAAAGAAACACCAATCATTTTAAGATCTTCATGATTTTTGTGAAGGTAATCACTAGAAAACGCTTTTTCTAAAAAATTTCTTTTAGCTCTAAGCATAGCGGTTCTTTTCTTACTTTCATCCATAGAAACATATAAAGCTTTAATTGATTCCTCAACCTTAGGCACAAAAATTTTCAACTTGAGATTTTCTACATCTAGAGAAATTCTATCAATGCTTCTAGACATATCATCAATCTTATTCAACTTTTCTTCTATCGTAGTATTGAAAACCTTTTGAGCATTGATAAATTCTTTAATATTATTCTCAAGATCAAAGTGTTCCTATTATTATAGGAAGTAATTACCATAATTATTAGAGGAATTTCCTGGAAAAGGCCTAGGATTAAAATTACCTCTATAAGCATTGTTATTGAAATTGTTTCAAGAGACAAAATTCACATCTATGGCATCACTATTTTGCTCAATCAAATTAGACAAAGGCAAATCATTAAGATCAATGGGAGTATTTTTACTACAAACCAACTTCATAAGAGCATCAACTTTTTCACTCAAAGAATTTATTTCTTCAACCGAATTGACTTTTTTACTAGTAGGAGCTCTTTCGGTATGCCATTGTGAATAATTTGCCATAATATTATCAAGAAATTTAGTAGCTTCACCCAAAGTAATTTCCATAAAAGTTCCACCCGCGGTGGAATCTAAAAGATTTCTAGAAACAAAATTCAATCCCGCATAAAAAAATTGTATGATCATCCAAAGATTTAAACCATGTGTAGGACAATTTCTTATAATCAATTTCATTCTTTCCCAAGATTGTGCAACATGTTCATGCTCAAGTTGCTTAAAATTCATGATTTGAGTTCTAAGGGAAATAATTTTTGCAGGCAGAAAATACTTAGTAATGAAAGCATCTTTGCATTTATCCCAAGAATCGATACTATTGCGAGGCAAAGAAGAAAACCAAAATTTTGCACGATCTCGCAAAGAAAACAGGAATAGTTTCAACTTCACAATATCATTGTCCACATCCTTTTTCTTTTGCATATCACATAATTCTACGAATGTGTTAAGATGGGACGCGACATCCTCATTAGGAGTACCGGAAAATTGATCTTTCATAACAAGATTCAACAAAGGGGCATTGATATCACAAGACTCCGCACTAGTGGCGGGAGGAGCAATCAGAGTGCTAATAAAATCATTATTATTGGTATTGAAAAAATCACACAACTTGGTGTTCTCTTGAGTCATCGTGACTACGTAAACAAGATTGCACACAAAAATAGATCTAACGAGAAAACGGTGAACAAAAAAGATGGCGAATAAAACGGCAAATTTTGTGAAGTGGGGGAGATGAAAATGAGTGGCAAATGGCAAATAATGTAAATTGCAAGGAGATGGGATTTGCGATTAGGAACCTGATAAATGTTGATGATGTCTCCCCGGCAACGGCGCCAGAAATTCCTTTTGATGTCGCTTGAACTACGTCGGTATTTCCCCAAAGAGGAAAGGATGATGCAGCACAACTACGGTAGGTATTTCCCTTAGTTATGAAACCAAGGTATCAATCCAGTAGGAGAACCAAGCAACACTATGTAAACGGTACCTGCACACAAAGAACAAATACTTGCAACCCGACACGTAAGAGGGGTTGTCAATCCCTCCACTGTAAAAAGATAGATAAATTTGTAGTAGATTGGATAAATAGATCTCGCGGAAGCGCGAGATAAAATAAATAACAAAAAAATTGCAGCAAGGTATTTTTGGGTTTTTGGAATAATATATCTGAAAATAAAAGCGGCAAATAATAGATCAGAAAGCAAATATGAAGAAGGATAGACCCGGGGGCCGTAGATTTCACCAGTGGCTTCTCTCGAGAAAAATAGCATACGGCGGGTAAACAAATTACTGTTGGGCAATTGATAGAACTTCAAATAATTATGACGATATCCAGTTAATGATTATTATATAGGCATCACGTCCAAGATTAGTAGACCGGCTCCTGCCTGCATCTACTACTATTACTCCACACATCGACCGCTATCCAGCATGCATCTAGTGTATTAAGTTCATGGAGAAACGGAGTAATGCAATAAGAACGATGACATGATGTAGACAAGATCTATTCATGTAGGAATAGACCCCATCTTGTTATCCTTAATAGCAGTGATACATACATGTCATGTCCCCTTCTGTCACTGGGATTGAGCACCGTAAGATCGAACCCATCACAAAGCACTTCTTCCCATGGCAAGAAAAATCAATCTCGTCGGCCTAACTAAACCAAAGATTCGAAGAAGAAATGCAAGGCTATAAGTAATCATGCATATAAGAGATCAAAAGAAGACCCAAATAACTTTCATTGATAAAATAGATCTGATCATAAACTCAAAGTTCATCGGATCCCAACAAACACACCACAAAAAGAGTTACATCAAATAGATCTCCAAGAGACCATTGTATTGAGAATCAAAAGAGAGAGAGGAAGCCATCTAGCTACTAACTACAGATCCGAAGGTCTACAATGAACTACTCACGCATCATCGGAGAGGCACCAATGAGGATGATGAACCCCTCCGTGATGGTGTCTAGATTGGATCTGGTGTTTCTGGAACTTGCGGCGGCTAGAATTGTGTTTCGTCGACTCCCCTAGGGTTTTTGGATTTTCGGGGTATTTATAGAGCAAAGAGGCGGTGCGGGAGGCCACCGAGGTGGGCACAACCCACCAGGGCGCGCCTGGGCCCCCAGGCGCGCCCAGGTGGGTTGTGCCCCCCTCGGGGCACCCCTCTGGTACTTCTTCGGCCCAAGTTGTTCCTTCTGGTCCATAAAAAATCTCCAAAAAGTTTCACTGCATTTGGACTCCATTTGGTATTGATTTTCTGCAAAGTAAAAAACAAGGAAAAAACAGGAACTGGCACTGGGAACTACGTCAATAGGTTAGTCCCAAAAAATGATATAAAGTTGCTATAAAATGATTGTAAAACATCCAAGAATGATAATATAACAGCATGGAACAAGCAAAAATTATAGATACATTGGAGATGTATCGGCATCACATCAAGATTATGCCGCAGATCCAAATCTTTCCAATACTCCAAGTCCCACAAACTGGACCTGCGGGTAAACAATAATCTCTCTTCTGCCCTGCCACGCTTCCTTTTCCCGCTACCATTATCAGGATGGTTTCCTGGTGTAATATGCCTGACCTTCTGTAATTCCTCTTGCAACTCATCGCCGGTGAGCCTCTTTGGTGCATCACAGTTTTCATGCTTTGCATTGAACACATGTCTTCAGTATTTTGTAGGACATGACTTGTCCTTGGCAAGGAAGCATCGGTGTCCAATGTAACAAATCTTGCTAAGTATTGTGTATGACAGCGATTCTTGTCACAACAAACACATGCATTGTAACCATGTGTCGTTCGCCCTGATATAGTGCCCAAAGCCGGATAATCATGGATGCACCAAATTATAACAGCACGCAGAAAGAAATCTGCTGGTGGGCTACTATATAGGTCTCGAGTGAGAACACCCCTCCATAGCTGTTGAAGTTCCTCCACAAGAGGCTCCATGAATAAATCAAAATCCTTTCCAGGACTTTTTGGACGTGGGATGAGCAAGGCCATCGTGTAGTTTGATTCTTTGGTGCAGACATTTGGTGGCATGTTGTAAGGGATAACAAGCACTGGCCACATGCTATATGTAGCGCTCTGGTGGCCAAATGGGTTGAATCCATCTGTAGCTAAGCCAAGTCTAATGTTTCTCGGCTCAGCAGCAAACTTTTTGTGTTTTTGATTGAAGCTTTTCCATTCACTACCATGAGATGGATGGCTCATTACATTCTGATCTCTGTACTCCTGGTTCCTAGAATGCCACAGTACATCCTCTCTTGTTTCAGTATCATGAAACGACCTTTGCAATCTTGGTATAATTTGAAAATGTCTCAAAACATTATGAGGAATCCTCTTCACAGCATGGCCATCTTTCCATCTTGATGATTTGCATTTTGGGCATTCACTTAAGTTGTCATAATCCTTCCGGAACAGAACACAATTATTCTTACAAACATGGATCATATCATATCCAATTCCAACTACACGAAGGAAATTCTTCATTTTACTGTAGGTGTGTGGCAGCTTAGACGCATCTGGGAAAGATTTGCGGAAAGCAGCCAACATAGCATCGAATGATTTGTTGGTCATCCGCTCAGATGTCTTCACCTGAAGAAAGGTGACCATAGCTAAGAATACTGACAACTTATTTCCTGGGGTGACTGCCACGTTGCATTCTTCCAACATGCGGGCCCACCATTTTTCTTCTCCAGGTGAAAGTTCACGAAATGCGCGAGCATTTCGTACCATTGTTTCAATGTTGGTCAAACTCACTGGCTCCGCCGCCACCACCACCTCCTCCTCTTCCACCCGAGCATCAGGCAGATCAAGATGGTGATCTACTGCTTCCACAAAGTCAGTAACATTGACGTTCGCAGCTTCACCATGATGAAACCACCTAGTATTTGTGACCGACATCCCATACAAGTGTAGATGATTTTGCCCAGTTGACTGGGGTCTTGTAACTGAATTCATACAACTGCTACATGGGCAGAGCACATCTGATTTCGGACCACCGTACTCAGCTCTGATAAAGTTCATGAAGTTTTCAACCCCCTCGACATTTGCAGCGGAGAATCTTCGAGCAGAAGTTATCCAAGTCCTGTCCATCTGTTAGACATACAAATTAGTTCTTCTACTAGATATTACAGGAAAAACATATATGCTTTTTTATAAAGTCCAGAAAAAAAATACCTAGGTCGATGTCTAAAGCTATGGCAAGATATTTGGACAGGTAGATCTAAGTAACGAAATATATGTAAAGCTAATTCAGCAAATAGATTTGAGTGCTAAATTATGGTAGGCTATTTCAGCAGTCAATGAGGCCGATCACACAGCCATCGAAGGCCATCTCAGCAACAAAGATCGAGTATAAAACGGTGTCGACCTATTTCACCTAACAGATTGGTTACTAGACCATGGCAATCTACTTCACAATAAATATATGGTAGGATATTTTAGCAACTAATCAGGCATGGCATGCCATCTCAGCAAAGTAGATTGAGTGCAGAACAGGGCAAGGAAGCTTCTTAAGCAGAGCATGTTGACTGTAAACTATTTAAGCAAACAATGAGATTAACAACGTCTATCAGCTAACATTCAGCGCTACTCTGACATGCACGGGGCCTCAATCTAGAATGCGCGTACCATGGGAGAAGCTGACCACCATGCGTCTCCACAAGAATGTCGCCAGCGGTGGCAGCGCGGCTGGAGGACGGCAGTCTATGAGAGCGTACTGTGGGAGTGAGAGGATCGCCGTGCGTCCCCTCGACGAACTGTGGCACCGACTATCAGCGCGGCGGGGAGGGCGGCTTTGGCAGAGCGAATGGAGTTGAGGGGGCTGGGGGGTTTGGGGAATATTATTGGCTAGTTTTCCAAAGGGCAGTTGAATTTGGGATTTGGGGGGAATTTTTGCGCGGTGAGCAGGGGAGTTTGGCGCATGGTCGGTTTCTCCAAATGCGGTCCCACATGTCAGTGAAGAGGCAAGCCGAAGCGCGTTCCATTTGCGTGAGTCGTGTGCAGGACCGACCGTGTGAGGGGTGCAATGCGACCACGACAGGCGTGCTATGAGTGTACCGCCTTTTTCCTTTTAAACTTTGTGCTACGCGCTATCCATCGATACTACAAGTAATCCGGTAATCCCTACTAAAACGGCGCGGCCAGGTCTTTTCCCGCACGATATGCTTGGTGGTTGGCTTAGTTGGTTTTTTAGGACTTTATTTTTTAGGACAAGGCTTAGTTGGTTTGACAGGTAGAGCGAGAGAAAGATGTGAGATGCGTGAATGTGTAGTGGACGTACTATTGGAGTGCCTAAGATAAATTGTGTATGTATACCTATGTGTTTATTTACTTCGCATGTTAGCTTTGTCTCGGGTCAAACCTTCTAAACTTAGACCAAGTTTATACACACAAAAACGAATCATCATTCAATATAATTTCATACAATATATCTTACTATTATTGTGAAAGTTCATATACACCGGACGAGATTCATGCAAACATGACAGATTTTCATTACATTTCGAACTTTTATAGGACAGAAAAAGAAAAGCAACCCGACCCTAAACCTATTCTACGGCGGCGACCGACGTCCACTTTCCTTTGTACTTCCGCATCGGCAACGACGTCCTCCATCTGCCGTCTCCATGAACGGCGGCGAGGTTCAAGACCCGTGAAGTGAAGGTGTGGTCTCCGGCGAGGAAGAGTAGAACACGGGAGACGGACCGACCAGTTGGCACACCATGCCCTGCCGCCTCCCATGCCCTACTCATCCTCGGAGGAGTCCCCGACCTCGACGGTGCGAGCGGACGTGAAGTCGATGATGATAGACGTGGATGGTCCGTCGCTTCACCTGCTAGATGCACCACCGAACATTGGACGGCGGCAAGTAGGACACATGGCTGGCGGTGCTCCCATCATCGGTCGCCTGCGTGGCCACCGCTTGTGCGGTCGCGTCCGCGTCCGGCTACACCGGTATTGCGTTGCAAGTGGCGAGTTGAGCGACGGCGGCGACCTCGAGCTTCATCCCCGAGGATAAGCTCTCCCGCAGAGTGTTCCTGCTCGCGGTCATGGTGGATGTGGTGCCAGGTAGGAGGATGCGCTATGGTGTGGAGTTTAGCTGGGTGTTGCCGCTTTAAGTAGCGCATTCCGGTGAGGCCAAGCGTCCGAGTGCATCAATAAGTCACCGGAGTTGGCTCTCCGGGCAGCGAGCCTGCTTAATGACGGCACACGGACGGACGGCATGAATGCGGGCAGCTGGCGCCGGCTGGGAACGCACGCGCGGGACAGCGCGAGGGACGAGGGTTTTTTGTGTGCCAGGGTAGTCAGCTGCGGGCGTGGCAACGTTGGAGATGCCCTTTGCTCACATGCGATCCCACATGTCATTGAAAGATGACCCGGCATGGTCTCAGGTCCCGGGGATGCAGTTGGCTGCGCTAGAACACTCCGCGGACGCGTCGCGGCGCGCGTGCACTTCGGCGCCCTGTGCATCCTCGACGAGCCGGGGGTTGATCTGCTGGTCGTGCCACAGCGGTAGCGCCACCCTCGGCACCCTGAAGCTGAGCGTGCCAGCAACAATGAGCGTGTCGCTCACTGCGGTCGCCGTGTCCAGAGGCGGTGCAGGAGTTGTGCCACGTTGCTGGCCCCCACGACCCACATGAACGGTTGCCGGTGGCGAGGAGGTCGTGGGCCAGCTCCTCCATTGGACTAGTCTGCACCACGTCATGCCGACAGGTGTGCCCCACATGTCGGTTTCCCTATCTTCCAAGCCAAATTTGAGCATCAGTAACACTCGACCGACCTCTCTCTCTCTTCTAGTCTAATAGTAAATGACGTGGGCGGGGGAGGGGGAGGGACATTGGTTTGCTCTCAACCGCGGTCCCACCAGCGAGCGAAAACGCAAGATGAAGCACGTTCCATTCAGTGAGCGACGTGCAGGGTCCACCGTGCTGGGGTGCAACGCGAACGCGACAAGAGTGATGTACACCATCCATTCCTTATGAACTTGCATACTTCGAGTACTCCTTTTTTTGAACATAGTACAGATGCAAGCGCTCATACATGCGCGCATACACTCACCCCTTTGAACGCACACACGCACATCCTACCCCTATGAGCACCTTCAAGAGACTGAGCCGTCATATCTCTATCTCTAGTCTTATCTCTACTCTCGGTGATGATGGTGTGCCTGCCATCTTGCAATATAGACCATCCGATCTATATCTGACGGATAGAAAGCAAACTATGGCAATTTTGCAAAAGGATACCCGCACCTCTCTCGTTCATCCTTATCTCCCACAACTTCATTGTTGAGTAATTAAAAAAGGAAGCCTCGGGAACAATCTGGCATGGTGGCTGCTGCAGGCGTCGTCCATCCCCATGCCTCCGCTAAGTCCGACCACCAATCACCACCGCGCCCCACTCCTCCTCACCTTATCTCTCATCTTTCTCAAGATATCACTTTTCGATGAAATTCTTGAGATACCATTTTTTCGATGAAATTCTCGAGATATCATTAGTTTTTACACATGGGATTACTCCTGCATGGGTCAATCACAGCATGTGTTTTGTAAAAAAATGCATCCTGATGTTCCGTGCAATGCACGGGCATCTTGCTAGTCATCTTGAGATTTACGAAGTCACCGCCTCGTCGTCGACAGGAATGGTGGGGAGGTCCGAACGTCTGCCACGTGAAACTCCGAAACTTTGGTCCCATCCCACCCCACAACTCTCCAGGCTCCAGTCGTCCGGCTTTGCAAACTCCGCACAGTCAAAACCGATTGACCGGTCATCACCAGAACCACTATTCACACCAGAACCTTCGCTGCTCGGCCTATGCCAGCTATTTGCCAGCCAGTCACCACTGCCCCAAAACCACACCTCCTCTCCAGCCCATTCCCCCACCTTTCGATCCCCTTGCCCGCATCAGCGGTCCCCTAGTTCGCCGAAAAGCCATGGTGCGCCTCAAGATCACGTACTACAAGATGCTGATGCTAGAGCGCCGCGCAGAAATCACGTTGGCGGTCGGTGCCTCAGACCTCCATTCCCAAGCTCGATTTGTGGCGGGCCAATCCCTGAGTTCTCTGGAGCCAAGCTACGAGGAGGACGAAGCTGATCCAATGTTCATGGTGGAGGTCACGGCACCGAAGACCCTCGATGCGTATGAGACGACGGACGTCGACTTCATGCTGGTGTCCGGGTCCCCCATGGTGCAGGTGGACCAGCAGTTCAACCTGGTGATCCTAAAGGAGCACCGGGAGGCGGAGGCTCATCTCGACGCGGAGCACGCGGATGCCGTTGCCATCGAGGCCCTCCTGCAGGCAGAACCAGATGTCGTGGACGTGAACCGGGCGGCAGAGGCTCAACTTGACGCGGAGCGCGTGGATGCCGCTGCCATCGAGGCCCTCTGGCAGGCGGAACCGGACATCCTGGACTTGAACCAGGCAGCGGAGGCTCAACTCGACGCGGAGTGCGCGGATGCCGCTGCCATTGAGGCCCTCCTGGAGGCGGAACCGAACATCATGGACGTGAACTGGGCGGTGCTCGCATCCGTGCAGAGCGCCCGCACGCTCCGCGTGAACAAGTAGCTGGAGGCCGAGGACAACCACGATGCGGAGACACACGTCGGCAGCTACGGCTAGTTGACGCCGGCAGCCAAAGACGACGAGGCCGACTCGTTCCACGAGCAATGATAGTTTTTCCTTATGTTGTTGTTTTTATGGATCTTGTGCTGTGTAAAAACATATATTTATGCAAGTCGCCTGACTTTCATCATTTGGGTCAGTCGACCATTTCAGGCGGTTGGATGAATATCCTACGTCTCCTAACCCTTCTTCTTCCTCACCTCTTCTTCTTCCCCAACAGACCACCGCATGGGCCACACGGATCTTCCCCAACATGCGGTTGGATAAACATACTGTATGAACAAAAATTATGTGTCAGCGGTAGGATGGCTGAGTTTAGTTTGATCACATGCGGTAGCACGTGTCAGTGAGGGTGCGTTCCTTTGGTTGGGTTTGCAGCGTGCAGGAGCGACTGTGTGAGGGTGCGGTGCGACCACGACATGCGTGCACAAGTGTACCTCCTTTTCATTTTGAAAAACTTTAGGCAAGCTTGGCAAAAATGTGTGGCAAAGTATGGCAATGCAAGGCCTAGACCCAAACATGATACAAGTAGGAGTACGTACTTGTGTTAAAAAAGAAAGGTGGGGTTTTCCTTCACGGGATTGATCGATACAAATCCTCGTTTGACATAATTGATCCATAGAGTCAGTATTTTGAACTCCAGACAATGCATCGCTTTAGCAATTTGAATATAAACGTGAGTATAGTTCATGTTGTGTGTGTAAAGCACATTATACATACAAAGGTTACACAATGAACATTATAAAGAGCTAGCTATGAACTATCATACATTTGAATTCAACTTAAGGTGGTTTAAAAAATTCGAATTCAACATGAAGTCCATTAAATTATTTGAATTCGAGATCATGACATTTGTAAATCATACCTAAATTATGGGGGCACCAATCTTTGCTCTGCTTTTGTACATAATAGCATTTAATGTCGTGTACAAAATAGATTCAAATTTACCTCCATTCCAAAATAATCGTAGTTATAGGATTTTCAAGTGTCAAAATTTCAAAAAGAAGCGCATAATTTAATGAGGTTTTCAAACATACAAGGTCAAATTTAACATTGTCTATTTAGGTCAATCCTCAAAGTTCAAGAGTACTCTAAACTTGAAAGCTTCTGTTTCAAAATTTCTAACGAAGCGCCAAAAGAGCCTCTACTCGCCCGAAACCGCGTGAGATCAATGTTTGGTAGAAGGAAATTACTTTTCTAACTCCGACCCGTGAAACCTACCGGCCCGACATCCAAAGGTCTAAACTGAGGTAGGTTTGTAACTTCATCTAGATGCCACGCAACCGCCTCCGAAAAACATTCATACACCGTGGCCGCCTAAACACACATGTGCTCGGCCGAAATCTCTCCCGCTCACTATTTGGGACACCTGGGATTACCGTCCTACCCCCGACCCGCAGTAGATCCGAAATTTAAGAGGGGGGCAAAGTTTGTACTTTCCCCAAATTTCAAACAAGTGCGTCCCAGACCGAAACATGGTTCCCCCTTAGCGGCCCCCGCCCGCCCGTCCGATTCCCCATTCGTACTCCGTGGGCGCCAAAACTACCTCTCCACCAACCGCGAAACCCCGGCGTCCTCAGTCCGCCACCCCATCCCACCCATCAACCGCTGCCCTCCTCTATCACACCGGAGCCGATACCCAGACGTCGTCGTCCACCACAACCGCAACCGCAACGCCCTCCACGGCTAGTAGTTGAAGTCGATGCCGAGCTAATCCAGGACGCCGACGTGCACCGTACCCGAGCCAGTTCAACCACGCCGTCCTGCACCTCACCGCTGTCGCTCCAACGTCGCCACCGTCCACCGAATCGGAGCTGTTCCCACTACGTTGTCCTTCGCTGCCTCAGATCTGCTTCCCCTCCGCCGGCAGATGGCCACCACAACACAGTCAACAATTTGGCCATGGGTTCGTCCAAGGCTCCACCCTGCTCCAAAACATCAGTTCCCCTGGTAAAAAGAAGAACATCGCCACGAAATAAGGATGGCACAGCACTGGTAACCAGAACTAGTACTCCTCTTCCCTTATTCGTGCAAATCTTACGTGTCTGCTTGCACGGTATTCATCCCACAGAAGACACTAGTTGACCGCTTCTTCCTACACCTTCTTCCTAATACTAGATGTTCCTAGTAACTCGTGATGCACACGGTTTCTCCTCATATACTATTTCACCTTAGCTAGAGGTCCGTCGCCCCCCTGGATTTCAATTCCTGGTCAGTTGATTCCCAATTAAAGGAAGCATTCCCCGGCGTAACAGGCGCTAGTCCACCTATTACGCCGGGGAAGCAGTGCCTCGGTGTTTATCTTAGGGGTGTCTGGGGCCTAGGAGCTGCTGGCGCCACATCTGGAGGTCGGCCGGGCTTAAAGGGATGGCTGGGGGGCACTGCCAAGCACGGCGGTGGTGTGCGGTTGAGGGGAGGGCGGGGCGGCGGAGGTAGGGGTCTGGGCCGGTGGTTGCTGGTGGTTCGAGAAAGATCGTCAACAGTGACTGGCGGGAGGTAGACGAAGGCCATCTGCCCATTCCTTGTAGATCGGACGGTTCATAAAAAAATCGACTGACCTATTTATTTTCAGTCGACTGTTATTTTGATAGGACCACATGTGGTGGTGTGCTGGAGGAGTACCTGCATTTCCCAGCCATCCGTGTGCTCATATATTACAAAATCATACGGAGTAGAATCTAATTTTGTTTGCCATGCAATGTTGTAGAGCTATCATATGTCTCCTGTCATTTATTTTTAAGCCACCTGCTATCTGCTACTTTTACAGTGCACTAGTTCTGCACACACTTCACCCATACTCTCACTATTGTTTTTTTATGCATGGGTATTTCAGCCTCTGCCAACCGATTGATAGAAGAACGAAATAAAAGAGATAAGTCGCTCCAGCTTTCTTCGTGCTTAGGCAAGACACGTTTGGGCGCTATAAAGGGTGTAGTGTCAGTAGATGGAGACGGTAAACGTAGCTCCAGAGTTGATGATCTCGCTCGCCATGAACCACCATCCCAGGTGATTGCTTTAACTTTGCGGTGTCATATGTGGTTGCATGTTGCATATGGTGTCTAGCTTGTATTCGAAAGGCCGAAGTCGGTCTTTATTAAGATAAGGAAAGATATTTTTTACATGAACCACCATCCTGGGAGCACCAGAAGCCAAATAGCTAGTGAGGGCACTGGCCGAGCCAGTGACAAGCCCAGCACAGACAGGCATCACCTGCAAGCCAACTAAAAAGCCACGATGGTGGCGAAGCAGCCCACCTCCCACCAGGCTCTCAGGTCCTCGATGATCATGCTCACCACTCCAGCCGGGTGTCTTGCTTGTATTGCTTCCAATTTGGTTAAATTGCATCCGCTTAGCTTACACATTATACCTTTGAATATGACATGCCTTCCTATTTTTGGTACATACTACTACATCTGTCTATTAACCATGTTCCTACATCAAACTAATGTTCTTGTGTATTCCTCATCAATCACTTATGATGAGACAGTCAGGCTCGTGGACTGCTGTAAGAAAATATCCTCTTTTAAAGAATGCAGTGTTAGCCTCCCCACATGATTCTCAAGAAACAACAATGCTAGATGAAGATAGTCAACGTGGCTCTGTGGTTGATGACCTCATTTTCCCTACACCACCATCGCAGGTGCTTGCTCTAACTTGGCAGCATGATATGTGGTTGCATGTTGCATATAGTGTCTAGATTGTAATTCTTCCAATCTGGTTAAATTGCATGTGCTATTCTGCTTAGTTTATACATTATACCTGTTAATGTGACATGCCTTCCTGGTTTTGGTACATAGTACATCTGTCTATTAAGCATGTCCTTACATAAAACTATTGTTTTCTTGTATCCCGCACCAATCAATTATGACGACACACCTTTAGTATATGCAGAGTGATATTGGTTGCATCTTTCATATGATTTATAGCATGCACTGCTTCTAATTTGTTGAAATGCCATTTATGATGCAACGCTTTTAACTTGGCAGAGTCATATTGGTTACATCTTTCATGTGGTGTCTAGCTTGCATTACTTCTAATTTGTTGAAATGGCTTCTGCTTAGTTTACACAAATAGTTGTGATATGCCATGCTATCCTGTTTTTCGTACATATTCCATCCTCGTATCGTGTGTTTGCCTTACATCAAAGTAGTGATTGTCAGTATCATGCAAGAATGAGTTTTGAAGAGTGAATTTTATTGCTTTTTCTTGTCGGTTTTACTTGACAATGCAAAATCAATAAAGCGGAAGGAAATTAGCAAGGCAGTGGATAAAGGTGCTCCTTCCAAAATATTGAAATGGAGGGCCTCTACAGATTCTACTCCGCCATCCCCCAAGAAGATTTGCAAGACAACACATGCATAGACACTCAACGTAGCTGTGTTGATGATGAGCACGTCTCCCCTAGATGACCATCACAGGTGCTCCCTCTAACTTGGCACTGTTATATGTGGTTGCATGTTATGTATGATGTCTAGCTTGTATTGCTTTTAATTTTGTTGAATTCCATCTGCTTACTTTACACATTATACTTGTGAATAAGACACGTGTTCCTGTTTCTAGAAAATACAATATCTGTCTATCACACCATGTTCTTACATCAAAGTACTACTGTTGTGTAACCTGCAACAATCACTTATCATAAGACACATTTAACTTGGGAGTGTGATATATGTTACATCTCGCATTCTTTTCTAGCTTGTACTACTTCTAATTTGTTGAAATGGCACTTATGACGAGACAGTTTTAACTTGGTAGAGTGATATTCGTTGCATATTTCATATGGTGTCTAGCTTTCATTGCTTCTAATTTGTTGAAATGCCTTCTGCTTAGTTTACACATCATAGCTGTGAATATGCAATGCTGTCCTTTTTTCTTACACATTCAATCGTCCTATCATGCGGTCGCCTTACATTAAAGTAGTGCTCGTCAGCATCCTGCATCAATGAGTTCTGAAAAGTGAATTTTTATTCATTTTTCTTGTGGGTTTGACTTGACAAGGCAATAAAATTAAGTAAGAGGAAGGAAAAAATTAAGGCAGGGACTGATGGCGCTCTTCCGGCGAAACCAGCATCCCAGGTGCTTTCTCTATCTTGGCAGTGTGATATTGTCTTGCATGTTGCATATGGTGTCTAGCTTGTATTGCTTGTAATTTGATTAAATTACTTCTGCTTAGTTTACACAAATAGTTGTGAATATGCCATGCCGTCCTGTTTTTCGTACATATTCCATCCTCGTATCATGTGTTTGCCTTACATCAAGTAGTGATTGTCAGTATCATGCATGAATGAGTTCTGAAGAGTGAATTTTATTGCTTTTTCTTGTCGGTTTTACTTGACAATGCAAAATTAATAAAGCAGAAAGAAATTAGCAAGGCAGTGGATAAAGCTGCTCCTTCCAAACAACTGAAACGGAGGGCCTCTACAGATTCTACTGTGCCATCCCCCCAACAATATTTGCAACACAACACATGCATAGACACTCAATGTAGCTGTGTTGATGATGAGCACATCTCCCCTAGTCGACCATCACAGGTGCTCCCTTAAACTTGGCACTGTTATATGTGGTTGCATGTTATGTATGATGTCTATCTTGTATTTCTTCTAATTTTGTTGAATTCCATCAACTTACTTTACACATTATACTTGTGAATAAGACACGTGTTCCTGTTTCTAGAACATACAATATCAATCTATCACACCATGTTCTTACATCAAAGTACTGCTGTTGTGTAACCTGCAACAATCACTTTTCACAAGACACGTTTAACTTGGGAGTCTGATATAGTTTACATCTCACATTATTTTCTAGCTTGTACTACAAATTTGTTGAAATGGCACTAATGACGAGACATTTTGAACTTAGTAGAGTGATATTCGTTGCATCTTACATATGGTGTCTAGCTTTCATTGCTTCTAATTTGTTGAAATGCCTTCTGCTTAGTTTACACATCATAGCTGTGAATATGCAATGCTGTGAAAATGCAATGGCACTAATGATGAGAGACCTTTAACTTGGTAGTATGATGTTGTTTGCATCTTGCATATGATTTATTTCTTGTACTGCTTCACATTTGTTTAAATGCCAGTTATGACGAGACACTGTTAACTTGGCAGAGCGATATTTGTACCATCTTTCGTATGGTGTCTACCTTCCATTGCATTGCTTCTAATTTATTGAAATGCCTTCTGCTTAGTTTACACATCATAGTTCTGATTATCTCATGTCGTCTTGTTTTTCGTACATATTACATCCTCCTATCATGCGGTTGTCTAATATCAAAGTTCAGTTCGTCTGTATCACGCATCAATTTGTTCTAAAGAACTAAATTTTTATTCCTTTTTCTTGTCAGCTTGACTTGACATGGCAAAGAGCAAGAGGAAGGAACACAGAATGGCAGGGGATGGTGTTAGTACTTAGGATGCATGGAACAGAAGCAGAAGAATTATGCAGATTCTGCTGGTACTGATGGTGCAATAGAAGGTCAAAGTCCACCGGAAAATTGTACAAACACGCTGTCCCCTACTACACCAGCTACAAAACAATCCAAACAGAAACAAATAGCTGCCACCAAACAAGCAACAACAGCCCTAGTTGTTGCAACACCTTGTTCCACAGTACCAACATCTGCACGAGTTACTCATTCGGTTAGTCTGCTAGCGGCAAGTTCCCAAGCTCCCTTTCCACCTGACACTACTTCCGAAGCACTCTTAACACAAGACGAGTTGGCAAGATTAGATGAACCTTGTGAGATTCAACAGCAAGAAGGTAGTTGCTCGAGTCAAGTTACAGTTGCATGCTTCTTTATATGTAGTCTCATAGTTTGATGTACACTAACACTTCCCATGTTCGTTGTTGAACTAGCACCTAGCCGCAAGAGGAAATAGACATCAGGGATAATGCTCGACAGGTTAACTAAATCTAGAGGAGGAAGAATGGAGATCCGTTTTGAGGCTGGTTTAAAAAGGCCACGTGATGCTACAGAGTCAGCCAAGTTAGTATCAAAAGCAGCCGTTGACGTTAGGTGTCATGTACGTATCCTCCCAACATGGATTCAGTACAGGAATGACAAAGACGAAACCCAGTTTAACACCTTCCTCGACCATTTATCTGTAAGTATGGTTATGTATGTAAATTAGTAATATCGTCTTGCTCTGTCCCATACTTTCTAGGTTGCTGGTAATGAGACTCCCATAATTTTCAACAGATGAGGTTCAAGTTGGATAGCCAAGATGATGCAACCAGACAAGCATGCACCCATGTTTTCAAGTCTGCTCTGCGACAGTATCGGTATAACTTGAGGAAAACTCACTTTGAAGGCAAGGCTAACAGTGAACTTGCCCAAACATCTCCAGTGGAAAATATATCGGATGAAGACTGGAGAGGCCTCTGGTCTGATCCAAAGTATCAAGTACGTTATATATATGTGATCAAATCACATGTTGAACTCCTATTTACGCATGTGCCTCACAAATCTATCTTCTTGTAGGTGAACTGTTCAAAGAACAAGGCCAACCGTACGAAAGTGAAATTCCAATAGATGACATGATCTCGTAGCTATATTGCACACTGCGAGGCTCTTGTAATTAGCTGTTGTTTCACTCTTTTCGCTGTGCCATATTATCAGATCTATGTTGACTTGTTCCAAATACAGAGGAAAGCCCGCAAGGACCAAAAAGTACCTGAACGAAATGCTGTGGAAATCTTCAAGGACTGTCACACCAGCAAGACGAAGGGCATGACTACACCAGTCAAAGCCGTTGTTGTAAGTCCTTAATCCTCATGCCTTTTAACTACTACTTACTCTGACTTGTGCATTGAACTACATGGTTTGCAGCCAATGTCTATTACTCTTTTCAATTTTATACACAATTGTCTTAGCGTATCATTACACCTTACAAGGTTTAAAAGAGAGGAGTGATGTGCCTTTGATCTTGATCTGTAATCTAGTTCTGTGCTGGACTTGTCTACACAATGTTACAATTGCCTGTTTGTCTGTTCTCAGTTGTTTTGTGATATGAATGATGTCATACTATGCTTACCGTATTATAAACTTTGTCTCTTTATCCTTAGCTGTCAATACAATGTGAAGAAATAGACAATACATTAGCCATGGTACATGGTCATATGTTTGGAACCTGGTTTTATTATGTACTTTGCAGTAAAATACAACTAATATTTTACACGGGTTCACCAAAATAAGTTCTGTATATAGACCAAAGCTATTTTGTTTGGTTTTGCTACCTCCTTAATATCTTCTGTTCTGGTACTACTAATGTAAAAACTCTAACTTTTCAGCAAGCTATGGAACAAATGGTGGAATCGCCACCTTCTGAAGGTGACGAGGCAACTATAACCATAATGTCACCTCTTCTTGCAGTGGGTCAGTACCTGTCCACTAACAGTGCCAAAAGCACATTCCTGCGTAATACTGGGTTGGTTGTTAAGGTAATCTCGTCCAAACTGCCTTATGATCAAGATATGCAAGCTCAAAACAATGTTATATCTGCGCTCCAGACACAAGTCCATTCCCTAACAGAGACCCTTTGTGAAACAAGGACATCCATTGTTCGATGTCATCAAGATATGCATGGTTTTGAAACCAGACAATCAGACATTTTCTATGTTGTCCAGGAGCCTAGGAGAAATGAAGGCGAAGATTATGGTGCTCCATCGGACAGTACAACATGAAAACATAACAGTCAGGTCAAATGAACCGAGCTTCTGAACTTCTGGTGGTGCATTTATCTGCCGAACTGTTAACTTTTATGCCAACCTTCCTTTTGTTTTATGGTTGTAATTTGTTTTGTTGCGATACAAAATTTGTTCTCAATGTGCAGCGACCGGCTGAAGAAATCAGCAAGCCATTTTTGTATAGTGTAGGGTGTTCCCTATATTTGCACTGGTGGCGAACTTTAATGCCCAGTGGATGTAATCTGTGCAATCGCCTTAATAGCCTAGCGTTAGTTTCTGGCTTATTTATTTCCCTAGTCTTCTTTTTCCTCGGTTTGCTAGTGGCCGCAACAACCATGGGCCAGATACGGACCGTGGTAACCATGGGCCTCCTATGGGCCATAGGATCCATGGGCCTCCTACGGCCGTTGGATAAATGGGCCTCCAATGGGCCGTAGAATCAGTGGGCCTCCTACGGGGCGTCGGATAAATGGGCCGACATGGGTCGTAAACGGGCGTAATTGGTATCGGGCCAGCACGATAACGGGCCGTTAACAGGCTGGAAGACAACAAAGGCTTAATTCTGTCACAGGCATAACGGGTCGTTAATGGGCCAGAATACATGACGGGCTGGAAGCGATGCAACGGGTTAACAGGCCACAAATGAGCCGATTCTAACCACGGGCTGAATTTGGCCCATTAGGGGAACATGCCAGTAATGGGCCGGAAGTAATTGAGGGCCGAAAAGGAGCCCAATAATGTATGGGCTATCAGTAGGCCGAAAGCTAACACGGGCTAGAAACGGCCCATGTGAATCATGCGCAGTAATGTGTTTAAAGAAATTTACTGTTTATTATGGGCTAAAGTCACCGCAGGCCACTAAAGGGCCCAAAGTTACAAAAGGCCACATATGGGCCGAAAGACGTCATGGGCCATACATGGGCCAAAAATGAAATGGGCTAGTATTATACTAGATGGCCCACATGATGCTATTGGGCCGATTTCGGGAATGCCATAACGGGCCGTGAGTTACCGGGCCGTAAAATGGGCTATATGCGAACAGACCGTTAACAGGATTTTCATGGGCCGGCCCGCTAGCTTTTGACCAAGTCAAACGGGCCGGCCTTTGTAAGCTAAATGGGCCAGTGTTGGGTCATCGCACGTGTCGACATATCATAGGCGCCTCTCTGACCCAATGACGAGCTGACATGTGGTTCCTGTGGCCAATGAGAATTTTACACGTGGAAAATCCCCATTGGTCTGGGCTGTTAGCGGGTTATCGGATGCTAACCGGAACCCAATAGCTTAACGGTGACCCGTTATGGTGGAAGCCACATGTCGTTTGCCCTTGACGAAAACACTTCCATGACGCGGTATTTATCGTCATGGAAGTGGACACTTCCGTGATGATAATTTCAGTATTGTCATGGAACACTTCTACGACAGCACATGTATGACTATCTTGATTCTATCATAAAATCGTCATGGATGTACATGCATGACAGAAAACGTGACCTACTATGACAAACATGTATCTTCATGGAAGTGTATTTTTTGTAGTGCTAACTTGAGTTCCTTACTTAATTTGATAGTATCTCCTATCATATGACATCTTAAATGTTGCTATGAATTTGGTGGTTGAGATATCTTGGAAAGTATGTTCCCTCATGTAATAACGCAAAAGAACTACCAAATTTTAGTTTGATGATTCTTCACCAATTTATTAGCAAGATACACTAATCATGATTTTATAGTCAACCTTCTCCACACATCTAGTGTTGCCAATTAACCAACGTTCGCAAATTTGTTTCATACATCACGGCTATATGAGCTTAATTACTTTTGCATCTTACAATTTTAAGGTCTTTGGGCTCTGAACTAACATCTTTACAGGAATGTCACTTCATTGTGAAATCCACCATTCGACCAAAAACTTCCAATGAGGTTGTTGGGATTGGTAAAGGGAAGCATAATATGACTTGATTTGTTAAGGACACATCCAAAACAAACAAAGGTCTATCGGTTTCTGCAAACATGCCTAAAGGCATAAAAAAATTCCATGTTTGCTACAAAAAACATAGTCAACACCTTAACAAGTGATTTAAGGAGAAGTAAGGCGGAGTTTTCTATATTGGGAAGCTGTTTTGCCCTGTTTGCTTGCAAGATGGTGGCGCTCAAACTAGCCAAAAGATGCCCGCACAACCAAGAATTACCTTGTATATCTAGTGCCAGCTATTAAGAAATCTCAAGATGGAAGCTCACTGAAGGCACTCAATATTTCAATTCGATGCCTGATGATGAAGTGGTTAGAGCAATCCATATATCATTAATAACAGCGTACGAGGCTCCAATCCTCATCCACCAACTTCAAATATGTGTTTTACATCTACTTTCATGACTCATTGGCACATAAAACTCTATAATATCAAAGTTAGTATTCATGTGTTTTTTCCATTCTTTTTTAGTATCTCATAGGCTCCGACTCATGTCATTCCATCAATTCTTTATTGACTACTACATTGTTCGTTCTACATCAAGTTCCTCTTTGTCTTTGTTGATAGCATCAACGCTATAACTTACAAAAATTTCCATCTCCCTCAAACCAACAATTTTCCTTCCATCGTAGATGGCTAAACCATCGTAAATGACTCCAAGCAACGAATCTATCACCAAATATACTAAAGCTTTGAAAAGAGACATGAAATGCAAACCTAGGGTTTAATTCCAACAAAAGTAGGTACACACATTTTATCATTGCTTCCAGCAAACCCACCTCTAATTTGATTTCAAGAGTGTGAATCACACAAATATGTGAAAATGGTAGGTGATGTCTTTTGGCCAAAAATCATGTCTTTCGAGCATCACCCAAGGTGTTGTCGATTCATCACCATAGGTTGAATTTAAAATAATGGACGAAATCGTAAATATGGAGAATATTCGGATGACAGAACAGGATGTGATTCATATCATATGAGACAATTTAAATGTACTCAACAATAGTAACTCCATTGTCGTTTCCATTTGCACCTTCCAAATAAAAACTAGATATAAATCCTAGGGTTATTCCACCGTCCGCCGCATTCCATCCACGTCGTCTGACCCAATCTCGCATCTTGGCACAACACAACGGTAAGTCATACCATCAGCGTTGGGGACCCGAGCATCTAGCAAATCCAAGGGATCACTTGGCGAAGATAGCTAATTGTTTTTGAAAAAATAAATAATGAAACCGACGCGGTTGTATGCGAATATTTATGGAATTTATCGGGAACATTCTACATGATTGTAGTCAGGAAAACACTTGTTTAAATCATTGTTGCATCCCTTTCATGGAACTAGGATAAAAATCTATGACAAACATAGGTGAAATGCTTGTATTACCCATGTAAAATAACTTCTGCATGAAAAACCAACATGTCTCTACACGGTTCATTATTAGATATACATGAGTTGTTCTACTTCGTGACCATACATGGACTTTTTTATCATGCGGCAGCTATGAATTTTCAATACACTAGTATACACTAGTCTAACTTGAGTTGCTTACTTAATTTGATAGTATTTCCTATCATATGACATCTTAAATGTTGCTATGAATTTGGTGATTGAAATATCGAAGCAAATATGTTCCATCGGGTAGTACCACAAGAGAACTGCCAAATTTTAGTTTGATGCTTCTTCACCAATTTATTAGCATGATTTGCTAATCATGATTTTACAATCAACCTTTTCCACACACCTAGTGTTGCCAATTAACCAATGTTCGCATATTTGTATCGTACATCATGGCTATATGAGCTTAATTACTTTTGCATCTTAAAATTTAAGGTCTTTGGGCTCTGAACTAACATCTTTAGAGGAATGTCTCTTCACTGTGAAATCCACCATTCGACCAAAAACTTCTGTTGAGGTTGTTGGGATTGGTAAAGGGAAGCATAATATGATTGGATTTGTTGAGGACACATTCAAAACAAACAAAGGTCTATCGGTTTCCGCAAACATGCCTAAAGGCATAAAAAAATTCCATGCTTGCTACAAAAGACATAGTCAACACCTTAGCAAATGATTTAAGGACAATTAAGGCGGAGTTATCTATTTTGGGAAGCTGTTTGGCCCCGTTTGCTTGCAAGATGGTGGCATTCAGAGCAGCCAAAAGATGTCCGCAGAAGCAAGAATTACCTTTTATATCTAGTGCCTGCAATAAAACAAATCTCAAGATGGAAGCTCACTAATGCAACTCAATATTTTGAATCTATGACTGATGATGAAGTGGTCAGTGCAGTCCATCTATCCTTAGTAACAGCGTACAAGGCTCAAACCCTCATCTGCCAACTTCAAATATGTGCTTTACATCTATTTTCATGACTTGTTGGCACATCAAACTCTATAATGTCAAAGTAAGTATTCATGTGCTTTTTGCATTGTTTTTGAGTATCTCGTAGGCTCTGACTCATGTCATTCAATTATTTCTTTATTGACTACTACAATGTTCGTTCTACATCAAGTTCCTCTTTGTCTTAGTTGATAGCAAAAACACTATAACTTACAAACATGTCAATCTCCCTTGGACCAACAATTTTCCTTCCATGGTAGACGGCTAAACAATTGAAGATGAATCCAAGCAAAAAAATCTATCACCAAGTATAAAAAAGCTTTGACAAGAGACCTGAAATGCTAACGTAGAGTTTAATTCCAACAAAAATAGGTACACACATTTTATCATTGCTTATAGCAAACCCCCTCTAACTTCATTTCAATAGTGTGAATAACACAAATATGTGAAAATGGTAGGTGATGTCTCTTGGCCCAAAATCATGTCTTTCGAATATCACCCAAGGTTTTGTCGATGCATCACCATAGGTTGAATTTAAAATAATAGATGAACTCGTAAATATGGTAAACATTTGGATGACAGAACAGGACGCGACCCATATCATACGAGACAATTGAAATCAACTAAAAAATACTTGCTCCATTGTCGTTTCCATTTCCACTTTACAAATTAAAATTTGAAATAAATTCTAGGGTTATTCCATCATTCGCCGCATTCCATACCTGTCGTCTGACCCAATCTCGCATCTGGGCACAACACAATGGTTAGTCATACCTGCCGTGTTAGGGACCCGAGCGTCTCACAAATTCGATGGATGACCATGGAGATAGCTAATTGTTTCTGAAAAAATAATGAAATCGACACGATTGTATGCGAATATTTATGGAATTTATCCAGATTATTCCACATGATTGTAGTGAGGAATAAACACTGGTTTAAAACATTGTTACATCCCTTTCATGAAACTAGGATAAAAATCTATAACAAACATAGGTGAAATGCTTGTAATACTCATGTGAAACAACTTCTGCATGACGAACCAACATGTATCTACGCGGTTCATTATTAGATATACATGAGTTGTTCTGCATTGTAACTATACATGGTGCTTTTTTATCACGCGACAGCTATGAATTTTCAATACAGTAGTCTAACTTGAGTTGCTTAATTAATTTGATAGCATCTCCTATCATATGACATCTTAAATGTTGCTATGAATTTGGTGGTTGAGATATGTTGGAAAGCATGTTCCCTAGTGTAATAACACAAGAGAATTGCCAAATTTTAGTTTGAGGCTTCTTCACCAATTTATATGCATGACTCAGTAATCATGATTTTATAGTCAACCTTTTCCACACATCTAGTGTTGCAAATTAACCAACGTTCACAAATTTGTTTCATACATCACGACTATATGAGCTTAATTACTTTTGCATCTTACATTTTAAGGTCTTTGGGCTCTGAACTAACATCTTTACAAGAGTGTCTCTTCACTGTTAAATCCACCATTCGACAAAAACTTGTATTGAGGTTGTTGGGATTGGTAAAGGGAAGCATAATATGACTGGATTAGTTCAGGACACATCCAAAACAAACAAAGCTCTATCGGTTTCTGCAAACATGCCTAAAGGCATAGAAAAATTCCGTGTTTATTACAAAAGACATAGTCAACACCGTAACAAGTGATTGAAGGAGAAGTAAGGCAGAGTTTTCTATTATGGGAGGCTGTTTTACCCCGTTTGCTTGCAAGATGGTGGTGCTAAAGTAGCCAAAAGATGCCCGCACAACCAAGAATTACCTTGTATATGTAGTGCCTGCTATAAAAAAATCTCAAGATGGAAGCTCAGTGAAGGCACTCAATATTTCGATTCAATGACTGATGATGAAGTGGTTAGTGCAATCCATATATCATTAATAACAGCGTACGAGGCTCGACCCGTCATCCACAACCTTCAAATATGTGTTTTACATCTATTTTCATCACTCATTGGCACATAAAACTTTATAATATCAATGTTAGTATTCATGTGTTTTTACCATTGTTTTTGAGTATCTCATAGGCTTCGACTCATGTCATTCCATCATTCCTTTATTGACTACTACATTGTTCATTCTACATCAAGTTCCTCTTTGTCTTTATTGATAGCATCAACGCTATAACTTACAAACATTTCAAACTCCCTCGGACCAACAATTTTCCTTCCAAGGTAGACGGCTAAACCATCGTAGATGACTCCTTGAAATGAATCTATCACCAAATATACTAAAGCTTTGAAAAGAGACATGAAATGCAAACCTTGGGTTTAATTCCTACAAAAGTAGATATACACATTTTATCATTGCTTCTAGTAAACCCCCCTCTTACTTTATTTCAAGAGTGTGAATCATACAAATATGTGAAAATCGTAGGTGATGTCTTTTGGCCAAAAATCATGTCTTTCGAGCATCACCCAAGGTTTTGTCGATTCATCACCATAGGTTGAATTTAAAATAATGGTTGAACTCGTAAATATGGAGAACATTCGGATGACAAAACAGGACGTGACCCGTATCATATGAGACAATTGAAATATACTCAAAAATACTCGCTCCATTGTCGTTTCCATTTCCACCTTCGAAATAAAAACTAGATAGAAATCCTAGGGTTATTCCACCATCCGCCACATTCCGTCACCATTGTCTGACCCAATCTCGCATCTTGGCACAACACAATGGTAATTCATACCAGCAGTGTTGGGGACCTGAGCGTCTTGCAAAGCCAAGGGATGACCTGGCGGAGATAGCTAATTGTTTTTGAAAAAATATTGAAACCGACACGGTTGTATGTGAATATTAATGGAATTTATCCAGAACATTCTACATGATTGTAGTGAGGAAAACACTTGTTTAAAACATTGTTACATCCCTTTCATGGAACTAGGATAAAAATCTATGACAAACATAGATGAAATGCTTGTATTACTCATGAGAAATAACTTTTGCACGAAAAACCGACATGTCTCTACGCGGTTCATTATTAGATATACATGAGTTGTTCTGCATTGTAACTATACATGGAGTTTTTTTTATCACGCAACAGCTATGAATTTTCAATACACTAGTATAACTTGAGTTGCTTACATAATTTGATAGTATCTCCTATCATTTGACATCGTAAATGTTGCTATGAATTTGGTGGTCGAGATATCTTGGAAAGTATGTTCCCTCGTGTAACAACACAAGAGAACTGCCAAATTTTAGATTGATGATTCTTCACTAATTTATTAGCATGATTCACTAATCATGATTTTACAGTCAACCTTTTCCACACATCTATTGTTGTCAATTAACCAATGTTTGTAGATTTGTTTCATACATCACGGCTATATGAGCTTAATAACTTTTGCATCTTACAATTTTAAGGTCTTTGGGCTCTGAACTAACATCTTTATAGGAATGTCAATTCATTGTGAAATCCACCATTCAACCAAAAACTTCTACTGAGGTTGTTGGGATTGGTAAAGGGAAGCATAATATGACTGGATTTGTTAAGAACACATCCAAAACAAACAAAGGTCTATCGGTTTTCACAAACATGCCTAAAGGCATAAAAAATTTTCATGTTTGCTACAAAAGACATAGTCAACACCTTAACAAGTGATTTAAGGAGAAGTAAGGTAGAGTTTTCTATTTTGGGAAGCTGTTTTACCCTGTTTGCTTGCAAGATGGTGGCGCTCAAAGCAGCCAAAAGATGGCCACACAACCAAGAATTACCTTGTATATCTAGTGCCTGCTATTAAAAAATCTCAAGATGGAAGCTCACTAAAGGCACTCAGTATTTTGATTCAATGACTGATGATGAAGTGGTTAGTGCAATCCATATATCATTAATAACAGCGTACGAGGCTCCAAACCTCATCCACCAACTTCAAATATGTGTTTTACATCTATTTTCATGACTCATTGGCACATGAAACTCTATAATATCAAAGTTAGTATTCATGTGTTTTTTCCATTCTTTTTTAGTATCTCGTAGGCTCCAACACATGTCATTCCATCATTTCTAAATTGACTACTACATTGTTCGTTCTACATCAAGTTCCTATTTGTCTTTGTTGATAGCATCGACGCTATAACTTACAAACATTTCAATCTCCCTCGAACCAACAATTTTCCTTCCATGGTAGACGGCCAAACCATCGTAAATGACTCCAAGCAACGAATCTATCACCAAATATACTAAAGCTTTGAAAAGAGATATGAAATGCAAACTCGGGGTTTAATTCCAACAAAAGTAGGTACACACATTTTATCATTGCTTCCAGCAAACCCCCATCTAACTTCATTTCAAGAGTGTGAATCACACAAATATGTGAAAATGGTAGGTGATGTCTTTTGGCCAAAAATCATGTCTTTCGAGCATCACCCAAGGTTTTGTCGATTCATCACCATATGCTGAATTTAAAATAATGGATGGAATCATAAATATGGAGAACATTTCGATGACAGAATAGGACACGACCCATATGATATGAGACAATTGAAATGTACTGAAAAATACTAGCTCCATTGTTGTTTCCATTTCCACCTTCCAAATAAAAACTAGATATAAATCCTAGGGTTATTCCACCATCAGCCACATTCCATCCACGTCGTCTGACATAATCTCACATCTTGGCACAACACAATGGTAAGTCATACCATCTGCATTGGGAACCCGAGCGTCTCGCAAAGCCTAGGGATCACCTGGCGGAGATAGCTAATTGTTTTTGAAAAGATAATGAAACCGATGCGGTTGTATGTGAATATTTATGGAATTTATCCAGAACATTCTACATGATTGTAGTGAGGAAAACACTTATTTAAAACATTGCTACATCCCTTTCATGGAACTAGGATAAAAATCTATGACAAACATAGGTGAAATGCTTGTATTACTCATGTGAAATAACTTCTGCTTGAAAAACCAACATGTCTCTACGCGGTTCATTATTAGATATACATAAGTTGTTCTACTTCATGACTATACATGGACTTTTTTATCATGCGGCAGCTATGAATTTTCAATACACTAGTATACACTAGTCTAACTTGAGTTGCTTACTTAATTTGATAGTATTTCCTATCATATGACATCTTAAATGTTGCTATGAATTTGGTGATTGAAATATCGAAGCAAATATGTTCCATCGGGTAGTACCACAAGAGAACTGCCAAATTTTAGTTTGATGCTTCTTCACCAATTTATTAGCATGATTTGCTAATCATGATTTTACAATCAACCTTTTCCACACACCTAGTGTTGCCAATTATCCAATGTTCGCATATTTGTATCATACATCATGGCTATATGAGCTTAATTACTTTTGCATCTTAAAATTTAAGGTCTTTGGGCTCTGAACTAACATCTTTAGAGGAATGTCTCTTCACTGTGAAATCCACCATTCAACCAAAAACTTCTGTTGAGGTTGTTGGGATTGGTAAAGGGAAGCATAATATGATTGGATTTGTTCAGGACACATTCAAAACAAACAAAGGTCTATCGGTTTCCGCAAACATGCCTAAATGCATAAAAAATTCCATGCTTGCTACAAAAGACATAGTCAACACCTTAGCAAATGATCTAAGGAGAAGTAAGGCGGAGTTATATATTTTGGGAAGCTGTTTGGCCCCATTTGCTTGCAAGATGGTGGCATTCCGAGCAGCCAAAAGATGTCCGCAGAAGCAAGAATTACCTTGTATATCTAGTGCCTGCAATAAAACAAATCTCAAGATGGAAGCTCACTTATGGAACTCAATATTTTGAATCTATGACTGATGATGAGGTGGTCAATGCAGTCCATCTATCCTGAGTAACAGTGTACAAGGCTCAAACCCTCATCCGCCAACTTCAAATATGTGTTTCACATCTATTTTCATGACTTGTTGGCACATCAAACTTTATAATGTCAAAGTAAGTATTCATGTGCTTTTTGCATTGTTTTTGAGTATCTCGTAGGCTCTGACTCATGTCATTCCATTATTTCTTTATTGACTACTACAATGTTCATTCTACATCAAGTTCCTCTTTGTCTTAGTTGATAGCAAACATGTCAATCTCCCTTGGACCAACAATTTTCCTTCCCTAGTAGACGGCTAAACCATTGAAGATGAATCCAAGCGACAAAATCTATCATCAAGTATAAAAAAGCTTTGACAGGAGACCTGAAATGCTAACGTAGAGTTTAATTCCAGCAAAAATAGGTACACACATTTTATCATTGCTTCTAGCAACCCCATATAACTTCATTTCAAGAGTGTGAATCACACAAATATGTGAAAATGGTAGGTGATGTCTTTTGGCCAAAAATCATGTCTTTCGAGCATCACCGAAGGTTTTGTCGATTCATCACCATAGGTTGAATTTAAAATAACAGATGAACTCGTTAATATGGAGAACATTTGGATGACAGAACAGGATGCGACTCATATCATACGAGACAATTGAAATCTACTAAAAAACACTCGCCCCATTGTCGTTTCCATTTCCACCTTCCAAATTAAAACTAGATAGAAATCCTAGGGTTATTCCACCATTCGCCGCATTCCATACCCGTCTCTGACCCAATCTTGCATCTGGGCACAACACAATGGTTAGTCATACCTACCGCGTTGGGGACCCGAGCGTCTCGCAAAGTCGATGGATGACCATGGAGATAGCTAATTGTTCTTGAAAAAATAATGAAATCGATGCGATTGTATGTGAATATTTATGGAATTTATCCAGATGATTCCACATGATTTTAGTGAGGAATAAACACTGGTTTAAAACATTGTTACATCCCTTTCATGAAACTAGGATAAAAATCTATAACAAACAAAGGTGAAATGCTTGTAATACTGATGTGAAACTACTTCTACATGACAAACCAACATGTCTCTACACGGTTCATTATTAGATATACATGAAATCTTCTGCATTGTTACTATACATGGAGCTTTTTTTATCACGCGACAGCTATGAATTTACAATACACTAGTCTAACTTGAGTTGCTTAATTAATTTGATAGTATCTCCTATCATATGACATCTTAAATGTTGCTATGAATTTGGTAGTTGAGATATGTTGGAAAGTGTGTTCCCTAGTGTAATAACAGAAGAGAATTGCCAAATTTTAGTTTGATGCTTCTTCACCAATTTGTCAGCATGATTCAGTACTCATGATTTTACAGTGAACATTTTCCACACATCTAGTGTTGCCAATTAACCAACGTTCACAAATTTGTTTCATACATCACGGCTATATGAGCTTAATTACTTTTGCATCTTACATTTTAAGCTCTTTGGGCTCTGAAGTAACATCTTTACAGGAGTATCTCTTGATGTTTGCTTGAACTACGTCGGTATTTCCCCAAAGAGGAAGGGATGATGCAGCACAGCAACGGTAGGTATTTCCCTCGGTGATGAGACCAAGGTTATCAAACCAGTAGGAGAACCACACAACACCACGTAAATAGCTCCTGCACACAAAGAACAAATACTTGCAACCTGACGTAAGAGAGGGGTTGTCAATCCCTCACGGGTAAAAGGATAGGTAAAATTGTAGTAGATTGGATAAATAGATCTCGCGGGAACGCGAGATAAAATAAATAAGTAAAAATTGCAGCAAGGTATTTTTGTATTTTTGGATTAATAGATCTGAAAATAAAAGTAAATTAAAATAGATCGCGAAGGCAAATATATTAAAGAAGAGACCCGGGGGCCGTAGGTTTCACTAGTGGCGTCTCTCGAGAAAAATAGCAAACGGTGGGTAAACAAATTACTGTTGGGCAATTGATAGAACTTCAAATAATCATGATGATATCCAGGCAATGATCATTATATAGGCATCACGTCCAAGATTAGTAGACCGACTCCTGCCTGCATCTACTAGGGCTGGATAGCGGTCGATGTGTGGAGTAAATAGTCCAAAAGCAAATTGTGTTTCGTCGACTCTCCTAGGGTTTCTGGAATATTGGGGTATTTATAGAGCAAAGAGGCAGTGCAGGAGGTCTCCGAGATGGGCACAACCCACCAGGGCGCGCCTGGGGGCTCAGGTGCGCCCCGGTGTCTTGTGCTCACCTCGGGCTCCCTC
Organism: Thinopyrum elongatum; assembly: GCA_011799875.1. Taxonomy (NCBI): domain Eukaryota; kingdom Viridiplantae; phylum Streptophyta; class Magnoliopsida; order Poales; family Poaceae; genus Thinopyrum; species Thinopyrum elongatum. The sequence continues at coordinate 565,567,340 of CM022303.1, forward strand.
TTCGGTACTTCTTTGGCCCACTGGATGTCTTCTGGTCCAAAAAAAATCTCCAAAAAGTTTCACTGCGTTTGGACTCCGTTTGGTATTGATTTCCTGCGATGTAAAAAAACAAGCAGAAAACAACAACTGGCACTGGGCACTATGTCAATAGGTTAGTCCCAAGAAATGATATAAAGTTGATATAAAATGATTGTAAAACATCCAAAAAATGATAATATAACAGAATGGAACAATAAAAAATTATAGATACGTTGGAGACGTATCAGCAACCCCAAGCTTAATTCCTGCTCGTCCTCGAGTAGGTAAATGATAAAAACAGAATTTTTGATGTGGAATGCTGCCTAACATGTTCATCACATATTCTTTTCTTTGTAGCATGGACATTTGGACTTTTATATGGTTCAAAGTAATAGTCTAGTTTTGACATGAGGATTTTAATACTCAAGCATATCAACAAGCAACCATGTCTTTCAAAATATCAACACTAAAGCAAGTTATCCCCAGCCCATTATGTTCAATCATTGATCCATTCATGAAACACACTCAAATATTCGCTACACCCAATGCTCAAGTACGATCATAGTGCCCCTTAGTTGGTGCTTTATAAGAGAAGATGGAGACTCAAGTAAAAATAAAAATTGAATAAAGTAAAAGAAAGGCCCTTCGCGGAGGGAAGTAGGGATTTGTAGAGGTGTAGAGCTCAAAGCTTAAATTGAGAGATAAAAACATTTTGAGGGGCATACTTTTCCCACCAACGAAAACGACTTAGAGTTTCCAATACTTTCCATGCTAGATATATCATAGGCGGTACCCAAACAGAAATTAAAGTTTATTCCTTTTTCCACCATTTCTTTCATGTTCCATGGCTAGCCGTATCCACTGGTGCCCTCCATACCAACACTTTCCAAGGAATATATTATTTGACAACATAAAGTAAATTCATTTTTTCATTTTGGGACTGGGCATCCCTAATACCTTTGCCGTACTCTCATGCAATGATAAGTGAATACACTCATCGTGAGAATAACACATCTAGCATGGAAAAATATCGGCCACCTCTCACCGCCTCGCGAGCGGTACGAGCACACAAAAGAGAAATTTATTTTGAAAATTAGAGATGGCACATACAAATTTGCTTAGAACGGCACGGAAATACCGCATATAGGTAGGTATAGTGGACTCATATGGCAAAACTAGTTTAAAGGGTTTTGGATGCACAAGTAGTGATCATACTTAGTGCAAATGAAGGCTAGCTAGCAAAAAGATTGAGAAGCGTCCAACCAAGAAACAAAAAATCTTGTAAGCAAGCATTAAGCATAATTAACACCAAATAATGCACCACAAGTAGGATATAATTTCATTGCATAATTATTGACTTTCGTGCTTGCATAGGGAATCACAGACCTTAACACCAATATTCTTACTAAAGCATAATTATTCATCAACATGACTCACATATCACTATCATCATATCTCAAAACTATTACTAAGAATCAAGTTTATTTAGTCCAATGATCTTCATGAAAGTTTTTATTATATCCTTCTTGGATATCTATCACTTTGGGACTAGTTTCATATGTTGCTTTTAATAAGCTCAAACAAATATAAGTGAAGAACATGAGCATAATATTTCTTTCTCTCAAATTAATCTAAGTGAAGCAAGAGAGAATTTCTTTAAAATTTTACTAACTCCCAAATAAATCTAAGTGAAGCATGAGAGCATTTCTTCAAAAATAACAAAGCACACCGTGCTCAAAAAGATATAAGTGAAGCACTAGAGCAATTCCATAGCTCATAAAAATTTAAGTGAAGCATAGGAGCAAGCATAGCATAATTTTTGGCTCTCCCAAAAAGGTGTGTCTAGCAAGGATTCAAGACTTAAAATAAAAAGCAAAACAAGCAGAGACTCATATCACACAAGACGCTCCAAGGAAAACTCATAATATGTGACGAATAAAAATACAGCTCCAAGTAAAATACCGATGGTCGTTAGAAGAAAGAGGGGATGCCACTCGGGGGCATCCCCAAGCTTAGTTGCTTGATACTTCTTGAATATTATCTTGGGGTGCCTCGGGCATCCCCAAGCTTAGCCTTTTGCTAATCCTTATTCCTTCATCCATTGTAATCTCACCCAAAACTTGAAAACTTCAATCACACAAAACTCAACAAAACCTTCGTGAGATCCGTTAGTATAAGAAAGCAAACCACTACTATAAGTACTGTTGCAAACCCATTCATATTTTATTTTTGAATTATATATACTGTATTCCAACTTTTCTATGGCAAAAACTCTTCAAAGGAAACCATAGAATGATCAAAACAAGCACACAACGCAAAGAAAACAGAATCTGTCAAAAACAGAACAGTCTGTAGCAATCTGAAAACTTCGAATACTTCTGTAACTCCAAAAATTCTGAACAATCTGGACAACAGAGGCAATTTGTATATCAATCTTGTGTAAAAAATTCAGAATTTTTCCTCTCTTCTGTGAATTTTCAAAATTGTTTTACTGGACACAAAAGTTTCTGTTTTCCATCAAGATCAAATCAACTATCACCCAAATCATCCCAAAGACTTTGCTTGGCACAAACACTAATTTAAACCACAAAAACACATCTAACCAGAGGCATAATTGGGTATTTTATTGAAAACAACAAGAAAACCAAAAAGCAAAAAGATACAAGTTGGGTTGCCTCCCAACGAGCGCTATCTTTTTACGCCCCTAGCTAGGCATAAAGCAAAGGATCTAAGTGTTCCATGCCCTTCCTTAGTGAAAATTGAAATTTAATATTGCCTTCTTTCATATCAATCACGGCACCAATAGTACATAAAAACGGTCTACCAAGTATAATTGGACAAGACGGATTGCAATCAATATCAAGGACAATAAAATCTATGGGCACATAATTCCTATTTGCAAGAATAAGAACATCATTAATTCTTCCCATAGGCTTTTTCATAGTAGAATCCGCCAAGTGCAAATTTAAAGAGCATTCTTCAATATCGGTAAGACCAAGCACATCACATAAAGATTTCGGAATTGTAGAAACACTAGCACCCAAGTCACATAAAGCAAAACACTCATAATTTTTAATCTTGACTTTGATAGTAGGTTCCCATTCATCATGTAATTTTCTAGGAATTAAAACTTCTAATTCCAACTTTTCTTCAAAAGCTTTCATCATAGCATCAACAATATGTTTAGTAAAAGCTTTATTTTGTTCATAAGCGTGGGGTGAATTTATCATGGATTGCAACAAAGAAATACAATCAACCAAAGAGCAACTATCATAATTAAAGTCTTTGTAATCCAAAAGAGTGGGCACATCACTAGTTAAAGTCTTGACCTCTTCAAACCCACTTTTATCAAACTTTTCAACAAGATTTTCACCCTCCAAATTATCGGGATGCCTTCTAGCTAAATTTGACTCTTCTCCAGTCCCTTTTTCATCAATCTTAATTTTACTAAACAAGGAATCAATAGAAGAAACACCAATCATTTTAAGATCTTCATCATTTTTATGAAAGCAATCACTAGAAAATGCTTTTTCTAAAAATTCTTGTCTAGCTCTAAGCATAGCGGTTCTTTTCTTACTTTCATCCATAGAAACATATAAAGCTTTAATTGATTCTTCAACCTTAGGCACAAAAATTTTCATCTTGAGATTTTCTACATCATGAGAAATTTTATCAACGCTTCTAGACAAATCATCAATCTTACTCAGTTTTTTTCCATTGTAGCATTGAAAACCTTTGATATTGATAAATTATTTATTCTCAAGATCAGAGGTGTTCCTATTATTATTATAAGAAGGATTACCATAGGAATTACCATAATTATTGGAGGAATTATTAGGAAAAGGCCTAGGATTATAATTACCTCTATAAGCATTGTTATTGAAATTGTTTCGCGAAATAAAGTTCACATCTATGGCATCACTATTTTGCTCAATCAAAGTAGATAATGGCATATCATTAAAATCAATAGGAGCATTTTTATTAGCAACCAATTTCATAAGAGCATCAACTTTTTCACTCAAAGAAGAAATTTCTTCAACCGAATTAACTTTTTTACTAGTAGGAGCTCTTTCGGTATGCCATTGTGAATAATTTGCCATAATGTTATCAAGCAATTTAATAGCTTCACCCAAAGTAATTTCCATAAAAGTACCCCCCGCGGTGGAATCTAAAAGATTACGAGAAATAAAATTCGATCCCGCAAAAAATTTTGTATGATCATCCAAAGATTTAACCCATGAGTTGGGCAATTCCTTAGCATCATTTTCATCCTTTCCCAAGATTGTGCAACATGCTCATGCTCAAGTTGCTTGAAATTCATAATCTATGTTCTAAGGGAAATAATTTTTGCGGGCGGAAAATACTTAGTGATAAAAGCATCTTTGCACTTATTCCAAGAATCGATACTATTGCGAGGCAAAGAAGAAAACCAATTTTTTGCGTGATCTCGCAAAGAAAACGGAAATAATTTCAACTTCACAATATCATTGTCCACATCTTTTTTCTTTTGCATATCGCATGAATCCACGAATGTGTTAAGATGGGATGCGGCATCCTCATTAGGAGTACCTGAAAATTGATCTTTCATAACAAGATTCAACAAAGCGGCATTAATATCACAAGACTCCGCGCTAGTGGCAGGAGGAGCAATCGGAGTGCTAATAAAATCATTGTTGTTGGTATTTGAGAAATCACATAACTTGGTGTTCTCTTGAGTCATTGTGACTACGCAACAAGATTGCACTCAAAAACAGATCTGACGAGAAAAAGGCGAACGAAAAAGAGGGCGAGTAAAACGGCAAATTTTTGTGAATTGGGGGAGAGAAAAACAAGAGGCAAATGGCAAATAATGTAAATTGCAAGGAGATGAGATTTGTGATTAGGAACCTGGTAGATGTTGATGATGTCTCCCCGGCAACGGCGCCAGAAATTCCTTTTGACATTTGCTTGAACTACGTCGGTATTTCCCCAAAGAGGAAGGGATGATGCAGCACAGCAACGGTAGGTATTTACCTCAGTGATGAGACCAAGGTTATCGAACCAGTAGGAGAACCACGCAACACCACGTAAATAGCTCCTGCACACAAAGAACAAATACTTGCAACCCAACGTAAGAGAGGGGTTGTCAATCCCTCACGGGTAAAAGGATAGGTAAAATTGTAGTAGATTGTTCCCGCGAGATAAAATAAATAAGTAAAACTTGTAGCAAGGTATTTTTGTATTTTTGGATTAATTGATCTAAAAATAAAAGCAAATTAAAATAGATCGCGAAGGCAAATATATTAAAGAAGAGACCCGGGGTCCGTAGGTTTCACTAGTGGCTTCTCTCGAGAAAAATATCAAACGGTGGGTAAACAAATTACTGTTGGGCAATTGATAGAACTTCAAATAATCATGATGATATCCAGGCAATGATCATTATATAGGCATCACGTCCAAGATTAGTAGACCGACTCCTGCCTGCATCTACTACTATTACTCCACACATCGACCGCTATCCAGCATGCATCTAGTGTATTAAGTTCATGGAAAAATGGAGTAATGCAATAAGAACGATGACATGATGTAGACAAGATCTATTTATGTAGAAATAGAACCCATCTTGTTATCCTTAATAGCAACAATACATACGTGTCGTTTCCCCTTCTGTCACTGGGATCAAGCACCGTAAGACGAACCCATCATAAAGCACCTCTTCCCATTGCAAGATAAATAGATCAAGCTGGCCAAACAAAACCCAAATATCGGAGAAGAAATACGAAGCTATAAGCAATCATGCATATAAGAGATCAAAGAAGACTCAAATAACTTTCATTGATAAAAACATAGATCTGATCATAAACTCAAAGTTCATCGGATTCCAACAAACACACCGTAAAAAGAGTTACATCAAATTGATCTCCAAGAGACCATTGTATTGAGAATCAAACGAGAGAGAGAAGGCCATCTAGCTACTAACTACAGACCCATAGGTCTACAATGAACTACTCACACATCATCGGAGAGGCACCAATGAGGATGATGAACCCCTCCGTGATGGTGTCTAGATTGGATCTATGGTTTCTTGAACTTGCGGCGGCTGGAATTGTGTTTTGTCGACTCTCATAGGGTTTCTGGAATATTGGGGTATTTATAGAGAAAAGAGGCGGTGCAGGAGGTCTCCGAGATGGGCACAACCCACCAGGGCGGGCCTGGGGGCCCAGGCGCGCCCTGGTGTCTTGTGCTCACCTCGGGCTCCCTCTTTGGTACTTCTTTGGCCCACTGGATGTCTTCTGGTCCAAAAAAAATCTCCAAAAAGTTTCGCTGCGTTTGGACTCCGTTTGCTATTGATTTCCTGCGATGTAAAAAAACAAGCAGAAAACAGCAACTGGCACTGGGCACTATGTCAATAGGTTAGTCCCAAGAAACGATATAAAGTTGATATAAAATAATTGTAAAACATCCAAAAAATGATAATATAACAGCATGAAACAATCAAAAATTATAGATACATTGGAGATGTATCATCTCTTCACTGTTAAATCCACCATTTGACCAAAAACTTCTATTGAGGTTGTTGGGATTGGTCAAGGGGAGCATAATATGACTTGATTAGTTCAGGACACATCCTAAACAAAGAAAGGTCTATCGGTTTCCACAAACATGCCTAAAGGCATGAAAAATCCTTGTTTATTACAAAATACATAGTCAACACCGTAACAAGTGATTTAAGGAGAAGTAAGGCAGAGTTTTCTATTTTGGGAAGCTATTTTGCCCCGTTTGGTTGCAAGATGGTGGCGCTCATTGAAGCCAAAAGATGGCCGCACAACCAAGAATTACCTTGTATATCTAGTGCCTGCTATAAAAAAAATCTCAAGATGAAAGCTCACCGAAGGCACTCAATATTTCAATTCGATGGCTGATGATGAAGTGGTTAGTGCAATCCATATATCATTAATAACAACGTATGAGGCTCCAACCCTCATCCTAGCCTTCAAATATGTGTTTTACATCTATTTCCATGACTCATTGGCAGATAAAACTTTGTAATATCAAAGTTAGTATTCATGTGTTTTTACCATTGTTTTTGAGTATCTCGTAGGCTCCGACTCATGTCATTCCATCATTCCTTTATTGACTACTACATTGTTCATTCTACATCAAGTTCCTCTTTGTCTTTGTTGATAGCATCAACGCTATAACTTACAAACATTTCAATCTCCCTCGAACCAACAATTTTCCTTCCGTGGTAGACGGCTAAACTGTCGTAGATGACTCCAAGCAACGAATCTATCAACAAATATACTAAAGCTTTGAAAAGAGACATGAAATGCAAACCTAGGGTTTAATTCCAACAAATGTAGGTATACACATTTTATCATTGCTTCTAGCAAACCCCCCTCTAACTTCATTTCAAGAGTGTGAATCACAAAAATATGTGAAAATGGTAGGTGATGTCCTTTGGCCAAAAATCATGTCTTTCGAGCATCACCCAAGATTTTGTCGATTCATCACCATAGATTGAATTTAAAATAATGGTTGAACTCTTAAATATGGAGAACATTCGGATGAAAAGACAGGACGCGACTCGTATCATGTGAGACAATTGAAATATACTCAAAAATACTCGCTCCATTGTCGTTTCCATTTCCACCTTTGAAATAAAAACTAGATAGAAATCCTAGGGTTATTCCACCATACGCCGCATTCCTTCCCCGCCGTCTGACCCAATCTCGCATCTTGGCACACCACAACGGTAAGTCATACCAGCAGCGTTGTGGACCCGAGCGTCCTGCAAAGCCGAGGGATGACCTGGCGGAGATAGCTAATTGTTTTTGAAAAAATAATGAAACAGACGTGGTTGTATGCGAATATTAATGGAATTTATCCAGAACATTCTACATGATTGTAGTGAGGAAAACACTTGTTTAAAACATTGTTACATCCCTTTCATCGAACTAGGATAGAAATCTTTGACAAACATAGTGAAATGCTTGTATTACTCATGCGAAACAACTTTTGCATGATAAACTAACATGTCTCTACGCAGTTCATTATTAGATATACACGCGACAACTATGAATTTTCAATACACTAGTCTACTTGAGTTGCTTACTTAATTTGATAGTATCTCCTATCATATGAAATCTTAAATGTTGCTATGAATTTGGTGGTTGAGATACCTTGGAAAGTATGTTCCCTCGTGTAATAACACAAGAGAACTGCCAAATTTTAGTTTGATGATTCTTCACCAATTTATTAGCATGATTCACTAATCATGATTTTACAATCAACCTTTCCCACACATCTAGTGTTGCCAATTAACCAACGTTCACAGATTTGTTTCATACATCACGGCTATATGAGCTTAATAACGTTTGCATCTTACAATTTTAAGGTCTTTGGGCTTTGAACTAACATCTTTACAGGAATGTCACTTCATTGTGAAATCCACCATTCGACCAAAAACTTCTGTTGAGGTTGTTGGGATTGGTAAAGGGAAGCATAATATGACTGGATTTGTTGAGGACACATCCAAAACAAACAAAGACTACAAAAAAAAGACACATCCATGACATTAGGGCCCGAACGAATTTTTTTCTGTCATGGTTATGACACTTCTATGATGATAATTGTGACAAAAACACGTACCATCATAGATGTGGTGGGCTCCTACTTCTATGACAAAAAATCATGGAAGAAAATGGGCTTTTGTCCTGGGCGGGTCGGGGACGCACCTGCATGAAATTCTTTGGGCCATCCATGACGGAAAAAATCATAGTAGAAGCGAGTGCGAGGAAAATTTTGGGGAGTTCCCGGTTACGGTGGGTGGTCGGGGCTGAGCGATGCACGGAGGTTTGCGCGTTTCTCTCGTATACGTACGCACGTGTGTGCGAGGCATTGGGCTCTAACTGAACCCGAGCGAGGCGGTCACTTACTGAATGCAAGTGATTGCACTAGCTACATTACTAAACTTGAGCGATCGATCCCTGGCTGTTAACTGTACCCAAGCGATTCCTTCGCTGCTGACTGAATCCGAGCAATTCCTTTGCTGCTTCTACTTACTGAAGCCGATCGAACCTGCCTCTTGATGAACAGTGACTGTTGGGGTTTGGTTGAACGAGTCGATACGTGGTGAGTCTAGCCGGTTGGTTGGGGTTGTATGAACAGTTCCCCGTGGGGGTTGGATGAACAAGACCCCATGGTTGTAGGCCGTTGCCGCTGGATCAACAGGACCGCGAGGAGGCCGCCACAGCCGAGCCGGTTGGGGGTAGATGAACAGGACCACGTGGAGGGCTGGATGAATAGTAGCCAGTGGAGGCTGGATGAATAGTAGCCCGTGGATTAACAGTAGCTGGTGGAGGCAGGAGGAAGTCATGGTGGATGAACAGTAGCAGGTGGAGGCTGGAGGAAGTCAGCGATGGATGAACAGTAGCCCGTGGAGGCTAGAGCGAGGCAGTAGACGGTTGATGAACAGTAGCCCGTGGAGTCCCGTTTTGCGGTACGCCACACCCCTCCCGATGAACGGGACCACGTTTCGACCATAGGCGCTCCAACAGAAGTCCGTTTCCTCCGTTTTACGATACGCCAGACCCCTCCAAATCAATAGGACCCCATTTCGACTATAGGAGCTCGAACAGAAGTCCGTTTCCTTCATTTTGCGGTACGCCAGACCTCTCCTGATGAACAGGATCCTGTTTCGACTATAGGTGGTCGATTAGAAGGCTGTTTCCTTTGTACTGCGGTATGCCAGACCCCGTTTCGGCTGTTCCGTCCAAGCCGGTTGGCTCTCGTTGAATAGGACGCATTCCGACCCAGTATGCTGCCTCCCGATGAACATGATGTTGTTTCTCTGTTCTGATCCAGCCGGTTGGCTGCCCAATGAACAGGACGCCGTTGCTGCCTTCCATTGCCTCTCCATGTACACGAGCACTCGCGGTACGTATGCGCTAGGATACATTCGAGACCCCACCCGTATGTACGTACGTAGCCGTATTTACTTTCTTGCAGCATTGCTGTACGTACGTGTACACGATATAGACGGGACTGCGTGACATGCTACGTCGGCGGTTCTACTACGACACATGCCACTCCTTACTCGGCCATGGTTCATCGCTGCAGAGAGATCGATCGACCGCTATGTACGTACACATTTGCGACCAAATAGATAACGCTACGTATGCTTCAACCGGGTGGGTCCCAGCAGTCAGGGAGGACAAGGAGGCACTTCCTTGTGTTCGAATATATAGCTGGCGGGTCCCAACCGTCAGGGGCGGAATCATTTTTTGCCTGTAATAAGGAGGCACTTTCACGTGCAAAGATGTTGTTGGTGGGTCCCAGGTGTCAGGGGCAGTAATAAGGAGGCACTTCCTTCCGTGCAAAGATATACGTAGTGGGTCCCAGCTTTCAGGGGGAGAAATAATTTTATTTTCGCGTAATAAGGAGGCGGTTGCATGCGTGCGTCCATGGACCTGGTGCGTCCCCACTATCAGCGTCTCCACGTACAGTCCTCTTCCAATGACTCTCGTTTATTGACCACGTTGACCACGCCGCGCTGAGCGCACCAAGGCGGTGGACGATGGCGAGACCCCGGACAGCAATGACCCGGAGATGGGAAGACGCGGCAGTGGAGTCGCAGATGAAGAGGTGTATGAGGGTTAACTGGTTCTGGTGCGGCATGGTTCTGCAGTCGGCGGAGAATAACATGAGGTGTGGAGGGGTGGAGGGATGGCCTGGCCGGCGGTGGGGTAGCGCTCCACAGCGAAGCATACTAAGCAGAGCTGCTAGCAGCCGGAGGCGGGAGCAGGTGGTCCCGGCGGCGCTGGATGAAGAAGACGAGAGATTGAAGATGGGTGTCGGCTGTTGGATGTAAATCCAACGGCTATGGATGTCAGAATCATTTGTTTACTAAGTTGACAATGCCTTGCATTGGCTTCGACTTATTGGCCCACATTTCAGCCTCAAAAAATGTGGCACATATTCAACCCATTTTTTTAGAATTTATAGTCCCTTTGCTGGGCTGGGAGAGCAAATAATGTAGCGTCCATGCGGCCCATTAATTTTTTGTAAAAACTACAGCCCATTTGCACTTTCTCGAAATACACGAATTTGCTGGGCTGGGTAAACAAATAATGTAGCGTCCATGCGGCCCATTTATTTTTTTCTAAAAAATTACAGCTCATTTGCACTTTCTCGAAATACACGATTGTGCTGGGCTGGTTCTAATTATAATGTTGGGTTGGGCACAGCGATGTTATCAAAAAATAAACAGGGGCTGAGCATTTTGTTATAAATATATTTAAATAATAAGCACTTTATTATTACATTGGTCCTTAAATCTTACCAAGCTTTTGTACACAATCACCAGGATTTTCGTTGCCTTAAAGTAAAAAAAATCAGGATTTTATTGTTAAAAAAATTATTTTTATAAGTTAATAAGACGTGAGATATTTTTCTTAGATATGTAAGTATCTGTTAAATATATGATGATAATAACAATAATATATAATAACATATAAAATAATATAAATCTATACCTACTAATAAAAGAAATAGGTATTCTTAGGCCGTTTTGCTATTTTATAGAAAACCCTAATGTTTCTGACATTAAACCCGTAGTACATATCAAATGTGTTTTAAAATACTCATATCTTCTAATCGTAACTCCAAATTTAATATGTTATATATGGAATTTGATTAGAAAAATATGTAGAATCTGAATATGATGTTATTTTACCTGTTAATAATTAAAAAAAATACTATCTAGACTGTAATGTTAATCAACAATGCATTATCCGTCTTTTTTTCGTACCGGTACTGATTCAGATTGGGGATGAACACCTCAACAAAATCAGGGTTGGACATGAAATTGAAGATAAATTTGCCAAAGACACCCAATAAATAAGTACATGCATGACAAGAAATAAAAGAAGGACCCAATAAAGATGGGATGTCCACTATAAAAGAAATAAAAGAGAAAATGTAGAGGAGATCCGATAAAGATAAGATGTTGCGCTATTCTCCTATATATAAGAAGAAAAAAGAGAGGACATGCATGAAAAAAGTAAAAAGGAGGCATGAATGACAAAAAATAAAATAAAAGACAAGTTTGATAAGATATAAATAGTGATGAAATAGGGATCAATACCTTTGACATGTATGACAAGAAATAGTGATGAAATAGGGGCGCAAGTACCTGCATCCACATGAGACCATACAAAAATGTTCTTTTCCAGACAAAAAATAATCTCTTTTCATGATTAAAAATCATGTATCTTTTTAACAACCTTTTTAACAACTCTACATGTATTTAAGAAATATGCATGTGAAAAAAGTGTTCAAGAGTTACCCTAAGTTGGTGATTCATAAACTGAAAACTGCCATTGATGCACACATGTCTTCGTAGTGTGCTAATGTTTCATCGTTTGTTTTTGTCATTTTTCTTTACTCGCCCATAACAACACCCCATTCCAAACATGACATGAATAAATGCATGATCACTTGCCTGTTTCTTTGTACAGATTAAATCTACATGCAAGCCGTGTTGAAATAGAACACCTATAGAATCTTAAACTATGCTTTTATATGTTAAGACCATCTTTGTTTGGGCCGAAGCTACAAATTCTCAGATTATAGACCATCTTTTTGTAAATTAAGAGCGTATTGTATTTTTTTTCTCCCGTTGCAATGCATGAGACTTTTTGCTAGTATATATAATATAGTTAGAAGGGAAACATAAGTTGGACCTAGCGTTCCTATTCTTATATAGAAAAATAGAATAGACCTCTGCGTTTTCTTCAAAAAAAATACATAAGTTGGGCTGCGGATGTTTAAGAAAAAATAAAACCTAGGATGGGAGGCCCATAGGCCGGTCGATACATGACGACCCTAAAAAAAAATACAAACCGGCATGTTGTGGGCTGCGCATGTTAAAAAAGAAAGCCTAGATTGGGCTGCCCACAACCAAGCTGATACTTGCTGGCCCACTGATAATAAATGATACCTGGCAGCTCCCCGATGACTGGCTTCATTGTAAATTTATGTCCTTTAGTAACTATACGTTGACAAACCCGTGGGCCCCAACGTCAGTATAGCATTAGGAGGAAGCATTTTTTCAATGAGGCACTTGCTTGCGTATGGCCATGGACCTGGTGGGTCCCAACTGTCCGCCTCTCCACGTACAGTCCTCTCCAGATTCCTCTCGTTTGTTGAGCATGTTCACAACAGCAGACAGCGGCACCGCGACGAGCGCACAAAGGCGGAGGATGACGTCCAGGCCCCTGACGAGAACGCACCAGAGCCGGGGAAGACGTGCTACAGTAGTGGTAGAAGCTATGCCTAATTTCTAGGGAAAGTACTGAAGTAGCCCAGTGGCCAAGTTTCACTTCCCAACCGCTCCTCCGCCCGGATTCGATTCCACCGGATGCAGTGAAAATATCCCCAAATTTTTGCCTCTACCATTACTGACATGTGGGTCCCCATTGTCATCTACGCACACCACCTCCAACGCTTGCCAAAACTTCGTCCCTTGTTTTCTCTATTTTTTGCACACTCAACATTGTGTGGGCATTTTGAAAATAGCATATCTTTTTGACTGTGCATCATATGAAGATGTGCTATGCATGAATGTTGATCAGCATGATGTTATCTCGTTGGTAGTTCCATTTTCGACCATGAATAAGACTTCCAACATGATGTTATCCCTGTTTGAAAAGGGCGTGTTAATATAAATGCTCTGCCTCTGAAACTTGCAGTTTCTTATTTGAAACTGAAACTTGCAGCTTCTTCTCTGAGAATCACATTGTCAACACTTTTATATGAAACTACATTTTTTTAAAGTGCTAAAAATTAGATCTCTAGAATTCAGAAAATACTTCATATGCTCAATACTGCAAATCTGAAATTAAAAAGACATTCATATCTGAAAGTCCTCTCAAAATACACAACACAAAACACAATTCACAACCTGCAAGTACTGACAACCCTAAGCTCCTCCCCAGACAATGGGGGGGGGGGGGGGGCAGTCCCCTCCTATTCCTTGGCGGCAGATAGCCGCCCCGTGAGACTAGGTGAACGGCAAGCGAGAGGATGGCGGGGAAGCATCGTCACGCCAAATGTTTTTCTCCTCTTGCAATTGGGTATGGTCGACGAAGACTCCACCGGCTCGCTCTCCCACGGCACCCTCACAAACGTCACTGTGTAGATGCTCGATCCTTCAATCTCTGGTGGATGCTCCATCTTGGATCGATACTCCCACCACCGCTGCCTCACGATCGGATTCGGTGAATCTGTTTGCTCCATGGCCCAGAGGAGCAGCTCTATGTACTCCCACACGACTCCCTCAGGGAGTATCGCTGCCTTTTCGCTCTGTTCCAGATATTTGGCCATCACTGTCGCCATCACCGCTAATTGCTCCGGGTTGTCGAACCAAGACTGTATCTCCAACATCCTGACTAGCTTCACAGGGTCGCCGTCTGTGATCCTCACGTATTGGTTGTACTCCTCCATTGATCTACTTCTCCACAACACCTTGACTCGCCGACGCTGGTTTTTGAATGGAAGAGGAGTGGCACTGGTTTTGGATTGGAACAGGAGAGGAGCGGTGGTGGTTTTGAAATGGAAGAGGAGAGGAGCGGCACTGATTTTGGATTGGAACAAGAGAGGATCGACGGTGGTCTTGGAAGTATTTTTTTTGTTTTGCGTATTTTGGGTCAAAGTTTGACCACATACTGTATTTGACAAGAAAAATGTGAATGCATGTCATCAAAAATTATATCGTTTGGTTCGTATCTGAATGTACTTTCAAATTATATTATTTTTTTGCAATGTGTAACATATATTTTATTTGTCCAAATCATGGTCAAAAATATGACCCAGAATAAAAGGGAGACTAGGTAATGTGGGGCCACTTCTTAATTGAAGGGTAAATTGATTTTGATTTTGATCCAGTCACAACGCGCCGGCCCTCTCGTCCAATCCTAAATCGCTGCGGCATGCTCCTCTCCCTCTTCTCTATTGCAAAACCAACCCCTCTCCTCTCCATCTTCTCCATTACAAAACCACCGTCTCACCTCTCCCTCTTCTCCATTGCAAAACCACCCCCTCTCCTCTCCATCTTCTCCATTGCAAGACCACCATCTCGCCTCTCCCTCTTCTCTGTTGCAAGACCACCATCTCTCCTCTCATCTTCCAGAGACATCACCAGAGCTCTCAGAAGCACATCTATGGAGAGGATGCAGCAGCGAATCGGGCAGATCGCCGGTGGCGACCAGGCAAAGTTAGCCAGGTTGAAGGAGATCCTTACTTGGTTTGACAACGAGTGGGAGATTTAGAGGACGGTGAGGGCCATGTGGCAATGTATGAGAAAGCGCGAGACATCGGTGAGGAGGGCGGCGATGTACTCCCCGGCGGTAGTCATGCCGCAGTCCTTTGAGTTCATCGAGTATCTCCTCTGGGTGATGGAGCAAATAGATTGCCCGAGGTGAAAGACAGGTGGAGGTGGTGGGCGTACAGATCGAAGGTCGAGCATCCAGAGGATACCAAATCAATCGAGTACGGTGTGCCATTCGTGAGGGTGCAGTGGCAGCCGGAGCCACAGGAGTATTCGTTCTCCCACCGCAAGAGGAGGTTGGATGGCGCGACGTTGCTTTCCTGCCGTTCTACACGATTCCCTCACCGCTCGCCTCGTTTCAACGGCGACGGTAGGGTTTAAGGTAAGCTTCGCACTAACCTAATCTTCCATCTGCTCATGCTTACAATCAGTGTGACGGCTAATGAAAATCATACAGGTAAGTACTGAGTGGTACTCCAAGTCTCCGAGTACTAGGCCAATCACCCTAAAATAGCTCTGGAACTAAAACAAAGTTGTGAGAATGTGTACAAATAAAGAAAAATTGATTGGTGCTTCTTTCAGAAAAGAGTACTCCCTAGAAAAGTGCCAATATAAGCTACTCCTATTTGATTAGAGGATTTGCTGCAACACCGAAACAAGTAAAGTGTCCCCTAAAAAAACATGTAAGGTCCAAGCCAAACACCGACAGATTAAAATATTCTGCAGTGGGTCAGCAAGAACTTGAGGAACCATCCGAGCATCTGTGCTTTTCCAAGTCACGTTTATGTTAGATATTGGCACCTCACACTCTGCATATATGTTGTTTCCATCCGCACATTTGTGCAGTTCCACTAAAATGTAGCTGAATAACCCTGTTTGCACAGATGATGAAAAAGCGTGATTACATTATAGTGGCACTAGTTGATGAAGCATACACTAATAAATAGAAGAAACTTTCATTTTCTTAATGGGAAAAGATTGCGATACAATACAATTAATAAAAAATACAATAATACCATAGTATGCCATGCCGCGAGGGCGAGATGGGCACTACGACGCCTCATATGGTAGGCCTCATACTGGAAATCGACCCAATTCTCCCTGATACACCTTTTGCAAGTGATGAACATCAGTGTACAGCGATAGTACAAGGAGGGGCCTTGAGACATTCCAATCTGTATTTTTTGTGCAGTTCAACAAAAATTAAGCACCCCAGTTTGTAGAAACACTTAAACATTAACAATGGGACTAGTTGATGAATCATATACTAACAAAGAGAAGCACTTTCTTTATCTACATTGGAAATGAAATGATAGAGAGGACAGTAGCTCTATTTTAACTGTATTATTACTTCATTTTATCAGTGGCACTAGGGTCGAGCCGGTGGCAAGTGAGGTGTACTGTGTGTCGCAAGGATGAAGGCCGGGGGTGCTTAGACTGGGATGCCAAAGCTGGCTCTTTCAGTCCCTATCTTCCCCCTGATGTTTCTATGGTAGCTTTTGGGTTGTAATCCAAACTTGGTCAAGCTGGGGCTGCATCCCCCTACCTGCCTAGCTTATGTGGCAAACTTGTCTCCTGCTAGTAGTCAGTCCATTCTAGTTGTAGTTGCATAACTGCCTGTTTAGACTGAGATGTTGTCGGATAATGGTTCTCTATGGTTGTGTTTCTTTAATGAAATCGGAGGAAACCCCCTCTTTTGATAAAAAAAATCAGTGGCACTAGCGGTGCCAAAACATTGCCTCAAATTAATAGTGCAACTAGATTAAGGTGCAAAATAATAACATTACTGCTTTATCATGGCAGTGCCAAAACAGTAGCACAAGAGCAGAGTCAACATGCAGGATCTTTGGCAAACGGTCGGACCAAAAAGGAACATACCTCGTGATGGGAACCATATCTGCAGTCAATGCCATCGTAGAAGGGATGACACTAGTCACCAACATGGATGATTCAATTCATGGGACCTTTTTGTGCAGTTCACCTAAAATGAAGCAATGTTTGCATCATGTAGTTAGCAACTACTTGGTCCCATGAGCTAGCAGCTTCTTCTTCATTAGTTGCAATAAAATTGAGCAACATCAAGGTCGGTCGTGAAGCTCATGGAATGTTCAACTATAATTTGGATATCATTTTGTGCAGTTCACCTAAGATCAAGCGTGAAATGTATATCTCTGTTTGCACAAAAAGGTGGAAAGATGGGTGACTAACAAGTGATGAAACATACATCAAATGAAAAGAAGCATGTTCCTTATCTGAATGGCGATCCTACAAGGACAGTAGCAATTTCTAAAGCAGCAGCATTGCTAGATATTAGTGTGGTCATTAGGATTAACTATGACAACTGTTAAATACGACATTACATTAAATGGTGCCATTGCTTAATTTTACCTGCAACATTACATTAACGGATGCTAAAGAGTTCGTATTTGGGCACGGGAGAGTCGGCGGACTAGGACAGTTGCATTTCTAATGAAAATAAGCAACTTATCTTAATGGGAAATTTAGCAGGACATGAAAAATAGTGCCATTGATTCATATCACTGGAGGCATTACATTGAAAACAACATTGGTTTAACGTGTCCTTACTTTAACAGTGGGATTGCTACATTTTACCAGTGGCATTACATAAGAGGGGCTCGGGCAACAAACATCCAAATAAGATATCTGGGTTGGTCCCATTTTTGTTTGGTATAGCCACCTTTTACTGTGTGAGGCCAACAAATCTAGTGCTGGACATACTCTGTTGGCTTGTCCCCCAGTCCCCACTTTCTTTCCCTTTTCAACCAATAGATCGATCTATATCGAGTTTGTACTGTGTTTCCCTTTATTTCCCTATTAGACCAAGAGACTAGTTTGATAGCCAGTCTCTGCTACTTTTCGCCCCCATTATTTCCTCTTTCGACCAAGTCCCAGATTCAGGTAACAAATCTCCCCCACCCCGACCCCCTTTCTTCCCTGTTTGAACCAAGTAGTACTAGATTCGACTGCATGAAGTAGTACTACTAGATTTGACTGCATGAAGTAGTTTTACCTCTTAACAGTAAAAATTTAGGTGGCTTTCAAACAGCCGATCGATCCTATCTACGAGTGGGCCTGAGAAGTAGTAAAAGATACAAATGCAGCGATGTGAGGAGCTGGGGCAGTAGAGCAAGGCCGGTTTCAAAGGAAGTTATACCTGAGAGTTGCCGGGATGTCGCTAGGTGGGCGGCGGGAGGCTGGATCTGCCCGCACTACGGCAGTGAGGAAGAAGGGGTCGGAGGCCCTCCCTAGCCGGCGCTGCGTGGGAGAGAACGGCAAGGCACGCTGATCGGGATGCGCCGGCAATGGGTCAGAGCCATCGCCGAGGACGACCGTGTGAACGTTGCACCTTCTCACCTTCCCTCGGCGAAGGGGATCCGGCCGGATCTGTGACCAGCGGTGAGCAGAGAGAGAGAGAGAGAGAGTGGTCACCGCTGTCATGTTTAGATCTGGAGAGGATGAGAGTGTGTGAAGAGAGCAACACTAGCAAGCAAGCGCGGAGGCTCCTGCCTATATAGTGGAGTAGTTTTCTTTTTTCTCTCCATAAAAACAATCGTTTCAAATGGCATACGTGTTAGGTCATACTTTGTATTGTTCACTTCTGGTCACCGGCCCTCGATTAATCGAACAACCACACGGGTCAAATTAGCATGGGTGAAAATATAGAATGAACAAGCCCGAACTCATTGTGTTTCATTACTACTTTATACATATAAAACATGCATAATTTACATTTCAAATAGCTAGCTATAGCTTGAAATGTATTTGTTTTCAAGAGAAAGTGAAATCAAAATTTTGAAAATTCGTGATCTTGGCCTTTGCAAAAAAATGTAAAGGGACATCAATCTTTGTTCTGCTTTTGGACGTAAACTATATGCAACCTTTTTTTTAATGATCGGGTCTATTATGAGTGTTCGCCAGTGGTACAAAGCGCCTTTGATGAAAAATATATCGAGATTCGAAGACCACCAAATGACCAACTACAGTCAGAATGAGTCGTCGACACGTTGCTATCGATGCTATTCTACCAGAGCCGGCTTGACCTCGTC
This sequence comes from Thinopyrum elongatum, assembly GCA_011799875.1. Lineage (NCBI taxonomy): Eukaryota > Viridiplantae > Streptophyta > Magnoliopsida > Poales > Poaceae > Thinopyrum > Thinopyrum elongatum. The sequence continues at coordinate 565,586,735 of CM022303.1, forward strand.
AATGACTGTCGAGAAGTCTTCATGCACGTGCCCCAGAGGTGCAGTTGTCGTCATTTTGATCTAAAGCATCGGATTAACATAACACAAAAAATGCGACATGACAAGAAATCATAACCTCACTGCCCCAAGGAGACAACATGAATCTATGCTAGAGCTCCGTGGACTACGTCCCGACGGACAAACTAGACGAGGATCAAAGCTCAAAATAAAGACAAACTCGTAGAAAAGGGGTCAATCGTTAGGTGTCCTAATTAACATAGACGGCTTGACCTAGATGCCAGCCGAGTAGTCTTCGTGCATGTGCCCCCAATGACTAGCGCCCTGGAGGAACACAGTTGTCGTTGTTTAACACTACAAAAAAATACACTTCCGTGATGATACGTTTTTGCCACAGTAGGTCACGTTTTCTGTCATGCATGTACATCCATGATGATTTTATGACAGAATCAAGATAGTCATACCTGTGCTGTCGTAGAAGTGTTCCATGACAATACCAAAATTATCATCACGGAAGTGTTCACTTCCATGACGATAAATGCACATCATGGAAGTGCTTTCGTCAAGGGTAACCGACACGTGGCATCCACTATAACGGGTCGCCGTTATGCTATCGGGTTCGGTTTTGGATCCGATAACCCGTTAACAGCAATGAGTGATGGTGATTTTCCACGTGTAATATTCTCATTGGCCGGAGGAAACACGTGTCAGCTCGTCATTGGGTCAGATAGGTGCCCATGATATGTCAACACGTGCGACGGCCCAACACTGGCCCATTTAGCTTACAAAGGCCCGCCCGTTTGACTTGGTCAAAAGCTAGCGGGTCGGCCCACGAAAAGCCTCTTGACGGTCTGTTCGCATATAGCCCATTTTACGGCCCGGTAACTCACGGCCCATTATGGCGTTCCCAAAATCGGCCCAATAGCGTCATGTGGGCCGTCTAGTATAATACCAGCCCATTTCATTTTTGGCCCATGTATGGCCCATGACGTCTTTTGGCCCATACAAGGCCTTTCGTATCTTTGGGCGCTTTAGTGGGCCACGGTGACTCTGGCCCATAATAAACAGTAAATTTCTATATACCCAGTAACGGCCCATGATTCACATGGGCCGTTTCCAGCCCGTGTTAGCTTTCGTCCTACTGACGGCCCATACATTCTTGGGCTCCTTTCCGGCCCTCGATTACTTCCTGCCCGTTACTGGCCTGTTCACCTAATGGGCCAAATTCGGCCCGTGGTTAGAATCGACCCGTTCGTGGCCTGTTAACCCGTTGCGCCGTTTCCAGCCCATCCTGTATTCTGGCCCATTAACAACCCATTATGCCTGTGATAGAATTAAGCATTTGCTGTCGTCCAGCCCGTTAACCGCCTGTTACCGTGCTGGCATGATACCAATTACGCTCGTTTACGGCCCATGTTAGCCCATTTATCTAACGGCCTGAGGCCCACTGATTCTATGGCCCGTTGGACGCCCATTTATCCGACGGCCCATAGGAGGCCTATGGATCCTACGGTCCGTAGGACGCCCATGGATCCTACGGCCCGTAGCAGGCTCAAGGTTACCACGGTCCGTATATGTCCCATGGTTGTTGCGGCCACTAGCAAACCAAGGAAAAAAAGAAGACTAGGGAAATAAATAAGCCAGAAACTAATGCTAGGCTATTAAGGCGATTGCACAGATTACATCCACTGGGCATCAAAGTTCGCCACCAGTGCAAATATAGGGAACACCCTACACTATACAAAAATGGCTTGCTGTTTTCTTCAGCCGGTCGCTACACATTAAGAACAAATTTTTTATCGCAACAAAATAAATTACAATCATAAAACAAAAGGAAGGTTGGCATAAAAGTTAACAGTCCAGCAGATAAATGCACGACCAGAAGTTCAGAAGCTCAATTCATTTAACCTGACTGTTATGTTTTCATGCTGTATTGTCCGATGGAGCACCATAACCTTCGCTTTCATTTCTCCTAGGCTCCTGAACAACATAGCAAATGTCTGATAGTCTGGTTTCAAAACCATGCATATCTTGACGACATCGAACAATGGCTGTCCTTGTTTCACAAAGGGTCTCTGTTAGGGAATGAACTTGTGTCTGGAGCGCATATATAGTATTGTTTTGAGCTTGCATATCTTGATCATGAGGCAGTTTGGACGAGATTTCCTTAATAACCAACCCAGTATTATGCAGGAACGTGCTTTTGGCACTGTTAGTGGAGAGGTACTGACCCACTGCAGCAAGAGGTGACATTGCGGTTATAGTTGCCTCGTCACCTTCAGAAGGTGGCGGTTCCACCATTTGTTCCATAGCTTGCTGAAAAGTTGAGTTTTTACATTAGTATAGTACCAGAACAGAAGATATTAAGGAGGCAGCAAAACCAAACAAAATAGCTTTGGTCTATATACATAACTTATTCTAGTGAACCCGTGTAAAATATTAGTTGTATTTTACTGCAAAGTACATAATAAAACCAGGTTCCAAACATATGACCTTGTACCATGGCTAATGTATTGTCTATTTCTTCACATTGTATTGACAACTAAGGATAAAGAGACAAAGTTTATAATACGGTAAGCGTAGTATGACATCATTCATATCACAAAACAACTGAGAACAGACAAACATGCAATTGTAACGTTGTGTAGACAAGTCCAGCACGGAACTAGATTACATATCAAGATCAAAGGAACATCACTCCTCTGTTTTAAACCTTGTAAGGTGCAATGATACACTAAGACAATTGTGTATAAAATTGAAAAGAGTAATAGACATTGGCTGCAAACCGTGCAGTTCAATGCACAAGTCAGAGTAAGTAGTAGTTAAAAGGCATGAGGATTAAGGACTTACAACAGCGGCTTTGACTGGTGTAGTCATGCCCTTCGTCTTGCTGGTGTGACAGTCCTTGAAGATTTCCAGAGCATTTGGTTCAGGTACTTTTTGGTCCTTGCGGGCTTTCCTCTACATTTGGAATTGGTCAATATAGATATGATAATATGGCACAGCGAAAAGAGTGAAACAGCAGCTAATTACAAGAGCCTCGCAGTGTGCAATATAGCTATGAGATCCTATCGTCTGTTGGAATTTCACTTTCGTACGGTTAGCCTTGTTCTTTGAACAGTTCACCTACAAGAAGATAGATTTCTGAGGCACATGTGTAAATAGGAGTTCAACATGTGATCTGATCACATATATATAACGTACTTGATACTTTGGATCAGACCAGTGTTTAACGAGGCCTCTCCAGTCTTCATCCGATATATTTTCCACTGGCGATGTTTGCGCAAGTTCACTCTTAGCCTTGCCTTCAAAGTGAGTTTTCCTCAAGTTATACCAATACTGTCGCAGAGCAGACTTGAAAACATGGGTGCATGCTTGTCTGGTTGCAGCATCTTGGCTATCCAACTTGAACCTCATCTGTTGAAAATTATGGGAGTCTCATTACCAGCAACCTAGAAAGTATGGGACAGAGCAAGATGATATTACTAATTTACATACATAACCATACTTACAGATAAATGGTCGAGGAAGGTGTTAAACTGGGTTTCATCTTTGTCATTCCTGTACTGAATCCAAGTTAAGAGGATACGTACATGACACCTAACGTCAACGGCTGCTTCTGATACTAACTTGGCTGACTTTGTAGCATCATGTGGCCCTTTTAAACCAGCCTCATAATGGATCTCCATTCTTCCTCCTCTAGATTTAGTTAACCTGTCGAGCATTATCTCTGATGTCTATTTCCTCTTGCGCCTAGGTGCTAGTTCAACAACGAACATGGGAAGTGTTAGTGTACATCAAACTGTGAGACTACATATAAAGAAGCATGCAACTGTAACTTGACTCGAGCAACTACCTTCTTGCTGTTGAAGCTCACCAAGTTCATCTGATCTTGCCAACTTGTCTTGTGTCAAGAGTGCTTCGGAAGTAGTGTTAGGTGGCAAGGGAGATTGGGAACTTGCCACTAGCAGACTTACCGAACGAGTAACCCGTCCAGCTGTTGGTACTGTGGAAGGTGTTGCAACAACTAGGGCTCTCATTGCTTGTCTGGTGGTAGCTATTTGTTTCTGTTTGGATTGTTTTGCAGCTGGTGTAGCAGGGGATACCGTGTCTGTACAATTTTCCGGTGGACTTTGACCTTCTATTGCACCATCAGTACCAGTAGAATCTGCATAATTCTTCCGCTTCCGTTTTCGTGTGTCCTGAGTACTAACACCATCCCCTGCCATTCTGTGTTCCTTCCTCTTTCTCTGTGCCATGTCAAGTCAAGCCGACAAGAAAACGGAATAAAAATTTAGTTCTTTAGACCAAATTGATGCGTGATACAGATGAACTGAACTTTGATGTTAGACAACCGCATGATAGGAGGATGTAATATGTACGAAAAACATGACGACATGAGATAATCAGAACAATGATGTGTAAACTAAGCAGAAGGCATTTCAATAAATTAGAAGCAATGCAATGGAAGGTAGACACCATATGAAAGATGCTACAAATATCGCTCTGCCAAGTTAACAGTGTCTCGTCATAACTGGCATTTAAACAAATGTGAAGCAGTACAAGAAATAAATCATATGCAAGATGCAAACAACATCACACTACCAAGTTAAATGTCTCTCATCATTAGTGCCATTGCATATTCATAGCATTGCATATTCGCAGCTATGATGTGTAAACTAAGCTGAAGGGGGCATTTCAACAAATTAGAAACAATGAAAGATAGACACCATATGTAAGACGCAACGAATATCACTCTACCAAGTTAAAACTATCTCGTCATTAGTGCCAGTTGAACAAATTAGTAGTACAAGCTAGAAAATAATGCGAGATGTAAACTATATCAGAGTCCCAAGTTAAATGTGTCTTGTGAAAAGTGATTGTTGCAGGTTACAAAACAGTAGTACTTTGATGTAAGAACATGGTGTGATAGACAGATATTGTATGCTCTAGAAACAGGAACACGTGTCTTATTCACAAGTATAATGTGTAAAGTAAGCAGATGGAATTCACCAAAATTAGAAGAAATACAAGCTGGACATCATACATAACATGCAACCACATATAACAGTGCCATGTTAGAGGGAGCACCTATGATGGTGGACTAGGGGAGACGTGCTCATCATCAACACAGCTATGTTGAGTGTCTATGCATGTGTTGTCTTCCAAATCTTGTTGGAGGGATGGCGGAGTAGAATCTGTAGAGTCCCTCCATTTCAGTTGTTTGGGAGGAGCACCTTTATCCACTGCCTTGCTAATTTCCTTCCGCTTTATTGATTTTGCATTGTCAAGTAAACCGACAATAAAAAGCAATAAAATTGACTCTTCAGAACTCATTCATGCATGATACTGACAATCACTACCTTGATGTAAGGCAAACACATGATACAAGGATGGAATATGTACAAAAAACAGGACGGCATGACATATTCACAACTATTTGTGTAAACTAAGCAGAAGTAATTTAATCAAATTACAAGCAATACAAGCTAGACACCGTATGCAACATGCAAGACAATATCACACTGCCAAGCTAGAGAAAGCACCTGGGATGCCGGTTTCGCCGAAAGACCGCCATCAGTCCCTGCCTTAATTTTTTTCCTTCCTCTTATGTAATCTTATTGCCTTGTCAAGTCAAACCCACAAGAAAAATGAATAAAAATTCGCTTTTCAGAACTCATTGACGTAGGATGCTGATAAGCACTACTTTAATGTAAGGCGACCGCATGATAGGACGATTGAATGTGTAAGAAAAAAGGACATCATTGCATATTCACAGCTATGATGTGTAAACTAAGCAGAAGGCATTTCAACAAATTAGAAGCAATGAAAGCTAGACACCATATGAAAGATGCAACGAATATCACTCTACCAAGTTAAAACTGTCTCGTCATAAGTGCCATTTCAACAAATTAGAAGTAGTACAAGCTAGAAAAGAATGCGAGATGAAACCTATATCACACTCCCAAGTTAAACGTGTCTAATGATAAGTGATTGTTGCAGGTTACACAACAGTAGTACTTTGATGTAAGAACATGGTGTGATAGACAGATATTGTATGTTCTGGAAACAGGAACACGTGTCTTATTCACAAGTATAATGTGTAAAGTAAGCAGATGGAATTCAACAAAATTAGAAGAAATACAAGCTAGACATCATACATAACATGCAACGACATATAACATTGCCATGTTAGAGGGAGCACCTGTGATGGTGGACTAGGCAGACGTGTTCATCATCAACATAGCTACGTTGAGTGTCTATGCATGTGTTGTCTTCCAAATCTTGTTGGGGGGATGGCAGAGTAGAATCTGTAGAGGCCCTCCGTTTCAGTTGTTTGGAAGGAGCACCTTTATCCACTACCTTGCTAATTTCCTTCTGCTTTATTGATTTTGCATTGTCAAGTAAAACCGACAAGAAAAAGAAATAAAATTCACTCTTCAGAACTCATTCATGCATGATACTGACAATCACTACCTTGATGTAAGGCAAACACATGATACGAGGATGGAATATGTACGAAAAATAGGACGGCATGGCATATTCACAACTATTTGTGTAAACTAAGCAGAAGCCATTTCAACAAATTACAAACAATGCATGTTAGACACCACATGAAAGATGTAACCAATATGACTCTGCCAAGTTAAAAGCGTCCCATCATAAATGGCGTTTCAACATATTAGATGCAGTGCATGCTATAAATCATATGAAAGATGCAACCAATATCACACTGCATATACTAAAGGTGTCTCGTCATAATTGATTGATGCGGGATACAAAAAAACAGTAGTTTTATGTAAGGACATGCTTAATAGGTAGATCTACTATGTACCAAAAACAGGAAGGCATGTCACATTAACAGGTATAATGTATAAACTAAGCAGAATAGCACATGCAATTTAACCAGATTGGAAGAATTACAATCTGGACACCATATGCAACATGCAACCACATATCTCGCTACCAAGTTAGAGCAAGCACCTGCGATGGTGGTGTAGGGGAAATGCGGTGATCAACTACAGAGCTACGTTCACTATCTTTATCTAGCCTTGCTGTTTCTTCAGAATCATGTGGAGAGTCTGACACTGCATTCTTTAAAAGAACAGCGCGTCTCACAGTAACCCATTGGGGTGACTGTCTCATTATAAGTGATTGATGAGGGATACACAAGAACATTAGTTTGATGTAAGAACATGGTTAATAGATAGATGTAGTAGTATGTACCAAAAACAGGAAGGCATGTCATATTCAAAGGTATAATGTGTAAGCTAAGCCGATGCAATTTAACCAAATTGGAAGCAATACAAGCTAGACACCCGGCTGGAGTGGTGAGCATGATCATTGAGGACCTGAGAGCCTGGTGGGAGGCGGGCTGCTTCACCACCACCGTGGCTTTTTAGTTGGCTTGCAGGTGATGCCTGTCTGTGCTGGGCTTTTCACTGGCTCGGCCAGTGCCCTGACTAGCTATTTGACTTCTAATGCTCCCGGGATGGTGGTTCATGTAAAAAATATCTTTCCTTATCTTAATAAAGACCGACTTCGGCCTTTCGAATACAAGCTAGACACCATATGCACCTGGGATGGTGGTTCATGGTGAGCGAGATCATCAACTCCAGAGCTACGTTTACCGTCTCCATCTGCTGACACTGCACCCTTTAAAGTGCTGAAACGTGTCTTGCCTAAGCCCGAAGAAAGCTGGAGTGACTTCTCTCTTTTATTTCATGCTTCTAGATACAGTTTGGCAGAGGCTGAAATACCCATGCATAAAAAAACAATAGTGAGAGTATGGGTGAAGTGTGTGCAGAACCAGTGCACTGTAAAAGTAGCAGATAGCAGGTGGCTGAAAAATAAATGACAGGAGACATATGATAGCTCTACAACATTGCATGGCAAACAAAATTAGATTCTACTCCGTATGATTTCATAATATATGAGCACAGGGATGGTTGAGAAATGCAGGTACTCCTCCAGCACACCACCACATGTGGTCCTATCAAAATAACAGTCGACTGAAAATAAATAGGTCAGTCGATTTTTTTATGAACTGGCCGATCTACAAGGAATGTGCAGATGTCCTTCGTCTACCTCCCACCAGTCACTATTGACGATCTTTCTCGAACCGCCAGCGACCACCAGCCAGAACCCTGCCTCCATCGCCCTGCCCTCCCCTCGACCTCACACCACCGCCGTGCTTGGCAGCGCCCCCGACCATCCCTTTAAGCCCGGCCGACCTCCAGATTGGGCGCCAACAACTCCTAGGCCTCACACACCCCTAAGATAAACACAGAGGCACTGCTTCCCTGGCGTAATAGGCAGACTAGCGCTTGTTATGCTGGGGAATGCTTCCTTTAATTGGGAATTAACTGACCAGGAATTGAAATCCAGGGGGGTGACGGACCTCTAGCTAAGGTGTAATAGTATATAAGGAGAAACCTTGTGCATCCCGACTTACTCGGAACATCTAGTATCAGGAAGAAGGTGTAGGAAGAAGCGGTTAACTAGGGTCTTCTGTGGGATGAATACCGTGCAAGCAGACACGTCAGATTTGCATGAATAAGGCAAGAGGAGTACCAGTTCCGGTTGCTGGTGTTGTGTCCTCCATATTTCGCGGCGATGTTCTTCTTTTTACCAGGGGAACTGATGTTTTGGAGGAGGGTGGAGCCTTGGACGAACCCATGGCCAAATTGTTGACTGTGTTGCGGTGGCCATCTATCGGAGCAGGGGAAGTAGATCCGAGGCGGCGAAGGACGGCGTAGCGGGAACATCTCTGGTGCGGTGGACGGTGGCAATGTTGGAGTGGCAATGGTGAGGCGCAGGACGGCGTGGTTGAACTGGCTCGGGTACGGTGCACGTCGGCGTCCTGGAGGCAGCTCGGCCTCGGCTTCTACTACTAGCCGTGGAGGGCGTTGCGGTTGCAGTTGCGGTGGATGACGACGTCGGGGTATCGGCTCCGGCGTGATGGAGGAGGGCGGCGGTTGATGGGTGGGATGGGGTGGCGGATGGAGGACGCCGGGGGTTTCGCAGCTGGTGGAGAGGTAGTTTTGGCGCCCACGGAGTACGAATGGGGAGTCGGACGGGGGGTGAGGGGAGCTAAGGGGGAACCATGTTTCGGTCTGGGACGCGCTTGTTTTTGTTTTTTTTAACAGATGGGACGTGCTTGTTTGAAATTTGGGGAAAGTACAAACTTTGCCCCCATCTTAAATTTCAGACCTATTGCGGGTCGGGGGTAGGACGGTAATCCCAGGTATCCCAAATAGTGGGCAGGAGCGATTTCGACCGAGCGCATGTGTGTTTAGGTGGCCACGGTGTATGAATGTTTTTCGGAGGTGGTTGCGTGGCATCTAGATGAAGTTACAAACCTACCCCGGTTTAGACCTTTGGACGTCGGGCCGGTAGGTTTCACGGGTCGGAGTTAGAAAAGTAATTTCCTTCTACCAAACATTGGTCTCATGCGGTTTCGGGCGAGTAGAGGCTCTTTTGGCGCTTCGGTCAAAATTTTGAAACAGAAGCATTCACGTTTAGAGTACTCTTGAACTTTGAGGATTGACCTAAATAGACAACATTAAATTTGACCTTGTATGTTTGAAAACCTCATTAAATTATGCGCTTCTTTTTGAAATTTTGACTCTTGGAAATCCTATAACTACGATTATTTTGGAATGGAGGAGGTAAATTTGAATATATTTTGTACACGACTATAGATGCTATTATGTACAAAAGCAAAGCAAAGATTGGTGCCCCCATAATTTAGGTATGATTTACAAATGCCATGATCTCGAATTCAAATAATTGAATGGACTTCATGTTGAATTCGAATTTTTTAAACCACCTTAAGTTGAATTCAAATGTATGCTAGTTCCTAGCTAGCTATTTATAATGTTCATTGTGTAACTTCTGTATGTATAATGTGCTTTACACACACAACATGAACTATACTCATGTTTATATTCGAATTGCTAAAGCGATGCATTGTCTGCAGTTCAAAATACTGACTCTATGGATCAATTATGTTCAATAATAACATTGACATGCTCAAATTCGATAGAATATAGATGTCTAATGGATCAATGACCGTTCCTTATGCAAATTGCAAATATCATGATCCCATACTAATATTTGGATACAATTTATATTTTTAATCAATGTGTACATTAGTCTTTTACGTGTAGTTTCACTCTCCATAGGCCCCTCCTCACACACACGCTAACTTTTGTCAGGACCGGTTTTCCAATAAAACATTTATTGAAAAATCGCCCCTTCCGTCAGACCAGTATAGAAAAATCTTACTGGTAGACAAATCCTTGATACAGAAATCCAGAAGTACTAAATATTATACATGGTTGAGCTGAGGCTGCTCAACAGTTTTATTACAAGCACGCCAATATTACCCATAAAGGCGGATATGACACAAAGGGTATGGTGGCATAACTACTGAATCGCAATAAAAGTGGTGGTGGATATGTCACAGAGAAGTGGGTGACATGACTCCAAAATCTTACAACTCATCAAGCGTTGGTGTGAGGCTCGATGATTTTATTAAGGTAGCGGAAGCGTATATAATACAGGTGACCAACTCCAGGATCGCAAGGGACTGACTGGGACTCCTCTAGGCGTCGGACTCGCTATCGTACTCTTCATCCATAAGATCGCCTTCGTCAACATCTGGCCAAATCAACAAGCCAGGTGAGTACTTTGAATGTACTCGCAAGACAGTTTGGACATAAGATATAACGAATGCAAACATGATGCACATGAGCAGATTAGCAATGCACACTCAGGTAATAAATTTGCACTGCAAGATAAATAAAAAAGAAATCAGGCGGTAGTCCTCCCGAAATCCCAATAAAATAGCTGAAGACCGATCGGGTGTCTGAAGCGACGCCTCGAAAGGTAAAATAAATTAACATGCCGCAGTCGGGCGTCAGGGCGACACCACATAAAGGGCTTATACTGAAAAGTAAATGACAGTACGTGCCACAATCAGACGTCTAAGCGACATCTCGAAAAGGGCTTATAATGAAAGTAAATAACAAGGATGCCACAGTCGGATGTCTGAGTGACATCACATAAAGGGCTTATATCCAAAAGTAAATAACAAGAATGCCACAGTCGGATGTCTGAGCGACATCTCATAAAGGGCTTATATCAAAAGTAAATAACAAGAATGCCACAGTCGGACGTCTGAGCGACATCACATAAAGGGCTTATATTCAAAAGTAAGTAACATGAATGCCACAGTCGGACGTCTGAGCGACATCACATAAAGGGCTTATATCCAAAAGTAAATAGCAAGAATGCCACAGTCGGACGTCTGAGCGACATCACATAAAGGGCTTATATTTCGTCATTCGAATTTGAGTAGTCCGTGGAGGTAGCACCATCCCACGGAATACTCGGTACATAATCATAAACAGGTTAGTCCATCCACAGGAATAACATTCAGCCGGGTTTAGCACTGTCAGTTAACAAGTTTGTTCTTCAGAGGCTGATACTGGAACTGACACTGAGACTGACACTGATAGGTTAACCAACGTCCTTGACCGAGGACTTGGTTACTCGAATGGTTTTGACTCTGCAGAGTTTGTACTCTTAACCCACAGCCAACGGATTTCAGTAGTCACAAAGGACTAGTTCCGTTTACGGTATTTTAGAAGAAAACACATCTAACCAGTACACACCCATTCCACATCCCGCTGCCAAGAATCACCCTAGGCAACATTCAAGAAAAACTCTAAGGCGGGGAGGCCAACACCTCGAATAGCATGGGATCAAATTTATATCGCGCGCTCTAAGGGGTTCCCCCCTCTCGGTCCCAACCGGAAACACCCATGCCCCCTGACCGGATGACGGGCTTTAATCCAGGGCCATGGAACCCTCATTCCGGCCCCTCTATTTGGTGTGTACCTGGAAAGAGGTTTGCAACTTACTAAACCGCATTCTTTGCAGAAAACATGTGGCAGCACGAAAAAGGGGATGAATGGGAACAAGACTCGATCCACGTCAACACTGGAGTTAAACAGTTGATATAGAACTGGCATGCTTCAACAATACCAGCTTGCAACCTATCATGCCACCACATGATCAGGTTGTCTCACCATCTTATGAACTCATCAAGTTTCGAAGCTCACTTGCATCTTGCTTTGCATGGAATATAACATTCAACAAATGCTTATATAAACATGCCATGAGAAAACCACTCAAGCAAACATGAAAATACTCATCATATCAAAGGTTCAAACATGCTTGCCTGGTTCAGAGTAGTCGGAGTCTAGCTCGGTAAGGTTGGCGGCACCGTCACCTCCTTCGGTATCTACGTTATAAAGAAAAATCGGGTACTAACGTAAATACCGTGCGTGCATAAAAATTGTTCCAAATATTTTTCAAATAATTATGATAAAAAACTAGACAGAAAAATAAATATGACAGAAAAAGAATCAACTCAAAATCCTCTTTTGTTTAAAAGTTATTGAGGTTTTAGTCCAAGGACTAATCTGTTATAAACAGAAAATTATCCAGGGGCTATTTTAAAAAAAACAGAAAACGCTTCGGTTGGAATACGCCTTCCAGAGAAGAAAACGCACCCGACCCGAAGGCGCCAACAGAAAACGACTTCGAAGAAGAAGAGGAGAGGCTGACGAGGGGGTCCCTCATGTCAGGTTTGAAATGAGCTCGCCAGCACCGGAAGCAAACGGGAATGCCGGCGATGATCGACGGCGAATTAGAGGAGGGCAAGGGTATGGTTGTACTCACGGGTCAGTTCCGCGTCGGTGGGTGGTGGAAGTAGGCGTCGGGGAGCACCACGTCGACGGCAGCTTCCACTCCGGTGGACGGCGATTCGAGCGAGCACGGATTCGTCGAAGGAGAGCTACCAACACCGAATTGAAGCTCGGGTTAGAAGAGGTGGTGGACTAGGAGGTTGCTGGCAAAGTTTGGGAAGTGGGGGCTCACTCACCAGAGAGGATTTTGCCGGAGCCTGAAGCGGATCGGGGCGGCCGGAGCTGGGGAAGAAGACCCTCCCGAAGCCCTCTGATGAGTGTGGCGTGGTTCTGAGGAGAGGTGGAGAGGTGCTGGGTCGATGGGTGGCTCGGGGCCTCTATTTATAGCCGGCCTGAGGCGGTTGCCGAAAACGAGATAACTCCGGCGAGTGATTACGGCGAGGCAGGGGTTGGACGGAAGGATTAGGCGACTGGGTGTCTTCGGATTGGTCCACTGGCGCCATTCAAAGGTTAAACCTGGTTGGATTTGGCCTGCTCCCGTGGTCTCGGCGGGACGGAGCTCACGGGCTCGTCGGCAGCAGAGATCGCGCTCTGCGCTTCTCAGGCCACGGCGACGGTTCTGTAGCGTGCTCAGAGCAGGAGGTGAACACGCGTAGGCCACCAGTGGCTCGGGCGGTGCGGAGGACGGCGTTCTGCAACGCTGGCTTCTGCCAGCCGCCACGGAAGGTACTGCCACTGCGGAAGTCGCCGGTGTCGCCACCGACGCTCGCAACCGGCCAAGCAACCGTGCAGCGCACTGGATAAGAAGGGGGAACAGGGAGCAAGGCGCCAACGCGTGCACTGGCGAGATCGACGACGAGCTCTGACGAAAACGACACTGATCCCTCTGAACTTTCTGAATTTGACAGGAACAGTGCACACCAGCTGTTCGACGTAATGATTGACGCACGTGGAAAATTTTTCTTGAGCTGAAACTTGGAGGGGTGGCCTCTTGATGCATCCAGAGACTCCGTAAATTTTCTCAGAATTTTTGGAAAAGGAAAAGAATGAACTTCACCAAAAATGGCAAATCTGGTCCAAACTTGCAGCAAGCAAATTTTGAAAAATTTGAACTGTGGACCAGCAGCTCTTGATGGATCTAGGTTGAGGGTACTAAGGACTAGCCAGGGTAATTTATTTGGAACCAAAGCTCAAAGCAATCTGATACTTCCTTTGTAAACTTGAGGGGTCCAAAATAAATTACAGAAAAAGGTTTGAGGATAAAATCAATAAAAATAAAATCTAAAAGAGGTTGAAACTTGCTGGAATTGGATGCTTGGCTTGACCCAAAGTAGGGAGGAGGGTTTGAGAAGAAATTTTTGAAATGCAAGTCATGGTAAGAGAGTATTTTTGAATAGGGAAGTAGAGATCCAAAAATTATAGGAATTCTTTTTAATAAAAGAATTAGTAAAACAATCCCAGAGTATGTGTGTTGAACCAACACATATTGAAAACCCTCAAGACCAAAATCAAGATTGGGAAGAACTCATAAAATATTTGTCATAAAAGATTGGAGAAGTAGAGTCTTTTAGGAAAATTGAAATAACCTCCTTCCCATCAAATAAAGAATTTGATAAAAATCAAGACCAAAATTTTGGGGTGTTACAACTTTCTCTCTCACACATACGCGCACACGGTGTATATCCATCGGTGGTCTCTCACACATGCTCACACACTCTCTCCCGAGGTGTCTTTCTCGCACACATGCTCTCGATATCACCCTCCCTCCCTCTCGCAACCATTTACGACTGTTTTCACTAACCTTTATCACAAGCACTCTTCTCTCACACGCATATGCACACACAATCCCCATCGACCCTTTCTCTATACATAGACCTGCCAACGTGTCTCCCGCACGCACATTATCTTTTGGCCTATCTCGCACACATTGTCTCAACCTCTCTTCCTAATTGACGAATATGATTCCAGCAGAGCATTCTATAGGATGCCCCTTAAAGTTAGGTTAGATGAATGGTACTATCAGAGGCAAGGGGTTACGTTAGTCCGAGGACCTAGGGTTACAAATCCTAGCCGGCTTTGTCAGTGGACACAGAGTCCTTCATGACTCTGGTATATTTGTCTTGTATGACTAGTCCTCCATGGGTCTCCCTGAATGCGTCATGGGCCGACCAATGTGGCGCAAGACGAAACCGACCCAAGGGCCTCACCTCGGCCCACTGGACCTCACGCGGTGACACACCCTCTGCCCCTAGGTCTCGTTATCTTCTCACGCCCACACATACCAACACAGACACCACACAAAATATTTTCTCCTCATGCCTCTGTCCCCTCCCCCCTTGCATGTACACACTCAAGGGCATCTCTCGCCGTGACATCCGATTCGTCTCTCTCTCTAGAACTCTCTCATTTCTCGTGCTATCTCCCCCACATCGCCCCCCCCCCACGCTGGGCACCTCTATCCATGCCTCTCTCGAATACGTACACATACCCTCTCTAGGCCCTGCCAAATACGTCAACTACACATTCACACATGTTACATCTTATCACGTACCCCATTGATCTAAAAATCCCTCTCTTCACATTTACTTCGCATACAATATTCCTTTTGAACAAAACCACACGAAGTGTGGCCAAAAATTTATTTTAGAATTTCTACATATATACAACATTACAAAGTTATATGGAGTATGAAAGTTAATTTGCATTGCATGGTGCACCCAATGATATTTATTCCACACTGTAAATTTTTATATTTTTATACTATATATAAAGTTAGTCATAATAAAGAGAAACGAAGAGCATCTCTCTCTCCATCGCACACACCCCCTCTACGCCCCTTTCACGTACGCACACAAACTATCTCCAGGTCCTCTAAAAGTATGCCCCCAACACATTCACGCATGTTTCATCTTTCTCTCGCGATATATACAACGACGATCATTGTATTTGAAGCGAAAGCACGATACGTACATTGGACTTCAGAATCCACTCATTATGGTCACCATTTACGTTTTGTGGTTATTATACAGTCACGGGCTCATCGTACAACTCTGTATTTGTTCAAGACACGACTAGTTGACCAGTTAAACGCTCCACGTGGCACCTCTAGTGTTGCATCACATATCTCACTACCATTGGGCCCACCTGTCGGCGTGTATAAGAATGAAAACAAACGATAAAAAAATATTGGACGGTGGTTCGAAGTCATGACCGCGGGCACAACGGACAAGGTGGCCTTGTATTGGTATGCTGAGCCATCTGTTTTAACACACATGAGATGGTGTGGTGATTATACACACACGCACGCATGCACACATACACACGCAGCCACAAACACACGCAACACTCACACGCACACACGCACGCATGCATGCACACACCACACGACCAACACACACGCTCAAGTGCTCAACCTACACGGCTACACGTGCATGCGCACACATCAGGCCCTGACAGACACATACACAACCAGGTGGTTCCCGCGCACGGGTTGGAGTCTTGTCACGCCTGCGTAAATTTGTGTTTATCTTACTTTTTTCCTATGCGAACTGACAGGTAGGACCCACAAGGAACGTGATCAATTTAACCAGTCAACATAGTGCCACGCAGACTATTTGGCCGGTCAACAGAGTGCAATCTGATGCTAAACGGTGAGCAAGTGACCGTATAATCACCGCAAAACATATATAGTGACCCTAATGAGCGTATTCTGAAGTCCGGTGACCGTATTACGCTTTTCGCTTGAAATAAACCGACCGCCAGTGTATTTATCTCTTCTCTCACTCTCTTTGTGGAGCTGAGTAGGCCAACGTGCCAGTGCCTAAATTTGCGCACGCCACCCCATTATTGTTGTACTAGTTTCGTAAGAGCGAACAAGCATTCACGTCTATCGTACAAACCGTAGATATGAGTTACAAATGCTATGAAGATGAATACAAATATTTGAATCCACTTTATGCCCAATTTCTCTCTGTAGGACCTCCAAAAGTACATCTCTACACGTTCTCGCATGTTACATCTAACAACTATGCAATACAGCACTACTACACTCTAACACAATAAATCATATGTGTTTTTAGTTTTACTAGATCTCATATTGTTACTTAATTATTCAGTTTGCATACATTAAAATTGCCTTTGAAATGTATGGCTAGTATCATCTACCACGCAAAAAAAATCCCGCCCTTGCCTGTTTAATCGGGTTTGTATCGATGGATCTTGTGAAACAACAAAACTATAGAAGTAGTACAGTACAAGTAACGGTCCACTGGGCTGCCGTGTCGTGTACTCCTCCGTCGTAAGAGTGGAGCGCTCGCTTTCATAAATGTTTTAGTCCCTTTCGCTGACATGTGGGACATCAAGTATCGGTGCAACAAACCCCCAGGTGTGTTGCCCGAACTGTACACAGGCTCAAGAGCAAGGTTACGACATTCAAGACAAGGCCAAGCAGAAGAGATGACTCTTTGAGAAATCAAAGGGCGGATCAAGAAGACCAAGACCAACCAAATAAGCAAGATATAACTAAGGAAAAACCTCCCTTGCCGGGCAGGTGAGCCTGGCGGGGTCGAGGTTACCCCAAGACAAGCCTCAAGACTCCCCCGGCAGGCTTGCCGGGGACACCAAAGGCGGATTACCCCGCAAAGCTCCACCGTTCCACCTCACAGCAATGCAAGTCACCCATCGGTGTGGTGTCGAGCCCCCAAGTGACTAAGTGGCTGTTACTTGGTACGTGGCAGGGCATTTCTGAGGAAGATCATCCCTAAATGACACCTGTCCAGGCGACGTGTCGCGCGGGCAGGCGAAAAGGTGGCTGAATGGCACGGCAAGGCTTGCCGGGCTACGCCACGATGTGACACTAAGCGGCACATTTAATGCACCCTGTCCTGTCTACAGAGTTAGGTATGATAGCACCGTGGCTATCTAATCAGTGCATAATGACTGTTTTGCCATTGTGGTGATCCCTTGACCTATAAAAGGAGGGCCGTGGCTACCTTAGAAAGGATTCAGACCCTTGTACGCTCGTACGCGTGTAGCTGCTCTTGCCCCGAGGCGACCTTGCCGGGCTAGAGCGTTGCATCTCCACCATGGTCCTTCCATCAATGCACCAAAGCAGGAGTAGGGTTTTACGCCTCGCGACGGCCCGAACCTGGGTAAAACTACCTGTGTCATCACTGTCATGCTGCTCTATGCTTTCCGCTCTTTGTGCAATGCGCTCTTCCCCCTTGCCGAACCACAAGGGGCCGATGGCCCCATAGGTGGCCGTGTGATACCACGACATCTTTGGCGCGCTAGGTAGGGGGGCAGCGCTTGCGCGAACCTGAAGGCGTGAGCAGCGCGTCATCTTCATCATCGTTTTCTTCATCAATGGCTTCATCATCCATGGCGCCCAAGAAGAAATCCGGTGCTTCATCTCACATGTCCACCTCAAAGGCCCCCTCGCATGCGGCCACTAATGTCGTGGGGGCTGCGGGGGAACATGGGAACGCCGATGCCGTGGGGAACGTGACTGGCGCAGGCGGCAACACCAACAACACCCCGGTGGCCATCCTCCACAAGGTACGGGTGGGGAGAATATTCTGTCTCCGCCTCCCCACCTCACCGAGGGACACAGCCGCAGCGGTGGCGCTCACCCTGATGCGGATTGTAACCTCCTAGCTGCCCCTGCCGCGGGTGCGGCTACAGGACCCGTGCCACCCCCAGGACAAGCTAGCCGAGACGATGCGCCGAATGGGGTCGTCAACCCCCAAGCGCATCCGCCTTTTTGTCACGCCGCCCTGGCGACTGGCTCGCGGCGACAAGAACATGGCGCCACCATTACAGGCACCATTAGAAGTCAGGCGACGTCGCGATCTGCGTCATCGTCCATGCCAAGCACCGCTTCAGAGGCCATGGCGCAGGCCCAGCTCTTGTTGAGATTTCCTCTAGCGGCCAATCAAATGGATGAGTGGAGGGCCACCATCCAGAGCTTGATTGGTTTCGCTAAGGCGGGAGGATCACAGCAGGCAGGCCCGCCACGGCCTCCACCAACGGCGGCAACGGCCCAAGCCACTGACCACACTGAGGGAGCCGTTCCGACGGTGCAGTCCCCTCCATGACAGCCAGCGTAGGGGCCGCAACCAGGGTGTCGGGGGGATGGACCCCGGGTAGCCTCATCCGCACCCTTTAACATTTCAAGACATCGGGGCTGGCAAAGCCCCTCATGCCGACTGGCCACGCGAGTCGGCTTCTAGAAGACGGCGCACCCAAAGAAGGCGGCCTTGGGGGCGGCGCGGCTTCCAGCAGTCGGCCCCTTTTCCCCCTCGGAGTCTGCACTCACCTACTACGACAAGACCAGGCGTTGCAACAGTGCCGCCTACTCCCCCGAATCCCGGAGGGGCATGGCTACAGTGTGCGCTGACAGAGCAGGTCACCTACTCATCTGGCGCGAGACTGTGGCCATACGACACCTGACGCGGCCCTCGACAACAAGAGTCATGCTACAGCAAAAGGCGGTCAGCGTGGCCCGCAGGCGGCCGGCCCTACTTGTCGGCCGGATTCTCGTCAGCCGGCGGGGCCCCAGCAGCCGGCGGAGAACCCGGCGATCTTAGACACTGATGTCTGGGTCCTACGCCCGGACGTATTACCATTGTACCCCTGGGGGTCGGCCTATAAGACCCCCTAGGGCTCACCCATGCAAAGGGTTCAGCCTTCATTTCCACACACCATAGCTAGGAGAAGAGAGGGAGCTCTATCCTTCTTCCTCCTCTAGCAACACAGCTCAAGGCGCAACCTTGTATACTCTTGATCGTAGTCATCATAGGAGGACTAGGGGTGTTATCTCCCCGGAGAGCCCCGAACCTGGGTACGTCTCGTGTGCTCCCGAGCTCGTGCTCACTCTCGCTTCCGGAACCCGACGACGTCCTCATGGCTCCACCCACGATAAGCCACCCCTTGGCATCTGACGTGAGATTACCACGATAGTTGGCGCCCACCGTGGGGCCATCCGCGGCGTCGGCCGGAGTTGTGTTCCGGACGGGAACCACCTTTCCCTCTGGCGAGTGTGTCACGTCTGGCTTGACCAACCAGCCCGATGCATTCGCTTGCGCTTGCACCAACGCATCGCCCGACACGGGAGCCATTTGCCCCGCGAGCTGCCTCGTCGACCTCTTCGAGAAGCTCACCCTCTCCAATGCGGCCGCCTCCGACGGGTTCCCCGATGATGTGGTGGTCATCGACGACCCGCTCCCTCCTATCGCTAGCATCGCCTCTGCCGGCGCGCTCGACGCCGGCGTCTTCATGGAGGTGATGGTCACTGGCAACTGCCAGGACTCTGGCGGGGCCATCCAGGACCCATTGCAAGCAGCAATGCAGGACCTGGCTGCTCCCGTCGGTGCCAACGCCGATGGGGCGGCGCTAGAAGAAATCCGCGTCAAGCTCCTCGACAGCGCCACCAAGATGGCGGCCATGAAGCACCGCGCTAAGGCTAACCAGCGTGAGATCGACCGCATAGCAGGCGGCACGCCGGCCGCAGGCGAGCTCAGCCGAGCCGGCGCCATCCGGCAATGCGGCGCGGCCATCGCTAGCATGCTGGGGGCTGGACGCCTGACCTACGACACCCTAGTGCCGAACCTACACGCCGCGCAGACGGCGGCAAAAGAGCTCGAGAACCTGGAAGGCGACGAATGGCGCAGCCAGCTGGACCGCCTCCAGGAGCTCCTCAATGCTGCAAACATGCAGCAAGACGCGTGCAACCGCGTGGTGGGAGCCGGCTGGCAGGCCGACCTCTCGGAAGGAATCCCTCCACCCCGTCGCGAGAATGGGGCGACCTCCCGGTCCCCAAGTGGCGGTGGCCGCGGCTAGCGGAACCCGGAGCCGGCTGCTAGCCGCAGCCGGCGCTCCAACGAGACGGTTGCGAACAACCGGCAAGTTCCTCCGAGAGTGGAGGGCCGACGCCAGTAGGACGAACGTCCGCCTCCCCCCCCCCCGCAGGGAGAGGCTGGCTTCTCCAGCGCCAGTTGACCACCCGACGATGGGGGGCCGGTTGGGCCCCCGTGAAGTAGTCGGCGAGAATGACGCTCGTCGCCGGATCGAGCAGCTGGCTCGGTCCCTGGAAATGGAGGAAGAGGAAGCAGTCAGCCCGGCCTGCTTCGGCCCCCGCATCCACGATGAGCCCTTCCCCAAAGGGTTCTCGCTCCCTCACGACACTCCTAAGTACAATGGCGCCGTGAAGCCAGAAGATTGGCTGACCGACTACGCCACGGCAGTCAGCATAGCGGACGGCAACAAGCGCGTTGCCGTGAAGTATGTTCCGCTCATGTTGCTAGGCACGGCTCGGACATGGCTGAACAGCCTCAAGGCCAACAACATCAATAGTTGGCTGGACTTCAGTGAAGTCTTCATACGCAACTTCAACAGCACCTACAAGCGGCCCCTCAAGCCTCGCCAGCTCTCCATGTGTGTTCAGGGGCCAGACGAGTCCACTCGCGACTACCTGACGCGCTGGGCCGAGTTGCGCAACTCCTGCGAAGGGGTGCATGAGGTGCAGGCCATCGAGTACTTCACCGCCGGGTGCAGAGAGGGCACCCTGCTCAAGCACAAGCTTCTGTGCGATGAGCCGGCTACCCTAGATGAGCTCCTGGTGGTGGCGGATAAGTACGCCACGGCCGACTCCTCCATGAAGTCGGAGATCCGGATTGACGCATTCGGGAAGGTGATCCTGCCGGCTTCTCAAGTGCCGGCCGGTGACTCCAACCGGCGCTAGCAGCCGAACGACAACAAGCGCAAAGCCCAGCAGCCGGCTTCTAACAGCCGGCAGGTGGCGACCGTCGAGGACCAACAGCTGGGAGATCAACCCTACCCCAAGCGTCCGCGGGGCGGCAAGGGTGCCTGGCTGCCGGCCTTCTCCTTTGAGCAGAGCCTCGACGCACCATGCAAGTTCCATAGCGGCGCTAAGCCGTCCAACCATACGACCCGACAGTGCAGTTGCCTCACCCGAATCACTAAGGGTGAGGGCTTGCCGCCTCCTCCACCCGGCCCGGCGGCTCCGGCTCCTCAGCAGCTGGCCCGCCCTGTCGGCATGCTCCAAGATGAATTCCCCAACGAGAATGCCACTTACGTCGTCTTCACCAGTGAAGCTGATGACAAGCATAGTCGGCGTCAGCAACACCACGAGGTGAATGCAGTCATTCCAGAGGTCCTCCAATTCATGCACTAGTCCGAGAGGCCCATCGCCTAGAGCTGAGATGACCACCCGGCCGTGATGCCTTCGCCGGGTGCTTATGCCATGGTGCTGGACTCCACCTTCTCAACCGAGAGGCGGGCTTGCCGCTTCTCCCGAATCCTGATAGACGGCGGTAGCAGAATCAACATCCTCTACCGCGACACCATGGAAAAGCTGGGCATCAAGGAGAAGCAACTCCAGCCCAGCCAGACCGTGTTCCATGGCATCGTCCCTGGGCTTTCCTGCTCTCCAATCGGCAAGATCAAGATCGACGTCCTATTCGGCGACAAGATCCACTTCCGCCGTGAGCCTATCTGGTTCGAGGTGGTCGACTTGGACAACCCCTACCACGCCCTCTTGGGCCGGCCAGCACTAGCCAAATTCATGGCGGTCCCGCACTATGCATACCTGAAGATGAAGATGCCGGGTCCGAAGGGCATCATCACCATTGCCGGCGACTACAAGAAGTCGCTCACGTGTGCCGCTGCCAGCTCCCGGCTGGCCGAGTCCCTCGTCATCGCCGAAGAGAAGCGCCTCCTTGATCGGGTTGTAGCCATGGCCAGCGAGCAGCCGTGCCGACTGACCCCAAGGATGTTGAAGGCTAGGCCTCCTTCCAGCCATCCAAGGAAACCAAGAAGATCATCTTGGGCCCGGCGCACCCGGAGCAGTACGCTGTCGTGGGGTCCAACCTCGACAGCAAATAGGAAAGCAAGCTCGTTGACTTCCTCCATGAGAATTGGGACATCTTTGCCTGGTACCCCAAGGACATGTCGGGTGTTCTGAAGGAATTTGCCGAGCACAAGCTGCATGTGCGGTCGGATGCTTTGCCGGTCAAGCAACCCCTCCGCCGCCTATCAGAAGAGAAGAGAAGGATCGTTGGTGAACAAATCACCCGGCTTCTGGCAGCCGGCTTCATCATGGAAGTGTTCTACCCGGACTGGCCATCCAACCCAGTCCTCGTTTTGAAGAAAAACAACAAGTGGCGCATGTGTATCGACTACACGAGTCTGAACAAGGCCTGCCCCAAGGATCCGTTTGCCGTGCCCCGGATTGATCAAGTGATCGACTCCACGGCCGGCTGCGAGCTGCTGTCCTTTTTGGACGCCTACTCCGGCTACCACCAGATCAAGCTGGACCCGGCCGATCAGCTGAAGACCGCCTTCATCACCCCTTTCGGCGTGTTCTGCTACATCACCATGACGTTCGGCTTGAGGAATGCCGGCGCCATCTTCCAACGCTGCATGCAGAAGTGCCTCCTACTGCAACTCGGTAGGAATGCCCATGTCTACGTGAATGACATAGTGGTGAAGACGGAGAAGCGTGGCACCCTTTTGGAGGATCTCAAGGAGACCTTCGCCAACCTGTGACGTTTCCAAATCAAGCTCAATCTGGAGAAGTGCGTCTTCGGAGTGCCAGCCGGACAGCTCCTTAGCTTCCTTGTTTTCGAGCACGGGATAGAGTGCAACCCCGTGAAGATCAAGGCCATCGAGTGGATAAAGAAACCAACCAAGCTGCGGTACGTCCAGAAGTTCACCGGCTGCCTGGCGTCTCTCAGCCGGTTCGGCAGCCGGCTCGGTGAGAAGGCCCTCCCTCTATACCAACTGATGAAGAAGACCAAGTGCTTCGAGTGGACTGACCAGGCGGACGAGGCGTTCCTCCAGCTCAAGTGGATGCCGTCCACGCCGCCTATTCTGGCCGCCCCAACGGCCAAAGAACCACTGCTCCTCTACATCGCCGCCACCAACCAGGTCGTCAGCACGGTGATTGCTGTCGAACGCCCAGAAGCCGGCAGGGCGCAGCCGGTCCAAAGGCCGGTCTATTACTTGAGCGAGGTGTTGTCCGCCTCCAAGCAGAACTACCCCCACTACCAGAAGATGTGCTATGGTGTGTACTTTGCCGCCAAGAAGCTTCAGCAGTACTTCCAGGAGCACACCATCATAGTCGTCTGCACCGCCCCTCTTGCCGAGATCATGGACAGCCGAGATGCCTCGGGCCGGGTGGCCAAGTGGGCCATCGAGCTGGCTCCCCACACCATCCACTACCAGCCCCGTACAGCCATCATGTCCCAAGCACTGGCTGACTTCCTTGTCGACAGGGCTGAGACCCAGTACTTGTCTCCAGCGCCGGATTCCACGCACTGGCGGATGCACTTCGATGGCTCGAAGATGCGCACCGGTTTGGGAGCCGGCATCGTTCTCACCTCTCCCAAAGGCGACAAGATGAGGTACACACTACAGATCCACTTTGCCGCCTCCAACAACGTGGCCGAGTACGAGGCACTCGTCCATGGGGTCCGGCTAGCCAAGGAGATCGGCATCCGCCGCATCCTATGCTACGGTGACTCGGACCTGGTGGTCCAACAATCTTCTGGTGACTGGGATGCCAAGGACGCCAATATGGCCAGCTACCGTTTCCTCGTCTAGCAGATTAGCGGGCACTTCGATGGGTGCGAATTCATCCATGTGCCCAGGGCTGACAACGAAGCAGCCGATGCCCTGGCATGAATTGGCTCCACTCAGTAGGCTATTCCAGCCGGCGTCTCCCTCGAGTGCCTGCGCAAGCCGTCTATCCAACCTTCGCCAGAATCAGAATCCATCTTCGTGCTGGCTGACCCTGGAGCAGCCGGATCCGACTCAGGGACTTCAGCGGCCGGCCCGGGGACTTCTGCAGGCGGCCCGGGGGCTGCAGCACCTAAACCCGGCCCGGGAACTCTAGAACCCGGCCCGAGGACTGCTGTAGTCGGCCCGGGGACTTCCGCGACGCAATAAGGAGCGGCCGCCTCCAACCCGCCGCCTCCCAACCCGGCCACCCTGGCGCCGGTCGCCGTCATGACGGTGGTAGAAGCCTCGTCATGGGGGCAGCCCATCCTCAACTTTCTGGTGAGCCACGAGCTCCCAGCCGACGAGGTGTTGGCCCGGCAAGTGCAACGCCGGGCGACTGCATACACGATCCTCAACAGAGAGCTCGTCAGGCACAGCGCGACTGGTGTCTTCCAGTGCTGCGTCGAGCCAGAGAAGGGCATAGCAATCCTCAGGGACATTCATCAAGGCGAATGTGGCCCACATGCCGCCTCCAGAGCCCACGTTGCCAAGGCTTTCCACCACGGTTTCTTCTGGCCGACTACTCTGGAGGACGCCAAGGAGTTGGTCTGGAAGTGCAAAGGGTGCCAGCGTTTCAGCACCAAGGAGCACCAGCCGGCCTCAGCCCTCAAGACTATTCCCATCACCTGGCCGTTTGCCGTATGGGGATTGGACATGGTGGGCCCATTCAAGACTGCACACGGCGGCATGACCCATCTGCTGGTTTCCGTGGACAAGTTCATGAAGTGGATTGAAGCGAAGCCGATCAAGAAGCTGAACTGCCCCACAGCCGTTACATTCATCATGGATATCACCGTTCGATACGGCATCCCGCACAGCATCATCACCGACAACGGCACGAACTTCGCCAAAGGCGCCTTGGCTCGTTTCTGCGTGGCACAGGGCATCCGACTGGACCCCGCGTTGGTTGCTCACCCACAGTCAAACGGCCAGGTGGAGCGGGCAAACGGCCTCATTCTATCCGGCATCAAGCCACGGCTAGTCGAGCCACTGGAGCGCTCGGCCGGCTGCTGGATCGAGGAGCTGCCGGCCGTCCTTTGGAGTCTCTGGACTACGCCAAACCGGTCGACCGGCTTCACACCTTTCTTCCTCGTGTATGGGACTGAGGCTATCATCCCAATGGATATCTAGTTCGACTCGCCTTGCGTCACCTTGTACACGGAAGCGGAAGCAAAGGAGGCGCACGAAGACGGCGTTGATTTGCTCGAAGAGGCCTGGCTGCTGGCACTCAGCCGGTCCGCCATCTACCAGCAGAGCCTGCGCCGCTACCACAACAAGATGATCAAGCCGCGTGCATTCCGCGAGGGCGACCTTGTGCTCCGACTGATCCAGCGAACAGTCGGCCAGCACAAGCTCTCTGCTCCTTTGGAGGGACCCTTCATCATCAGCAAGGCCCTGGGTAACGACTCCTACTACCTAATCGACGCGCAGAAGCCCAGGGCATGCAAGAGGGACACAGCCGGCCAAGAGTCGGAGTGCCCATGGAACGCGAACCTCCTCCGCCCGTTTTACAGTTGATGCAGTGTATGTACCATGCTATCTTTTGTATTAAGTAAAGACAACAGGTACCCCGAGGCGCACTCGGGTGCTACCTTTTTATCTCTATGCACCCGGGGGCTCGCCGACTTGGCCCAAGTTGGTACCATCCGAAGTCGGCTCAGTAGTGTGCCGATGCCAAAGCCCTCTCTTCGCCCCAGCCCCAGCTCGCAGCGCGACTTTCCGGCTGGCAAGAGCTAAAGGCCGGAAACGTTGTCCACACGAAAAACGACTAAGGAAGAACGCCGACTTAGGCCAAGCCGGCCTCTCGCCTTCCCCATCCGACTGCTCAGCAGCCGGCCGGCCGGCTTCTCACTTGACTAGCTACGCTTTAAGCGGCTGAAGTAATTTGCCTATTCTAAATGGCCAAGACCCTGACCCGGCCACTGACCGCAGCGCGACTGTCCGGCTAGCAGGGCGGCGGCCAAAGGAACACGGTAAAGGAAAAAGCCAAAGAAAGCAAAGGCAAAATCGAGTTAGAACTCGGCACACCACACAAGCATGTGGGGAAACTAAATTTATTTACATTCCAAAAGGCCCGTGGCTGGCATTCATCAGAGTTTAAAAGTACACCCCCAGTGGATGGAACTGCGCATAACTAACTTTGTCCTTGAGCACAAGATAGAAAAAACATAAACAGGCAAGGACTGTCTATGCCGGAGGTACTGCGGGCTGCTTGGATGAGTCGGCGGCGGCTGTAGTGCCAGCTGGTCAGTCTCGAACTGGTTGGCGGCGGCGGCTGACGTGGCTCCCAACCGCTCCCCGACTAGGGCCGAATCAGGCTGGTTCCGGCTAGTCACTCCGTCATCTGGCGCAAAGCCATCGCCCTCCTCGTCCTCGTCCTCCTTGGCGGCTTCATCGCTGGAGGCGATCTCCTCTGCTGGGTTCTCCCCCTCGTCCGGGTCCAGCCTGAACCAGGACGGGGGCACCTCGGTGCCGTCTTCTGCCCACTCCGGGATGAAGACGTCGCCGTTGGTGTACTCGGCGAGGGCCGAGGCACAAATGGCGATCTCCTCGCGCTCCGGCTCCAACTCCGGTGTCGCCTCCTGGCGGAAGATGGCCAGCTGTGCCATGCTCACACCTGGATACCACGCCTTCATGAACTCCTGCGCCACCTTAGCGTGGGCCCGTGCCGTGGCGCCCTTCCAGGCGTCGAGCCGCTCCCACACCACCTCCAGCTAGTCGGCAGTCCGACAGGGAGTCCGAGGGACCTGCACACCCAGCCAGAGTACTTCCAAGACCTGCGACCCAGAGCGCTGAAACCGGCGGAGCAAACGGCGCACCGGCTCAAGACGCAGCCGAACGGCCAAGAACTGTTCGCCCAAGTTCTGGGGCTGATCCGGCGCAATCTCCACGCCCTCATGCCTCCACCACTCGCGCCGCGCCTCAATCGCCTGGCCGATGGCACCGGAGTGGTCCGGGAAGTACTCTGGTAAAAGAAGACAAAAGAATTAGAAGCTGGTTTCCTACGATAGCCGGCAACTAACCAATCAAGAAGAAAGAAGGGTTACTCTCGAAGAGATCCTCAATCACCGAGTAGCCCTCCGACAGGTACTTCTCCTTGTCGGCCCAGCCCGAGTGTTGGGACTCAAACTCGGCCTTGAGGCATTCCTCCCCGTCCGTCAGTTGCTGGACCTGCTCCGCATGCCGGGTCGCCTGGTCAGCCAGCTCCTTCTCAAGCCGGTCGCGCTCCACAGCCGCCTGGCTGAGCTCCAGCTCCTTGGCCTGAAGCTCGCCCTCGAGCTTATGCACGCGGTCCCACAGCTGGGCGGCGGCCTCTGCAAAGGCAAAGACAAATCATCGGCAATGGTATCAACTAAAACAAGAAGCTGCCGGAAAGATCCGGCCCGACTGCTCAACAGTCGGACCGAATCTCGGGTGCTACACCCAGTGGGTGTGCTTGCGCGCCCCCACTGGAAGCCGGCCTATGTACCTCGGCTCTTTCGCCACTTGGCGGTCCGGTTGGCGAGCGCTTGGTTCTGGGAGTTGAAGGCGGCTGCACGCAGGTTGTGGTAGTCCTGCAGCAAGAGCGGCATTCCGACAGTCAGAAACACACCTTAAAGTTCCAACCCGCCTGCTCAGCAGCCGTCTTGGAACTGCTACACCCAGTGGGTGCGCTGGCGCCCCCCCACTGGAGATCGCAAAGATAAAAAAGCAAAATCAAGAGCATACCCGGACGTATGCATCGCCACCGTCACGCTCCTCGCCTTCAGGAGGGTGGTGTCGTGGGCGGAGAACTTGTCCAGGACATCCTGCACTGCGAGGTTCAGGGCGGCCGTGCCGACCCTTGACGCCCAGCCAGGCGGAGCGGAGCTCGTGGCCCCGGTGTCAACTCCTTGCGAACTCGCGTCCTCGGTCTCCACTGGCCTCGGCTCGGAGGCCGCTCGCGTCTGGCGCAGGCCCAAGGGGGTGCGTGCTGTCATGGCCTGGCTCATCGCCAGCCCGGCGCTGGCCAGCAGCATCTCCGGCCCTTCGGGGTGGCCGCCGCCCCGTTCGCCAGCACCCGGCGCACGCCGGGTCTCCTTCGCCTCCGGGACTACGGGGTCGGCAACCTCCCGCTCCGGCACCGTCTGGTCGGCTCCGGCCGATCCGGCCGGCGTCTGGTCCTCTACCACCGGCGGTTCTGGCTGCCCCAGATTGGCGGCCTCCGGGATCCCGCCGCCAGCCGGGTCCTCCTCGGCCTTGGCGTCGGCCTCCCCCTGCACCTTGGTCGCCGCCTCCGCCTGCGCCGAAGCAGTGGCTTGGGTCTTCGCCTGCGTTGACGCGGCAGCCTGGGCATCGGCCTCCGCCCGCGCTGCGGCCTCCTCCCGCTCCTCCCGCGCCTCCCGCGTGTTCTTCTTCGTCGCCTCCCGAAGGGCGACAGCCGGGTCCACGCGCTAGATCTCCTCAGAGCTGCCTGCTGGCCCGATCAGTGAGGCAGACGAAGCCCGGGCGATGGAGATGGTGGCCCTGCGCAGCAAAGCAAGCAGAAATAAGAAACTCGAAAAAGAGAGAGAAAAACGATTAAGATAGTACTACTGATGTGCTCACCCGGACACCATTGGGTGCTCCTTCGGGGCCCTCTGGGTGGCGGCCGCCTTCACGGCTTCATGCTACTTGGTCGCGGCTGCTTGCTTGGCCTTCTTGGGCGGCTTATCACCGAATAGCCCCTTGGCGCGACATTTAGGCATGCTGGGTGCACCAGTCGGCGCTCCGCTTGGCGGCCGCGTCGTCGAGTGGCCGGCTCCTGCTCTCCCGGCGCCTTCAGGGCGGCGTTGCCCCTAGGCCCGGACGTCGCCGTCTCCCCCTGCGCCGCCTCCTCCAGCGTTGCCTCCCCAGGCGGCATCATCCTCGCCTCCGTCTTCCAACGCGGCCGCCCCTAGCTCAGGGTCGCCAGCGTCGCTCTCCTGGCGGTCCGGCATCCATTGATGGCCTGGAGCCGGCGCATTGGCTGCTACTTGGCCAGGAAAGCGCTGCCCCGCATTCGGGTATTCAGGTCGGATGAAAAACACTACATGAGCGAAGAATGGGGACCAGATACTAACCGGCGGTGGCAGGTTGGCACGGCTGTACGACAACTTGCCAAATCTCCAGCTGGCCTCGCTGAGCTTGCTGTCGGAGAAGTAGTTGACATGGCGGACCACCTTGACCATCGGCAGCTCCTTGGTCGACATCCGGCATGGGTCCCGGCGGCTGCTCATGTCGCAGAACAGGTGCGGCCGGCCTTGGAGTGGCAAGACCCAGCGGTAGACGAAGGCGGCCAGCAGGTCCACCGGCTTGAGTCCCTCCATGTCCATCATCTCCTGAAGCCGGACCAGGACGTTGGCGATGGAAGCCGGCACCGGCCTCGGTTGCTGCCCCCAGTTGTCACGTGGCTCGCCAGGCGGGCCAATCGCGAAGGCCGGCAGGTTGATGTAGTCTCAAGTCGGGTGGAGGTTGCGGACGTAGAAGTATGACTTCTGCCACAACTTCACTAACTCCAGCAAGGCGATAGTCGGAAACCGGGTCCCGGAGCCGCTGCGCTGCACGGCGACGCAGGATCCGCACTGGGCCGGTTCGCCCTTGGCCCGGGTCCCCAGCTTCAAGTTGAAGAACCTGCCCCATTGCTCGAGGGTGGGCAGGACGCCGAGGTAGCCTTCGCAGAAAGTCACGAAGGTGGAAAGAAGAACTACGGTGTTGTGGGCGAGATGGTGCGGCTGAAGACGGTAGAAGTCAAGGAAGGAGCGGAGGAAACCGCTCGCTGGCAGGCCAAACCGACTAAGGAAATGACTCCGGAAGACGACGAACTCACCGGCTCTTGGCGCCGACGAGATCTCCCTCACGTCAGGAACGCGCGTCCCCACGACTGCTTCGACGGGAATCCTCCGCGTCGCGCGAAGGAACTCGATATGGCCTTCATGGACGTTGGAGCCGTCCCAATTACCTCGCACCATGGCTTGCAGAGGTCTGGCGGCGGCATGGCAAGGTGGGACGGTGACGATGCTGCGGCGGCACTTCGGCGGCGTGT
Source organism: Thinopyrum elongatum (assembly GCA_011799875.1). Lineage (NCBI taxonomy): Eukaryota > Viridiplantae > Streptophyta > Magnoliopsida > Poales > Poaceae > Thinopyrum > Thinopyrum elongatum. The sequence continues at coordinate 565,617,272 of CM022303.1, forward strand.
GGCACGGCGGCGAGGAGGCAGAGGAGCAGGAGAAGGAGAAGAGAGTGGAGGGGGCGCGCATGCGTTTGGCCAACCCCCTTCCCCTCCATTTATACGGCGACGACGGCAGGGCCGAGGCGACGCTTCGGGGGGCGTGGGATTAACTGCGCCCACGTCCCGCACGCCCCCGCAAATCCTGCGCCTTTAAGGTGGGTAATCATTTCGCTCCGGAAGGGCACCGGTACGCCTCGGCCGCAGCGGATCCGCGCGCGCGCCGAAGCTTTATAGTGGTGGGCCCGGGCCTGTGGCGGCGGCCCATCACGCGCGTCGGCTGGCAGGTCGGCCTGGCCTACTGGCGACACGTGGCATGCGTGCAGCGGGCGGCAGGCACGCCACCCAGTGATGTACCATCCGGCGCCCGCCACGACGATTCAAACTCATCAGGTGGCTGGCTTTGCCTCAGCCGGCTTCCGGCACGCGGCTTCTTCAAGCCGGATGAGACAAAGGCGTAGGATCTCTCGAAGGGGGAAACTGCTGAGGCACACCGGCTTCAATCCGTAGTGCCTCACCAGCTTTGAGGACTACTGTCGGGGGGATGGACCCCGGGTAGCCTCATCCACACCCTATAACATTTCAAGACATTGGGGCTGGCAAAGCCACTCATGCCGGCTGGCCACGCGGGCCGGCTTCAAGAAGACGGCGCACCCAAAGAAGGCGGCCTTGGGGGCGGGCCGGCTTCCAGTAGTCGGCCCCTTTTCCCCCTCGGAGTCTGCACTCACCTACTACAACAAGACCAGGCGTTGCAACAGTGCCGCCTGCTCCCCTGAATCCCGGAGGGGCGGGGCTACAGTGCGCGCTGACCGAGCAGGTCACTTACCCGCCTGGCGCGGGACTGTGGCCATAAGACACCTGACACGGCCCTCGTCAGCAAGAGTCATGCTACAGCAAAAGGCGGTCAGCGTGGCCCGCTGGCGGCGGGCCCTACTTGTCAGCCGGATTCTCGACATCCGGCGGCCCCCCCCCCAGAGGCGGGCCCTAGCAGCCGGCGGAGAACCCGGCGATCTTAGACACTGATGTCCGGGTCCTACACCCGGACGTATTACCATTGTACCCCTGGGGGGTCGGCCTATAAGACCCCCCAGGGCTCACCCATGCAAAGGGTTCAGCCTTCATTTCCACACACCATAGCTAGGAGAAGAAAGGGAGCTCTACCCTGCTTCCTCCTCTAGCAACACAGCTCAAGGCGCAACCTTGTATACTCTTGATCATAGTCATCATAGCAGGACTAGGGGTGTTATCTCCCCGGAGAGCCCTGAACCTGGGTACGTCTCGTGTGCTCCCGAGCTCGTGCTCACTCTTGCTTTCGGAACCCGACGACGTCCTCATGGCTCCACCCATGATAAGCCACCCCCTGGCATCTAACGTGAGATTACCACGACACAGGGCCACGCGACCAAGAACCCGACGACGTATCAATGGCTTCGTCTGATCCTCAGACACGTTGAGTCCAGCGACGGGTCCTGGAAGACAGGCAGAGGGAAGATGCGCGCATCACCATCGAGTGACGCCACGACACCCGCCGCCAGTCTGATAGGCACAGTGGCCCCGACATCGACGAACCCATGCCCGGTGGGGGCGGGTACCTGTGATTCAAGGTTGGGTGCCCCACCTTCACTCGTGAGCTGCGGCAAGTCTGTTGGCCATCTGCCCGTACGTTCAAACCAGAGATACCAGAAAAGTACGGTGGAAGATTGAACCCGGCAGAGTTCTTGAGCATCTACACCATCGCTGTTCAAGCTGCCGGAGGAAGGGACGAGAGGGTGTTCGCCAACTACTTCCCTTTGGCACTCAAACCAAACGTGAGGTCGTGGATGACGGACTTGCCAGAGAACTCCATCTCGACCTGGGCTGATCTATGCCATGAGTTTATTGGCGCCTTCACGGGCGGCCATCAAGAACCAGGGCGGCCCAGCGACTTGCAGCTCCTCCCACAGAAGGAAGGAGAGAGTTTGCAGAAGTATATGCAGAGGTTCAACCAGGTGCACAGGAACATTCCAGACATCCATCCAGCAGCTATGATAGCTGCGTTCCAGTCCAATGTGCGGAACTGCAGGATACGTTCCAAAATGAACGTTCGGTTGCCCAAGACTGTGAATGAGCTATACACTCTGGCGGACAAGTGTGCCCGAACAGAGGAGGGGAGGCGACTCCCCGGTGAAGAAGATGGCATCGATGTTGACTCAGAGGACGATGACGACGCCCCCAATCAGAAGAAGAAGAACAAGAAACACAACAAGAAGCTCAAGGATAAAGCAGTGATGGCTATTGAAGGAGCGAGCACTCCTAGTACCGGCAAGAAGGCCAAGACCGAGGCTCCCAGCAAGGAAGTTGCCGCGTGCGCTGACTGCCGAGAAGGTTGGGAAGGTTGACGGGCCGTACTACAAGATCCATCTAACTAAGGGACACGATCTTCAAGAGTGTCATCAAGTTGAGCAGCTCGTCAAGAAGCAGAAAGTTGAGTATGAGAAGCGTGTCAAAGAGAGAGACCAAGATGGTGCTGGCGGGAAGGGCCGAGGTAGCAGAGGAGGTCGCCCCGGCAAGGCCCCTCAGTATCAAGGGAAGTAGATGAAGAAGCAGCTGCAACTGCCGTCCCCTCTGGAGGAGGAAGTGAACTCGCCTCGGCAAGGTCAGAGGCAGATCTGAACAAGGAGGAGCAGGGTAATGGAGACAGCTCCAAGGTCGCGGCAAGGAAGAATGTGGTGCAGCGGCCAGTGTACTTCGTCAGCTCCCTGTTGCAGGGGGCTAGGTCGAGGTACTCTGGCATGCAAAAGTTGATTTTTGGCATCATCATGGCCTCAAGGAAACTGTGCCACTAGTTCCAAGCCCACGAGATCACGGTTATCACCCGCTTCCCCTTACAACGCATACTGAGGAACCCTGAGGCCACTGGTAGGATAGTGGAATGGGCTTTGGAGTTATCCAACTTTGGTTTGAAGTTCGAGAGCACGTCAACCATTCGGAGCAGAGCACATGCAGAGTTTATTGCGGAATGGATGCCTACCCCTGACGAAGACGTGTTGGAGATAGTTATCCCCGGCAAGGAAGCGCCCCAAGAATGGATCATGTACTTTGATGGTGCCTTCTCCCTACAAGGTGCAGGAGTTGGCGTGCTTCTTGTTGCTCCCTCTAGGCCACCTTGACCTCGCCCGGCTCACCTGCCTGGCAAGGGAGGCTTTCCCTTAGTGGTGTCTTGCCCATTTAGCTTGTCTTGGTCTTCTTGATTTGCCCTTTTATTCCTCAAAGAGCTGATCTCTCCTTGACTTGGTCTGGACTTGGACGTTGCGAGCTTCCCGGACCGGTGGTTTGCTGTCCATGCACAAGTCAGGGGAAACATACACCCTTGTTTGTGTACCCTGATAGAAGCCCCCAGGCCTGAGCCATACGTGTCACTGGGCACATTGGGTTAGGCCCCAAACAGTGCACGGACACGTGGTGAGAAGGTGCTGCGCGTGCAGTGGTTTGCCATGATGACCAGTCAATCCAACGTCCACTTCGCATAAATACCGTGAGTTGTGCGGTCGTGGGATCACAGTAGTTAACGTAAAACGGTAACTTTCTGAAGAGTTGCGCCCTCCCCCAAGTCCATTCCCATAAGAGAGAAAAACGCGGAAGGGCTCTGCTCATTCATCGTCTGCCTTGCCCCTCCATCATCTTCTTCCACAAGCCAAGTGACTGTTCTTCCGTTCCACCCTACCCGCCGCCGAGCCTCGCCCAATTTTCTTCCCGTCTCCGCTCTAGTTCGAAGAGATGGGGAAGAAAACCCCCGCTCTAAAGGGGAAGCAGACTACCGCCGCGAAGGAGGCGGACGTCGAGGGTAGCAAGAGGGCGTCAGAGCTAGATAGGAAGCGAAGGGGAGATGTCGTCTTCTTCCCATCGAATCTGGACGGCGATGTGCTGAGAGCAAGGTACAAATATCTATGGGGGAGGGAGGTCCCAAAGGGGCATGGTGCTCCCAAGGTTCTGGCAGAGGGAAAAAAGGATCCGCCAGATTCATATCGATTCTTCTGCGCATACTTCATTTGCGGCCTCTGTCCTCCTTTCTTGGATTTTCTTGAAGCAATGATGGTGATCTATGGATTCCATCTTCTGGACTTCACACCAAATGCAATGGCGTGCATGGCGATTTTTGCTCATTTGTGCGAGAACTTCGTCGGAGTCGCCCCCAATGTTGATTTGTTCAGGCACTATTTTGTCCTGCGGGTGGAGAACAAAAACCACCATTCCAGGAACATAAGTTGGATGCCACGGGTGCCCAGGGAGAACTGGGATTACCTCCCTGGTCAACAGCACGGAAGATGGGAGGAGTGGAGGGGAGATTGGTGCTGGATCCAGGACGAGAAGGCCCCAGATTTTTGCGAGGCGCGGGCGGAGTGCCACGAGCGTGGCAACGATTGGAGGGAATTCGGCCTTACTGATGATAAGCTCCGCCCGGCAATAAACAGGATCACCCACCTAAAGGCTGCCAGGCTAACCATTGAGCACGTGGGGGCCGACTTCCTCCTTCGCCGTATTGTGCCATTACAGAAGAGGGATAGGTTTGCCTGGCAGTACGGGGATGCTGCAGATAGGATGAGGTTGCTTCCTGGCCTAGCCAACAATTTGTTAGTCTATGGCCAAGCTTGGTTGTGCGAACAACTGTTCGGCAGCCTTGGGCCGTTCAAGTTGCCAGCAAATGTCATCCCACTGAACATCAACTCCGCCAAGGACCAAATCCTGAAATGGCTGCCAGACTACAACGCTCAGGGAGTCTCGGGCGATTGGCAGCTGCCCGGGCTCGACGAATAGCTTGCGTGGTCCTCCACCTTGGTGGAAAGGGCTACCAAGGTGGAGGCCTACATGTACAAGTGCACCTCCAAGGTGGAGGAGGTGTACATCAAGAGGCGGCTTGAGGAGGGCAGAGCACTCTGTGCTGCTGCGATGGCGAAGCCCGGGAAGGCAACGAAGGGGAAGGAGGAGGTTAAAGGCGAAGGCCCTTTCCACGGCAGGAGCGAGGCGCCAGCCATGGAGGTGGCTACTGGGGATGATCCTGCGGGGACGAGCCTGTCGGGGAGGAACCTGCCGGGATTGAGGCTCTATATGCCGCAGCAGCGGAGGCTCTGGAGGAAGAGGAGGTTGAGGAGGTGGAGCAACCTAAGGAGGAGTGGGTCACGGAAGGCCCTCAAGCCCCCGAGCCAGACCTGGACCAGCGCCCTCGCAGGCGAGCGGCTAGCCAGGAGCAGCAGTTCCTGACCCCGCGCCTACCGCCAAGAAAGTGAAGAAGACCACCACCAGGAGCAGCGTCCCCGATGCAGTGCACCGGCAGTCCCCATGGCTTTCTGGGGCTAAGGCTTCTCCTGCCAAGCGACCGGCAGCCGCTATAGGCGACTCCAGCTCCCAGTCCAGCTCGAATTCTTCGCAGAGCTCTTCCTCGACGGAGCCCCCTACGCCTCAGCAAGGCTTGAAGTTGTCAGGGAGCTCCGTTCCCCTGCCCCAGAAGAGGAGCTGGGCGCCCTCGCCACCCATGGAGTTTGAGCTGAGCTCCATGCTCATCGACGAAGAGTAAGAAAGAGCAATTTCCTTTCCTCTCCGCCATTTCCGCATATCTTGCTTGTTAACTGATCTTTACTTGCCACCTTCGTCAGGGAGGAGGAGGAAGAAGGCGAGACCCTCATCCACCAGACCAAGCGGCTCAGGCGCACGGGGCTGCCGAAGACTGTGGAAGGAGCGGGCCCGGCAGGGAGCAGCGCGGACGACCCGGCACCAAGCCCCCAGCCCAGCCCCCGGCCTGAGAGTGCATAACTGGCTCCTCCCTTCGGAGGTGATGGAGGAGAATTCCCCACCCTTGCAGCCAGAGGAGGGGACGGGACTACTCCGGGTGAGTCCTTCCAGGAGGGACCTACTCCACCTGCTGATCGAGTCGAGGGATCCCCGTCCAAGGTTTCCACGGAAGGGTCCGCCCTGGGCGACGCCGTGGTTTCCCAGGGAGGGGATGGTGATCTTGGCCCGACAACTGAAGTAGCCGGGGAGATTGAAGCCCCTCCACGGCAGGCATCTCCAGGTAATCCATTTATTCCTTCCGTGTCATGCTGCCCTTATCATCCTGCCCCAGGCTCTTGTCTTGCTAAAAATTCTGCATTCTTGTCATTGATTGTTGATTCTACTTATAGCCCCTTTGAGTGGAGAGCCAGATCTGTTGGATGAGGTGGCCAGCATAGGGAAGCCGCAGAAGAAGCCGCCAAGATTGCTGCCGTTGAGGGGCAGGAATGTGCTGCCGGGAGTGTCCAAGAACTCCTGGAGGGATCAGAAAAAACCCTCGGCGGCACATCAGGGTCGGGGGTTGTGGTCAAAGGGAAAATCCCCCTTCAAACCATGGACCCTCTTCCCTCATTTGGCACTTCGACAGGGGCCCCGCCGCCAACTTCGAGTTAATTGGTGCTGGTACTTGCGCAGCCTAGTCTCGGAGCTCCTGGTTTGTCAGCGGCGACAAGCGCAGAACTCGACGGCAAGCTCCAATGCATCTTCGCATCATTGTACTAGGTGGTCGAAGAGACAGATGACTCCGCCACCGTCACAATGGATTTGTCTTTCTCGGAGTCCATGGCGGCAGGCATTATGGAGATGCAAGCTTGGCACACCCAGAAATGGCATGTGCTCAAGGACCAGCGCGAGTCCGCCAACAAGGTTGACCAGAAGCTGAGGGACATGGGCATCGAGCCAGGCGAATGGCACGGCAAGCAGTTCCAGGTCCTCACGAGGCAACAAGAGACCATTTCGTTGGCGCGGGAGGATGTCATTGCCCGGGAGGCTCGCCTGGCGGACCGCAAGGTACTTCTAGATGCCAGGGAGCAGGATATTTCTCTCTGATAGGAGAAGCTTGAGGCCACCCTCCACGCCAAGGATGATAATCTGGAGGCCCTCGTGCTGCAGCACACTAAGGAGCTGGAGGACAAGCACAAGGCCGCCCTGGATGCCCTCCTGCCGATTCTGCCGCCCAACTGAAGAAGCTCGCTGACGGTCTTGCCGCTGCCTCTTCTGCCAAGGTTGATCTCGACCAGCAGGTGGCCAAGCTGACAGAGGAGCTCACCGAGAGTGTCAAGGAGGTCGCAACCCTCATGGAGGAGGCACAGAAAGCAGAGATCCTTCTGAAGGATATACAGTCGTAGCTCTCCTCCAAGAGCCAAGGCCTCGAGACTGCCAACAACACCATTGAAGATCTGAAGTCCAGGATTGGCACCTTGGAGAGCTCGGTAGAGTCCAGCGGGGCCCGTGAGCAGCAGCTGACAAAGGACCTGGATACCACAAGGCGTCTTCGGAAGGATGTAGAGGATAAGCTGGCGAATCATTCCGAGCAGGTCTACCTCTGGATCAAGAGCTTGATCGACATTGCCGAGCGTCTCACTGCTCAGACTACATTGATGGGCATGGAAGGGTCAGTCTTTTCGGCCAGCAGGCAAGAGGTCCCCAGCGTCAAGCTAGGTGTCTTCTTCAATGAGCTGATCAAGAAGCTGAAGGCACATGAGGAGGGAAAGGCCGGCCGCTTCACAGCTGAATCTCGGAAGCTTGCCCATAATGCCCTCTTCATGGTTCTGAGCAACATCACCTACCGCCGTCCGGACCTCAATCTCGCCGATGGCTTCAAGAAGCCGCCAGAGGGCGCAGACGGTTCGGCTGCCGAAGAGAAGGCTGCCCCTCTCGCCGACAAGGTCCTTGGCGTCCCTACCGCTCCACGAGGTCGCCAGGCCCGGCCTTGAATTATCCTTGCCGCTGCGCTGTCCTGTAACAAAACATGATGTATGTCTTGTGTTTAGACATCGTACTGTGTATGTTTGTGTGAAACTGATGTTTTTACTTAATCCCGATTGCATGTTTATCCCTCTAGAGTTCATCCATTGGTGCTCGTATGATTAGTCTTCATGCGTATTTTAGCTGGCTACCGGTATCGTTCTGCCGCGATTGTCGCAAGGGTTGGGCCCTTAGCAATTATGTTGCCGAAGATACGTCCCGGCAGGTTTTTCCTTGACAGTTTTGGCATTGCTATCCATTCTGCGAGCAGGCTCGGAACAGAGCGAGGGTGTAGACAAAAATGGATAAGGTGCCGTCCATACGACAGATTTCCTCATACGAACACCTTGGTATCCAAGGGATAAACAAATGCAAAACCCTAAGGTCATGACTGGGCAAGGATTGCGTAAACTTAGCTTTTTTCTTCGCTTCCTTCTACTCCTCTCAGCCGCGGCCGCTCATCGCATTCGCATGCTTTGGGAAGGATAGCTGTCATCCGTGTTGTTCTCCGGTTCCCGGCAGGGACCGGTAAAGGATCATTTGTATCTTGCAGGTGGCAGGACGTGGTGTAAGGCACGACTGGCTTCTCTCTCCTCCTCTCCACACACTTTAAACAACCTGGTGGCGGCTTGCATAAAAAGCCACGCTAACGCGGACTGCCTTGCAGGGGCGCCGATTAATGGATTCGCACCAGCGCTCCACTCAGGATTTCCCTAAGCAGGTAAATGCTGAACTGAGTTTCGTGCGGTGCTCATCGACATTGACGATGCTAAAACCCAGAGTGGCTCGATTGTTAATAAGTGGGAGTGGTGGAGAGAGAAACCTTGTACCCGTACACTTCGTTCCTTTCCCCTGGACGGGGCCTGCATGGCGATCATGCTGCCCTATCTGTTGGGGTTGGCTCGCCGTTGTCATTACTGGTTCTCGCCGCTGCAGCAGCCGCGGCGGAGGGAGGCGGTGGAAGTCGAACAGGGGGCGGGGGAAGCGATATTGCTTCCTCTCTCTGTTCCCACCATCACCCCGTCTTAGCTTGGGCGTCACGGATGATGAAGCCGTTGATAATGAAGATGGTGAAGATTACGTGCTGCGTAAGCTTCTCGGGTTCACGCAAGCGCTTCCCCCTACCTGGCACACCAAAGATGTCGTGGGAAACCACGGCCACCTATGGGGCCATCAGCCCCTTCTGGTTCGGTAGGGGGGATGAGCACATTGCACAAAGAGCGGAGAACGTAGCACAGCACGACAGAGATCACACGGGCAGTTTTACCCTGGTTCGGGCTACCGTGAGGCATAAAACCCTACTCCTGCTTTGGTGGATTGATGGTGGGTTGTGGTGGAAACACAGCGCTCTTGCTCGGCAAGGTTGCCTCGGGGCAAGGGTAGCTAAGCACGTACGAGTGTACAAGGCTCCGAATCCTTTCTATGGTTGCCATGGCCCTCCTTTTATAGATCAAGGGGTCACCACAATGGCAAATCAGTCATTGTGTACAGATTAGATAGCGAACAGTGCTATCATACCTAACTCTGCAGACAGAGCAGAGCGCATTAAATGCGCTACTTAGTGTCACATCATGGCATGCCCGGCAAGCCTTGCCGGGCTGCTCGGCCACCTTCTTGTCTACCTGCTTGACACGTCTCTGGACGGGTGTCATTTGGAGGTGATTTCCATAGGAAGTGGCTGCCACGTGCCAAATAACAGCCACTTAGTCACTTGGGGGCTTGAAACCGCACCGATCGATGACTTGCGTCACTATGAGGTGGAGCGGTGGAGCCTTGGCGGGGTAATTTGCCTTTGTTGCGCCCGGCAGGCCTGCCGGGATGGTCTTGAGGTTTGTCTTTGGGGCCACCTCGACCTTGCCAGGCTTGCCTACCCAGCAAGGGAGGCTTTCCCTTAGTGGTGTCTTGCTCATTTAGCTTGTCTTGGTCTTCTTGATCTGCCCTTTGATTCCTCAAAGAGCTGATCTCTCCTTGCCTTGGTCTAGACTTGGACGTTGCGAGCTTGCCGGACTGGTGGTTTGCTGTCTGTGCATAGGTCAGGGGAAACATACACCCCTGTTTGTGTACCCCGACAATCATCACTGACAATGGCACCCAATTCACAAGCCGCGCCTTCATGCAATACGTTCATGTCCTCGGAAGCAAAGTCTCATTTGCCTCTGTTGCCCATCCCAGAAGCAGTGGACAAGCTGAGAGGGCAAACGCTAAAGTGCCGCGGGGACTCAAGACAAGAACATTTGATAAGCTGCAGAAGTGCGGCAGGCGATGGTCAATGAGCTACCGGTGGTTCTTCGGTCCCTCCATACGACACCAAATCGAGCTACCGGGCAGACTCCCTTCTCCCTAGTCTATGGGGCAGAAGCAGTTATCCCCACGGAACTCATATACGGATGACCACATGCGACCTCATCTACATGATCATGCTATGCTCATGATATGCTTATGCATGCATGCAATCTTGTCGGGGCCCCCCAGCACTTCATTTATTCATCTGTTGCTCAAGGTCTGCACCTGCCTTTGTACAAAGGGTTACATGCAACATCGGCAAGGCTTGTACAAAAGGGTGGCTGCTGGGCAGGCCCCGACAGCCGCGCCTTACGGGTAGAACTTACGGAGATGCTCAATGTTCCATGAGTTTTGCAACTGAATGCCATCTCCAGTCTCCAGATGGATTGTGCCGGGTCTGGTGACTCATACTACCCGGTAAGGGCCTTCCCACTTCGTCGTTAACTTGTTTGCACCCTTGGCGGACTGAACACGCCTAAGGGCCAGGTCGTCTTCCTCAAAGCTCCGGGCATGAACCCTGCGGCTATGATAGCGACGCAGGGCTTGCTGGTAGCGTGCAGCACGCGTAGCAGCCCAGAGACGGTTCTCCTCAAGTAGCACAGCGTCATCACGCCGGTGCTAAAAAAAAGATAAGTGCCCCGTAATCCCTTTCTTGTCCCTCTCCTCCTAGGCACTACGGTGGGAGGATAAGGACGTGGTGGGAAGAGCGAATTGGCAATTACTCCCCCGTGCGTTAAAGTCATTCACGGGCCATTACAAAAGGTGGCCCCACTGCAATTGGCATCACGCGACGCACGGGAAAACTAGAAACTGACTCAAGCACATGTTATTGGAGAAGCAAAGAAGATCTCAAAGGACGAGCTACCGCAACCCGCTCGCCTATGTACTAGACAGGGCCTACCCCGACGATGCTCGGCAACACATTCAGGCCAGGCCCGGGGGCTCCTGTCAGTGCAACAAACCCCCAGGTGTGTTGCCCGGACTGTACACAGGCTCAAGAGCAAGGTTACGACATTCAAGACAAGGCCAAGCAGAAGATATGGCTCTTTGAGAAATCAATGGGCGGATCAAGAAGACAAAGACCACCCAAATAAGAAAGGTATCACTAAGGAAAAACTTCCCTTGCCGGGCAGGCGAGCCTGGCGGGATCGAGGTTACCCCAAGACAAGCCTCAAGACTCCCCCGGCAGGCTTGTCGGGGACGCCAAAGGCTGATTACCCCGCCAAAGCTCCACCGTTCCACCTCACAGCAACGCAAGTCACCCATCGGTGCGGTGTCGAGCCCCCAAGTGACTAAGTGGCTGTTAATTGGTACGCGGCAGGCCATTTCTGAGGAAGATCATCCGTAAATAACACCCGTCTAGGCGATGTGTCGCGCGGGCAGGTGAAAAGTGGCTGAATGGCACGGCAAGGCTTGCCGGGCTACGCCACGATGTGACATTAAGCGGCGCATTTAATGCACCTTGTCCTGTCTACAGAGTTAGGTATGATAGCACTGTGGCTATCTAATCAGTGCATAATGACTGTTTTGCCATTGTGGTGATCCCTTGACCTATAAAAGGAGGGCCGTGGCTACCTTAGAAAGGATTCGGACCCTTGTACGCTCGTACGCACGTAGCTGCTCTCGCCCCGAGGTGACCTTGCCGAGCTAGAGTGCTGCATCTCCACCACGGTCCTTCCATCAATCCACCAAAGCACGAGTAGAGTTTTACGCCTCGCGGCGGCCCGAACCTGGGTAAAACTGCCTGTGTCATCATTGTCGTGCTGCTTTGTGCTTTTCGCTCTTTGTGCAATGCGCTCTTCCCCCTTGCCGAACCACAAAGGGGCCGATGGCCCCATAGGTGGCCGTGTGATACCACGACATCAAGCAATCGGGTCCACGTGCCATACCGAAATAACAGTGGAGAGCAGCAGGGGTGAAGCACCCCGGTCATGGCGCTAGCGTATTAATGAGCAATGACGCGTCAAATCACAAAGCTGCACCTTTCCCGCAGTTAAGTTGGAGGGACGAAGTGATGCTAAAAAAAGAAGTTGGAGGGACGAAGCAACCATCATTTCACTCATTGCTGAATCTGCTTCTCCCTAATCTTCTTCAAGTTAACCACGTGTTGCTTCTGCCATTGTTCTGCCTCATGTGGGACGCGGATCGGCTTGGTAAATCACGGACGCGTGGGACCGCATGTTAGCAAACCACCAGGCCAACGTCCTCTACAAATAAGAAACCTCCCCCGCCTTCCGCGCGGCAAAATCACCTCCTTTTTACTAATCTTGATATAATGTTTTAGATCAATATAATCGAGATTTGTATAGATAGCACACAGGAGCAAAACCAAGTGGTATGGTTAAGGGCATCCACAATGTGTAGCCAAATGTGAAAATAGCTTTTGGCATCGATGGGAACCATTGTGGAGGGTGCTACCAAAGCCAAAAAGAGGGAACCGAAGCTCCCTAATTGACTGATTGAAGGAATAGAAAAATGCAACCCCTCTCCTCTTTCTCCCATGCTTGGACGCATGTACAGTATAGAGCACAGAGTCTACTCCCCTGTCCCTTCTATCACAAATCACAAAGTAGTGAGGTGTCAAATCACACAGCACGGATGAAGCAACCATCATTTCACTCTTCGCTGACTAAGTTGGACGGACAACGCGATTGTGTAGTAGTACATTTACGCCTCCTTTGGTTCAACGGACTTCCTCAATGGTTGTCTCGGCTTGCAGGCGGCACTTGCAAACGACTTACCGTGGTCTCCCTCAATGGTGTGCTTCGTCAAATGCAATTCGCCAAAGCCACAACGTTCGAGATATCGTCGACGTCACCGCAATGGGAAAGGAAGTCAAATAGTTACTACCTCCATTTTTTGTATACAAGGCCAGTATCAAAATTACAATTTGCATAAGGCCACTAACACTAATCGAGACAAAATTTATGGGGTTTGCCTCGTACTAGCAACCAAGGAAATTAATATACCCTTGCATGCATGCAGAAGTGAGAAGGTTGGTTTGCATGGCGCTGCATTAATCAAGCAATGAGGAGTGTGATGGTTAGCTCTTTGGGCGTTGGAGAAAAAAAAGCATTAATTGACACGTCAAATGAGGATTTGTATCGATCAATACCGCGAAGGAAAACCCCGCCTTGTTGGAGATATGCCCTAGAGGCAATCATGTATGATGATATTTCATATGTGTTTATGAATAAAGATAGTCCTTAGACATTATCAATGATGTGTATCAGCAAGTACATGACTTGTTTGTGGGACTATGCATTGTATGATTACTGTCCTAAAAGGTCCCTAGTCGAAAAGGTTGTGTGGACGCGCAGCCGACTAGACTAGCATATGACACGGTCGATGGCTTGGTCTCACTAGCCATGGAGCATTGGATGCTAATCGGATAATATGGACTCGGAAGGATCTGATCGGATTCGACATAGTCGGATCCGAGTCGAGATAAGGTCCGAGTCGAACAGACCCAACTATGAGACGCAGCGATATGTCATCTATGAGTCTCTAGTACAACATATGTTCTATGTCCTAAGACCTGAGCTGGCGCATGTACTCGGGATGGTGACAGACCTGCTTTGGGCCGACCAAATGCTACTCCATGACTAGGTAGTTACAAAGGTAGTTTTCAGGCTTGTCCAGACCCATGCTGCGAGACATGGTCGAGCAAGATGGGATTTGCCCCTCCGGTCAGGAGAGATATACTCTGGGCCCCTCGTGTGATCCGAACAAGATAAGCATGGCCATGTGACAAGGATTATGAGATAATCCAGTTTGTGGTCGGCATCACTGGAATGAGAGGTCGGGCTAGCACAAGGATGATAGACTCGCCTTGAGCCCGACAACATATATCGCGTGGCAAAAGGAATGGAAGTGTGATGTACAGGTTCGCCAACCGGCTTCATTGTCTACTTGGTGATCGGCACGCCTTGCTAGAGGCCGCTACTAGCCGAGCAGGTCGGAGGTGATTCGACCTGTGACCAAGCCGACTTGAACCTAAGGGGTCGCGGCCTTAAGGGAAGGAGCATGTGAGGTCGGATCCGACTCCATGAGTCAGGTGTGTTCCTACTCGGACTCGGATCCATGCTGAACAGATTTTGGGCTTTAGGGTCCGTGCAAGGCCCAAGTGTTGAGCCTGCGACGGACGCCTATAAATAGTGCAGGTGTGGCACACTCATTTGGTTGATCGCTTTGGCGCTGTCACTAGGGTTTGCATGTGTTGCGAATAGCCACCTCCACTCACCGCTGACTCTATGATCGGACCTAGCAGTCCGCTGCACGGTGTTCCTCCTGCACACGCGGATACCGTTAGAGGCGGTGCACCTACGCCACTCCGGCGAACTTGTACGCGGGATCCACGACCGGCTGTTCGAGGGAGATCGGACAAGGAGGAGACGACTCTGGACGTGCTGCCCCATCTACTTCCGCTGCACGGCACTACGTGTCTAGTGGTAAAGATCTATGATCCATCTCCCGTAGCATGTTCTTGGTTGTTCTACGATAGGAAAATTTTAATTTGCAGTCGACGCACCCTACTGTACAACCCAACATGCCTTTCTTTTTTCACACAAGTAGGAGTAGTACGTACTTCTATCCTGTTTGGGTTTAGGCCTTGCATTGCCATACTTTGCCACACATTTTTGCAAGCTTGCCTAAAGTTTTTCAAAATGAAAAGGAGGTACACTTGCGCACGGCTATCGCGGTCGCACCGCACCCTCACACAGTCGCTCCTGCACGCCGCAAACCCAACAAAAGGAACGCATCCTCACTAACACGTGCTACCGCATGTGATCAAGCCAAACTCAGCCATCCTACCGCAGACACATAATTTTTGTTCATACAGTATGTTTATCCAACCGCATGTTGGGGAAGATCCGTGCGGCCCGTGTGGTGGTCTGTTGGGGAAGAAGAAGAGGTGAGGAAGAAGAAGGGTTAGGAGACGTAGGATATTCATCCAACCACCTGAAATGGTCGACTGGCCCAAATGATGAAAGTCAAGCGACTTGCATAAATATATGTTTTTACACAGCAAAAGATCCCTAAAAACAACAAAATAAAGAAAAACTATCACTGCTCAAGGAACGAGATGGCCTCATCGTCTTTGCCTACTGGCGCGAACCAGCTGTAGCTGTCGACATGTGTCTCCGCACCATGGTTGTCCTCAGCCTCCAGCTACTCGTTCACGCGGAGCATGCGGGCGCTCTGCATAGACGCGAGCACCGCCCGGTTCACATCCACGACGTTCGGTTCCGCCTGCAGGAGGGCCTCGATGGCAGTGGCATCCACGCACTCCACGTCAAGTTGAGCCTCCGCCGCCCGGTTCAAGTGCAGGACGTCCGGTTCCGCCTGCAGGAGGGCCTCGATGGCAGCGGCATCTGCGCGCTCCGCGTCAAGTTGAGGCTCCACCGCCCGGTTCACATCCACGACATCCGGTTCCACCTGCAGGAGGGCCTCGATGGCAGTGGCATCTGCGCACTTCATGTCAAGTTGAGCCTCCGCCGCCCGGTTCACGTCCACGACATCCGGTTCCGCCTGCAGGAGGGCCTCAATGACAGCAGCATCCGCGCGCTCCGCGTCGAGTTGAGCCTCCACCTCCCGGTCCTCCTTTAGGATCGCCAGGTTGAATCACTGATCGGCCTGCACCATGGGGGACCCGGACGCTAGCATGAAGTCGACGTCCATCATCTCATACGCATCGGGGGCCTTCTGCGCCGTGACCTCCACCATGAACATTGGATCGGCTTCCTCCTCCTCGGAGCTTGGCTCCAGAGAACTCGGGCATTGGCCTGCCGCAAAGCGAGCTTGGATACGAAGGTCTGTGGCGCCGACCACCGCCGCGATTTCTGTGTGGCGCTCTGGCATCAGCATCTTGTAGTACGTGATCTTGCGGCGCACCATGGCTTTCCGGCGAACTAGGGGACGACTGATGCGGGCTAGGGGATCGAAAGGTGGGGGAATGGGCTGGAGAGGAGGTGTGGTTTTGGGGTAGTGGTGACCGGCCGGCAAGTAGCTGGCGTAGGCCGAGCAGCGAAGGTTCTGGTGTGAATAGTGGTTCTGGTGACGACCGGTCAATCGGTTTTGACTGTGCGGAGTTTGCAAAGCCGGATGGCTGGAGCCTGGAGTGTTGTGGGGTGGGATGGGACAAAAGTTTTGAAGTTTCACGTGGCAGACGTCCGGACCTCCCCACCGTTCCTGTCGACGACGAGGCGGTGACTTCGTGTAACACCCCAAAATTTTAATCATATTTTTATTAAGAAAAATTTGGCCAGAAATAAAATTTTGATTTATAATAAGTCCTTAAATACTTTTAGAGCCCTATTATGTTTCTGACTTTCAAAATTCTTCCCTCCATATAGAAATTTTTGGAAATAATATTGTGGGCTCAGGTAGTTTTCTCAAAACATTTCATTTATATTTAAATAATAGTAGGAATTATTTCCATAATAAAATTTTGCCCAAACAATTCTTTTAATAGCAATTTCGATATTTTGAAATGCTTCTGTTGCACTGCTACTATTTTAAATAATTCTTTAAAAATTCCACAAAAAATTATGGGAGGTCATGTGATGCCTATAAATCACTTTTATGCAAAAACCCAACTTGGTCTTTTGAAAGTCTTGAGTGAAACATCCTTTTTCTCAATTCTATCCCATTCTTCAGTTACAACTGCAAACCCATTTTTCATTGCTCTAAAAATTCTGAAACTTGGCCATATTATAGTCCTTCCAACCAAACCCTTAAGTCCAGAAGATAAGCTCCAATTACCTCATTTTAGTCCACCAAATAAATTCTCCAAATTTCTGTCCAGAAATGAATTTCAGTAAAACTTGCACTAGCAAGTATTTCTTCTTGCCAAAACAACTCCACCATCATCACTATCATCTAAGGAGACACCATCCTGGAAGTTTTCACATCCAACAAACCCTCCTAGGTCACCCTAGCATTCTATCGAGCACATCATGTGCATGACAGAATATGGCAACCTCTTAAAACCACTTATGGGACTAGCTCATCTGGCAAAACCAGAATGTCCAGTACCCATGTCATCCTTCTAAGCATCACCCTACAAAAATTCAGCTCCATTGGACTATCATAGGCTGCGCTGGCAATTCATCGAGCACGTTTCGTGCATACCCAGGGAGTGCCCGGAGCACGCCAACTGCATCCACTGGCATCGAGCTCCTGTTGCTCTCTGCTGCTTCCCCCCTCTTGTCTTGGTCTTTCCCTGGATCAGCATGACCACCTGTAACCCCGCCGACACCCTCCCCCGTCCTCTAGCGCCGCCCTTCGTCGGCCAGCAATGGCCACAGCTGCCGCACATCGCTGTCACCACCGCCCAAGACACACGGCTCGATCCCGAGCCACCCAGCACGTCCCTGGTATAAATCCAGGCGGCCACCGCCCTCGCAGACCCACGCCACCGACCACAACTACCTCAACGGCGTCGTTAATGGCCACCCGCCGACGAGCCGTTCTCTGGAAGCTGCACACCGACCTCGCCTGCCTATAAAAGGCCGCCCCGGGCACCTCCTCGCGATGGCAACCTCCCCTCCTTCCTCCAGACACCCTCCCAAACAGCCAAGTGAGCCGGGGACGGTCATCTTCTCCGTTTCCGAGCAACGAACCCGCCACCACCCCTCTGTCAAATCCGTCGTCTCTGGAGCCCCTCCCTCTCCATTATCTTCACCTACAGATTCGTCTAGCCCCTACGAATCCATCCCCGTCATCAATTTCACCGGAAATGGCCCGTAGGTGAAAGCCCTCTTCGAGCTCCGCCGGAGCTTCTCGGGAGGACCTCGCCGCCGGCGACCTCGTGCCTTCCTTCGGTCGTGCCTTACCACGACCTGATCGCCAGGGCCTCCTGAGCTCGTGGGTGGCCTCGGCTTCTCGAGGGATGCAGCCGACCGCCGGGAATCATCGCCGGCGGCCGCCTCTGTTCGGCCAAGGGAGGGAGGAGACCGGGCTGACCTAGTCAAACCTGACTTGTGGGTCCCTGGGACCCACCGTCAGTGACTTAAGGTCACGCCGAGCTGGCTAAGGGGTAATGCCCTTTCAAAAGTACGTCGCTCCTATTTGGAAAGCGTATTTCGAGGGCTACGCTTTCGACGTCGGCGACCTCTCGCGCGGCCGAACGACTGGGCCCGGCCCAGTGGCGCCGTGCAGCTAAACAACGCTCAGGACGCTCCTCTGCCTTTTCCTTTTTTCTTTTTCAGTAGATTTAAAATAAATCCACAGACACCATTTCTATTCCAAATCTGGTGATTCAAATTTCTGCTGACTTATAAAATCTTTCTCTATTATTCTAGCTAGGGTGAACATTTTTGATATGCTTTATCTTCACTGGACCTATTGAATAGCCCATTTCCTTAATTATTTTCAAATTGGAAATTCCATAAGTAAATCATTTGAACCCCAAATAAATTGATTCTTTTTCTATAATTCCTTATATTTCATCTAGTTTATTTTAGTATTTGCTTCAAAAATATTTGAAACAATTTTTAGTACTGTTTTTGCTTTATTTGATAATTGCAATATTTTTTAAAATAGGAAAATGGAGGGAAGAGAATTTTCAAAACTTTTGGAGTGCACCCAATATCTCTGCATGCTCAAGGCAAGCATCTTGAACAATTGATATGGTGAATTGCATGGTTATATTGTTTGCAAGAATTAATGAAGTCATACATAGGTTGAGTTCAAATAAAAATTTGCATGCATGTAGTGATGGCATGTTTCCTCATACCATGCATCGTGTGTTGTCATGACTAACTTGCAGGTGCGGGTATAAGTAAAATACAGTACCGGTAGAAGGGTGACCGCGTTGAAGCATGATCATGCCTTGTTTGTTATGCATGTTGGAGCATGCAAGGGTTGTGGCCCTGTTTGGAATTGCTGTTGAAAAAAATACTTTGTTGTGCTAACCACTGCAGGAAATACTTAAGCCTCCTGAGATGACCGTAGCTCGAGTCTTGTTCCGGTAACCCCCATACTTGATTCGTGCTGCCAGTTGTCCCTGCCACAGGTGGGGTATGGTTTAGTAAGTTATTAACCCCTTTCCGTGCACACACCACATAGAGGGCTACGATGAGGGTTTCCACGATCATGGACTAAATCCTGTCATCGGGTCAGGGGGCATGGGTGTTTCCGGTTGTGTCCGAGAGGGGGGCACCCCTTGGAATCCGCGTGTATTAATAGTGATCCCATGCTACTCGAGATTGTTGTCTCCCCGACTTAGAGTTTTTCTGAAACGATGCTTTGGGTGATTCCTGGCATCCGGACGGTTAATCTGGTGTGTGCTGGTCAGGTGTGTTTTCAACCCAAAGACCGTAATGGGAATTAGTCAGTGTCACGGTACTAACTAAAGAAATCCTTTACTTGTGGGTAAAGAGTACACCCTCTGCAGAGTTTAAACCTATTCGAATAGCCGTGTCCGCGGTTAAGGACTACAGTCTGGATTGGTCAAGTGTCGGCCTTAGTGTCGGTCTTTGGAGGAAAATAATTAAATTGAGCCTGAATTATTTTGCAGGATAATTATTGTCACCCTGATGCTACCATGAATATTTTTGCTATGCATATTAATATTATTGGGGTTATGCATATTATTGTGGACTAACCCGTTTCTCTTATTTTATTTTCCTGAGTGTCTCAGGGGCTGGCTAGACTACCCCGGGCATTCGGTTTTATTTTCAAGACCTCTTCATGGCGTCCCTCAAGTTCTCAGGCGGTCTGTCACGCCACTACTCTTGTTGACACCCGATTGGCATTTCTTTTCAAGACCGACCATGGCGTCACTTTTTGACACCCGACTGGCATTTCTTTTCAAGACCTCTTCATGGCGTCCCTCAAGTTCCCAGGCGGTCTATCACGCCACTACTCTTGTGGATTCCCGATTGGCATTTCTCTTCAAGACCTACCGTGGTGTCACTTTAGACATCCGATCGGTATTTCTTTTATTTTATTTACCTTTAACTTTCCTTGTTTATCACTAACATTTTTATATATTCATTTATTTGTACATGCTAATATTGTATTATGCCATGAGTTAATTCTTGTCAGCATGCATTTAATATATATATAGTCTAGCATGAGCATATGCATATAGTTTGGTTCATCATGATCATATATTTTTTTATCTGCTGCATTCGGTATATCTTTTGTTCATGATGTTTGCGAGTACATTCCAACGTACTCACAGGCTTGTCCCTGGCTATTTACTTGGCCAGGTCAGAAGTTCTACGTGGAGTACCACAGCGACGACCGTGCGGATCCTAGGTTAGCAGCCACGCGGATAGGAATTATCCGGGTTAGCTGTTCCTGTGGGAATGGAGCCCCATCGACGCTGGAGAACCACGAGTCATTTCCATAATCCACCACCGGAATCACTATTGTATCATTAGACCTTTATGGTCTTGTAGCCAATTCTTGTAATAGCTAGGTAATTCTGTAACAAGGACGTGTCCACCAGTAACAGTAATCCTGGGTTGGTGACGACACGAGGGGTTAATTTCTGGGATTTTTGTGTCCCCGAAATCCGGCCCCGACAGCCTTGGTATCAGAGCCAGGCTGACCATTGGCTAATCCTATCTTAGCCTGGTCACTATCCCTAGGTTTCCGCACCATCCACATCCTTCCTGTCCACAGTCAAGCACATCCCATCCGATAAGTCTACACAGTGGCCTACCGACATCTTTTTGACAGTCGGTGCCCAACCTATCAACCTAGTCCATAGGCTGTGTGCCTGTGGCCAACACATGAGTTGTCCCATCCGCAAGCGCGCAATGGAAGACTCTGCTAGCTTATAAAGGAAGCCCTGCCCCAACTCATCACATCACAGCCTCACTCTTAGCTCGATATCCAACCATCAAGATGCCTGGCCCCATCGTGCACAACGAGACCACTGCAGTCGAGCTTGAAGGCTTTGTAGCCATCCTCGCCAATCTCACCCGGCGTGCTCTCGGCATTGAAGAGCCGCCGGAGTATGTCATGTACCAAGAGCACGCGAGTGATGCCATCTACCACTTCTAGGCCACGGTACACTTCTATGGGAGGGGCATCACCGCAGAGTGCCCCTACCGGTTCACCGGGAGGACGACCTCCGACGAGCCTCGAGCCATCCAACTTGCAGCCCGAGAGGCTGTAGTTCAACTCCGGCATCTATCGCCGAGGGTTAACTGCCGCTCTTTCTACTACTACCCTAGTCGTGAAGGCTATGGTAGACCGACCCAAGTCGCCAATGGAGACCAAGAGTCGGATCCTGCTCTGGTGCATCTGGTGCGCTACCTGAGAGCGCAAGAGGCACTGTTCGATCAGGTCACTTTTGACCTGATTGAGACCTGCAAGACGCTTGCTCTCCTGACCCCGGTGAGAAGTGAAGCTGCACCCGCCACTGACAACCCGATAGTACTGTTCGGGAGACCAATCGAGCATACGAGGTCTGCCCCTGTTGCCCACCCAGGCAATACATCCGTTTCCCCAGATGAACTCCGTCGTCTCTTGGGGATCTCCTCCAACGGGACTGTAGCCACTACACCCCGCGTGGGTCATCATCGCTACCCCAACCCCGCAGCTCCTCATTCCACTCCAGCCAACTCCGATGTTGAAGCCCCCGGAGAAGCCTCGACGTCCGCGAGACACGCCCGGCTAGATGTTGACGAGGTGGACTGAGTCCACCGGATTGTTGTAGAGCCTTAGTGGCCCGGTTCCCCTGTATTTTTGCAGTAGCAGTTGTATGGCATAGTAGGGTTGTTGCTGTGTCTAACGCTAATTTACACGGTGCAACCTCTGTATTGTAGGACGTATGTCATAAGTGCATTGTTATGATTGCATTCTGCACATGATCATTTGTGGTGACATGCATTTAATTCTTCCGTCCTTAACAAATCTCGAGGATGAGATTTTCTTAAGGGGGGTAGAGTTTGTAACACCCCAAAATTTTAATCATATTTTTATTAAGAAAAATTTAGCCAGAAATAAAATTTTCATTTATAATAAGTCCTTAAATAATTTTAGAGCCCTATTATGTTTCTGACTTTCAAAATTCTTCCCTCCATATAGAAATTTTTGGAAATAATATTGTGGGCTCTGGTAGTTTTCTCAAAACATTTCATTTATATTTAAATAATAGTAGGAATTATTTCCATAATAAATTTTTGCCCAAACAATTCTTTTAATAGCAATTTTGATATTTTGAAATGCTTCTGTTGCACTGCTACTATTTTAAATAATTCTTTAAGAATTCCACAAAAAATTATGGGAGGTCATGTGATGCCTATATATCACTTTTATGCAAAAACCCAACTTGGTCTTTTGAAAGTCTTGAGTGAAACATCCTTTTCTCAATTATGTCCCATTCCTCAGTTACAACTGCAAACCCATTTTTCCTTGCTCTAAAAATTCTGAAACTTGGCCATATTATAGTCCTTCCAACCAAACCCTTAAGTCTAGAAGATAAGCTCCAATTACCTCATTTTAGTCCACCAAATAAATTCTCCAAATTTCTGTCCAGAAATGAATTTCACTAAAACTTGCACTAGCAAGTATTTCTTCTTGCCAAAACAATTCCACCATCATCACTATCATCTTAGGAGACACCATCCTGGAAGTTTTCAGATCCAACAAACCCTCCTAGGTCACCCTAGCATTCTGTCGAGCACATCATGTGCATGACAGAATATGGCAACCTCTTAAAATCACTTATGGGACTAGCTCATCTGGCAAAACCAGAATGTCCAGTACCCTTGTCATCCTTCTAAGCATCATCCTAAAAAAATTCAGCTCCGTTGGACTATCATAGGGTGCGCTGGCAATTCATCGAGCACGTTTCGTGCATGCCCAGGGAGTGCCCGGAGCACGCCAACTGCATCCACTGGCATCGAGCTCCTGCTTCTCTCTGCTGCTTCCCCCACTCTTGTCTTGGTCTTTCCCTGGATCAGCACGACCACCTGTAACCCCGCCGTCACCCTCCCCCGTCCTCTAGCGCCGCCCTTCGCTGGCCAGCAACGGCCACAGCCGCCGCACGTCGCTGTCACCACCGCCCAGGACACGCGGCTTGATCCCGAGCCACCCAGCACGTCCCTGGCATAAATCTGGGCGGCCACCGCCCTCACCTAACTCCGCCGCCCTCGCTGACCCACGCCATCGACCACAACTACCTCAACGGCGCCGTTAATGGCCACCCGCCGACGAGCCGTTCTCTGGAAGCTGAACACCGACCTCACTTGCCTATAAAAGGCCGCCCCGGGCACCTCCTCGCGATGGCAACCTCCCCTCCTTCCTCCAGACACCCTCCCAAATAGCCAAGTGAGCCGGGGACGGTCATCTTCTCCATTTCTGAGCAACGCACCCGCCACCACCCCTTTGTCAAATCCGTCGTCTCTGGAGCCCCTCCCTCCCCATTATCTTCACCTACAGATTCCTCTAGCCCCTACGAATCCATCCACGTCATCAATTTTGCCAGAAGTGGCCCGTAGGCGAAAGCCCTCTTCCAGCTCCGTCGGAGCTTCGCGGGAGGACCTCGCCGCCGGCGACCTCGTGCCTTCCTTCGGTCGTGCCTTACCACGACCTGATCGCCAGGGCCTCCTGAGCTCATGGGTAGCCTCGGCTTCTCGAGGGATGCAGCCGACCGCCGGGAATCATCGTCGGCGACCGCCTCTGTTCGGCCAAGGAAGGGAGGAGACCGGGCTGACATAGTCAAACCTGACTGGTGAGTCCCTGGGACCCACCGTCAGTGACTTAAGGTCACGCCGAGCTGGCTAAGGGGTAGCGCCTTTTCAAAAGTACGTCGCTCCTATTTGGAAAGCATATTTCGAGGGCTACGCTTTCGACATCGGCGACCTCCTGCGCGGCCGAACGACTGGGCCCGGCCCAGTGGCGCCGTCCAGCTAAACAGCGCTCAGGGCGCTCCTCTGCCTTTTCCTTTTTTCTTTTTCAGTAGATTTAAAATAAATCCACAGACACCATTTCTATTCCAAATCTGGTGATTCAAATTTCTGCAGACTTATAAAATCTTTCTCTATTATTCTAGCTAGGGTGAACATTTTTTATATGCTTTATCTTCACTGGACCTATTGAATAGCCCATTTCCTTAATTATTTTCAAATTGGAAATTCCATAAGTAAATCATTTGAACCCCAAATAAATTGATTCTTTTTCTATAATTCCTTATATTTCATCTAATTTATTTTAGTATTTGCTTCAAAAATATTTGAAACAATTTTTAGTACTATTTTTGCTTTATATGGTAATTGCAATATTTTTGAAAATAGGAAAATGGAGGGAAGAGAATTTTCAAAACTTTTGGAGTGCACCCAATATCTCTGCATGCTCAAGGCAAGCATCTTGAACAATTGATATGGTGAATTGCATGGTTATATTGTTTGCAAGAATAAATGAAGTCATACATAGGTTGAGTTCAAATAAAAATTTGCATGCATGTAGTGATGGCATGTTTCCTCATACCATGCATCGTGTGTTGTCATGACTAACTTGCAGGTGCGGGTATAAGTAAAATACAGTACCGGCAGAAGGGTGACCGTGTTGAAGCGTGATCATGCCTTGTTTGTTATGCATGTTGGAGCATGCAAGGGTTGTGTCCCTGTTTGGAATTGCTGTTCAAAAAAATACTTTGTTGTGCTAACCACTGCAGGAAATACTTAAGCCTCCTGAGACGACCGTAGATCGAGTCTTGTTCCGGTAACCCCCATACTTGATTCGTGCTACCACTTGTCCCTGCCACAGGTGGGGTATGGTTTAGTAAGTTGTTAACCCCTTTCCGTGCACACACCACATAGAGGGCTACGATGAGGGTGTCCACGATCATGGACTAAATCTTGTCATCGGGTCAGGGGGCATGGGTGTTTCCGGTTGTGTCCGAGAGGGGGGCACCCCTTGGAATCTGTGCGTATTAATAGTGATCCCATGCTACTCGAGATTGTTGTCTCCCCGACTTAGAGTTTTTCTGAAATGATGCTTTGGGTGATTCCTGGCATCCGGATGGTTAATCTGGTGTGTGCTAGTCAGGTGTGTTTTCAACCCAAAGACTGTAATGGGAATTAGTCAGTGTCACGGTATTGACTAAATAAATCCTTTACTTGTGGGTAAAGAGTACACCCTCTGCAGAGTTTAAACCTATTTGAAAAGCCGTGTCCGCGGTTAAGGACTATAGTCTGGGTTGGTCAAGTGTCTGTCTTAGTGTCGGTCTTCGAAGGAAAATAATTAAATTGAGCCTGGATTATTTTGCAGGATAATTATTGTCACCCTGATGCTACCATGAATATTTTTGCTATGCATATTAATATTATTGTGGTTATGCATATTATTGTGGACTAACCCGTTTCTCTTATTTTATTTTCCTGAGTGTCTCAGGGGCTGGCTAGACTACCCTGGGCATTCAGTTTTATTTTCAAGACTTCTTCGTGGCGTCCCTCGAGTTCTCAGGCGGTCTGTCACGCCACTACTCTTGTGGACACCCGATTGGCATTTCTTTTCAAGACCGACCGTGGCATCACTTTTTGACACCCGACTGGCATTTCTTTTCAAGACCTCTTCGTGGCGTCCCTCGAGTTCCCAGGCGGTCTATCACACCACTACTCTTGTGGATACCCGATTGGCATTTCTCTTCAAGACCTACCGTGGTGTCACTTTAGACATCCGACCGACATTTCTTTTATTTTATTTTCCTTTAACTTTCCTTGTTTATCACTAACATTTTTATATATTCATTTATTTGTACATGCTAATATTGTATTATGCCATGATTTAATTCCTGTCAGCATGCATTTAATATATATATAGTCCAGCATGAGCATACGCATATAGTTTGGTTCATCATGATCATATTTTTTTTATCTGCTGCATTCGGTATATATTTTGTTCATGATGTTTGCCAGTACATTCCAACATACTCACAGGCTTGTCCCTGGCTATTTAATTAGCCAGGTCAGAAGTTCTACGTGGAGTACCACAGCGACGACCGTGCGGAGCCTAGGTTAGCAGCCACGCGGATAGGAATTATCCAGGTCAGCTGTTCCTGTGGGAATGGAGCCCCATCGACACTGGAGAACCACGAGTCATTTCCGTCATCCACCACCGGAATCATTGTTGTATCATTAGACCTTTATGGTCTTGTATCCAATTCTTGTAATAGCTTGGTAATTCTATAACAAGGACGTGTCCACCAGTAACAGTTATCCTGGGCTGGTGATGACATGAGGGATTAATTTCTGGGATTTTTGTGTCCCCGAAATCCGGCCCTGTCACTTCGTAAATCTCAAGATGACTAGCAAGATGCCCGTGCATTGCACGGAACATCAGGATGCATTTTTTTTACAAAACACCTGTTGTGATTGACCCATGCAGGAGTAATCCCATGTGTAAAAACTAATGATATCTCGAGAATTTCATCGAAAAAATGGTATCTCGAGAATTTCATCGAAAAACTGCTTTCTCGAGAAAGATGAGAGATAAGGTGAGGAGGAGTGGGGCGCGGTGGTGATTGGTGGTCGGACTTAGCGGAGGAATGGGGATGGACGACGCCGGCAGCGGCCACCATGCCAGATTGTTCCAGAGGCTTCCTTTTTTAATTACTCAACAATGAAGTTGTGGGAGATAAGGATGAACGAGAGAGAGGTGCGGGTATACTTTTGCAAAATTGCCATAGTTTGCTTTCTATCCGTCAGATATAGATCGGACGGTCTGTATTGCAAGACGGCAGGCACACCATCATCACCGAGAGTAGAGATAAGAGTAGAGATATACTCCCTCCTTTCTGGTTTATAGGGCTTAATTTGAAAATCTCTTCAACCAAGGTAGATGATGAACGGCTCAGTCTCTCAAAGGTTCTCATAGGGGTAGGGTGTGCGTGTGTGCGTTCATAGGGGTGAGTGTATGCGCGCATGTTTGAGCGCTTGCGTCTGTACTATGTTCAAAAAAAGGAGTACTCGAAGTATGCAAGTTCATAAAGAACGGATGGTGTACATCACTCTTGTCGCGTTCGCATTGCACCCCGGCATGGTGGACCCTGCACTTTGCTCACCGAATGGAATGCGCTTCGTCTTGCGTTTTCGCTCGCTTGTGGGACTGTAGTTGAGAGCAAACCGATGTCCCTCCCCCTCCCCCACCCGCGTCATTTACTACAAGACTAGAAGAGAGAGAGGTCGGCCGAGTGTTAATGAGGCCATACTGACGCTCGAATTTGGCCGGGAAAACAGGGAAACCGACATGTGGGGCACACCTGTCGGGATGACATGGCGCAAACTAGTCCAATGGAGGAGCTAGCCCATGACGTCCTCGCCACCGGCAACCGTTCATGTGGGTCGTGGGGGCCAGCAACGTGGCGCAGCTCCCGCACCACCTCTGGACACGGCGACCGTGGTGAGCGACACGCTCATCGCCGCTGGACACGCTCAGCTTCATGGTGCTGAGGGTGGCGCTACCGCTGTGGCACGAGCAGCAGATCAACACCCGGCTCGTCGAGGATGCACGGTGCGCCGAAGTGCGCGCGTGCCGCGACGCATCCGTGGAGTGTTCTAGCGCGACCAACTGCATCCCCAGGACCTGAGACCAGGCCGATTCGTCTTTCAATGACATGTGGGATCGCATGTGAGCAAAGGGCATGTCCAACGTTGCCACGCCCGCAGCTGACTACCCTGGCACACAATAAACCCTCGTCCCTCGCGCCGTCGCGCGCGTGCGTTCCCAGCCGGTGCCAGCTGCCAGCATTCATGTCGTCCATTCGTATGCCATCATTAAGCATTCTCGCTGCTCGAGGAACCAACTCCGGCGACTTATTGACGCACCCGAAAGCTTGGCCTCACCGAAATGCGCTACTTAAAGCGGCAACGCCCAGCTAAACTCCACACCATAGCGCATCCTCCTACCTGGCACCACATCCATCATGACCGCGAGCAAGAACGCTCTGCGGGAGAGCTTGTCTTCAGGGATGAAGCTCAAGGTCGCCACCCTCGCTCAACTCGCCGCTCGCAATGCAATACCGGCATAGCCGGACGGGGACGCGACCAAACAAGCAGTGGCCACACTAGCAGCCGATGACGGGAGCACCGCCAGCCACGCGTCCTACTTGCCACCGTCCAACGTTTGGTGGCGCATGTGGCAGGTGAAGCGACGGACCGTCCACGTCCATCATCATCGACCTCATGTCCACCGGCACCGCCGAGGTCGGGGACTCCTCCGAGGATGAGTAGGGCATGGGAGACGGCAGGGCATGGTGTGCCAACTGGCCGGTCCATCTGCCGTGTTCTACTCTTCCTCGCCGGAGACCGCACCTTCACTTCACAGGTCTTGAACCTCGCCGCCGTTCATGGAGATGGCAGATGGAGGACATCATCGCCGATGTGGAAGTACAAAGGAAAGTGGACGTCGGTCACCGTGTTTGCAATGAAAATCGAAATGTAATGAAAATCTGCCGTGTTTGCATGAATCTCATCCGGTGTATATGAACTTTCACAATAATAGTAAGATATATTGTATGAAAATATATTGAATGATGATTCGTTTTTGTGTTTATAAACTTGGTCTAAGTTTAGAAGGTTTGACCCGAGACAAAGCTAACATGCGAAGTAAAAAAACACAGAGGTATACATACACAATTTATCTTAGGCACTCCAATAGTATGTCCACTAACACATTCACGCATCTCACATCTTTCTCTCGCTCTGTCTGTCAAACCAACTAAGCCTTGTCCTAAAAACTAAAGTCCTAAAAAACCAACTAAGACAACCTCCCAGCATATCACGCGGGAAAAGACCCGGCCGCGCCATTTTAGTCGGGATTACCGGATTACTAGTAGTATCGATGGATCGCGCGAAGCACCATGTTTAAAAGGAAAAAGGCGGTTCACTCACAGCATGCCTGTCACAGTCGCATTGCACCCCTCACACGGCTTACGCAAACGGAACACGCTTCGGCTTGCCTCTTCACTGACTCGTGGGGCCGCATTTGGAGAAACCAACCATGCGCAAAACTCCCCCGCCCACCGCGCGAAAATTCCCCCAAATCCCAAATTCAACTGCCCTTCGGCCAACTAGCCAATAATATTCCCCAAGCCCCCTTCTCCCTAGCCCCCTCCACTCCATTCGCTCCGCCAAAGCCGCCCTCCCCGCCGCACCGATACGTCGGCGCCGCGGTTCATTGAGGGGACGCATGGCGATCCTCTCGCTCCCACTGTACGCTCTCGTAGACTGCCGTCCTTCAGCCGCACCGCCACCGCTGGCGACGTTCTTGTGGAGATGCACGGTGGTCAACTTCTCCCATGGTATGCGCATTCTAGACTGAGGCCCCGTGCATGTCGGAGTAGCGCTGAATGTTAGCTGGTAGACGCTGTTAATCTCACTGTTTGCCGAAATAGTTTACAGTTAATATGCTATTCTTAAGAAGCTTCCTTGCCCTGTTCTGCACTCAATATGCTTTGCTGAGATGGCATGCCATGCCCGATTAGTTGCTAAAATATCCTACCATATATTTATTGTGAAGTAGATTGCCATGGTCTAGTAGCCAATCTGTTAGGTGAAATAGCTCGACACCGTTTTATACTCGATCTTTGTTGCTGAGATGGCCTTCGATGGCTGTGTGCTCGGCCTCATTGACTGCTAAAATAGCCTGCCATAATTTAGCACTCAAATCTGTTTGCTGAATTAGCTTTACATACATTTTGTTACTTAGATCTGCTTGTCCAAATATCTTGCCATAGCTTTAGACATCGACCTAGGCATTTTTTTGGACTTTATAAAAAAGCATATATGTTTTTCCTGTAATATCTAGTAGAAGAAATAATTTGTATGTCTAACAGATGGACAGGACTTGGATAACTTCTGCTCGAAGATTCTCCGCTGCATATGTCGAGGGGGTTGAAAACTTCATGAACTTTATCAGAGCTGAGTACGGTGGTCCGAAATCAGATGTGCTCTTCCCGTGTAGCAGTTGTATGAATTCAGTTACAAGATCCCAGTCAACTGTGCAAAATCATCTACACTTGTATGGGATGTCGGTCACATATACTAGGTGGGTTCATCATGGTGAAGCTGTGAACGTCAATGTTACTGACTATGTGGAAGCAGCAGATCACCATCTTGATCTACCTGATGCTCAGGTGGAAGAGGAGGAGGAGGTGGTGCTGGCGGCGGAGCCAGTGAGTTTGACCAACATTGAAACAATGCTATGAAATGCTCACGCATTTCGTGAACTTTCACCTGTAGAAGAAAAACGGTGGGCCGGCATGTTGGAATAATGCAACATGGCAGTCACCCTAGGAAATAAGCTGTCAGTATTCTCAGCTATGGTCACCTTTCTTCAGGTGAAGACATCTAAGCGGATGACCAACAAATCATTTGATGCGATGTTGGCTGCTTTCCGCAAATCTTTCCCAGATGCGTCTAAGCTGCCACACACCTACCGTAAAATGAAGAATTTCCTTCATGTAGTTGGAATTGGATATGATATGATCCATGTTTGTAAGAATAATTGTGTTCTATTCCGGAAGGATTATGCCAACTTAAGTGAATGCCCAAAATGCAAATCATCAAGATGGAAAGATGGTGATGCTATGAAGAGGATTCCTCATAATGTTCTGAGACATTTTCCAATTATACCAAGACTGCAGAGGTTGTTTCATGATGTTGAAACAATAGAGGATGTACTGTGGCATTCTAGGAATCAGGAGTACAGAGATCAGAATGTAATGAGCCATCCATCTCATGGTAGTGACTAGAAAAGCATCAATCAGAAACACAAAAAGTTTGATGCTGACCCGAGAAACATTAGACTTGGCTTAGCTATAGATGGATTCAACCCACTTGGCCACCAGAGCGCCACATATAGCATGTGGCCAGTGCTTGTTATCCCTTACAACATGCCACCAAATGTCTGCACCAAAGAATCAAACTACATGATGCCTTGCTCATCCCAGGTCCAAGAAGTCCTAGAAAGGATTTTGATTTATTCATGGAGCCTCTTGTGGAGGAACTTCAACAGCTATGGAGGGGTGTTCTCACTCGAGACCTATATAGAAGCCCACCATCTGATTTCTTTCTGCGTGCTGTTATAATTTGGTGCATCCATGATTATCCGGCTTTGGGCACTATGTCAGGGCGAATGACACATGGTTACAATGCATGTGTTCGCTGTGACAAGAATCCGCTGTCATACGCAATACTTAGCAAGATCTTTTACATTGGACACCGCCGTTTCCTTGCCAAGGACAAGCCGTGTCCTACAAAATACCGAAGACATGTGTTCAATGCAAAGCATGAAAACCGTGATGCGCCAAAGAGGCTCACCGGTGATGAGAGATTATTGTTTACCCGCAGGTCCACTTTGTGGGACTTGGAGTATTGGAAAGATTTGGATCTGCGGCATAATCTTGATGTGATGCACATCAAGAAAAATATATGTGACAGCATTATCGGACACTTCTTAATATTGAAGGCAAGACGAAAGATACCTTAAAATCTAGGATTGATTTGACACACCTGGGTATCAGAAAGGATTTGCAGGTGGAACATGATGGTGCATCACGGGATATGGCACCAGCTGTGTATGTCTTCGACAAGGTAAAAAGGAAATAATTCTGCAAGGTCCTGTCACGTGTGAGATTCCCACATGGATTTGCTTCCAACCCTGAAAGGATAGTCAGTGCAGATGGAAACAAGGTACAAGGTTTGAAAACTCATGACTACCACGTCCTACTTCAAAGGGTTTTACCTGTTATCCTTAGAGGATTGGGCCGCCCTGACTTATACAGAGCAGTTGCAGAGTTGGGACAATTCTCCAGGGAACTCTGCAGTAGAAATATCAGGATAGATGCTTTGGAGCGTCTTAGAGACAAGATACCAACTATCCTATGCGACCTTGAGAAGATATATCCTCCAGCCTTCTTTGATGTGATGGTGCATTTGACTGTTCATCTACCTGATGAGGCACTACTTAGAGGTCCAGTACAGTATGGCTGGATGTACCCTATTGAAAGGCGGCTAGACACTTTCAAGGGCTATGTTAGGAACAGAGCTAGACCTGAGGGTTCCATTGCAGAGGCCTACATTGCTACAGAAGCGTTGACATTCTGCTCAAAATACATTGAAACAGCTGATCAGCTTAGCAAAGAGGTGGGTGAAGACAATCCCGAGCTCAATGTTTTCGATTGTTCTGTTCAAGTTACAGGGAAGAGTCGACAAGACGGCAAACCTAAAAATTTGGACAAAATGGTTTGGTATGTGTTGAATAACTGTCCTGAGATTCTACCTTATATCGAGTAAGTGCTAAGTACTGTAGCTTATACATCATAATCTACTAAACTTGCAGCACATTCTTATATATTTAGATGTTTGACGCGATCACTATGTTGTGCAGCATCTACAAAAAGGAGTTATTGCCGCAAAATCCAAGAAACATTGACAAGCTGGTTATGGCAGGATTTGCAAAATGGTTCAAGAGCCATGTAAGCTTTTGAATTGCACTGTCAGTTTTTTAATATATTGAGTACATAAGATGATCAGCTTGTCTATTTTCTAACCATAGGTTAAGAAGATGCGGGAGAATGGGCAGGCAGTTAATGATGCCCTTTACGCACTAGCAATGGGTCCTGATACTCAGGTAAGACATTATGAATCTTGCGTTGTTGGAGATGTGCACTACAACACCCTTGCACGCGACGAAGGCATGAAGACACAAAACAGTGCCATCATGAGCATGGATATCTAGGGTAAAGAGACAACTGAAATGTATGCTAACATAACAGACATTGTTCAGTTGCAGTATATCTCGAGTTTTGAGGTTCATCGGTGTGTGGTTCTGTTGTGCTATCGTTGGTATAACCTGTTTTCCAGGATCGTAAAACCCAGAGCTGATGATTATTTCAAATCCATCAATGTCAAGGCGGCGTACCAGACCGACGAGCCTTTTATTTTGGCAAATCAAGCAATACAGATATTTTTCTTGGAAGACACATATGCATGTAGCGATTACTGGAGAGTATTGCAAAGGTTTGAGCAGAGGAATTCGTTTAATGAAGTTGCACAACAAGATGATGCTTACACTGCTCCTGATGTAGAAGATTCCACAGATGTTCCTAATATCTTTGAGAACCATCACGTCAATAACGCTGGCGAAAAGATTCCCTGTCGGCCTGTGGACATACAAGAGTTAATCAATAAGAGGCCAACGTTCGAGGACATTGAGGATGAAGAAGAAGATGACACTAGGGGGGAATTACGATTCAGACTGATACACATGGCAAAGATGTTGACGCTGCTGCTGCGGATGATGATTAGATTGCTTTTGTCGTATTTGCCTGTGAGAAGACGACTTTTTATCTACTATGTGAAATTGTGTTTGCTATGACAACTGAAACCTGATGAAATTGTTGTTTAGTATTTTTTGTGAGAACATCACTTATTATGTATGTTGATTTGTTTTTGGTGATTGTATGACGACTAAAACATGATGACATTGTTATTTAGTTGTACTCATATTTGGCTGTGAAACTTGTATTTGATGACATAGTTTGCTGTTGGACTGCAATTTGCTCGACGTCTTCGAATGGGAACAAAGCTGACCCGACAGGGCCTCTGTTAATTTATTTATTTATTAGCAAAAGGGCCTCTGCTATTTATTTATTTATTTATGAGCAAAATGGGATACCCCCCGATTTCCGTTAATAGAAATCATTAGATGTTCACAACACTAAGCCCAGCCTGCTAAACAGGTTTCGTTCATTACTAGTTTCAGCAAAGTGCTCATGTCATAGCCACTGAATACATCACGAGTGCTACATACACTGCAAATAAAGAGACAATCATCCTACAGAGCACAACAATCTTGCCCATTATCTTCACAAGATCTTTCATGTACTCATTGCTGTCAAGGCCGTTCAGCAGCTGTTGCTTGGCCATGATCAGTGGAACTGCATCTTTAACCTTCTGCTCTGCATCTTCCTCTTCTGCCATTCCTTCAGTTACTTGTCCAACACCCCAACCTACTGGTATTGGGATTCCTCGGCTAACCAAATAATTAGCGTAGTTCCATTCCCCCACATCAGCAACTTCCCAGAAATACAAATCACACAAATCTTCCCTTTTCTGCACGAATCAAATTGGAAGATCATCAACCAAACTATTAAAAAAATTAGCAACCGAAAGCAGGCGAACAACACTTAAACATATTATTACCCCATGATTCGGGCATTTGTAGAAGACTCGGCGAGGGTTGAGGATTGTAGTTGAGACACAACGGATGACTCTGCGTGATTTGCAGCAGTGGCACCACACCAACGGCAGCAGGTTGCGATGAGCAACCGGCTGCGGTGAGTGTGTCAGCGGGGGTGTGATGAGACCGACAGGGGATGGTACGGGTGGTGACTTGGCACATATCTGGTTGTTGCCTGCTAAAGAGCAGGTGGACGAGCCACCAGCGGACATGGTTGCTGCGGCCAGAGCTTCTGATGATAGGCAGAGTAACTAGAGAAGAGGAGAAGCGAACGTTGGATATGTCAGTTTCATTACTTGCAGAGTACCATAGCACTATATGTAGTCATAGTCTAGGTTTGGATTCAAACCAACTACAGGAGCATGTCTCTCTTTTTTCTAAAACTCAGCAACATCTCTTTACTGGCACACTAGCTTGTTCTTTACGCCTTCTTGAGTCTTTGATTTTTGGGAATGTTATGTGGCGAACGTTCCCTGGGAGGAGGACGGCAAACGAACGCATTTTCTTGGCAGCTTTAATTGCGATGCAAGATCAAACGGTGGCAGTTTCAGGAATGTTATCTGGCGAACGAGCCCAGTTTTGCTACGCGATGTCGGCTTAGTCAACAAACGATTGTGCCAACCTTGACCGTTGGATTGACATTCAATGTATATCGTGTTTCTGCAGTCTCTTCTTCCTCCAGCCGCCAAAGCCAAACCAGCGCCGGCTGGACCGCCTGCTCCCGCCTCCCACGGCTGGTTGTGCTGCCACGCACGCATCGCGGCAACATCGCACCCTAAAACTCTGCGCATGTTCCCTGGCGCCTGTTCGTTCCCGTCCGAGGTCTCACCATCGTCCTCCGCCTTGCTTCGCTCGCCGTGGCGACGCCCTCCGGTGTTGTCAACATGGTTAACAACCGAGAGGAATAAGGAGATGACTGTACATGGTGAGGATGACAGTAGGGACACACCAGGATCATGGCAGTAGGCAAGAAAGTGCCTTCTTTATTAGAAGAAAAAAATGGTTCCTCCTGATGGTTTCCTGACATCTTGGTCGCACGCCACTGTCAACGTAGTCAATAAGCGAGATAACTGCACAAGGAGCGGCTGACACCCGGGACCCAGTAGCTCGCGCAGTATTTTTTTAGGGACGGAGCAGGGTATCAACTGGGTTCTGCGGGAGCTATGGCCCGTCTAGCCCAGGCTTTTATTTCATATGTTTACCACATGACCAACCCAGTTTTGTTTTTTCTTTCTGAAAATGGCTAGCCAAGCTATTTTGTTTTTTTAGAATAACCAACGGAGGCTTACTTGCTTTTCTACGCCCTACTAGGCCGGAAATCTTTCAAGACAAGGAGGAATGCATTCGGTTTGCCCGGAAAATGGGCTATAAGTAATAAGAAATGGGCTGTAAAATGAAAAATACAGCAAACAGGCAATTAGTTCCAAATTACTTTTTTCTTTCGGATTTTGATATTTGAAATTTCATTGTCTTTGTGCGGGTAAAATTTCATTGGATTTGAAATTATGGTATGTCTATTTTTTAAATTAATTTGAATCTGGCTAGAAATTTTGGGCTGTATGCTGTTTGGGGCAGATTTGGAGGCTGACTTGTGGGTCTACTAGGTTGACGTGTATGAAAGGCTTTGTCAACTTAGTCCACAAACGATTCTAGCAGCAGTGACTGTTGGATGTTAATCCAACGGCCGTGCTACTTCTTCAACCTCTGGTCTTCTTGCTCCAGCCGCCCAAACCAGCGCCGGCCGTACTGCCTGCTCATGCCTCCCGTGGCCGGCTATGCTACCGCGCAGGCCTAACCGCTCCACACTACTCCCGTCGCTGGCCTGGCCATCACTCTACACACCCACATTTCCTGTTATTCTCCGGCAACGGCAGACGAACCAGTAAACCCTCGTACTCGCCTCCGTGTGGGAAACAACTACCAAGTCTTCTCCGGCTCTGGGTCGTTCCCTTCCTAGGCCTCGCCGTTGTCCACCGCCCTGGTGCTCTCGGCGCGGCATGGTCAACGTGGTCAACGAATGACATCCATCGAAAGAGGACTATA
Organism: Thinopyrum elongatum; assembly: GCA_011799875.1. Classification (NCBI taxonomy): domain Eukaryota; kingdom Viridiplantae; phylum Streptophyta; class Magnoliopsida; order Poales; family Poaceae; genus Thinopyrum; species Thinopyrum elongatum. The sequence continues at coordinate 565,653,608 of CM022303.1, forward strand.
CGTGGAGAGGATGACAGTTGGGTCCACGGCCGCACGCAAGGAAGTGCCTCCTTATTACACGCAAAATAATGATTCCTCCACTTGACAACGGGGACCCACCGGAAGGGCCTCTTTATTTCATGGAAAAAAGTTCCTCCCACTGACAGCTTGGACCCACCAGTTATATCTTCGCACGCAAGGAAGTGCCTCCTTATTACACAAAAAAATGAATACTCCCCCTGCCAGTTGGGACCCACCACATTTGGAGGCTGACTTGTGGGCCTACTAATTTGACGTGGACGCATGATTTGTCAACTTAGTCAATATAAACGATTCTAGCTGCAGTGACCGTACGATGTCCATCCAACGGTCGTCGTGCTTCTTCAACCTCTGGTCTTCTTGCTCCAGCCGCCCAAACCATCACTGGTTGTGCCGCCTGCTCCTGCATCCCGTGGCCGGCTGCGTTGCCGCCAGGCCTCACCACCCCATCCTACTCCCATCGCTGGCCTGGCCATCCCTTTACTCACCCAGACCTCCTATTATTCTCCGGCGACGGCAGCCTCACACTGCAGCCGAACCTGTAAACCCTCGTACTCCCGTCCGCGTGGGAAACAACTGCTGAGTCTTCCCCGGCTCCGGGTCATTCCCTTCCTAGGCCTCGCCGTCGTCCACCGCCTTGGTGCTCTCGGCGCGGCGTGGTCAACGTGGTCAAGGAACGACTTCCATCGGAATAGGACTGTACGTGGAGAGGCTGACAGCTGGGTCCACGGCCGCAGCAAGGAAGTGCCTCCTTATTACACGCAAAATAATGATTCCTCCACCTGACAGAGGGGACCCACCAGAAGGGCTATCGTATTTTGCGAGAAAAATGTTTCCCCCTGACAGCTGGGACCCATCAGCTACATCTTCGCACGCAAGGAAGTGCGTCCATATTACAGGCAAAAAAATGACTCTTCCCCTTGACAGCTGGGACCCACCAGCTATATCTTCACACACAAGAAAGTGCCTCCTTATCCTCCCTGACAGCTGGGACCCACCGAGTCGAACCATACGTAGGGTTGCATGTCTGGTCGCGAACGTGTACGTACATACTGGTCGATCGATCTCGCTGCAGCGATGAACCGTGGCCGAGTAAGGAGCGGCATGTGTCATTGTAGAGCACCCGATGTAGCAGTTCACGCAGTCCTGTCTAAATCCTGTACACATATGTACAACCACTGGGCAAAAAATACGGCCACGTACGTACATACGGCCGTGGTCTCGAACGCGTACTCGCGCATATATACGGACGACCAGGGCTCGTGTACATGGAGAGGCAACGGACGGCAGCAACGGCATCCTGTTCATCGGGCAGCCAACCGGCTGGGTCGGAATGGAGAAACAGCGTCCTGTTCATCGGGAGGCAACAGACTAGGTCGGAATGCGTCCTGTTCAATGGGAGCCAACTGGCTTGGACGGAACAGCTGAGACGGGGTCTAGCGTACCGCAGAATGGAGGAAACAGCCTTCTGTTTGACCAGCCACGGTAGAAACGGGATCATGTTCATCGAGAGGGGTCTGGTGTACCACAAAACAGAGGAAACGGACTTCTGTTCAACCGTCTAGGGTCGAAACGGGGTCCTGGGGTGTGGCGTACCGTAAAACGGAGGAAACAGACTTTTCTTGGAGCGCCTAGGGTCGAAACAGGGTCCTGTTCATCGAGAGGGGTGTGGCGTACCGCAAAATGGGACTCCACCGGCTACTGTTCATCCATCGTCGTTCTCCAGACTCCACCGCGACTACTGTTCATAGAGCCTCCATGGGGTCCTATTCATCCACCCCCAACCGGCTGGGGTGTGGTGGCCTCCTCGGGGTCCTGTTCATCCAACAGCAACCGTCTACTACCACGGGGTCCTGTTCATCCAGCGGCAACCGCCTACTACCACAAGGTCCTATTCATCTAGCGGCAACCGCTTACACATGGCCGGGGTCCTGTTCATATCCAACCCCCACCGGGAACTGTTAGTCCACAGCCAACCCACCGGCTAGGTCGACTCACCACGTCTCGACTCGTTCTACGTATCACGCGCGCGGCATCAACGGGCACTGTTCACCCAGAGGCAACCGAACACACCGGGTGGCCACATCTCGCACGGGGACTCGATCGGCTTCAGTGATCGCTCGGGTTCAGTTAGCAGCACCATGCAGCCAAGGAATCGCTCGGGTTCAGTTAGCAGCGAAGGGATCGATCGATCGACTTCAGTACATAGCAGCACGCGATCGCTTGGGTTCAGTAAGTGAACGCCTCTCTCGCTCGGGTTCAGTTATAGCGAACACGGCTCGCACCACGTGCGCGTACGAGAGAGAAACGCGCAAACCACACTGCATCGCTCGGCCCGACCACCCACCGTAACCGGGAACTCCGCGAAAATTTCCTCGCCCTCACTTCTACCACGATTTTTTATGTCATGGACGACCCAAAGAATGTCATGCAGGTGCGTCCCCGGCCTGCCCAGGACGAAAAGCCCATTTTCTGTCATGATTTTTTGTCATAGAAGTAGGAGTCCACCACATCTATGATGATACGTGGTTTTGTCACAATTATCGTCATAGAAGTGTCATAAGCATGACAGAAAAAATACGTTCGGCCCAAAATGTCACAGATGTGTCTTTTTTTTGTAGTGTAACCCTCACAGTGATCCGAAGCACATGACACCTAATATTGCGAGATGACAAGAAACCTTAACCTAACGGGGGAGTGTGCGTATGGTCGGTTCTCAATTGCGGTCCCACATCTATGTGCAAACACAATATGACACGTGTTCCATTCGGTGAGCGGCGTGCCAGACCTACCGACCATCTGGGGTGCGACGCGAACGCGACGGGCATGTTGTATACATGCGTACCACCATTTTCTTCTGGCTTTGCTCCATGGCGCAATCCATGGATACAAAATTATATTTAAAAGTCGAGGGTGGGGCTTTTCTCGCAGGTAGGCGGGCAGTTCCGCCTAGTTGGTTCGACAGAGAGGCGAGAGGATGAGGGAGTAGCGGATTCAACTTACTGCTAGAAACGTAGGGCTGTGTGATTTGATGGCTCGTTACTACTGGACAGGTGGGGCCCTGTGATTTGACTGGCCATTATCATTATTACTGCCGCGCTATGACCATGGTGAGTCTCCCCTAATCCCCTCCATGGCATACAGGTGCTAAGAACAAGTACTCTACAATAATGGGCTTATAGCCCGCTTACATGGAACTTTTGCTTATATGTGGAGGAGAGAGACATGGGAAAATGGTGGGAGTGGGATTTCGTGCAAGACCCTAGCTACTTACTCCTTGGCAAATGCAATAAATACTTTTCTACGAAGAAAGAGATAGAGAGAAGTAAAAAAATACTCTTACAGCCAACCTTATAGCTAACCTTGTTGTATGAGTGAGTATAAGTGATGACTATGTATGACATGCCAACATCCCATAGCCTAACACACCTGGACAGAGGAAGTAGTTTCATGCATGTGAAGTAGGCAAAAAAACTGCTCATTTATAGCCATCTGAAATCTCCAAGGGCGCGACCGCGCGAGCGAGGCGACGTTCGTGGTAGGCGCGACCATGATACGGGCTGCTGAGAGCCCTTGGATCTGAGATCGAATGGCCGCATCCTAAGTTGCTGAACATTTGCAGAGAAACCCTCCAAGATAGAATATTCACCCGTCTAGAATCACGCCATGCAACCGTTCGATCTCAGATCCAAGGGCTCTCAGAAGCCCGTATCATGGCAGCATGGAAAGCTTTGTATCACCTGAAATTTTCCCGACGCTTGACGTGCGAACATGCAGATGCTATACTGTCAATCCTACGAAGTGGGTCTAGTAGACATGACATCTAATTGGGCCCCATAGTACTGTGCATGAAGCCATTTATGCATCGGCAAGCCACTAACCTGCCATTCGCATGCCCCACTCAGCATTTTTACAATCGGAAAACCGCTAGCAGTTCGCTCCTACTCGTCCTCGGCCATCCTTTAACATTATGGCAGTTTGCTCCTAGTCGTCTCATCCTTTCACATTACAGCAGTTCCACTAATCCTAACCCTCCTCCAAAATCCATGGCGTCCCAAATCTCCATGATCGCTGATGAGTACAAGGTTAGAACCATCACCGGCGATGAGTTCGACGTCATCTACACCCGTTCTTCCGCGACGGTGAAAGGATGCTTTGCTCGCTTCAAATGCATACATCTCCAACGTATGTATAATTTTTTATTGTTCCATGCTGTTATATTATCATTCTTGGATGTTTTATATTCATTTTATAGCAACTTTATATCAATTTTTGGGACTAACCTATTGACATAATGCCCAGTGCCAGTTGCTATTTTTTGCTTGTTTTTACTTCGCAGAATATCCATATCAAACGGAGTCCAAACACAGCGAAACTTTATGGAGATTTTTTCTACCCAAAAGACAACTTGGGAGCCAAGGAAGTGCACGAGGGGAGGCCCATGGGGCCCACAAGACACCAGGGCGTGCCAGAGGCCCCTGGCGTGCCCAGGTGGGTAGTGGGGCCCGCGGGAGTCCTTTCCACTGCCTCTCAACTCTATAAATACCCAAATTTTCCAGAAACCCTAGGAGAGTCGACGAAACACAATTCCAGCTACCGCAAGTCCAAGAGACACGAGATCCAATCTAGAGCCCTATTCCGGCACCTTGCTGGAGGGGAACATGGTCACCGAGGGGTTCATCATCCTCATTGGTGCTCCTTTGATGATACGTGAGTAGTTTACCACAGACCTACGGGTCCGTAGGCAGTAGCTAGATGGCTTCTTCTCTCTTTTTGATTCTCAATACAATGTTCTCCTCGATGTTCTTGGAGATCTATTTGATGTAATGACTTTTTGCGGTGTGTTTGTTGGGATCCGATGAATTGCGAGTTTATGATCAGTTCTATCTATGAATATTATTTGAGTCTTCTTTGATCTCTTATATGCTTGATTGTTATAGCCTCGTATTTCTTCTCCGAAACTTTAGTTTTGTTTGGCCAACTAGATTGATTTTTCTTGCAATTGGAAGAGGTGCTTGATTGGTTCGATCTTGCGGCGCTCAATCTCAGTGACAGAAGGATAAGTGACACGCATGTATCGTTGCTATTAAGGATAAAAAGATGGGGTATATTCCTACATGAATAGATCTTGTCTACATCTTATCATCGTTCTTATTGCATTACTCCGTTTCTCCATGAACTTAATACACTAGATGCATGCTGGATAGCGGTCGATATGTGGAGTAATAGTAGTAGATGCAGGCAGGAGTCGGTCTACTAATCTTGGACGTGATGCCTATATACATGATCATTGCCTTGGATATCGTCATAATTATTTGCTCTTCTATCAATTGCCCAACAGTAATTTATTTACCCACCGCATGCTATTTTCTCGAGAGAAGCCACTAGTGAAATCTACGGCCCCCGGGTTTATTTTCTATCATATTATTTTCAGATCTATTATTCCAAAAACCCAAAAATACCTTGCTCCACTTTTTCTTTCTTTATTTTATTTTGTGTTTTTGTCAGATCTATTTATCCAATCTCATACAATTTAATCTATCTCAATACCGAGGAGGGATTGACAACCCCTCTTACGCGTTGGGTTGCAAGTATGTGTTATTTGTGTGCTGGTACCGCTTACATAGTGTTGCTTGGTTCTCCTACTGGATTGATAACCTTGGTTTCATAACTGAGGGAAATACTTACTGTTGTTGTGCTGCATCATCCTCTCCTCTTCGGGGAAATACCAACACATATACAAGCAATCAGGAAGAATTTCTGGCGCCCTTGCCGGCGAGGATCAAGTCCAGATCTATCGGGTACCCAATCACAAATATCATCTCCTTGCAATTTACTTTATTTTCCATTTGCCTCTCATTTTCATCTCCCCGACTTCTAAAACATTTTTAGAAAAACACAAAAATATTTGCCTTCTTTCCGTTTGCCTTTTTGCTTGTTTGCTATCTTTTCTTGTGTTACCATGTGCCTCCTCTTTGCTTGCATCTTCGCTTGCTAAAAATCTATTAATATAGATCCTCATCCACTTGCTAATCTTTTTAAAAGATCCAATTATGATGAACCAATTGCTAGTGAATTGAGTTCACTAGATTATCTTTATGAAGTTTTGCTTGAGATTCATGAATCTGAAAATTGTGATGAAGTGTTAAAAGAAGAAATTTATAAAGTGATTCATGGTAGCTCTTTGGATGAAAAGCATGATTGCAATGATGTTATTATAAATTCTATTAATGTTAATTGTGCTAATAATATGCAAAACCCCAAGCTTAAGGATGCTAATATTGTTATGTCCACTACTCATTGCAATGATCATGATCGGGGTGATAATGATTCTTATGATCTTGAAAATTTATTTAAAACTCAAGATGAATATGCTTGCGATAATATTAAAAGTCAGTTTGGAAGAGTGTCAACTTTAGGTAAAAATAATCCCACATATTTGGAGAGTGTTCAATCTCATGAAATTTTTGATAAAAGTGGGTTTGGAAAGGTCGTGACTTTAGTTGATGTTAATCCCACTATGTTGGAAGATTATAAGACTTTTATGCATCTGGATCATGAAGAGAAAATTTTATATGATAGCTATATTGTTGAATTTTATTATGATCCTACATGTAATTATTATGAGAGAGGAAAATATGGTTGTAGAAATCTTCATGTTATTAAATTTCCTCTCGTTATGTTGAGATTGTCAATGGTTTATTCCTCTCCTTTGCATATGTTAGATATTTCTTGTCTTAATATTTGTTTGCTTATAAAATTCCTATGCATAGGAAGTATGTTACACTTAAATGTGTTTTTCACATGTTTTATGTTCCTCTCTTTGCGCTTCAATTCTTATCTTTTATGTGAGCATCATTGAAATCTCAATGCCTAGCTAAAAGGCTTTAAAGAAAAGCGTTTGTTAGGAGACAACCCAATATTTTTCTTTTCTATTTTTCAATAAATACACAATTATGCCTCTATTATGATTATGATTTTTATGTGTTAATTAGTGTGTGTGCCAAGTAAAGCCTTTAGGATGGCTTGGGGTGATAGTTGATTTGATCTTGTTGGAAAACAGAAACTTTTACGTCCAGTAGAAGAATTATTAAAAATCATTGGAGCGACGAAAAATTCGGAAATTTTTACACAAGATTGATATACAAATTTACTCTATTTTTGTAATTTTTTAGAATTTTTTGAGTTAAAAAATATGTGTAAAATTCGAGTCTTTGGAGACTATTCTGTTTTTGACAGATTATGTTTTCGTTGCATTGTGTGCTTATTTTGATGAATCTATGGATTGTATCGGGGGGTATAAGCCATGGTAAAGTTAGAATATAGTACGTATAATGCAATAATAAAATATGAATGGGTTTGCAATAGTACTTAAAGCAAAGATTAGTTTTCTTATACTAATGGATCTCACGAATGTTTTGTTAAGTTTTGTGTGATTGAAGTTTTCAAGTTTTGGGTGAGATCATGATGGATGAAGGAATAAGGAGTGAAAAGAGCCTAAGCTTGGGGATGCCCATGGCACCCCAAGGTAATATTCATGTAGAACCAAGCAACTAAGCTTGGGGATGCCCAGGAAGACATCCCCTCTTTCTTCTAACAACCATCGGTAATTTTACTTGGAGCTATATTTTTATTCGTCACATATCATGAGTTTTGCTTGGAGCGTCTTGTATTATATGAGTCTTTGCTTTTTTTGCTTTTTAGTTTTTCACAATAATCCTTGCTGGACACACCTTTTTGAGAAAGCCATAATGATGCTATTATTTGTTAGAATTGCTCTATGTGCTTCACTTAAATTTTTTTAGCTATGGAATTGTTCTAGTGCTTCACTTGTATCTTTTTGAGCACGGTGGTGCTTTAATTTTTGAAGAAATACTCTCATGCTTCACTTAGATTAATTTGAGAGTTAGTAAATTTTTGAAGAAATTCTCTCATGCTTCACTTAAATTATTTTGACAGAAGAAAAAAATTATTTATGCTCATGTTCTTCACTTAAATTTATTTGGGAGCTTGTTGAAAGCAATGGTAACATATTAATCTAGTCCCAAAGTGATAGATATCCAAGAGGGATATAATAAAAACTTTCATGAAAGATCATTGGACAAAATAAACTTGATTCTTTGTAATAGTTTTGACATATGATGATAGTAATATGTGAGTCATGTTGGCGAGTAATTATGCTTTAGTAAGAATATTGGTGTTAAGGTTTGTGATTCCCTATGCAAGCACGAAAGTCAATAGTTATGCAATGAAATTACATCCTACTTGTGGTGCATTATTCGTTGTTATTTATGTCTAATGCTCATTTATGAGAATTTTTGCTTTTTGGTTGGTTGCTTCTCAATCTATTTGCTAGCCTTTCCTTGTACTAAGTGGGAATGCTACTTGTGCATCCAAAATCCTTAAAGCAAGTTGTGCCAAATGAGTCCACCATACCTACCTATATGCGGTATTTCCTTGCCGTTCCAAGTAAATTTGTATGTGCCAACTCTAATTTTCAAAATAAATTTCCTTTTTGTGTTCCTGTACCGCTCATGAAGCGGCAGGGGGTGGCCAATATTTTTCCATGCTAGATGTGTTATTCTCAAGATGAGTGTTTATTCACTTGTCATTGCACGAGAGTGTGGCGGTAATAGGGATGCCTAGTCTCGAAATGAAAAAGAAATTTACTTTATGTTGTCAAATAATAAATTCCTTGGAAAGTGTTGGTATGGAAGGCACCCATGGATACGGCTAGCCATGGATTGTGAAAAAATGATGGAAAAAGGAATAAACTTTATTTTATGTTTGGGAACCGCCTATGATGTATCTAGCATGGAAAGTATTGGGAATTCTCGGTCATTTTCGTTGACAGGAAAACCATGCCTCTCAAAATATTTTATCTCTCAATTTAAGCTTTGAGCTCTGGCACCTCTACAAATCTGTGCTTCCCTCTGTGAAGGGCCTATCTATTTACTTTATGCAAAACAAATTATTTGAGTCTCCATCTTCTCCTATAAAGCACCAACTAGGGAGCACTATTATCATACTTATGCATTGGATGTAGCTAATATTCAAGTGTGTTTCATGAATGGATCAATGATTGAGCATGATGGGCTAGGGATAACTTTATTTAGTGTTGATATTTTGAAAGACATGGTTGCTTGTTGATATGCTTGAGTATTGAAATCTTCATGTCAAATATAGACTATTGCTTTGAACCATCTAAAAGTCCAAATGTCCATGCTACAAAAGAAAAGAATATGTGATGCACATGCTAGGCAGCATTCCACATAAAAAATTCTGTTTTTATCATTTACCAACTCGAGGACGAGTAGGAATTAAGCTTGGGGATGCTGATACGTCTCCAACGTATCTATAATTCTTGATTGTTCCATTCTGTTATATTATCATTCTTGGATGTTTTATATTCATTTTATAGCAACTTTATATCATTTTTTGGACTAACCTATTGACATAGTGCCCTTTGCCAGTTGCTATTTTTTGCTTGTTTTTCACTTCGTAGAATATCCATATCAAACGGAGTCCAAACGCAACAAAACTTTTTGGAGATTTTTTTCTGCCAGGAAGACAACTTGGGAGCCAAGGAAGTGCACGAGAGGAGGCCCATGGGGCCCACAAGACACCAGGGCGCGCCAGAGGCCCCTGGCACGCCCAGGTGGGTAGTGGGGCCCACGGGAGTCCTTTCCACCACCTCTCAGCTCTATAAATACCCAAATATTCCAGAAACCCTAGGGGATTCGACGAAACACAATTCCAGCCGCCGCAAGTTCCAGAACCACGAGATCCAATCTAGAGCCTTATTCTGGCACCTTGTCGGAGGGGAACACGATCACCGAGGGGTTCATCATCCTCATTGGTGCTCCTCCGATGATGCGTGAGTAGTTTACCACAGACCTATGGGTCCGTAGGCAGTAGCTAGATAGCTTCTTCTCTCTTTCTGATTCTCAATACAATGTTCTCCTCGATGTTCTTGGAGATCTATTTGATGTAATGACTTTTTGCGGTGTGTTTGTTTGGATCCGATGAATTGCGAGTTTATGATCAGTTCTATCTATGAATATTATTTGAGTCTTCTTTGATCTCTTATATTCATGATTGTTATAGCCTCGTATTTCTTCTCCGAAACTTTGGTTTGGTTTGGCCAACTAGATTGATTTTTCTTGCAATGGGAAGAGGTGTTTTGTGATGGGTTTGATCTTGCGGTGCTCAATCTCAGTGACGGAAGGAGAAGTGACATGCATGTATCGTTGCTATTAATGATAAAAAGATGGGGGTCTATTCCTACATGAATAGATCTTGTCTACATCATGTCATTGTTCTTATTGCATTACTCCATTTCTCCATGAACTTAATACACTATATGCATGTTGGATAGCGGTCGATGTGTGGAGTAGTAGTAGTAGACGCAGGCAGGAGTCGGTCTACTAATCTTGGACGTGATGCCTATATACATGACCATTGCCTTGGATATCGTCATAATTATTTGCTATTCTATCAATTGTCCAACAGTAATTTGTTAACCCACCGTATGCTATTTTCTCGAGAGAAGCCACTAGTGAAATCTACGCCCCCCAGGTCTATTTTCTATCATATTGTTTTCAGATCTATTATTCCAAAAAACCAAAAATACCTTGCTACACTTTTTCTTTATTATTTTATTTTGTGTTTTGTCAGATCTATTTATCCAATCTCATACAATTTAATCTATCTCAATACCGAGGAGGGATTGACAACCCCTCTTACCCGTTGGGTTGCAAGGATTTGTTATTTATGTGCAGGTACCGCTTACATAGTGTTGTTTGGTTCTCCTACTGGATTGACAACCTTGGTTTCATAACCGAGGGAAATACTTACCATTGCTGTGCTGCACCATCCTCTCCTCTTCGGGGAAATACCAACGCAGATACAAGCAATCAGCATGTTCAAAAAGTCAAATGGTGATGAGTGGGTCGCTGGGCTAGATGTTGAGTACACCACAGTCCTGGGAAAAGAGAAGAATCTAAAGGAGGAAGAGAAGAAGAATCCCGCCGTGATCCAGGTTTGCGTACATAACTTGTGCTTGCTCTACCACATATGCGATACCGATGTTAAGTGTGAGGATTTTAAGAACTTCCTCGCGGACGACAGAGTCAAATTCGTTACTGTAGACTTTCATAACGATGAGGAAGTCCTGGGTCGGATAGGCATAGTTGTAGGCCAGCCCTTCGACCTCCAGAAGAATAGGCTGGTGTCCTCCCGTCAGCCTTCATTGCTGACCCTGGCAGGAGCCATGGTTGATCCTTCGTACGGTAAACTGACGAAACCTCACCACGAGTTTCATCTTGCATGGGAGTGAAATGAAATAGATAAAGACCACATCCAGTACGCTGCAATGGATGCCTACCTTTGTTTCAATATCTACAAGGGTTGGACGAAGAGCCAGAGCCTAGTGTGCGGTTCAAGCAAAGAAGTATCGGCGAAGAGGAAGAGGGATAAGGACGAAGTCGAGGACGTGGACGAGGAGTCCGAGTAAGGTGGCAGTGTGGTTGCTCATGGTGGTTCTAATGCAGTGTCTACCAGATTAGTTGTTTGTTTAACTTCAGGGTGCTTAGTTTTATTTCAGGGGTGTGTTGTGTTGAGCCCCCAGCAGAACTATGTTATGTTCTTTCTCATTACTTTAACCCTTTAGTACGTACATACTATTATTTCTTACAGTTCATCTTGTAGTTGGTAGTACAACCACTCGTTTCTTCACATTATATGCATACTAGTATGTACGAGTGATGACAAGTGATGACTATATATGATATGGCCAACATCATATAGCCAGCAGTTGGCTATACTATTAACCACGCTCTAAGCATGCCACATATGCAAAACACTTAAATGAGATAAGTAATTCTAAAAATAACTTAAATGAGATAAGTAATTCTAAAAATAACTTAAATGAGAGAAGTTTACCCAAAGCATGAAGAGTTTAGTTGTCAAAGAATTAAATAGGTATGCTAATTTCTTTAATAGACTTTACCCCATCTAAGCACGTACTACCTTTTTTAATAGTGCTATGCATAATTTGGCGACTAGCGCTTTGTATATGTACCACCTTTTTTCTTTAATTTCATCTTGTTAGTTTTGCTCCATGGCGCAATGCATCGATACTACTACTGTACAAAAGTACATTTAAAAGGCAAGGGCGGGGCAGTCTCGCATGGTCAGTTTGATAGAGAGGCGAGGGCCTTTGTGATTTGACGGCTCATTAGTGCTAGAAGGTTGGGCCTTGTGATTTGACTGCTCATATAACTGTTGCCGACGACCTAAGGAGGAGCAAAGAACCGTGCGGTATACTCTAGTTTTCCACTAGAGTACTAGTATGATGGAGGAGTGCGAAACACACCATCCCAGTGCGATATGGCGATAAAAATTTATCTAATTTGCTTGTCATCGATCCCACGACGCTGCTCATTGTTAGCATTGTTCTATTCGTGCCTCACAGAGAACATGACACATGCGGCGAAACACCCGAAGCAAAAGAAGAAATACATGAGCAAAAGAATAAGGAAGATTACCCCCACCCCCAAAAAAGAAGGAAGACACAGACACAAGTCTGGGCCGCTGCTCTCTACTTCATGAAGGGTTGCTGGCTACGGAGTCCTAACTGCTTCTTCATTGCCTCCACGACCTTCATCTCCTCGTGCCTCTCCTCTGCTATCTTCCATTCTATCCATGATGCGGGATTTCTCGAGGCGAGCATGCATCATCTCTTCCACGGCCGCATTACGTTGCTTGACAGCAGCCGGGTGCTTGATGCTGAGCTTCACCAAGTCCTCCTTCTATTCCATGACGAGAGCTTTTAGCATATTCACCGAGGAACTGCTCTTCTCATGCAGGTTCTTCCAACCGACGCTCTCCTCCTTCAGCAGGTTGAGCTCCTGGCGGAGCTTCGCCTTGTCCTCCTGAAGTTGCAGGATTTCGCCGGTCGCCTTCTTACCCGAGGCAATGCTCTCCTTCAGCAACTTAACCAAGCCAGCAGTAAACTCCTCCTACTTATTGAGTTGAGCGGGAATGTCGTTGAGGCTCTCCTTCAGTAGCTTCAGCAAGCCATCGGTCAACTCCTTCTGCTTATTGACCTGACCGGGCATGTCATCAAGGGATATCGACTCTAGCACCGCCAGCTCGGCATGTTCGCCTCCAAAGCTAGTGCGCTCCTGGGAGCCCTTGCCTGCCTGTGAGAGATCTTTTGAGGCCTCTGCGAGGCGGCGGCGAGCCCTCTTTTTTTCGTGGCCTTGGTCGCCGCTCCCTTGTTGCTAGTAGTTCTTGACCTAGAGCTCTTCACACCGGCCATGGCAAGGACGAACCAACAAGAAAGACTTGTGAGGAGGAAGGTAGAGTAATTTTCGGCTAGGTAGTTCCCCTTTTTATAACCTACTAGCACTAGTACTAAAACCTACATAGTGGGAACATGTTCAGGTTTGATACGTAGGTGTGAACATGTTTGCACTTAATTATAGAATGGTAGTACTACTTTGGAGTATGATGGGAACAAGGTAAAGATTAATTGATGGTTTTGGTTTCAAAGGCCGAAACGGCTCCCAACGAGTTTCCTAGAATAGAAATTTCAAGTACTACTGCTCAAATGCAGTCGCACAAGTCAGAGATGTACCTGGCCGTACATGTCAAACCAAGCCAATGCGTGTCCCTTCGGGGAGACGCGGGTCCGACCGACCGTCTGTTGGTGTGACCGACTGTCAAGTATTACGCGATGGAAACTTGTGGTTGTGGCTTCGGATGATCGTCACGACCAAGCATTCAAAATCTCGTGATAAATCAATTACCATCTTTTTCCAAACGACCAAGTATTTTCACAGAAATACAATACATATAGATGGACTGATTGTCATGGTTGCAAACCCCCATGGCGCCGCAAGTTCACTCCGGCAGCAATCGAGTAGGTCACTGCATCACTGGCGGGGAAGGAGGGTAGCTCACCTCGCCTACGATGCATGCCCAGCGCCACCAACGCAGCTGGCTCCACGATTTGGCTTCTCCTACCGCCCATTTGAATAGTTGCACCGGCTGCTCATCCCACCCCGCAGGCATGCTCGTTCTTTCCTCCACAGTCAACTCCATGAATATGATCTCTGCCATTAGCCCCAGCTCAAAATCAACGTGACGCTGCCAGATGCTGACATCCCTCAGCATCTCTCCCCTGAGATCGACTTGCGCCTCCGCCATGTGCTTCGCCATGCGCAAATCCTTCGAACTTGTCTCCAATCGATGCGACGCTTCCTCGATCTGATTTGCCCTTGCTGCCCACCACCTACAACGCAGCCCTGGCATGTCCTCCGGTGCCACCGATCTGTGATTCCACAGCAATGGATCCCCTCTGAAACACATGTGGGTTTCGCTAAAAGGCGACAGTGCTGCGGGCCGCAGTGAGAGGGCAGCCCGCGGGATGCTGGGATCTAAGGGATTATCCATGGTGGGATCCGGTGGGCGAGGCAGGGAGGCGAGAGTAGGCGCTGGGAGATCCTACTAGGCTAAGATAAAGATAGTACTACTCCACTCCGTCCATATTTAAATACAAAGGCCACCAACAGTAACCCAGGCAAAAATTGATCATCTTGCCCGCGTCCTGGTTTATTGGCCCCTTTTGTATTTTGTGCAAATTTTGACCAAAATTTTAACTAATAAAATGTTAATGCATGTCACCAAAAATTATATCATTGGATTCGCATTTGAACATAGTTTTGGATGATATTAGTTTTTATGACATGCATTAATATTGTGTTACTTAAAATTATGGTCAAAATTTGGCACAAAATATGAAGGAGACCAATGGAAGTAGCAACCCATGATTTAACTACTCGCATATGCACGCAGTGGAGTAGTAATGTCATTCTCAACTACTTCCTCCCTCACGTCCACTCAATTTGCATGCAATGTATTAATTTACCATCCATTAAGTGAACGACTTTACACGCGTCAAATTATCAGATAGGGTGGATCTTCGTACAAAAATGTGTTCCACCGTGTATCCGCGTGTGCGTGCGAGGGAATGAGTGTGTGCGTGCACATCTTCTCATCGTGCACGTACTCCATTAGTGTGCGTGAGAGAGGACGAGTACATTCTTCTGGAACCAGCAGCACGTCACTGTGATCAATCCACACAAGAAGGTCGCGACAACACCTCCACATGTGCCACGTGGCTTCATGGATGCCCCCACATCATTTTAATCATAATATATTAACTGAAAAAGGGAGAGACACTGTGTAGTGTGCCATTGGAATTCTAATTTATGTGTTTTGCACACACTGGAAGTACTAGTAAGGTACACATGCATTGCACGCATGAGATTTGGCAACCAAATTATGAATAAATACCACACTATAGCATGTAAGCTTTGAGTCATGTATGCATGAAGTAGATGATCGTTTAATTCTTATAGTTCATCTCATTCAAAATCAATTAGTTTTATAAAAAACTTAATCTATTTTAAGATTCATGGAATTGTGCGTTGTAAAGCATAAAGTAAAAAACAAATAATGGCAATTCATTTAGAAAAAAATGTTTGGGCAATTATGATACGGAAGATTCTAGAACAAATGAGAAGTGCTTGTGTTTTGAGGTTTGTGCATTATGCTTAAGTTCAACCATGGAGTCTTCTAGATTGTACATGTGGTAGAACCTGGTGCAATGTAGATGATATCCAACGGCCAGTAGTGCTCGGATTTGCCATCTCCGCACCGTCGGGTTAGCTTCATCCAACAACCATCTTTCAAAGTTATTCAAACACTATATAAGGGTATAGATATAGATATAGAGGTATAGATATAGACTAGTGGCACATCATCTAAAGCCTTTCTACACGCACATTTTTTGTACAAATGTGCTCCACCGTGCACCCGCGCGTTTGTATGTGGGAACGAGTGCATGTGTGCACCTCTTCTCTTTCGTACACGTAGTCCGTGTGTGTGAGAGATACTGAGATATGGTGAGGGAATACGTGTCAATGCAATTTATGTGAAAGAGAGGCCTATATACATATATGTATGTGCATGGGGCCGGGGTGATGTACGAGAAGGGAGGGGAGGGGTCGACTGCGCGAGATATCAATAGAGACAGATAGAGGGAAGAGCTCTACAAGCGTACAAGCACTGGGATATGGGGGGGTGCTGGAAGATGGTGCGAGGGGCCAAGTGGAGGGAGACTGGGAAAGAATGTACAAGTGCGAGATCGATATTTAAAGAGAGCGGGCGAGAACATGCGCGGTTGCACGCAGTGGCGGAGCCATGAAAATTAAATGAGCTAGGGGGCCAAGCATTGTTAATCCTTGATGGGGAGGGCCAATTCATCAGCTTAAACCATTTTACCATCTATTGATCTACTGATCACATTCATATTAGCCTCAATATAGTGATGTTAGGGGGGCCAGGGCCCTTGCTGCTCCCTGTCTTCGCCATTGTGCGCGTCTCTAAGAGATGAAGCAGAAGGCATGGATGATGAGAGGGAGACGATGGATAGATAATCTGTGTGTATTAGCTATATAGTCCTATATAGAGAGGTAGATTGATCGATGTGTACATGGGAAAGAGGGTGAGACCTGACTAGATATATAGATCGATCGGTTTGTGTGGAAAACAGGGAAAGACCTAGCTATATATACACACACATAGAGGAACATCGATCGTTGCACATGCATGTGAGAGATAAAGAATGCCCGCAGTGATGAAGAGGGGGAGGTGTGTGTGTGTGCATGCATGGGAGACCGACCTAAAGAAAAAGATTGCTTGTGTGTGCAATGGATAATGCTGAGTGGTAGTGTGTGTGCATGCACGCACGAGAGAAAGTTAGTGATACAACTATAAAGAGAAGACGATCGTGTGGGTCTACAAGACTTGGTGAGGTCATAATCAATGTAAAGTTGAATTCAAATATTTGAATAAGAGATCATGATGTTTGAAACCCATGCGTGCATGAATATAATTGAGATATGCGTGGTGTGGTTTTGAAACGAGCATGCTATACTGTATACACATTGAACAAGGTCAAACTGATTTGAAGTTGAGATACCGATGGCAGGCATCGTTTGGCCACATTGCATCCATGCATGGACACACTATTCAAATTGGAGATGATGGGTGGTTTTCGTAGCTCATATCTAAATGGTGTTCATGTGGAAGCATTGTGATTTAAAACCCACTTAGAATGCACTAATGCATGTTGCGTGGTAGAGGATTCTTGAGCATACTACATCAAACGGATGGTACTGGATCTAGCTGGCAATATGTCTATACCGGGCCCATGTGTCAGTTAATGGAAGAGAGAGGTGCCTACGCATAACTGCGGAAGTGTGTGTGTGTGTGTGTTAAACACATTGTACATAGTATCAGACATGGTTTAGATTCCAAACATTGATGTCTACTACACAAATTGTTCTTGTAGACTCGTGTTGGGCCTCCAAGCGTAGAGTTTTGTAGGACAGTAGAAAATTTCCCTCAAGTGGATGACCTAACGTTTATCAATCCATGGGAGGCGTAGGATAAAGATGGTCTCTCTCAAACAACCCTGCAACCAAATAATAAAAAGTCTCTTGTGTCCACAACACACCAAATACAATGGTAAATTCTATAGGTGCACTAGTTCGGCGAAGAGATGGTGATACAAGTGTAGTAATGATAGTAGATATTGATTTTTGTAATAGTAACAATAAAAAAACAGCAAGGTAACGAGTAGCAAAAGTGATCACAAACGGTATTGCAATGCTTGAAAATGAGGCCTAGGTTCCATACTTTTGCTAGTGCAATCTCTCAACAATGCTAATATAATTGGATCATATAACCATCCCTCAACGTGCAATGAAGAATCACTCCAAAGTTCTTATCTAGTGGAGAACATAAGAAGAAATTTTTTCTAGGGTACGAAACCACCTCAAAGTTATCCTTTCCGATCGATCTATCTAAGAGTTCTACTAAAATAACACCAAGTTATCCTTTCCGATCGATCTACATAGAGTTTGTACTAAAATAACACCATATGATACACATCAACCAACTCTAATGTCACCTAGATACTCCAATGTCACCATGAGTATCCGTGAGTTGATTATGCGATATGCATCAAAGAATTTCAGATTCATAATACTCAATCCAACACAAAGAACCTCAAAGAGAGCTCCAAGATTTCTACCGGAGAAACAAGGACGAAAACGTGCATCAACCCCTATGCATAGATTACCCCAATGTCACCTCGGGAATCCGCGAGTTGAGTGCCAAAACATATGTCAAGTGCTCTCAAATCCATAAAAGTATTCAATCCGATAAAATGAAATCTCAAAGGGAAAACTCAATTCATCACAACAAGATAGAGAGGGAGAAACACCATATGATCCAACTATGTAAACAAAGCTCGCGATACATCAAGATCGTGCCATATCAAGAACACGAGAGAGAGAGATAGAGATTAAACACATAGCTACTGGTACAAACCCTCAGCCCCGAGGGTGGACTATTCCCTCTTCATCATGGTGGGCGCCGGGATGATGAAGATGGCCTTCGGTGATGGTTTCCCCCTCCGACAAAGTGCCGGAACATGGTCCAGATTGATTTTTCATGGCTATAGGGGCTTGCGGCGGCAGAACTTCTGATCTAGGGTTATTTCTGGGGGTTTCTGTATTTATAGGATTTTTTGGCGTCGGTTTCACGCGAAGATGATCTTCGAGGGGCCCACTCTCCACCAGCACATGGGCAAGGCCCCTGGCGTGCCCTGGTGGAGGGTGGCCACCTCCTTCACCTTCTGCCCCCCCCCCCCCCCCACGAAGCTTCTTGTGCCTCTTTTGTTCCAAAAAAAATCATCAAAAAGTTTCAGCTAATTTGGAGAACTTTCATTTCTGCACAAAAAACAACACCACGGTAGTTCTGCTGAAAACAGCGTCAGTCCGGGTTCGTTCCATTCAAATCATACCAAAACCATATAAAATTGTTGTAAACATGGCATGAATACTTCATAAACTATAGATACGTTGGAGACGTATCAGCATCCCCAAGCTTAATTCCTACTCGTCCTCGAGTAGGTAAATGATAAAAGAAATAATTTATGAAGTGTGAATGGTAGCATAGTGTGTAAGTTTGATCAATGATAATTTCAATCACTTTTCCTAGCATCATAACAGCAACTCTTTCTCATAAAAATCATCATGATAAAGTAGCAATCAATTCACATATTACGGTTCAAACAATGAATTCTCTTGAAACTTAACAGCCTATGTTCTTAGTCACCAAACAATTGCAATTCAACTTATTCTCAACAAAGTCTAAGTAAGAGCTCCACATACTCAATCATCATATAGTCTTCTATGATTTCTGGTACTCAAAGCATATTTTCAGAACAAATGGCATCCATCGAACACAGAGAAAGATAGGGGCTTAATGTTTCGCCTCCCAACTCATTTATCATAGAGATAATTGTCAACAATAATAAATCATGATCAAATACAATTGACTGGCCATATGTGCCTAGATCTTTCCCCACCACATGATGCTTGCCAACTAGAGAATAATTGAGGTTGAAATGAGAATGTATACTATTGACTCTTGCATAAAAGTAAATACTGAAAAGTAAAAGATAGGCCCTTCGCAGAGGGAAGCAGAGGTTGTCATGCGCTTTTTATTTTTGGATGCACAATCTTTTAATGCAAAGGAACGTCATGTTACATTGCCCCTTATGATAGCAACCTTTATTATGCAGTCCGTCGCTTTTATTACTTTGCCATCACAAGTTTGTACAACACTTATTTTTGCTTACAATAAAAGACCAAACATATTTAGGAGCAATTTTTATTGCTTTATGCACCGATGACAACTTACTTGAAGGATATTATTCAATCCATAGGTAGATATGGTGGACACTCATGGCAAGAAACTGGGTTTAAGGGTTTTTGGATGCACAAGTAGTATCTCTACTTAGTACGGATTTTTGGCTAGAAAAAGATTCTAAGCAAACACCACATGTTGGAGGATCCATAACAATATAACTTCTATGCAAATATACACAACCATAACTCATTACGTTGTCTTCCTTGTCCAACTTCAACTAATTTTCTCAAGTTTGAAAATAATTAATGGGTATTCACTATCATAGAAGACGTCTAAGATAATATATTTGTATGTGGAAGTTCTCTTCCTTATACTAATCATTCATGAATTGCTGGTATGACCAATATTGTGATTGTCAAGCTTCAAAAGATTTCACTTTCTAAACCCAATGTGAAGCTACTACTAGGTATGATACAAGCATATGAAGCACACATAATTTCAACTTTATGATATTGAATTCATTCAAAAATTTACTCTTAGGATATAAGTGAAGCACGAGAGTAAATGACAAAACTACTCCAAAAAGATATAAGTGAAGATCAAACGAGTAGTTAAGTAAATGGGTAGCCATTTGAGGACTCTCTCTCATTTAAAGACTTTCAGATCTAAGTATTTTATTAAAACATCAAGCAAAACAACATAAAATGACATTCCAAGAATAGCACAACTCATGTGAAGAAGCAAAAACTTAGGCTCAACCGAGGCTAACCGATAATTGTTGATGAAGAAAGGTGGGATGCCTACCGGGGCATCCCCAAGCTTAGATGCTTGAGACTTTTTGAAATATTATCTTGGGATGCCTTGGTGATGTGACACCGTCTTCGGAGAAGAGGGTGTTCAAGGGGAGGTCCGATCTTCACGGCGTAGGATCGATAAATGGATGGGGATAACTAGCTGCAAGCAGGCAAAAAATGGAAAATAAGAGATTATGACCCGACGAGGAGGATGCTCACCGAAGCTTGCAATCCGAACATTCGCCAATCCACAACCCGCAATACTACCCCACACAACCTCGCTCAAGTTGTTGAGCACGGGATAGGTGCAATCCGCAAGGGAAACCACGAACTCTAACCCACACAACACGATCTAGTCGTGGAGCACGAATTAGGAGCAATTTCTCAAGGAATCACGAGAATAAGGGTAACAAGGGCTCTCCAATCTCAGGAGGAGTCTATGTCTTTGGTCTTTGATAGAAATGGCAAAAGTCCCCAACGAAGGGAAGAGCTAGCCTATTTATAACTGGGACAACCCCCCAGGATAGGTGTGAAAGAGAACCAACTTTGGTTGACTAAATGGCTTAGGGACTTAATGAGGTAGCTTCTGGAAAACTCTCGTTGGAGGTGGTTGGCAGTTCCCGACCAAACATTGTTCACTGGAGTCGAACAATGTTTCCTTCAGCAGCAAACTTGAGTTCTGGGAACCTTTTGCAAGTCGGGATATCCAAACTCGTGCAAAACATTATTTCGTCAGAATCGGAACAATGTTTCTTCAGCAGACAACTAATTTCTTCATGAATTCCTAACTTTGTTTCTTCGCCATAAAACATTGTTTTGTGTGGACTGAAATGTGTTTGGCCTTCTTTGATATCGCATCTGAGTTCAGCCAACAACAAAGCAGGTGAAGGTACAACCATGTTTTCAAGGTCAAATGATAGACTTAAGTTAGCGTTCACCTGATCATGTATTTGCATTGCGCGACTTCTTGTGATTGGACCGTTGATGATTGCTGGTGTGGTGCCCATGGTTGGGACTCATCATCCTCCCCCTCTTGAGAAGGAGTCATCCTCGACTCTAAAGGCGCAAAGTATGGGGAAAGATTAGAGACATTGAAGGTTGGGCTAACACCATATTCTTCTAGAAGATCGATCTTATAAGCATTGTCGTTGATCCTCTTGAGCACCGCAAATGGTCCATCACCGCGTGGCTGCAACTTGCACTTGCATTGCTCAGGAAAATGGTCCTTCCGAAGGTGTACCCATACCAAATTGCCTTGCTCGAACACCAGCTTCTTCTTGGTCTTGTTTACCCGCTTCGTATATTGTTCAATCATTTTCTCAATGTTCTCCTTTGCCTGGGCATGAAGTTTCTTGACGAAATCAGCATGCTTACTTGCATCAAGGCTGGTTCGTTCCTGGAGTGGCAAAGGCAAAAGATCGATGGGATCAATAGGTTTGAATCCATAAACAAGTTCAAATGGGCAAAATTTAGTGGTCGAATGTACCGCCCTGTTATACGCGAACTCCACATGAGGTAGGCACTCTTCCCACATCTTCAAATTCTTCTTGAGGACTGCTTGTAGCATCATGGACAACGTTCGGTTGACAACTTCAGTCTGTCCATCAGTTTGTGGGTGGCATGTCGTGGAAAATAGGAGCTTGGTGCCAAGTTTTCCCCACAAGGTCTTCCAAAAGTAGCTCCAAAATTTGGTGTCACGGTCTGACACAATCGTGTGTGGTACTCCATGTAGCTGCACAACTTCCCTGAAAAACAGATCAGCAATGTGTGAAGCATCATCGCTCTTATGACGTGGGATAAAATGTGCCATTTTGCTAAAACGATCAACTACCACAAACACCGAGTCACTCCCCCTCTTAGTCCGTGGTAAACCAAGAACAAAATCCATAGAAATATCTTGTCATGGAGTATTTGGAATAGATAGAGGAGTATATAAACCATGAGGATTCAAGCTGGACTTAGCTTTGTGACAAATCTCGCATCTAATCACGTAGCGTTCCACGTCATGTCTCATTCGCGGCAAAAAGAAGTGATCAACGAGCACACTTTTAGTGTTCTTGGCTCCAAAATGTCCCATGAGACCACCAGCGTGAGCCTCCTGCAAGAGCAACAAACGAACAGAATAATCTGGGATGCACAATTTGTTAGCTCGAAATAGAAATCCATCATGCAAAGGAAACTTCTCCCATCCCTTTCCCTTGTTACACTTTGAAAATGGTTCAGCAAAGTATGAGTCGTTAGCATACAATTCTTTGATGCTTTCTAAACAAAGGATTTTAACATCAAGTTGGGAAAGTAAAATGTGACGCCTAGGCAATGTGTCGGCAACAACGTTATCCTTCCCTTTCTTGTACTTGACAATATAAGGAAAAGACTCTATGAACTCACTCCATTTTGCATGTCTACGGTTCAGTTTGAGTTGGCCCTTTAGATGTTTTAAAGATTCATGGTCAGAATGTAATACAAAGTCTTTTGGCCACAAGTAATGCTGCCATGTTTCCAAAGATCGAACAAGTGCATACAATTCTTTATCATAGACGGAATAATGAAGAATTGGACCACTAAGCTTCTCACTAAAGTAGGCAATGGGTTTACCTTCTTGCATTAGAACTCCACCGATGCCAACACCACTTGCATCACATTCAATCTCAAATGTCTTACCCAAATCAGGAAGTGAAAGCAATGGGGCTGATGTCAATCTCATCTTCAGTTCTTGGAAGGACTTGTCTTGGGCATCAACCCATCAGAATGGAGTGTCTTTCTTCGTTAACTCATTCATGGGTGCAGCAATGGTGCTGAAATCTTTCATGAACCGGCGGTAGAAACCTGCAAGCCCGAGGAAGCTACGTACTTGGCTCACATTTTGTGGAGGCATCCACTCACGAATAGCCTTGATCTTCTCTTCATCGACCTCCACACCTTTTGCTGAAACAACAAAGCCAAGAAACACAACCTTGTTTGTGCAAAATGTGCACTTTTCCATGTTAGCATACAACTTTTCCTCCCGTAGGACAGCAAGCACACATTTTATATGTCCAACATGATCCTCCAAAGTTTTGCTATAAATCAATATGTCATCAAAGTAAACCACTACAAACTGGCCAATGAAGGATCTAAGCACATGATTCATCAATCTCATGAAAGTACTAGGTGCATTCGTTAATCCAAAAGGCATAACCAACCATTCATACAAGCCAAATTTTGTCTTAAATGCAGTTTTCCATTCGTCACCCTCTTTCATTCTTATTTGGTGGTAACCACTTCGCAAATCAATTTTGGAAAATATGGTGGAGCCACAAAGTTCATCAAGCATGTCATCGAGCCTAGGAATAGGGTGTCGATATCTCACAGTTATGTTGTTAATGGATCTACAATCAGTGCACATGCGCATGGTACCGTCTTTCTTTGGAACTAAAAGAATGGGAACAGCACAAGGAGAAAGACTTTC
This sequence comes from Thinopyrum elongatum, assembly GCA_011799875.1. Taxonomy (NCBI): domain Eukaryota; kingdom Viridiplantae; phylum Streptophyta; class Magnoliopsida; order Poales; family Poaceae; genus Thinopyrum; species Thinopyrum elongatum. The sequence goes on from CM022303.1 coordinate 565,677,662, forward strand.
CCTTACATAGCCTTTGTTAAGAAGATCTTCTACTTGCCTCTGAATTTCCTTCGTCTTCTTTGGGTTTGCTCGGTACGGTGGTCGGTTTGGTAGTGGGGCGCCCGGAACCAAGTTGATTTGGTGCTCAATGCCCCGCTTTGATGGCAAACCAGGTGGTACCTCCTTGGGAGACACATCCTCATACTCCTGCAAAAGATCAAAAACAACACTAGGAAGAGTTGAGGGTAAGTCGTTAGCAGCCACTAAAGTTTCCTTGTACATGAGTACAAAAAATGGAGTATTAGGTTCTCTCAATTCCCGCATATCCCTTTTCCTAGCCATCATAACTAATCCCTGTTTTTCTCGGGGCTTGGTCATATTTGGTTGTGGAGCTTTTAGCTGTGGAAACACTCCCTCACTATGCTGGTGGCTCACTCATTGTGTATAATCACTCTCTCCCTTTTTCTTTCCTTTTCTTTTCATCTCATCAAGATAGACTTCCTCGGGTGTCATGGGAAGCCAAGTGAACTTTTCTCCTCTATGGACAAAACATAAGTGATTCGCACACCCGCTGATTTGCACATCAGGGTCATGCAACCATGGTCGTCCAAGAAGCAAGTGACAAGCGTGCATCGGCACCACATCACACTCAATATCATCCTGATATGTCCCTACTGAAATTGGTATTTGCACACTACTAATCACCTTAATGGCGCCACAATCATTCAGCCATTGCATGCGGTATGGTGTGGGTGACGTTTTGTTTGCAATTGAAGCTTCTCGACCATCTCCGTGCTTGCAATATTGTTGTAGCTGCCACTATCAACAATCACTCGACATATCTTTGAGTTGATAAGGCAACGGGTGTGGAAAAGATTATGCCGCTGCCCCTTTTCCTCCTCCACAACCTGGGCATTAAGTGAACGACATACAACCAAAGCTTCTCCATCAAGTTCCTTCCCAACCTTGCTCCTCTTCCACTTCATCGTTGCCACCTTCAGGGTCACTTTCAGACGCCCATTCATCTCGTTCATTGATGATCATAGTTCTTTTGCTTGGACATTCCGAAGAAATATGACCTCTTCCTTTGCACTTGTGGCATTGAATGTCGCTGCTGCGTGTAGAACTCTTTTCTGGAGGTGGAGTAGATACTCCTACTGTAGCTGATGACCTCTTATCTTGACTGCGAATAGCAGGTGAGGAAGTCGTCGAGGCATGTGGGTGCCTAGGTGGTGCACCCTCAAATTGAGAACCATATGGCTGTTGTGTTCGCTGCCATGAGCGTGTGGTGGTGCGGCCTTGGAAAGCACGAGTACGACCATTACACATATTCTTCTTCTCAACTCTTATAGCTTGATGTACCACATCTTGTAATGTATCATAAGGAAACATCTCCACAAAATCTGATATTTCATCATTCAGCCCATGTAAAACTCTCGCCATCTTCGCCTCATCACTTTCACGGGTTCTTGTCCGAATTAGCAGCACCTCCATCTCTTTATAGTACTCCTCAACAATGCGGGAACTTTGAGTGAGCCCCTACAACCGCTTGTACAATTGCCTCTCATAGTATGATGGAACAAAATGGCGCCTCATGACTTCCTTCATCAAGGTCCAGCTGCGGATATAATTATTGCCCGATATCAAGCGATCGTCTTGCAGCTGATTCCACCATGTAAGAGCATAACCAGAGAACTCCATAACAGTAAGATCTACCCTCTTGGCTTCAGAAAAACCATGGATGCGAAAGATTTGATCACACTTCTCCTCCCACTCAATATATGCATCCGGATCCTCTTTTCCCGTGAATGATGGCACATGTAGCTTCACTCTCACTTGGTTGTCACGGTCATCTTGATCACGACGGTCATAATGATGACCATTGCGACCAAAATCAGCACCACAGTGAGGCGGGGAGTAGGGTTCATAGTCCCCCATGCCTTCATCTTCGTCACCATGCTCGGAGAGATCTTCAAGGGAGATGTCATCACCATCATGTGCAGCTCGTCGCCGGTGCTCAGCGGCAAAACCGCGGGGGTCATGGCCTCGCCCGCGAACTTCTCCTCCATGCAGCCCACCCTCACGGGTGGAAGCAAAGTTGTCAAGCCTCCGTTCAGCACCAACAGCATGGGCGCCGTGGGCAGCAGCTCCTACAACTCTTCCACGACCATCGTGGCGGTCCTCGTTTCTGTGATGGCGCCGGTTGCCGGCGGCCAGCGAGGCAGCGGGGCTGTGTTGAAGTTGATCCCCATTGCCCGTGATAGGAAGACGGCCTCCGAACATCCTCCGCATAGCTGCAACTATACTCTCCTCAATCATATCACCAAGTGTTGCGCGAGTTTTTGGAAGATCATCTTCCACATGTTGATGTCCATGTACACTCGAGTTGGACCCTGTCATGTTAACTCTCGGAGACAAGTGGTCAAAAGGAAAATATATATGTGGAAAACACTCAGCTCACCTTCTTGCTTACCCAAATTCAAATGATTCCTTGGCGGGTGTGCGGTGGTAGAAAATCAGGAGTGGACGGGCGAATGATAGGAAAGAAGCTGACGGTTTCTAGGTGGATCTGGGTGGCGTAAAAATGGGGAGGGCTAGTGCTGAGATCCAATCGATGCAAACAAAATGAACAAGAAAAATTTGCAGATCCTTGCAGCACGTTTGAGCTGCAACACTTCCCACTACAACTTCTGAAATTTCTCACCAAACTGAATATGATTGCACACTTGCTCAACACTTTCTCTTCTCTTTTTTTTTTACTATCTCTTTTTTTCACTCCTTTTTTTCTCTTTTTTTGCTTTTTTTTGCAACACAATAGATCCAACAAGACTCAACAAAAACAACAGCAACTTTGGATAGAACTTGGTGCAAACACAAAGAGGAAAGCAAACAATTAGATCTTAGCAAACGAAGGCTTGGATTTTTTTTGTGGCTTTTTGGCTTTGGACTCTAGGACGGGGAAAACCCAAACTAAAAAGGATAGATCTAGCTACAAGGATACAGATCCTACCATGTAAACCTTGCTCTAATACCAGATGAAGCAACACCATCTTCGGAGAAGAGGGTGTTCAAGGGGAGGTCCGATCTTCACGGTGTAGGATCGATAAATGGATGGGGATAACTAGCTGCAAGCAGCCGAAAAATGGAAAATAAGAGATTATGACCCGACGAGGAGGATGCTCACCGAAGCTTGCAATCCGAACATTCACCGATCCACAACCCGCAATACTACCCCACACAACCACGCTCAAGTCGTGGAGCACGGGATAGGCGCAATCCGCAAGGGAAACCATGAACTCTAACCCACACAACACGATCTAGTCGTGGAGCACGAATTAGGAGCAATTTCTCAAGGAATCACGAGAATAAGGGTAACAAGAGCTCTCCAATCTCAGGAGGAGTCTATGCCTTTGGTCTTTGATAGAAATGGCAAAAGTCCCCAACGAAGGGAGAGCTAGCCTATTTATAACCGGGACAACCCCCCAGGATAGGTGTGAAAGAGAACCAGCTTTGGTTTGACTAAATGGCTTAGGGACTTAATGAGGTAGCTTCTGGAAAACTCTCGTTGGAGGTGGTTGGCAGTTCCCGACCAAACATTGTTCACTGGAGTCGAACAATGTTTTTTTCAGCAGCAAACTTGAGTTCTGGGAACCTTTCGCAAGTCAAGATATCCAAACTCGTGCAAAACATTGTTTCGTCAGAATCGGAACAATGTTTCTTCAGCAGACAACTAATTTCTTCATGAATTCCTAACTTTGTTTCTTCGCCATAAAACATTGTTTTGCGCGGACTGAAATGTGTTTGTCCTTCTTCGATATCGCATCTGATTTCAACCAACAACAAAGGACGTGAAGGTACAACCATGTTTTCAAGGTCAAATGATAGACTTAAGTTAGCGTTCACCTGATCATGTATTTGCATTGCGCGACTTCTTGTGATTGGACCGTTGATGATTGGTGGTGTGGTGCCCATGGTTGGGATGTCCTCATCACTTGGACGTCCCCAAGATTGAGCATTTTTGTCTCCTTAATTCCTTTTATATCAAGGTTTCCCTAAATCTCAAAAAACTTCATCCACACAAAACTCAACAAGAACTCGTGAGATAAGTTAGTATAAATCAATGCATAACCTTATCATTCTCTACTGTAGAAAAACACTAAAATTATTATTTAACATTGCATACTAAATGCCTCTGCATATTTAATACTCCTATCCTCAAATATAACCATTAAACAAGCAAACATATGCAAACAATGCAAACATAATAGCAATCTGTCTAAACAGGACAGTCTGTAAAAAGTTAAATTATACTCATACTTCACTAACTCCAAAAATTCTGAAATTAACCACACTTTAGAAAATTTATCATATATTATTGTGCAAAAAATTTCAACATTTTATCACATTCTTACTTTTCTCAAGAATTCACGCACTAGCGTGCAACTTCCTGTTTTCGAACAGAAACACATAGACTTGCAAAATAAGCATGGCAAAGGATATACTTGACATTTTTATTGAAGTAAAAGATATAAAACATTATATAAATAACATCAAGAAAATACAACCAAAATAAAATGATGCTCCAAGCAAAACACATATCATGTGACGAATAAAAATGTAGCTACAAGTGAGATTACCGATAATGTTGAAGACGAAAGAGGGGATGCCTTCCGGGGCATCCCCAAGCTTAGTTGCTTGGATATTCCTTGAATATTACCTTGGGGTGCCATGGGCATCCCCAAGCTTAGGGTCTTGTCACTCCTTATTCTCCTCATATCGATATCTCACTCAAAACTTGAAAACTTCAATCACACAAAACTTAATGGAACTTCGTGAGATGGGTTAGTATGATAAAGACAAATCATTCACTTTGGTACTGTCAAGATAAGATTCATAATTGTTTACACATAATTCCTACTGTACTCTACAATTTCTCCAACTTATATTGACCAATATAAGCCCTAGAAACTATTAAACAAGCAAACCATGCATTGAAAACAGAATCTGTCAAAAACAGAATAGTCTATAAAGATCCGAATTATGGTCATACTTATTTAATTTCAAAAATTCTTAAAAATAAATACAATGTAGAAAATTTGTATACGCATCAACTGTAAAAAACTCAGAATTTTTTGAAGCTCCAGTAAATTTTTGACAATTCTGTTACTGGGCGCAAAAGTTTCTGTTTTTGCACAGAATCAAGTCAACTATCATCCACACTATCCCAAAGGCTTTACTTGGCACTTTATTAAAACAAAAGCTATAAAACATGATTACTACAGTATACGAATCATGTGAACACACAAAAACAGTAGGGGTAAATGTTGGGTTGTCTCCCAACAAGCGCTTTTCTTTAATGCCTTTTTAGCTAGGCATGATGATTTCAATGATGCTCACATAAAAAATAAGAATTGAAACACAAAGAGAGCATCATGAAGCATATGACTAGCACATTTAAGTCTAACCCACTTCCTATGCATAGGGATTTTATGATGAAACAACTTATGGGAACAAGAATCAATTAGCATAGGAAGGCAAAACAAGCAAAACTTCAAGATTTTCAACACATAGAGAGGAAACTTGATATTATTGCAATATGTAAAAGCATATGTTCCCCTCTCATAATAATTTTCAGTATCATCATGAATGAATTCAACAATATAGCTATCACATAAAGCAGTCTTTTCATGATCCACATGCATAATTTTTTTATTACTCTCCACATAAGCAAATTTATTCTCATGAATAGTAGTGGGAGCAAACTCAACAAAATAACTACAATGAGATACTTGATTGACATAATCAATTTGAGCATTAAAATGATGATGACAAGTTTCATAGTTATCATTACTCTTTATAGCATACATGTCATCACCATAATCATCATACATAGGAACTTTTTTTTCATAATCAATTGAAACCTCTTCCAAAATAGTGGATTCATCATTAAATAAAGTCATGGCCTCTCCAAATCCACTTTCATAATTATTACAATAAGATTCAACACCCTCCAAAATAGTGGGATCATTACCTAGAGTGACACTCTTCCAAACCCACTTTCATTAATATAATCATCATAAATAGGAGACATGCTTTCATCATAATAAATTTTCTCATCAAAACTTGGGGGAGTAAAAAGATCATCTTCATCAAACATAGCATCCCCAAGCTTATGGCTTTGCATACCATTAACATCATGGATATTCAAAGGATTCATACTACTAGCAACATTGCAATCATGCTCATCATTCAAAGATTTTATGCCAAACATTTTATTGAATTCTTCTTCTATCAATTGAGCACAATTTTCCTTTCCATCATTTTCAAGAAATACATGATAAAGACGAATAATATGAGGCCACCTCAATTCCATTTTTTGTGTAGTTTTCTTTTATAAACCAAACTAGTGATAAAACAAGAAACTAAAATATTCAATTGCAAGATCTAAAGATATACCTTCAAGCATTCATCTCCCCGGCAATGGCGCCAGAAAAGAGTTTGATGTCTACTACACAGGTTGTTCTTGTAGACTCGGGTTGGACCTCCAAGCACAGAGTTTTGTAGGATGATACGTCTCCATCGTATCTACTTTTCCAAACTCTTTTGCCCTTGTTTTAGACTCTAATTTGCATGATTTGAATGGAACTAACCCGGACTGACGCTGTTTTCAGCAGAATTGCCATGGTGTTATTTTTGTGCAGAAATAAAAGTTCTCGGATTGACCTGAAAATTTACGGAGAATATTTTTCGAATATATAAAAAATATTGGCGAAAGAATCAACCAAAGGGGGGCCACCCAGAGGCCACAAGCCCTGGGGGCGTGCCCACCCCCCTGGGGCGCGCCCTACAGGCTTGTGGGCCCCCTGGAGCCCCTACGACCTCAACTCCAACTCCATATAACCCTATTCAGGGAGAAAAAAAATCAGAGAGAAGGATTCATCGTGTTTTACGATACGGACCGCCGCCTCCTGTTCTTCTACGGGAGGGCTGATCTGGAGTCCGTTCGGGGCTCCGGAGAGGGGGATTCGTCGCCATCATCATCACCAACCTTCCTCCATCACCAATTTCATGATGCTCACCGTTGTGCATGAGTAATTCCATCGTAGGCTTGCTGGACGGTGATGGGTTGGATGAGATTTATCATGTAATCGAGTTAGTTTTGTTAGGGTTTGATCCCTAGTATCCACTATGTTCTGAGATTGATGTTGCTATGACTTTGCTATGCTTAATGCTTGTCACTAGGGCCTGAGTGCCATGATTTCAGATCTGAACCTATTATGTTTTCATGAATATATTTGTGTTCTTGATCCTATCTTGCAAGTTGTAGACACCTATTACGTGTTATGATCCACATACCCCAAGGTGACAATAATTGGGATTCTTTCCGGTGATTACCATAGTTTGAGGAGTTCATGTATTCACTAAGTGCTAATACTTTGTTCCGGTTCTCTATTAAAAGGAGGCCTTAATATCCCTTAGTTTCCATTAGGACCCCGCTACCACGGGAGGGTAGGACAAAATATGTCATGCAAGTTCTTTTCCATAAGCACGTATGACTATATTCGGAATACATGCCTACATTATATTGAGGAATTGGAGCTAGTTCTGTGTCACCCTAGGTTATAACTGTTGCATGATGAATGCCATCCGACATAATTATCCATCACTGATCCGTTGCCTACGAGCTTTTCACATATTGATCTTCGCTAAGTTACTTTTCCGTTGCTACTGTTTCTATCACTACAAAACTGCTACTGTTACTTTTGCCACCGTTACCGTTATTTCCATACTACTTTGCTATTGAAAACTTTGCTGCAGATATTAAGTCTTCCAGGTGTGGTTGAATTGACAACTCATCTGCTAATACTTGGGAATATTCTTTGGCTCCCCTTGTGTCGAATCAACAAATTTGGGTTGAATACTCTATCCTCGAAAACTGTTGTGATCCCCTATACTTGTGGGTTATAAAGACCCTTTTCTGGCGCCGTTGCCGGGGAGCATAGCTCTATTCTCCGAGTCACTTGGGATTTATATCTGTTGTCACTATGAGGAATTTGAAAGATAACAAAACAAAGATTTTTCCCTCTACTACGAGGGGAGGTAAGGAATTGCCATCTAGCTCTGCACTTGATTCACCTTCTGTTTTGAGTAAGCTTGCGACACCACCACCTGCTATTAACTCAGATATGTCACAAATAATTGATGATGCTACTTCTGCTATGCATGATGCTTATGATGATACTTTGCTTGATAATACTGTGCCACTGGGTGAATTTCTTAATGAACAACTTGCTAGAGTTAATGCTGAAACTGATGATATTTCTGAAACTGATGAAATTATTGAAACTGAACACTTTGAGACACCTGCTAGACCTAGCTCTCCTAGATATGAATTGCCTGATATACCTGAGGGTTATGTTATGGATGGAGAGGTAGCTAGGGACTTTCTTGCTTGTAAGGATAGAGATGATTTTAAGAAATTACTATGCAAGTGGAAAGAAAAATCTTTGAATGCTAGAATGCAATATGATCCTAAGTTTGCTACTTCACCTATCTTTGTTACTGATAAGGATTATGAATTCTCTATCGATCCAGAGTTAATTACTTTGGTTGAATCTGATCCTTTCCATGGTTATGAATCTAAAACTGTTGTGGCACACCTTACCAAATTGAATGATATAGCCACCCTATTTGCTCATGAGGAAAAAATTCGCTACTACTATATTCTTAAGTTGTTTCCTTTCTCATTAAAGGGTGATGCTAAGATATGGTTTAATTCTCTTGCTCCTGGTTGTGTGCGTAGTCCCCAGGATATGATATATTACTTCTCTGAAAAATATTTTCCTGCTCATAAGAAACAAGATGCTTTACAGGAAATATTTAACTTTGTGCAAATTGAAGAAGAGAGTCTCCCACAAGCTTGGGGGAGGCTTCTCCAATTAATTAATGCTTTGCCTGATCATCCTCTCAAGAAAAATGATATACTTGATATCTTTATAATGGACTAACCGATGCTTCTAGGGACCACCTAGATAGTTGTGCTGGTTGTGTTTTCAGGGAACGAACTGTTGAACAAGCTGAAGTGCTATTGAATAATATATTGAGTAATGATAATGATTGGACTCTTCCCGAACCACCTCCTAAGCCAACTCCGAAGAAAAGAGGTATTCTATTTCTCAGTCCCAAAGATATGCAAGAGGCAAAGAAATCTATGAAAGAAAAAGGTATTAAAGTTGAAGATGTTAAGAATTTACCACCTATTGAAGAAATACGTGGACTTAATATTCCGACATAGGTAGTAGAGGTAAATTCTCTATATAGATTTGATGAAGGTGATATTCCTCATAATAAGTCTGCTAGTCAATGCTTGGATGAATTTGATAACCTTATTGTTAAACAAGAAAATTTCAATGCTTATGTTAGTACACAATTGAAACGTAATGCTTATATGCTTGACTACTTGGGTGACTACATGTGTAGAACTATTAATGATCTCAAAATTATTAGTAAACATGCTTCCATGGTAAAAACTCAAGTAGAACAAGTTCTCAAAGCACAGAATGATTTGCTAAATGAGATGAATAATAAGAACAATGATCATGTTGTTAGAGTTATGACTAGAGGTGGTAAAATGACTCAGGAACCTTTGTATCCTTAGGGCCAGCCTAGGAGAGTTGAGCAAGATTCTCAGAGAATTAATACTGATGCACCTAGTCCTTCTAGTAATAAAAAGAAAAAGAAAACTGATAGGACTTTGCATGTTTCTAGTAGACCTGTTGTAGATACACCTGAGAATCCTAATGATATTTCTATTTCTGATGCTGAGACACAATCTGGTGATGAACATGAACCTAGTGATAATGTTAATGATGATGTTCATGTTGATGCTCAACCTAGTAATGATAATGATGTGGAGATTGAACCTGCTGTTGATCTTGATAACCCACAACCTAAGAATAAAAGATATGATAAGAGAGACTTCATTGCTAGGAAACATGGTAAAGAAAGAGAACCATGGGTTCAGAAACCCATGCCCTTTCCTCCTAAACCATCCAAGAAAGAGGATGATGAGGATTTTGAGCGCTTTGTTGAAATGCTTAGACCTGTCTTTTTGCGTATGCGTTTGACTGATATTCTGAAAATGTCTCCTTATGCTAAATATATGAAAGATATTGTTACAAACAAAAGAAAGATACCGGAAGCTGAAATTTCCACTATGCTTGATAATTACACATTTAAGGGTGGAATACCAAAGAAACTTGGAGATCCTGGAATACCAACTATACCATGCTCCATTAAAAGAAACTATGTTAAAACTGCTTTATGTGATTTGGGAGCCGGTGTTAGTGTTATGCCTTTCTCTTTGTATCGTAGACTTGATTTGAATAAGTTGACACCAACTGAAATCTCTTTGCAAATGGCTGATAAATCAACTGCTATACCCATCGGTATTTATGAGGATGTGCCTGTCGTAGTTGCTAATGTTACTATTTTAACGGACTTTGTTATTCATGATATACCCGAGGAAGACAGTATGTCGATCATCCTTCGTAGACCCTTTTTGAATACTGCAGGGGCTGTTATTGATTGCAACAAGGGCAATGTCACTTTTCATGTTAATGGTAATGAGCATACGGTACACTTTCTGAAGAAACAACCTCAAGTTAATAGCATCAATTCTATTGGAAAATTTTCAACTATTGCTGTTGGAGGATTTGAATTCCCTATTCCTACAGTCAAAAATAAATATGATATTCTTATTGTTGGGGACATGCATATCCCCGTTGAGGTAACCTAGTGTTATTCAAAAATTCTCCGGTTTCATGCCATTCGGAAGAAGTTTGTTAATAAGACTTGATCAATCTTGTTAATGGATTCCTTTTGATGGGCATGAGATGGATGAATTTAGAAAGCACAACTTTCTGTACCCACTTTTTACTTTCTGTTATTTAGAATAAATAAAGCAAAAATACTATTTTCTCCCTGTTTTCTGAATTATCCGTGCAACAAAAAAATGTCTTGAAAATAAAAGTTCTCCAAATGCCCTGAAAATTTAGTATGATTTTTTATAGAATATTTAAGAATTTTTGGCACTAAAAACACACCAGGGGGCAGCACCAATGGGCCACAAGCCCACAAGGCGCGCCCACCCCCAGGGCGCGCCTAGGTGGCTTGTGGGTCCCACGTGGGCCCCCCTCACTTATTCCAGCACCCATCCACTTCGTCTTCCTCCAGAAAAATCATCCCGTTGCTCAAACCCGAGTTCTAGCTCATTTTGCTGCCATTTTCAATCTCCTTGCTCAAAGCTCCATTCGCAAAACTGTTTTGCGGGATTGTTCTTCGGTATGTGACTCCTCCAATGGTCCAATTAGTTTTTGTTCTAGTGCTTTATATATTGCAAATTTTTGCTGCTGTGGTAACCTTGTTCTTGAGCTTGCATGTCAAATTTATATGGTCCAAAGTAGTTTTGATGCACGATATAGCCCCTAGACAATTGTAGGAGTAGTTGCTATCAATCTTGTTGAGTTTTGTTCACTTTCATTTTGAGTCACTAAAAATTTCAGAAATTTTTCAGAGGAAGAAAAATGTTTAGGAAGATATACCAAGGGGGTTCCTCGACGAAGAAGGCCCCAAGACTTGTAATACATGAGCCAGACCTTGAACCTCCGAGGGAAGCTCTAGGGCATCCTTGTGAATGGCCATCAGATCAGTTCATGGTTGATGCTGGTTTTAAGGAGGAATTTGACGCATGCGTACAAAATGCTGGCCTTGAAGACTTCGTGTCAGATAAGTGTCGGCAGTACTATGACCTCACTGATTCATTTGTGCCAAGATTTAAGTTTACGTCCCAGCGCAATACTCATTCTGTTCTATTTGATCTTTATGATAAATCTTATACCATGGACCTAGAAGATTTTAGTGTTGCATGCAAAATTCCACAATAGGGCATTTATAGTGAGCCTCGTAAAATTGATTGTTCTGAGTTCCTTGCTAGCATCACCAGGGGAGAAACTAGAAATGTAACAGAAGCTACTATAGGGAGCATTCACTTTCCTGCTATACATTATTTTGCTCTCTTTATAGGTAGATGCATTAATGGTAAACATGATCATAGCCACCTTTGTGCATCAGATCTTAGTGTCCTCAAGTGTGCGGTAATGGGTGATAAACGATATAACTTGGGGGCTATTATTGCAAGGAGGTTACATAATAATGCTAAAGATGGAGATTTCTTTGGTGGGATTTATGCCACCCGGTTAGCTAATTATCTTGGGGTACCCATAAGGGAAAATGACATTGAGTTACCACCTGCTTTCCTTGATTATAATGCTATGGTACGCTATCAGTTTCTTGAGAGGAACGAACAAGCCCTCTTGTGCTGACTAATCTTTGACAGGGAGCGTGTCTTCTTTATTACGCTTCCCGCTCCTGCCTTCTTTAACTTTCAGGTAAAATGGAGATACTTTATAAACAGAGAGGAGGCAGACGAGTATGAGAGACAGGGGGAGGCCGCTCGCCTCCACGCTGCAGCCCTTCAGGCAGTGGTAGCAGCAGCTCAGTACAACCCCAACTACGATTTTGGATACTATCCAGGCCAGCCATGGCCCTAGGCTAACTTAGGCCAAAAGCCTAAGCTTGGGGGATTACATATTTCTCACCGACATTACATTCATGTTCACACACTCATTTCAGTTATCGGTGTTCATACTTTTTCATTGTATTATCCATGTTAGTTTATTTCTTTTTCTCGCTTTCTTCTTGTGTGTTTGAAAAACTTTGAGAAAATCCAAAAAAAAAATAGTTCTAGCTTCTTTTTAGTTTTTCTTTCTAGTTTAATTTAGTTGTAGTATTAAAAGAAAACCCAAAAAGATTTCTCATTCTTCTTTTGCTTGTCGGGAGCTTTCCCGTGTAAATAGTTTTTCTCGTTCTTGTTTTACTTTCTTCAGAAAAACAAAAACTTCAAAAATATTTCAGTGTGTTTCTTTGAAATTCTTTTCCTTTTTCTTTGGGTCGTAAGGAGAAGACTACGATGAAAATGTTGAGTGGCTCTCACATGCATTATTGTTGATCTAATAGAGAGCCCATATTACCTTGTCTTCTCCTTGAATAAATGTTTGCAGATTCCAGCTTAGTCCAATGCACGTGCACTCTTATTATTATTCACACCATTCGGTCGTGCAAGTGAAAGGCAATAATGACGATATATGATGAAATGATTGAGATGGAGAAAAGCTAGTACTAACTTGACCTATTTTGTTTTTGTAAATATGATTAGCTCATCGTTCCTGATTCAGCCTATTATGAAAGAAACATGTTTGCAATGATAATTAGAGATTATAGTTACTCATGCCATGCTTAATTAGCTAGGAGTGTATAATGGTTTGTCTTGTGTGCCAACATGAAAATTAAAATGGTTATGATGTAGTATGATAGGATGGTATCCTCCTTGGAATGATTTAAGTGGCTTGACTTGGCACATGTTCACGTATGTAGTTGAATCAAAATCAACATAGCCTCCATGATATTTATGTTCATGGTGATTTATATCCTACTCATGCTTGCACTCAATGTTGGTTAATCTCAATGCATGTTTATGACCGTTGTCGCTCTCTAGTTGGTCGCTCCTCAATATTTTGCTAGCCTTCACTTGTACTAAGCGGGAATACTGCTTGTGCATCCACCTCCTTAAACCCAAAGTTGTTCCATATGAATCCACCATACCTACCTATATGTGGTATTTACCTGCCTTTCCAAGTAAATTTGCATGTGCCAAACTCTAAACCTTCAAATAATAATCTGTTTTGTATGCCCGAATCGCTCATGTAGTGACTAGGGGCTGTCAGTATCTTCCATGCTAGGTGGGTTATTCTCACGATGAGTGTTGATTCACTTGTCATTCATGAGAAAGTGGCTGGTAATTGGGATGCCCAGTTCCATGCTCGAAATCAAATAAAAATATAAATTCAAACAAAACTCCCCCAGGATTGTTTTTGGTATGGACGGTACCCGTTGTTTCGGATCAGCCGTGGAGTGTGATTGTTGGTGGAGGGGGAGTAACAACTTTACCATTCTGTTTGGGAACCGCCTATAATATATCTAGCATGGAAGATAGTGAGATCTCTTGGTTGTTATGTTGACAATGAAAGCATACCGCTCAAAACTATATTCATCTCTGTTTTAAAAGCTCCGAGCTTTGGCACCTCTGCAAATCCCTGCTTCCCTTTGCGAAGGGCCTATCTATTTACTTTTATGTTGAGTCATCATCTTCTTATAAAAAGCACCAGTTAGAGAGCACCATTGTCATTTGTATGCGTTGTTATTAATTGATATTGGGTATGATTATGACTGGATCTCTTTTGCCATGAATTACAATGTCTAGTCAGTCCTTGATCTTCAGGGGTGCTCTGCATTTATGTTTTATGGTCTAAGAAAGGGCTAGCGAGATACCATTTTGTCATATCATATCATGATTGTTTTGAAAAAGTGTTGTCATCTGAGATTTATTATTATTGCTCGCTAGTTGATTATGCAATTGATATGAGTAAATGTGAGACCTAAACGTTATTGTGAATATGGTTAGTTCATAATCTTTGATGAAAACCTGAATGTTGGCTATACATATTTGCAACAACAAGATCAAACAGAGTTTGTAGAAGTTTTTCTTTGTCACTTTCAGTTTGTCAACTGAATTGCTTGAGGACAAGCAATGGGTTAAGCTTGGGGGAGTTGATACGTCTCCATCGTATCTACTTTTCCAAACTCTTTTGCCCTTGTTTTGGATTCTAATTTGCATGATTTGAATGGAACTAACCCGGACTGACGCTGTTTTCAGCAGAATTGCCATGGTGTTATTTTTGTGCAGAAATAAAAGTTCTCAGATTGACCTGTAAATTTACGAAGAATATTTTTTGAATATATAAAAAATATTGGCGAAAGAATCAACCAGAGGGGGGCCTCCCAGAGGCCACAAGCCCTGGGGGCGTGCCCACCCCCCTGGGGCGCGCCCTGCAAGCTTGTGGGCCCCCTGGAGCCCCTCCGACCTCAACTCCAACTCCATATAACCCTATTCGGGGAGAAAAAAATCAGAGAGAAGGATTCATCGCGTTTTACGATACGGAGCCGCCGCCACCTCCTGTTCATCATCGGGAGGGCTGATCGGGAGTCCGTTCGGGGCTCTGGAGAGGGGGATTCGTCGCCATCATAATCACCAACCTTCCTCCATCACCAATTTCATGATGCTCACCACCGTGCGTGAGTAATTCCATCGTAGGCTTGCTGGACGGTGATGGGTTGGATGAGATTTATCATGTAATCGAGTTAGTTTTGTTAGGGTTTGATCCCTAGTATCCACTATGTTCTGAGATTGATGTTGCTATGACTTTGCTATGCTTAATGCTTGTCACTAGGGCCTGAGTGCCATGATTTCAGATCTGAACCTATTATGTTTTCATGAATATATTTGTGTTCTTGATCCTATCTTGCAAGTTGTAGACACCTATTACGTGTTATGATCCGCATACCCCAAGGTGACAATAATTGGGATTCTTTCCGGTGATTACCATAGTTTGAGGAGTTCATGTATTCACTAAGTGCTAATACTTTGTTCCGGTTCTCTATTAAAAGGAGGCCTTAATATCCCTTAGTTTCCATTAGGACCCCGCTACCACGGGAGGGTAGGACAAAAGATGTCATGCAAGTTCTTTTCCATAAGCACGTATGACTATATTCGGAATACATGCCTACATTATATTGAGGAATTGGAGCTAGTTCTGTGTCACCCTAGGTTATAACTGTTGCATGATGAATGCCATCCGACATAATTATCCATCACTGATCCGTTGCCTACGAGCTTTTCACATATTGATCTTTGCTAAGTTACTTTTCCGTTGCTACTGTTTCTATCACTACAAAACTGCTACTGTTACTTTTGCCACCGTTACCGTTATTTCCATACTACTTTGCTATTGAAAACTTTGCTGCAGATATTAAGTCTTCCAGGTGTGGTTGAATTGACAACTCATCTGCTAATACTTGGGAATATTCTTTGGCTCCCCTTGTGTCGAATCAATAAATTTGGGTTGAATACTCTACCCTCCAAAACTGTTGTGATCCCCTATACTTGTGGGTTATCATAGGACAATAGCAAATTTCCCTCAAGTGGATGACCTAAGGTTTATCAATCCATCGGAGGTGTAGGATGAAGATGGTCTCTCTCAAACAACCCTGCAACCAAATAATGAAAAGTCTCTTGTGTCCCCAACACACCAAATACAATGGTAAATTGTATAGGTGCACTAGTTTGGTTTGCATCAAACAATTTCAGATTCATAATACTCAATCCAACACAAAGAACCTCAAAGAGTACCCCAAGATTTCTACCGGAGAAACAAGGATGAAAATGTGCATCAACCCCTATGCATAGATTACCCCAGTGTCACCTCAGGAATCCGCGAGTTGAGTGCCAAAACATATGTTAAGTGCTCTCAAATCCATAAAAGTATTCAATCCAATAAAATGAAATCTCAAAGGGAAAACTCAATTCATCACAACAAGATAGAGAGGGAGAAACACCATATGATCCAACAATATTAACAAAGCTCGCGATACATCAAGGTCGTGCCATATCAAGAACACGAGAGAGAGAGAGAGAGAGAGAGAGATTAAACACTTAGCTACTGGTACAAACCCTCAGCCCCGAGGGTGGACTACTCCCTCCTCATCATGGTGGCCATCGGGATGATGAAGATGGCCACCGGTGATGATTTTCCCCTCTGGTAGAGTGCCGGAACAGGGTCCAGATTGGTTTTTCGTGGCTACAGAGGCTTGCAGCAGTGGAACTTATAGTCTAGGGTTATTTCTGGGGGTTTCTGTATTTATAGGATTTTTTGGCGTCAGTTTCACGCGAAGATGCGCTTCAAGGGACCCACCCTCCACCAGCACACTGGCTAGGCCCCTGGCGCGCCCTGGTGGAGGGTGGCCACCTCCTTCACCTTCTGGCCCCCCATGAAGCTTCTAGTGCCTCTTTTGTTCCCAAAAAAAATCAAAAAGTTTTAGCTCATTTGGAGAACTTTCATTTCTGCACAAAAAACAACACCACGGTAGATCTGCTGAAAACAGTGTCAGTCCGGGTTCGTTCCATTCAAATCATACCAAAACCATATAAAATTGTTGTAAACATGGTGAATACTTCATAAATTATAGATACGTTGGAGACGTATCAAACATCTAGCTAGATCATACATGTACTATGATTTGAATTCAACATAAAATGGATACACGTATTTGAATTCGAGATTGTATGTACATGTAGTTCAAATTTATATGGGAATTTACTACTCCTATATTCATGTCATGTGTTGTGAAGATAATATTTAGATGGTTGCATAACTAACCCGAGTACAATCCCATTCAAATAGGGAAAATGTACTCAAATTTAGTCCATATGCTAGACAGTACGAATTTTTTTTTATTGTTGAGGAAAGCGCAAATTTTTTTAGTTTTTTGTTGTTGTTTTTGAATGGCCTTTGTAGTAATGTAGTAAAACGGGACATGGCTCTCTCTAGTGGGGTGCAAATTGTCTTTTGTTTTGTTTTTTGTACACGTTAAGCTTGTTCTCCCAAAATTTCAAGCCGCGCCTTGTTATGCCAAAATTTCAAGCTAGTATCTCTATCTATTGTACTGCGAAACTCCCTTCAACCCACGCCTTGTTATCCTGAAATTTTAAGATATCTCTTTGTCTCATTGTGGTCCGAAAACTCCCTCCATCTCAACCCGCGCCTTGCTATCCCAAAATTACAACGCGCGCGAAAACTCCCACCTCCCGCAAAATCCCGACACGCGAAATTCCCGTGATACCCCTGAACCGAAAGAACTGGCTAGTTCAAATCAATGGGGGTACTTTCGTAACTTACCCCACACTTTGGACAAGCGCATCCCTAAGCCATGGTTTACCCCTCCCATCCCCTCTGCCCCCCATTCGTACATCGAGGCCGCGAAAACCCACGAAGCCCCACAACCTCCTCCGTCCGCCACCCAGTAGGAGCCTCTTCCCCGACGACATCGTCCACCACAACAGCTCGACGTCTCTCATCCACCGCACTGGATGAGGATCCGTCGTCGATGTCATTGTCCCGCCGGTTCAGCCACCCCGTCCTCCACCTCCAAGGAGCTGCCCCGATGTTCACCTCGTCTATCGCGCCACCTCCATTCCCACATCGCAGTCTTCACCTGCACCACGGGAAGAGTAGCACCATCACCAATTCCTCGGATGAAGCTGAGGCCTAATCGGCGCCACCAAAGAGGTTCTACACTAATCGCTGCATTTTATTCTTGATTCAATCTCATGGTGCTGCCGGTGCTCGGTCCCGAGCCGCCATGGCGCGGCTCCATCTACGGCAGCGTCACCGGCCACTCCGTTCACGACATCGCTCCACCTGCGGTGACATCCACATCAGTAGGAGCTGCTGCTGCTTTGGCTCTCGCTGGCCCAGCTGCTGTTGCTTCGGCTCTCACTCGTGCTGCTGCTCTGCTCCTGCTCTCGGTCCCCTGTCTGGTCTGCTCTTGCTCTTGCTCGCGCTGCTACTCTTGCTCTTGCTTGTGCTGCTGCTCTACTCTTGCTCGCGCTGCTGCTGCACGAGAAGTAGATTCGGCTCTCGCTCGAGCCCCTGCTGTTGCTACCCGAGATGCTGCTACACGACCAGCTGCCCCGGCTCTCGCACGTGCTGCTGCTCCGGGCGATGCTGCTGCACGACCAGCTGCCCCGGCTGCTCTCTGGTATTACGTTCCCTGCTGGAGCGGCTACCGATTTAGATCTCTACTACTCTGCCACTAGTACTCGAGCGGCCAAAACTATTAATGCACTACTTTTCTGGTACTAGTGCATTCAGTTTCGACAGTAAAATTCAGTTTCGACAGCAAAATTCAGTTTTGACAGCAAAATTCAGTTTTGACAGTTAAATTCAGTTTCAACAGTTAAGTTCAGAGATGAGCGGCTAATGTATTTTACATCTAGCACTTTTTTTTGTTATGTATTTTACATCATCTATTGGAGATGCTATTAGAATACCACTTTAGGTTAACGTTGTCTCTCTTGTCCTGCTTCAGCCTCGCTATCGTATACCTCACTGGAGCTGCTCCAACGACGAAACCCTCCATCACAGTGGGGCAGTACCCTTGGCTCCATCTCGAGACGCCTAAGATCTTCTTCCCCTCCTCCGACAGCCACATCAGCCGCAGCATCCTCAGCGACCAACCCAATGATGTTGAGATCGACATGGCTTCGCCCAAGAGGTTGTACACTTGCTGGTTCGCTTTTTTTACTCTACATGTTATATATATTGTCCACTGAGCACGTGTAGTAACGTGAAATATGATTAGTTTCTCCTATATAACAAGCAGTGAGGTACTAGGCAACTTAGCTATCCGTGATGGACTGTCTCGAAAGCCATCATTATTTATTTCTACGCGTTTGAGATGTGCATGTGTAGATGGGCCTGGGAGTTGAGCTTACAGGGCAGTGCCTGGGTCCAAAGTAGTAGAAATACCACAAAAACATTTTTGGAGTGTAGGCTTTTGCCTGTTCAAGCCTTCCTACTAGAATTGCCGGTGGTTGAAAGGAAAAGTGAAGGAAAAACATAGGAATTGGAAAGTTTCCTATGGTACTACTATTCATGCATTTGGTTCAAAGGAATGGAGCAAAGGAAAACTGTAGGATTTGTTCCTTTAGTGTCTCTTTCAAAGAAAAACCGTAGGAATTTTAATATCCACTTGGTCCTCCTTTTCAAATTCCTATTCATGAAGAAGAAGACTAAGTGATAGTAGCATAAAAGCATTATAACTGTATATTTTCTTGTGGTTTGACTTAATTTGACCATGCTTCTTTGCATTCCGGCGACCTTCCAATTCCTGTGAACCAAACACCCATATTGACAGAAATTCTGTGATTTTGAATTCTCTGTTTTGCACGTGCATTCCTATCCTATTCCTGTGTTGTGAAAATCCTCCAATTCAAACGAGCCCTTACAGAATTACTTCTGTTACAGATAGTTGTCAATGAAAACCTTGTGTGGGTTGTCCCGCTCCTGCCGCGCCGTCGTCCACCCCAGCTAAGCTGCTCCAACGACGGAAGGGTCGACCACAGCAGGGATCCTCCCTCCAGACTGTCTTTTGCCGCCTCAGATCTTCTTCCCCGCCGCCGACAACCATGACAACTGCATTACCATCATCAACTGAGCAGATGACCTTGAGGACTACATTACATGCTACTTTATCATCCTGTTCATCAATTAGACTCCGAGTCAGCTCCAAACTAATGCTCAAACTTGAGTTTTTAAATGGTTGTGGGGTACATATCGGGGCCACAATCAATAGTATCCGTCTACTATCTGGTTAATCTCTGGTGTCTACTATGAGTTTGATGTTGGGTGGGAAACAAACAGTAAAGAAGCCATTATCTGTATTTTTTAACTGAAGCTATTATCTGCCTGCTATCATTGGTTTTGGGTCTATCCACAGGTTGCTACCATCACTCTAGATTTCTGCATGCACTCCTTACATAATCTCACTATGTTTTATTCCTATGCATGTCAGTTATTGTACACAATGGTACTGAACATGTAGAGTAAAAGAGACGAGCCTTGCGTGGCAATAAAATTTCATGCAGACGTCACTCCATGGTGGGCGCAAAGGGAGCCCCCTCCCCCATTTCAGATTGTAATCAAGAGGAAGATAACTGTTCTGAGGGGGATTCAGAAGTAGCAGACCACTCCTATTTACCCCTTGAGGTCTTTGCTCTAACTTGGCATGTTGATGTTGGTCATATCATGCATATGGTGCCTTGCATTGCTTACTTTATACATCAAATATGTCATCTGCGTAGTTTAGACATGCTTTGTGTGAATGCCATCTCTTTAGTTTCTACATCGTATGTGTGAATTATGCAATGCCATCTTGTTTAGCCAGGCATCATATATGTGGATTTTCCAATGCCATCATGCTGATCCAGTCATCTTATATGTGAATTATATCATGCCATCCTTTTTTTTTCATTACGTATTACATTTGTCAACAATGTTAGTACATTCAACTACTCTTCCTGTGCATCAGCCATTTGACATGGTGATGGAAAAATATGGAGTGAAAACAAGGTCTTCAGAGTAGGCAATGCTATCTGACGAAGTGCATATCATGCTGGTTACAGATAGGTCCTCAGAGGATGATTCAGGGACAGATGACCAGTATTAACTTGGCAGGGTTATGTTGCTCATATCATGCGTATGGTGTCTTGCATTGCTATGTCACTTGCTTACTTTAGACATGCTTTGTGTGAATGCCACCTGCTTAGTGTCTAATTACCATCTATGTGAATTATGCAATGCCATCTTGTTGTAGGACATTATATATGTGAATTATGCAATGATATCCTGTTGCAAGGCATTATATATGTGAATTATGCAATGCCATGTTGTTTAGCCAATCATCATATATGTGAATTATATCATGCTATCCTTTTTTTTGTATCACATATTCCATTTGTCGACAATGTTTGTATATTCAACTACTCTTCCTGTGCATCAGCCATTTGAATCGGTGATGGAAATATCTGGAGTGAAAACAAGGTATTCAGAGCAGACAATGCTACCTGCTGAAGCAGACATCTTGCTAGTTATAGATAGCTCCTCAGAGGAGGACTCAGAGACAAATGACCAGTTGTCGTGGTGGATCACGATCACCTATGGGGCCATGAGCCCCTTGTGGTTCGGCAAGGGGGACATCACATTGCACAAAGAGCAGAGGCCACGGAGCAGCACGTCGGTGGTGACACTGGTGGTTTTTACCCAGGTTCGGGCCACTGGATAGCGTAAAACCCTACTCCTGCTTAGGTGGATTGAGTGGAAGAACACAACGGGCACGCAACGCTCAAGCCCGGCAAGGGTGCCTTGGGGAGAGCAGCTACGCGCGTACAAATGTGTGAGGGTCCGAATCCTTTGCTAGGTCGCCTTGGACCTCCTTTTATAGTTTAAGGGGTAACCACAATGGCAAAATAGTCTTTATCTCCTGATTAGATAGCCAACAGTGCTATCATACCTAACTCTGGCAGTTAGAACAAAGTGCATTAAATGCATTGCTAGGTGTCATGCTGAGGGCGAAGCCCGGCAGGCCCGCCAAGCCACTTAATCATCTCTTGCTTATCATCTTGACATGCCCCTGGACGGGTGTCACTTGGATAAATCTTGCCTTCCAACAGGCCACCACGTACTTAGCAGATGCCACTTAATCACTTGGGGGCTCAACACCGCACTGATAAGTGACTTGCATCACTATGCGGTGGAGCGGTGGTGTCTTGCCGGGGATCCCCGCCCCTGGCGGACCCGGCAAGCTTGCCGGGGAAGTCTTGGACTTGCCCCTGAGATGGTCTCTACCCAGCCAGGCTCTCCTGCCCGGCAAGGGAGGCCTTCCCAAGGTGATATCCTTCTATCTTGGTTGTCTTGGTCTTCTTGATCCGCTCTTTGATCTTACTAAGAGCTGCTTCTCTGGCTTGGCCTTGGTTGCCGGGGAGGAGGCCTTTCGTCCGTGCACAAGTCAGGGAAAACATACACCCCTGTTTGTGTACCCCGACAGAAGCCCCCGGGCCTGAGCCATACGTGTCGCCGGGCATGTTGGGTTAGGCCCCAAACAGTGCACGGACACGCGTCGAAAAAGTGTTGTGTATGCAGCGGTTGTCATGATGAACAGTCAATCCAACGTCCACTCCACGTAATTACCGCAGGTCGTGGGGTCGTGGGACTGCAACAGTTAATGGGTAGTGCGCCCGTAAAATGGTAACTTCCTGAGGAAAGATAGCAAAGGGCCAGCCCCCTGCGCCCGTTCCCAATAAAAAGGTAACGTGAAGGGGCGCTACTCATTGGCATCTGTTCCTCCTTCCATCATCTTCTTCCTCAAGCCAAGCAACTGTTCCCACACCAACATTCGCCTCCATCGCTCCATCAGATCTTCCATTCTTCCGGCGTCCTCAAAGGATGGGAAAGAAAGCCACCGCCGCGAGGGGGAAGCGGGCGACCACCGCAAAGGACGCTGCAGTGGAGGGGAAGAAGAAGAGGGCGGCGGAGCTGGACAGGAAGCGGCAGGAGGACGTGGTCTTCTTCCCGTCGAACTTGGACAGCAAAGCCCTGACTGCGAGGTATGCGTATATGTGGGGGAGGGTAGTTCTGAAGGGGCATGGAGCGCCCGTGGTCTTGCCGGAGGGAAAATAGGTTCCACGGAACTCGTACCGCTTCTTCTGCGCGTACTTTCTCTACGGCCTCACTTCCCCCTTCTCAGATTTCTTCGAAGCCATGATGGTGGTGTACGGATTCCACCTTCAAGATTTCACGCCCAATGCAATGGCGTGCATGGCGATCTTTGCTCATCTGTGCGAGAACTTTGTTGGAGTTTCCCCCAACGTGGATTTGTTCAGGCACTTCTTCGTCCCACGGGTGGAAGACAAGACTCACCGCTCGGGGAACATAAGCTGGATTCCTCGGGGCAAGAAGGAGAATTGGGATTACCTCCCTGGACAACAGCGCAGCACATGGGAAGAAGGGAGGGTAGACAGGTGCTGGATCCAGGATGAGGACGCCCCAGAGTACTGCAGGGCACGGACGGAATGCGTCGTACACGACAGCGAAGGGGGCAAGCCAGGCCTTACCGATGACAGGCTTCGCCCGACACTAAACAGGATCGCCCGCCTCAAAGCTGTCGGGCTAACCATCAAACAGGTGGGGGCTGACTTCCTCCGGCGCCGCATTGCGCCACTGCAGAAGAGGGACAGATTCGCCTGGGAGTATGGCGATGCTGCTGACAGAATGTGTCTGTACCCGGGCATCATCAACAACTTGTCGATATACGGCCATGGTTGGCTATGCGAATAGCTGTTCGCCAGCCTTGGGCCATTCCATCTGCCAGCAAAGGTCATCCCACTGTATATCAATTCTGCACGGGACCAGATTCTAAAGTGGATGCCCGATTGCAATGCTTACGGGGTTGCGGGTGGTTGGAAGTTGCCAGAACTTGATGCAGAGATGGAGTGAGTCTCTGGCCTGGAAGAAAGGGCTTCCAGGGTGGAGAAAGATATGGTCAAGCACACCTCCAAGGCAGAGGCGGAGTTCATTAAGAAACGGATTAAGGAGGACAAAGCTCTCTGGGCTGCCGGGAAGGCGAGGCCCGAAGAAGAGGAGAAGGAGGAGGAGGAGGAGGAGGAAGCAGAAGGCAAAGGTTCCTCAGATGAGGGGAGCGAGGGGCACGCCGCAGAGGAGGCTACCATGCTCGACTCTGCCGGGGTTGGCATTCTTGCCATGGCAGCAGATGCCCAAGGAGAAAGCAAAGCTGAAGAGGCAAAGCAGCCGAGGAGAAATAGCTCGCGGTAGGCCCCCAAGCTCCAGGGCCAGATCCAGACTATCGCCCCCGCAAGCGGGCCAGTAGGAAGCCAGTGGCTTCGACTTCCTCAACGGTCGCGAAGGGGGTGAAGAAGACCAGCTCCAGGGGCACTAAGCCAGAGGTGGAATGCCGCCACTCCTCTCGCCTGGCGGGGGCCAAGACTCCTCCCGCCAAGCGACGTGCCGTCACTGGGGTCGATCCCAGCCCCCCAGTCAAGTCCAGCGTCTTCGCGTAGCTCGACTCTGCCGGAGCCCCTGGCTCTACCAAAGAGCTCAAAGCTACCGGGAGGTTCTGTTCCCTCGACCCTGAAGAGGGGAAGAGCGACCCCGCCACCCGCGGGATACGCACTGGGCTCCATGCTCATCGATCCAGAGTAAGGAGAACACTGAGTTTTCTCATTGGGGGACTATGTACTTGATGCTTGCTTGACTCAATCTGGCTTGTTGGCTTGTCAGGGACGAAGAACCCCTCATCCACCGGGCCAAGCGAACAAAGCAGGTGGCGTCGTCTAGGCCTTTGGCGGACACGGGTCTGGCAGAAGACAGCACAGAGGATCATGCGCCTAGCCCCCAGCCCAGCCCTCGGCGTGAAAGTATGGAGCAAGTTTCGCCCGCCAGGAGAGACACGGAAGAACCTGCCCCATCCCCTGCCAAGGAAGGAGAGGAGACCCACCAGAGTGGGGCCCACCATGAGAGGTCCACCCCATCTGTCGTCCAAGCAGAGAAATCACCAGCAAGGGCCTCCACCGAGGGGTCGGCCCATGCTGAGGTTATGGTCACCGAGGAAAGGGACATGGACCGCACCACGACAACCGAAGTTGCCGGGGAGACCGATGCCCTTCCGCGGCAAATGCCACCGAGTAATCTGCTTGCCCTTGTATCTTCTTATTTGAATTACTTTACTCCCAGGTCTCTGACCCAGCGATTCGTGGCATCTCTTTATCATTGCTTGTTAATTTTGTCTACAGCTTCGTTGGCCGAAGAGCCTGAGCTGCTGGAAGAAGTGGCCAGTATTGGGAAGGACGCCCCCGAGGAGGCCACTAGGATTGGTGCCGCGGAAGGCCAAGGTTAGACTACTGGGGCCATACAAGAATTTCCTGAAGGAACAGAGAAAGCTCCCGGCAGCACATCTGGCCAAGACATAGTTGTGGAGGAGAAGACCCCTTTGCAAACTATGGGGCCCCTTCCCCTGTTTGGCACACCGACCGCAGTCCCACAGCCATCCTCAAGCAAGCTGGCACTGGTCCTTGCCCAACCTGGGCTTGCAGCCCCCGACTCATCTGTTGCAGTGGGTGCAGACTTCGATGAAGAGATCCAGCGCATCTTGGCACCGTTGTCCCAGAGAACTGAAGAGACTGATGATTCTGTTGGCGCAGCCATGGACCTGTCCTTCTTGGAGTCCGTGGCAACATGTATCAAAGGTATGCAGAGCAGGTACAGTCTGAAGTGGCAGGCGATCAAGGAGCAGCGCCGCTCCACCGGTCTCATGGATCAGAAGCTGAGGGACAAAGGCAGCGAACTGCGTGAGTGGCATAGTGAACAGTTTCAATCCCTTCTGCGACAACAGGAGGTGATAACCATGGCCAAGGAGGATGTTGCTACCCGGGAGATCCGTCTGGCGAAGCACTTCTGAATGCCAAGGAGAAAGACATCTCTACCCGGGAAGGGAACCTTGAAGCCACCCTCCGCGACAAGGATGAAGAACTGGAGGCTCTCGTCCAGCAGCGCACCAAGGACCTGGAGGACAAGCACAAAGCGGCTCTTGACATGCTTACGCTTGACTCTTCTGCTCAGTTGAAGAAGGTCACCGATGAGATTGTCACTGCGTCTGCTGCCAAGACTGACCTTGATCAACAGGTGGCCAAGCTGACAGAGGATCTTGCCGGGAGCACCAAGGAAATCGCGGCTCTTAAGGAGGAAGCGCAGAAAGCAGAGACCCTCCTGAAGGAGACGCAATCACAACTTTCCTCCAAGAGTCAGAACCTTGACACTGCCAACAACACCAATACTGATATGAAAGCACGGCTTGGCACTTTGGAGAGTGAGATTGAGTCCGCTGGTGTTTGTGAGAAGTTGCTGATGAAGGACTTGGAGAATGCAAGAACTCTCCGACGGGACGCGGAGGATAAACTACAGAACCAGATCAAGCAACGCAACCTCTGGATCAAGAATCTGGTCGACATCGCCGAGCGCCGCACTGCCCAAATCTCGAAGATGGACATGAAGAGCTGGGCTTTCTCCGTCAGCGACCATGAAGTTCCAAGTGCCAAGCTGACGCTTTTTCTTTGAAGGTTTGATTGAAGGGCTGAAGATGTACGAGGAAGACAGGGCCGAATGCTTCGCTGTTGAATCCCGGAAGCTTGCCCGTGACGCCCTCTTCATGGTCTTGAGCAACCTGGCCTTCCGACACCCAAACCTCAACCTTACCAATGGCTTCAAGAGGCTGCCGCCGAGCGCCGATGTTTCTGCTGCTGGGGAGAAGGCCGGTCCCCTCACCGACAAGGTTCTCTCCGTCCCAATGGTTCCCGGAGATCAACACACCCAACCTTGAGCCGTTCTTATTGCCGTGGTGCCCTATAACAAAACATAATATGTGTCTTGTGTTTAGGCCTCGTACTGTTCTTGCATTGATGTTCGTCGAACTGATGTTTAATTATGTTAATGCATGTTATCCCTCTTGCGTTTACCCATTGATTTCCGTATGGTTAGTTTCTTTTGCGTATTTTGGTTGCCTACCAGTAGCATGCTGCCGCGATTGTTGTGAGGAACGGGTCCTTAGCATTCTGCTGGCGAGGAAATGCCGCCGGCAGGTTTTTCTTTAGCAGTCTTTGACGCTGCCGCCTGCTTCGTTGAGCAGGCTCGAAACAAAGCGGGGGCGCAGACAAATACAGCAAGGTGCCATCACACGAAAGACTAGTCATACGAAAACCTTGGTTGTCCGAGGGATAAGCAAGCGCAAGCTTTGAGGAAAAGTCAATAATCATGTTAACTTATCTTTCGCTCATGTTCCCCTCTCTTGTCGGGCATGTATTTGGTCACGTATAGTATCTCCTTCCCCACTCACGATCGTTCATCCTGTTCGTGTGTCCACCCTTGTTCTAAAAAGACAACAAACGAGAAGGCGCACAAGAGAAAGACTTGGCAGTTTATTAGTTATGCGTCCACCCCGGCAAGAGCTGGAGGGGCTAATGGAATGCTTGTAGCTGACGATGTATGGCAGAAAAGAAGGGTCGGCTTCTCTCTCCTTTTCCTTATACTGTTAATGATCTCACGATGGCGGGCATGGAGGCCATGCTGAGGTGAAAGGCCTTGTCGGAGCACACTTGCCAGGGCGTCGACCAATGGATTCGCACCAGCGTTCCACTCAGGATTTACCCTTGGCGGGATAAATGCTGGACCGAGTTCCACGCGGGCTCATCGACCCCGATGACGCTACCACTGCATGGCTCGATCATTGACAAGTGAGAAGGGAGGAGGGGGCCGACCGCGTACCATTTTTCTTGTTTGCCCAAATGACACTTTTCGGCATCGGACATGCTTGACAGGAGCTCGCGAGGAGGGCGATGTCGCCGCATGTTTCGCTCGTTTTTCCGGACGCAGGTAGCATGGTGGCCACGCCACCCGAGCCACCCGCGATCATCGCATCACCACCGCCTTCCATTCCCGTCGTCGCCGCGGCTGCGGTGGAGACGAGCGACGGAATCTGGGTAGGACAAGGTGAGGGAGAGACGTTGTTCTTCTTCTTCGAAACAATGGACGAAGAGAGTGTCGATGAAGATGACGATGATGATGATGGAGTTCGACGCGCTGTTTACGACTTCAGGTTCGCACAAGCGATCCCCCCTACTTGGCGCGCCAAATATGTCGTGGTGGATCACGATCACCTATGGGGCCATGAGCCCCTTGTGGTTAGGCAAGGGCGAGATCACATTGCACAAAGAGCAGAGGCTATGGAGCAGCACATCGGTGGTGACACTGGTGGTTTTTACCCAGGTTCGGGCCGTTGGATAGCGTAAAACCCTACTCCTGCTTAGGTGGATTGAGTGGAAGAACACAACGAGCACGCAGCGCTCAAGCCCGGCAAGGGTGCCTTGGGGAGAGCAGCTACGCGCATACAAATGTGTGAGGGTCCGAATCCTTTGCTAGGTCGCCTTGGACCTCCTTCTATAGTTTAAGGGGTAACCACAATGGCAAAATAGTCTTTATCTCCTGATTAGATAGCCAACAGTGCTATCATACCTAACTCTGGCAGTTAGAACAGAGTGCATTAAATGCACTGCTAGGTGTCATGCTGAGGGCGAAGCCCGGCAGGCCCGCCGAGCCGCTTAATCATCTCTTGCTTACCATCTTGACACGCCTCTGGACGGGTGTCACTTGGATAAATCTTGTCTTCCAACGGGCCGCCACGTGCTTAGCAGAGGCCACTTAATCACTTGGGGGCTCGACACCACACTGATAAGTGACTTGCGTCGCTATGTGGTGGAGCAGTGGTGTCTTGACGGGGATCCCCACCCCTGGCGGACCCGGCAAGCTTGCCGGGGAAGTCTTGGACTTGCCCCTAAGACGGTCTCGATCCAGCCAGGCTCTCCTGCCCGGCAAGGGAGGCCTTCCCAAGGTGATATCCTTCTGTCTTGGTTGTCTTGGTCTTCTTGATCCGCTCTTTGATCTTACTAAGAGCTGCTTCTCTGGCTTGGCCTTGGTTGCCGGGAAGGAGGCCTTTCGTCCGTGCACAAGTTAGGGGAAACATACACCCCTGTTTGTGTACCCTGACACCAGTCCTATTTCCCCCTGACTTGGCAGGGTTATATTACTCATATCATGCATATGTTGTCTTGCATTGCTTAGTTTTTACATCATATACACAATATTGAATGCCATCTGCTTAGTTTAGACATCATATATGCTATTGCCATCTGCTTACTTGCTTAGTATATAAATCATATATTTGAATTATATCATGCCAACATGTTTACATAGACAGCATCTATCTGAATTATGGCATGCCAACCCATTTAATAAAGACATCATATAGTTATATCATCTCATCCCGTTTAGTGTTTACATAGTCATCATATTTTGAATTATGTCATTCTATCTGTGAATTATATCATGCCATCATGTTTCCATAGGCGACATGTATGTGAATTATGGCATGCCAACCTATTTAATTATGTCCTTCTATCCTGTTTAGTTAGCCATCATATATGTGAAATTGGGTCATGTTATCCAGTTTAGTTAGTCATCATATATGTGAAATTGTGTCATGCTATCCTGTTTGGTTAGATGACATAAATATGAATTATTTCAGGCCCTCTTTTATTCCCCACTATCCATTGCACCTGTCTATCATACAATGTCTGTACATTCAATTACTTTTCTTGTTTATCAGCCATTTGAATTGGAGGGGGTGATAGCAGTATCTAAGGGAGTAAAAACACGGTCTTCAGAAAAGATAGTGCTAACAGTCGATGCAGATAGAACCACGGTTGTACTTGCCCAAGAACCAGCCCCACCACACATAGCGCAGACTATTGCAAATTGCACCCCTACCCAGTTGGACAAAGAACCAGCCACACCCCTTCTAACCCCAACCCCAGCAGATAGTAACCCAGTTCCAGTTGACATAGCACCGTCTCCACCACAGAGCACCCAAACACGAGCAGTTAGTAAGGCAACTGCAGTGCCCAAAGCACGAGGACCACCACTCCGAACCCCAACTCAACGCTTAAAGCAGAAGAAGAATTGTTGTTAGGTCAGGTTCTGTAGCTATGGTTCATACACATTTGCTCTTGCATCACTGTATTTACTCATACCAACTAATTTCAAATTTGAAGGATGCAATTGAAACTCCAATGGCACAACAGGTATATTTTAAAACCTGTTTCTTTAACTGATTTGCTGTTGTAACTTGCTCTATGTTGATTTTAGTTTCAATTAAACTAGAGGTGTGACCCGCGCATTTGCACGGCTAGATCAAATATTATTTTAATTTGTCCACCAGATGAAATAAATCAAATTGTTTCATCTTCCACTCCATGTGGTAATAATTTTTGAAATATTGACCGGGGAATAATCTAAATATTTGTAGCTAATACTTGCATTTGAACAAAGATATTTCTTTGTTTACCCTCGTTGTATCATACTGTTTTTACATGCTATCCTCCAAATGCTTCATTGGATTTTATATTTTGCTTGACTATCAATCTGGGCATTACATTTATTGATATATGTTATCTAAAGTTCTCAAGAAACACATTTTTTTCATGAATATGATATTATCATTAATCTATATCTCTTTGGCATAACAAAAATATATATTGTATATTTGGCATGATTTGTCTCCAATGATATATGTTTTATAACATTATCTACAATTCATTTTTTTCTTAGCAAACTTTTTTCCTTGAATCATTTTTCTTTTTCTATTACTACACATAATCAGCAAGACTTATATTCTTAGCATAGCCCGGAAGATTTAATAGATACTTGACACATCATATTTCCTCACGCTTCTACTTTTACGATCATGACATCATTTGTTTTTGACAGCAATGCGACGTTATTCCTGATATAAGTGATAAATCATTTACGTGCATATGAAAATAAAATCTGGTATTGACACATCCCCAAAGCTAGACGATCTAGTGCTATAAGAATTTTTAGCTAAACCATGTGCTACCAAATTTGCTTCCCGGAAATAATTTGTATAGGTAACTTTCGCAAAGTTCTTGGCTAGAGCATTGCACTATGTAAATTGTAACAAATCTGCCCCATGGTACTCATGAAAATTCAGGACAGACTCCACCGCAATTGGAACAACATCATTGTACTTCCATATGGTACCTTGCTCACACACGTATCAATTTGAACAATCTATCTATTCATCGTATACACGATGTCTTGCATGGATTGAACTCAATTCTCATACATGTGAATCCCTCTAAATGCTTAATGCCATGGAATATGATGCACTCTCAGGGCCTCTACCTCTCCATCTTGCTGGCACGTGTTTGTCTTTGAGTAACTCATGTGACCTTTTCCTATATTCTTGAACCCATTTATAATCTTGGAATGGCAGCTTCACAATAGTCATTAGTCTGTACGCATTAGATGATTGTTTTAGTCCATAAATATGTTACTCTAAACACTCTTCTAAATTTAGTTGACAAAACCAAACTATTACGTTCGTTAAAAATATATTCTAATGTAGCACATGATTCGCCAGGTACTTATTTAGCCTCCTCACGTAATTTTCTGTTTGTGCAGCCACATGGACAGTTTTAGACCGTTGACATCATTGTCGTTGTCATAACTTGGAATACTACATCAGTCGACATTGTTTACATCTAATTGGACGGCTACCCTTTTAGTTGCTGTGTCCATCTCAGCATGTCCTTACGTACATATAACCGGAACGTGTGTTAAATGACGATCTCACAAAAATTAGAGATGCTGGATGCAGGAGAATATAAGTGAATTGAATCAAGAATTGTATTTAGTCTTGGCTTACACCGGTTTATGCTTGCATATCTCCCTATGGAGTTCCTGTCCTGAGATAGTATTCAAATCCGTTCAGCCGCAGGGCCTAGATTTCATATATCACATAGATATAACAATAATTGTAAACATGTTCTTTTATAGAAACTTCGTAGGAAAATTTTAAGCAATTCCTAAATATAACTATTCAAAATGAGAAAACATTTCACAATAGGAAATTACTATATTTTTTAATTTGTTAATAAAATGTAGACGGAGGGAGTAGCTGCATGCAAGAGTGATGGTGTCGCATGTCCGGACCATATGAACATTGGCCACAGGAAAATAATGGCAATGTTCACAATTAAGACTTGGTAAATTTATCAGCTGAACTACTATAGGCTAATGTCAATGCATTACGTATTTAAATATTTGAAAAAGAAATAAGAACTGGGTTATTGCTTGTAGCAATCAAGGGATAACTTTGCATATGGACATTCTTCATGTGTGCTGCACAGTTAAAAATGGAATTGCAATTTTCTGCAGATAAGTAAGCAAAATTTTACACAAATTTCAAATATTTGGATATGGTTAAAAAGAAGATAGTTAACATACCACCCAAATAATAGAGGACAAATAATCAAATAAAATACCCCAGGAGTTCCAAAGGTGTAACTGGAAGCAAAGGGGCAGTTTGTCTTCTAGCGTGCACACTTTAGTAAAAAGAAGGTTAAGTAGTATATTATCCAAACCGCTTTGTTTTATTTGTGAATTCTATAGTAACCTCAAGATCTATTCCAATCAATCAAGCATGTAAATCATTATACCACCAAGATATTACCGTTTGCTTGTACAACATCTCATATATATTTCTATTGACATGTCAATAGACAATAGTATTTTCACATAAACTGACATTGCATTACCAAAAGTATGACTAAAAGATCCTAAAGCATGGTTGCTGTTATCTTAACATGGACGTACAAAAGAGCACATGATCAATTCAACTTGGAGTGTTCCTTAAGCGTGTGTGATTTCTATAGGAGTTGGGCTAAGAGAACACTAGTTCCGCAAAACACAAACACTTCATAAGAACAAAAATGATCAGCAATTTTCTATGCAGAAACCGATACATGTGTACCTTCTTAAGAACTGATATATAATGATACTATTTAAGTTTGCCTTAAATCAAGAAATTTCGAAGAAGCCAGCATGAAAATCCATGGAATATTAATTCACTTTCAAATTGAAGTGATCAACAAATACAATTGTTAACTAATTAGGTAAGTTAGATATTTTTACCACAAAAGTCCACCAGCCATTGTTAACTCTTCATCCATGCCACAACTTCCTCTGCGCTGCAAAATCCACAAACAAAAGTTAATTCCTTTCTACTCTAACGCCAAAGAAATAGCACAAATCATCAGATTACTCAACCCTCGCCCCAAATCACAAAGATAATCAAAATTGCATGTGGAAACCATGGATAATTCATCAAAAAAGATCAAGAATACAGCTAATAAATAACTTAGCATGTCAGTTCTGACTTGTGAGACTAATCAGAAGTGCATGTCCTCCACAACCTCCTTTGTCCTACAAATTACACAGAGAAAAAACATGATTTTCTAATCTGAAGAATCAAAAACAACAGAATCATATACTCCCTGTAATATTTTTTTTTGCGATTCAAACAAGAGCTTCATCATTAACTAGTAACATGATTACAATCTTGTCTAGTACACCGAAGGATGCTATCCGGCACCTGGTGTATCCAGGCACAGTCCGGATTTGATTCAGAAGCAAATTTGGCAACTTTGTGAGCTGCTATATTTGCCTCCCTTTTAACATGATAAATATCAAAACCACTACATCCTTCTACCAGCTCTTGTATTTCATTGATAATCGACAAGATGCTAGCTCTATGATGTTTTCTGGATCTCCAAAAGGACACAAGCTCCTGAGAATCAGTCTCCATCGTTCTTTGCCGAATATTGAGAATCTTCATCATCTTAGCTCCATCTCTACAAGCTAAAGCTTCTGCTGTTAAAACATTAGGGACTGAATCATAACATTTACTGCTCGCTGCTACTACAGTGCCATCAGCGTCTCTGATTATTACCCCTGAAGCTCCTTTTTCATCCTTTGAATTGAAGGCTGCGTCTACATTAATTTTATAGTAGCCTTCTTGTGGACGTTGCCAGTATGTCTTGGTCTTAGTTTTGGTTCCTTCTCCTTGTGGTTTTGCATTCAACATCAGATCTGATGCCGTGTCATGAGCCCACCTGCAAGCTTGAATTAGATTAGTTGAGGACTCTCCATGAATTCTATTATTTCGTGGTGTCCACACTGACCACATGCCACACAAAATATATCCTGCCTTTTCCGTTGCACATACTTCATTATCTAGAATGTCTTGGGCCCAAGTTAGGTGATGTAGTTTGGGAAGCTTAATGCCATAAAGTTTTTTTTTAAATTCCAGAAAACTCGGGCATAAGAACATTCTATCAAAGCATGGAAGATAGTATCTTCATTTGCACCACATTCAACACAGTTACTTAATTTTTCGATGTGTCTTTTTTTCAATATAGCCTTTACAGGCATGAAGCCTTTAATAACACGCCACCAGAAAGTTCAATTCATTTCACTGGAAGAAATGGGATGAAATTGCCCAAAGCATATCATTCAATTCATTTGAAACCTTTGTAGGTACATAGCTTATTACCTCTTCCGTTGAGAGGTTGTCCTGGGCACTGAACAATTTAATGAAGAACTGATTTGTTTCTTCCTCCATCTCCTTCTGATTATAGCATATTGTTCCATCTGACCGCTGCAAGAATTTGATCCTGTTTTGCCTAGCCCTCTCCTTACATCTCGAGTGAAAAAATGATGTATTCCTGTCCCCTTCAAAAAGCCAACCTACTCTTGATCGCTGTCGCATCATAATCCCTTCCCTCGCTAGCAATTCTGAGATTTGACCCATTAAGCTTCTTTCTTCTAACGACGGCCCTGTCTGCCAGCTCCTTCTTCTTACTTCCTCTAGTTGACTTCTTAGTTGTGCTAACCGGCCTCTAACTGATCCAAAAGTCTGAAAGCTCCATTTTTGAAGTGATTCCTTCATGAATGAAAGGGATTTCATTACATCTTGCAGGCCTTCTCCTTTACAACTCCAAGATTTCTTTATTATGTCGTAATAGCCCGGCTCTCTCCTCCACATGTCTTCATACCGGAACATTTTCTTTGCTTTCACCTTTTCACCTTGCTGTTGTTGGTCAATATCTATTAGCAATGCACAATGATCAGATTCTGTGGTTTGCAAATGTAACACTTTTATAACACCATATTTCTGCAAAAATTTCTCATCAGCCAACGCTCTATCTAGCCGAACTTTGATGTTCTTTTCTCCTTCTTGTCTATTGTCCCATGTATATGGGAGCCCTGTATAGCCTAAATCTGAGAGGCCACACATTTGGACTACCTCTCTAAATCCAGACATTCTCCATTCCCCTCTCTCCTTATAGCCAAAATGCTCCTCTTCTTCTAATACTTCATTAAAGTCTCCCGCACATAGCCAGGGTAAATCACTTGCACATTTTAGAAATTGAAGCAAATACCATGATTCTTTCCTTTTTTGACTTCGTGATTGGCCATAAAAGCCTGTAAATCTCCATGTATTTTTGTTGCTTGAACATTAAGCATCAAGCAAATTAGTTGTGCGTTTGTGATGAACACAACATATTGTATAACACGGAAGTGAATATGTGGATTAGTGTTACTTGCCTATTTTTTAGTATGCTTGGCCAGTAAGGATGAACTACTTCGCTGCCTCGATGACTATTGTAGGCCACTCATATAGATGCGTGTCTTCGAGGCGACGGCGAAGTTTACTCGTTCATGCCCACGAAGCGATGTTCCTGGATCTGTTGTTAGTACTGAAAGATGCATCTGCAAAAATACTATGGTTAAACAGATGAGAGATATTAGGGCATGAGTACATGATGAGATAGATAATGGAAATAAGCAACATAATATATTCATGATTCGAAAAGAAGACCTTGCAAGCAAAATTCTCTAACGTTTTTCCGGCGAGGAGGAAGACGGGGAGAGCTTCAGAGGCGTCGATTGGGCATGAGCAGGAAGGAGTCTCTGTTGGTTTCAGGAGGAAGATGGGGGAGAGCTAGCGTCGATGAGGCGTAGATTGGACTCCGCGTAGATTGGGCATGAGCGGTGGAGGGGAGAAGTCTCCGTGGGTTTCTATAAAATTGATTGTTGTGGTGATGTCATCTTGACATCAGCACATGCATTAGTGCAGGACAGTCCATCCTTCAAGTGTCCGATAAGGACATGTACCTTTTACATTTTTTTACATGATACACACATGTTTTACCATGTACGTGGTCTCTTTTTTTTGGAAGATTATATACGTGACAGGTTGACTTGTTATAACAATAGTTGCACAGTTGCAAATATTGTACGTTACTTTTAAAGTGGCCGAGCTACCTGGAGGCCGGTATCACACACGTCTGTCCTGGTCGTGATCAGTGCCACGCTGGTATGCCTCCACCGTATTTCAGCTGCGGCCGTTTTACAGTTGCCCGTATTTGCTACTCCCTCAGTTCAGAATTACTTGTCTCGGAAATAGATGTATCCCTCCGTTCGGAATTACTTGTCTCGGAAATGGATGTGAGGGAGTACTAAATAAAAAGTGACAGCTCATGTATAGATGAGTCGGCACAGCAGAGCGGGCACACTTGCCATCCCAGTCCACCCATGTGCAGGACTTGTTTTCTTTTTATTCGGCAACGATTCGTCTACATTACAGCTACTCCATACGATTTTTGACAACATCGTCATTACATATTCAGCGTAGCACAGGAATGTATGTGCGAAAATGGATACCAGCGATATGACACACAAACCACCACAGATATATGTCGTGTTCTTTTCAAAAGACAAACTTCTGATATTTTGAGTCTGCAGTCCGAATATCAACTTAAAAACACACTAAATCAATCATTGAAGTCCGCTTTTGGGGGGTTGGTGCATATGTTCTTCCTGTGCCCTCTCAAGCTGCATCTGGAGCAGCAAGCGCCTTTGGAAGATCAGTAGATCACCCCGCTGCGGACATGCAGTGCTCTTGTGATCTTGAACCCTGCATATAGAACAGAACCTAGTCCTTTTAGCTGGCTATTCGTACGGTGCTTTGTTGCAGCTTGGGTAGGCCGCCCTGCTGGCCTCTTCTTCGACGGTGTCGCAAAACTATCTGAACATTGTGAGGCACTCTGCGCCGGAATTGCTGGACCAAAATGTTGTTTATGCCCAACGCCAGATCCTGCAGAATCAGTTGCCACTTCTCTGTCGGATAGCCCCATACCATCGCGTATAGCCGCCACAGGTTCCAGTACTATTTTCACATTTCTCAGTTGCTCCATAGCAAGAGTATATGCATTCTCATTGATGTCACCTAGTCTGATAATTTCGAGACACAACAGATGCAGATTGTTATGTCGCCACGAAGAGTTCTTGAGAGGGCCTTGGTTCTTCTAGTAGCGCAGAAGCTCTGGTGGGAGTATATCCCTCGCACCCCTGGTCCAACATTTCAGCACGTGTTTTGCCGGAACAACCTACAGCCCAAGCTGGATCATTACCTACAGAGAACAAAAAGTGTATCTCAGATGAACAATTTTTTGCGCCGGCAAACAGTACGTATAATAATTTGATCGGCACACATAGCAAGCAACAAAAAAGGACACCTTTAGTGCATGGATGCACAACATCCCAAAATGATTGAACATCTCACACTCACACTTGAACTCATCAGCAAGATCGTTCACCTGAAGAAGGAATTCATTTTTACACCACTTCTCCTTCGAATCCTTCTTTACATGCCTGGTTATGTACTCGCGACGAGGTACAACTTCAATCAGAACATACGATCCGACTTCATACAACATCTCACCAAAATTCTCAAACATAGTCCTTGTGTAAATTTTTGATACATGTATCTCAATAGGCAGGTTCTGAGTTAGAACAACACTGCCCTGCATTGGTGCATATCATTAGTATATGTCTTAATTGTTTTGATATTGGAGAGAACTGGATTACGATAAGAGAAATCCATACATTCAGCATAAAAGATAGGCATTCTTACCAGGTTTGACCACTTCTCAGCTTTGTCGATAAGAGAAATCCACACATTCAGAGAAATCCACATTCTTACCAGTTTTGTCGATGGGCAATCTAAAAATACATGCCGCAAGCACACACAAACTGAACCCAAACCCAATCTTCTAACTCAACAAAAGGACGAACAAGCCCAAGCTAGCATTACACGTTCAGACAGTGCGTTTTCTGATTAGTTGTGACTTTATTACCGTCTAGTCCAGCACGAGCCCTTTGAGTTGGGAGACGAGCACACGTTCTGCATCTCCATCTTCTCTGACAGCTGCATCGCTGGTATCTTCAGGAGCCATATCGCTTGAGTCGGCAACCACATCACTAGCATCGTTATACGATCCAATGTCCTCTTCCACCAGCGTTGCCTCCTCAAGGTGTCTGTCTTAAACGGTGCCGACAGTGATTGGCTCAGAGGAAATCAAACCTGGGCAGTTCACGCGAGCTTCATGGAAGCAACGACGCACTCCACATCAGCGCCCCCGCCCTCCCCCCCCCCCCCCCCCCCCCCCCCCCCCCCCCGACTCCAGATTCAACAACCAGGGGCAGATGAGCTAGACAAAAAATTAGGAAGAAATCCGGCAGGAATTATCCGCTAAACACCTAGTTGGTTCCAAGCATTAGAACAAGAACATAAAGTGCAAGATCTAGCATTATTTTACCCTGATTTGGCTTCCTCGAAGAACTCCAGGCCATCCATGGCGAAACTTCGCCCCGTCCAGCCACCGCGAGAAGGGGATGAGTGGTCTAACCAGCCGGAAAAATCTGAGCACCGCGTGGAAATAAATATAAAGCTATCTGCAGTGCCACATGGGCCCGCAAAACCCACCCTATCGCCAGCCACACATGTGCGAGTTTCAAAACAGCCCAGTAGGTACATAATGGGCATGCAACGATGCATACCAGAGGCCCATGTACAATGACAGCACCGCAGCCCACGGCACCGCTGTATTGCAACTTAATAGCGACCGTATTAACGAACGAGCCCACATCGCAATGCTATACTGCACGGCACAGATTTCGGCCTGCAGGTAGCTCGGCCTCCAAAACGTCTCACCCGTTACTTTTAGACCTTTAAAATCTCAGCCATTATAATCCAGATCAATGGCTAAAATTATTTAAGCTTATGTGGATAAACGTGGTGTCTTATTTGTAACTATATGCCTTATATTTTGAAACGGACGGGTATTTTTCTAGTGCATGTTCGTTGTATATACTTTCATCCGATCGACTATTTTTTTGACTTATGAAGAATACTTATTTTCAAAAGAAGCATTTGCATGCCCTATTTATTTTATTGATTTCTAGAATCTTCAACCTTTCTATTTAGAAGTCAATACAATGTCATTATTCTTGCATGTCCAATCCACATAGTCTTACTTATATTGGTGGTGAAAGTTTTAAAGTTTTGACTTAATGTTAAACTATATGCCTTATATTTTGAAACGGACAGTATTTTTCTTTTGCATATTCGTTGTATATACTTTCATGCGATCGACTAACATATGAAGAATACTTATTTTCAAAATAAGCATTTGCATGCCTTATTTATTTTATTGATTTCTAGAATTTCTATTTTTTTGCGGGTATTGATTTCTAGAATTTCAACCGTTGTATTTAGAAGCACATCATGGTTCATTAGTAAAAAAAATGTGTGTTTGAAAATATAAATCATAGCTTTGAGTAAATGTTAAACTATATCCCTTATATTTTGAAATGGATGGGTATTTTTCTTCTGCATGTTCGTTGTATATACTTTCATACATGCGATCGACTATTTTTTTGACTTACGAAGAATACTTATTTTCAGCTGAAGCATTTGCATGCCTTATTTATTTTATTGATTTTTAGAATCGCAACCTTTGTATTTAGAAGCACATCATTGTTCATTAGTTAAAAAATGTGTGAATGAAAATATAAATCATTGGCACTTTTGTAGTCTCTTTGTCCTACTCTCTGCTATGTACGTACACATCCATTTTTTTCTATTCTAGGTACAGAAATTTATTATCCCTATGTGAATCTATATAATTAGTAGGAGTCCGGACTAATTAATCTGCTGAAATCATAGATGACATCAGCATATGTATTCTAATCGGGCTCTTATTCTTACTAGTAGAATGCCCATGCGTTGCCACGGGCTAACAAAATATATGCACAACAAAAAATATGCTACTAAAAATGTATGTACAAAGAGAAATTTCATGTGATATGGGAGTGATGGACAATTGACATGTGATGATATTTCATGCTTGTGATGCGGTAGATAAATGCATCTCCTCGCCATCTTTCTCTTCCCCTCCCTATCTCACAATCTTTTCTTGTTCGTGTGTTTCTCATGGGGGCAAGCATAATCATTGATATCAATAGTCATGAAAATATTAGATCACTCCAACCAACAATCTATCATCTGCTCCAAAATTGACACCTATGCTTATCATACATACCAGAAAAAACAACTAAAATGTTGCAGTCAAGACAAAATTTTGAAAGCACATTCTCTCAAATCAGTATTAATGGATCAGGCATTGACAAAATGATTCTGTTAGTGTAACGCAGACCAAATGACATGGCACACACACCAATCTATTCAGGAGTGTTACATTAATCAGACAATTTGTTCAGCACATGGTAGCTATATAAATAGTCCAAATATCATTCATGTTGACAGAAATTAGCAATGCTCACAGCTACCAACGAAATTGGCCAGAGACAATTTTCTAGCATCTTCTATTTTTACACAGTGTCACATGCCAAGTTTCCAAAGATTGAACTTAATAAAGACATGCCTTCACGTCCATGCAGGAGCTTTAGTGTCGATCTGCCCAATAAATTGCTCCGATGCTGGCGACGAATCTTTCGTTCGAGCTTCTATAGCCACTCCGCCGCACAGATCTGGCCGTCTCCACTCACTCGCCTCATAGGCAGCAGCTGCTCCATGTGTTGATCCACTCATTTCCGTCTCCACTCACTCCCCTCATAGGAATACTGAACCATAAAAATATTTTCAGAGTATTAGGATTGTATCATCAATTATGTTCACTTCTATCAACACCTCAAGACACAAAGCTCTTGTGTTTGGTAAGAAAATTCAGCAGATATGAAGGTAAAATGAAATCATCAATATAATTCCCACCTACACTACTGCATGGAACAGACATGAAATGTCGCGGAAACTGTTGAAACTTACTT
This sequence comes from Thinopyrum elongatum, assembly GCA_011799875.1. Classification (NCBI taxonomy): domain Eukaryota; kingdom Viridiplantae; phylum Streptophyta; class Magnoliopsida; order Poales; family Poaceae; genus Thinopyrum; species Thinopyrum elongatum. The sequence continues at coordinate 565,718,893 of CM022303.1, forward strand.
CCCTGGAACAATAATACAGAGCGTTCAATACTGACTTGCACATACTTCGCAATTAGCAAAAGGTTTCATCCAGTATGTAGATGCGGCGAACAGGAGCACGATACTTGGACAGAGCATACCGCATGGGGGCGAGGCTCCAGTCCAACACTTCCCCAACCCTCCGATTTTATTGCAGTACTTTGTATGTCATAGGTGCCCTTTATTCACATGTGTAGTACTATTTTTCGTTGACACGGATGATATCTTAAATAAAACTTCCTAGACTATTACCTCAAATACAAGCTCCTGTCGTTCATATTTGTGGAGCACTTCTCAAAAACTACCAAAATCTGAAAGTAACTAAATCACTGTATTTTACCAATTTTATCTTCTTGGCAAATGAAAGTATAGCTATAGCTTTGTATCAAGAGTGACAGAAGAATTGAACAGCAGTACATTAACTGAGACCTCAGGTATGGGAGTGTTTCTGTCCAAGTACACACACACACACACACAGATATATATATATATATATATACACACACACACACACGAAAATGCCTTTTGGAGCTCGGCCTCCATGGAGGCCAGTTTTTGAAAAACACAAAATTCATGAAAATTCATATTTTTACAATTCAAAAAAATCTAAAAAAAATACAGATATACATGGAGGCATAGCACGCATGTGTGTAAATTTTTAGGACGAAATACGTTGAAATGAAGGCTGTGCAAAAAAGACAAATCTGAGGCTTTTTAATACATGATACTATTCATCCTCAAAGTCCAGAAATTTGTCTTTTTTGTATAGGTCGCATTTCAAAGTATTTCATCTTGAATTTTTACACACACATACATTTCATCCTTGTATAGTTGCATTTTTTTTTTCAGAATTTTTTGAAGTCGAAAAGTTTGAATTTTGAATTTTTCAAAAATAAAGGACTCCATGGAGCTCGGTCACCAAAACGCCCTACTATATATATATATATATATATATATATATATATATATATATATATATATATATGTCTTAGTAGAATATTGCCTTGAGGCAAGCAAATAACAAATTATAAATTTGACAAGCATGTTGGTTGATATTTAAACAGGGTAATAAATAAACCAAGATGTGAGACTATTCTATGGTATACCTAATCATTTTTTTTTTCCTTTGTGATTCAGTTGTATATATGTAACTGTAGAAAAATATTGGCATCCGCAAGAGATTAAAAAAAGCACCATGTCATACCTACACGTATTTGATTGGTTCCCATGTTCTATCCACCTTCCCATTCTCCACTAATTCCTCCTTCAAGTCTCCATCTTCTGACTGAATTCAATCAGATCTGAAGCTCATGCATCCTCCTTTTCTTCCCCTACAAATTCACTGGAATCCAAGAAGCTCCACGGCAATGGAATAAACCGGAAGATATGCAGGTAATACTATGAGAAATTCACTTAGATGGTTCGAGCAAAATGCAGGTTGATCTAAACTACTGCATTTTTTAAGGATTTCCTATTAACATGGAACTGAACAGTTTAATTTATTATTTGGTAGGTTGCACTCTGACCATTTTATTTTCTCTTCAAACAACCAGCAGAGAGCAACTTAGTTAAATTGTCTCATTATGAGGACAAAAAAGGAACCTTCGTATGGTCTTCCTACCTTTTGTATTGCCTGCATTTATAGCACAGATCTAATTTTTACAACCAAGATTTGAGTTCCCAATTAATATGATGTGTTACAGATTTTGTAGAGTACTAATAATTTCTAACAACCATTGTTGGCTTTGCTTTCTTCTACTCAGAAAATAATTATTTTTCAGTAGATGTTAAATACAGGTTTTAGGACAATTAAAAAGGCAGCATACGCACATTTGTCGGTGGGACAAATTAATGGTAGTCTAAATGCAGATTTTGCAAAGTCTTGATATTTTACATAATGCATACATGACAGAGAAGAAAGAGAGTAAGGGATTCATCCTACCTGCTCGGATGAGGTCGAGCCGCATCATACTCTAGCTATTTCGGATATTGCTGCTAGTTAATTGCACATTCGTTGATATGGGCGAAATAAAGGAAAATGAATCAAACTAACGATTAGGTGACATGAGTGAAGTCCTTTGAATAAATATCGCCTTTTATAAAAAAAATTAGTACATATTGTGAGAGCAACTACACACCTGTTTTTTTCCGATGGTAAAATTATGTGCTCGTCGATGTCTTCCTCCTCTTCGTCTTCCTCCTTCCATCCCAAAGCCCATCCTCCAACATTGGTCGCGGCTATTTACCTGATATGCTTGACAACTTAAGGGACATTTCTATTCGGATCTCAATTTACTCAATGTCCTGCATGCTAAAGGACCCAAATTCTCACCGAAATATTTCTACGACAGGAGAACGAGGGCTGATAAGTTGGATCAACATTGCAGTATATACACAGAAATTGTAACCTGAAAACATTGTATACTTGACATGGCTATTGCAGAAGATAAGCATCAGATCAAGTTGATATAAGATGTGTGCAAAAAATAACAACACACATACACAAGGGATAACCAACTAATTATGTGACTATTAACAGGAAACATCACATGTGCAATATACACAATGCATAATTGGAAGCGTTAAATCCCTCCAATGGTTGGCGTTGCACATCATAATATTTACTGAATATATTAATACTTATCATTGATGGCCATTGATGCATAATAAACAGAGCTGAGCATGGCAAGACCACATGACTGAACTACACCTGCCAAGGTTCATCGACAAATGCCTGAATTGCTACAATAAGGTGACTTATCCAGTCGTGTCAGGATAGCATGCAGTGATCCACTCCTTGGATCATGCTCCAATACATGTACTTGGTCGACAAAACGGTTGATGTAGTCCAAGAGTCTGTTGCAGAGAGTCCATGTCACGTGAGTTCAGATATATGTTTCCTCCTCTGCAATTTCTAATCTCTGCAATTTTACATCCCTCCTCCTCTGCATTAGTGTCATTAATTTAGTGGCGCCATCCGAGCTAGCGGCATTGTCCAATCCACTTTCCTACAAATCAAAAAAAATAGATCTAAGTAGTTCGATGAGCCAAGTTCAAAACATACTACAGACATTTTACTTTCAGAAGATTAAAAACAAGTGTGGACATTATTTTTGCAATGCAATAGAAATGACCATTAAAAACAGCACAATTTCACAAGCAGTAGCAGTAGCAAGCAACATGCCCTGCACTCTGTCTTCTCCATCAAGTGACCATCCTCTCCCACTACATCTATCTCCCCCCAAGCTCATCTGTACACTGCATCCCCATGATCTCTCAGTCCTCTCTAATCTATCACGCATCAACCACAACAGGGAGCCTCTCTAATCCAAACAAATAGCAGCAGCAGGCAAACAAACAGCAGTGGCATCTCCAGCTAAATCAAAGGAGAAATCTCTACTACCTGGTAGCTGGTGCTTGATAGATGCAAAACTGAGTGGATGGATCTCGTAGCTGGCGGGCGGCCATCCTTCAACCAGGCTTAGCTTGGGAGGATGGCGGCGATGGTTGTCAGCCCGCGTGGGCTACGGGGTGGAAACAGTGTCACGACGCACGAGGAGAGTGAGGCACGGGCGCTCCGGTTGGGGCTCGACAGTGTTGAGCAGCCTGGATCTGAGAGAGATGGTGCCACACAGAGGAGATGAGTGATCACAACACCCAACCGTGCCCTGGGGCAAGGCCTTGACCGGCGTGCGTGGGCTGGCGGCGGCGCATGGAGAGCAGGCGGCGTTCCTGGGCCGGCGGCACCTGGAGGGCTGGTGTCGTCGCGGAGGAGTGGCTGTAGGCGAGGACCGGAGGAGGTGGGGAATGGGGTGCGGAGTGCGGAGAGGCCGACGGCGGACACGTCTGGGCGCAGCGTGCATCCTGCTGTCCCTCGTCTCTTCCCTTGTGCGGCGGCTAGGGTTTGCGGAGGGAGAGCAGCCTCGTTCATCTAATTTTTGTTTGTGCGAGGGGGCCTCGCTCCCTGGTTCGTGCGATGGGGCATCGCTACGTGGTTGTCGCTCGATTTTTTTTCTTAGGTGCGAGGGGACTGTGGGAGGTGGGGGGGAGACGAAAAAAAACCAACGAAAAAACGAACGAAAGTGGTAGGACGGAAATAAACCGTGGAAGCTATTCTACCAACTCAGACATTAGGAGTAGAGATTCCAGGGTGATCGGCTGTTCTTTTCTTTTATGTGAGGAAAAAAAAAGGGTGATCGGACTGTTCCCTCATTGGCTGCTATAGTTTATAGAATATACCAACGTAAGCTTCCATGTTTCTAAAAGAACTCGTAAGCATCTCTGATTGTTTTTTTTTTTGTGCGAGCGCATCTCTGATTGATTCGGACATAACTTTACAATAGAAAGGTGTATGAGTTGCCTAATAATCTCTTTCCTACGTAGTAGCTTTTTAAAAGAAAAGGCTTTTGGTTTTTTCCCCAAGAATGTGTAGAACTATTTGTACGTGACATCTCATATGTGTTTGTATGTAATAATATTTTTATGTAACACAACTTCTTTTAAATCGCAGCCGTTAATATCTTAAATTAACGACCAAGATATGATTTAATCTGTGTGGACGAACGTGATGGCTTCTTTGTCTCTTGTTTTATGTATATAATAGATAAACAGTTATGTTCTCTTGTCATGCATATTACAAGTGTTGTTAGTGTTGTGTAGTTTTTCACACTTATATTCTATCTATGCTGCTTTGTCTTAAACATATATGATTTGAACTGTGTCTCTATCTTGATTTGACAACATAAACTAGAATGATATAGATCATACAGTGACCATAGTACATAGATATATGTTTGTTTCATGCTGTTATCCTGTCCACTTTACTACTGAATAGTTTACCAAAATGAGTTTCATATACAACATGCTAAACCTGTGATGTGTCTGCTTGTTTCTCTTTTAGAATGCCGACAAAATATTGGAGAAGAGTACCCCGTTATGCAATGGTAAAGGAAGTAATGCAGATAATGTTCAAGATAGTGAGACATCCATGTTGGTCTCCAAGAAAGCTGATAAAACTATCTTGAAGACAGTGAGACAACCCCAAAGTCCTATCTTGATGTAGTGTTCGAGTTACTGGCCACTACTGCTGGCACAATCTCTTCGAACTCGCTACCTGAATCAGTTCGGCTTCTTGAGTTTCAACTTGAAGTTGAAACACATCGATCAGATGTGCTGTGACACGAAGCCGAAGGACTGAGGAAGTCCCTGCAGAATTCAGATGCATACTTTCTGATGCAACAGCAAGCGCTTATCGGATTCAGGGCCCGCAGACCCAAGAAAGGTTCGAACTCTGGGGTGCGTGCGAAGAACTCAATCTCCCCAGTCTGCCAACTCGACGATCTCACGGCCTAGCTCGATGAACTGGAAAGGACAGGGACACAGCGATTTAGCCAGGTTCGGGCCACCTTGCGGTGTAAAACCCTACTCCTGCTTTGTGGTGGATTGGCCTCGAGATGGGCTGAGGATGAACTAGTACAGAGGGGGAACAACCTCAGGAGGTGTGTTCTTGTGTTGGTATGAGCTGGTGGGGATGATCTGGTTGATCCGTCCCTCCATCCGTCCGTCCCCGTCTACGGTGGTGGCCTAGCTATATTTATAGTGGCCTTGGTCCTCTTCCCCCAAAACGAAGGAGGGAAGGGATCCCACAACGGCCAAGTTTGAAGGGAGACAAGTAGTACATCTTATCCTAACGAAAGGTGGTCTTCGCCTGCAAAGCTTCTGGTTGTGACGTCGTGGTGGGCTCGGTGATGACCTCTGTCCTGCCGTCCTGGTTTTGTAGCACGGGAATGGAAACCTTTGGTTGATTCCTCGGGACTCTGCGTCTGGACCCGCTTCCATATCGCCAAAGAGGAAACCTGCTGTACTGCGCCCGTTGGCGCCCGCCTGGCCTTGGTCGTCATAGCTTGCGTCATCTGAACCTCACGAGGTGGGGCTTGCATAGAAATCTCCGCTCCTCAAGAGCCGGCCTAAGGAGGCCGCTTCCTCTGGAGGTCTTGACGTCGTCCGCCTCGCGAGTCTTGGCCCCTCGCGAGGGTCTTGTGTTGTTGATGCTGAAGATGGGCCGTACCAGGCCACAGATGGAGCCACGCTGCGGGCCGCAGGCAGGCAAGTCTGGGTACCCCGGTTCCCAGAACGCCGATAGTAGCCCCCGGGCCCAAGGCGCGCTTGGACTTGGCTTCGGGGCGAAGCCAAAGGGCAAGGGCGAAGCGCCGTGGGCCCCAACCGCCTGCGGGCCCGGTCGACGCGTGGCGCTTGATGGATGTGAGCGTCTCCACTTCCCCACGAAGCCTCGGCAACTGCCAGACTTGACGGCTGCCTGGTGCGAGCGCGGCTCTGCCATCATTGCCCGCCGTGCTCGTCCTTGGCTTCCCCCCTTTCCCTGTGAACTCACGGCTCCTCTTCCAGATTTGGTGCCGGCGCCAATCCACCCTTGACGCCATGGCCCCGAGGTCGAAGAAGAAGGGGAAGGCCTGCGCACCCGCCGAATCCCAGTCGGGTTTGGAGCCCGCGCTTGATCAGTCGACGGTGATCAACCAGGAGGGGTTGGACAAGGTTCGGTCGGCCCTCGCCGCTGATTCCAACAAGTGGAAGGCGACGACGGTCTGGCCCGCCTCCCGGGCCTTGGTTGACATGGAGGCCACTGAGATCCCCATCCACCTTCACGCTCTCCTGGCTGGCTCGGTCCCTCCTTTTTCTGATTTCTTCAATGCCACAATCTCGCATTACCAGATCCAAGCACTGCATCTGGACCCCAGGTCCATCATCCTCCTCGCTGCTTTCACCTTCCTGTGTGAGGCTATGGTGGGTGTTGCTCCGTCTGTCGCCTTGTTCCACCATTTCTTCTCGCTCCACCTGGTCGACAGCCGACAGCGCTCGGGATGCGTGGCATTCCAGGCTGTGGCGGCGACAGCTGGCTCTGGCATTGACTTCACGCTCTAGCCGGATGTGAGGGTATTCCGGAAGCATTGGGTGTATGTGGACGCCGCCACACACAGCCCCCTGCTCCTGCCCCCGCGAGCGCCGGCGGAACCCAGCTCCGGCTGGGGGCATGTGAAGCTCGTCGACCGTCGGCTTGTCCGCGTCTGGTCCAGGCTGGCCAAGTTGAAGGGGGCAGGGGTGACAATGTCGATGGTGGTGAGGGAGTTCGTCCGGCGGTGTATCACCCCGCTTCAGCGCCATTCTCGCCCAATGTGGGCCTTCACTGGCCCCAACGACACCATGAGGCTCCAGGTGCCCTCGCTCCCTTCCAAGACGCTGCGCGTGGCGCTCGAGCTCCTGACTGGCGACCCAGCGCCTGTCGCGCTCCCGGCGGAGGGATGCCTCTTGTATCACTGCTCGAACACGGAGGACTTTGTGAAGCAGATGCCCCTCTTCGACGAGTGGGGGCTACGCCCAGAAGGTCTCGAGGGGCCTCACGAGAACCCCGTCTTGGTGGCTCCCGTGCTTGCCGATCCCGTGGCGCGCGCCCCTGAGGTGGTTGCAGGTGGACGGGCGCCGTCGAGTGCTCCCAAGGCGACCGCTGGAGAAGGGGTGCCACCGGGTGCTCCGGAGGTGACTGCTGGAGAGCGGGTGCCGTCAGGTGCTCCTGAGGCGACCGCTGGAGAGCAGGTGCCGTCAGGTGCTCCCGAGGTGGCGGCCCGCAGCCCAACCGTGAAGGGCGGCACACCGGCCCCCGGCATACCTCGTCTGGACCTCAGGGCACTCCGCAAGAGGAAAGGGCTCTGGAGCTGAAGTGGTGGCGCTCCCCGGACCCTGAAGCAAAGGAAGTGGATAGCCGTGGACGAGTAAGTACCTTATCTTCGTGGATCTTCGCGTGTCACGCCCTTTTCTGACTTTGGCTCTTCAGGATTCCCTCGGTTGCTGCGGTGAAGCCTCCTGGGGTGCGACCCCCAGATGCCCTTGGCCCGCTCGCGATTCCAGGCCCCTCCTGTCGGGCGCCCGCGTAGGGCACGGAGCCGGCACGCGAGGCGGAGGCGCCGCCGGAAGGCCGCGAGCCCGTGCTCCCAGCTTCCTTCCTCCACGGTCATCTCTGGGGTGCAGGGGGCGTGCCGAGGGCTCCTCCACTGGTGCTCGCTGGTAGCTGGGCGAGCCCATCGCCGGCTTCGTCTTCAAGCAGCGGGGCTTAGTCGCACAACGCTTCCGTCGAGGCTCGGGGAACAGATGAAGGAGCGCCGGCTACCAGCCCCCTGCCAGAGACGGGCGAGTCGTTTCGCGCCTCTCCGGCAGCCCCTGGCGCGGAAGAAGGGCTCGGCCGCGCACTGGAGCTTGCTCGCGGGCGCAGCATCGTCCGTCATGACCTCTTCCAGGAGGCAAAGGGCGCGCTGGGTCGCCTTGGGGAGAACTTGCTGATGTCGACGCACGCCTCAAGGCAGAAGGCCTCAGCCTGGCGCGCGAGTGGCACCAGCTGAAGGTCGCCATCAACCTCGGGCATTTGCAGCATGAGCGCGCTCGTACAGACGCTGTGGCATCCCTTGCAGCTTCTCGTGAGGCCTGCGCCCGCGCTCTGGAGGAGGCCAGGGCTGCTGACCGCCGTCGCGAGGCGGCGGAGGAGCGGGAGAAGGAGCTTTGAGCTTCGAACGCCACCCTTGAGCGGCAGGTCCAGGCGCGCGGGGCCACCCTGGCGGCACCGCCGAGCGAGGCATCTCGGGTGAGAAAGGAGGCCAGGCGCGTGAGGATGCGCTGGCGCTTGAGATCTCAGAACATAACCTGGAGCTCGAGCGGCTAGAGGTGAGGGAGCGCCAAGTGGCCGCAGCTGAAGACGCCGTTACCGCCCGGGAGGCCAAGATCCAGCAGGAGATTGACCGAAGGGTGGCGGAGATTCGCGGGGCTCTTATTGGCGAATACCGCCGGAAGCTGAGGCTCTAGGAGACCCGCTTCCAACAGCGGCAGGTTGAGTTGCAGGGCAGGACCGACGCCCTCAGGGCGAAGCTTGCCTCGGCAGAGCAGCGTGAGATGACCGCCAAGGAGGCTCGGGCCTCCGCCCAAGCCAACTTGTCCTCACTTCAGCAGCAGGTCGCGGGCGTCACGTCTCTTGTGGAGAAAGCCACGAACAAAGCGAACCACCACTGGATGATGCAGCGCGAGCGCTCCTCGATGCTTGAGGACCTCAGGGTCCGGGCCAACCGGGCCTTGGATACCATCTGTGAAGAGAGCATCTCCCGCCCACACGAGGCTGGTGACGCCGGCTACCTCCACTTCTTTACCCAAGTCGTGACCCGTCTGGAAGACCGGGCCATGAGGGCGCGCCAGCTCGTCGAGGAAAGAAGCAGGGGACTTCTCGGGCACGTGTTCTCACGTGTCTTCAGCTACCTTCTTAGCCTTGATCCCGACTTTGACTTCAACGCCGCGATAGCCCCCGTGCCCAGGGTCACGCAGGGCAACCTGGCAAGCTGGGTGGATGACCATGTGGATGTCGGCGTTCTGGGAACGGGGGTACCCAGACTTGCCTGCCTGCGGCCCACGACGTGGCTCCATCGACGGCCTGGTACGGCCCAGCTTCAGCGACAACAACTCAAGACCCTCGCGAGGGGCCAAGCCTCGCGAGGCGGACGACACCAAGACCTCCACGAGGAACGGCCTCCTCAGGCTGGCTCCCGAGGAGCGGAGATCTCTATGCAAGCCTCACCTCATGAGGTTCAGATGACGTGAGCCATGACGACCAAGGCCAAGCAGGCGCCAGCGGGCGCAGTGTACCAGTTTCCTCTTTGGTGCTAAAGAGGCAAGCGCAGGCGTGGAGTCCCGAGGCATCAGCCAAAGGTTTCCATTCCCGTGCAACAAGACTAAGACCGCCAGGACGGCAGGACGGAGGTCATCACCGAGCCCACCACAGTGTCACAACCAGAGGCTCACTAGCTGTCCCCCCTTGAATTTGGCCGTTGTGGGATCCCTTCTCACCTTTCACTTGGGAAGAGGACCAATGCCACTATAAATAGGACTTAGCCACCACCATAGAGAGGGATCGGATCGGATCGGATCCCCGGACGGATCATTCAGATCACCCTCACCCCACCAGCTCACTCGAGCTCAAGAACACCTCTCCTCCTGAGGCTGTTCGCCACTGTACTAGTTCATCCTCAGCCCCTCGAGGCCAATCCACCACAAAGCAGGAGTAGGGTTTTACACCGCAAGGTGGCCCGAACCTGGGTAAACTGCTGTGTCTCTTTTCCTTACAGTTCGACGAGCTAGGCTGTGAGATTAGCGAGTAGGCAGACTGGGAAGGACGAGTTCTTCGCGCGCACCCCAGAGTTCGAACCTCTCAAGGGTTTGCGGAACCCGAAATCCGACATTTGGCGCGCCAGGTAGGGGTGCGTCGGAGCCTCTCCCCCGCCGGTCGATCCACCACCGCTCCACTGCTTCCATGGCTGACGCTCGTCAAGCTCGCGCTGAGCGCCGGGCCGCCCTCGCCGCCCCCGTCGCTCAGACAGTGCCTGCGGGAGACGGCTGCCCTCGCCGTCCCCCGTCTCCAGTGGCGAAGGCCGCCACCAGCCCCGTGGGGCACGAGCAGCAAGCTTCGTTGCTGCACCCTTCTGTGCGGCGGGATGGGCGCACCGCCGCCCCGTCGCTGACTCCGGCTGGTTCGTCGTCTCATGCTCGTTGCGGGCCGGCGAACGCGCAGGCTGTGTTGCTCATGGCGCGTGAGCTCCTGCGCTACCGCCCCATTGACGACCTCTACGAAGACTGGCTGGACCGCATCGCCGAGCTTGTCAGCGCCGCTGGGGACTCTCCCGCACCGTCTCGCTCGCTTCCTCACCCGCCGCCTGCTACGGGTGACGTAGCCCACGGAGCACCTCCTCCACCTCCCCGTCAAGACGTCGCCCTCAGGCCAAGGCGCGAGGCCCCGCGGCGTGACCCGCCGTGCAGGGCGCCGACGCGTGAAGAGGAAAGCTGCCAGGTGGTGCAGCGGTCGCAAGAAGATGCTCGTGCACTCCCAGCACCGCCACGTCATGACCGCGCGCCGCCTGCAGCGGTGGTGCACGAGCGCCAAGACCAGGCTCCACCTCCACGATGGGCTCCCGTGACCACAGCGGGTTGCCGCGCATTCACTCCGGAGCTACGCATCGTCGTCTGGCCAGGGAAGTTCAAGCCCGACCTGCCTCCGCGCTACGACGGCACCCTCGACCCTGCCGAGTTCTTGCTGCTCTACGAGCTGAGCATCGAGGCAGCCAACGGCGACGAGAAGGTTATGGCGAACTGGTTTCCCATGGCCCTCAAGGATGGTGTGCGCTCGTGGCTCCTGAACCTGCCCGCGGGATCGATCTCCTCCTGGGACGAAATGCGAGAGCGTTTCGTCGCCAACTTCCAGGGCACTCGCGACCATCCACCGACTGCGGGTGACCTGCGGCGCATCAAGCAGCAGCCAGAAGAGACCTTGTAGAAGTACATCCAGTGCTTCAACAGCGTCCGCCTCAAGATCCCCAATGTGTCGGACGAGGCCATCATCTCGGCGTTCACTGATGGCGTCCGCGACGTCAAGATGAAGGAGGAGCTCGCCATACATGAGGACCTGTGCACGGCTCTGGAGATGTTGAACATGGCAACCAAGTGTGCGAGAGCTGAGGAAGGTCGCCTCTCTCTCCTGGAGCTCCCAGGGGCTGACCCAGAAGACAAGAAGGCCAAAGCCAAGGATGTGAAGCGCAAGGGACCAGCCGTGCTCGCGGCCGAACCAGAGATGAAGCGCGGCTGCGACCACCCAGAGTCATCCAAGGGCAGCCGCCCATTCTGCGTCTTCCACAACGTGCACAGCCACAATACCAACGATTGCCAGGAGCTCAGGGCCATCCGCGACGGGCGCCTCGGTCGACGCCTCGAGCGCAGCGACCGAGGCTACGACTGCGGAGGGGGCCGAGGTGGAGGACGCTGGGACGACCACGACCCCCGCCAAGAGTGGCGTGATCAGCCTCATGAGGACCGCTGGCAGGGCCAGCCTCGCGAGGGCCCATGGAGGGACCAGCCTCGTGAGGACCGTCCTCGGGGCAACGCTGGCCTTCCTCCGCTGCCGCCAGCACCAAGAAGGAATGACGACCACCATCAGGACGAGGGGGCTGGGGGCTTCCAGGAGCCTCGTGCCATCGCCTGCATCGTGGGCGGCACTCAGGCCCCTGCCTCTCATCGCATCTTCAAGCAGTTTGCCCATGAGGTGAACGTGGCTCTCCTCAAGCTCGAGGCAACGTGTCCGCTCAGGTGGTCCAAGTGCACCATCACCTTCAGCCTATCTGATCAGCTCAAGTGCGCGGCAACTATCGGTGCTCTCCCGATGCTCTGCTCGCCTACCATCAGCAACGTGCTCGTCACCAAGACTCTCATCGATGGCGGTGCGGGGCTCAACGTTCTCTCCATCGAGACATTCGACCGACTCCAGGTGCCCTATGACTAGCTACAGCCTACCAAGCCTTTCTCAGGCGTGATCGACGGCTCCACCACCCCGATAGGGCAGATCCGCCTCCCTGTCACCTTCAGCAAGCGCGACAACTACCGCACTGAGCTCATCGACTTCGACGTCGCCCACATTCGCCTTCCATACAACGCCATCCTTGGGTATCCGGCCCTGGCCAAGTTCATGGCAGTGACTCATCATGGTTACAATGTCCTCAAGATGCCAGGGAGCTGCGGCATCATCACGGTCGCCTGCGAGGAGAAGAGCGTGGTGTGCTCTCTCGAGCGCGCCTACCAGGCTGCGGCGGTTGAGAACCCAGACGATGAAGGCGCCGTCTACCCTCCTGAGGCTGTCCCCAAGAAGAAGAAGCAGGTGCTCCGCCAAGGACCTCAGGAGAGCGGGGTGTCCAGCGGCACCACCTCAGGCCCTGCGCCCACTGAGGGGCACCTCCCTCTTTCGCATAGGAAGGCGCACCTGGCGCCCCTCTTAGGCTGGGCTCGAGGGCTCTCCTCTGGCGGGCCTCTGACCTGGCCAACGTCACGAGGGAGGCGCTCGGGCACCATGTGGAGGCATGCTTCAGCGCGCGCTTCCGCCAGGAAGGTACAAGGCGCGAGGTACCAGGTGCTCAGGAGTTCATCACCAAGGCGATCGAGGAGCTTCAGGAGGCAAGAGCTATGTGAGGCGACCATCGCCCACCACCCGGCGCGGCTCCTTGTCCCGGCGAGGACAGCGAGCTGCGTGTCTGCGTCAACATCCCAGGGCTCAACAGGGCCGCATCTCAGGAGTGCTTCTGGCCATCCCGCGCTGGCCGGTGCGAGGGTCCCCCTCACAGCTATGTTCGCATGCCTTTGGGCTTGTCGAGCGCGGCTGCTACATTCCAGCGCCACATGCGGGGTGTCCTGGCGGCTCATGAGGCCAGAAGCCAAGCAATCCTATCAGAGGAGGAGATGGATCCTCGCGAGCCCCCGGGCCCCCAGAGCCTCCTGAGGTTCAGGGTTTGGGCGGCTCATGAGGAGCGACTTCTGCGGCATGCGTCTTCAGCTACTCCAACATCTCTTCAGCAACGGTGCCAGGTGACATTTTCTGGTTTGTTCAGTTGGGGGCGCCCCTCGGGCTGCATTATCCCCAAGCCGCGTGGGTCCGTCCCTGCGGCATGTATCGTTTTGCATCTATCAGAACTAGCTCTACCTTACCTATGGGTTGATTTATGTTATCACCCGCATGCCTGGTGTTCTATCGCCTCCGCGGCCTCCCGCATTGCTGACCAGCCTCTTGCTCATCCCGCAACGGGGGTACACATGCTGGCACGACGCTTGTGCTCGGGTCCGTCCCTGCAACGCTGACAAATCTGAGAGATCGAGCTCTGGCTCGCGGCCTGCCCCGCGCACGTCACCTCACCAGATCCTCAGTGCCTTCATCTTCTTGCGGAAAAACCAATGGCAGGACAGCAAGCGCGATTATGAGTTATACTCTCCTCTCGGACTAACCCGCAGGAATCCATGGAGTTTAGCCACGGGTGGCCCCGCCGGCCATCCCTTTTTCACGCAATTCGCTTGCACGTTAAAGGGGGGGCTCCTGAGCATCGCGTCTCAGGAGCTCTTACTGACTCTCCAGCCCTCACCCCCGGCCTTGATCACGGCATCGCGACCTGGCATACCAGCGGCGGCTAAGCCTTGCTCGAGGGTCGGGACCCGAGGACGTAGAGCACCTAGATGAGCGGGGAGAAGGGGAGTTCGGCGTGAGCCCTACCTGGAAGCATCACTGCCAAGGCACAATCAGGTGCTGCGCAAAGGAATCACTTCAGGCCTACTAAGATAAGTCACCCATGCATATCAGAGTGAACCTCATCGTCCGATATTTTGATTCTCACAATCTCGCTTCGGCAATGCCGCTTCCCTTTTCGGCCTCCAGGGAGCTGCTTGCACGCCAAAGGGGACCTCTTGAGCATTGCGCCTCAGGAGCTCTTACCGGACCTCGGGCCGCTCACCTCCTGTCCTTGACCACGGCATCGCGACCTGGCATACCAGCGATGGCTGAAGCCTGCCTGGGGACTGGGACCTGCCGACGTAGAGCACTAAGCTACCGCGAGAACGAAAAGGGGGAACCATGCCGAAGCAAGATGCGCGGCTGCAACATCATACTAGGAATAATAAACATTGGAGCAAAAGCATTACAGTTTTTTACATACCCCCACGGGGTTTGTCACAATTCCGCGCAGGGAAACAAAAGAAGGAAACGTCAAGGGACCCCGGCTGCTGGGCATCACCGACGACGCTGAGCGGACGCTGCTGCCGCACTTGGGGCACGGCGAGAGCTCGGCGGCACGTAGCTGTCGTCACTGGACTCCGGAGAATCGCTGGGCTCGGGAGAGTCACTGGATTCCCAGGAGTCGTCGCTGCTGCTGGAGGAGCTGCAGGGGAGGCCGGAGGCGGGCTCGACGTCCGCGGCCGCGCCACACGGACTGCTTCCCCCGGGGCAGCACTCCAAATGCCGGCCCTCCTCATCGAAGACCTTGAAGAACAACGTAGAGGCGCCATCGTACTCAAAGTGGATGGCGAAGGCCCCCTCTGGACGGCATGCGCGGGCGACCTCGCCCCATCCTTGGGTCATGAAGATGTCGCCCGGGGGAACGACCTCGACCTCCGCCCCCGAGGCTAGGCCGCAGCACCCGGCGTGCTGCAGCCACAGCTCAAGTGGCCCCCTCGGCGGCATCTCCTCGGTGAAGAACCTCGGGAGCCGGATCCACGTGCGCGGTGGCATTTCCACCCACACCACGAAATCGCGAGAGGTCCCCTCGCCATGGGTTCACTGGCCTGCTGGCCGTGCAGCCTCGGTCAGACCGCCGAGACCGCGGCCCGCGCGGCGCTGGGAATTACCGCCCTGTCCGGAGCCGTGCGCGCGGACGTACAGAGGAAGCGGGAAGCCAGGCGGAGGCCGCTCATACCAGGCAGAGGGGGCTACTATCGGTGTTCTGGGAACGGGGGTACCCAGACTTGCCTGCCTATGGCCCACGGCGTGGCTCCATCGACGGCCTGGTACGACCCAGCTTCAGCGACAACAACTCAAGACCCTCGCGAGGGGCCAAGCCTCGCGAGGCGGACGACACCAAGACCTCCACGAGGAGCAGCCTCCTCAGGCTGGCTCCCGAGGAGCGGAGATCTCTATGCAAGCCTCACCTCATGAGGTCCGGATGACATGAGCCATGATGACCAAGGCCAGGCGGGCGCCAGCGGGCGTAGTGTACGAGTTTCCTCTTTGGTGCTAAAGAGGCAAGCGTGGGCGCGGAGTCCCGAGGCATCAGCCAAAGGTTTCCATTC
Source organism: Thinopyrum elongatum (assembly GCA_011799875.1). Classification (NCBI taxonomy): domain Eukaryota; kingdom Viridiplantae; phylum Streptophyta; class Magnoliopsida; order Poales; family Poaceae; genus Thinopyrum; species Thinopyrum elongatum. The sequence goes on from CM022303.1 coordinate 565,734,601, forward strand.
CCGTGCAACAAGACCAAGACCGGCAGGACGAAGGTCATCACCGAGCCCGCCACGGCATCACAACCAGAGGTTCACTAGCTGTCCTCCCTTGAATTTGGCCGTTTTGGGATCCCTTCCCGCCTTTCACTTGGGAAGAGGACCAAGGTCACTATAAATAGGACTTAGCCACTACCATAGAGAGGGATTGGATCGGATCGGACCCCCGGACGGATCATTCAGATCACCCTCACCCCACCAGCTCACTCGAGCTCAAGAACACCTCTCCTCCTGAGGCTGTTCGCCACTGTACTAGTTCATCCTCAGCCCCTCGAGGCCAATCCACCACAAAGCAGGAGTAGGGTTTTACACCGCAAGGTGGCCCGAACCTGGGTAAACTGTTGTGTCTCTTTTCCTTACAGTTCGACGAGCTAGGTTGTGAGATTAGCGAGTAGGTAGACTAGGGAGGACGAGTTCTTCGCGCCACCCCAGAGTTCGAACCTCTCAAGGGTTTGCGGAACCCGAAATCCGATAGTGGACGACCTGGTCGCGGAGTTCGCTCGTGAAGATGGCATGGACGTGCTCGCAGCTGAAGAGGGTGGTGCCGACAATGGTGATGATGAAGATGGCGATGCCGATGGCAGCGCGTCTTGCTAGGCTTACGTTTCCTTTCCGATCCTGACCTGCATACCAAAATTTCGGGCTTGGCCCCGCGGGGCATGAAAAGCATTTTCTTGGTGGGGGTTTCCCTGTTATGTTTGAAACGTTGATATGCCTTCCAAATTGATTCTGAAACGTGCTGCCAAGGGCAGAAAGGTCCCCTACTAGAGTAGTTTGTTATGACTTATCTTTGGTGCCGGCGGTCTTGGATAGGTTCTTGTGTCGTGAGGGCGCTCCCTTCCCTAGGCGGGCCCCGCGGGGGCTTGCGAGGGCTTGAGCTTCCTAAGGAGCCTGCAGGCCCGCCCGAGAGCGCCGCACGAGGAGCCGATTGCCGAGTCACGGCAAGGCATGCACGCAGTGGTCCTGCGGCAGGTGCGCTTTTGGCCCCGTGGGGGCCTCGGCGTCGCTTGGGCTGGCCCAAGCGCGCGCGCAGCGCGCACGCTACGCCCAGCCCCCACTCGCGGGGTGCTCACGGGGGGGGTTGGGGGCAGCAGGCATGAGCCCTACTTTTTAACATAAACCAAAAGCCAAGAAAACACCTCGAATCGAAAAATCTCCCCCCCTTTTTCCTTTTGATAAGCTCACGAAACTCCAAATCTCATTTTAAAAGATGGCAAATCGGATTACAGAAAGAGGGCGAAACAAACAGCCGTGTCCGGCACCTAGAATAGTCTTCTCACCAGCGCGGAGCTAAGTGCTTCCACTTGGACGTGGGTGGGAGCCCTCGTGAGGCCCGAAGGCGACGCTTAGGAGACTCCGGGGCGTGTACAGCCCCAACTCATTATTACGTGAGAGTGTCACGAGCGGAGATCTTCATGGGCGTCCCTGACGCCTGGCGAGGGCCCCGTCCTGCGCCTCCCCTGACCACTGTTGGGGCATCCGGAAACCAGGACGAGACCAAGGGGTGAGGGGGGCGCCGGCGGTGTCCCGGCGATTGCAGGCCGCCCACCGGGGGAAAGGGCTCATCGGTGCCTTCCCCGGCGGAGGACCTGGCGCCGGGCTCCCCCCGCGTAGATCCCAGTGCACTCCGTCCGCTTGCGGCGGGGCCATCATCCTGAGGTCCACGGCCGTTGTCGTGGCTTGGTTCACCTGCGGTCCATGGTTAGCGCAATCATGCTCCTGAGATATTGGCTGTACCCGGTGGCTGTTGTTCTCGAAGACGCCGGTGAAGCTCCGGGGCGGCCCGCGAAGAGCTTCGGTCTCACGTGGTCCTGCCGCCCAGGCTAGCGAGGGGAACGAGCAGGGGCTTCCTCTTGGCGCATACAGCAAGCTCGTCAGTGGAGGTACAGGGGTGCCCGGAGCCGCCATCCCCGGGTCTGCGCCTGGCCGCCCGGCTTCGTTGCTTGTCATGCCTGGCGCCAGGTCGCAACGACCGTAGGGTGGCATCCCGTCGCGGTCCCAGGAGGGGCCACCCGGTCTCGTCACGCTCGGGCGTGATGTATCCTGGGTAGGGTAAGCGGCGTCGCGGGCCAAGTTAGCGTCGCGAGATCCTCTGGGCCCGCCGAGGAAGGGCGCGCGGGTGTGACGAGAGCTGGCGCGTGCCCCCGGCAGCGCTTGCGATGTACGCAAGGTGCAGAAGGTTGTCGCGCCCTCGCAGGCGGCATCGAGTAGCTCGGCGACGCGCTCTAGCAGGGCGTCGTGGTCACCTTCCGCCAGCCTGCACCGCAGCAGCTCCCGCGCCACAATGAGTGTGGCTCACGTGTTCGCTTGCTACCGGCACGTGTGTAGGGTCGTCACCGCGGCGTAACCCGAAGACCGCACGAGGGCGCGGTAGTGACATGGCGCGGAAGCGGGCGGAGGTGGTCCGTGCCGCTTGATGCCAACGGCAATGGACGTCGTGCGGGCTACAAGGAGCGTAGAGTGGAGGGCTTCTTGGGCAGGGGGCACTGCTCGGGGGGGGGGAGGGGGGGCGAGCGGCCCAGTGCTCAGAGTGAGCTCGAGGATCTCCCGCCATGGTGACGATGGGGCGAACGGCGGGGGAGAGAATTCGACGCACCCCTACCTGGCGAGCCAAATGTCGGATTCAACGCTCCGCAGACCCAAGAAAGGTTCGTACTCTGGGGTGCATGCGAAGAACTCAATCTCCCCAGTCTGCCAACTCGTCGATCTCACGGCCTAGCTCGATGAACAGGAAAGGACAGGGACACAGCGATTTACCCAGGTTCGGGCCACCTTGCGGTGTAAAACCCTACTCCTACTTTGTGGTGGATTGGCCTCGAGATGGGCTGAGGATGAACTAGTACAGAGGGGGAACAACCTCAGGAGGTGTGTTCTTGTGTTGGTGTGAGCTGGTGGGGATGATCTGGTTGATCCGTCCCTCCGTCCGTCCGTCCCCGTCTACGATGGTGGCCTAGCTATATTTATAGTGGCCTTGGTCCTCTTCCCCCAAAACGAAGGCAGGAAGGGATCCCACAACGGCCAAGTTTGAAGGGAGACAAGTAGTACATCTTATCCTGATGAAAGGTGGTCTTCGCCTACAAAGCTTCTGGTTGTGACGTCGTGGTGGGCTCGGCGATGACCTCCGTCCTGCCGTCCTGGTCTTGTAGCACGGGAATGGAAACCTTTGGCTGATTCCTCGGGACTCTGCGTCTGCACCCGCTTCCTTATCGCCAAAGAGGAAACCTGATGTACTGCGCCCGCTGGTGCCCGCCTGGCCTTGGTCGTCATAGCTTGCGTCATCTGAACCTCATGAGGTGGGGCTTGCATAGAAATCTCCGCTCCTCAGGAGCCGGCCTAAGGAGGCCGCTTCCTCTGGAGGTCTTGACGTCGTCCGCCTCGCGAGGCTTGGCCCCTCGCGAGGGTCTTGTGTTGTTGATGCTGAAGATAGGCCGTACCAGGCCGCAGATGGAGCCACGCTGCGGGCCGCAGGCAGGCAAGTCTGGGTACCCCGGTTCCCAGAACGCCGACAGCGCTGGAGGATTTAAGAGCCAAACAAGAGAAAACTAATAAGCTTGCTAAGCTTCTTGCCAGCATGGTGGGTACCCAGGATATTGTTTCTTGAGCTCTTCTGAAGTGGTTTTAGTTCTGGACTTGTTTTGCTGAAGCGTTTATTTTCACTGGTCGCCAACTTTGACAACAAGTGTATGTAATATGCTGCTTTATTCCCTATATTTGCACTGGTGGCGAACTTTGATGCCCAGTGGATGTAATCTGTGTAATTGCCGTAATATCCTAGCTTTAGTTGCTTGCTTATTTATTTTCTTAGTCTTATTTATTTGTTTGCTTGTAGTTCTGCAGTTCTTTTTCCTCGGTTTCCTAGTGGCCGCAATAACAATGTCCACATATGGGCCATTGTAACCATGGCCCTCCTACGGGCCGTAGGATCCATGGTCCTCCTACGGGCCGTAGGATACATGGTCCTCCTACGGGCCGTAGGATCCATGGTCCTCCTATGGGCTGTAGGATCCATGGGCCTCCTACATGCCTTAGGATCCTTGGGCCTCCTACGAGCCTTAGGACCCATGGGCCTCCTACGGGCTGCAGGATCCATGGGCTTCTTATGGGCCGCAGGATCCATGGGTCTCTTACTGGCCACATGATCCTTGGGCCATACTGATCGTGGACCACTGTTTGCACGCAATTTGGGTCGTAAACGGGACATAATCTGAATAGTATATCTATGGGCTTAGGCCATAATGGGCCGTTAATAGGCCGTAATATCTGACATGATGAATAAGGCCCAAAGGGTTAACGGGCCACAGACGGGCCAACTGTAACCACATGCCTCATTTGGCCCATTAGCGGAACAAGCCAGTAACGGACCGCAATTAGTCGAAGGCCTGAAATGAGCCCGAGAATATATGGGCCTTAGAAGGCCAAAAGATAACATGGGCTGGAAACGGCCCAACTGAATCGTGGGTCGTTAATGGGTATAAAGCAAGTTACTCTATATTATGAGCCAGAGTCACCACGGGCCGTTAAAGGACCTAAAGAAACAAAAGGCCTCATATGGGCCGAAAGACGCCATGGGCCATTTACAGGCCAAAAGTGAGAACGGGCTCAAATTATATTGGACTGCCCACAAGACGCTAATGGGACGAATTCAAAAAGGCCATAACGGGTCGTAAATATAGGCACACAGGCCGTTAACAGGCTTTTGATGGGCCGGCTCATTAACTTTTGACCAAGTCAAACGGGCCGGCCTTTGTAACCTAAATGGGTCACTGTTGGGCCAGGCCACGTGTCGACGTATCATAGGCGTGTTCCGTCCATTGTAGGGATGACATCTGTCCCAACGCCAAGCTGACACGTGGAATCATCCGGCGAATGAGAATTTTACACATGGAAAATCCCCATTGGTCCGGGCTGCTAACGGGTTATCGGATCCAAACCGGAACCCGATAGCTTAACGGCGACCCGTTATGGTGGATGCCACGTGTCGGTTACCCTTGACGAAAACACTTCCATGACACGCCATTTTTCGTCATGGAAGTGGACACTTCCGTGATGATAATTTTGGTATTGTCATGGAACACATCTACGACAGCACATGTATGACTATCTTGATGCTGTCATAAAATCGTCAGGGATGTACATGCATGATAGAAAACGTGACCTACGATGACAAACACGTATCATCACAGAAGTGGTTTTTTTTGTAGTGAAAGGTCTATCGGTTTTCGCAAACATGCCAAAAGGCATACAATTTTTCCATGTTTGCTACAAAAGACATAGTCAACACCTTAACGAGTGATTTAAGGAGAAGTAAGGCGGAGTTTTCTGTTTTGGGAAGTAGTTTAATTGCCCTATTTTCTTGCAAGATGGTAGCGCTCAAAGCAGCCAAAAGATGCCCTCATAACCAAGAATTACCTTTTATATCTAGTGCCTGCTTTAAACAAATCTCAAGATGGAAGCTCACTAAAGGCACTCAATATTTTGATTTGATGACTGATGATGAAGTGGTTAGTGCAATCCATCTATCCTTAGTAACGGTGTACAAGGCTCCAACCCTCATCCGCCAACTTGAAATATGTGTTTTACATCTATTTTCATGACTCAATGAGCACATGAAACTCTACAATATCAAAGTTACTATTCATGTGCTTTTTGCATTGTTTTTGAGTATCCCATAGGCTCCGACTCATGTCATTCCATCATTTCTTTATCGACTACTACATTGTTCGTTCTACATCATGTTCCTCTTTGTCTTTGTTGATAGCATCAATGCTATAACTTACAAACATTTCAATCTCCCTCGAACCAACAATTTTCCTTCCATGGTAGACGGCTAAACCATCATAAATGACTCCAAGCAACGAATCTATCATCAAATATACTAAAGCTTTGAAAAGAGACATGAAATGCAAACCTAGGGTTTAATTCCAACAAAAGTAGGTACACACATTTTATCATTGCTTCCAGCAAACCCCCCTCTAACTTCATTTCAAGAGTGTGAATCACACAAATATGTGAAAATGGTAGGTGATGTCTTTTGAACAAAAATCATGTCTTTCGATCATCACCCAAGGTTTTGTCAATTCATCACCATAGGTTGAATTTAAAATAATGGATGAAATCATAAATATGGATAACATTCGGATGACATAACAGGACGGGACCCCTATCATATGAGACAATTGAAATCTACTCAAAAATACTAGCTCCACTGTCGTTTCCGTTTCCACCTTCCAAATAAAAACTAGATATAAATCCTAGGATTATTCCACCATCCGCTGCATTCCATCCACGTCGTCTGACCCAATCTCGCATCTTGGCACAACACAATGGTAAGTCATACCATCAGCGTTGGGGACCCGAGCGTCTCGGAAAGCCGAGGGATCACCTGGCGGAGATAGCTAATTTTTTTTGAAAAAATAATGAAATCGACGCGGTTGTATGCGAATATTTACGGAATTTATCCAGAACATTCTACATGACTGTAGTGAGGAAATCACTTGTTTAAAACATTGTTACATCCCTTTCATGGAACTAGGATAAAAATCTATGACAAACATAGGTGAAATGCTTATGTTACTCATGTGAAATAACTTCTGCATGGAAAACCAACATGTCTCTACGCGGTTCATTATTAGATATACATGAGTTGTTCTACTTTGTGACTATACATGGTATTTTTTATCATGCGGAAGCTATGAATTTTCAATACACTAGTATACACTAGTCTAACTTGAGTTGCTTACTTAATTTGATAGTATTTCCTATAATATGACATCTTAAGTGTTGCTATGAATTTGGTGATGGAGATATCAAAGCAAATATGTTCCATCGGGTAGTACCACAAGAGAACTGCCAAATTTTTGGTTGATGCTTCTTCACCAATTTATTAGCATGATTCGCTAATCATGATTTTACAATCAACCTTTTCCACACACCTAGTGTTGCCAATTAACCAACGTTCACATATTTGTTTCTTACATCATGGCTATATGAGCTTAATTACTTTTGCATCTTAAAATTTTAAAGTCTTTGGGCTCTGAACTAACATCTTTAGAGGAATGTCTCTTCACTGTGAAATCCACCATTCGACTAAAAACTACTTTTGAGGTTGTTGGGATTGGCAAAGGGAAGCATAATATGACTGGATTTGTTCAGGACACATTCAAAACAAACAAAGGTCTATCAGTTTCCGCAAACATGCCTAAAGGCATAAAAATATTCCATGCTTGCTACAAAAAACATAGTCAACACCTTAGCAAATGATTTAAGGAGAAGTAAGGCGGAGTTATCTATTTTGGGAAGTTGTTTGGCCCCGTTTGCTTGCAAGATGGTGGCGTTCAGAGTAACGAAAAGATGTCCGCACAAGCAAGAATTACCATGTATATCTAGTGCCTGCACTAAAACAAATCTCAAGATGGAAGCTCACTAGAGGAACTCAATATTTTGAATCTATGACTAATCATGAAGTGGTCAGTGCAATCCATCTATCCTTAGTAACAGCGTACAAGGTTCCAACCCTCATCCTCAAACTTCAAATATGTGTTTTACATCTATTTTCATGACTTGTTGGCACATCAAACTCTATAATATCAAAGTAAGTATTCATGTGCTTTTTGCATTGTTTTTGTGTATCTCGTAGGCTCTGACTCATGTCATTCCATTATTTCTTTGTTGACTACTACAATGTTTGTTCTACATCAAGTTCCTCTTTGTCTTAGTTGATAGCAAAAACACTATAACTTACAAACATGTCAATCTCCCTTGGACCAACAATTTTTCCTTCCCTGGTAGACGGCTAAACCATTATAGATGAATCCAAGCGACAAAATCTATCACCAAGTATAAAAAACTTTTACAAGAGACCTAAAATGCTAACATAGAGTTTAATTCCAACAAAAATAGGTACACACATTTTATCATTGCTTTTAGCAAACCCCCCACTAACTTCATTTCAAGAGTGTGAATCACACAAATACGTGAAAATGGTAGGTGATGTCTCTTGGCAAAAAATCATGTCTTTTGAGCATCAGCCAAGGTTTTGTCGATTTATCACCATAGGTTGAATTTAAAATAATAGATGAACACGTAAATATGGAGAACATTTGGATGATAGAATAGGACGCGACCCATATCATACGAGACAATTGAAATCTACTAAAAAATACTCGCTCCATTGTCGTTTCCATTTCCACCTTCCAAATTAAAACTAGACAGAAATCCTAGGGTTATTCCACCATTCGCCGCATTCCATACCCGTCATCTGACCCTATCTCGCATCTTCGCACAACACAACGGTTAGTCATACCTGCCGTGTTGGGGACCCTAGCGTCTCGCAAAGTCGATGGATGACCACGGAGATAGCTAATTGTTTCTGAAAAAATAATGAAATCAACGCGGTTGTATGCGAATATTTGTGGAATTTATGCAGATCATTCCACATGATTGTAGTGAGGAATTAACACTAGTTTAAAACATTGTTACATCCCTTTCATGAAACTAGGATAAAAATCTATAACAAACATAGGTGAAATGCTTGTAATAGTCATGTGAAACAACTTGTGAATGACAAACCAACATGTCTATACGCGGTTCATTCACTACTGCAGGATGCTGCTAACACGACACTACGATCAGAGACTCTTTGACGAAACTGTGTGTGATGCATTAATCGCAAATGGTGATGTAAAAAACTATCAAAAAAGACGCAAAACATTTGCGATGGCGGAGACATCGAATACGGTTTAGATTTTAGTTGCGTGTGCGATGGGGGCCATACGGTTGATCCATACGAACTGTTTGCGATGTGACAGAACAACAGAAACGGGCAGCCATATCAAGGTGTGTGCGATATACGGCATACAGTTCACTCGGATTAACTGTTTGTGATTAGGCAATACAACAGAAATGGTCAACCAGATCAAGGTGTGTGTGATATACGGCATACGGTTCACTCGGACGAACTATTTTCAATTAGGGAACACAACAGAAACGGTTCAACTTAAAAAGATGTGTGTGATATGCGGTATACAGTTCACATAGATGAACTGTTTGCAATGAGCCAAAAGAACACAAACGATTCATGTAAACAAGATGTGTGTGTTACGCGGCAAACAGCCCACTCAGATGAACTATTTGCGATGAGAAATTATAACACAGATGGTTACTACAGTTAATTCGTGTGTGATTCTGTGTGTACAAAAAACTTTGAAAAATGCAAACTAGTTGCTTGCGGTGGCTAGGAGTATCGCACACAATGCATCTGCGAGTACTCGTGTGCGATAATTAGTAAGTTACACATATGTTTCCTTATGTTAACACATGTGTGATAGATAACACGTGGCACCGCATACGGTATTCGGGTTGTGTGCTCCACTTAGTCTTCCCGCGCTCCACATGGGTGAATTGTAAAATCCCTGCATCTTTCGTTATCGGTTTCCCGCCACCAGCTAATGGCTTGCTGCATATAACCCAGGTGGCAACACACCGTCGCGACACTATACGCAGATCTAGTCCTCACCCATCTACCATTAGTTATTCCAAGCATGTCAGGCAACGACCAAAACTTCAACGTCGACCCCTACCTGCGTTACATCTTCGGCGAGGAGAACGAGCCGGAGCAGGTTGGGGAGCAAGAGCTTCATCGGCCGGTGCAGGCACCATGGCCCATCGGCAGCGATATCGGCGTGATAGTCCTTGAGCGCACAATCGACATATTGCAGAGGAAGTTTGATGAGCAGTTTGCCATCCACCATGCAAAAGATCCAGAGCTGCTCGGCGGCATGATCGACGACCCACCCGAAGAGCTGCCGTCACCAGTGCTCATCGAGAGCCTGATGCCCCGCAAGGAATGGGCAGAGGACCTCTGCGATTCAGTTAAGACACAGCCAGCCTGCGGCTTCATCATTGCCGGCGGCGACCGTGTCAACCTCGATCCCGACGATGTGGTGGCCAGGCTCGAGCGCATCCTTGGCAGAGTTGACGTCCCCGACGAAGTAGAACATCGCCAATGTGGTATCTTGAGGATGTAGGTGATGGACGAAATTTGCTACCAGGCTAGAGACATGGAAATGGAGCGGTTCCGCGGAGATGTCATGCGCGCGATTGCACGCTGTCAAGCTCTTCTGGAAGAGGCCCAGCAGCACCAAGAGCCTCCCAGCGCCAGTAGCTCCGTAGGCGGAGGCAGGTCGGGACACTTGGAATGAACGGCCGCAAGGGTGCTATGCTGATCACGGACTCCGAGAAGACCGTCGTCGGAAGGCCGCCAGCTCAGCCTTTTAGCCTATATTTTATTATAATTAGATGCATATGTACGTCGTGAGTGTTTTAGGCGTTGCCGCATGTGGCATTTTAAATTATCCTGAATATGTAAGACAATTATTAATCGTTGCCATTGTAAATTTGCTTGAACGGCGAGCAGAGCGCGCGCAGAGACGCCAGAGCGGAGCGCGCCGCGGTCGCCTCAATGGCGAGCAAAATGCGTGGACGAACGCGAGCAGAGCGCGCCGCGGCCGCCTCAACGACGAGCAGAGTGCACCACAGCCGCCTCAACTATGAGCAACCACGTGGTCAACCTTCTGGCGCCTCGTGGGGGGCGCGACGGCGCATCCATAGGACACGATGGTGATATCTTGACCGTGTGTAATAGTGGGCAGATACGTACATGTACATCCGACAACGCGGGCCCACGTACGCCATCCGGGGACCGTTTCAGGCTTCCGATGTGTGGCATACGGTTGATCCAAAAGAACTGTTTGCGATGAGCCAGAACAACAGAAACGGGCTTCGAACCCAGAACCATCAATAAATTTTGACCTTGTTTCTTGTCACATTACAGATTACAACGCAATAAGTAATTGCAAATCTGTTCACACCGATCAAACCAATATGTGTTCATACTTACAACGCAATAAGTAATTGCAAATATGTTCACACCGATCAAACCAATATGTGTTCACACCTAGCACCGGGCTATAAAAACTACCCACTCGAAAATTACTTCACAGTTCCTCTCCTCATCACCCACAAAACTAGTCTTTCCTGTCAAGTCGTTCTGCCATGACCGTTAGGAGGAGTTTTGGGTGGACATATAACTAGGGAGCAAAGACCAAGGCCGCGGAAGCACCAGAGAGGTCCTACCGCTACGCGGCAGCCGCAACAGAGATGTCCCGGCGCACCGCAGAGCCCTCGAACGAGCTCTCACCGGCACGCGAGGGCGATCGCGATGAGCTGGCATTGCTGAAGTCCTTGGCCAGCGACGACGACATTCTCGCTGGCCTCATTAAGCAGCAGGAGCTGGTCGACGGCTTGATGAAGCTTCTTGAGATCAGTGATGCCTCGGTTGAGAAGGCGACCGGCCTCATCGAGTAACTCATGGGTGACAATGCGAAGCTCCTCAAGGCGCTCGCCGAGAAGGAGGAGGAGGCCGCCGGCTGGAAGATGTTGCATGAGCAGAGCAGTGCCTCAGGGATAACGCTAAAAGCGGTCATCGAGGAACTGATGGGTGACTTGAGGAAGCTCCGGATCGAGCGCGAGCAGGAGGTGGAGGAATCCGTGGCTGCTGTCAAGCGAAGTCGTGAGGAATTGAAGGAGCTGGAGGATGTCATTGCCCGGTGATCCATCGAGGAGTATAGACAGTAGCGACCCAGATCGATGTCTACGATTTCCTTCTTCTCTTGCCCTCGTGTCTTCCGGGCTTTGCCACATGTGGCATTTTAAATTATCCGAAATATGTAAGACAATTATTATCCGCGCCATTGTAAATTTGTCGTCGTATTATCTGTTGCCATTTTATTTGTCGTCGTATTATCCGTTGCCATTTTATTTGTCGTCGTATTATCCGTTGCCCTATGTGGCATTTTAAATTATCCGGAATACGAGTTGAAAACACGAACGAAGCAAATGCTAATGTTGAGAGGGGCCATGGGATCACAAGCAAACACCCTCAGTCAAGTTGCTTTAATTAACTGCGTGTTAAACAGCAGCTTGGTCGCCATTAATGGAGAAGTTGTGAGCGAGGCGGGTGGCTGGTGGATGGAGGTCAAAGAGCTCGCTTCCCGGGGAGCATGGGCGGCCTTGCTGCTCACACATGTCCCGTCGAGCCTGCGAGGTGGATAGGATGCACGCGTCCTGTCGAGCCTGCGCGGCGGACTACTCACACACGTCCCGTCGAGCCTGCACGATGGAATTCTCGCGCTCGTCCCGTCTGATCAAACAGCTGCACACACGCCACCGAGTATGGTTAAATTTTGGCACAAAATACAAAGATGACCAATGAACGAGGACGGAGGTAGTACTATCTCATAAGAAAAGAGGGATGCGTGGCCGCACTTAAATGGTTATGGGAACACACGGTTCATATAATACAACCGTTTGTGATATTAACGTGTCAGCTATTTGTTTTAAAAGGACTTCGTTGGCTATTAATGTGTGCGCCTTGTCTTGAACTGGACGATTTTTTTACCACGGCATATATGTGCCATGTCATGAAACCATGCCAAGTTTCGTGTTTTTTGGGTGAGTTTTCGATTTACTGGGATTTAAAAACTAAGATTCTCAATGTTTCAGGACGACGAGATGATTGTAATTCATTCCCATTCCTTCAATGAGACCAAACAAGCACGCAATGACACATGTACGATTTTCCACCCATTTTGCTTCACTGCAGCATGTGCTTGTAGTTGAAATTTGAATTGTGGACTACATTAAATGCCTAGAAAACTCAATTAATATATAAAATGGCCAAACGAACCCTGAACAGTTTCAAATTTCAGCACGACACTCCTGTTATTCCATGTTGCATGTAGAAAACAAAATTCAAGGCGAGAAGAGGCAGCGATTATCGTTTCGCCCACAAGAGGGGCATGTTTCCCTATCGGAACCACGAGGGTTGCGAGAAGCTTCGGTTTGTAAGAGGCTTGTAATATAGCTTGGCCCAAATTGGACAATTTTTTTACCACGACATATATGTGCCATGTAGTGACACCATGCCAAGTTTCATGATTTTCTGGTGAGTTTTGGATTTACGGAGATTTAAAAACCAAGATTTGCAATGTTTGAGGCCGAGCCAGGACGCCGAGACGGTTGAATTCATTCCCATTCCTTCCATGGGACCTAAACATGCACCCCAAGGACACATGTACGATTTTCCAAGCCATTTTGGTGCACTGGAGCATGTATTTATAGTTCGGATTTGAATTATGGACATTAAATGCCTAGAAAACCCAATTAATGAATAAAAAAGGTCAAATGAACCCTGAATAATTTCAAAGTTCAGCGCGAATCTCCCGTTGTTCCATGTTGCTTGTAGAAGAAAATACAAGGCTAGAAGAGGGAGCGATTATCATTCGCCCACAAGGGGACACGGTTCCCTATCAAAATCACGAGGGTTCTTGCGACAGGCTCCGGTTTGTAATAAAGCTTGGCCCAAATTAGACAATGTTTTACCACGACATATATGTGCCATGACGTGACACCATGCCAACTTTCATGACGTTCTGGTGAGTTTTGGATTTACGGGGATTTAAAAACTGAGATTCCAAATGTTTGAGGATGAGCCAGGACGCCGGTACGGTTGTAATTCATTCCCATTCCTTGCATGGGACATAAACATGCACCCAAGGACACATGTATGATTTTTCAAGCCATTTTGGTGAACTGGAGCATGTATTTGTAGTTTAGTTTTGAATTATGGACATTAAATGCCTAGGAAACTCAATTAATGTATAAAAAGGCCAAACAAACCCTGAATAATTTTAAATTTTAGCACGGATATCCTGTCATTACATGTTGCCTGTAGAAGAAAATACAAGGCAAAAAGAGGCAGTGATTATCATTTCGCCCACAAGGGGGACACGTTTCCCTATCGGAACCACGAGGCTTCTTGAGAGAAGCTCCGGTTTGTAAGAGGCTTGTAATAAAACTTGCCCCAAAATGGACAAAAAAAAATTCCTCGTCATATATGTGACATGTCATGACACCATGCCAAGTTTCATGATTTTCGAGTGAGTTTTGGATTTACGGGGATTTAAAAACTGAGATTCTCACAATTTTTTTTCAAATAGTATATGGTTCACTCACGAAAGCCATGTGCCTACCAAACAGTGCCGATGCCCCCCAGCCGCACGCGCGATCTGAGTCGTGCGTTCTGATTGGCCAGAACCCAAACCCCACGGATCGTACGCCTGCACCGTTGGATGCTCCCAGATCGAACGACAATCCTCATCCCTTTCGACAGCACATGCAGTTTCGGTTGCGATTTTATTTATATGGGTAAGTATTGTGCGCATGCGTCGTGCTAGCTCATGCTTCCTTCTCTACTATGTTTTCCATATTCCGAGTCTCAAAAAAAAGTTTTCCATATTCATGTCAAAAAAAAGTTTTTCATATTAATGTTGTTATATATCCAAACACGCTACCGTTTCCCGCCACTCCGCCCATCTGTTTCCCGCCTCTTCTCCCATCGTTTTCCCGCTACCAGTGTCAGTGCTCATTGAAGGCTAGGCGGCGACACATCGGCCATGTAAATATTGCACATAGTTTCTAAAAGCACACACGTGTGTGATAGTAGGGAGTAGGTCCCATAGGGTGACCAGCGTGAAACGCCTTAAAGGCAAGGAGGCAATTCCTATCAGCAAGGGCGGCTTCCCATCCGCTAGCTTAGCCGAATAGAACGCAGAAGTTAAGCGTGCTCGGGCTGGAGTAGTCTAAGGATGGGTGACCCGGTGGGAAGTTGCATATCTCAAGCTTCATTTAAACGCTATGATACGGTCATTATAGACATTTATCATCTAAATGTCTCTATAGTGACCTGTCATGACGATTATATAAACCTTGGGATCCTTGTTTTGCTAATTTGTAGACTATGTTTTTTATTTGTTATTTTTTGTTCTCAAAAATCAAAGAGTGATTGACATCTGTAGGCCCACAAAAATTATCCCTTTGACCCAACGCACGAGAAGGGTTACTCTTTGCTCCGTGTGTTATGTTAGAGCAAATCAAGTTTCAGCACATGCGTTGGACGGCACCCGGCCCCTACCCCCCACCCGCCTCGAAGTTGCGTTCCCGACATCGTACGTCTTTAACCTGTCCGCGGGGGTATGATGTTTAGTTTGTAATGTTACTGATGTAGTTGGTGCCCCATCGAACTTGTGCTTTCGGGATTTGAACAAATCACACTACAGACCCATACATTTTTTTCGGGCCGCAGGCAGGGTATAGGGGGCCGGGTGTTCTGATCGAGCATGTCTCCCTTGTGCGGTTTATAGACGCCGCACATATCTATATCTATATATATATATCATCCTTGATCGATAACGAGGGGGGCTCACACAATCTATCCCTTTGACCCAACATACGAGAAGGGTTTGACCATGATGGTTTCCTATTGCTATGTGTGCCATGTTAGACCAAATAAAGTTTGAGCGCATGCGTTGGACGACACCCCCCCTCCCACGCCTCGAAGTTGGGGAACCGACATCGGACGTATTGAACCTGGCTTGGGGTCGGGTATGGTGTTCGGTTTGTAATGTAGTTGGTGCCCCATCGAAGTTGTGCATTCGGGATTTGAACACATCATACACCACCGTACCCATACATATTTTTGGGCCGCATGCAGTGTATAGGGGGTCTTCTGATCGACCACGTCTCCCTTGTGCAGTTTTTTGTGACGACATGCATATTTGTGGGCTCCCCGAGTGTATATATATCATCCCTTTGACCGATAACGAGGGGTATGTGTTGGCCATGAATGGATTCCTCCTAGTTCGTGTTAGGGCCGGTCACCGTCACATGTCGTTCAACCAAAGCTCGAGCTCATATGTTATCAGGATACCCTCCCACACGCTCGGATTGCTGGGTTCAACCGACACCGTACCCTACGTATCTAGTCCTTAACTACCTGGCTTTCATGGTTGTTGTATGTATCGAGAGGCAGGCGCCACATCTAAATTGTACATTATTCGATATTGAAAACACACATCACCCCTTCCAACGTACATCATTTTGGGCCACATGCAGGCGGTGCTGGTTTTGTGGTCCCTCTCGTGCAATTTTTATGATGGTTCAATCTATTGGCCCAAGCGGTTTATATATATATTCTACCATTTTTATCGACAACAACAGTTGTCGTTTGACCAAGCGATAGATTCACTGGTCCATCTTATGGTAGGTCATGGCCACATGCATGTATGACCAAAGTATCATTACGTGCATTCGCCCTGATGAGACGAAGTGGGAGGTGGGTCAAGCACCCTAGCTAGGTAGCTACGACATTATGTTATTATATATATATCCAAGGGTGTTTTTGGGTTTGCGAGGTAGGTGCCACCCAAGTTGTGCATTGTGTATTTAAAGTTTTAAACATCACACCCTATATTCCTACATATATTTGGCCACTTCCAGGTGGTTCTTGACTTCTGGCCCCTCTCATCGATCTTCAACGACGTGCCAAACCATGGGCCCGCACGGTCAAAGTTGTGCATTGGAAGTTTGAACATCACAGACCACCCTTTTCACTCATATATATTTGGGCCACATGCTGGTGTGGCTGTCTTCTGACCCTCTCTAACATTTTTTTTGCTACAAAGACTTGGATGACGTTCAACGGACATGGGTGTACTGGCTTAACCGTGTGCAATGCAAGTGCGCTGTGAATCACCATGACTGCGCAAGCGCGAGCAAAGGTGGAGGTACTGGCTTAACCGTGTGCGATGCTAGTGCGCTGTAAAATCACCACCTGCGCAAGCTAAAGGCGGGTAGTTTATTTAGATTGAATTCCATGTCTGCGTCTGAAAATTAGGATGAACCGTGTGCGATAGACCAGCTAGTTAGAAATCTAAAAACAAACTACCCACCTTGAGCGTTGCAAAAATCGGCGGTTCCGCTGCTTTTCCTTATTATCATACACGCATATTCTTATTGGACCGTGTGTGATCTTGGGTACTCCCACCCCGCATGAATTCCTTTACCCAATATTTAGTACCCGCCGTACTTCAACCGTCACCCCCAGTCCTCCAGCACCGACCTTATAGTAAAATTGTAGTAGCCGAGGCATATGAACCGTCGCCCTTCCTCATCCACCACCATCTCCACCCACCATTACTAAAATTTTTAGTATCCGCGGCGTATCCTCAAACACCCGCCCACCCCCCTCCACAGTCCCCCACACGGCCCGCCCTCCCTCCCTCGAACCCTAGCTCGCCGCCGCCGCCGCCAACCCCTGCTGGTCTGCCCGTTCCTCCTAGCTTAGATAATAAAGTTCAGGTTACCCAGCGATTCCCATACCGTCGCCCCACTCCCCTGAGTTTTTAGATGAGGTCGGCGGTGTCCCTCCCCGCTAGATCCACATCCCGTACTCCAGAATGTCGCAGCCTAAGCCCGACCGCGTATCCCAGGGAGCCCGATGAGCGTTCGGCCAAGAAGTGGTTTATCATGGCCTCTCCGGCGGACGTTGGCGAGGTGGCCGCCGTTTGCCCCGACCTGTTGACCCCAGAGCAACACCTCGCCGCGGAAGCCGGCGAAGACGTTGACTATGTTGCCATGCCAAAGGCTTCACGTCAGCGGGCTAGCGTATTAATGTATCTCGGGAAAGCTGGATACGACATCAAGCTAGTCGACAGCGACGGTTTCACGCGGGCCATGTCATAGGTTAAGTGGTCCATCCCCAACCCCTCTGGTTCAATCACCGTTGATCTCTTTGACGGCCCTGCTACAGATCTCCTCTGCCACGTGGTCAAGGATCTGCGATCCTTGTACACCATCGAGCCCATTTTGTCATTTCTAAAGGACACGTTCTACGGCTGCGGCTTGGGATCCTCAATTGCCAAGTCAGATCTCATCGACCACGACCATGAGGAGGGCACCCACAAAGGTTCTTCCACAATGAAACAGCCCATCTGTGACATCAGAGAGCGCACCATGGGTCTGTGCTCTTCCAACTGGAAGGATCCCGTCCATGACATGTGAGGCAACATCCTATCAGCAAATCTTACCTCTTCTAGCTTGCCAACCGGTACCCTTTGTTGTAGTAGCTTTTGCCATGCGGTGTTTTAACTGTGCCGTGTTTAATTATTTCAGTTATGCAAAAATGTAATGTTCAATAGGGCTATGTGATGTTTAAGTATGAATTGTCCACTTCAGTTTCATGAATGGCTATATTTGGTTGTTTATAGTGAGTAGATGCCTTGTTTATCTGTATTTTGTTGTTAGGTTGGTTGCAGTGAGCATTTGTCCAGTTATCGAGTAGATGCCTTGTTTATCTGTATATGGTTGTTAGGTTGGTTGCAGTGAGCATTTGTCCAGTTATCAAGCAGATGCCTTGTTTATCTGTATTTGGTTGTTAGGTTGGTTGTAGTGAGCATTTGTCCAGTTTTCAAGCAGATGCCTTGTTTATTTGTATTTGCTTGTTAGGTTGGTTGCAGTGAGCATTTGTCCAGTTTTCAAGCATATGCCATGTTTATCTGTATTTTCTTGTTAGGTTGGTTGTAGTGAGACTCTGTCCAGGTTTCAATGGCTATATTTGGTTGTTATACTGATCATTTATGCCTTGTTTATTTCTGTCATTCACAATGTGATGTTCATTATGTGCAAGTCAGAACTGTGCCACTCGATTGCATCAATACCAGTTTGAACGGCTATATTTGGTTCCAGTTATGCCTGGTGTAGTTAACACATGCCCTCTATTTTAGTTTTACACTTTTATCCAGTGTGATGTTTAAGCATGACCTACGTTCTATTCATTTTCAACAATACCAGTTTGAATTGCAATATTTGATGGCTATTAAGCCTGTTGTAGGTAACATTCCCTTCCATTTTATATCTGCTTTAACAGCATGCTGAAACCAACACATTCAAGCTATCATTTGGAGATGATGTTGTTTACCTTGGCTAAAAACCGTTTGTATTGCAATACCAGTTTGAATTGCAATATTTGATGGCTGTTAAAAACCGTTTGTATAGCACCTCGTTGTACCAGTGATTGTTAGATATACATGAGTTGTTCTGCATTGTAACTATACATGGAGCTTATTTATCACGCGACAGCTCTGAATTTTCAATACACTAGTCTAACTTGAGTTGCTTACTTAATTTGATAGTATCTCCTATCATATGACATCTTAAATGTTGCTATGAATTTGGTGGTTGAGATATGTTGGAAACTATGTTCCCTAGTGTAGTAACACAAGAGAATTGCCATATTTTAGTTTGATGTTTCTTCACCAATTTATTAGCATGATTCACTAATCATGATTTTACAGTCAACCTTTTCCACATGTTTGCCAATTAACCAACGTTCACAAATTTGTTTCATACATCACGGCTATATGAGCTTAATTACTTTTGCATCTTACATTTTAAGGACTTTGGGCTCTGAACTAACATCTTTACAGGAGTGTCTCTTCACTATTAAATCCACCATTCAACCAAAAATTTCTATTGAGGTTGTTGGGACTGGTAAAGCGAAGCATAATATGACTGGATTAGTTAAGGACACATCCAAAACAAACAAAGGTCTATCGGTTTCCGCAAACATGCCTAAAGGCATAAAAAATTCCATGTTTATTAGAAAAGACATAGTCAACACCTTAACAAGTGATTTAAGGAGAAGTAAGGTGGAGTTTTCTATTTTGGAAAGCTGTTTTGCCCCGTTTGCTTGCAAGATCGTGGTGCTCAAAGCAGCCAAAAGATGCTGCACAACCAAGAATTACCTTGTATATTTAGTGCCTACTATAAAAAAATCTCAAGATGGAAGCTCATTGAAGATACTCAATATTTTGATTTGATGACTAACGATGAAATAGTTAGTGCAATCCATATATCATTAATAACAGCGTACGAGGCTCCAACCCTCATCCACAACCTTCAAATATATGTTTTACATCTATCTTCATGCCTCATTGGCAAATAAACTTTATAATATCAAAGTTAGTATTCATGTGCTTTTCCCATTGTTTTTGAGTATCTCGTAGGCTCTGACTCATGTCATTCCATCATTTCTTTATTGACTACTACATTGTTCATTCTACATCAAGTTCCTTTTTGCCTTTGTTGATAGCATCAACGCTAGAACTTACAAACATTTCAATCTCGCTCAGACCAACAATTTTCCTTTTGTGGTAGATGGCTAAACCATCGTAGATGACTCCAAGCAACGAATCTATCGCCAAATATACTAAAGCTTTGAAAAGAGACATGAAATCCAAACCTAGGGTTCAATTCCAACAAAAGTAGGTATACACATTTTATCATTCCTTCTAGCAAACCCCCCTCTAACTTTATTTCAAGAGTGTGAATCACACATGTATGTGAAAATGGTAGGTGATGTCTTTTAGCCAAAAATCATGTCTTTCGAGCATCACCAAAGGTTTTGTCGATTCATCACCATAGGCTGAAATTAAAATAATGATTGGACTCGTAAATATAGAGAACATTCGGATGACAGAACAGGACACGACCCGTATCATATGACAAAATTGAAATATACTAAAAAATACTCGCTCCATTGTCGTTTCTGTTTCCACCTTCGAAATAAAAACTTGATAGAAATCCTAGGGTTATTTCACCATCTGCCGCATTCCAGCCCCGTTGTCTGACCAAATTTTGCATCCTGGCACAACAGAATGGTAAGTCATACCAGCAGCGTTGGGACCCGAGCATCTCGCAAAGCCGAGGGATCACCTGGCAGAGATAGCTAATTGTTTTTGAAAAAAATAATGAAACCGACGCGGTTGTATGCGAATATTTATGGAATTTATCCAGAACATTCTACATGATTGTAGTGAGTAAAACACTTGTTTAAACCATTGTTACATCCCTTTCATGGAACTAGGATAAAAATCTATGACAACCATAGGTGAAATGCTTGTATTACTCATGTGAAACTTCTTTTGCATGAAAAACCAACATGTCTCTACGCGGTTCATTATTAGATATACATGAGTTGTTCAACTTTGTGACTATAGATGGACTTTTTAATCACGCGTCAGCTATGAATTTTCAATACACTAGTATACACTAGTCTAACTTAAGTTGCTTACTTAATTTGATAGTATTTCCTATCATATGACATCTTAAATGTTTCTACGAATTTGGTGATTGAGACATCGAAGCAAATATGTTCCATCGGGTAGTACCACAAGAGAACTGCCAAATTTTAGTTTGATGCTTCTTCACCAATTTATTAGCATGATTCGCTAATCATGATTTTACAATCAACATTTTCCACACACCAAGTGTTGCCAATTAACCAACGTTCGCATATTTGTTTCGTACATCACGGCTATGTGAGCTTAATTACTTTTGCATCTTAAAATTTTAAGGTCTTTGGGCTCTGAACTAACATCTTGATAGGAATGTCTCTTCATGGTGAAATCCACCATTTGACTAAAAACTTCTGTTGAGGTTGTTGGGATTGGTAAAGGGAAGCATAATATGACTAGATTTGTCCAGGACACATTCAAAACAAACAAAGGTCTATCGGTTTCCGCAAACATGCCTAAAGGCATACAAAAAATCCATGCTTGCTACAAAAGACATAGTCAACACCTTAGCAGATGATTTAAGGACAAGTAAGGCAGAGTTATCTATTTTGGGAAGCTGTTTGGCCCCGTTTGCTTGCAAGATGGTGGCGCTCAGAGCAGCCAAAAGATGCCTGCGTTACCAAGAATTACCTTGTATATCTAGTGCCTGCTATAAAACAAATGTCAAGAAGGAAGCTCACTAAAGGCACTCAATATTTTGATTCAATGACTGATGATGAAGTAGTTAGTGCAATCCATATATCCTTAGTAATAGTGTACAAGGCTCCAACCCTCATCCGCCAACTTCAAATATGTGTTTTACATCTATTTTCATGACTCAATGGGCACATGAAACTCTACAATATCAAAGTTAGTATTCATGTGTTTTTTGCATTGTTTTTAACTATCTCGTAGGCTTCGACTCATGTCATTCCATCATTTGTTTATTGACTACTACATTGTTCGTTCTACAACAAGTTCCTCTTTGCCTTAGTTGATAATATCAATGCTATAACTAAAAAATATGTCATTCTCCCTCAAAAAACAAATTTCCTTCCCTAGTAGATGGCTAAACCATCGTAGATGATTCCAAGCGACGAATCTATCACCAAGCATACTAAAGATTTGACAAGAGACATGAAATGCAAACCTAGGGTTTAATTCCAAATAAAATAGGTACACACATTTTATCATTGCTTCTAGCAAACCCCCCTATAACATCATTTCAAGAGTGTGAATCACATAAATAAGTAGTATGCTCACTTATTGTGCTCCACAGCTCCCGTGGAATTTTGACTGCGATTGTGTACCCGAGGTACATAATCCTCGGTCGGAAGGGGAGAGCCGTGGAGCACGTACCCCTATTTGGGGTTAAAACCTGACTATCTAGGGGCCACGAAAGCACCTCGGATATGCTTTGAAGAGCCCGGTGTGCTCAGCTTGGATGCTTCCTCTACAGCCTGGACCTTGGCTGCGAAAGCCGCAGTCTGGTCCTCTGTACGGAGGGAACGTTCGGTGTTACCATTGACTGTAATAACACCCTTTGGTTCCAGCATTTTGAGCTTTAGATATGCGTAGTGCAGGAGTGCATTGAATTGAGCAAACGTTGTTCGCTCGAGGAGTGTGTGATAACCGCTGCGAAAGGGAACAATATTGAATATCAAGTCCTCGCTTCGGAAGTTCTCGGGCGAGCCAAAGACTACTTCCAATGTGATCGTCCCCGAGCATTGCGCCTCGACTCCAGGTATTACACCCCTATAGGTGGTGTTCCTAGGTTTAATCCTTGATGGATCGATGCCCATTTTCCTGACTGTGTCAGCATAGATCAGGTTGAGGCTGCTGCCTCCATCCATAATGACCCATGTTAGCTGAAACCCATCTATAATGGGATCGAAGGACCAAGGCCGCAGATCCTCCATGATGGATACTGGTCGGATGGTCTCACTTGTCGAAGGTGATTGGGAAAGCCGACCACGGGTTATACTTTGGGGCCATAGGATCTAGGGTGTTCACGTCCTGAAGTGCGCGTTTCCTCTCTTTTTTAAGAATGTGGGTGACACAGATCATATTCACATCCTTGACATCAAGAGGGAGTTTTTTCTGGCATCCATTCTTAGGCCTCCAAGATTCATCCTCGTCCTCGTTGCGAGGCTGGCTCTTACCTTGGCCTTCCTCTGTGACTGTTTCGGCCTGCTTAATAACCCAACAGTCCTGGTTGGTGCGGTTCGCAGGTTTATCCGAAGTGCCATGAATCTGGCAGGGCCTATCGAGGATCTTATCCAGTGCAGTTGGACCGTCCCTACTCCCTTTAATGGGTTTCTTTTTCTGGCTGGTCCTCTAACTGTCGAATCCAGCATTGACATCCGCGTCATCAACGTCACTGCTACTGTTCTTGTGTTGGCGCTTGTTTTTGTTGTGCCTAGGCTTGCCATTGCGATTGCGCACCTCCAAGGTGCCGGCTTCGCTGCCATGAGTGCTATGAGCCAACCAGCCGTCCTCGCCTGCGCAAAAGCGGGTCATCAAAGAAGTCAGGGCCGCCTTGGTTGTATGCTTATCTTGTCCGAGCTATCGCGCCAGCCACTTGTACCGGATACTATCCCAGAAAGCAGCGATCGCTTCTGCGTTAGGAGAGTCAAATATTTGATTATTTTTAGTTATGAACCAATTCCATAATTTCCTAGCGGACTCGCCAGGCCGCTGAACGATGTGGCTAAGGTCATCATCGTCCGGAGGCTGAACATATGTGCCCTGGAAGTTCGCCCTAAAGGCGGCTTTGAGCTGCTCCCAGCTCCCGATGGAGTTCTTGGGCAGGCTGTTGAGCCAACGCCTTGCCGATCATTTGCACTACAAAAACAGACACATCCGTGACATTTTGGTCCGAACGAAAATTATTTATGTCATGGTTATGACACTTCTATGACGATAATTGTGACAAAAAAATGTATCATCATAGATGTGGTGGGATCCTACTTCTATGACAACAAATCATGACAGAAAATGAGCTTTTCGTCCTTGGCGGGACAGAGACACACCTGCATGACATTCTTTGGGCCGTCCATGATGGAAAGAATCATGGTAGAAGCGAGGGCGAGGAAAATTTCGGGGAGTTCCCGGTTACGGTGGGTGGTCGGGGCCGAGCGATGCACTGTGGTTTGCACGTTTCTCTTGTACGTAGGCGTGTGTGTGTGCGAGGTGTTGGCTCTAACTGAACCCGAGGGAGAGGCGTTCGCTTACTGAACCCGAGTGATTACACTAGCTATGTTACTGAACCGTAGCAATCGATCCCTATTGAACCTGAGCAATTCCTTCGCTGCTGCTGCTAACTGAACCCGAGCGATCGATCGTTGCTGTTGCTTACTGAAGTCGATCAAGCCCCCGCGCAAGACGCAGCCAGCCGGTGTGTTGGGTTACCTCTCGATGAATAGTGACCATTGCTACCGCGGGCGCGATACGTAGAACGAGTTGAGACGTGGTGAGTCGAGGCTGTGGATGAATAGTTCTTGGTGGGGGTTGGATGAACAGGACCCCGTTGTAGTAGGCGGTTGGCACTGGATGAACAGAACCCCGAGGAGGCCGCCACACCCCAGCCGATTGGGGGTGGATGAATAGGACCCCATGGAGGCTGGATGAACAGTAGCCGATGGAGGCTGGATGAACAGTAGCACGTGAAGGCTGGAGCGAGGCAGTAGACTGTGGATGAACAGTAGCACGTGAAGGCTGGTGTCGGAGTAAATGACCACGGGTAGCCCCATCAGCTCCCTTTGGTATTTCAAGACATCGGGGCAGGCTGCGCCCCTCAAACATCAAGGACAAAGGGCCGCCTTCTTGAGGCCGGCTGGTCCAAGCAGCCGGCTGCCAGGAGGCGGCGGAGTCCACAAGACGGCCATGAAGTGGGCCGACTCCTAGCAGGCGGCCTCCTGGGAAGCCGAGTCCTAGCAGGCGGCCCCTCGCGCCCTCGAAGTCAGCGCCAACATAAACATGATGAGACAGGGCATGGCTACAGTACATGCCTTCCACCCCGAATCCAGGGCAGAACGTGGCCACAGTACAGCGTACCAAGCAGGCATCCTGCGCCCAACGCAGGACTGTTGCCATGCCGCTCATGGCATCACCCATGGCAGAGGAAGCCATGCTCCCGCGACGGGCGGCCAGTACGGCCTGCAGGCGGCGAGCCCTACCTGTCCGTGACAAGCCAGAAGGCGGCGAGCCCAGACCAGTCGGCTCAGTGGGAGGTCGGCTCCTAGCAGGCGGCCCTCCTCCTCCCTTGAAGTCTGTGCGCCATTAACCAGATACGACGGGGTATGGCTACAGTGAGCCCCCGCCAGGCGGCGGGACTGTATCCACGCTCCCCCTGACAAGTCCTTTGTCATCAGGGGCAATGCTACAGCATAAAGCAGTCAACACGGCCCGTAGACGGCGGGACCCACCTGTCGACTAAGATCACGGCAGTCGGCGGACCCACCAGGCGGCGGGCCCCGGCGGTCGGCGGAGAAGCCGGCGACCAGTGACGCTGACTGCCGGGCCCCGCATCTGGCCAGATTACCGTTGTACCCCTGGGGGGGTAGGCTTATATAAACCCCCCAGGTCACCCCATGCAAGGGGTTGGCACTTTGGCAGATGCCTCGTCGAGCACCCACAGCACCACACACACACAGAGAGAGAGAGTGGAGTAGAGCTAGCCTTGCCCTTCTTCCTCCTCTAGCCAAACAACTCAAGGAGCAAGCTTGTAGCTACCTGTTGAGGTAGTGATCATGCGGAGACCCCGCAGAGCAGGACTAGGGGTGTTATCTCCTAGGAGAGCCCCGAACCTGGGTAAGATTCGCAAGCGTACGCGGTATCGCTCACTCCCGCTTCTAGAGCCCGGCGACGTACTTTTGTCCCCATCCACGATAAGCCACCCCTTGGCATATGTCGCACGATATCCCCGACATTTGGCGCCCACCGTGGGGCTAGGTGCACCGTCGTCCGGAAACACGTTCTGGACGGGAACCCTCTTCCTCCCTGGCGAGCGCAGCCAGCCCGGTACGCCCGACGGTGTTTGCACCGACACACTGCACAGCGTGGAAGTTGTTTGCACTGCAAGCAGCCTCGCTGATCTCATCGGCGGGATCCGCCTCTTCGACGAGCCCGCACTCGACGCGGGTGCAGCTAGCTCCGAGAGCTGCCTCGTCAATCTCCTCGGCAAGCTTCACATCGCCAACGAGCCGGTCTCCGACCCGGAGTCCATTGGCTCCACCGACCTGCTCATTGACATGGTCATCAACGTCGACGTCACGCTTCCTGATGCCTTCCCCGGTGACGTGGTGATCTTCGACGACCCACTTCCCGCTGCAGACAGCAGCACCAGCACCGTCACTGAGGTGCTGCTCATCAGCCACGACGAAACCTCCGACCAGGCCGGCCGGGACCCGTTGCAGGCGGCAATGCGGGACCTGTCTGCTCCCGTAGCGCCCGGTGCGAGCGGTGAAACGCTGGAAGCATGCCGTATCGCACTTCTCGACAGCGCCAACAAGTTGGCGGTCATGAGATGCCTCACCGAGGCTTACCACCACGAGATCGACCGCGTCGTCTGTGGCACACCGGCTGCTGGCGAACCCAGCCACGTAGGCACGGTCCGGCAGCGCGGCGCTGCCATCGCCAGCATGTTGGGGGCCGACCGCCCGGTCTACGCCATGCCCATGGAGAACTTGCGTGCCGCCTAGGCAGCGGCAGACAAGCTGGACTGCCTGGAGGGCGACGAGCATCGCTGCATGACGGAGCGCGTCCAACAGCTCATCGACGCGGCCGCCGCGCATCAAGAAGCTGGCCGCCGCATGGTGGAACCCGGCCTACAGGCTGGGAACCTTCCCCCTCGCCGAGAGCACGGCGCGACCTCCCGGACACCGACAGCCGGCGCCCGCGACCGAGGAGACCCAGAGCCGGTTGCTAGCCGCAGCCGCACTCGCATCTCCATCGAGCGCGACCAAGACGGCCGCCCACGAGCAGTAGAATGGCGGGACGGTCGTCAGCCCCCTCCCCCGCGCAGGGAGAGGCGCGCCTCTCTGCCGCCTGTTGAGCATCCGACTCTCGGGCGCCGGCTGGGCCCCCACGAAGGAGTCGGAGAGAACGATGCCCACAACCGGATCGACCGCTTGGCTCGGTCCCTGGCATTGGAAGAAGAAGATGCAATCGGCCCGCCTTGTTTCGGCCCCCGCATTCACGATGAGCCCTTCCCCAAAGGGTTCTCGCTCCCTCAGGACACTCCTTAGTACAACGGCTCTGTGAAGCCGGAAGATTGGCTGATCGACTACTCCACTGCCGCCAACATAGCGAACGGCAACAAGCGTGTCGCCGTGAAGTATGTTCCGCTCATGCTCCAGGGCACGGCCCGGACGTGGCTGAACAGCCTCAAGCCCTACAGCGTCAACAGCTGGCTAGACTTCACCGAAGTTTTCATCCGCAACTTCACCAGCACCTACAAGCGGCCACCCAAGCCTTGCCAGCTCTCCCTGTGCATCCACGGCCCGATCGAGTCCACCCGTGAATACTTAACGCGGTGGGCCGAGCTGCGCAACTCCTGCGAAGGGGTTCATGAGGTGCAAGCCATTGAATACTTCACTACTGGGTGCCGAGAGGGCACCCTACTCAAGCACCGGCTCCTCTGCGATGAGCCGGCCACGCTCGACGAGCTGCTGATCATAGCGGACAAGTACGCCACTGCCGACTCCTCCATGAAGTCGGAACTCCGAGTGGATGCGTCAGGAAAGATGCTCCCTCCGGCCCCTCAGACACCGGCTGGTGATTCCAGTCGGCGCCAACAGTCAAACGACAATAAGCGCAAGGCCCCGCAGCCGGCTACTACCAGCCGGCAGGTGGCGACAGTCGAAGACCAGTAGCCAGAGGAGCATCCCGGCCCCAAACGCCAGAAGGGCGGCAAGCCTGCCTGGTTGCCCGCCTTCTCGTTTGAGCAAACCCTCGATGCTCCCTGCAAGTTCCACAGCGGCGCGAAGCCATCCAACCACACCACCCGGAAGTGCCACTGGCTCACCCGCATCGCCAGAGGCGAAGGACTGCCTCCGCCGCCTGCTGGCCCGCCGCCTCCGCCTCCCCAGCAGCCGGCGGTCCGACCAGTCGGCGCGATCCAAGATGAGTTTCCTGAAGAGCATGGAGCTTACGTCGTCTTCACCTGCGTGACTGACGACAGGCACAGCCGGCGTCAATAGTGCCGAGAAGTGAATACTGTCGCCTCTGAAGCCCCAAAGTTCATGCACTGGTCGGAGAAGCCGATCAGTTAGAGCCGAGCTGACCACCCGGAGGTGATGCCTTCTCCGGGTTCCTATGCCCTGGTGCTGGATGCCACCTTTGCAACAGGGAGGCGAGCTGCTCGTTTCTCCCGAATTCTGATAGATGGCGGTAGCAGCATCAACATCCTCTACCGCGACACCATGGAGAAGTTGTGCATCAAAGAGAAACAGCTCCAGCCCAGCCGGACTGTCTTCCATGGCATTGTGCCTGGCCTATCCTGCTCACCAATCGGCAAGATCAAGATAGTTGTCCTCTTCGGAGACAAGAATCACTTCCGCCGAGAGCCAATCTGGTTCGAGGTGGTTGACCTTGAGAGCCCCTACCACGCGTTGCTTGGCCGGCCTGCTCTGGCCAAGTTCATGGCGGTCCCCCACTACGCCTACCTCAAGATGAAGATGCCGGGCACCAAGGGCATTATCACCATAGCCGGCGACTACCAAAAGTATGCCGCCTGTGCCACTGCCAGCAGTCGGCTGGCCGAGTCCCTTGTGATTGCTGCCGAGAAACGGCTCCTTGACCGGGTTGTGGCCATGGCCGGTGAGCAGCAGGACCTGTCGCCAGATCCCAAGGGGTCAGAAGCTCAGGGCTCTTTCCAACCGGCCAAAGAAACCAAGAAGATACCCTTGGACCCGGAGCACCCGGAGAGGTTCGCTGTCATAGGAGCTCGCCTTGACAGCAAATAGGAAAGCGAGCTCGTTGATTTCCTCCGTGAGAATCGGGACATCTTTGCGTGGTCTCCAAAGGACATGCCGAGTGTTCCGACGGATTTCGCCAAGCACAAGCTACATGTCAGAGCAGATGCAAAACCAGTCAGGCAACCCCTCCGTCGTCTGTCGAAGGAGAAGAGAGGAATCATTGGTGAAGAGATAGCCCAGCTTCTAGCAGCCGGCTTCATTATGGAAGTATTCTTCCCAGAGTGGCTTGCCAACCCAGTCCTTGTACTAAAGAAGAACAACAAATGGCGCATGTGTATTGACTACACCAGCCTCAACAAAGCTTGCCCGAAAGATCCGTTCGCCTTGCCTCGGATTGACCAAGTGATAGACTCTACAGCCGGATGCGAGCTGTTGAGTTTTTTGGATGCCTACTCGGGGTACCACCAGATCAAGTTAAGCCCGGCCGACCGCCTGAAGACCGCCTTCATCACAACATTCGAAGCCTTCTGCTACCTGACCATGACGTTCGGCTTGAGAAACGCCGGCGCCACATTTCAGCGTTGCATGCAGAAGTGCCTCCTCGAGCAACTCGGCAGAAATGCCCATGTTTATGTGGACGATATTGTGGTGAAGACGGAGAAGCGCGGTACCCTCCTGGAAGATCTCAAGGAAATCTTTGATAACCTGTGCCGTTTTCAAATCAAGCTCAACCCAGAAAAGTGTGCCTTTGGAGTACCAGCCGGCCAGCTCCTCGGCTTCCTTGTCTCAGAGCGCGGCATAGAGTGCAACCCTGTCAAGATCAAGGCCATCGAGAGGATGGAGAGGCCCACCCGACTGCGAGACATTCAGAAGTTCACCGGCTGCTTGGCATCCATCAGCCGCTTCATTAGTCGGCTAGGCGAGAAGGCTCTTCCACTGTACCATTTGATGAAGAAAACCACTCATTTCGAGTGGAACGACAAGGCGGACGAGGCTTTCCTCCAACTCAAGAAGATGTTGACCACGCCGCCCGTCCTAGCCGCTCCGGCTGCCAAGGAGCCCATGCTTCTCTACATCGCTGCCACCAGCTGGGTGGTCAGTACAGTTGTGGTGGTAGAGCGCCGAGAGGACGGCAAGGCACAGCCGGTCCAGAGGCCCGTCTACTACTTGAGTGACGTGCTGTCAGCTTCCAAGCAGAACTACCCCCACTACCAAAAGTTGTGCTATGGCGTGCATTTTGCCGCCAAGAAGCTCAAGCCATACTTTCAAGAGCATCCCATCACGGTCGTCTGCACCGCCCCGCTTGCGGAGATCATAGGCAGCAGAGACTCATTGGGCCGCCATCAAGTGCCAAGCACTGGCCGACTTCCTAGTCGACTGGGCCGAGACCCAGTACCTGCCGCCAGCTCCAGACTCCACTCATTGGCAGATGCACTTTGATGGCTCGAAGATGCGCACCGGTTTGGGAGCCGGCGTCGTCCTCGCCTCTCCCAAAGGCGACAAGCTCAGATATACGCTGCAAATCCACTTTGCCGCCTCCAACAATGTGGCCGAGTATGAGGCGCTAGTACACGGACTCCGGCTGGCCAAGGAGATTGGCATCCGCCGGATTCTGTGCTACGGCGATTCAGACTTGGTGGTCCAACAGTCATCTGGCGACTGGGACGCCAAGGATGCAAATATGGCGAGCTACCGCTTCCTTGTCCAGCAGATCAGCGGATATTTTGATGGGTGCGAGTTCCTTCACGTGCCACGGGCCGACACCGAGCAAGCAGACGCCCTGGCACGGATTGGCTCCACCAGGCAAGCCATACCAGCCGGCGTGTCCCTTCAGTGCCTCCGCAAGCCGTCTACCAAGACTTCCCCGGAATCAGAATCCATCTTCGTGCCGGCTGCTCCCGAAGCAGTCGGATCCAACTCAGGGGCTGCAGCCGGCCCGGGGACTTCGGCAAGCGGCACAGGGACTGCAACAGTCACACCCGGCCCGGGGACTTCGCAGCCCGGCCGGGGGCTGCCGCAGCCGGCCCGGGGAGTTCGACAGGCGGCACGGGGACTGCAGCAGTCGCACCCGGCCCGGGGACTTCGCAACCCGGCCCGGGGGCTGCGGCAGCCGGCCCGAGGACTGCACCAAGTGGCTCAGGGACTGCGGCAGTCGCACCCGGCCCAGGGACTCTACAACCCGGCCCGGGGGCTGCAGCGGCTGTCCCGGGGACTTCGACAACGCAGCAAGACACGGCCGACTTCACCCCGCCACCTCCCAACCCAACCGCCCTAGTTTCAGTGGCCGTAATGACAGTGGATGAAGTCGAATCACCATCATGGGTGCAGCCCATCCTCAACTTTCTGGTAAGCGGAGAGCTGCCAGTTGATGAGATCTCGGCCCGGCAGGTGCAATGCCGGGCAGGAGCTTACACGATAGTAAGCAGAGAGCTTGTCAGGCGCAGCGTGACCGACGTTTTCCAACACTGCGTCGAACCAGAGAAAGGCAAGGCAATCCTCAGAGACATACACCAAGGCGAGTGCGGCCACCACGCGGCCTCCAGATCCCTTGTCGCCAAAGCTTTCCGCCATGGTTTCTTCTGGCCGACTGCTTTGGAGGACGCCAAGGATCTGGTCAAGAAATGCAAGGGGTGCCAAAAATTCAGCTCCAAGCAACATCTGCCAGCTTCTGCACTCAAGACCATCCCCCTTACCTGGCCCTTTGCCGTCTGGGGGTTGGACATGGTGGGCCCATTAAAGACAGCACGCGGTGGCATGACCCATCTGCTTGTCGCCGTGGACAAATTCACCAAGTGGATTGAAGCAAAACCAAACAAGAAACTAAATGGTCCGACTGCTGTGACCTTCATTGCAGATATCACTGTCCGGTACGGTGTACCACACAGCATCATCACCGACAATGGCACTAACTTTGCCAAAGGCGCCTTGGCCCGTTTCTGCACGACGCAGGGCATCCGACTGGACTTAGCGTCTGTTGCCCATCCGCAGTCAAATGGCCAAGTAGAACAAGCAAACGGCCTCATCTTATCCGGCATCAAACCCCGACTGGTCGAGCCACTGGAGCGCTCGGCCGGCTGCTGGATCGACGAGTTGCCGGCCATCCTCTGGAGCCTCCGCACCACTCCGAACAGATCAACCGGTTTCACTCCCTTCTTCCTCGTGTACGGGGCCGAGGCCGTCATCCCAACTGACATCGAGTTCGACTCGCCTCGCGTCACCATGTACACGTAGGCGGAGGCGAAGGAAGCACGAGAAGACGGCATCGATCTGCTGGAAGAAGGCCGGCTGTTAGCACTCAGCCGGTCCGCCATCTACCAGCAGAGCCTACGCCGCTACTACAGTCGGAAGGTCAAGCCACGATCCTTCCAAGAGGGAGACCTTGTGCTCTGGCTGATCCAGTGAACAGCCGGCCAGCACAAGCTCTCGGCCCCCTGGGAAGGCCCCTTCATCATCAGCAAAGCCTTGGGCAACGACTCCTATTACCTCATCGACGTGCAGAAGCCCAGGGCGCGCAAAAGGGATGATTCCGGCAAGGAAACAGAGTGCCCATGGAACGCAAATCTCCTCTAAAGATTTTACAGTTAAATACAGTATGTACCATGCTACCTTTTGTACTAAGGGAAAAGGCACCGGGTCCCTCGAGGAGCACTCGGGGGCTACCTTTCTTATCTGTATGATAAGTTTCATGCCTGTGAGTATGTTATTTCATTCCTCCGCCCGGCACCGGTCCGACCAGTCGGCCCGGGGGCTTGCCGCCTTGTACTATGTTGGCTCTACCTGCAGTCGAACAAGTAGTGTGCCGGCATCTAAGCCCACCCTTGCCATAAGCCGCAGCTCGCAGAGCGACTGTCTGGCAGGCAAGAGTCAAAGGCAGGAAATGGTGCTCACATGAAAAATGGCTAAGGACGAAAGCACCCACATAGGCCAAGTCGGCTCCTCGCCTAGCCGTCCGGTTGCTGAGCAGCCGGCCGGCCGGCTTCTCACTTAAATTGCTACGTTCTAAGCAGCCAAAGTACTTGTCTTCCCAAAATGGCCAAGTACTTGACCCGGCCAGCAGACCGAAGAATGGCTGTCTGGCCGGCAAGGCGGCAGCCAAGGGAAAGCGGCAAAGGAAAAAGCCAAAAGAACAAAAAGCAAGACAAGTCAGAGCTCGGCGAAGCACATCTTGTGCGAGAATTAAATCACATAGCAAGAGGCCCTCGGCCAGCATTCAACAAAGTTTGAATACACCCCCAGCGGGTGGAACTGCGCGAATTTAACAAAGATTGTTCTAAAGATTACCAAAGCAGGAAAAGATAGATAAGTTGGCAGCCTAGGCCAAAGGAGCAACAGGCGAGTCTGGCAGGTTGGTGGAGTCGGCAGCGCCAGCTGGTGGAGTGGCCGTCTGGCGAGTCTCGGCTTGGTCGCCTTCAGTAGCAGTCGGTGCACTTGCATGTGGCTCGTTGCTCGAGGCCCGATCAAGCTGAGGCTGGGCATCCGCTCCGCCCTCCGGTGAGTCGCCTTCACCATCCTCATCTTCCTCATCCTCGCCTTCGTCGCTTGAGGGGATTTCTTCCGCCGAGTCCTCGCCGTCATCCGGGTTCAGCCCAAACCAGTTCATCGGCACCTCGGCACCCTCCTCGTCCAGCTCGGGGAAGAAGATGCTGGTGTCAGTGTACTCGGTGATCGCCACCGCACGATGGGTGAGCGCAGGCCCCGCTGCCACCAACTCTTCCATGGCCTCCTGCCGGAACGTGGCCAACTGGGCTAGGTTCAGCCCAGGATACCAAACCTTGACGAACTCCAAGGCTCTTCGGGCGCCTGCCTGAGCGGAGGACCCCCTCCAAGCCTCGAAGCGGCCGATTGCCGCCTCCAACCAGTCGGCGGTCCGACTGGGGATGTGTGGAGCTTGGCCGCCTGGCCAGAGGGCGGAAACCAGCTGAGACCCGGCACGCTGAAGGCGGCGGAGCAGACGGTGAATCGGCTGCAAACGCGTCCTGACGGCCTGGAGCTGCTCGTTCATGTTCCGAGGCGCGTCGGGCGAGATCTTCACTCCTTCCCTCCTACGCTGGTTGCACCGCGCCTCGATGGCCCAGCTGACGGCGACGGCATGGCCAGGAAAGAAGTCTACGCAAAAGAAAAACAAAGATCAAAAGCCGACTCCCGATGCAGTCGGTAGCTATTCCAAAGAAAGAAGTTTACCGTCGATCATGTCCTCAATCTCGCCGTAGCCAGCGGCGAGGACCTCCTCCTTCTCGGCCCACTTTGAGTGTTTGATCTCAAACTCGGCCTGAAAGGCGCCTTCCGCCTCCTTGAGCTTCTGGAGCTCCGCCTTGTGCTGGTCCACCTGGTCCGCCAACTTCTTGGCCAGACAGTCACGCTCCAGGGCCGCCTTACGGCGCTCCTCCTCCTTGACGCGCAGCTCGGTCTGGACTTCGCCCAGATGCTGCTACAATGCGGCCTTGGCTCCTGCAAAAATGAGAAAGAGAGGACAATCAACAAAGATGACCAAAAAAGAAAAGTGGTTGCCAGAAGATCCGGCCCGACTGCTCAGCAGTTGGCCCGAATATCGGGGGCTACACCCAGCGGGTGCGCTGACGCGCCCCCACGAGGAAGTAGACAGAATGCTTACGCCGGCTTTCGGTGAGGTCGGCGGTCCGCTTAGCCAACTCCTGGGCCTGGGAGTTGAAGGCGGTTGCGCGGATGTTGTGGTAGTCCTGCAACAAAGACAAAAGAAGAGAAAACAAGTTAGCACTCGGAACCTACCTTAAAGTTCCGAGCCGCCTGCTCAGCAGCCGGCCTGGAACTCGGGGGCTACACCCAGTGGGTGCGCTGGTGCGCCCCCACGGAAGACTGCAAGAATCAAAAAACAAAGCAAAGAAGCAAACCCGAATGGCCGTCCGCGTCGCCAAGAACGCCTTCGTACACTGCTAGAGGGCAGCGCCTTGGGCCTGGAGCTGGGCCTGAACGTCTTGCGTGGCCTTGTTCAGCACGCCCGTCCCGCCCCTAGGCGTCCATTCTGGTGGGGCGGCACTGGTGGCCTCTGCGTCTGGGGCCGACGAGCTCGCGGCCCTGATCTCCTGCGCCCGCGGCGCCGAGGCCGCCTTCGCCGCACGCCGGCGCACCAAAGGGCGGACCATGGGAGTCGCCCCCACCACCAACTCGCCACTGACCGGCGGCGCCGGTGGCACGTCAGGCCGATTGCCTCGGGCCCCGGCAGTCGGCGCTTGCGGGGGCACCTCCGCCTCTGAGACGATGGCGTCGCCTCCTCTCCTCTCCATGACCGGCTGGTCATCGCCGGCTCCTCCAGTCGGCACCGGGATCTCTGGCGCTGGCGGCGCCGCGCGCAACGGAATGACAAGTTGCGGGGTCCGGCCGCGCGCGGTTTCTTCCGCTTGCGCCCTAGCGGGCGCATCCGCCTGAGACTTGGCGGCAGCGTCCGCTTGAGCCTTGGCCGCCGCGTCCATGTCCGCCCACACTGCCTTGGCCTTTCCGCCTCCTGCCTTTCCGCCTCCTCCCGCTCCTCGCGCGCCTCCCGCGCGTTCCTCTCCGTCGCCGCCCGGAGGTCGGCGAGCGGGTCCACGCAGCGGGTATTGGCGGAGCCTTCCGCCTCCCCGATCACAGAAGCAGCGGCAGACCGCTCAAGAGTGAGTGGGGCCCTGATTCAAGCAAGACAAGAGAAAACTCAGAAACACCATCGGGGGCTGCTTCGGGGCCCTCTGGAACTGGGCCGCTCTTGCGGCGGCCTCTTGCCGCCTGGTCACGGCAGCCGCGTTCTTGGACTTCTTCGGCCGGTTGCCGAATAGCAACGAGCCGGCTCGGCGCTTTTGTGGGCCGCCTGGTGCGGTCGGCGCGGCTGAGGAGCTCGCGCCCGCCCTGTTGGTGCCGTGCGGGCGGCGCGGCTCGTTCTCCTCCTCATATTCATCCGGCCAGTCCTCAAGGCCGCCTCCTCCCCCGGAGCCGCCTGCTCCACCGCCGCCACCTGTGGCGTCGTCCTCCTCCATGGCGGCCGCCCCCAAGTCGGGGTCTTCCACGTCGCTCCTCGTTCGGTCCGGCATATACTGCTGACTGGGCTGGGAGGGCCTGCACCATGGCCGACTGGTCAGGCGGTAAAACAAGAACTCGGACCAGCAAAGAGAAAAGAATTACAAGACTCACCGCAGGTGGCGGATGTGCGCGGTCGTACGGCCGCATGCCGAACCGCCAGTCCGCCTCCGACAGCTAGCAGTTGGAGATATAGTTGACCAGCCGGACCACCTCCATGTCCGGCAGGTCTCGTGTGCACATCCGGCACGGGTCCCGGTGCCCGCTCATGCAGCTGATGATGTGAGGCCGAGCTTGGAGGGGGAGCACTCGGCGCGTCACGAAGGCAGCCAGCAAGTCCGAGCCCTTCAGGCCCTCCGACTCCGTCATCGCCTGAATTCGGGCAAGGGCGGCGGAGGAGGCGGTCTACAGGGAACTCAGCTTGTATTGCCAGTTGGCGCGCGGGCCGGCTGGCGGGCCGGCTCCGTAGGCCGGCAAGTTGACGTAGTCGCTTGTCGGGTGGATGTTCTTGACGTAGAAATAGGATTTCTGCCACAGCTTGGCCGACTGCAGCAGGGAGATGGGCAGGAAGCGGTTCCCGGTGCCCGGGCGCCGCACCGCCACACAAGCTCCGCATTGAGCCGCCTGGCCCTTGGCGGCGGTGCCAAGTTTGAGGTAGAAGCACTCCCCCCAGAGTTTGAGGGTGGGGAGAGTGCCGAGGTACCCTTCGCACATGGTGACGAAGGCGGCCAGCAGCACCACCGTGTTTGGCGTGAGGTGGTGCGGCTGGACTCGGTAGAAGTCGAGGAAGGAACGGAGGAAGACGCTCGCCGGAAGGCCGAAGCCGCGAAGGAAATGGGACCGAAAGACGACGCGTTCATCGTCCTCCGGCGCCGGCGAGATTTCTGCTTCAGGGGGAACGCGCACCTGCATTTTCGCCTCCCGGGGCAGCCGCTGTGTTTGACGGAGGAAGGAGAGGTGATCATCATGGACGTTGGAGCCGTCCTAGTCGCCGGCTCATGAGCGCGCCATGGACGAAGGAGCTCGTCGCAGGCGCGGCGCGGTGGCGAGCGGGCGAGGCTGCGGCGGAACAAGGAAGCCGCAGCGAGAGGACGCTCGACGACGGCGGGCTGCGGCAGCACTACGATGGGAGGAAAGGGCGCGGCGGCAGCGGAGAAGATGAAGAACGGCGAAGGGATAGGAGGGCGCGCGTGCATCTGCCACCCCCCTCCTCCCCCTACTTATAGCCCCAGGCGGCGAAGCAGAGGGGGCGGGGGCGTGGGGGGTCGTGGGATTTACTACGCCCACTCCCCCACGTTCCCACGATTGCGGCGCCAGTAAAGGCGCGTATTAACTACCGCAGAAGCCCAACCGTCCAACTCGGCCGCAGCGGATCCACGCGCGTGCCGAGGCACTGTAGTGGCGGGCCCCGGCCTGCGGCGCCATCCCGTCACGCGCGTGGGCTGGCAGGCCGGCTTGACCTGATGACGCCACGTGGCTGACATGCGCGGGCGGCAAGCTTGACGTCTAGCTAGCATGCCACCTGGTCCCCACCACGACGTTTCGAAATCGACAGGCGGCCTGCCTGCTCATGGCCGACACCTACCAGTCGGCACCTCGGAAGACAGACGAAGCAGAATACCAGGCGACCCGGAATATGAAGCTGCTGAGGCTTCTCGCCCCTTCAGCCGCAGCGCCTCATCAGCTTCGGGGACTAATGTCGGAGTAAATTACCACGGGTAGCCCCATCAGCTCCCTTTGGTATTTCAAGACATCGGGGCAGGCTGCGCCCCTCAAACATCAAGGATAAAGGGCCGCCTTCTTGAGGCCGGCTGGTCCAAGCAGCCGGCTGCCAGGAGGCGGCGGAGTCCACAAGACGACCATGAAGTGGGCCGACTCCTAGCAGGCGGCCTCCTGGGAAGCCGAGTCCTAGCAGGCGGCCCCTCGCGCCCTCGAAGTCAGCGCCAACATAAACATGATGAGACAGGGCATGGCTACAGTACATGCCTGCCACCCCCGAATCCAGGGCAGAACATGGCCACAGTACAGCGTACCAATCAGGCATCCTGCGCCCAACGAAGGACTGTTGCCATGCCGCTCATGACATCACCCATGGCAGAGGAAGCCATGCTCCCACGACGGGCGGCCAATACGGCCTGCAGGCGGCAGGCCCTACCTGTCCGTGACAAGCCAGAAGGCGGTGAGCCCAGACCAGTCGGCTAAGTAGGAGGTCGGCTCCTAGCAGGCGGCCCTCCTCCTCCCTTGAAGTCTGTGCGCCATTAACCAGATACGACGGGGTATGGCTACAGTGAGCCCCCGCCAGGCGGCGGGACTGTATCCACGCTCCCCCTGACGAGGCCTTTGTCATCAGGGGCAATGCTACAGCATAAAGCAGTCAACGCGGCCCGTAGACGGTGGGACCCACCTGTCGGCTGAGATCACGGCAGTCGGTGGACCCACAAGGCGGCGGGCCCCGGCGGTCGGCGGAGAAGCCGGCGACTAGTGACGCTGACTGCCGGGCCCCTCATCTGGCCAGATTACCATTGTACCCTTGGGGGGTAGGCTTATATAAACCCCCCAGGTCACCCCATGCAAGGGGTTGGCACTTTGGCAGATGCCTCGTCGAGCACCCACAGCACCACACACACACACACACTCAGAGAGAGTGGAGTAGAGCTAGCCTTGCCCTTCTTCCTCCTCTAGCCAAACAGCTCAAGGAGCAAGCTTGTAGCTACCTGTTGAGGTAGTGATCATGCGGAGACCCGACAGAGCAGGACTAGGGGTGTTATCTCCTAGGAGAGCCCCGAACCTGGGTAAGATTCGCAAGCGTACGCAGTCTCGCTCACTCCCGCTTCTAGAGCCCGGCGACGTACTTTTGTCCCCATCCACGATAAGCCACCCCCTGGCATTTGTCGCACGATATCCCCGATAGCTGGAGCGAGGCAGTAGACGGTGGATGAACAGGACCCCATTTCGAGCATAGGCGCTCGAACAGAAGTCCGTTTCCTCCATTTTGTGGTGCGCTACACCCCTCCCGATCCACAGGACCCCGTTTTGACCGTAGGCACTTGAACAGAAGTCCGTTTCCTCTGTTTTGCGGTACGCCACACCCTTCCCGATGAACAGGACCCCGTTTCGATCATACGCGGTCGAACAGAAGGCCGTTTCCTCCGTTCTACGGTATGCCAGACCTTATTTCGGCTGCTCCGTCCAAGCCGGTTGGCTCTCGATGAACACGACGCATTCCGTTGCCTCCCGATAAACATGACGTAGTTTCTCCATTCCGACCTAGCCAGTTTGCTTCCGATGAATAGGACGCCATTGCTGCCGTCTATTGCCTCTCCATGTACACGAGCCCTGGCCGTACGTATGCGCGAGTAGGCATTCGAGACCCTGCCCGTATGTACGTACGTGGCCGTATTATTTGGCATGTGGATGTACATACGTGTACACGGTTTAGAAGGGACTGCCTGAACTGCTACGTCGGGGGCTCTACTACTACACGTCCCGTTGCTTGCTCGGCCATAGTTCATCGTTGCAAAGAGACCGATCGACCAGTATGTACGTACACATTCGCGACCAGATAGACAATGCTACGTACACTTCGACCAGGTGGGTCCTAGCTATTAGGGAGGATAAGGAGGCACTTCCTTGCGTGCAAAGATATAGCTGGTGGTCCCAGCTGTCAGGGGTAAGAATCATTATTTTGCATGTAATATGGACGCACTTCTTTGCGTGCGAAGATGTAGCTGGTGGGTCCCAGCTGTCAGGGGGGAAACATTTTTTTCGGCAAAATGCAGCTAAGCCATACAGAGGCCCTTCCGGTGGGTCCCCGTTGTCAGGTGGAGGAATCATTATTTTGCGCGTAATAAGGAGGCACTTCCTTGCTGTGGCCGTGGACCCAGCTGTCAACCTCTCCACGTACAGTCCTCTTCTGATGGAAGTCGTTCCTTGACCACATTGACCACGCCGGGCCGAGAGCATCAAGGCGATGGACGACGGTGAGGCCTAGGAAGGGAATGACCCAGAGTCGGGGAAGACTCGGCAGTTGTTTCCCACGCGGAGGGGAGTACGAGGGCTTACTGGTTCGGCTGCAGTATGAGGCTGCCATCGCCGGAGAATAATAGGAGATCTGGGTGAGTACAGGGATGGCCAGGCCAGCAATGGGAGTAGGGTGGGGCGGTGAGGCCTGCACGACAGCACAGCCGGCCACGAGAGGCAGGAGCAGGCGGCGCGGCCGGCGCTGGTTTAGGCGGCTGGAGCAAGAAGATCAGAGGTTGAAGAAGCACGACGGCCGTTGGATGGACATCGTACGGTCACTGCAGCTGGAATCATTTATATTGACTAAGTTGACAAAGCCCTCAGTCTGCGTCAACTTAGTCGGCCCACAAGTCAGCCTCCAAATATGGTGGGTCCCAGCTAGCAGGGGAGTATTCATTTTTTTGTGCGTAATAAGGAGGCACTTCCTCGCGTGCGAAGATATAGCTGGTGGGTCCGAGCTGTCAGCAGGAGTAACTTTTTTTCGTGAAACAGAGGCCCTTCCGGTGAGTCCCTACTGTCAGGTTGAGGAATCATTATTTTGCGCGTAATAAAGAGGCACTTCCTTGCGTGCGGCCGTGGACCCAGCTGTCAGCCTCTCCATGCACAGTCCTCTTCTGATGGATGTCGTTCGTTAACCATGTTGACCACGCCGCACCGAGAGCACCAGGGCGGTGGACGACGGCGAGGCCTAGGAAGCGAACAACATGGAGCCGGGGAAGACTCGGCAGTTGTTTCCCATGCGGAGGGGAGTATGAGGGTTTACTGGTTCGTCTGCCATCACCGGAGAATAGCAGCAGGTGTGGGTGAGTAGAGGGATGGCCAGGCCAGCGATGGGAGTAGGGTGGGGCGGTGAGTCCTGCGCGGCAGCACAGCCGGCCACGGGAGGCGGGAGCAGGCAGTCCCGCCGATGCTGGTTTGAGCGGCTGGAGCAAGAAGAGCAGATATTGAAGAAGCACGATGGCCGTTGGATGGACATCCAACAGTCACTGCTCTTGTGTGTTGACTAAGTTGACACGGCCTTGCATGCGCGTCAACCTTTCTTTTTTGCAAAGTGTACGCGTCAACCTAGTAGGCTCACAAGTCAGCCACAAATATGTGAAAAACAACATACAACCCATCTGCCATTATTGCTAATAAATTTACAGTCCATTGGCTAATTCTTAAGGATTTTTTTAAAGCCCATATTCTTTTTGTTACCCTTACAACCCATATTCTGGCCACGGTTAAAAATTCAACAAATTTTTCATATTTCGGTGCGGTCTGAACTGTTTTTAATCCTGAAATTTTGAATCACGTTCAAACTAATTTAAAAAATAATAAATTTATATCAATTTAAAATCCAACATAATTTTTCCCGCAAAAAAACAATTAAATTTGAAATCTGGAAACCTTAAAAAATGACATTTGGAACTAATTGCCGGTTTGCTGCGTTTTTAAAATTTACATCCCATTTCTTACTACATTTTCTGGGCAAGCGAATACATTGCTCTCGTCTTGAAAAATTTGCAGCCTAGCAAGCTGAGAAAGCAAGTAG
Source organism: Thinopyrum elongatum (assembly GCA_011799875.1). Taxonomy (NCBI): domain Eukaryota; kingdom Viridiplantae; phylum Streptophyta; class Magnoliopsida; order Poales; family Poaceae; genus Thinopyrum; species Thinopyrum elongatum. Next base: position 565,776,144 of record CM022303.1, read on the forward strand.
GCCTCTGTTGGGTATTTCTTTAAAAAAAGTAGAACTGGGCTAGCGATTTTCAGAAAGAAAAAAACACAGCTAGGCTCATCATGTGGTAAACATAAAATAAAACACTGGGCTAGACGGCCCACAGCCCACGCACAACCCCGTTATTACCCTGATCCATCTATAAAATTAGTAAATAACAACTGCTTGTTCCTCATAACAACTGTGCGACCTGCTGGGTCCCTGGTGTCAGCCGCTCGTTGTGTAATTCTCTCGTTTGTTGACTACGTTGACAATGGTGTGGGACCCAGATGTCCAACCATTAGGAGGAATCATTTTTTTGGCTTGTAATAACAAGGCACTTGCTTGCGTACTGCCATGACCCTGGTGGGTCCCTACTGTCATCCTCTCCACGTACAGTCATCTCCTTATTCCTCTCGGTTGTTGACCACGTTGACAACGCCGGACGGTGGTGCACCGTGCACGATGAGCGAACCAAGGCGGAGGACGACAACGAGGCCTCGGACGGGAACAAACAGGAGCCATGGAAGATGCGGCAATCTAGTCGCAGGCAGAGGGGAGTACGAGGGTTGACTGGTTCGGGTGCGGGTGCATGTTGGGGCTGACGTCACCGGAGAATAACAAGACGTGTGGGGGAATAGAGGGATGGACTGGCCAACGTTTGAGGGTACGGTAGGGCAGCGAAGGCGTAGCCAGCCGTGGGAGGCGGGAGTAGGCGGGACCGACAGGGTGGTTTGGTTTAAGCGGCTAGAGAAAGAAGACAAGAGATAGAAGATACACGACAGATGTTGGATGTCAATCCAACGGTTGGTAGGCAGAATTGTTTGTTGACTTGTAAGTCGACACCACCTTGGATTGGCTTTTTCCTCGTGGGTCCCAAATGTCAGAATCCAAATCTGCACGGCCATGCAGCCTTTCTTATGAAAATTTATAGCCCATTTGGTGTGCTAGTTCAAAATTAGTTTGTGGGTGCTGGTGGGGGCTAATCACTTGGGTTCTGTAATGCATAGTGAGCTCCAGCAGCCGGCGAGAGTGATGTTATTTCCCTTGGTTGGGATTTGTTACAATATTTCTCTCTTAATTAAACAAATGGCAAGCCATTTGCCTTGTTTCAAAGAAAATATGACAGTCACAGCTGGGTTGAAAAGGGCAACAACATCTAACTCTAGCTTACAAACTGTACAAAAGCACGAGGGTTAATTGTTCATCAGGTTTAGACAAAACCCAGATTGAAAAGGGCAACAACATCTAACTCCAGCACTATTTTCGGCAGTCACAATCAGATGGATCGGTCAGGTCCATAGAATGAACATCCTGGGTCGTAAAATTTACTGGATTATGACCACAAGATGTTGTAAATAGAAGCCCAGCACGTTCAGAAGCCCTTTTGTCCACCTGAAACTCCTTTTTTTCTCTTCGACATACCCATCCGTCAAAACCATTCTGCTGATAAACTTAAGCCTGATGGACAATAGTAACCTCGCATTTAGCAGGAAGAATGTGATAAATCTAGTGTTTGCATGGTTGGCTACATATCGTTCCAGCGTTATTGTCTTCAATCGAATGTCATGAGAACTGAGAAAATCCCGGTGCTTACGAATCCACCGATTGGTAATAACTTTCTTATCCCATCATGTTGCCTAAATAGACATGAAGATTGAAAACAGTTAAGGTCTAAAAAAAGAGTGTCGAAAGAGCAACAGCTGAACGGTTAATTCTAGTACACTATATGTGGGCTTCCAATGTGCATGAAATTATCACCTTTATATACAACTTCTCCAGACATGGAAAGCATTGCAGCAAGCCAATAATCTTGTTTAGATCAAAACTATTCATATGGATATATAAGATCTTGACAGAATCCAGCACCATTGATAGGCTATCCATGGACAAACTCTTCATTGAGCATAGAACATAATATTAGTACAAAAAGTGTACTCCAAGATGATATATAACTTATGCGGAGAAATTTGAAATGCAGCTTATGATTACAAGTGTAGATGATAATATACAGTACCTGAAGAACTGTGGAACCAAACACCATCTTGAAATGAGCACAGAGATCATGTATTACACCCAAGGTCTTCAGTTTCGGTGCAGAGACGACAGTTATTTCCGACATTGAATAACGAGAATCAAGGATCAACCTTTGAAGTGAAGGGGCATCTTCGATGATGAGCTGCCTTCCGTTAAAAGAAATTCCAATTGTTACAAGGTTAGGTGACTTTATTTGGAGACAACGGATTGTAACTGTCAAAACAAGCACCAAGCACTCTAGGGCAGGGAAACTTGAGTGGATGATGCTGTGCAATTAGGCCTCCGACATACAAACCCGCACAAGTGAAAGTTTTTTGAGAAATAGGAGTCGAAGGTTTAGTACCAGATTGTCTGGTAGGTAGCACCGCGCAAAGGTGGCGGTGTGGAGAGAGGAGGAAAACCGCGAGATGGACATCGGTGCTGAGGGCACAAGTACATGGCATTTGGTATGTGGTATGTGATTTATAGGGGAATAGTAGAACTCAAGCAGCTGTAGTTCTGTGAATTCAGGGGATTTCAGCCAGGCGTCCATCGTGCAGGGCATGCACAGGTAGCATGCCCGGATGCAGAGGCCTTGAACGGAGCCCTGGTGGGAGGAGATGATGGTTCTGGGGAGTTCGAAATCATTAAAGAGAGATAGTTGACAACAGTTGAGATTAAGGGGCACGGCGCGCCATAGAGGGCGCCACCGAGTTGAGAGGACTTGGGTGCGCCAGCAATCCTTGCTGGGGAGAAGCGAGATGATCTCCCCAAGGATGGCGCCCGGGAGATCGCTGATGTGGTCCACCCAAGATTCTACGGGTTCCTCGGATCGGGTGGGGAGGGGGCTCGCCGCTTCTCGCCGCGCTGCCGGGTGTGGTATCTACAACAGGCGTCATTGCTGGCGGGAGCCTCATCTTCTTGGCGCTGGGGTCAGTCGACTCCAGTTTCCTCGAGGGCGTCATGTCGAGCTCACGGATTTGAGCAGAGTAAGGAATGATGAGTCTCGTTGTAGTGCGAGTGAAGAAGAAGGGGAGCTGGGGTTTTCTGTAGTAGTGAGGAAGAAGGGGAGCTGGGGTTTTCTGTAGGAGTGTTTTGGGGTTACGATTGGAGCGAGCTGACATGAGGTGGGTGGGAGTGAGGAGGAAGAAGAGCACCTAGGGTTTTTTGGGGGGCGGTGTGCTGGGTAGCAACTCTCATTAAGTAAATATATGGGCTTTTGAATTGATTTTATTATTTAGCGTGGATGGGCTCTTTTATCTTGGGCCCAGAGAAACAATTACTAGTAGTACAGTGGAGACACTCTACAGCTACCAAGAAAAACAATTACTACTAGTACAGTGGATACACTACCACTTCTGGCTCCTCCTAGGTCATCGAAACGTCTCCCGCTACTGAATGCCGTTTTACTTGGTTCACCGACATGCGAGCCATGCAATGCGTGGGCCCAAATGCCATCCACAAAATTAGAAGGCGATATAAAGGAGGATAGTCACCCCGTGTCGGTGCAACAGACTTTGGGTCCATTGCACAGACTGTGCACAGGCCAGAGAAAAGATTACAAGACCAAGATCAGACCAAATAAGGAGGTTCACTTCCTTTGAAGGATCCAAGTGCAAGTCAAGAAGGCCAAGGTGAGGCAGAGGAGCTAGGCATCGCTAAGGGAAGGACCTACCTTGCCGGGCAGGCAAGCCTGGCAGGGTTGGGTTTTGCCCTAGAAGCAAGCTCCCAGATCGCCCCGGCAGGCCTGCCGGGACTGGCGGAGGCGAGCCACTCGACCGCTCCACCTCATGAGCGACACAGGTCATTAATCAAAGCGGTGTCGAGCTCCAAGGTGACTAAGTGGCTGCTTTTTGCCACATGGCAGCCACTTCCTATAGCAAACACCTCCATATGACACCCGTCCTGAGACGTGTCAAGCGAGCAGGCGCGAAGCTGGCAAAACCGCCCGGCAGGGCCTGCCGGGCAAGCTGTGATGTGACGCTGAGCGGCGCATTTAATGCGCTCTGTCAACCTGCAGAGTTAGATATGATAGCACTATTAGCTATCTAATCAGTACACAAAAACTGATTTGCCACTATGGTGACCCCTTAATCAATAAAAGGAGGCCCATGGCGACTGTAGAAAGGGTCGGACCCTCGCATATCCATACGCGCGTAGCCACTCTCGCCCCCAAAGCGACCTTGCCAGGCGAGTGTGCTACGTTCGCCACCATTATCCACCATCAATCCACCAAAGCAGGAGTAGGGCTTTACGCCTCACGGCGGGCCGAACCTGGGTAAAGACTGCCTGTGAGATCTCTGCCGTGCTGTGCGACGCTTCTCCACTCTTTGTGCAACGTGCCCATCCCCCCGCCGAACCAAAAGGGGCTCATGGCCCCATAGGTGGCCGTGCTTTCCCACGACATCTTTGGCGCGCTAGGTAGGGGGATCACTTGCGCTAAACCGAGAGCGTACACTGCGCGTCATCTTCATTGACATTTTCGTCGTCGACGGCGTCATCGACTATGGCGCCCAAGAGGAAGCCCGGAGCTGCAAATCACCCGTCCACCTCGAAGGCTCCACTGCCCGCGACCGACGACGTCGCGGGGAACGCGGGGGCTCTTGAGGGTGTGGATGCTGCGGGGGACGTGGTCGGCGCAGGCGGCGCCGTCACCACCTCCCCACGACCGAAGCAGGAACGGGAGGTACCGGGGAAGGACTCCATCAGCAACATCCCGAAGGCCATGCTCCAAGAGGTACGGATGGAGGGATCATTCCACCTGAACCCCTTCTCCTCGCCAACGGGCACAGCCGCAGTGATGATGCTCGTTCTGGGGTGAACCGCAACCCTCCGACCGCCCCCGCTGCGGGCGCGACCGCAGGGCAGGCGCCACCCCCAGGGCGGGCTGACCCAGCTACTGTGCCCAACAGAGCCGCTGGCCCTCTAGCGCCTCCGCCGCGTCACCATGCCGTCCAAACGGCTAGTTCGCAGCAGCAAGGGCGCGGTGCGGTCGCCACCGGCAACATCAGGAGCCGAGCGACACTACGATCTACATCGTCATCACCTATGCCAAGCACTGCCTCAGAGGCCATGGCGCGAGCCCAACTGCTATTGAGATTTCCACCGGCGGCAGACCAGTTGGATGAGTGGCGAACCACCATCCAAAGTCTGATTGGTTTTGCTGAGGCGGAAGGATCAAAGCGGGCCGGACCGCCACGGCCTTCCCAGGTAGCAACGACGGCTCGTGTGGCTGGTCATGCGGGTGGGGCCACCCTCACGGTGCAATCCCCACCACGGCAAGCCGCCCGGGAGCCACAAAACCAAGCACTCGATGATGTCTCGATGGCCTCGTCAGACCCTCGAGCGCGTCAAGGCCGACAGCGTGCCCCGGAGGGTAGGCGAAGGGAAGGCGCGCGCATCATCAACGAGCGGCGCTGCGATGACCCCCGCCGGTCCAATGGGTGTGATGGCCTCGACGTCGACGAGCCCGCGCTCGGAGATGGCGAGTGCCTGCCTTTCGAGGTTGGGTGCCCTGCCTTCACCCGTGAGCTGTGGCAAGTCCGTTCGCTGTCCACTCGCACGTTCAAGCCAGAGATACCCGAGAAGTATCATGGGAGACTAAACCCGGCAGAGTTCTTGAGCATCTACACCATCGCTGTTCAAGCTGCCGGGCAAAGAGATGAGAAGGTGTTCGCCAACTACTTCCCTTTGGCCCTCAAGTCAAATGTGAGGTCTTGGCTGATGCACCTGCCAGAGAACTCCATTTCAACCTGGGCTGACCTGTGCCACGAGTTCATTGGTGCCTTCACGGGCGGCCATCAAGGACCAGAGCGGCCCAGCTACTTGCAGCTTCTCCAGCAGAAAGAAGGAGAAACTCTACGGAAGTACTTGCAGAGATTCAGTCGAGTCCACAGAAATATCCCAGATATCCACCCAGCTGCCGTGATAGCTGCCTTCCAATCCAACGTGTGCAATCGCACGATACGTTCCAAGATGAACGTTCGGTTGCCCAAGACTGTGAAGGAGCTCTACACTTGGGAGGACAAATGTGCTCAGGTGGAGGAGGGGAGGAAACTTCCTAGAGAGGAAGATTGCGTCGACATCGACTTAGAAGATGACGATGAAACCATCAGTAAGAAGAAGAAGAAGAACAAGAAGCACAAGGATAAGACAGTGATGACTGTTGAGGGGTCAGGCACGCCTAGTACCGGCAAGGAGGCTACCGCATGCGCTGACTGCCGGGAGGCGGTGGCTGTCGAGAAATCTGGGAAAAGTGATGGGCCGTACTATAAGATTCATCGGACCAAGGACCATGATCTCCAGGAGTGTCATCAGGTTGAGTAGCTCGTCAAGAGACAGAAGGCTGAGTATGAGAAGCGCGATAAGGAAAAAGGTCAGAATGGCGCTGGCGGGAAGGGCCGGGGTGGTGAAGCAAATCGCCCCAGCAAGGCTCCTCGGAACCAAGGGAAACCCACCAAAGGCCGAGAGAAGGAGAATTGCAGTAATGAGAGTGATGGAGGGAATGAAGAGGAAACCAGCGAGCAGGAATTCCAGAAGGCCACTAACGCCCTGTGCATTGACGGGGGTGCATCTTTGCACTCCTCTCACCGCCAACTTAAACAGTGGGTGCGTGAAGTCAATGCCATGGAGCCAGTGGCAGATTCTCGGAAGCCGCTCAAGTGGTCACGCACGCCCATCATCTTTGATGAAGATGACCACCCCGATCGCATTGCTGCGGTAGGGTGCTTGCCGTTGTTGGTCTCACCAACAATTCGCAACCTCAAGGTCACAAAGATGCTGGTTGACGGCGGGGCCGGGTTAAATCCAATTTCCCCAAAGGTTATCAGCAAACTCCAGATAGCAGAGGAAGAACTTAAGGCCACAGGCACGTTTCAAGGAGTCAATCCTGGCAGGAGCCATCCTAAGGGAAAGGTTACGTTGCCAGTGACATTTGGAGGAGAGTTGAACTATAGGACTGAGAAAGTTGTGTTTGATGTGGTTGACCTCCCCCTGCCGTACAATGGGATCCTTGGGCGCGTGGCCCTGGCCAAATTCATGGATGTACCGGGACGCGGTCGCGGCAGAGGTCGCAGAAGCCACAGTTCCTGCCAAGGAAAAGCATAGCAGAGGCACTGGCAAGGAATCCGGGAAGCGTACCTCTGTGGAATGTGTCGTGCCCATTGATGACACGCCAGAGAGTTCCAATAGCAAGAGATCCAAGGCTGCTCCACCCCAAGTGAAAAGGTCACGGCAGGGCTGGCTGGCGCTGATGGTACTTTCACTATCAGCGCCACCCTTGATGACAAATAGGAAAGCGCGCTCGTTGCCTTCCTACAAGCGAATATTGATGTGTTTGCCTGGCAACCATCTGATATCCCCGGTGTTACCAGGGAGGTAATCGAGCACCACCTTGCTGTCTGCCCACATGCCCGGCCCGTCAATCAGAAGGTTCGGAAGCAGGCCTTGGAGCGGCAGCAGTTTATTGCCAAGGAAATCAAGAAACTTGAAGCAGCTGGTTTGGTCAGAGGAGTACTGCATCCAACATGTTTAGTAAACCCAGTGGTTGTGCGTAAGGCTAATGGAAAATGGAGGCTTTGCATAGATTTCACGGATCTGAACAAGGCATGCCCAAAGGACCCATTTCCCTTGCCGCGCATCGACCAGATCGTGGATTCTACTTCAGGATGTGAGTTGCTCTCTTTTCTGGATGCATACTCCGGATACCATCAGATTTTTATGTCCAAGGAAGATGAAGAAAAGACATCATTCATCACCCCATGCGGCACGTACTGCTTTGTGCGCATGCCTTTCGGGTTGAAGAGTGCCGGGTCCACTTTTGCAAGAGCAGTCCAGATTGGCTTTGAACCACAGTTGCACAGGAACATTGAAGCCTATATGGATGATATTGTGGTCAAGACCAAGGACAGATCAACCCTCATCCAGGATTTAGAAGAGACATTTGCTAATCTGCGCAAGATCAATTTGAAACTGAATCCGGAGAAGTGCGTGTTTGGCATTCCCTCTGGCAAGCTGCTTGGTTTCTTTGTGTCCCACCATGGGATAGAGGCCAATCTCGATAAGATCAAGGCTATTGAGCAGATACAGGCACCCTAGACAGTTAAGGATGTGAGGCATTTGACAGAATGCATTGCCGCGCTTAGCAGATTCATCTCCAAGTCTGCTGAGCGTGCCTTGCCGTTCTTCAAGATTTTGAAGAAGGCAGGACCCATGAAGTGGACCCCGGAAGCAGATGCAACACTGCAGGATTTGAAGGCCTACTTGTCTTCTGTGCCTACTTTGGTCGCACCCATACCACAAGAGCCGTTACTGCTATATCTGGAAGCAACTAATCAAGTGGTTAGTGCGGCCCTAGTAGCGCAGCAGGAAGTAGAAGAAGCAGCCACCTCAGCAAGTGTCCCGCCCGGGGAAGAGGAAGAGAGCGGCCCGGCAAGGCCAGATACGGATCAGGACAAAGAAGAGCACAGCAGCGGAAACAACCCCAAGGACACGGCAAGGAAGAAGGTGGGGCAGCGCCCAGTATACTTCGTCAGCTCCCTATTGCAGGGGGCTAGATCCAGGTATTCTGGCATGCAAAAGTTGATCTTTGGCCTTGTCATGGCCTCAAGGAAACTGCGCCACTACTTCCAAGCCCATGAGATCACGGTTGTCACCCGCTTCCCGTTGCAAAGGATACTTCAAAACCCAGAGGCCACCGGCAGGATAGTGGAGTGGGCATTGGAGTTATCCAGCTTTGGCCTGAAGTTTGAAAGCACATCAACAATCCAGAGCAGGGCGTTGGCAGAGTTTATTGCAGAATGGATGCCAACCCCTCATGAAGAAGTACAGGAAATAGTTATCCCCGGCAAGGAAGCGCCCCAAGAATGGATCATGTATTTTGATGGTGCCTTCTTCCTACAAGGTGCAGGGGCTGGCGTGCTTCTCGTGGCTCCCACTGGAGAGAACCTGAGGTACATCATCCAGATGCACTTTCCCCGGGAGGAGGCGACCAACAATACAGCAGAATATGAAGGGCTTCTTGCCGGGCTCAGGATTGCTACAGAGTTGGGAATCAAGAAGCTGATCATTCGAGGAGATTCACAGCTGGTGGTGAGACAAGTCAACAATGATTACAAAAGCCCATTGATGGAGGCATACGTCAAGGAAGTGAGAAGATTGAAGGAGCGCTTTGACGGGTTGAAAACAGAGTACGTACCCCGTGCGGAAAACAACATAGCTGATCACCTGTCAAAGTGCGCTGCGCAGAAGCTTCCTGTGGAACCAGGAACTTTTGTTCTCCATCTTACTCAGCCCTCCGTATCCCCGACAACAATGGCCCAAAAGAGGAGGAAATTGGACTCCGGTAAGCCTCTCCCGGTAGAGCCTTTCGGGCTCCTTGCAGGGACCCTACCGGGAACAACTCCCCTTCGATTGCCGGGCTGCACCCTCCTACCGGGCCACTGGTCCCCATGGACGAGGGATGCGCCCCCACAAATGAGGAGGTGCCGCTATTCCTCATTGCCGAGCCTCAGGCTCCAACTTGGGCAAGACATATAGTCCATTTCCTCCAAACCGGAGAACTTCCCGAAGAGCAAGAAGAAGCTAAAAGAGTAGCCCGGAGGGCCAATATGTATCAGTTTGTCGATGACACACTATACAGAAGAAGGCCCAATGGTGTGAAATTGAAGTGCATTTGCCGGGAAGGAGGAAAGGAACTGCTGGCGGAGATACACAAAGGCATGTGCGGCTCCCACATTGGATCAAGGGCTTTGGTTGGGAAAGCATTCCGGCAAGGATTCTATTGGCCCACAGCCCTCCAAGATGCGGTTGAGCTCGTCACCAAGTGTAAAGCCTGTCAGTTCCATTCCAAAAATATCCATCTGCCTACCCAAGCACTCCAGACAATCCCTTTGTCATGGCCGTTTTCGGTCTGGGGGCTCGATACCTCGGCCCTTTCCCCCGAGCTACCGGGGGCTTTGAATTCTTGTTCGTTGCGATCGACAAGTTTACAAAGTGGCCGGAAGTAGATGCCGTGAGAAAGGTGACTGCTCAGTCAACTATCAAGTTCTTGAAAGGATTGGTGTGCCGCTTCGGGGCCCCTGCCCGGATCATCACCGACAACGGCACCCAGTTCACGAGCCGCGCCTTCATGCAATATGTTCATGCCCTCGGAAGCAAGATCTCATTTGCCTCTGTCGCACATCCCAGAAGCAATGGACAAGCTGAGAGGGCGAACACTGAAGTGCTATGACGACTCAAGAGGAGAACATTTGATAAGCTGCGGAAGTACGGCAGGCAGTGGATCAATGAGCTACCGGTGGTTCTTTGGTCCCTCAGAACGACACCAAACCAAGCTATCGGGCAGACTCCCTTCTCCCTAGTCTTTGGGGCAAAAGCAGTTACCCCCACGGAACTCATTTATGGGTCACCTCGAGTGCTTGCCTACGATGAAGTAGCGCAGGAACAGCACATGCGTGACGATGCCGTGCTTCTCGAGGAGAACCATCTCTGGGCTGCTACGCGTGCTGAACGCGATTAGCAAGCCCTGCGTTGCTATCATAGCCACAGGGTTCGTACCCGGTGTTTTGAGGAAGGCGACCTTGTCCTTAGGCGCGTTTAGTCCGCCAAGGGTACAAACAAGTTCTCGCCAAAGTGGGAAGGCCCTTACCGGGTAGTACGAGTCACCAGACCTGGCGCAGTCCATCTGGAGACCGGAGATGGCATTCAATTGTAAAACTCATGGAATATTGAGCATCTCCGCAAGTTCGGCAGCCACCCTTTTGTACAGGCCTTGCCTCAGCTACATGTAACCCCTTGTACAAAGCCAGGCGCAGACCCTGAGCAACAGAGAAATAAATGAAGCGCTGGGGGCCCCCGACAAGTTGCATGCATGCATAAGCATTTCATAAGCATTGCATGATTCATGTAGATAGGTTGCATGATCATGTAGATAGATTGCATCTAGCATCATCTTCATTTGCATAAACTAGAGGCTCCTGCCGTGGACCTTGTCCTAGGAAGAGGATGCGAAGACAAGCCAGCACTGCGGTCTCCGGCAAGCCAAACAGATAAGTTCCGTCTCTTATCCATACATGTTCCGTGAGTAGGACTTGTGCATATGAAAATGTCGCCACCTCAGAAACAAAGGTGCTCCCATCTACTGACACGAACACTGCTTCGGTCAGGATGGTCGTAGTGGCCTTTGGCTGAAAGGGGTTGGCGGGGGCTGGTCTCTCCCAATGGGTTCTGCGCCCGGCAGGCTCAGCCTCACGGCAGCAGTCCTATGGGGTACCGGCAAGGTAGCTTACCTGGATCCACTTGTTTACATGAAAGTATGGAGGCGTTTCACCTCTGCATGGATATCGTACATGCACAAGTACCCGGCAATGCTTATCTTTTTCATTAATATGCTGATCAACAAGTACAAATCTCACGGAACATAAACATGGATACAAGAGAGTACATTATTTGAACTAAAATTTGGCAAGTGCCTACAGATTTAAGTTTAAAAAAAGATAAGTGCCGCGTAAACTCCTTTCCCTGTCCCTTTTTATCCCAGGTAGTGTGGTGGGAAGAGGAGAGCTCAGGAGGACTGCCTGAGCAGGAGCCCACCCCGATCCCGTCATGGCCTGCCAGGTGCAGCCTGACAAGATCGGGAGTGGCGAGGCTGCGAAGAAGGGGGACGGAAGGAGCAGCTCGGCGGTGCCCTGGTCACCACCTCCAGGACCAGTTAAAGCCCCAGCACAAGCACCGATAGGGAAGGCCATCGGAGATCAGCTGGAAGACTGCTGGAGGAGGCGAAGGCACCAAGAGAGCGGCCCCCTCCCCGGCAGTCGGGAGCCTGGTGATGACGGTGCCAGGGAGGGGAGGGGAAGAACGAAAGACGAGGTGGCAGGACGTCAGTACGAGACAAGCGCGTCGGTGCCCTCATACTCTGACCTAATGGTCTGCCTCCCGCCTTCTCCGTCTTCCCTAACTTCATCTTCACCAACACCGCTCCAGGAAGATGCCGGGCCCCCAGCCCGGCAGCTCCCCCAAAGAGACGGCGGAAAACTGCGACGAGCAGGACACTCGAGGCGCGCCGCTCCCCACCTTGGCGGGCAGGAAGATGCCACTGTCCTTAGCAAGAGTGCGGGATCCGCCGGAAGGAGCAGTGCCGGGATTACCAAGGACCCCATACACTGCATCCCATGCAAGCATCAAGAGCCCCGGACACCTCGCCAACAGGGTGGCAACCCCCGGCGACGCGCGGCACCAGACCAGACTCACATCATGAGCATTTGACATCGTCAGCAACTCCAAGCTAGGGCCCAGGGCCCGGCCCCAGGCTCTTCCTTTCAGCATACCCAAAAGAAGCAGAAGGCGGAGGAGGAGAGGAATGTGGATGAATGCCTCCGCTCCTCCCCCGCTCCTCCTTTTATAGGCGAGCTGGGGGTGCAGGCTGATTCCCCAACGAGTACACGCCGTCCTCCTCCGCCAATCCAAGAAGATCAGGCCCCTCCCTTGATGCTCTCCCGTACCACGCGCCTCCATTACCTACCCCACTCAATGCATGCGGCATACGTGGCAAAGGATAAGGGCGCGGTGGGAAGAGTGAATTGGCAGTTATCCACCCGTGCGTTAAAGTCATTCATGGGCCATTACAAGAATGGCCCCACCATAATTGGCCTTGCACGGCGTGCGGGAAAACCGGAAACTGACCCAAGCTCAGGTTAATGAAGAAGCAAAGAAGATCTCAAAGGGCGGAGCCGTCCTTACATTTCTGCCTATGCACTGGTTAGGGCCTACCCTGACAACGCCCAGCGGCGCGTCTGTGCCAGGCCCGGGGGCTCCTGTCGGTGCAACAGACCCTGGGTCCATTGCACGGACTGTGCATAGGCCAGAGACATGATTTCAAGACCAAGATCAGACCAAACAAGGAGGTTCACTTGCTTTGAAGGATCCAAGTGCAAGTCAAGAAGGCCAAGGTGAGCCAGAGGAGCTAGGCATCGCTAAGGGAAGGAACTAACTTGCCGGGCAGGCGAGCCTGGCAGGGTTGGATTTTGCCCCGGAAGCAAGCTCCCAGATCGCCTTGGCAGGCCTGCCGGGACTGGCGGAGGCGAGACACTCCATCGCTCCACCTCACGGGCAACGCAAGTCATTAATCAAAGCGGTGTCGAGCTCCAAGGTGACTAAGTGGCTGCTTTCTGCCACATGGCAGCCACTTCCTACACCAAACACCTCCATATGACACCCGTCCTGAGATGTGTCAAGCAAGCAGGCGCGAAGCTGGCAAAACCGCCTGGCAGGGCCTGTCGGGCGAGCTGTGATGTGACGCTGAGCGGCGCATTTAATGCGCTCTATTAGCATGCAGAGTTAGATGTGATAGCACTATTAGCTATCTAATCAGTACGCAAAGACTGATTTGCCATTGTGGTGACCCCTTAATCTATAAAAGGAGGCCCGTGGCGACCGTAGAAAGGGTCGGACCCTCGCATATCCATACGCGCGTAGCCACTCTCGCCCCCAGAATGACCTTGCCGGGCGAGTGTGCTACATTCACCACCATTATCCACCATCAATCCACCAAAGCAGGAGTAGGGTTTTACGCCTCACGGCGGCCCGGACCTTAGTAAAGACTGCCCGTGTGATCTCTGCCGTGCTGCGCGACGCTTCTCCGCTCTTTGTGCAACATGCCCATCCCCCCGCCGAACAAAAGGGGCTCATGGCCCCATAGGTGGCCGTGGTTTCCCACGACACCCCGGTCGTAGCGCGGCAGTAACGAGCCATCATATCACAAAAACCCACCTCCCCGCAGTCTAAGTTGGACGGACGAAGTAACCATCATTTCACTCTTCGCTGAATCCCCTTCTCCCTCACCGTCTTCAAGAAAGCCAACACTCGCTTCTGCCATTGTTCTCCTCTCCCAACGAAAGGAAGGTAAGCGGATCCGTGATGTTGGTATGTTCTCTTTCAAAAAAAACTTTTGCAAAGCAGTAACCGATCCTCATTCTCTTTTTTGTTTCATTGTCATTGCGATTGTGTTTTCCTTTCAGTTATCTCCTATTCGCCAGTTTCGTGATGGACCAAGGGGAACCAGGCAATGATCTGCCGATGTTGGAGTAGACACAGGAGGCTGATCCCCACAAGACAAAGAGCTCCAAGAAGATGGAGACTGCCACCGAGCCGACCCTAGATACGCTCATGGCCACTACTGAGATGGTCGACGCCCCGTTTAAGGTTACAACCCCTGTGGCCCTGCAAGAGCAGTTTTCCCCCTTCGAGGATGTGCCCCCCTGAGCTGCCCAAGGTGATTTTCTTCTTTGCCAATCTTGATTGTGGTTTTTCATCTAAGTATGTGGTGATAAATAATGCAAGATTTTATTAGCTCCGATGCCATGCTACCTTCCCTGTCATGCATACTTTTGACTCTACATAGTGGTTTAAATAACTTGTGTTTTTTATATTGGAAAGTAATTCAGAATTCATTTCTGTTTCAATTAGAGCCCTGATGCAGACAAGGATTGTGTGGTTGTACATGTCACTCGCTATGAGGTGGATGACTTGAATATACGCACTGGGAAAACAAAGTTCTTAGGCTGTTGGATCCTGGAAGCCAGTTGCACTTATACCAAAGTCGAGATGTATTCCAGCCACACTGTTGTCAGGATTGTTGTCCAAGGTGTACTGAAGCACAATAAGTTCAAAGCTACTCCTTCGTTTGTGAGGCATACTGTTCTTGTCAAGCTTACGCAGGAAGATGACATGGCATGCCTCGACAAACAAGTTTATGCGTGGCAAGGCCACAAGGTTATCTTCAAGAAGGTTGACAGGATTGAGCTGCCGCCGGACATCCTCGATGATGTTCATGGAAAGGTCCGTCTAGTGTCCATCCCAAATTAGATTGAGGCATGAAATAGTTGGCCCAACTAGTGTTTAAAAGTAGTTTGGATTGTGTCTAATTATCCGAACCTTGCCTATTATTGAGCCCTCTGGGGACCGGGGTAGTACTCTGTTTGAATCCATCTATGAGAACTACTGCTACTTTTATGTGCCCGTGAATCATGTGAGAACCATCATAATTATTGTCGTAACAGATGTGTCCTCACTAGTTTTTTCATGTAATATTGCATGGTAAGACATAAGTTGTCACTGTTTATCATACGAGCAGTGTGTGTTTGATGAAATAGAGTACTTGTTCGACAACTGTGCGCCGACGTATACATAGGGTACGTGAGGCTGGTTAAGTACTTGTAAACACTGTTGGTGCTACCCCACTTGTAAGCAGTTGTGCAAAACATGGCACATCCTATATACCTAAGAGATCCATCCCCACTAACCTATTTATCTAAACATGCAGCCTATCCACCTAAGCAATGTGCCAAGTCAGCAATTATCCATCCGTCGCATGCATTCCATTCGAGCCCTCTCTTAGGTGTGAACTGAGAGTTTCTCTCACGTCAGAATAGGAACAACCATTTCCCATGCATCCACGCTTGGCCGGCCATTAGGCCCACTATCATTGCAATGATTTTATTGCCTATCGTTACGTGTGTTTAGTGGAGCCTTTCCCCCTTCCATCGCAAGCATGCCTTCTCTTCTTCCAATCATCTCCTTATATAATAGTGGATCCACTTGATAGGGTCGACCAGCGCCTATTGTCGCCATGAGCGTCGAGCTCTTTGCTCCCATCATCTTCAGAAGCTCCTGGGGACCTTCGCACCTACCTGATGACCGGTGCTTGCTCACATGCATAGCTCCATTTGCTGCCATCATCATCGCCGTTGTAGACCGCCGTCAAGCTAGTGGTTGCCTCTGTTCTTCTCGGTTGCACGGTTTATCTGGTGAACCGCTGACCCTCACACACTTTCCTTTTTGTGTTCAGCACTCCCTGTTGTCTTCATGCTGAGGCATGGCCAGCGTCGGGCACAGGCACGCGCACTCTCGTGTCTAAGTAGTAGAAGAACAAGTCATGTGGTGGAGAGGAAAAACACGGGTACGCCTCTGTTCTCCCATGGTATGTGCAGGAAAGCAGATCGAAGACGGCGAGGCAGTCGACGCATGGCTCCACCTCCGCACCACCGCCGAAGCGCACGAGGAGGATGTGGTCGTGCCACACGAGCAGCATGACGCGGTCGTCGAAGCGGCCGTCGGCGCCTGGGACGAAGCAGCCGAGCAAGGGATGTCCGGAACTTGAGCCTTCCGCGCTGCGTGGACAAAGATTGAGACCGGCCGACCTTCCCCGCCGTGGCGCCGCTCAAGAAAGAGGAAGACGACAAGGGAGAGCAGTGGCAGGAGCCCTCTAGCCAGCGGTGGCGCAGGAAAGATGGCTCAATGACAAGGGCGCGCCAGTGCACGGCCACGGCCAGTGCTTGGCAAAGCCGGGCACGCGTGCCAGGATCTCCGTTACGATGTCCTCCGACAGCCTAACCAGCCAGAGTGATGCGCGTGTGTGCATGCCCACTTCCGTTACTAGCATGTGCACGTATGTATGTAGACAATCTGATTAGTTCTTTCTTAACTACCCTAGGTAAATAGCCATTGGACTCTAGCTGTGAGAGATACATGCATGTCAGATCAGATTAGCTACGAACCTAATTGCCATATATAAGAAATAAGGCCTAAGAATAATATGTGAAATTCCAGCCTCCTGTAACCAGGGTATGTTTGAATTTCTTTTGTCAGGATTTCTCCTCAAATTTTTTATTTCAATTTGCTTATACTAAACTTGCTTTCTTCCTCGCAATAAAAAAACTAAATTTCTACTATATTTTGGGCTACTACTATCGAATATTGGAACCATATAATTTTTTTGAATTTAACTTCCACCTTTGCGCGCTAAAATTCCCGCAGCAATGCGCGGGGTATCATCTAGTTGGTTCAGCTCGCTTCAATGCTAGAGAAGTCGGCTATCGACCAGCTAACAATCAATACTCTGCTGTCTGACATATTGATACATCTCCAACGTATCTATAATTTTTGATTGTTCCATGCTGTTATATTATCATTCTTGGATGTTTTACAATCATTTTATAGCAACTTTATATTATTTTTTTGGGACTAACCTATTGACATAGTGCCCAGTGCCAGTTGCTATTTTTTGCTTGTTTTTTACTTCGCAGAATATCAGTACCAAACGGAGTCCAAACGCAGTGAAACTTTTTGGATAATTTTTTGGACCATAAGAGACCTGTTGGGCCAAAGAAGTACCAGAGCGGGGCTCCGAGGGGAGCACAACCCACCTGGGTGCTCCAGGGGGCCCAGGCGCGCCCTGGTGGGTTGTGCCCACCTCGGCCGCCTCCCGCACCGCCTCTTTACTCTATAAATACCCCGAAAATCCAAAAACCCTAGGGGAGTCGACGAAACATAATTTCAGCCACCGCAAGTTCCAGAACCACCAGATCCAATCTAGACACCATCACGGAGGGGTGCATCATCCTCATTGGTTCCTCCCCGATGATGCGTGAGTAGTTCATTGTAGACCTACAGGTCCGTAGTTAGTAGCTAGATGGCTTCCTCTCTCTCTTTTGATTCTCAATACAATGGTCTCTTGGAGATCTATTTGATGTAACTCTTTTTGCGGTGTGTTTGTTGGGATCCGATGTACTTTGAGTTTATGATCAGATCTTTTTATCCATGAAATTTTTTTCAGTTTCTTTGATCTCTTATATGCATGATTACTTATAGCCTCGTATTTCTTCTTTGAATCTTTGGTTTAGTTAGGCCGACTAGATCAATTTTTCTCGCCATGGGAAGAGGTGCTTTGTGATGGGTTCGATCGTGCGGTGTTCTTTCTCAGTGACAAAAGGGGCAGCAAGACACGTATTGATCGTTGCTATTAAGGATAACAAGATGGGGTCTATTCCTACATGAATAGATCTTGTCTACATCATGTCGGGTGTTGGGTGCGACATATGCCAAGGGATGGCTTATCATGGTGGGAGCTAGTAGAACGTCGCCGGTGCCTAGAAGCGGGATGTGGCATAGACACGATCGCCGGCGCGCTTTACCCAGGTTTGGGGCTCTCCGGGGAGATAACACCCCTAGTCCTGCTCTATGGGGTCTCCGCCGCTCCTCGAGCTGTATGCCAGAGGTAGAAGAAAGCAGGACCGGCTCCCTCCTCCCTCTGAGTGAGTCTAGGTCTAACTGGTTTTCGAACCCCCTGCATGGGTGCCCCGGGGGGGGGGGGGGGCTTATATAGGCCTGTCCCCCCCAGGGGTACAATGGTAATCTGGTCGGGCGTAGGGCCCGGCCGTCTGTGTCTCTGGCCGCCGGCTTCTCCGCCGGCAGCTGGGGCCCGCTGCCGGGTGGGCCCAGCCGACTGGTCCGGTACGTGGCCGTGACGTTGGTGACGCAGGCTTGGTCAGGGGAGCGTGGCTACCGTCCCATCCCTTGGCGGGAGATCACTGTAGCCACTCCGTGTCCCATCTGGTTAATGGCGCGCGGACCCCGAGGAAGGAGATGGCCGCCTGCTTGAGGCCGGCCTCCCTCAGGTCCGACTGGTCAGACTCCCACCGCCCTCTGGGCTCTCACTGTCTGGTAGGGCCCGCCGCTTGCAGGCCGTACTGACAGGCCATCGTGGAAACAGGGTTCTGCCTGTCAGGGGTGACGTTAAGGGCGGAGTGGCAACAGTGCCGCGCCGGGCGGAGATCTCCGCCCGTACGGAGCACCGTGGCCATGTCCTGCCCCGAATACAGGGGGGATGGGCTTCACTGTAGCCTCACCCTGTCTCGTCTCTTTTAATGGAGGCGCAAACTCTGAGGGCGCCGTGGGCCAACCGCCAGGAGCCGGCCTCTCTGGAGGTCGCCTGGGCGGAGTCGGCCTGTCTTGAAGCCGTCTTCTGGAGCTCGGCCGTCTTCGGGCAGCCGGCTGCTCGGGCCAGCCGGCCGTCAGAAGGCGGCGCTTCATCTTGGACGTTCGTGGGCGTAGCCGGCCCAATGTCTTGAACAGCTCAGGGACTCGGGTTAGGCTACCCGTGGCCTATTACTCCGACAGTAGTCCCCGAAGCTGATGAGGCGTCGCGGCCAATTAGTCGAGAAGCCTCAGCAGTTTCCTTCTCAGAGTGCTCTTCCTGAATCCGACCCCCGGCGCGCCGCCTTGTCGGGGGGTCGGACGCGCCTGGGCGGCTCTGGGTGATGATTTCGAAACACCAGGGCGGGAACCAAGTGGCGTGCTTGCCAAGCCTCTAGGCCCGCCGCCCGCTGCAAGTACGCCACGTGGCGCTAGCGAGCTGGGCCTGCCTGCCAGCCCACGCTCACGATGGGACGTGACAGCAGGCCGGGCCCGCCACTACCGGGCCTCGGCGCACAGACGGATCCGCCGCGGCCGAGGCGAGCGGTTACGATTCCCGAGGGAGTTACAGCGCAGTAACTTTGTGAAATAAACGCGGGGTCGTGGGGTTGCGGGCGCAGTTAATCCCATGACCCCATGCCACGCCCCCTCGGCTTCGTAGCCCGGGGGTTATAAGTAGGGGGAGGAGGGGGAGCGGCAGAGCACGCGCGCCCTTCTCCCGCATTTTCATCTTCTTCCTCCTCTGCTGCTGCCGCATCTCCACGCCCAGCCGATGCGCCGCCATAGCTCATTGCCGCGCTTTCTCCATCAACCTCGCCTCCATGGCGCGCTCCGGTGCCTGGGATGGGTCCATCGTCCATGAAGATCACATCGAGTTCCTCCGCCAGACGCGGCGGCTGCCCGGCAAGGATTACGTGAAGGTCCGCCTCGCGCCGGAGCGGGAGATCTCGCCGGCGTCGGAAGAGGGCGAGTGGGTCATCTTCCGCTCGCACTGCCTGCGCGGCCTCGGCCTGCCGGCGAGCGGCTTCTTCCGGGCCTTCCTCGAATTCTACGACCTCCAACCGCACCACCTCACCCCGAACACGGTGGTGCTGCTGTCTGCCTTCGTCACTCTGTGCGAAGGTTTCCTCGGCGTGCTCCCCACCATCGAGCTCTGGGGGGAATTCTTCTACACCAAGCTCGGCACCGTCACCGCGGGCGTGCCGGCTCAATGCGGCGCCTTCATCGCGGTGCGGAGACCGGCAGCCGACAATCCGTTTCCTGCCATCACGCTGATCTAGTCGGTGAAGATGTGGCAGCGGTCGTACTTCTACGTGAAGAGCGTCTTCGCGGAGGGTGACTGGGTCAACCTGCCAGCTTACGTAGCCGGCCCGCCGGCGAGGAGGCAGCCCACCTGGTCGTATCGGGCCAGGACGCTGTCGCCCTCTGGAGCCGCCGCCATCGCGTGGCTCCGGGTGCTGACACAGTCGGAGGGCCTGACCGGGCCCGACTTGTTGGCCGCCTTTGTGGCACGGCGGGTGCTCCCGCTCCAGGGCCACCCTCATATGATCTGTCAGATGAGTGGGCATTGGGACCCAAGCCGGTTGTGCTCCAAGGAGATGCCTCACGCTGAGGTGGCTCATATGGTGAACTATCTTGCGAACTGCAAGCTCACGGAGGAGTGGCGGTTCGGCAAGGAGCCGTACTCACGCGCCGACCCCCCGCCTATGGTAAGTTTCCTCCCCTTCTCTTTTTCCGTTGCCGAGTTCTGTTTGGCCGACTCAATCAATTGGCTTTTTGAACAGAGCCCCCTCCTCCAGCCGGCGGCCGGTGCCGCGGGGCCGGAGCGTCGATTTCTCCCCGACCGGGCGGAGAGCGATGTGGACGACCCCGACTTGGGGGCAGCCGCCTTGGACGATGACGCCGTGGGAGGGGGCGGCGAGGTAGGCGGCTCGGGGCCGGCCTCGAGGACTGGCCGGACGACGACGCAGAAGAGGTCGCCCCGCGCCGCCAGCCGGGGCCCGATTAGCAGGGCGCGAGCTCGTCTGCAGCGCCGGTTGCCCGAGGCGGTGCGCAGAAGCGCCGGGCCGCGCCGAGCCAGTTCGGCAGCCGGCCGAAGAGGCCCAAGGGCTCGGCAGCGGTGACCAAGCGGGACGAGGCGGCCGCGAAGGCCGTCCGCTTCCGCAAGGCGGTGAAGGAGCCGCGGATGGTTTCCGCGTGAGTACCGACTTCCTCACGTACTTTTCCCTTCCTTTATGCCAATATTCTTCTAATTTCTCTTTGTCTTGCACAACGTAGATCTCCGCTTTCTCTCGAGCGGTCAGACGCCGCGTCCGTCATTGGGTCGGCGGAGACTTCCACCACCACCCGGCGAATCGATCCGGCCGCCGACCTCCGGGAGGCGCAGGATCGGAACGCGTGGGAGGCGAGCGAGGAGCTGGAGGCCGCCCGCAGGGAGAAGGCGGGGGCGGACAAGGCAGAAGCCGCCGCGTTGGAGAAGCCGGCGGAGGCCGAGGCTGCCACCGCGGCGAAGGATCGGGCCGAAGAGGCCACGCGCTGCCAGTCGGCGTTATTCGTTGTCCCCCTGAGCTCCGCGCCACCACCACCAGAGTATGTGGCACCGACAGGGGATGCCGGCGATGAGCACCCGATCATGGAGAGGGAGGGCGGCGATGTCGTCATGCCGGACGTGGTCGTGCCTCCATCATCATCGTCAGGGGGAGCACGGGACACGCGGCTGGCTGACCCGCCAGCGCCACCAACCGAAGGCGAGATGGGGATGGGCCCGACTCCCGAGGTTCGCATACCAACGCGCCGCCGGCCTGCGAAGGCGGCCTCGGCACCACGCCCGCAGGAAGTCGGCACCGCGAGCTCTTCGATCCCGGACACCGAGGCGACCAGCGCCGCGCCCGCTGGTTGGGTGCGGGTAGGCGGGATGGGCCCTCTGAACCGGGCGATCCTGGACGTCCAGGCCAAGTTCCGAGCCGAGGCCGACGCTCTTAAGCATTGCAATAATGCGTTCTTGTAGTCGCGAGCGGCCGTCCGGGTATGCTTCTCGCTTCTCCATCTTTAACTTTTATACTTCTCTCGTGGGGGCGCGCCAGCGCACCCACTGGGTGTAGTCCCCAAGTTTCGGACCGGCTGCTGAGCAGGCGGCCCGGAACTTTAATTGGCAAGCTTTGAGTACTAACATCATCTGATGTCTTCGTTATAGGATTATCACAACCTCCGTGCGACCACCTTCAACTCCAACGTCCAGGAGTTAACTCAACGGACCGCCGATCTGTCGGAAAGCCGGCGTAAGTCTTTGTTTTCTTTCTCTGCGGGGGCGCGCTGGCGCACCCGCGGGCTGTAGTCCCCGAGATTCGGGCCGACTGCTGAGCAGTCGGGCCGGATCTCCCCGGCAACTGTACTTCTTTCCTGCTGACTGTCGGTATCTGTTTCTTTCTCCCTTCTTGCAGGGGCCAACGCCACCCTACAGCAGCAGCTGGGCGAAGCCAACACCGCGCTGTGTGTCAAGGAGGCGGATTGCAGCAAGCTGGCCGAAGAGCGTGACCGGCTGGTCACACAACTGGCAAAACAGGCGGAGCTTCTCAAGAAGACCTAGAGGGAGGCGGAGGACAGGGAGGCCGGTCTCCTTGCTGAGTTCGAGACCGAACACTCCGCCTGGACTGATAAGGAGGTGATGCTGACTGCCGTTTTCGACGAGATTGAAGACATGGTTGACGGTGAGCTTCCTACTTTATTCTTTCTTCGAGCTGCCGGCTTCTGATCAGGCCGGCTTCTTGTTTCTAATTTTGGCTTTTTGCTTTTTTGCTTTCTGTTTGAGCAGACTTCTTCCCTGGTCACTCTAGTGCTGCCAATCAGGCCATCGAGGCCGATCACGAAGGGCGGAGGGCTGAAGGCGCGACGATCGCCGTGGACGCCCCCCGGACCCTTAGCGAACGGCTTCTCAACATCCAGGCCCGTCTTCGGCCGGTTCACCGGATGCTGCGCCGTCTTCAGCATGTCGGGGCCCAAGCGATCTCCGCTCTTTGGCCAGACATGCCGGCTCCGCGCACTCCCAGTCGTACTGCCGACTGGCTGGAGGTGGCGGCTGGCCGACTCGAAGCTTGGAAGGGTTCCTCAGCCCGAGCTGGCGCGCGCCGGGACTTGGAATTCGTCAAGGCGTGGTACCCTGGGCTAAATCTAGCCCAGTTGACCATGTTTCGGCAGGAGGCCCAAGAGGAGCTGGTGGCGGTGGAGCGCGATCTTGTTAGACGGGCAGCGGCGATCGCCGAGTACACCAACACCAACATCTTTGTTCCCGAGCTGGCTGAGGATGGTGCCGAGGCGCCGCTAGAGTGGTTCAGGCTGAACCCGAAGGACGACAAAGACTCGGCCGAGATGATCGACTCCAGCGACGAGGGGGAAGGCGAGGAGGATGGGGAGAGCGAAGAAGATATGCCGGAGGTCGGGGTGGACGACCAGTCTCCGCTTGATCGTGCCTCAAACAACGAGCCGCGCTCGAGTGCGCCGACTGCTGCTGGAGGCGACCAAGCGGAGACTGACCAGCCGTCCGCTCCACCAACCGGCACTACCGACTCCGCCAACCAGTCGGACCCCTCTGCTGCTCCCTAGGCCGCCGACTTGTCCTTTATTTTTCCTGTTTTATCAGTCTCTACAAACTTTGTTAAATTCGCACAATTCCACCCACGGGGTGTATTTCAAACTCTGTTGAATGCTGGCCAAGGGCCTATAGATATGTAGATGCTCTCCTACATGAGCTGCGCTCTCGCCGAGATCTGACTTTTCTTGCTTACTGCTCCTTGGCTTTTATCCTTTGCCGCCCTCCCTTGGCTGCTGTCTTGCCAGCCAAACAGCCGCTCTGCGGACTACGGCTGGGTCAAGTACTTAGCCACTTTCGGGAGAGCAAGTACTTAGCCGACTAGAGCGTTAGTAAGATAAGTAGAAGCCGGCCGCCCGGCTGCTCCGCAGCCGGTCAATGAGGCGGAAGCCGGCCTGAACTATGTGCATGCTTTGGGTCCTTAGCCATTTTTCATGCGGACACCTTTTCTGCCTTTAACCCCTGCCTACCGGTCAGTCGCTCTGCGAGCTGTGGTTTTGGCAGGAGAAAGTTGAGGTGCCAACGCACTACTTGTCCGGCTGCAGGAAGCGCCACATAGTACAAGGCGGCGAGCCCCCCAGGCCGACTGGTCGAACCCGGTGCCAGGCAAAATAAAGAAATGACACATTCATAGGCGTAATATTCATTACGCAGATAAAAGAGGGTAGTCCCCGAGTTCATCTCGGGGGACCCGGAGTCTCCGTACTTAATACAAAAGGTAGCGTGGTACATACTGTATCAACTGTAAAATTTTCGAAGGAGGTTTGCATTCCACGGCCGCTCTGTCTCCTTGCCAGAGTCGTCTCTCTTGCCTGCTCTGGGCTTCTGAGCATCGATCAGGTAGTAGGAGTCGTTGCCCAAAACTTTGCTGATGATGAAGGGGCCTTCCCAAGGTGCCGAGAGCTTGTGCTGGCCGGCTGTTCGCTGGATCAGCCAGAGCACAAGGTCTCCCTCTTGGAAAGATCTTGGCTTGACCTTCCGATTGTAGTATCGGTGCAGACTCTGCTGGTAGATGGCGGACCGGCTGAGTGCCAACAGCCGGCCCTCTTCCAGCAGATCGACGCCGTCTTCTCGTGCTTCTTTTGCCTCCTCCTCAGTGTACATGGTGACTCGAGGGGAGTCGAATTCTATGTCCGTCGGGATGACGGCTTCGGCACCGTAGACGAGGAAGAAGGGCGTGAAGCCGGTTGACTTGTTTGGAGTTGTACGTAGGCTCCAGAGGACGGCCGGCAGCTCATCGAGCCAACAGCCGGCCGATCGCTCCAGAGGCTCGACCAGCCGGGGCTTGATGCCAGACAAGATGAGGCCATTTGCTCGCTCCACCTGGCCGTTTGACTACGGATGGGCGACGGACGCTAAGTCCAGTCGGATGCCCTGCGTCGCGCAAAAGCGAGCCAAGGCACCCTTGGCGAAGTTTGTGCCGTTGTCGGTGATGATGCTGTGTGGTATGCCATACCGGGTGGTGATATCTGCGATGAAAGTCACAGCGGTTGGACCATTCAACTTCTTGATTGGTTTGGCTTCTATCCACTTGGTGAACTTGTCCACGGCGACAAGTAGATGAGTCATGCCGCCGCGGGCTATCTTGAATGGTCCGACCATGTCCAGCCCCCAGACGGCAAAGGGCCAGGCGATGGGGATGGTCTTGAGTGCCGAAGCCGGCAAATGTGGCTTGGAGCGGAACTTTTGGCACCCCTTACATTTCTGGACCAAGTCTTTGCCGTCTTCTAGAGCAGTTGGCCAGAAAAAACCATGGCGGAAAGCTTTGGCAACAAGTGATCTTGAAGCCGCGTGGTGACCACACTCGCCTTGGTGGATATCTTTGAGGATTGCTTGGCCTTTCTCCGGCTCCACGCAGCGCTGGTACACACCAGTGACACTACGCCTCACAAGTTCTCTGTTAACAACGGTGTATGCTGCTGCCCGACGTTGCACTTGTCGGGCCGAGATTTCATTGGTCGGCAGCTCCTTGTTTACCAGAAAGTTGAGGATGGGCTGCGCCCATGATGGTGCTTTGACTTCATCCACCATCATCACGGCCACTGATACTAGGGCGGTTGGGTTGGGAGGTGGCGGGGTGGAGCCAACGGCGTCTTGCTGCGTTGTTGAAGTCCCCGGGCCGACTGCTGCAGCCCCCGGGCCGGGTTGTGGAGTCCCCGGGCCGGGTGCGACTGCTGCAGTCCTTAGGTCGCTTGGTGAAGTCTCCGAGACGGCTGCTGCAGCCCCCGGGCCGAGTTGTGGAGTCCTCGGGCCGGGTGCGACTACAGCAGGGATCCTCCAGTCGAATCTGTCTCCCTTGGGGGGAGTCGGCACGAAGATGGAGTCTGATTCTGGTGACGGCTTGATAGACAACTTGAGGAGGCGTTGTAGGGCGACGCCGGCTGGTATTGCTTGCCGGGTGGAGCCGATCCGTGCCAAGGCATCGGCTTGCTCGTTGTCGTTTCTTGGCACATGGAGGAACTCGCACACTTCAAAGTATCCACTGAGTTGCTGGGCGAGGAAGCGGTAGCTCGCCATGTTTGCATCCTTGGCGTCCCAGTCGCCTGACGACTGCTGGACCACCAAGTCGGAGTCGCCGTAGCACAGGATCCGGTGAATGCCGAGTTCCTTGGCAAGCCGGAGCCCGTGTAAGAGTGCTTCGTACTCGGCCACGTTGTTGGAGGCGGCGAAGTGGATTTGCAGCGTGTATCTGAGCTTGTCACCTTTGGGAGAGGTGAGGACGATGCCGGCTCCCAGACCGGTGCGCATCTTCGAGCCATCGAAGTGCATTCGCCAATGGGTGGAGTCTGGAGCTGGCGGCAGGTACTGGGTCTCGGCCCAGTCGACGAGGAAGTCGGCCAGCGCCTGGGATTTGATGGTGGTGCGAGGCTGGTAGAAGATGGTGTAGGGGGCCAGCTCGATGGCCCACTTGGCCACTCGGCCCGATGCATCTCTGCTGCCTATGATCTCCGCAAGCGGGGCGGTGCAAACAACCATGATTGGATGTTCTTGAAAGTATGGCTTCAGCTTCTTGGCGGCGAAATGCACGCCGTAGCGCATCTTCCGATAGTGAGGGTAGTTCTGCTTGGAGGCGGACAATACTTCACTCAGGTAATACACCGGCCTCTGGACTGGCAATGCTTTGCCGTCTTCTTTGCGTTCCACAACTATGACTGTGCTAACCACTCGGCTGGTGGCGGCGATGTAGAGAAGCATTGGCTCTTTAGCGGTCGGAGCTGCTAGGACAGGCGGATTGGTCAACATCTTTTTGAGCTGAAGAAAAGCTTCGTCCGCCTTGTCATTCCACTCGAAAAAAGTGGTTTTCTTCATGAGTTGGTACAGGGGAAGAGCCTTGTCGCCCAACCGACTGATGAAACGGCTGATGGATGCCAAGCAGCCGGTGAATTTTTGCACATCCAGCAGCCGGGTGGGTGCCTCCATCCTCTCGATGGCTTTGATCTTCGCAGGGTTGCACTCGATGCCGCGCTCTGAGACCAGGAAGCCAAGAAGCTGGCCGGCTGGTACTCCAAAGACACATTTCTCCGGGTTGAGCTTGATTTGAAAACGTCGCAAGTTTTCAAAGGTTTCCTTAAGGTCCTCTAGCAGGGTGCCACGCTTCTCTGTCTTCACCACAACATCGTCCACATAGACATGGGCGTTCTTGCCGAGTTGCTTCAGGAGACACTTCTACATGCAACGCTGAAACGTGGCGCTGGCATTTCTCAAGCCGAATGTCATAGTCAGGTAGCAGAAGGCTCCGAACGGTGTGATGAAGGCGGTCTTCAGCCTGTCGGTTGGGCTTAGTTTGATCTGGTGGTACACTGAGTATGCATCCAAAAAACTCAACAGCTCACATCCGGCTGTGGAGTCTATCACGTGGTCAATTCTTGGCAGAGCAAATGGATCTTTGGGGCAAGCTTTGTTGAGGCTGGTATAATCAATACACATGCGCCACTTTTTATTCTTTTTCAGCACAAGGACGGGGTTGGATAACCATTCTGGGAAGAACACTTCCATAATGAAGCCTGCTGCTAGAAGCCGGGCTATTTCTTCTCCAATGACTCCTCTCTTTTCTTCTGACAGGCGGCGCAAGGGCTGCCTGACTGGCTTGGCACCAGGTCGGACATGTAGCTTGTGCTCGGCGAAATCCGTCGGAACACCCGACATGTCTTTAGGGGACCATGCAAAGATGTCCCGATTCTCACGGAGGAAATCGACGAGCTCGCTTTCCTATTTGCTGTCAAGGTTTGCACCAACGACAGCATACCTCTCCGGGTGCTCCGGGTCCAGGGGTATCTTCTTTGTTTCCTTGGCCGGCTTGAACGAGCCCTCAGCTTCTGACTCCTTAGGTTGTGGCGACATTTCCGGCTGCTTGCCTGCCATTGCCACAACCTGGTCAAGGAGCCGCTTCTCGGCAGCAATCACAAGAGACTCGGCCAGCCGGCTGCTGGCAGTGGCATAGTCGACAGACTTCTGGTAGTTGCCAGCTATGGTGATAATGCCCTTGGTGCTCGGCATCTTCATCTTGAGGTAGGCGTAGTGGGGGATCGCCATGAACTTGGCCAGGGCGGGCCGGCCAAGCAACGCGTGGTAGGGGCTTTCAAGATCAACCACCTCGAACCAGATTGGCTCTCGGCGGAAGTGATCCTTGTCCCTGAAAAGGACATCTATCTTGATCTTGCCGATCGGCGAGCAGGACAGGCCAGGCACAATGCCATGGAAGACAGTCCGGCTGGGCTGAAGCTATTTCTCTTTGATGTCCAACTTCTCCATGGTGTCACAGTAGAGGATGTTGATGATGCTGCCGCCATCTATCAGAACTCGGGAGAAACGAGCAGCCCGCCTTTCCGTTGCGAAGGTGGCATCCAGCACCAGGGCATAAGAGCCCGGAGCGGGCATCACCTCCGGGTGGTCAGATCGGCTCCAACTGATCGGCCTCTCCGACCAGTGCATGAATTCCGGAGCTTTAGAAGCGACAGCATTCACTTCCTGGTGCTGCTGACACTAGCCGCGCCTGTCGTCAGTCATGTTGGTGAAGACGACGTAAGCTCCGTGCTCTTCAGGGAACTCGTCTTGGATCGCTCTGACTGGCCGAACCGCCGGCTGCTGGGGAGGAGGAGGCGGCGGGCCGGCAGGCGGAGGAGGCAGGAGTTCGTCGCCCTTGGCGATCCTGGTGAGCCAGTGGCACTTCCGAGTGGCGTAGTTGGACGGCTTCGCGCCGCTGTGAAACTTGCAAGGTGCATCGAGAGTCTGCTCGTATGAGAAGGCGGGCAACCAGTTGGGCTTGCTGTCCTTCTGGCGCTTGGGAGGAGGCTGCCCTTCCGGCTGCTGATCTTCGACTGTCGCCACCTGCCAGCTCGTAGAAGCCGGTTGTGGCGCCTTGCGCTTGTTGTCGTTTTGCTGCTGCCGTCGACTGGCGTCACCAGCCGGGGCTCGAGGGGCTTGAGGAGCCACTTTGCCGGATGCATCAACTTGAATCTCCGCCTTCATGGAGGAGTCGGCCGTGGCGTACTTGTCCGCTATGATCAGCAACTCGTCGAGGGTGGGCGGCTCGTCGCAGAGGAGCCGATGCTTGAGCAGGGTGCCCTCTCGACACCTGGCGATGAAGTATTCGATGGCTTGCACCTCATGAACCCCCTCGCAGGAGTTGCGTAGCTCGGCCCACCGCGTCAAGTACTCGCGGGTGGACTCGCTCGAGCCTTGGACGCACAGAGATAGCTGGCGAGGCTTGGGAGGCCGCTTGTAGGTGCTGGTGAAGTTGCAGATGAAAACTTCGGTGAAGTCCAGCCAGCTGTTGACGCTGTAGGGCTTGAGGCTGTTCAGCCACGTCCGGGCCGTGCCCTGGAGCATGAGCGGAACATACTTCACGGCGACACGCTTGTTGCCGTTCGCTATGCTGACGGCTGTGGAGTAGTCGACCAGCCAATCTTCCGGCTTCACAGAGCCGTTGTACTTGGGCGTATCCCTTGGGAGAGTGAACCCTTTGGGGAAGGGCTCATCACGGATGCGGGGGCCAAAGCAAGGCGGACCCAATGCGTCTTCTTCTTCTAGCGCCAGGGACCGGTTGAGGCGGTCGATTCGGTGGCGGGCATCGTTCTCCCCGACTCCTACCTGGCGGCCAAGGCGGTCGCCGAGTGTCGGGTGGTCGACAGGCGGCAGGGAGGCGCGCCTTTCCCGGCGCGGGGGAGGCGGACGACCATCCCGCCGTTCCACTGCTTGTGGGCGGCCGTCTTGGTCGTGCTCAATAGAGATGCGGGTGCGGCTGCGGCTAGCAGCCGGCTCTGGGTCTCATCCGTCACGGGCGCCATTTGTCGGCGTCCGGGAGGTCGCGCCGTGCTCTCGGCGAGGGGGAAAGTTCCCGGCCGGTAAGCCGGGTTCCATCATGCGGCGGCCAGCTTCTTGCTGCGCGGCGGCCGCATCGATGAGCTGTTGGACGCGCTCCATCATGCAGCGCCGCTCGTCGCCCTCTAGGTGGTTCAGCTCTTCTGCCGCCGCCTGGGCGGCACGTAGGTTCTCCTTTGGCGTGGCATAGACTGGGCTGTCGGCCCCCAACATGCTGGCGATGGCCGCACCACGCTGTCGGACCGTGCCCGCACGGCTGGGCTTGCCAGCAGCCGGCGTGCCATAGACGGCGCGGTCGACCTTGCGGTGGTAAGCCTCGGTGAGGCGTCTCATGGCTGCCAATTTGTTGGCGCTGTCGAGGAGCGCGACACGGCATGCTTCCAGTGTTTCGCCATTCGCACCGGGTGCTACGGGCGCGGACAGGTCCCGCATTGCCGCCTGCAATGGGTCCTGGCCACTTCCGCCAGAGTGCTCGCCATGCCCGATGACAAGCACCTCCGTGACGGTGCCTCCGCCACCGTCCGCGCGAGGGAGCGGCTTGTCGTAGACCACCACGCTGGCGGGGAATGTGTCGAGCGACGCCGTGTCGGAATCGACAAGCATCGGGTCGGAGGAACCAACCGACTCCAAGTCCACAGCAGGCTCGCTGCCGACATGGAGTTGGTCGAGGAGGTAGACGAGGCGACTCTCGGGGTCATCCGTGCCTGCGTCAGATACGGGCTCGTCGGGAAGGCGGATCCCGCCAACAAGATCGGCGAGGCAACTTGCCGTGCAGACGACCTCCACGCCGCACAGCGCGTCGGCGCAGATGCCGTCTGGCGTGCCGGGGTGGCTGCGCTCGCCGGGAAGGAACAAGGTTCCCGTCCAGAACAGATCTCCGGATGACGGTGCACCTAGCCCCACGGTGGGTGCCAAATGTCGGGTGTTGGGTGCGACATATGGCAAAGGATGGCTTATCATGGTGGGAGCTAGTAGAACGTCGCCGGTGCCTAGAAGCGGGATGTGGCGTAGACACGATCGCCGGCGCGCTTTACCCAGGTTCGGGGCTCTCCGGGGAGATAACACCCCTAGTCCTGCTCTGCGGGGTCTCCGCATGATCACTAAGGCACTAGTGAGTACAATGGTGCTCCTCGAGCTGTATGCCAGAGGTAGAAGAAAGCAGGGCCGGCTCCCTCCTACCTCTGAGTGAGTCTAGGTCTAACTGGTTTTCGAACCCCCTGCATGGGTGCCCCGGGGGGGGGGCTTATATAGGCCTGCCCCCCCAGGGGTACAATGGTAATCTGGTCGGGTGTAGGGCCCGGCCGTCAGTGTCTCTGGCCGTCGGCTTCTCCGCCGGCAGCTGGGGCCCGCCGCCGGGTGGGCCCCGCCGACTGGTCCGGTACGTGGCCGTGACGTTGGTGACGCAGGCTTGGTCAGGGGAGCGTGGCTACCGTCCCATCCGCTGGCGGGAGATCACTATAGCCACTCCGTGTCCCATCTGGTTAATGGCGCGCGGACCCCGAGGAAGGAGATGGCCGCTTGCTTGAGGCCGGCCTCCCTCAGGTCCGACTGGTCAGACTCCCGCCGCCCTCTGGGCTCTCACTGTCTGGTAGGGCCCGCCGCCTGCAGGCCGTACTGACAGGCCATCGTGGAAACAGGGTTCTGCCTGTCAGGGGTGACGTTAAGGGCGGAGTGGCAATAGTGCCGCGCCGGGCGGAGATCTCCGCCCGTACGGAGCACCGTGGCCATGTCCTGCCCCGAATACAGGGGGATGGGCTTCACTGTAGCCTCAACCTGTCTCGTCTCTTTTAATGGAGGCGCAAACTCTGAGGGCGCCATGGGCCACCGCCAGGAGCCGGCCTCTCTAGAGGCCGCCTGGGCGGAGTCGGCCTGTCTTGAAGCCGTCTTCTGGAGCTCGGCCGTCTTCGGGCAGCCGGCTGCTCGGGCCAGCCGGCCGTCAGAAGGCGGCGCTTCATCTTGGACGTTCGTGGGCGTAACCGGCCCAATGTCTTGAATAGCTCAGGGACTCGGGTTAGGCTACCCGTGGCCCATTACTCCGACACATCATGTCATCATTCTTATTGCATTACTCCGTTTCTCCATGAACTTAATACACTAGATGCATGCTGGATAGCGGTCGATGTGTGGAGTAATAGTAGTAAGTGCAGGCAAGAGTCGGTCTACTAATCTTGGACGTGATGCCTACATAATGATCATTGCCTGGATATCGTCATAATTATTTGAAGTTCTATCAATTGCCCAACAGTAATTTGTTTACCCACCGTATGATATTTTCTCGAGAGAAGCCACTAGTGAAATCTACGGCCCCCGGGTCTATTTTCTCATCATATATCTTCAGATCTATATTGCTATTTGCCTTTTTATTTATTTGCATCTTTTATTTTTAGATCTATATTATCAAAACCCAAAAATACCTCGCTGAATTTTATTTGCTTTTATTTTATTTACATCTACCAATCTATCACTTTACCAATCTTTTACCCGAGAGGGATTGACAACCCCTCTTTCGCGTCGGGTTGCAAGTATTTGTTCTTTGTGTGCAGGTACCGTTTACATAGTGTTGCTTGGTTCTCCTACTTGTTCGATAACCTTGGTTTCATAACTGAGGGAAATACCTACCTTCGCTGTACTGCATCATCCATTCCTCCTTGGGGAAAATACTGACGTAGATACAATACAAGAAAGGATCATCAAAGGGAATTTCTGGCGCCGTTGCCGGGGAGACATCATCAACATCTATCAGGTTCCTAATCACAAATCTCATCTCCTTGCAATTTACATTATTTGCCATTTGCCTCTCATTTTCATCTCCCCCACTTCAAAAAAATTTGCCTTTTCAATTCGCCTCCTTTTTCGTTTGCCTTTTTCTCATCAGATCTTTTGTTTGCTTGTGTGACCATGTGCCGTTTATTTTCTTGCATCTTCGCTTGGTAAAAATCTACTGATATGGATCCTCATCCACTTGCTAATCTTCTCAAAAGATCCAATTATGATGAACCAATTGATAGTGAATTGAGTTCACTAGATTATCTTTATGAAGTTTTGCTTGAGATTCATGAATCTGAAAATTGTGATGAAGTGTTGAACGAAGAAATTTATGAAGTGATTCACGATAGCTCCTTGAATGAAAAGCACGATTGCAATGATATTATTAGAAATTCTATTAATGTCAATTGTGTTAATAATATGCAAAACCCCAAGCTTGGGGATGCTAATTTTGCTATGTCCACTAGTTATTGTAATGATCATGATTGGGGTGATAATGCTTCTTATGATCTTGAAAATTTATTTATGCCTCATGATGAATATGCTTTTGATAATAATTTTTGCAATATATTTGAAAGTGGGTTTGGAAGAGGGTCAACTTTAGGTGAAAATAATCCCACATATTTGGAGAGTGTTCAATCTTATGAATTTTTTGATAAAAGTGGGTTTGGAGAGGTCATGACTTTAGTTGATGTTAATCCCACTATCTTGGAAGATTACAAAACCTTTATGCATATGGATCATGAAGAGAAAATTTTATATGATAGCTATATTGTTGAATTTGATTATGATCCTGCATGTAATTATTATGAGAGTGGAAAATATGGTTGTCGAAATTTTCATGTTACTAAATTACCTCTCGTTATGTTAAGATTGCTATTGTTTCTTTCTTCTTCCTTGCATATGCTAAATATTTCTTGTCTTGATAATTTGTCTACCTACAAAATGCCTATGCATAGGAAGCATGTTAGACTTAAATGTGTTTGTCACAAGTTTTATGATGCTCTCTTTATGCTTCAATTCTAGTCTTTCATGTGAGCATCATTGAAATCTTATGCCTAGCTAGGGGCGTAAAACGATAGCGCTTGTTGGGAGGCAACCCAATGAATAAAATTTATTTTTACTTTTTTTATTTATGTTCTTGAGTGTTTGCACAATTATGCTACTGTTATGTTTGTGTTTTTATGTTTTATTTAGTGTTTGTGCCAAGCTAAACCTTTGGGATCATGTTGGGTGATAGTTGATTTGATCTTGTTGAAAAACAGAAACTTTTGTGTCCAGTAACAGAATTGTTTAAAATCACAGAAGCGACGAAAACTTCTGAATTTTTTACACAAGATTTATATACAAATTTTCCACGTTGTCCTAATTTTTCATAATTTTTTGAGTTACAGAAGTATGAGTAAAGTTCGCGTCTTTTCAGACTGTTCTGTTTTTGACAGATTCTGTTTTCTTTGCATTGTGTGCTTATTTTGATGAATCTATGGACTTTATCAGGGGGTATGAGCCATAGCAAAGTTGAAATACAGTATATATAATGCAAGAATAAAATATGAATGGGTTTTGCAACAGTACCTAAAGTAAAGATTGGTTTTCTTATACTAACGGATCTCACGAAGGTTTTGTTAAGTTTTGTGTGATTGAAGTTTTCAAGTTTTGGGTGAGATCACGATGGATGAAGGAATAAGAAGAAGCAAGAGCCTAAGCTTGGGGATGCCCCATGGCACCCCAAGATAATATTCAAGGATGAACAAGCAACTAAGCTTGGGGATGCCCCGAGTGGCATCCCCTCTTACTTCTAATGACCATCGGTATTTTACTTGGAGCTATATTTTTATTCGTCACATATCATGAGTTTTGCTTAGAGCGTCTTGTATTATATGAGTCTTTGCTTGTTTTGCTTTTTGTTTTGTGTGAAGTATCCTTTCTGAACACACCTATTTGAGAGATCCAAAATAATGCTATGATTTGTTAGAATTGCTCTTTATGCTTCACTTAAATTCTTTGAGCTATGGAATTGCTCTAGTGCTTCACTTATATCTTTTTGAGCACGGTGTGCTTTAATATTTTTGAAGAAATGCTCTCATGCTTCACTTAGATTTATTTGAGAGTTAGTAATTTTGAAGAAATTCTCTCATGCTTCACTTATATTAATTTGAGAGATGAAAATTTTTATGCTCATGTTCTTCACTTAAATTTGTTTGAGCTTGTCAAAAAGGGCAATTGCAACATATGAAACTAGTCCCAAAGTGATAGATATTCAAGAGGGATATAATAAAAACTTTCATGAAGATCATTGGACAAAATAAACTTGATTCTTTGTAATAGTTTTGAGATATGACGATAGTGATATGTGAGTCATGTTGGTGAGTAATTATGCTTTAGTAAGAATATTGGTGTTAAGGTTTGTGATTCCCTATGTAAGCACGAAAGTCAATAGTTATGCAATGAAATTACATCCTACTAGTGGTGCATTATTCGGTGTTAGTTATGCTTAATGCTCGCTTACGTGATTTTTCGTTTCTTTGTTGGTTGCTTCTCAATCTTTTTGCTAGCCTCCACTTGTACTAATTAG
The DNA here is from genome assembly GCA_011799875.1 of Thinopyrum elongatum. Lineage (NCBI taxonomy): Eukaryota > Viridiplantae > Streptophyta > Magnoliopsida > Poales > Poaceae > Thinopyrum > Thinopyrum elongatum. The sequence continues at coordinate 565,811,153 of CM022303.1, forward strand.
AAATACTACTTGTGCATCCAAAATCCTTAAACCCAGTTTTACCATATGAGTCCACCATACCTACCTATATGCGGTATTCCCGTGCCATTCTAAGCAAATTTGTATGTGCCATCTCTAATTTTCCAAATAAATTTCCTTTTTGTTTGCTCGTACCGCTCATGAAGCGGTAGGGGGTGGCCAATATTTTCCATGCTAGATGTGTTATTCTCAAGATGAGTGTTTATTCACTTGTCATTGCACGAGAGTACGGCGGTAATAGGGATGCCCAGTCCCGAAATGAAAAAGAAATTTACTTTATGTTGTCAAATAATAAATTCCTTGGAAAGTGTTGGTATGGAAGGCACCCGTGGATATGGCTAGCCATGGATTGTGAAAGAATGGTGAAAAAAGGAATAAACTTTATTTTCTATTTGGGAACCGCCTATGATATATCTAGCATGGAAAGTGTTGGGAATTACTCAGTCGTTTTCGTTGACGGGAAAAGTATGCCTCCTAAAAAAATTTATCTCTCAATTTAAGCTTTGAGCTCTGGCACCTCTACAAATCCTGATTTCCCTCTGCAAAGGGCCTTTCTATTTACTTTATGCAATTTTTATTTTTATTTGAGTCTCCATCTTCTCTTATAAAGCACCAACTAAGGGGCACTATGATCGTACTTGAGCATTGGATGTAGCTAATATGCGAGTGTGTTTCATGAATGGATCAATGATTGAGCATGATGGGCTAGGGATAACTTGCTTTAGTATTGATATTTTGAAAGGCATGGTTGCTTGTTGATATGCTTGAGTATTGAAATTTTCATGTAAAAACTAGACTATTTCTTTGAATCATATAAAAGCCCATATGTCCATGCTACAAAAGAAAAGAATATGTGATGAACATGTTAGGCAGCATTCCACATCAAAAATTCTGTTTTTATCATTTACCTACTCGAGGACGAGCAGGAATTAAGCTTGGGGATGCTGATACGTCTCCAATGTATCTATAATTTTTTATTGTTCCATGCTGTTATATTATCATTCTTGGATGTTTTACAATCATTTTATAGCAACTTTATATCATTTTTTTGGGACTAACCTATTGACATAGTGCCCAGTGCCAGTTGCTGTTTTTTGCTTGTTTTTTTTTACTTCGCAGAATATCAGTACCAAACGGAGTCCAAACGCAGCGAAACTTTTTGGAGAATTTTTCTAGACCAGAAGAGACCTGTTGGGCCAAAGAAGTACCAGAGGGGGGCTCCAAGGGGAGCACAACCCACCTGGGTGCGCCAGGGGGCCCAGGCACGCCCTGGTGGGTTGTGCCCACCTCGGGCGCCTCCCGCACCACCTCTTTGCTCTATAAATACCCCGCAAATCCAAAAACCCTAGGGAATTCGACGAAACACAATTCCAGCCGCCGCAAGTTCCAGAACCACCAGATCCAATCTAGACACCATCACGGAGGGGTTCATCATCCTCATTGGTGCCTCCTAGATAATGCGTGAGTAGTTCATTGTAGACCTACGGGTCCGTAGTTAGTAGCTAGATGCCTTCCTCTCTCTCTTTTGATTCTCAATACAATGGTCTCTTGGAGATCTATTTGATGTAACTCTTTTTGCGGTGTGTTTGTTGGGATTCGATGAACTTTGAGTTTATGATCAGATCTTTTTATCCATGAAAGTTATTTGAGTTTCTTTGATCTCTTATATGCATGATTACTTATAGCCTCATATTTCTTCTTTGAATCTTTGGTTTAGTTAGGCCGACTAGATCGATTTTTCTTGCCATGGGAAGAGGTGCTTTGTGATGGGTTCGATCGTGCGGTGTTCTTTCCCAGTGACAAAAGGGACAGCAAGACACGTATTGATCGTTCCTATTAAGGATAACAAGATGGGGTCTATTCCTACATGAATAGATCTTGTCTACATCATGTCATCATTCTTATTGCATTACTCTATTTCTCCATGAACTTAATACACTAGATGCATGCTGGATAGTGGTCGATGTGTGGAGTAATAGTAGTAAGTGCAGGCAGGAGTCAGTCTACTAATCTTGGACGTGATTCCTATATAATGATCATTGCCTGGATATCATCATAATTATTTGAAGTTCTATCAATTGCCCAACAGTAATTTGTTTACCCACCGTATGATATTTTCTCAAGAGAAGCCACTAGTGAAATCTACGGCCCCCGGGTCTATTTTCTCATCATATATCTTCAGATCTATATTGCTATTTGTCTTTTTATTTATTTGCATCTTTTATTTTCAGATCTATATTATCAAAACCCAAAAATACCTCGCTGAATTTTATTTGCTTTTATTTTATTTGCATCTACCAATCTATCAGTTTACCAATATTTTACCCGAGAGGGATTTGACAACCCCTCTTTCGTGTCGGGTTGCAAGTATTTGTTCTTTGTGTGCAGGTACCGTTTACATAGTGTTGCTTGGTTCTCCTACTGGTTCGATAACCTTGGTTTCATAACTGAAGAAAATACCTACCTTCGCTGTACTGCATCATCCCTTCCTCCTTGGGGAAAATACTAAAGCAGATACAATACAAGAAAGGATCATCACATATAAGCAACTAGGTATCTTGTTACAGTGGTTCATGCAGTTAATTGAGGCCACAATGTAAATTCCAAATGTTCACACGCTAGTCCAGCATTCATGTGGAGCATTCACATTAAACTCGGCTTCATAAAATACTTGAAAAGCATAAGTTCAACAATTTTATACATCTCAATGATTCATAGAACATAACCAACATTTACTAGTTCACAGCAAAAGACAAAGTTGTGAGAAGGTTTACAAATCAGGAAAACTCAAGCAAGGCTTCTCTGAGCAAAGGGCCTCCCTAGCCAGGCTCTAATTTCCTAGAGTTCACTCTGGTTTTTCTTGTTGCCACCATCCAGGGTTAGCTTCTCTCATTCCAGAATAACCAGTTATAGTTGTGTTCTCAGTTGGCATACTGAACTGAACCATGTAGTGGACTGACCATCCGAACTTCTTGTGCAGTTCAACTAAATTTAAACACCACTATCTGCAGAAATAAGCAGACCACAATGCCTCTTGTCCGTGCACCTGTCCCAAAAACCTCCACGCAGTCGTGCCAGCTAGTCCTCTGTCCATCCTTAATCTGGGAAAGAGTGCATTCCCGACTAGGATGCAGTTGTTTTTACTCGTCCCTGCACTGCAATTAGGAAGTAAACTTACGAATCAGCTTCTTTTAGATTGTGTTGGTCATTCTACCTAGTTACTACCAATGTAGGAATACCTGGAGCACGGGTGGTTAGACGATGGCAGCTAGGAATAGCCATCTCATTCTGTGCAGTTCTACTAAAGCTGAGGTGTGTACTTCTGATTGCACAAATAGAAATGATCTAGAGACAGACATCCCTGTTTGCGCAAATATGAAATATGGTTATTTTAGCAGTGACAGTTATTCACAGTGGCATATGATTAACAGCAGCATCTATTGTGTTATAATTGGTACTACATTGACAGTATGAAAAAGTGCCATTAAGTAAGAAGTAGCATCACATCACATCAACATTGCCACTAGATTAACATGCAGAATAATAGCATTAGTATTACTGTCATGAGAGTAGCACATGGTCAGTAAATGTGCAATCAAATTTGTGCAGTTCCACTGGGATGAAGCAATGTTTGCGGTGTGAGATTTAAGTGTATCTGCAAAAACACAATTCATGGGAAATAAAGCAAGACGGAAGCACTTCATAAGATGGTGGTGTCATTGCTTCAATTTATTGGCGGCACTAGACTGACAACAGCATTACTTAATAGTGACATTAGGTGGCATTGCTTCATGCTTCATGTGATTTTACATTAACGGTACCGATAAGGGTGTAGTGACAGCGAGGGCATAAAGTGGTGAGGCAGATGTGGTTGCCGAGAGCGGCAAACATTCAGGCAGCATGTCTGCATTTGTCCCATTTTTTATCTCCTCGGCTACATTTTCCTATATGAGCACAGGAAATCTAGACCTGCTCGTTCTCATTTGCATTGTCCCCCTAACACCCCTCACTTTCTTTCCTTTTTCGACCAAGCGACAGGTCCACTTCCCCCCACCCTTCGCCATCCACCCCGCTTTCTTCGCCTTTTCAACCAAGAGACCGGTTGGGTAGCCAGTATCTACTACTTTCCCCCATTTCCTCTTAGAACCAAGTCCTAGATTCATGCTACAGCTTTCCCACTTTCTTCCCTGTTTGAACCAACTCTTAGATTCGACTGTGTGAACTAGCTTTACCTCTAATAATAGTAAAAGTCTAGGTGGCTTTGGAACAGCCGACGGAAGTAGAAAAATATCCACATGCAGCCACGTGGGGAGCTGGGGTAGTAGAGCAAGGCCGGTTTTGAAGGAAGATATACCTGAGGGTCGTCGGGATGTGGCAAAGACGGCGTCGGGAGGCCGCATCTTGGCCACAATACCGCAGGGAGGAAGAAGGGGTCGGAGGCCCTCCCGATCCGGTGCTGTCTCGGAGAGAATGGCACGGCCGCCGATCAGGACACGCGAGCAGCTGTTGGTCTCCTCCCTCGCCGCTGACGACCGCAAGAATGATGCACCTACACCCCTGCCCCGGCCGAGGTGGTTCGGCCGGATTTGTCACCAGCGGTGAGCAGAGAGAGAGTGTGGCCACCTATGTCTTGTTTAGATCTAGAGAGCATGAGAGAGTGAAAGAGAGGAACCCTAGTAAAGCAAGCGCCGAGGCTCCTGCTTATATATATACTGGAGTGATTTTATTGTAGCAACCGTTATTAAATTGAATACGCGCGAACCACTATTTTCATTTAAAGTTCAAGTAAACATAAAACTCAATCAATAACGTGCCACCGCTTCCAGGTCGCACTATCAAATCACTGCGTCCAGGACGCACTATGTACTGTATCATTCACGTGTGGTCCCCGACCCTCCATGAAGTTGAAAACTAGACGAGTCAAAATGTCAATTGGGATGCCTCTTTGTAAACAAATTCGCTCCTAGCTTCAAAAAAATGCGCTCCTACGTGTACACGCGAGTGGGTGTGAGAGAACTAGTGCGTGCGTGCACCGCTTATACTACGCCCAAAGAACGTTCGCCACAAGAGTAGTAGTATAAGTGTGTGACGTGTGAGTTAAAATAAAAGGTGTGCGACGTCTTTTATTTTTTAGAAGTTCTGAGGGTAGGGTGTGAAGAGCACATATGTGTGTGACGTCTACCTACAGATAGACGGTGGGTGCGAGAGGATTCGGGAGAGTCGTGACTCGTGAGGGTGCGTGTGTGCGTGAGAGAGAGGGGGCACGTATCAATGCAATGCATGTGTCCGTAAATCATATCTGACAAACGTTCGCCACAAGCCGTTTCCTGACGCTGCCGAAAGAACCGTTAGATCGGCATCCGACAATGTCAGTTTTGCCATGGCATTTAACAGAACAACCACTCCTCCGACACACAAATCTTCCACGTGAGTGTTAGCAACTGCCGTATGCTCCTTCCTTCGTTCCAAAATGTAGTGCATATAGCTTTATTGAAAATTCGAACCTCGTAAACTTTTACCGAGTTTTCGTATAACAAAATGCACATATAGAATACCCAGTATATATCATGTCATTCATCTTCGAGAGGTAACTATAGAGATGGGGGAGGCGTGTACAAAGAAAGACCGTCGTATCACCTGCAGCAATTTCAACCATCCTTTAGTGTGGAGGAATATCATAGGAACTCTATATGATATGATTTTTATAGGAATTTTTCCTTTAGAGCCAATTGGTTCATAGGAATAGATTCCTATACTCCACATTTCAAAGGAAAATAAACATGATATGATTTTTATAGCTTTAGAGCCACTTGGTTCATATGAATGGATTCCTATACTCCCACAATTTCAAAGGAAAATAAACATTAGCCTAGATTCAATAGAAAAATTCCGATAATGTGAACCAAATGACATCTCTTTTCTAATCCCTACTCATAGGAATTGAGATACATGTCATCTCTAGATTCAATAGAAAAGTTCCTATGATGTGAACCAAATGACATCTCTTTTCCAATCCCTACTCATAGGAATTGAGATACATGTCATCTCTTTCCCTACAACTACCATATATACATCTTATATTCCTAAATAGCTAGTACAACCCACTAGCTTTTTTCCTGGACATGCAACTATGGCACATGAACACGTCATGCATGCAAGTCATAAATCACATTGTTTTTGTAGTCTATGCATGCAAGCACCACATCATCAATTCATGCATGTTACTCATAAGTTATTTTTTGCATTCGATTTTGTATTGACAATATATGTGTGGGTCACGTGCACACATATGTAGTTCTTATTCACATTTTTGTTAGAAATGTCATTCTTTTAACTGCAATTCATTTTTTCTCTTTTTATTACATTTTCATTTTATTTTCATTTTAAGCATACATTCACTTCCCATTAGTTATATATGTTTTTGGAGGAACTTTTATGCATTATTTTCAGTAGAAAATTTCACACAGCCGCGGGTATATCAAAATGTGGGGCCCATGCATCATTGCCTTTCGGTCGAACCTACGTCCACAATTTTTTGTACGTATATCTCCACTGCTCCTCGAACCCAAAATCCTGCCTCGTTCCTGTAAAACCAAGCGGCCCACCCGTATGAAGGCATCGACTCCAACTCAATCCCTCTCCCGTTTACTACGGCGTGGGCCCCGCACAGCGTAGTACTCCTAGAAACCCTACGCCTCGGACGCATCATCGGTTTTCTTCACGAGGACGAGGGAGAAGCGGATTTGTAGTGGAGGCTCCTACCCTAGGGTGCCCTAGGTAGCTGCCGCACACATCATTGTTTTCTTTTTCTTTATGCTCTTGCGCCCTAGAGTGAAATGATGGTTGCTTCGTCCGTCCAGCTTTGTGATTTGACCCATCATTGCTCATTTACTACTACTGTGGTGTTACGATCGGGGTGCCTCCAAGTCCAACAGCTGCTCTGAACTGTAATTTGGTGCATCGCACGTGGAACAACATGGTGGATGACCCACTTAGTTTTGCTCCTTGGTGAATCCCGACTATATTGATCTAAAGATAGTATCCAGATTAGTAAAATGAGGTGATTTTACCGAGCGGTGGGTGGGGGAGCATGGCCTATCATGCGGTCCCACGTGTCATGACATACCAAGCGGATGCGCATCCCTCTTGAGGCAGAACAATGGTAGAAGCAATACGTGGTTTTGCTGAAGGAGATGATGGAGAAGCGGATTCATCGAAGTGTGAAATAATGGTTGCTTCGTCTGTCTGTGGGAAAGGTGTGGCTTTGTGATTTGACGTCTCATTGCTCATTACTACTACTGCGGTGCTACGACTGGGGTGCGTCCCCCTGCTGTTCTGCACTGTTATTTGGTGCATCACATGTGGACCCGGTTGCTATATGTCCCACATGTCGGCGAGAGGAAGTAGAACATTTGTGAAAGCGAGCGTCTCTACTCTTAGTACAGTACGACAGAGGAGTACAAGACACGGCTTGGTTTTTGCTGCTTCGCGCGATCCATCGAGACAAACCCCAACTAAAAAAGGCAAGGGCGGGTCTTTTCCCATGCGGTACGTAGGCAGGGGAGTTTGGCATAGTCTGTTCTACAGATAGATCGAGAGAAAGATGTGATGAAATGCTTGAATGTGTATTGGGCCCTTTCTTTCTTTGTTTATTTTTTGAAGTGGGCCCTTCCAGATCACTACGACTAGTGCGCATGGTGTTGAGTACTGGTTTATTGGCCCCCTTTGTAATTTTTGCTAAATTTTGACCAAAGATTTAATTGACAAAATGTTAGTGCATGTCAACAAAAATTATATCGTTTGAACATAGTTTTCAATGATTTTTTTTGTGACATGCATTAACATTTCGTTAATTAAATACATAGTCAAAATTGGCACAAAATACGATCTGGAACGATAAATTAGGATGGAGGTACCCCACAAGGTCGGTCTGACACGCTATAGTAGTACCCCCTGCTTTTTTCTGCTTGGATTGCCCAACGAGCACCAAGCAAAAAGTGCATGCATTGGCCTAGACACATGCAGCCATCAACATGAGTAATCATTTCGCAAAAAAATTCAACACAAGTAATCAATTGCTATTCACACGACCTTGTTTTTTCTGGCTGCATGGGGAAGAACAATGAGGCAGGAAGGGAAACAAGCAAATAAGTAAGGTTGAGTGACTTAGTTTTGGAAAAATCTGATTTTACGGAGTTACTATGTACCCAGTATGGAGGTACTACTACTAGTAACATAGCCTAGGGTAGCTTGTTGTAGCACGGACTCCAAGGAAATTGGTGTCAGATGAGACTCATACTATTCTACACTGTACTACTAGAGTACCACTGTACTACTACTACTCTACACTACTAGTACTACTATGGGGCCATCCAACCGTGTCCCGGCAGAAGACCGCGCACATTGATTATTCGTTCATATTTAAATTTGTTTTCACACAGCAAAATATCCCTGAAAACAACAACACATGGCAAAAATTCACGGCGAACGAGGGATTTGAATGTGCTTGGAGGCGTGGGGCTGGAAGGGGCAGTTTGGATCTTGCCCGGGGTAGCCAAAATATTGATGTGTATGTTTCAGTGTTGCATGCATGCGTGTGTGCATGTGTTCGTGTGTGCGTGTCAGTGTTGCATGCCTGCATGTGTGCGTGTGTTCGTGCGAGTGTTGCATGCGTGCATGTGTACGTGTGAGTATGGCATGCATGCATGCGGGCGTTGCGGGCATGTTTGTGCGCATGTGTGATGTGTTTATATTCACCATAGTAGGTCATGCGTGCGTGCAATTAAAACGACCGACTCAGCATATCATCACAAGGCGACCTTGTCCACTGTGGTTAGGGCCCGCGAGCTACCAACCTCAGGTCTCATGACTTCGAATCCCCACCGACCACTAATTTATTACCATTTATGTCTTTCATATACACGCTGACAGGTGGGCCCTACGGTAATGTGCGTTGATGAACGTAGATCGTTTGACTGGTCAATTGATTGTGTCATCAACAAATTACGGAGCTGTACGATGAGCCAGTGACCGTATGATCACCACAAAATGTATTTCATTAACACATTACAGACTCAAGCTACCGTTTCTTTCTTTCATATACGCGCTGACGGGTGAGACCCATGGTAACGTGCGCTGATGGTGCAACACTAGTTGCGCCACGTGGACCGTTTGACTAGTCAATTGATCGTGTCATCAACAAATTATGAAGTTGTACGGTGAGCCAGTGACCGTATAGTCACCACATGTATTTTTTAACATAGTACAGACGCAAGCGCTCATATATACGCGCATACACTCACCCCTATGAATGCACACACGCACACCCTGTCCACTATGAGCACCTTTGAGAGAGTGAGTCGGCATATCATCTTGAGATTTTACGAAGTCACCGTAGGCGCCTTGTAGTCGAGGGGAACATCTCCTCCCACTGAACGCACATTGACGGAAATACTGAAATTAATCCAGGATAAATGCGAGCACCAGGACTTTAACCCTGGTGGGCTGGCGATACCACTGTCGTCCTAACCATCCAACCACAGATTGGTTCGCACCACAAAATGTATATGGTGACCGTAATGAGCTTATTCTGAAGTCCAGGGACCATATCGTGCTGTCGTTTCAGATACAATGACCGTAAGTGTCATCAACAAAATACAGAGCACGCTTCAAATACAATGACCGTCAGTGTCATCAACAATATGAAGACGTACGGTGAGCTAGAGACCGTATGATCACCACAAGAATGTATACGATGATTGTAATGAGCATATTCTGAAGTCCAGTGACCGTATAGTGCTTTCGCTTGAAATACAGTAACCGTTACGCGTGAATGTGTCAGGGGCATACTTTTAGAAGGCCGAGAGATAGTTTGTGTGCGTACGTGAAAGTGGTGTAGAGAGCGGGGGGTGTGCGGTGGAGACAAAGAGAGATATGCCCTTCGTTTCTCTTTACCGTGACTAATTTTTTAGGAGAAAATATAGACATTCACAATACGGAACAAATATCATTGGATGCACCATGCAATTAACTTTCATGTAATTTTGCACTATTGTATATGCTTATTTTCTTAGTGACCGGTGGTGTGTGGGGTGTGGTGGGCACATCATTTCTAGTAGTGGTGGGTCGACGTGAGGACTCATAGGTCGGTTCCGTCCTGCGCCACATAGGTCAGACCGAGACGCGTTATATGAAGACCCATGGAGGACTCGGCGTACAAGACGAAGCTACCAAAGTTGTGGAGGACTCTATCCCCACTGATGAAGTGCCGATTATGAGTTGTAACCCTAGCCCCGAGTATGTTATATAAGCCCGGGGGCTAGTTCATTGATAGTATATACACACAGACACAATGGCTGGTATTCATGTGTACTTTGTACACACCCCAGTCACAAATATATAGTACCAGCAGTAGGCTTTTTCCTCAACTACAAGGGCCCGGACTTGGGTAAAACTTTGCCTCTTATTACCATCGAGCCTAACCGTCAGGGATATCCTACCGAATGATTTGATGGAATCATATCCGCCAAAGAGAGAGGAAGGGGGGCAATGTGTGCGAGAGAGGCCTAAAGATAGTGTGTGTGCGGGAGACACGTAGGCAGATATATGTGCATATAGAGGGCTAGCAGAGACCGTGCATGTGTATATATGCATGTGAGAGAAATAGTGTTTTCCAACTGAGATTAGTGAAAAGAGTCATAGATAGTAGTAAGAGAGATAGAGAGAGGGAGATATATAGAGAGTGTGTGTGCGTGAAACACCACGGGAGAGAGTGTGAGCATGTATGAGAGAGAAATGCCGATGTATATAAAGTGTGTGCACTTATGCGTCAGATAGAGAGATATATATCGCGTGTGTGAGGAGGGGCCGAGGCATAGTGCATCTACACGTAAAAGGAGGTTCTACGCATTAAATTAAAATATAAATTGCATTAAATTTTTTGGATGGGATCATGAATTTTGCAATTTGCGTATGAACGAACATTGGTCTATCAAACCCTTAATCTATTGAATTCGAGCACGTGTATGGGTTTATTTCACATTATTGATCCATAGAGTGAGAGTGGCTTGAAATCCAGACAATGCATGGTTTTTGCAATTAATATATAAACATGAGTGCACTCCGTGTTGTCAGTGTCAAGCACTTTATGCATTTGTCACATACATGGATACATTCCAAATTGCTAGCTACAAAATAGAATACATGTTGAATTCAACATAAAAGTGGTTTCAAAGATTCGAATTCATAGGAAGTGCATTCAACTATTTGAATTCGAGATAATGGCATTTGTAAATCAGATCTAAAAGGGGGCATCAATCTTTGTTGTGCGTTTGAACATGCTATATATTCATACGCATGTCTAACTATTTTTTTTCAACCGAGGAGATTATATCTAGAACCATGCATGAATTGAGCTAAGCTGCATTTTTTCATATATACTCGTGTGCAATGTAGATTCAAATGTACCCCCTCCATTCCAAAATGATCGTAGTTTTAGGGTTTTCAAGAGTCAAGATTTTTGAAGTTTGACAAATCCTGAAAGTTTAATTCAAGAGAATTGTAAACGTTAATGCTTCTGCTCCCAAATATTGAACGAAGCGCCAAATAAGCCTCTGGTCGCCCAAAATCGTGCGAGACCAATGTTTGGTGGTAGGAAATTACTGTCCTGACTCTGACCCGTGTAGCCTATCAGCCCGATGTCCAAAGGTCTAAACTAGGGTAGGTTTGTAACTTCACCAAGACGCCAGTCAACCGCCTCCGAGAAGCATTCATACACCGTGGGCGCCTAAACACCCATGCGCCTGGCCGAAATTTATCCCGCCCACTATTTGGGACAACTGAGATTACCGTCCTACCCCCGACCCGCAATTTTAGATGGGGCCAAAGTTTGTAACTTTCCCCAAAATTCAAACAAGCGCATCCCAAACCGAAACATTGTTCCCCCTAGCTCCCCCTCCCTTCGTTCCCCATTCATACTCCGTGGGCGCCAAAACGCCCTCTCCACCAGCAGCAAAACCCCAGCCTCCTCCGTCCTCCACCCCATCGCGCCGAATCCACCGCCGCCCTCCTCCATTACGCTAGAGCCGGTTCCCCGACGTCGTCATCCAGCGCAACCGCAACCACAACTGCAACGCCCTCAAGGACTTAGCAGCTGAAGCCGTGGCAGAGCTGCCTCCACGACACCGACGCCGACGCTGATGTGCGCCGTACCGAAACCACTTCAACCATGCCGTTCTGCGCCTAACTGCTGCCACTCTACTGTCGCAATCGTCCACCAAACCAGAGTTGTTCCTGCTACGCTGTCATTCACCACCTCGGATCTGCTTCCCCGCCGCCAACAGACGGCCACCGCACCACACTCAACAACTTCGCCATGGGTTCGTCCAAGGCCCATCATCCTCCACAACATCTTTTTTCTTGCGAACCACAAGAAGATCGTTGGAAAAACAGAAGGAGGACACAGCACTGCCAGCAGAAAGAGGTACTCCTCTTCCCTTATTCGTGCAAATCTTACGTCTCTGCTCACACCGTATTCATCCCACGAAAGAAACTAGTTGAGCACTTCTTACTGCACCTTCTTCATGATACTAAATGCAAAAGGTTTCCCCCCATTTACTATTTCACCTTAGCTAGAGGTCAGCCGCCCGCCTAGATTTCAATTCAGGGTCAGATGATTCGCAATTAAAAGAAGTAGCACCCGCTTAGGCACGCGGAGCACCTAGTCCGCCTGTTCGCCGGGGAAGCGGCGCATCGGTGTCTATCATAGGGGTGTGGGGCGCAGGAGCTGCTTTCGCCCGATCTGGAGGTTGGTGGGGCTTAAAGGGATGGCCGGGGGGCGGTGCCTAGCACGGCGGTGTGGTGAGGTCGATGGGAGGGCAGAGGCAGGGGACTGGGCCAGTGGACGCTGGCGCTTCGAGGAAGATCGTCGACACTGACTGGCTGGAGGTATATGAAGGTGAGCTGCTGATACGTCTCCAACGTATCTATAATTTTTGCTTGTTCCATACTGTTATATTATCATTCTTAGATGTTTTACAATCATTTTATAGCAACTTTATATCATTTTTTGGGACTAACCTATTGACATAGTGTCCCAGTGCTAGTTGCTAGTTTTTGCTTGTTTTTTACTTCGCAGAATATCAGTACCAAACGGAGTCCAAATGCAGCGAAACTTTTTGGGGATTTTTTCTGGACCAGAAGACACCCAGTGGGCCAAAGAAGTAACAGAGGGGAGGCCCGAGGTGAGCATAAGAAACCTGGGCGCGCCAGGAGGCCCAGGCGTGCCCAGGTGGGTTGTGCCCACCTCGGTGACCTCCCGCACTGCCTCTTCACCCTATAAATTCCTAGATATTCTAGAAACCCTAGGGGAGTCCACGAAACACAATTCCAGCCGCCGCAAGTTCCAGAACCATGAGATCCAATCTAGACACCATCACAGAGGGTTTCATCATCCTCATTGGTGCCTCTCCGATGATGCGTGAGTAGTCCACCCTCGGGGATAAGGGTTTGTACCCGTAGATATGTGTTTAATCTCTCTCTCTCTCTCTCTCTCGTATTCTTGAGTTGGCACAATCTTGATGTATCGCGAGCTTTGTTAATATAGTTGGATCATATGGTGTTTTCCCCTCTCTATCTTGTTGTGAATTGAGTTTTCCCTTTGAGATTTCGTTCTTATCGGATTGAATACTTTTATGGATTTGAGAACACTTTATGTATGTCTTGCTATGAATACCCGTGGTGACAATGGGGTATCACATTGATTCACTTGATATATGTTTTGGCACTCAACTCGTGGATTCCCGAGGTGACATTGGTGTAATCCATGCATAGGGGTTGATGCACGTTCTTGTCTTTGTTTCTCTGGTAGAAATCTTGGGGCACTCTTTGAGGTTCTTTGTGTTGGATTGAGTATTATGAATCTGAAATTATTTGGTGTTATCTTAGTACAAACTCTTGCTAGATCAATCAGAAAGAATAGCTTGGTGTTATTTTAGTACGAACTCTAGGATAGATTGATCGGAAAGAATAGCTTTGAGGTGGTTTTGTACCCTACAAACAATTTCTTATTATGTTCTCCGCTAGATAGGAACTTTGGAGTGATTCTTCATCGCACGTTGAGGGATGTTTATATGATCCAATTATATTAGCATTGTTGAGAGATTGCACTAGCGAAAGTACGGACCCTAGGCCTCATTTTCAAGCATCGCAATACCGTTTGTGCTCCGTTTTATCAATTGCTACCTTGCTGTTTTTTATTGTTCCTATTACAAAAATCAATATCTACTATCATTACTACACTTTTATCACCATCTCTTCGCCGAACTAGTGCACCTATACAATTTACCATTGTATTTGGTGTGTTTGGGACACAAGAGACTCTTTGTTATTTGGTTGCAGGGTTGGTTGAGAGAGACCATCTTCATCCTACGCCTCCCACGGATTGATAAACCTTAGGTCATCCACTTGAGGGAAAATTGCTACTGTCCTACAAAACTCTGCGCTTGGAGGCCGAACACGAGTCTACAAGAACAAGTTGTGTAGTAGACATCAAGCTCCTTTTCTGGCGCCGTTGCCGGGGAGGTGAGTGCTTGAAGGTATATCTTTAGATCTTGCAATTGAATCTTTTAGTTTCTTGTTTTATCACTAGTTTGGTTTGTAAAAGAAAACTACAAAAAAATGGAATTGAGGTGGCCTCATATTATTCGTCTTTATCATGTCTTTCTTGAAAATGATGGAAAGGAAAATTGTGCTCAATTGATAGATGAAGAATTCAATAAAATGTTTGGCATAAATGATGAGCATGATTGCAATGTTGCTAGTATGAATTCTTTGAATATCCATGATGCTAATGATATGCAATGCTCCAAGCTTGGGGATGCTATGTTTGATGAAGATGGTATTTTTAGTCCCCCAAGTTTTGATGAGAAAATTTATTATGATGAAAGCATGCCTCGTATTTATGATGATTATATTGATGAAAGTGGGTTTGGAAGAGTGTCAACTCTAGGTACTAATGATCCCACTATTTTGGAGGGTGTTGAATCGTATTTTAATAATTGTCAAAGTGGATTTGGAGAGGTCATGACTTTATTTAGTGATGAATCCACTATTTTGGAAGAGGTTTCAATTGTCTATGATAAAAAAGTTGTTATCTATGATGATTATGGTGATGACATGTATGCTATAAAGAATAATGATAACCATGAAACTTGTCATCATGATTTTAACTTTCAATTGGATTATGCCTCACATGATAGTTACTTTGTTGAGTTTGCTCCCACTACTATTCATAAGAATAAATTTGCTTATGTGGAGAGTAATAATTTTTTTATGCATGTGGATCATGAAAAGAATGCTTTATGTGATAGCTATATTGTTGAATTCATTCATGATGCTTATTATGAGAGGGGAACATATGGTTTTACATATTGCAATAATATCAAGTTTCCTCTCTATGTGTTGAAAGATTTGAAGTATTGCTTGTTTTGCCTTCCTATGCTAGATGATTCTTTTCCCCTGAATTATTTGCTCACAAAATCCCTATGCATAGGAAGTAGGTTAGGCTTAAATTTGCTAGTCATATGCTTCATGATGCTCTCTTTATGTTTCAATTCTTATCTTTTATGTGAGCATCATTGAAATCATCATGCCTAGCTAAAAAGGCATTAAATAAAAGCGCTTGTTGGGAGACAACCCAACATTTACCCCTACTGTTTTTGTGTGTTCACATGATTAGGCTACTGTAGTAATCATGTTTTATAACTTTTTTTCAATAAAGTACCAAGTAAAGCCTTTGGGATAGTGTGGATGATAGTTGATTTGATTCTGTGCAAAAACAGAAACTTTTGTGCCCAGTAACAGAATTGTTAAAATTAACTAAAGCATCTAAAAACTCTGAATTTTTTACATATGATTGATATACTAATCTCCTACATTTTCCATATTTTCAAAAGTTTTGGAGTTACATAAGTATGACCTTAATTCAGATCTTTACGTACTGTTCTGTTTTTGGCAGATTCTGTTTTCAATGCATAGTTTACTTGATTTATAGTTTCTATGGCTTATATTGGTCAATATAAGTTGTAGAAATTGTAGGGCACAGTAGGCATTGTGTGAGAACAATTATGAATCTTATCTTGACAGTACCAAAGTGAATGATATGTCTTTATCATACTAACCCATCTCACGAAGTTCCGTTAAGTTTTGTGTAATTGAAGTTTTCAAGTTTTGGGTGAGAAATCGATATGAGGAGAATAAGGAGTGGCAAGACCCTAAGCTTGGGGATGCAAAAGGAACCCCAAGGTAATATTCAAGAAAGATCCAAGCAACTAAGCTTGGGGATGCCCCGGAAGGCATCCCCTCTTTCGTCTCCAACATTATCGGTAACCTTACTTGGAGCTATATTTTCATTCGTCACATGATATGAGTTTTGCTTGGAACGTAATTTTATTTTATTAGGATTTGCTTTATGTTATTTAGAATAAATTTTTGTATCTTTTATTCCAATAAAAATGCCAAGTATAGCCTTTGCCATGCTTATTTTCCAAGACTATGTGTTTCTGTTTGAAAACAGAAAGTTACACGCTAGTGCATGAATTCTTGAGAAAAGTCAGAATGTGATAAAAATGTTGAATTTTTCTGAAAAATAAGCTATGATAAATTTTATACAGTTTGGTAAATTTTCAAAATTTTAGGAGTTAGGGAAGTGTGAGTAAAATTGCACTCTTTACAGGCTGTACTGTTTAGACAGATTGCTGTTATGTTTGCATATGTTTGCTTGTTTAATGATTCTATTTGAGCATAGGAGTATTAAATATGCAGAGGCATTTAGTATGCAATGTTAAATAATAATTTTAGTGATTTGTTACAGTAGAGAATGATAAGGTGTTGCATTGATTTATACTAACTTTTCTCATGAGTTTTTGTTGAGTTTTGTATGGATGAAGTTTTTAAGATTTAGGGAGACCATGATATAAAAGATATTAAGGAGACACAAAAGCTCAAGCTTGGGGATGCCCAAGGCATCCCAAGATAATATTTCAATAAGTCTCAAGCATCTAAGCTTGGGGATGCCCCGGTAGGCATCCCACCTTTCTTCATCAAGAATTTTCGGTTAGTATCGGTTGAGCCTAAGTTTTTGCTTCTTCACATGATGTGTGCTATTTTTAGAATGCCATTTTATTTTGTTTTGCTTGCTGTTTTAATAAAATACTTAGATCTGAAAGTTTTTAAATAAGAGAGAGTCCTCACATAGCTACCTATTTACTTAACTACTCATTTGATCTACACTTATATCTTTTTGGAATAGTTTGTCGAACACTCTCATGCTCCACTTATATTATTTTGAGAGTTGATAATAGTGATAACAATTTGCACAAGCTATGAAATTGGACCCAAAGTGATGGATGTTCAAGAAAGATATAATAAAAACTTTCATGTAGATCATTGGATATGATAAGTTTGATTCCTTGCAATAGTTTTGCGATATGGAGATAATAATATGTGAGTCATGTTGGTTAGTAATTATGCTTTAGTAATAATATTGGTGTTAAGGTTTGTGATTCCCTATGCAAGCTCGAAAGTTAATAGTTATGCAATGAAATTACATCCTACTTATGGTGCATTATTCGGTGTTAGTTATGCTTAATGCTCGCTTATGTGAATTTTCATTTCTTGGTTGGTTGCTTCTCAATATTTTTGCTAGCCTCCACTTGTACTAAGTAGAAATACTACTTGTGCATCCAAACTCCTTAAACCAAGTTTTTCCATATGAGTCCACCATACCTACCTATATGCGGTATTTCCATGTCGTTCTAAGGAAATTTGTATGTGCCATCACTAATTTTCAAAATGAATTTCCTTTTTGTGTGCTCGTACCGCTCATGAAGCGGCAGGGGGTGGCCAATATTTTCCATGCTAGATGTGTTATTCTCAAGATGAGTGTTTATTGACTTGTCATTGCACGAGAGTACGGCGGTAATAGGGATGCCCAGTCCCGAAATAAAAAAGAAATTTACTTTATCTTGTCAACTAATAAATTCCTTGGAAAGTGTTGGTATGGATGGTACCCGTGGATACGGCTAGCCGTGGAGTGTGAAAGTACGGTGGAAAAAGGAATAAACTTTATTTTCTGTTTGGGAACCGCCTATGATATATCTAGCATGGAAAGTGATGGGAATTACTCGGTCGTTTTCGTTGACGGGAAAAGTATACCTCTCAAAAAAAATTATCTCTCAATTTAAGCTTTGAGCTCTGGCACCTCTACAAATCCCTACTTCCCTTTGCGAAGGGCCTATCTATTAACTTTATGCAATTTTTATTTTTATTTGAGTCTCCATCTTCTCTTATAAAGCACCAACTAGGGAGCACTATGATCATACTTGAGCATTGGATGTAGCTAATATGCGAGTGTGTTTCATGAATGGATCAATAATTGAGCATGATGAGCTAGGGATAACTTTCTTTAGTGTTGATATTTTGAAAGACAAGGTTGCTTGTTGATATGCTTGAGTATTGAAATCTTCATGTCAAAACTAGACTATTGCTTTGAACCATATAAAAGTCCAAATGTCCATGCTACAAAAGAAAGGAATATGTGATGAACATGTTAGGTAGCATTCCACATCAAAAATTCCGTTTTTATCATTTACCTACTCGAGGACGAGTAGGAATTAAGCTTGGGGATGCTGATACGTCTCCAACGTATCTATAATTTTTGCTTGTTCCATGCTGTTATATTATCATTCTTGAATATTTTACAATCATTTTATCGCAATTTTATATCATTTTTCGGGACTAACCTATTGACATAGTGCCCAGTGCCAGTTGTTGTTTTTGCTTGTTTTTTATTTCGCAGAATATCAGTACCAAACGGAGTCCAAATGCAGCGAAACTTTTTGGAGTTTTTTTCTGGACCAGAAGACACCCAGTGGGCCGGACAAGTACTAGAGGGGAGTCCCGAGGTGAGCACAAGACACCTGGCATGCCAGGAGGACCAGGTGCGCCCAGGTGGGTTGTGCCCATCTCGGTGACCTCTCGCACTGCCTCTTCGCCCTATAAATTCCCAAATATTCCAGACACCATAGGGGAGTCGACGAAACACAATTCCAGCCACTGCAAGTTCCAGAACCATGAGATCCAATCTAGACACCATCACAGAGGGGTTCATCATCCTCATTGGTGCCTCTCCAATGATGCGTGAGTAGTCCACCCTCGGGGCTGAGGGTTTGTACCAGTAGCTATGTGTTTAATCTCTCTCTCGTGTTCTTGAGTTGGCATGATCTTGATGTATCACGAGCTTTGTTAATATAGTTGGATCATATGGTGTTTTCCCCTCTCTATCTTGTTGTGAATTGAGTTTTCCCTTTTAGATTTCGTTCTTATTGGATTGAATACTTTTATGGATTTGAGAACACTTTATGTATGTCTTGCTATGAATACCCGTGGTGACAATGGGGTATCATATTGATTCACATGATATATGTTTTGGCACTCAACTCACGGATTCCAAAGGTGACCCAACTATATGCCTAGGGGTTGATGCACGTTCTTGTCTTTGTTTCTCCGGTAGAAATCTTGGGGCACTCTTTGAGGTTCTTTGTGTTGGATTGAGTATTATGAATCTGAAATTATTTGGTGTTATCTTAGTACGAACTCTTGATAGATCGATCGGAAAGAATAGCTTGGTGTTATTTTAGTACGAACTCTAGGATAGATTGATCGGAAAGAATAGCTTTGAGGCGGTTTCGTACCCTACAAACAATTTCTTCTTATGTTCTCCGCTAGATAGGAACTTTGGAGTGATTATTCATCGCACGTTGAGGGATGGTTATATGATCCAATTATTTTTGCATTGTTGAGAGATTGCACTAGCGAAAGTACGGACCCTAGGCCTCATTTTCAAGCATCGCCAATACCGTTTGTGCTCCATTTTATCAATTGCTACCTTGCTGTTTTTATTGTTCATATTACAAAAATCAATATCCACTATCATTACTACACTTTTATCACCATCTCTTCGCCAAACTAGTGCACCTATACAATTTACCATTGTATTTGGTGTGTTGGGGACACAAGAGACTCTTTGTTATTTGGTTGCAGAGTTGTTTGAGAGAGACCATCTTCATCCTACGCCTCCCACGGATTGATAAACCTTAGGTCATCCACTTGAGGGAAAATTGCTACTGTCCTACAAAACTCTACGCTTGGAGGCCCAACACGAGTCTACAAGAAGAAGTTGTGTAGTAGACATCAGTTGCCCGTTCTTTGTACATCAGACGGTGCAGAAAAAATGGACTGACCTATTTGTTTTCAGTCGACTGTTATTTTCATAGGACCACAGCATGTGGTGTACTGGAGGAGTATCTGCATTTCCCAGCCATTCCCTGTGCTCATATCTCAAAATCCTAGAATCTAATTTCGTGTGCCATGCATGTTGTAGAGCTATCATATGTCTCCCATCATTTATTTTATCTCACCCACCTGTTATATGCTACTTTTATAGTGTACTACTTGAGCACACACTTCACCCCCACACTATTGTTTTTGTATGCATGGGTATTTCAGACTCTGACGCACTATTGATAAATTTACAAAAGAAAAGAAAGAAGTCGCTCCCGTCTAATTCGAGGATAAGCACTAAGCGTTTTAGTGCTCTAAAGGGTGTAGTGTCAGCAGATGGAGATAGTAAACATAGCTCTGTAGTTGATGATCTCAATTGCCACACACAACCATCCCAGGTGCTTGCTTTAACTTCGCGCTGTCAAATGTGATTGCATGTTGTATATGGTGTCTAGCTTGTATTGCTTCCAACTTGGTTAAATTGCATTTGCTTACTTTACACATTATACCTTTGATAATGTGTGGCGCCCCCGACTCAATCGTACACTAATCATACATGCAAACGTGTACGATCAAGCACAGGAACTCACGGGAAGATATCACAACACAACTCTAATCACAAATAAACGGAGATCCACAATATTACAGACCAGGGATCACGAGGATCCGAATACATAGTCAGTCATACAAATATTATCTGAGTACAGACTTAGTTAGACAAGTTTTTGCCTTAAGAAGGCTAGCACAAACAACGACTCTAGATCGAAAGGCGTTGGCCTCCAGCCTGGGAGCCTCCGATCCTACTCCTGGTCGGCTGGCTCAATCCAGTAGTACGTGCCCTCTGGACCCTCCTGGTAGTAAGCTCCTGAGAAAACATCTGGCTCCTGGACTCCATCGTCTGATGTATCATCAAGGTGGGGTATGGGGAAAAGAGAAAGTAAAGCAACCATGAGTACTCATCCGAAGTACTCAGCAAGCAAGGATCTATACTACATATGCAACATTATCAATGGAGAAAGGCTGTATATGTGGACTGGGCTGCAGAAGTGCCAGAATAGAGAGAAGGCCTAGTCCTATCGAAGACTAGCATCTTCAAACATCTTCACGAAGCCATCATCTTGCAGCAGTAGAAGAGAGTAGAATAGCATTTTATTTAGCAAACATGTTGAAGGAAAGCCTAGAGATTCTTCCTCGACTCCCAGCAAGAAAGCGATCCCGAAGCTTCAATTAAGTAACAAGTATCCAGTTCAAGTAGTAGATCGGGATACACAAACTGAGCATCCTTTACCGTAGGACCGGCTATCGATAGATCATTCATCCCTGCAGGGGTGCACTACTGTCACCCAACACGCTCGATCAACTCTGGTCGGGCACACTTGCTTGGTAATGCCCGGCCTCGGAAGATCAACGCGAAGCAGCGCCCTACCTAGGCTCAGCAGAGAGGTCAGCACGCCGGACTAACCTATGCACCCAGAGGTCTTGGGCCATCACCCTGGGCACCCTGCGTGTTGCGTGGCTGGCCGGGGTGCAGGTGCGACACTGAACTCGTTAGTGAAGTATCCAGTCCAGTCCTGGTGATCAGCCCGCACGGTGAATCGTGACGTCTGATGAGCTTTCAGGAGAAATGTACATCGCAAAGGGCCCCATAACCATTATCTCGCGTGGTGGTAGTGCGTATAGGGCACGTCGACCCACTCAGATCACACACCCAAATCCAATAGGCTCATTTAGTATCACGCGGAGACAATCAGAGTCCCTGATGCTCCGCCACAATATCACACTCGAGTGCCCTTCCGGCACACCCGACAACATAGATCCCCAGCGGGCACCCACCAGGGTGGACCCGCCTGTAACAAAGGTCAAAGTAACCGTGTGGTCATAACATCAAGGGGGAAACCCGAGGAATCACCCTCGGCGGATTCCACTCGACGAAATCATCAGGGTGAACGTATGAGGCATCACCCTTGAGGTTCACACTGAGGGGTTGCACGACAGAGTCGTATCGGAAGTGGAGAAGGAGGAATCACCCTCGATGACCATGACCGAACAGCTACACTGCAGAGTATTCATCAGGAGTGCGTTACGAGGTATCACCCTCGGCACTCGATAGTAACTATGCAGAGTCGTACAACTAAGGGGGGTGTGAAGTGAGGTGTCGATCTCTGGTCGACGATCACATTGATTGAGTCGTCAACGATCAAGCAGGGGCAACAAGGGTAAGATGGTGGGGTCACTGATGGTTCACTACCAACCTATACTAAACAGTTTATCATAGGCAGGTAAGGTAACAATGAATAGGTTACAACAGCAGGCTATTCATCAGAATAGGAGCATACATTAGCAGTAGCAAAAGCTAATGCAAGCAGGAGAAATGGAATGGGTGATATCTGGATGCTCAAGGGGGGGGGCTTGCCTGGTTGCTCTGGCAAGAGAGAGGGGTCGTCAACGGGCTGCTCATCTGGAGCGTAGTTGTACTCAGCTACAGCGTCGTCAGTCTCGGCGTCTATCGAGAGAGAAGGAGGGGGAGAGAAACAATAAATTCATGGCAAAAATGCAAACAATATGCATAACATGTCTAAATGATATGCCGGGGTGTTCTACTGCCTAACTAAATGATTTAGTTAATTTAGGAATTCATTCGGATTTATTTAATTAAAGTTGGGCACTATTCATCTATCGAAATCGGTCTAAAAGTTTCATGTTCATCTAGCTAGAGGCATCTGACAGGAATACGGAGGGCGTATTCGGGTTCGTATCGAAATTCTGAGCAAGTTTCATGTATAAAGTATTTTCATCGGAGTTACGGATTATTTAATATGATTTTCTAAAGTTTTTATTAATTTCTGGAATTTAATTATTTATTTAAATTCAACATTATCCGAAACAGCGTATGCTGACGTCATCATGACGTCAGCAGTCAACCTGACAGGTGGGGTCCACCTGTCATTGACTGTTTAGTCTAATTAGGGTTTAGCTAATTAATTACTATTTAATTAAACTAACTAATTAATTAGATTAACTTAATCAGAGTTAATTAATTCACTAATTAACTAATTAATTAATTAATTATTAATTTTTACTATTTACATTTTTATTTTCATTTCTTTTTTTATTTCGTTCAGGGGCTGGGCCCACCTGTCATAGGCACAGGTGGGGTGGGGCCCAGCGGTTAGTGGCCCAAAGGGGTTAGCGGGCGCTGGCGCGACGAGGCCGGCGTGCAGGGGCCGCGGTGGGCGCGCGACGGAGCCGCGCGGCAGCGTGGGGCTCGCGCGGCTAGCGGCGGCGCCAGGCGAGGGGCGAGGCCATGACCGGAGTGGGGGGAGGCGGAGCCGGGCGGGGGCGGGCTGCGTGCGCGCGCGATGCCGACGGGCAGCGGTAGCGGGCGCGGGGCGCGCGAGAGCGCGCACGCTTCGGCGCGGGCAGGGCGCAGCGGTTGAGGCGAGTGGCACGTGCGGGGGGTTACGGCAAGCAGGGGGCGGCTCGCGGGGCCGGGCGAGGACGGCGAGTGCGGGGGAAGCAGAGATGGGCGAGCGCGGCGGCAGTTGCAGCAGCGGGGAGGTGGCTGGCCGGAGCGGGGTGCGGGCCGGAGCGCTCGACGGGCGCGGCGTTGCAATGGCGAGCGCGTGCGAGGAGGCGCGACGACCGCACGGGGCGAAGGGAGTACGAGGAAAGGGGGAGCTCACGGGCAGTGCAGGGGAATGGCAGCGGGCTCGAGGAGGAGGACGGGGACGACGGCGGTGATGGAGAGGCGGCGCCGACGACAGCGGGCGACGGGGCGGCGAGCGGCGGGCTCTCCCTGGATCTCGATCCAGAGGAAAGGGAGAGAGTGGATCGGGAGGGGGGGAGTGGGGAGTGGGCTAGGGTTCACTGGGGGTCTCCAGGGGGTATAGGCCAGGGGATGGGCCGAGGCCCAGTTGGGCCGGGGGGGAGGGGTTTTGCTTTTGATTTTTTTGTTTTGTTTTATTTTGTCTTTTCTTTTTATTTATTCTCATCTCCTGTTTTGTAATTAGTTAGGCCTCAAAATGATTTTTGTAAAATATGGCATTTGCTCCATTAATTACTAGGCATCACCTACTACTGCCAAAAATTGGTTTGGAGACAATTGGAGTTCACACAAACTTTATAATAAATAAAATGTATTAATCCTTGCTATTTTGTTAAAGTTAGAGCCACCTAATTAATTTATTAATTGTTGGTTACAATTTTAGAATAGCCTCTGCAATATTTGTTATTTAATGAACATTTTAGTTTCTATGTTGAACAAGTTTTATTTTCCACTTTCATTTAAATTTGAACTTTGACTTAGGAGTTGAAATGCAACATGATGCTAATTATGATTATGCACTGTTAAACTCGCTGACATGTCATTATCAAAAGTGATTACTGTGTCTAATGACATGGGGTGTTACAATTCTCCTCATCTATCAAGAATTCTCGTCCCGAGAATTAAGAGGAAGACTGAAAGAAAGCGGGGTATTCTTCGCGAAGACGATCCTCGCGTTCCCAAGTG
The DNA here is from genome assembly GCA_011799875.1 of Thinopyrum elongatum. Taxonomy (NCBI): domain Eukaryota; kingdom Viridiplantae; phylum Streptophyta; class Magnoliopsida; order Poales; family Poaceae; genus Thinopyrum; species Thinopyrum elongatum. The sequence continues at coordinate 565,836,021 of CM022303.1, forward strand.
GCTTCATCTTCAGAATGATTCGACCACTGAACCTTGAGGAATTTGATTGACTTTTGGCGAGTTCGGCGCTCAGCTTGATCAAGAATACGGATGGGATGTTTTGGATAAGACAGATCTTCCCATAATTCAAGCATTTCGTGATCCACAGCTCGAATAGGATCCTTGAAGCAGCGACGGAGTTGGGATACATGAAAGACATCATGTACTTGAGAAAGATTTGGCGGCAATTGCAATTGATATGCCACTTCTCCTCGATGGGCAAGAATACGGAATGGGCCAATGTAGCGAGGAGCTAACTTGCCTTTGATTCCGAACCGATGAGTGCCTTTCAACGGAGTGACGCGAAGGTAATCTTGCTCGCCAGGCTGATAGACCATTTCCTGGTGCTTTCGGTCATAGTTGCTCTTCTGACGAGACTGAGCAGTTTTCAGATGTTCACGGACAATGCGGACTTGTTCTTCAGCTTGTTGGATAATGTCCGGTCCGACGAGTGAGCGTTCCCTAGTTTCTGACCAATTCAGAGGGGTTCGACACTTACGACCGTATAGAACTTCAAACGGTGCCATCTTCAGACTAGCTTGATAGCTATTGTTGTAAGAGAATTCGGCATACAGGAGAGATTCCTCCCATTTCTTACCGAAGGAGATGACGCAAGCTCGAAGCATATCTTCGAGCACTTGATTAACTCATTCGACTTGACCCTGAGACTGAGGGTGAAAAGCGGTGCTGAAAGACAAATGAGTTCCCATAGCTTCTTGGAAACTATTCCAGAATCTGGAGGTGAAGAGGCTGCCACGATCAGAACTGATCTCCAACGGAACACCGTGGAGTGACACAATTCGGGAAACATACAAGTCTGCTAACTGACTAGCAGTGATTGTCTCCTTAACTGGCAGAAAGTGAGCAACCTTTGAGAATCGGTCTATGACGACAAAAATAGCATCATGGCCCTTCTGAGATCTGGGAAATCCAGTAATGAAATCCATTTGGACCTTGTCCCATTTCCATTCAGGAATTGCAAGGGGTTGCAGAGTTCCAGCAGGCCTTTGATGTTCTGCTTTAATGCGGCGACAAACGTCACACTCAGAAACATAACGAGCAATGTCGCGCTTCATATTAGGCCACCAGTATCTCTGACAAATGTCACGGTACATCTTTGTGCTACTAGGATGAATTGACGGAGGAGTGTCATGAGCTTCTTTCATAACGTGTTCTCTCTCATCTTTGAATTTGGGTACGAAGAGACGGTGTTGGAAGAATAGGATCCCATCATCATCAAGATAGAATTCCGACAGTTTTCCTTTTTCGAGGTATCGCTTAATCCTTTCAACTTCAGAGTCATACCGTTGCATAGTCTTGATGCTGTGCTCTAAATCTGGTTCAACAACCAGGGTATTGAGATAACCCTGTCGAGCAATATGGAGGTTCAATTTGCGAAGCTCCTCATAAAGAACAGGTTGTGCTTCCTGAACCATATGGTTGCTGCAATAAGCCTTGCGACTCAAAGCATCGGCCATTACATTAGCCTTGCCAGGGGTATATGAGATATTCATATCATAATCGGCAATTGTTTCGAGCCATCTTTGTTGACGAAGGTTCAGATCTAGTTGAGTATATAAATACTTCAAACTTTGATGATCCGTGTATATCTCGCAACGGTTACCGAGAAGGTAATGTCGCCATAGCTTCAGGGCATAAATAACCGCAGAAAGTTCAAGATCATGCACTGGATAATTTTCTTCATGAGGACGCAACTGTCGAGAGGCATTAGCAATCACCTTACGCTCTTGCATTAGGACACAGCCTAATCCTTGACGATATGCATCACAGTATATCATGAAATCCTTTTGGGAATCCGGGGGTGCTAGTACTGGGGCAGATGTTAACTTATCTTTTAGTGTCTGAAAGCTTTCTTGACATTTTTCTGTCCACTCAAATTTAACACCTTTGTGGAGCAGATTCGTCAATGGTTTTGCAATCTTGGAAAAGTTCTCAACGAATCGACGGCAATAACTAGCGAGTCCGAGAAAACTTCTGACTTGCTTAACATTCTTCGGGGGAGTCCAGTCAAGAATAGCCTGAACTCGTTCCAGGTTAACAGCAATGCCATTCTTGGAAATCACATGACCCAGGTAGGTCACTTCAGATAACCGAAATTCACACTTGGAGAATTTAGCATACAACTGATGTTCTCGTAGCTTCTCCAATACAAGCCGAAGATGTTCAGCATGTTCTTCTTCATTCTTGGAATATATAAGGATATCGTCCAAATAAACCACGACAAATTTGTCGAGGTAATCCATGAAGATATAGTTCATCAACTGGGAGAAGGTTGCTGGAGCATTGGTTAAACCAAATGACATGATGGTGTACTCATATGAGCCATATCGAGTAACAAAGGCAGTCTTCGGGATATCCGCTTCATGAACATGGATCTGATGATAACCCAACCTCAAGTCGAGTTTCGAGAAGATAGAGGATCCAGCAAGCTGATCATAATGATCATTGATCCGGGGTAGTGGGTATTTATTCTGGATTGTGGCTTGGTTAATGGGCCGGTAATCCTGAACCAATCGGTTAGTTCCATCCTTCTTGTTAACGAAGAGTGAAGGTGCTCCCCAAGAAGAGGAACTGGGGCGGATGAAACCTTTCCTAAGTGACTTGTTGGTTTCTTCCTTAAGCTCGAGAAGGTGGTGCGGAGGCATCTTATAAGGTCGCTTGGCAATAGGGACAGTGCCAGGCTTCAAGTCAATGACAAACTCAACAGCTCTAGCTGGGGGTATTCTTGGAAGTTCTTCTGGAAAGACGTCTGGAAATCTCGAATGATAGGAACGCTCTCGATCCCTTCCAGAGGTGAGGCGTTCAAAGCATTCAGAACATATATCTGAGCTTCAGCGTCTCGAGTAATTCGGGCGGTGTAGTTCACTATCTCATCAGAGGGGTGAAGAAGTTGTACAACTTTTATGGCACAATTGATCGAAGCAATGTGAGCTTTCAACCAATCCATTCCGAGAATGAGGTCTATAGTGGAAGACTTCAAGATGATGGATGAGGCAAAGAATTCGAATCCCTCGATTTCAACAGGGACATTGTGTGCCATCATAGTGGTTTGACATTGGCCTCCAGGGGTACGGACAACTACTGGCAGGTTCATCTTTTTGAATGCAATGTCATGAGATAATGCAATGCTTCAGACATGAATGAATGCGATGCTCCTGAATCAAATAATACAGAAGTGGGTACTGAGTTAACGAGAAGGGTACCCATCACAGTAGCAGGTTGATCCTGGACTTCTTCAATATCAATGTTGTAAGCGTGTCCACGACCATGTGCAGCAGACCCAGTATTATAGTTGCGGGTCTGATTGTTGCCACGACCATTGCCACGACCAGCATGAGGAAAAGCCAACTGATTCTGAGTCTGGCGGCAGTCTTTAGCCTGGTGACCTGGTTTGCGGCACTTAAAGCACAAACCATCTTCAGGACGAAGAGGAGCATTGTTTTGAATAGCTTGAGCTCTTGACTGCCTCGGCGGTGGAGGAGGCAGACGTGGTGCAGCATAGTTGCTCTTTGGCGCAGAGGTATTGGGACGGAACACGTTGTTGGGAATCCAGACTCGATGCTTCTGTGCTGAGCCCGAAGATGAGCCAGCATCACGATAGCGCTTCTGCGAGTCCTTATGCTTCATCTGAGCGGTCTCAACTAGAATAGCCTTGTTCACAAGAGTAGAAAAGTCGTTGAAGTCTTGAGGAGCAAGGGCAAGCTCGAGGTCTGGGTGTAGTCCATTACAGAACTTCTCTTGTCTACGGGCATCTGTGGCGATGTCTTCTTCAGCATAGCGGGAAAGATCAAGAAATTCCCGCTGATAAGCTTCGACAGTCTTGTTGCCCTGAGTGAGGTTGCGGAACTGGGTCTTCATGCGTTCCATAATTGCCTGAGGGATATAACGGGCACGGAAAGCAGCCTGGAACTCATACCAGGTAACCACTGTTCCAACAGGCAGTGTACGCTTGTGTGTGTCCCACCATTGAGCAGCAGGGCCCTTTAAGAAAAAGGCCGCGAAGATGACGAAGTTGGCAGGGTCGACATTAGCAGACTCCATCTCGTGAGTGATGTCGCGGAGCCAGTCATCAGCATCCAGTGGCTTGTCAGAGTTGCGAAACTGAGTGGGGTTGAGTCGCATAAACTTTGTCAAAGTTATTGAAGCAGGGTTCTGGTTCTGGTTGTTCTGATGCGGAATTTGAGCCATAATTCCAGTCATGAACTGGCGGTTGAGCTCGAACTGTTGCATCATAGCTGCCATATAGTCTGGCGGTGGTGGACGTTCAGGGGTACCACGACCACGACCACCTGGTCTAACCATCCTGCTAAGTATCAACAGGGGGTAGTTTAGTAAAAGTAATTGCGAGCGTTTAGTGACAAGCATGATGTAACTCGACAACAATTTAAGTAGTGTAACAGATACATAACAGTAGTCGATTAAGACGTACAGATCCATACACAGAGTCGGGTACATGCGGACAGCATAATGGCGCAAATCAAAAGCTAGACATACTAGGCGGCGCGCAGGCACGCGGTAAGGAAGTACACAACGAAGCATAGCAAAGGCTACATCAACGTCGGGGAAAACCACTATAACGGGGTAACTGCGAGTGCGGACGATGAATGTTCGTCGCGGTAGGATCCTGTGCTCCATGTGCACTCTGTTGCAGAACCCGGTCTCGAGCTGTAAGACGAGATCCACGTGTAGGTGTGTGACCTCCAACAGCAGGCCAATCAATACCAGCATACATCTGAGTCCTGCGCGGGTAAAGGATGTGCTCCGGATGTATCCCTGCGCGAACAGCGGGTAGCAACTACGTCATAGCATCGTAGAGACATGCTCGAGTGGCAACCAACTCGACGGCAAGAGCCCGAACAGTGCGATCCAGAGCCTGAGTGCACTGAATCAGAATGCGCGGGTCGTAGCGACGAGGCTCGTACGGGGCACAGATAGCTGTGTAGTATCCAGTAGCATCTCCAGCAGGGGCATAAGAAATGTATCGGAACTCAGAGCCATCCAAGATATCGTTGAACTCTCCGCGGAGACGTGCGACATCAGAGTAGGCAGCATCATGGACTGCCATCTCAATCGTCACGCCGATACCATGGAAAAGGTGCAGCTCAGTGTCTGAGTCATTTTGCCGATCATAGATATGAACATCAGCATGGTACTGCTCCTGATTGAACTCGCAGTAATCCTCATAAACCATGTACTCGGGGTACCAGCGGTAGCCAAGTCTGGTCAGGAGACCGATCAGGACAGCTGGAAACCCAGGGGCATCACGAGCCCAAGTGCGAAGCACAAGCTGCGTCGTAGGACGTGGTGGAAACAAACGATCCATCTGAAACAGAGGAAATGCAGGATTGTCATTTGTCAAATGACAATGAGAAGTTTAATACATCTCGGAGAGAAAGGTTAAACAAAACAATGGAAAGGAAAATGATTATCAGACTAATCAGATCAATGACAGGGAAATCGCACAGATATCCAGCTCTCCGGGTAGATGAGATTTACGAGATCCTAAGTGTCGGCGTTAGTAAAATTTATTTAACCCGAATAGAAGAGAGATCAGAGTCCCAGAGTATAGACGAGGAATAAAAGATACTAATACCACCTAGTTGGCGATGTGGGCCCGTAAGCCACACAACCAAGTTAGTAAAATAGTTTTTTCGGTTTCTAGACTCAACTTCGGCCAAGGAATTTGGAGGGGGCTTCCTACAGGCAGTCGGCTCTGATACCAACTTGTGGCACCCCCGACTCAATCGTACACTAATCATACACGCAAACATGTACGATCAAGCACAGGGACTCACGGGAAGATATCACAACACAACTCTAATCACAAATAAACGGAGATCCACAATATTACAGACCAGGGATCACGAGGATCCGAATACATAGTCAGTCATACAAATATTATCTGAGTACAGACTTAGTTAGACATTTTTTGCCTTAAGAAGGCTAGCACAAACAACGACTCTAGATCGAAAGGCGTTGGCCTCCTGCCTGGGAGCCTCCGATCCTACTCCTGGTCGGCTGGCTCGATCTAGTAGTACGTGCCCTCTGGACCCTCCTGGTAGTAAGCTCCTGAGGTGGCATCTGGCTCCTGGACTTCATCGTCTGATGTATCATCAAGGTGGGGTATGGGGAAAAGAGAAAGTAAAGCAACCATGAGTACTCATCCGAAACACTCAGCAAGCAAGGATCTATACTACATATGCAACATTATCAACGAAGAAAGGCTGTATATGTGGACTGGGCTGCAGAAATGCCAGAATAGAGAGAAGGCCTAGTCCTATCGAAGACTAGCATCTTCAAACATCTTCACGAAGCCATCAACTTGCAGCAGTAGAAGAGAGTAGAATAGCATTTTATTTAGCAAACATGTTGAAGCAAAGCCTAGAGATCCTTCCTCGACTCCTAGCGAGAAAGCGATCCCGAAGCTTCAATTAAGTAACAAGTATCCAGTTCAAGTAGTAGATCGGGATACACAAACTGAGCGTCCTTTACCGTAGGACCGGCTATCGATAGATCATTCATCCCTGCAGGGGTGCACTACTGTTACCCAACACGCTGGATCAACTCTGGTCGGGCACACTTGCTGGGTAATGCCCGGCCTTGGAAGATCAACGCGAAGCAGCGCCCTACCTAGGCTCAGCAGAGAGGTCAGCACGCCGGACTAACCTATGCACCCAGAGGTCTTGGGCCATCGCCCTGGGCACCCTGCGTGTTGCGTGGCTGGCCGGGGTGCAGGCGCGACACTGAACTCGTCAGTGAAGTATCCAGCCCAGTCCCGGCGATCAGCTCACACGGTGAATCATGACGTCTGATGAGCTTTCGGGAGAAACGTACATCGCAGAGGGCCCCATAACCATTATCCCGCGTGGTGGTAGTGCGTATAGGGCACGTCGACCCACTCAGATCACACACCCAAATCCAATAGGCTCATTTAGTATCACGCGGAGACAATCAGAGTCTCTGATGCTCTGCCACAATATCACACTCGAGTGCCCTTCCGGCACACCCGACAACATAGATCCCCAGCGGGCACCCACCAGGGTGGACCCGCCTGTAACAAAGGTCAAAGTAACCGTGTGGTCATAACATCAAGGGGGAAACCCGAGGAATCACCCTCGGTGGATTCCACTTGACGAAATCATCAGGGTGAACGTATGAGGCATCACCCTTGAGGTTCACACTGAGGGGTTGCACGACAGAGTCATATCGGAAGTGGAGAAGGAGGAATCACCTTCGATGACCACGACCGAATAGCTACACTGCATAGTATTCATCAGGAGTGCGTTACGAGGTATCACCCTCGGCACTCGATAGTAACAATGCAGAGTCGTACAACTAAGGGGGGTGTGAAGTGAGGTGTCGATCTCTGGTCGACGATCACATTGATTGAGTCGTCGACGATCAAGCAGGGGCAACAAGGGTAAGATGGTGCGGTCACTGATGGTTCACTACCAACCTATACTAAACAGTTTATCATAGGCAGGTAAGGTAACAATGAACAGGTTACAACAGCAGGCTATGCATCAGAATAGGAGCATACATTAGCAGTAGCAAAATCTAATGCAAGCAGGAGAAATGGAATGGGCGATATCTGGATGCTCAAGGGGGGGGGCTTGCCTGGTTGCTCTGGCAAGAGAGAGGGGTCGTCAACGGGCTTCTCGTCTAGAGCGTAGTCGTACTCAGCTGCAGCGTCGTCAGTCTCGGCGTCTATCGAGAAAGAAGGAGGGGGAGAGAAACAATAAATTCATGGCAACAATGCAAACAATATGCATAACATGTCTAAATGATATGCCGGGGTGTTCTACTGCAAACTAAATGATTTAGTTAATTTAGGAATTCATTCGGATTTATTTAATTAAAGTTGGGCATTATTCATCTATCAAAACTGGTCTAAAAGTTCCATGTTCATCTAGCTAGAGGCATCTGACAGGAATACGCAGGGCGTATTCAGGTTCGTATCAAAATTCTGAGCAAGTTTCATGTATAAAGTATTTTCATCGGAGTTACGGATTATTTAATATGATTTTCTAAAGTTTTTATTAATTTCTGGAATTTAATTATTTATTTAAATTCAACATTATCCGAAACAGTGTATGCTGATGTCATCATGACGTCAGCATGATGTCAGCAGTTAACTTGACAGGTGGGGTCCACCTGTCATTGACTGTTTAGTCTAATTAGGGTTTAGCTAATTAATTACTGTTTAATGAAACTAACTAATTAATTAGATTAACTTAATCAGAGTTAATTAATTAACTAATTAATTAATTATTAATTTTTACTATTTACATTTTTATTTTCATTTCTTTTTTTATTTCGTTCAGGGGCTGGGCCCACCTGTCATAGGCACAGGGGGGGTGGGGCCCAGTGGTCAGTGGCCCAAAGGGTCTAGCGGGCGCGGGCGCGGGCGTGACGAGGCCGGCTTGCCGGGGCCGCAGCGGGCGCGCGACGAAGCGGCGCGGCAGCGCGGGGCTCGCGCGGCCAGCGGCGGCGCCAGGCGAGGGGCGAGGCCATGGCCGGAGTGGGGGGAGGCGGAGCCAGGCGGGGGCGGGCTGCGTGCGCGCGCGATGTGGACGGGCAGCGGCAGCGGGCGCAGGGCGTGCGAGCGCGCGCACGCTTCAGCGCGGGCAGGGCGCAGCGGCTGCGGCGAGTGGCGCGTGCGGAGGGTTGCGGCGAGCAGGGGGCGGCTCGCGGGGCCGGGCGAGGACGGCGAGTGCGGGGGGAAGCAGAGATGGGCGAGCGCGGCGGCGGTTGCAGCAGCGGGGAGGTGGCTGGCCGGAGCACGGTGCGGGCCGGAGCGCTCGACGTGCGCGGCGTCGCGATGGCGAGCGCGTGCGAGGAGGCGCGACGACCGCACGGGGCGAAGGGAGTACGAGGAAGGGGGAGCTAACGGGCGGTGCAGGGGAATGGCAGCGGGCTCGAGGAGGAGAACGGGGACGACGGCGGTGATGGAGAGGCGGCGTCGACGACGGCGGGCGACGGGGCGGCGAGCGGCGGGCTCTCCCTGGATCTCGATCCAGAGGAGAGGGAGAGAGTGGATCGGGAGGGGGGAGTGGGGAGTGGGTTAGGGTTCAGTGGGGGTCTCCAAGGGGTATAGGCCAGGGGATGGGCCGAGGCCCAGTTGGTCCGGGGGGGAGGGGTTTTGCTTTTTATTTTTTTTGTTTTGTTTTATTTTGTCTTTTCTTTTTATTTATTCTCATCTCCTGTTTTGTAATTAGTTAGGCCTCAAAATGATTTTTGTAAAATATGGCATTTGCTCCATTAATTACTAGGCATCACCTACTACTGCCAAAAATTGGTTTGGAGACAATTGGAGTTCACACAAACTTTATAATAAATAAAATGTATTGATCCTTGCTGTTTTGGTAAAGTTAGAGCCACCTAATTAATTTATTAATTGTTGGTTACAATTTTAGAATAGCCTCTGCAATATTTGTTATTTAATGAACATTTAGTTTCTATGTTGAATAAGTTTTATTTTCCACTTTCATTTAAATTTGAACTTTGACTTAGGAGTTGAAATGCAACATGATTCTAATGATGATTATGCACTGTTAAACTCGCATTCTATCCTTGTACATGTGTTTGCCTTTCATTCGAGTAGTATAATGCATGAATGAGTTCTGAAGAGCAAATTTTATTCCTTTTTCTTATCGGTTTGACTTCACAATGCAAAATCAATACAGCAGAAGGACATTAGTAAGGCAGTGGATGATGGTGGTCCTTCGGAGCAACTCAAATAGAGGGTCTCTATAGATTCTACTCCGCCATCCTCCCAACAGGATTCGCAAGACAACACAAGGCTGGACAGTCAACGTAGCTGTCTAGATGATGAGCACATCTCCCCTACTCCACCATCACAGGTGCTTGCTCTAACTTGGCACTGTTAGATGTGGTTGCGTGTTCCGTATGATGTCTAGTTTATATTGCTTCTAATTTTGTTGAATTGCATCTGCGTAGCTTACAACTTATACCTATCAATAAGACACGTGTTCCTGTTTCTAGAACATAATAAATCTATCTATCACACCATGTTCTTACATCAAAGTACTGTTGTGTATCCTGCAACAATCACTTACCCATAAGACACATTTAACTTGGGAGTGTGATGTAGGTTGGCATCTTGCATTGTCTTCTAACTTGTACTAATTCTAATTTGTTGAAATGGCACTTATGACGAGACACTTTTTACCTGGTAGAGTGATATTGGTTGCATGTTCATATGGTGCCTAGCTTTCATTTCTTCTAATTTTGTTGAAATACCTTCTGCTTACCATTTTTCATACATATTCCATCCTCCTATCATAGGTGTGAATATGCAATACTGTCATTTTTTTGTATATATTCCATCCTCCTATCATGCACTTGCCTTACATCAATGTAGTGTTCGTATGTATCATGCATCAACCAGTTATGCAGAGCTAATTTTATTCCTCTTCTTGTGGTTTTGACTTCAGAAGGCAATATCAAAAAATAGGAAGGAAAATAGTAAGTTAGGGGATGTTGGTGGTCCTCCAGACCGACACAAACGAAGGCTCTCTAGATTTGCCACTACTAGTGCTACTGCAGCTGAAGTCCCAAGTCTATATGATGAGTTCATCTCCCCTACTCCACCATCGCAGGTGCTTGCTCTAAGTTCACAGTGTGATAATTAGTTTCATGTTGCATATGTTGTCTAGCTTGTATTTCTTCTAATTTGATTAAATTGCACCTGCTGAGTTTATACATTATACATGTGCATATGACATGCCTTTTAGTGTCTAGAATACACTGCATCTATCTATAGTACCATGTTCTTACATCAAAGTATTGTTGTTGTGTATTCCGCATCAATCACTTATGATTAGACGCTTTTAACTTGATAGTGTGATAGGTTGCATCTTGCATTGACTTCTAAGTGGTACTGCTTCTAATTTTTCGAAATGCCACATATGACAAGACACTTTTCACTTGGCAGAGTGATATTGGTTGCATCTTTCATATGGTGTCAAGCTTGCATGACTTCTAATTTCTTGAAAATCCTTTTGCTTAGTTTACACATCGTAGGTGTGAATATGTCATGCCGTCATGTTTTCGTTACGTATTCCATCCTCCTCATACGGTTGTCTTACATCAAAGTATTGCTCATTTGTATCATGCATCAATGAGTTCTGAAGAGCGATTTTATTCTTTTGTGTTATGGGTACGGCTTGACATGGCAAAGTCAAAAAAGAGCAAGGAAAAGAATATAGTAGGGAATGGTGTTACTCGTCGGGTGCAACGGAAAAGGATCTTCCCTCGAGATTCTGATGGTACTTATAGTGCAGTAGAAGGTCCAAGTCCACCCGCTAAATCTACAAACATAGTATCACCTGCTCCACCAGCTGCAGCACCTCCTTCAACTGTACCGAAATCTCAATGAGTTACTCGTTCGTTTGCCCCGCAAGTGTCATGTTCCCAAGCTGCCTTCACACCTAACACTACTTCCGAAGCACTGCCGACACAACAGGACTTGGCAAGATCACATGAACCTCATGAGCATCAACACCAAGACGGTACCTTCACTAGTGGAAAAAGTGCTAGCCACAACTTTCGTTGGTGGCGCACCATTTACAACCAACGCAACCACTATTTTTTTCAAATAGTGGCGGTGTTGGCTTATTTGGTACGACATTAGTAGGGGCAGAGTGGTAGCGTTGGAAAACAGGGTAGCGTCAGAAGTATATGGGATCAACAATTTGTACCAGACGTAATATAGTGCTGTCGTGGAATAGGATTGAACGCCAGCACTATTACATTTAGTTGCGGCGTGCTGTTAGTTCCGACGCCAGTATTGTTATTTTGTCAATGCCAACATTCTTTATATTTTTTTTGGTATATTCTTTTTTATAGTATATTATAGTTTACTTTTATTTAATTTTTATTATTTTTAAATGGAAATAATGACATTTCTTAGGTGGTGATCTTTTTTCTTATTGGGCTAGCCCAAATAGGATTAGCATACCGTGGGGGTCAAAACCAACTAGGGCAACGGCCCCCTCGACCCACTCCCTCTCTCTGCCCTGCCACTCCCTCTCTCTATTCCGTTCCCCTTTCTCTTCCTCTCTCGCCGCTCATCGCCGCTGCTTCGATTCCGGCCGATTCCGGCGATTGCCGTCGTTCTCCGGTCCTGAGGTACACATCTGAGCCTCCCACTCTCATCAGGTCCATTTGGATTTTTTTTAATTAGACGTGTGTTTCTCATCTGAGCCTCCCACTCTCATCTGCTAGGGTTTCGGCGACGGCAGTAGGCGCAAGCAATGGCAACGAAGTAGACTGTAGGCGACCCTCGGCTCCAACCCAGGTGAACATATCATCCCTCCCTCTTTTGCTGTTTGTAATCCATAAATATCTTGTGAAAATCTGTTGTGTACTACTTTTTCACCAAAGAAAATTTCCACTCGTAAGTAATGCTCCAAGTTAGGCGTGGCAAAATAGTTGAGTGTCCAAAGAAAATTTCCACTCGTAAGTAATGCTCCAAGTTAGGTGTGGCAAAATAGTTGAGTGTCCAAAGAAAATTTCCACTCGAAAGTAATGCTCCAAGTTAGGTGTGGCAAAATAGTGTGGCAAATATAATCACAATCCAATAGTTCTATACATTACATTGCTATCTAGTTTAATTAGTTCTATACATGCTATCTAGTTTAATTAGTTCTATACATATTATCTTGATCGTATACGCGTTGTGTTTGTAGGTCATGGCCAATTCTGGAGGCAACAACGAGTCGGTGTGCGATGTGGACATGGCCAACAATGAATTCTTAGACACTTATGAGTATGTCATCAATAGCTTGCAAGGGGCAAATGACGATCTAAAGGGGGAGATTAAAAAGCAACACAAGGAGAGTGTTTGGCTCGTTCAGGAGACTAATCAGCTTAGGGACGAGAGGGATAAGCTCGTCGAGGATTGGGATAAACTGAAGGAGGAGAGGAGACACCTCAGGGATGAGAGGATTGACTTGAAGATGGACATAGATCATTTCAGAAGAGAAGGAGAGGGGGATAGAAAGAAGCTTCTCCAGCTGGGCATACTCCTTGATGAAGATTAGTTTTTTAAGTAGCTAGCTAGTTCATCTTATTAGTTGATGATGATCGAGTAACTAGAGTACTTGAGTGAGCAACTTTTGTGAAGTTCAATTAATATCAACTTGTTGAGTTCATGAGCCTCTTCTGTAATGACTATCTATTAAGTAAGTACCTAGTGTTGATGAGTATATTGTGTTCAGTAGTATCTATTAAGTAAGTAGCAGTGTTGATGAGAAATTTTTTTAAATACCAAAAAAAGCATTTGTTGGCGTTGGAAAAGTAGGGACGCCAGAGTTATGATGAACTTAGTGCTGGCACTGGACTAGTTACACGCCAGCATGATGTACGATACTGCTGACGTGTCATCCAACGCCACCACTATTTCTTAACAATGGCGCCATACTGGTGGTGTTGGGTGTCTACGCCAGCAAGGCACTATTTGCCACGCCATAGCTAGGCTTTTTTCCACTAGTGCTGACCGAGTCAAGTTGCAGTTGCATGCTCCTTTATATGTACTCTCATAGTTTGATGTGTACTAACACTTTCCATATTCGTTGTTGAACTAGCACCACGGCACAAGCGGAAACAAACATCAGGATAATGCTTGACAGATTAACAAAATCTAAAGGAGGAAGAATGAAGATCCATTTTGAGGTAGGTTTAAAAAGGCCACATGATGCTACAGAGTCAGCCAAGTTAGTATCAGAGGCATCCGTTGCCGTTAGGTGTCATGCACGTATCCTCCCAATGTGGATCCAGTACAGGAATGAGAAAGATGATACCTAGTTTAACACCTTCCTTGACCATTTATCCGTAAGTAATGTTATTCATTGCAATTTGTAATATTGTCTTGCTCAGTCCCATACTTTCTAGCTTCCTCCTAATGAGACTCACAGTCTTTTTTCAAAAGATGAGGTTCAAGTTGGATCCGAAAGATGATGCAACTAAACAAGCATGCACTCATGTTTTTCAGTCTGTTCTGTGACAGTATAGGTATCACCTTAGAAAAACTCACTTTGAAGGCAAGGCTAACAATGAAATCGCCCAAACATCTCCAGTGGAATATATAACGGATGAAGACTGGACAGCCCTTCTTAAACACTGGTCTGATCCAAAGTATCAGGTAGGGTATATGTATTTGATCAGATCACATATTGAACTCGTATTTACGTATGTGCCTTACAAGTCTATCTTCTTCTAGGCTAAATATTTGAAGAACAAGACCAGCCGTTCTAAAGTGAAATTCCAACAGACAACAGGATCTCGTAGCTATATTGCACACTACGAGGCTCTTGTAAATAGTTGCTAGTTCCTTCTTTTTTCTGTGCCATATTATCGTATCTATATTGACTTGTTCCAAATACAGAGGAAAGCCCGTGCGGACCAAAAATAACTTGAACCAAATGTAGTGCAAATCTTCAAGGATTTCCACACCAGCAAGATGAAGGGCATGAGCACACCAGTTCAAGCTGCTGTTGTAAGTCCTTACTCCTCATGCCTTTGAACTGCTTGTTACTGTGACGTGTTCATTTAACTGCTTGGTTTGCAGCCAATGTCAGTTACTCTGTTCACTTTTATACACAGTTGTCTTAATGTATCATTTCACCTAACATGGTTTAAAAGAGAGGAATGATATTCTTTTGGTCTTGATCTGTAATCTAGTTGTGATGTTCATGTGCCCACACAATGATACAATAGCCTGTTTGTTTCATATCTATTTGCCCGTGATATGAATGATGTCATACTATGTTCATCCTACTTTAAACCATGTCTCTTTATCCTTAGATGTCAATGAATGTGAGGAAATAGACAATACAGTAGGCATGCTACATGGACATATGTTTCGAAAGTAATATTATTATGTAGTTCGCACTACAATACATGCTAATGTATTACAGTAGTTCACCAAAATAAGTTATGTATAAACGTGAAACCTATTTTGTTTCTTTTTGTCTCATTAGTAACTTATCTGGTACACTAATCTACAAATTCAAACTTTCAGCAAGCTATGGAACAAATGATTGAACAACCACAACCACCTGAAGACGACGAGGCTACCACAGGCACAATGTCACCTCTTGCTGCAGTGCGTCGGTATCTCTCAACTAACAGTGCAAAAAGCACCTTCCTGTGTAATTCTGGGTTGGTTGTCATGGTAACCTCGTCCAAATCACCTACTAAACAAAATCTTCTGGCTAGACAGAGTGATATATCTGTGCTCCAGACACAAGTCCAATCCCTAATGGAGGTCATTTCTAAAACAAGAATAGTGGTTGACAAATGTCGTCAAAATATGAATGGTTTTGAAACCAGACTATCAGACATTTGCTTCATTTTCAAGAGCAATGGTAGAAAAGAGGGGAAGGTCATGCTGCTCCATCAGATTCTACAGCCTGAAACATTAGCACTCAGGTCAAATGATATGTGCTTCTATACATCTGATGGTGCATTTATCTGCAAGGACTGTAAACTTCTATGCCAAGAGGCCTTTTGTTGTATGGTTGTAATTTATTTTGTTGTGATACAACATTTATCGTGCTGCCAAAGGCCGTAGAAATTATGACACTATTTTTGTATAGTGTAGGTTTATATTAGTAATGTATTCGACATCATTGATCTCCTTTGGGTCGAAAGCATCGTAGGAGCCCAACGGGCCAACATTCGTCGGGCCCACAATTCCAATTGGGCAAAAAACGATTATGGGCCGTAAAGGGCATGTAGCCCACTAAAAATATCTAGGCCTAAATCAGCATAAGCTTTCTTATTTTTGATAGGGTTGTGCCCACAATGGGCCTTTAATAGGCCTAAACATAATTTGGGCCCGTAGTAACAACAGGCCGTTAACATGTGTAAATATCTCGTAGGCCTAAGATGGCCCATAAATAACATGGGCCTTTAATAGGCCAAAAGTCAGATTGGGCCAGATTATTCCCATTGCTTTTAGGAGGCTGAAAGATGATTGGGCCTAAAATGCGCCAAATAACCCATTGGTCATTAGCAGGCCGAAATGTATCTCAGCTCATGGTGGCCCATTTACAATGCGGATCATTCACAGGCCGAAATACAGACGGGTCGTAAATGCGCCGACCTACTACATGGGCCTTTACCAGGCTAGAAGTGAGGTCGGGCTTGATTTGTATCAGCGATTATATGGGCCGTTAATAGGCCCGATGTGACGTTGGGCCATATATGGCCAATGGATTTCTTCCGGCGTTAACAGGCTGGAAGTGGCCCAAATCTACAGTGGGTCTTTAACAGGCCGAATGTCAGACATGGCCGAATATTACCCAATTCCTTCACGGTCTTTTATGGGCCGAAAGTTTCATTGGGAAATAAATGGGCCCAAATGTAGCAGGCCCTTTAACAGGCCAGAAACACACCAGGCCGTAATTCGGTCCAAATACTTAGCGGACTGCTAACGGGTCAGAAGTGACCATGGGTCGCAATGATGAGAAATCTACAACGGGCCGTTGACGGGCCAATTTGACACTATTCCTATGGGTCTTAACTGCAAATGGGCCGTCTGCAAGCAGGCTGTTAATGGGCCAGCCCACTAATTTTGACTGGACCGGCCTTTTTAACCTAAATGGGCCGCTGTTGGGCCTTGCCACGTGTCAACGTATCATAGGCGCCTCCTGTCCATTGGGCGGTTGACACCTATCCCAACACGGAGCCGACACATGGTTGCTACGGCCAATGAGAAGTTTACACATGGAAAATCCCCATTGGTCTGGGCTGTTAATGGGTTATCGGATCCAAACCAGAACCCGATAGCTTAACAGCGACCCGTTATGGTGGATGCCACGTGTCGGTTTTCAGAGAAGTAATATATCATATCCTGGGGACTGCGCACACAACCAGGAGCAAGAGAATTATACCATGTCTTAGCATCACCCCTTAACGAGGAAGGAAACAACTTAAGAATATAGTAATATCGATTTTTTTCCTCATGAGCAAATAGGGTGGCTATATCATTCAGTTTAGTAAGATGTGCCACAACAGCTTCAGATTCATAACCATGAAAAGGATCAGATTCAACCAAAGTAATTAACTCAGGATCAACAGAGAATTCATAATCCTTATCAGTAACAAAGATAGGTGAAGTAGCAAACTCGGGATCATATTTTATTCTAGCATTCAATGACTTTTTTTTCAACTTGGCTAGTAATTTCTTAAGATCCTCTCTATCCTTACAAGCAAGAAAATCCCTTGCTACATCTTCATCCATAACATAACCTTCAGGTATATCAGGCAATTCATATCTAGGAGTGCTAGATCTAATAGGTGTTTCATATTCTTCAGTTTCAATAATTTCATCAGTTTCAGAAATATCATCAGATTCAGCATTAACTCTAGCAAGTTGTTCATCAAGAAATCCACCCAGTGGCACAGTCTTATCAATCAAAGCACTAGTATCATAAGCATCATTCATAGCAGAAGTAGCATCATCAATTACTTGCGACATATCATGATTAATAGCAGGTGGTAGTGTCGCAAGCTTACTCAAAACAGAAGGTGAATCAAGTACAGAGTTAGATGGCAGTTCCTTACCTCTGCTCGTCCTAGAGGGAAAAATCTTGGTTTTGGTATCTTTCAGATTCTTCATAGTGATCAACAGATATAAATCCCAAGTGAGTCGGCAAATAGAGCTATGCTCCTTGGCAACGGCGCCAGAAAAAGGTCTTGATAACCCACAAGTATAGGGGATCGCAACAGTTTTCGAGGGTAGAGTATTCAACCCAAATTTATGATTCGACACAAGGGGAAGCAAATAATATTCGCAAGTAGTAGCAGTTGAGTTGTCAATTCAACCACACCTGAAAGACTTAATATCTGCAGCAAAGTATTTAGTAGCAAAGTAGTATGGAAGTAACAGTAACAGTGGCAAAAGTAACAGTAGCAGCTTTGTAGAAATTGTAACAGCAGCACGGCAATAGTAACTTAGCAAAGATCAATATGTGAAAAGCTCGTAGGCATTGGATCAGTGATGGATAATTATGTCGGATGGCATTCATCATGTAGCAGTTATAACCTAGGGCGACATAGAACTAGCTCCAATTCATCAATATAATGTAGGCATGCATTCCGTATATAGTCATACGTGCTTATGGAAAATAACTTGCATGACATCTTTTGTCCTACCCTCCCGTGGAAGCGGAGTCCATAAGGAAACTAAGGGATATTAAGGCCTCCTTTTAATAGAGAACCAGAACAAAGCATTAGCACTTAGTGAATACATAAACTCCTCAAACTACGGTAATCACCGGAAAGAATCACAATTATTGTCACCTTGGGGTATGCGGATCATAACTCGTAATAGGTGTCTACAACTTGCAAGATAGGATCAAGAACACACATATATTCATGAAAACATAATAGGTTCAGATCTGAAATCATGGCACTTGGGCCCTAGTGACAAACATTAAGCATAGCAAAGTCATAGCAACATCAATCTCAGAACATAGTGGATACTAGGGATGAAACCCTAACAAAACTAACTCAATTACATGATAAATCTCATCCAACCCATCACCGTCCAGCAAGCCTATGATGGAGTTACTCACTCCTGGCGTTGAGCATCATGGAATTGGTGATGGAGGAAGGTTGATGATGATGATGATGGCGTCAATCTCATCCAACCCCGAATGGACTCCAGATTAGCCCTCCCGATGAAGAATAGGAGGCGGCGGCGGCTCCGTATTGTAAAACATGATGAATCCTTCTCTCAGATTTTTCTCTCCGCGAATAGGTATATATAGAGTTGGAATTAGGGTCGGAGATGGTCCAGGGGGGCCACAAGCCTGCAGGGCGCGCCCCCAGGGCTTGTGTCCTCTGGGTGGCCCCCTCTGGTATATTTTTTCACCAGTATTTTTTTATATTCCACAAAAATTCTTCGTAAATTTTCAGGTCAATCCGAGAACTTTGATTTCTGCACAAAAATAACACCATGTCAATTCTGCTGAAAACAGCGTGAGTCCGGGTTAGTTCCATTCAAATCATGCAAATTAGGGTCCAAAACAAGGGCAAAAGAGTTTGAAAAAGTAGATACGATGGAGACGTATCATTACTCATCAGTGATGTTACATCAATGGGTAGTAAATTAGTCGTGGATTTTGGATTACTATTAATCAACTATGAGAGATATTGCTTTTAGTGGGAGTACACTCCAGTTAAACAATTAATAGGAGTTGCATTAATTATGAACAATGTCTAAGTATTTGTATTGTGGCTCGCATTACCACCTTGCCTGTTGATTGAATTTTGATTAGCCGTGTATAATTATCTGGTTAAAACTTTACAGATTGGTACCGTAATGTGAGCATTGTCCTCAAAGAAGTGCCGAGAAGGACTATGTCCTATTGCATACTTTAGGAGCTCTCTCGCTGATGCTATGGATGATGAGAGTTTCATCTCTCAATCCAAGAGCTAGATTTCCATCACATTTCAGTACATTATGCTTGCCTCCACGAAACCAAAAATTTGAATATTTGGGATAGTTATGTGATATTCTTGGAGCTGAAAAGGTTGTTTTCATAAACAAACAAAGGCTAAAGGATATGAGATATCCAAATAAATTTTTTATTGCAAGTATAAGTGAAGTGTTCACTATGCTTTATACTGATAAGAATGGGATCCAGAAGAACACCAGTCATGTGGTGGTGGTGAATAAAAGGACGACTTAAAGAGAAAGGGCAAAGGGTGTTACTGAGACTTATACACTCAGGATGTCCAAGGCTTGTGCCACTCTTGGATTTGTCTGTTTCTTCTGTAAGTAGGAGAGACAGTGGAAATAGTCTACAAGAAGAATATTGGCAGAAAAGAAAAGTCTGAAAAGTCCAGCTCAAGTATGATTGTCATACATGTTATAGATGAATCTTGTGCTAGTCCTGAATGTAATTCTTGAGTATTGTGACTAAGTGTCATCCACAAAGATACTAGATTGGTTGCTCTTTTTTAACTCGATACAAGAAATACTAAGGCCTAAAAGACTAGCTAAGTATGAGATTTTGATACACATTGGGAACTACGAAAAGTTACTGAATTCACCATCGGCGTATTATCTTAGCATTTATCTTCATAATTCATTTCGGAGTTAAGTAAAGTGTTACTATACTCCAGACTTGTGCAAGAACATTATATAAGAATCATGTTTGTTTCGAAAGGTTGTTCATAAAGTCAGAGAATAAGTGTTGTTCAATATTATGATTAACATAAGAGCCATACTTCTATTGTGAATGGGTTGTATGTTATGAATCTTGATGAAGATATTAACATCCATAACACTAATGCTAAACATCGCAAGACTGATATGAATACCACATGATTGTGGCACTACCATACTTCCATTGTAAAAGCCTCAAAAAGAAATTCCATACTGAAGGATTTTGGAGTCATATTGATTTCGAATCATTTGATACTTGCAAAGTTTTGTCTTCTTAATGCTCTGAATTTGGAATCCAAAAATGTTGGGATTGTACTAATGGGCGATGGGTTGGGCTGAGTTGAGTATGATTAATTTAGAAGATATGCTCGTCTTCTTATTTCCCGTCCTTAGTTTAGGAAAGTGGAAAGTTTTTTTCCTTTTATTTTAGGAATTTTGAGAACAGAACATTTCAACAAAGGAAGTCTTTCACTGGTCAAACAAGACCTAAGACTTAATCTACAAGAAATTACTACATTGAATCTATTTGCATTAAAAACAATCAAAAAAGGGCAAGCGAAGTAAGTGATCGAAAAACTTTGTTATTTGTTCATCTAGAGGGAGCCCTCCACACACACACACACACACACACACACACACACACACACACACACACACACACACACACATATATATATATAGGTGGAGGAGGAAGAGGGCGCGCCCAAGGAGGGAAAGGCTCCCCCTCCTTGTCCAATTCGGCCTAGGCCTGTCATAGGATTGTGGCGCCCCATGGGGGCCCTATGGGGCCCACTAGGGATGGTCATCTCATGATGGTTCTTCACAACTTTATTCCACAAATAAAATCTCGGAATCTCCTTAACCCATTCCGAGACCCCTGAAAACTTTCCATATATAGATCCAGACTTTCCGAAATCATGTTATATGTTTCCGAAATTCCCAGAACCCTTATAGAACCATCTAAAACACCTCAGAACTATCCGAAACTCTTTCGGTTCTCTTTTAACTAATTTCTTATGTATTTGATAATCACGACTAGAACCTGTTAGGTGTGTGACTCTACATGTTCGAAAATAAGCGGACATGTCCCGAAGCACTTTCCGGATAATAGTTAACAACAGGATCCGGACACCCTTATTAACTCATGCATATTCACATAGTTCTCGAGCGAAACGTTGTTTACGAATACCATCCCTTTTGCTTCGCCATACGTTAACAAAACCCGAGGTGAGATTACCGGTATCCTCGCGATCAACACTTTGATCACTATACCGGTTATCCTCGTTAGCGGTTTTGTTCTCTTTACTCGTATCCGTGTTCCGGTATCCTGTGAGCATAATCACAAGTGTCTCGCTAGACGATAATGATACGATAACACCGAGTGAGCCCAGAGAGTATCTCTCTATCGCGAGAGGAACAAATCCCAGTCATTAACTATCGATACTGAGACATACATTTCTGGTATATCCGTAAGTCACCTTTATTCTCATCTAGTTACGAAATGACGTTTGGTAACCCCAAAGTGACCATCCGGTATGTTGGCATACAATATTCTCATGATCTAAGGAACTATGCAAACATGAACAAGTTATATGAAAATACCGATAACATAACAATAAAGACATCTCTGAGTAATTCATAAGTTGGGTTTATCCAACTCCTTGTCACAATGATAACAATGTTCTCATTTACTGATAGCATACTAACAACGCTCATGATCAGGAAAACAAGATCATCATCAATACATGAGCTAGTCTTAGAGGCATGACTAGGAATCAATTGGTGTTTACATTTCCACACATGCATTTGCGTTTTACTCTGAATCTCATATTCAAGAACAAATACAATTGTAGCACAAAAATATAAATTTATGAACATGGGAATATAGTAATACAAATATTATTGCCTCCAACACACATGCCTTACTTCATCAACGTCAACACGGTGCCACTGCTTTTCTTGGAGTCTGCATCACCACAGTTTGTCTGGACGTGGATGCCGGGTGTGAAGCAGCTTGGTGCCCGCACGCTGTTCGCTGGCATGTCTCAACAGGGAGAGCCGTCATACGACGACGCGGATAGGAAAATGTTTTGAGATGATCCACGACGGAGGCGGATGCTACTCCGAGAACGGGCAGGTGAATGACTCGGAGGACACCGAGATGTTGAGCTTGAAGATGGAGGATTTGGATGACGATGCAAAGATAATTGTGCAAGCCGTCCGTGATAGAATGTTGAAGTGCATGGCGGTCAAGCTAGCGGTGGATGAGGAGGAGAAGCCGGTGGCAGAGAGAGCGTGAAGTCTTGGATAGTCGGTCCGGCAGGGTAAAAAATCGATTTTTATTTTTGCACGGACTGCCGAACTGATATTCTTTTTTGATCGGACATGTAAAAACTACCCATACTTGATTCTTTTTGGTTATGATCGGGCGCGCGTCATGTGATCCGGCGCTATGCATTTGAATTTGAAATTGGTCCGAGTCTAGGCAGAAGTTTAGGTGAGGCGACTGAATGGTTGGCTTCCGTATTAATGTCAGCGGACTGGTCCCACGGATTCACGGACGGATACGGCGTATTTGGAGCCAGCCTTGGAGATATTTTTTTTTGAACATCAGTACGGACACAAGCTCTCATAAACACGCGCATACACTCACCCCTATGAACGCACACACGCACACCCTACCCCTATGAGCACCTCCGAAAGACTGAGCCGGCATATCATCTTGAGATTTACGAAGTCACCGTAGGCGCCTCGTCGTCGACGGGAACGTCTACTCCCACAGAATGCACATCGCCGGAAATCCTGAAATAAATCCAATAATAAATGCGAGCATCAGGATTTAAACCTGATGGGCTGGGAATACCACAGTCCCTCTGACCATTCAACCACAGGTTGGTTCGCAGCCTTGGAGATGCCGTAGACGAGCAACTAGCCGGTGGTGATCGTTCGTGCGGCAACGACGAAGCAACGAAGCCGTAGCATACGTACGCAACACTGAATTCGGTATATTAATACACGACCTTAAATACTCACCGAATTCCCGTGCTTGGCAGCGTCCACGAACGATGTACGCATTGAATCGTATTGATCAACTACAACGTACCAGTAGGACCGGTCGCAACGTCTACGTACTGACGTGGTCAGAATGCACCGCGGTACTCCAACGGATACTTTTTTTTGCGGTTGGTACTCCAACGGATACACCAGTACATGCAAGAAAAAGCTTTGATTTCCATTTTTTTTTTTGAAAGGAGCTTTGATTTCCCTTTCGTGTCTGATGAAAGACGCTGGGAAATTCGAATTTCAGGAGCTTTGAAATGGCAGCGATTGGGTCGACCTGCCTCGTGCGTGCATGCATGGGCTCGTAGGCGGTACCACGAGACAACAACGTAACATGGCGATGAAAACGGAGGCACGTACGTGCTCACCATGGACGGGACTGGGCACTCGGCGCTGAAGAACAACACCGCTGACGAGTCAGACCTCAGTACCCCATCACCACCATCACGCACGGCCCATCCGGTGCTGTTTCCTCATCCATCCATCCCCTCGAGTCCTCACCGTCCCATTCCTTCCCCGCGACTCCGTAGCGGGGACTCGTGTCGGTCGGTCTGGCTGGCACCAGTGCTCCTGGACGAAGGGACAGCCTGTTTTTGGGAAGGTTGTGATGATCGCCGTACGCATGGGCGGGCTTCAATGTTGTACAACTGCTGCCGCAGCGGCAGGATTGGATTGGATTGGATTGGATTGGAGGGCAGGTGCTAGCGGCACCAGCAGTGCACGCACTTGATGACTAGACTAGAGCAGACGAGGAGCCCAGCTGGCTCCCGCTACTCCACCTGCCACCCGCCATTGATGCCGATGTGTCCTCCCCTCCCGCCTGCTGCCACTGTGGATAATTTACTCGGATTCATTGGCCGCAGTCCCGGTTTCGCAGTACAACGCGCAAATGCATTGCACGCCATGCCCGCCTGCTCGACAACGGCCATCCCACTACAGCTTCAGCTTCACAGCTGAGACGTGCATGCATCCATTCCTCCCGATTGAAATGCGAGCCTATTGGCTACTGTGATCTTTCATCATGCGCTGATCCCATCAGGGTCGAGTGGAACGTGTTTGAAGGATATCACCAGCTGCTATACGACATACTACATGCATTAGGGTAGGGTAAGGAAAGGATTAAAGGACCTGAAATTCGTGTCCCCCGCCTAGACAAGTCCAAATGCGAGCCTGTCCGCTCGTCGTGGAGAGGCGTCCAAATCAGGGTACCCGTACCTAACGACAGCTTGTCCATCGGAGCACTGGCGAATCACACTGTACTCGTCAGCCTTGACGGACTGGTAGACCCAACCAGAAATGTTACGGACCTCCAGCCATTTCAAATTCAAAAACACAACACATATGTATGACCGTAAGTAAGCCACTCACCACTCAACCACAAGTACTACCTAGCGGCTAAAATCCAGCCCAACGAAACCTCACGAGCTGCATCGGCCAACCACAGCTGCACGACACTACGCTGCGGTACACGCCAAGCACCGGAAACCTTGCCCTAGACGGGAGGTCGGCCAGAAGGGCGGGGCGAGCCAGCCCCGGCGTCCGTTCCTTCGGCAAGGGGGAAACCGAGCGAACCTTCCCCGCATCCCAGACCTGCCCGCACATGCCATGCCATGCCACGGCCAGATCAGATCACGCACCCCGCAGCTGCCGAGCTGCCGATCTAGAAGGCCATGAACTGTAAAGCTGAGCGAATACCACTGCCCACACGGCCCGTGCCGGAAGAGTGGCGGGCAAAAGCGCCTCCCTCGCAAAAGCTGCGCGCTCCCCCACGCCCATCCATCTACCCCGACCCCGGCACGACGTCACGTCGCCCGCCCCCTTTCGCGGAGGCATTTCGCGGACGCCGCGGCACGGATGGGATGGGATGGACGCGGTCAAGTAAAGTCGCCCGCGCGGCCCCACGTACGTACGCCCCGGGGGGGAGGGAGGGGCTGGATCCAGGGTGCCTCCAGCTGCCGCGCGCCGAGCCCGAAACCACCCGCTCCACGGCACCACGGCATTTACTCCGTCCGTAAACCGCAGACGCGCCAGCCGGCCGCGCACTTGCCCGTTGGATGCCACTCACTGCCTCGCCACAGCCTGTCCAAATCCCTCCCCCGCCCGTATAAATACCGCCACCCTACTGCCCGATCAATCCATCAACCAACCAATCCATCCAGCTCCTCCAAGCTCAGCTACCCACACTTCACTCAGTAGCAGCAGCCAGCAGTGAGAAAGAAAGATCGGTAGAGCGACGTGCGCGATGAGGTCGGTGGCGCTCGGCATTGTGGCCATGGCCTGCCTCGTGGCGGTGGCGCGGGGCGGCAACTTCTTCCAGGACTCCGAGATGACCTGGGGGGACGGCCGCGGCAAGGTCGTCGACGGCGGCCGCGGGCTCGACCTCACGCTCGACAAGACCTCCGGCTCCGGCTTCCAGTCCAAGAGCGAGTACCTCTTCGGCAAGATTGACATGCAGATCAAGCTCGTCCCCGGCAACTCCGCCGGCACCGTCACCACCTTCTACGTAAGCTTCAGTACTACTACATTCTCAGTCAGCCGCGGTTCGTCGGCCGTTGCCGTTTCCGTATGTGATGGAAGCTGATGGTTTTCCGTGTGTGTGCGCGCGCGCAGCTGTCGTCGCAGGGGACGGCGCACGACGAGATCGACTTCGAGTTCCTGGGCAACGTCACCGGCGAGCCCTACACGCTGCACACCAACGTGTTCGCCAAGGGGCAGGGGCAGCGGGAGCAGCAGTTCCGCCTCTGGTTCGACCCCACCAAGGCCTTCCACACCTACTCCATCATCTGGAACCCGCAGCACGTCATGTGAGCCTCCTTCCTTCATGGACTCTTTCCTTCCGCTCTGGAGACAGAGCCGCATGCGCATGGTGCTCGAGCTTGTCGCTGACGTGAAAGGCCTTTCGGTCACGGGTGTGCAGATTCGCGGTGGACGGCACGGCGATCAGGGACTTCAAGAACCACGAGGCGCGCGGCGTGTCGTTCCCCAAGAGCCAGCCAATGCGGCTGTACGCGAGCCTGTGGAACGCCGACGACTGGGCCACGCAGGGCGGCCGGGTCAAGACCGACTGGAGCAAGGCGCCGTTCGTCGCCTCCTTCCGCAACTTCAACGCCGACGCGTGCGTCATGTCGGGCGGCGCGCAGCGCTGCCCCGCCGGCACCATGGAGGCCACCGCGGCCGGCCGCGCCGGCAGCGGCAGCTGGTGGAACCAGGAGCTGAGCGGCATGGGATACCGCCGCATGCGGTGGGTGCAGAGGAAGTTCATGATCTACAACTACTGCACCGACCCCAAGCGGGTGGCGCAGGGCGTGCCCGCCGAGTGCAAGCTCCGTTGATGAGATCCTCCTGCAGCTTACAAGAACAACAACGCATGAACCCGTCGTCTGAGATGTGTTTTTGGTTTCGGCTTTCGATCCATGAGAACGAACGAAGGAAGGAAGTGCGCGCATCAGAGCTGTGTCGGATGGTATAAATGTAGTAGTATGCATATCGCATTCTTTCATTTGTTTTGTTGTTACGGGGTCGATCGATGTACTTATGCAAGTTCTATAATTAGCCAGTTCCTTTTAGCCTTAATCCGGACTTGATTGATGTGTTCTTTTGCTCATGTGTCGTGTGTGCGGCGATGAGGGGGCACAGAGCTAGAAGAAGGCGGCCAAAGTGGTCTTGGACATGGACACCCTGTGGATCTGGACCATTGCGGAGGGGAAGTTTATCCGGCTTTAGATTATTCTAACCGAGGAAGGACACGTGCATGATGCACGCGAGGAACAAACAATCCCGACCGGAGGAGGACCAACATTCATATATCACTCTCACCCAAAATACCCAGGATTTTTTTAATCGAGCGGTAACTTAAAACTCGTGACGCTCGGTTTTCACCGCGAGCAAAACGGTCCTCGACACGCCCGCCAGCTAAAGCTGAGACTCGGGCTGGGCCGTGCCAGCCCGACCCAAACCCACCGTGCTTTGGACGTGTCGATTGGGTTCGCGCCACCTAGAAAAGCTCGGCCCAAGTCACAGGTTTACCGTCAGCTTGTCCATGTCATCGCCCCGCGTGAAAGAATAACTCCTCGATCTCGAGCCAGACTACATTAAGATAGACCACTACAAAGACGTCCATCTCCTTCTCCCAGGTACCTTCTTCCTCCTACCTCAAGGAACATCCATGGGAAAAAACCAGTATTCTTTCTTTCTTCCCTCACCTCACTGTAGGCTCGCAATCCAGAGAGCCGCGTCCGCGCAACAACTAGCCATGGCCGTTTGGATAATGAACAGAGGAATTGTAATAAGCAACGGGTTACTTTGGTTAATGGTTTGATGGGTATTTACTAAAACCGTGCCGAATATGTAAGTTATTTATCAAAACCAAGGCATATAACTGTTTCATACCGTACTAACCATTGTATTGGAACCATATTTACCAAAATCAAGCTATATAGCTGTTTCATACTCCTACAATATAACCGTATTAACCATATTAACTGGACGCCTATGGCTGCGCACAACCCAAGTTGCCGCATGCATAGGGGGGCTATGCACAGTGTGACCCACACCCAGCGTCACAACTACCATAACACGACGACACAAGAACAAGAATCTAGATTGTTGAGACTTGAGAGGCCTGTTGAATGAGCCAAAAAGGAAAGCAGTTCGAGCGGTTCCCCGATAAGTGTTGTTTCCCTCTAGATTGTTGAGACTTGAGAGGCCTGTCACATTTTTTTCGAAAAGGTCCACATGGACATCAACCCTGGTACGTCCCTTCCCTGTCAGCCACTTTGTATCAATACACATATGGCGCTTCTAAGTGTAGCACTTAACACTACTCATAAGCGGGTATATGCATTTCAGGAAGCTGTCATTTCCGCCAATGCTATATGTCGCTCGTACTAATTCCTAATAGGAATCGCCTATGCGCAACAGTAGCAGGCCGGCCCACCTCGAAGCGCGGGTGCTGCGCGCGGTTCCCCTTTGTTCTGGCTCGTAGCTATCGCCGTAGAATACGCTCGCTCTGTTTTTTCTTTTCTTTTTCGTTTTCTTTTGTTTTCTCTTTGGTTTTTTTACTTTTGCACCAGTTTTTGGTTTTCTTTGTGGTTTACATGATTTTTCTTCTTCTTTTCTTCTTCGGTTTTCTTTGTTATTTACATGATTTTGTTGTTGTTATTTTTTCTTCTTTATACTTTGGTTTCTTTATTTCCTTCTAGAATTTCTTTGATTTTGGGGTTTCTTCGCTTTTATTTTTATTTCTTTTACCCTTTTTCGTTGGTTTTGTTATTTCAATACATGCTATTTTTTCATCCTTGTTGTACTTTTCCATAATTATTTAAAACATTAGTTTTATACATGTTTAACATTTTTCAAATACATAGTTAACATTTATTACAAAACATGTTTTGAACTTTTTTTCAAATATATGATAAAACATTTTCTTAATGATAAAAAATATTTTTTCACTATGTAAACATTTCAGTACATTGTATATATTTTTTTAATGTCTCAAACATTTTTTGTAATGTGTAAAGTTTTTTTTAATGTGACATACAGTTTTTGAACAAACAAAACATTTTTAATGAATTGCATGAACATTTTTTACATTTGTGTAAAATTTTATATTGAATTACACGAACATTTTATTTACATTTGTATAAACATCTTTTATATTTGTCACCTTTTTCGTACATGTGATTAATATGATTAACATTTTTCGTATACATGATTAACAATTTTTTACTTTTCGCATTCACATTTATACGTTTTTCTTATACACAGAGACATTTTTCTATACATGTTTAACATTTTCAAATGCAAGATTACATTTTTCAATATCAACACCTGGGGGGGGGGTAACAACGCATTTTTTAAAGAAAAATTCGCTGAACACATTTTTTTGAACTAGTGAACATTTTTTTTAAATGTAACAGTGCTTAATGTACCATCATTTTCTTAAACTACACAAATATATTTTGTAATGTATAAACATTTTTCGTACACACAATTAACATTTTTGCTACACGTGATTAACATTTTCTACCTTTTTTGATTCACACTTTACATTTTTCATATACATCAGAAACGTTTTTCTATACAGTTTAATATTTTTCAAATGCAAGATTAACAATTTTCTAAAGTTTATGTGGAGTGTTTTTTGTAACATATAGGTTTAGAGTTTTAGAAATATTAACAAAAGTTTTTAAAAAATGAATGCAAAAGTGTGAATAAAAAATAGAGAAAAGAAAAGAAAAGCAACATGACTTCAGCAGACGAGCCGTGGCTATTGGGCTGGCCCAAAGCCTGCTCCCTGCAGGCGAGCCCTACTAGGACTTGCAGCGGGCGGCACATAGCAGCGCGCTATCATTTCTATTGGAATTCACACCTTCGCTCTATTCATGCAAGTCGATGCATTAATTCTTAGAACTAGAATTAATGCCTCGAGTTATATGAGTAAAGAAATTTGTTTCTCTCTTGTTCCATTGGTTTCTTACACATTACTCCTTCCTTTTCGGTTTAATATAGGGCTTAAATCTGAAATCTCATCAACCAAGATAGAAGATGAGTGGAGGAATGTATCTTGTAGTTACTCAAATTTTAATCTGCATTAACTACAGTGTATGCATGAATGACCACTAAATGAGTAGGAATGATTAAATCATTGGTCGCTTTTCTTTCAATCCTTGTATGCATCAATTTAATGTGCCTCAGAATGTGAACATGTGGTGGAAAAAAGTGAAAATAAGACTTATAAAATAAAAAAACCCAAAAAAATGAGATGAGCCCAATAAATCGAAAAGAAGGGAGTAGGACACAAGTGAATATATACTACGCCTTTCACCAACTAAAATATACTAGTCAATGTGTACGTGCAATGCACGTTGATATTAGATAATATATTAATTACATGTAAATATTAGGTAGGATATTATTTTCGTATTAATTATGTGATTAGCATTGGCATTAATATTTGGTATGATATTAACTGCACACTAAACGTGTTGAGCGCTCACCATTGGAGCAGGCTGAGTCGTTGGATTGACCTGATTTAACGGCCGGGATTTGTTGGATCTACCCCTTTGGGTCTTTTTATATTGGCATAGATGTAGGTGTACAAGCTTACGATTTAAACCATTATTACTTCACCAACTTACCAAGCTTTCACATGATCTCTTGACCTTGGTTGCTTATTTATTGGAGAAATCCTGCTTGGTTACTTCACTCTACGACCATGTTAATAAAATATTGTACAACCCGATCAACAAATAAAGGTGTAGTATAATTATACGAGTAGTCAATTTTGTAAGGACTTCACTACAAATCATATGCCAGATTTTTACCATGGAAAATTGAACTTTCTTTTATGGTAAATAATATTTTTTGAGGATGACAAGTTTAGTTGGCGAGTACGGCAAATCCGCCTCAGGTCATTTTTGTCAGAAAATTATCATACTCACAAACTAAATTTGCCATCATCGCGCCAATATAAATTGCCATGAAAAATATCATATTACCATACCTATACATACAACATATAAAAATGATGGCAATTTTTTTTTGTTATTATGTTTCTCTGCCATGGCAAACATGCATGTTTGCCATGGAAAAACTTAAAAAATTATTGTAAGGAAATTCCTAAACTTGCCATATGATCAATTAATTTTTTTGCCATGAACTAGAGAATATGTTCCTAACAATTTGTCATGAATTAGAGATCAACTTTACCAAGTGTTTTGTTTCTACCATTGCAGATATACATACATAATGTCCGAAAAATGATGGCAAAACAAACAGTACATGTTTGCCATGGGAAACTTGCAAGATTGTTGAAGGAACAATTTGTAAAACTTGCCATATGATCAAAACCATAGCAATTTTGACAAATATGCTACAAAATGTAAGGGAGAAGAGGAGGTACTGGAGGATTTGGTAATTGGGCGGGTTTCGACATGAGTTGGGGGGTGGCTCATGCCCAATCCGACGGTGGTGGCATCAATCCTTCTTGCGACGGGTTGTAGCCGCGGCGTGAGGCAAGTTTTTGGATTGGTTCGATCATGATGGTGTAGGCGTGGAGGATTTGGCAGTGCAACAATGGAAGGAGCAAGAGGGGGAGCCACAAATCCACTCGGCTCGCTAGTGAGGTGAACGGTGATTGCGGGGCTTAGCCTGACGAAGGTGCTGGCGTGAATGAGAGGCGCTTAGGTCGGCGAGCACACAATTCAAGATGACGGCGGCTCGGCCCCACCCACAACTGCCACACCCGGTCTTCGTCGCGTGGAGACGTGTTGAGCAGCGGGGGCTGCCCCATAACTATTGCCGGCGGGAAGCCAATGATGTCGTTGCAGGGAGAGCACAGCCGCACCACGTGTTGGAGGCCCGGACGCCTCAATGCACGTCGCCTCTGGGGCCAAAGGCCATGGACGCCGTGCGGCCGGAGAGCATCGCTGCCGCGTTGGACACCGCCACTGTTTTGATAGAGCAGGTCGAGGGCATACCACTGTGTCATTCCGAGTGGCGCCGCCTCCGTGGTTCACTCGCTGGCCGGCACGCTTGAGCAATGCACATCGCGCCCCTGATGAACAACAAGTATAGGGGATCAATCGTAGTCCTTTCAATAAGTAAGAGTGTCGAACCCAACGAGGAGCAGAAGGAAATGACAAGTGGTTTTCAGCAAGATAATTTCTGCAAGCACTGAAATTATCGGTAACAGGTAGTTTGATAGCAAGATAATTTGTAATAAGCAAGTAACGGTAACGGTAAATAAAGTGCAGCAAGGTAGCCCAATCCTTTGGAAGGCAAAGGACAGGCCAAAACGGTCTCAGATGATAAGCAAAGCATTCTTGAGGGCACACGGGAATTTCATCTAGTCACTTTCATCATGTTGGTTTGATTCGCGTTCGCTACTTTGATAATTTGATATGCGGGTGGACCGGTGCTTGGGTGCTGTTCTTTCTTGAACAAGCCTCCCACTTATGATTAACCCCCTCGCAAGCATCCGCAACTACGAAAGAAGTATTAAGATAAAATCTAACCATAGCATTAAACATATGGATCCAAATCAATCCCTTACAGAATAGCGCATAAACTAGAGTTTAAGCTTCTATCACTCTAGCAACCCATCATCTGATAACTACTCCACAATGCATTATCTTAGGCCCAAAGATGGTGAAGTTTCATGTAGTCGACGTTCACATAACACCACTAAGGGAATCACAACATACATATCATCAAAATATCGAACACATATCAAATTCACATGATTACTTGCAACATGACTTCTCCCGTGGCCTCAAGAACAAAGGTAACTACTCATAAATAATATTCATGCTCAAGATCAGAGGGATATTAAATAGCATAATGGATCTGAACACATAATCTTCCACCAAGTAAACCATATAACATGAACTACAAGATGTAATCAACACTACTAGTCACCCACAGGTACAAATCTGAGGTTCCGGTACAAAGACTGAACACAAGAGATGAACTAGGGTTTGAGATAAGATGGTGCTGTTGAAGATGTTGATGGAGATTGGACTCCCAAAGATGATAGGGTTATTGGTGATGACGATGGCTTCGATTTCCCCCTCTAAGAAGGAAGTTCCCCCGGCGGAATCGCTCCGCCGGAGGGCAAAAGTGCTCCTGCCCAAGTTCCGCCTCGAGACGGCGGCGCTCTGTCCCGAAAGTCATTCCTTTATTTTTTCTAGGTCAAAATACCTTATATACCAGAAGATGGGCACCAGAGGTGGGCTGAGCTGCCCACCACCCACCAGGGCGCGCCTGGAGGGGCTGGCGCACCCTGGTGTTTCGTGGGCACTTGGCAGCCCCCCTCTGGTAGTTCTTTTCTTCAATATTTATTATATATTCTAAAATAATTCTCTGTAAAATTTTAGCTCATTTGAAGATGTGCAGAATAGGTATCTCTGACATAGCTTTTTCAGGTCCAGAATTCCAACTGCCGGTATTCTCCCTCTTTGTGTAAACCTTGCATATTATGAGAGAAAAAGCATTAGAATTACTCCATAAAGTGTTATTATGCATAAAAATATTATAAATAACAGTAGGAAAACATGATGCAAAATGGACGTATCAACTCCCCCAAGCTTAGACCTCGCTTGTCCTCAAGCGAAAGCCGATATCGAAAATCATGTCCGCATGTTTAGAGAGAGAGAGAGAGGTGTCGATAAAAAAAATACAGACATAGTAGCATCATGCATATTATTATAACAGTAACAAACTTTATCATAAGGCTTTATCATATAACTTCTCATGAACAAGTAACAATTCATCACAACATCGAAGTAAAAAGCATAAACCTTATTGAAAACTAACAAACTATGTTCTCAGTCAACTTTGCAACTACAATTCATCATATTTTGAGGAAGGGTCGTGTATCGGAGCCTTTTGGTAAGTCCACATACTCAACCATCATTTAATCTTCTATGATTGCTAACACTCACAACATATATATGAGCAAAAAGTTTCAACCGGACACATAGAAAAATAGGGGCTTATAGTTTCGCCTCCCAACTTATTCACCTCAAGTATGATGTCAACAATAATAACTCATGCTCACTCATATCCAACTGGGTATATGTGCCTAGATCTTTCCCCACCACATGATGCTTGCCAAAGAGAAAATAAAAAGGAATAGGGGAAAATACTTTGACTCTTGCATAAAAAGTAAATACATAAAAGTAAAAGATAGGCCCTTCGTTGAGGGAAGCAGAGGTTGTCATGTGCTTTTTGGTTTTGTATGCAAAATCTCTTAATGCAAAAGAACGTCACATTATATTGCCCCTTATGATAGCAACCTTTATTATGCAGTCCATCGCTTTTATTACTTTGCCATCACAAGTTCGTACAACGCTTAATTTCTCTTACACTAAAGGATCAAACACATTTAGAAGCAATTTTTATTGCCTTTTTGCACCGATGACAACTTACTTGAAGGATCTTACTCAATCCATAGGTAGGTATGGTGGACTCTCAAAACGTGAGTTTGGATTTAAGGATTTTGGATGCACAAGTAGTATCTCTACTTAGTGTGGATTTTTGGCTAGCAAAGATATTGAGCAAGCACCACATGTTGAAGGATCTATGCCAATATAACTTCTATGTGAATATGAACAAACATAAATCATTACGTTGTCTTCCTTGTCCAACGTCAATAGATTGGCATAAGATATTTAGTGGGGGCTCACAATCTTAAAAGATGTCCAAGATAGTGTATTTGCATGTGAATCTTCTCTTCCCTTATTAATTCTTTCATGAATTGCATCATTGACTAATGCTATGTTTGTCAACTTTCAACAAATTTTACCACTTATACTTTTCCTTATGTGATGTCATTACTTACCATAAGATTAGCATATGATCTTTTTCATTATTTTCTTTTATTTTGATTGAAACAGAAAAGTAAAGAAGAAAAAAGTCAAACTAAACTTTATTATATAGATCTCACTCGATTACATAGATAGATAGATCACGAAACTAGCACTCAAAAATAGATCATACTAAACTTTTATTCAACTAAATCATAAAATAGCTAAGGATCGAACTAAGATAAGTAAAGGTAATAAAAGTGATGGTGATACGATACCGGGGCATCTCCCCCAAGCTTGGCACAAGCCAAGGGGAGTGCCCATACCTGTGTACTCAAGTCTCCTTCTTTGGTGATGATGATGATGGTGGTGCATTCTTCTTCTCCAGCTTGCATCGGAGGCTAAAATTATCCTCCCTCAAATCATCATTCTCTAGCTCAAGTTTTAATATCCTTTTGCATAATGCTACTCTACTTTCCTGCAGAAAACGAGAAGGGATAAATTGGGTCTTAGATTTGTTTGCTCTATTGGGGAGACTTGACTTCTTGGACTCCATGTGCATATCCCCAGGTTGAGGTAGTGGGACTTCATCTTCATCTGAGGATGCATCCTCCGTCTCCTCCAGATTGGTGTCTTCCTCCTCATCTGTGGCCCACAAATAGGGAATGGTATCCTTAATATTTGGATCTGGAGTATGGTGGGTAACATAGCCCTCTCCATCCGAATCTTGAGACGACATATTTTCAGATCTGCCAGAAAAACAACACGAGACAAGAACAGAGAATTTCTCCGTGATATGGTGGTCAAATCGTCTGGGAGTATATATAAAGATTTTTTATCTTGGTAAACAAGCATATGGAAGGAAAACAGAGTCGGGAAGGTGCCCGAGGGGCCCACCACCCACCAAGGTGCGCCAAGTGGGGCAGGCGCGCCCTGGTGTCTTGTGGGCACCTGGGTTGCCTTGCCGGTTATTTCCTATTTTCCTATTTTTTCTAATATTCCAAAACTGACAGAAAATATTTTTTGCGGATTTTTCGAAGTCTGTTTACTTACCGTATCACGTACCTCTTCCTTTTCAGGGGTCTAGAGTGTTCTGGAAGGTTTCTTTTATGTGTTCCTCCGGTGTCATAGTTTGGATAATGTTAGTTTCAACATTAATGGGCGTACCTAAGATATAGTGTTTAATTCTTTGTCCATTGACCACCTTCGGGTTAGTACCTTCGACATTATTAATCTTGATAGCTCCAGAGCGATAAACTTCTTCGATGATACACGGTCC
The DNA here is from genome assembly GCA_011799875.1 of Thinopyrum elongatum. Taxonomy (NCBI): domain Eukaryota; kingdom Viridiplantae; phylum Streptophyta; class Magnoliopsida; order Poales; family Poaceae; genus Thinopyrum; species Thinopyrum elongatum. The sequence goes on from CM022303.1 coordinate 565,871,935, forward strand.
TTCCCATTTGAAAAGAAGTTTTCCTGCAAAATATCTAAAACAAGAGTTGTATAATAGAACATATTCACCAACTTTGAATTCCCGCTTTTGGATTCTCTTGTCATGCCATCTTTAACTTTTTCTTTAAATAGTTTGGCATTTTCATAAGCTTGGGTTCTCCATTCATCTAGTGAGCTAATATCAAATAACCTCTTTTCACCGGCAAGTTTGAAATCATAATTGAGTTCTTTAATTGCCCAATATGTTTTATGTTCTAACTCAAGAGGCAAATGACAAGCTTTTCCATAAACCATTTTATATGGAGACATACCCATAAGATTTTTATAAGCTGTTCTATAAGCCCAAAGTGGATCATCTAATTTCTTAGACCAATTCTTTCGGGACCTATTGACAGTTTTTTGTAGTATTAATTTTATTTCTCTATTGCTAAGTTCAACTTGACCACTAGATTGAGGATGATAGGGTGATGCAATTCTATGGTTAACATCATATTTAGCAAGCATTTTACGAAAAGCACCATGAATAAAGTGTGAACCACCATCAGTCATTAAATATCTAGGGACTCCAAACCTTGGGAAAATAACTTCTTTAAGCATTTTAATGGAGGTGTTATGATCATCACTGCTAGTTGGAATAGCTTGTACCCACTTAGTGACATAATCAACAACAACCAAAATATGTGTATACCCATTAGAGGAAGGAAAATGTCCCATGTAATCAAAGCCCCAAACATCAAAAGGTTCAACAACAAGTGAATAATTCATAGGCATTTCCTAACGTTTACCGATATTACCAATTCTTTGACATTCATAGCAAGGCAAGGCAAACTTATGGGCATCCTTAAAAAGAGTAGGCCAATAAAAGTCGGATTGTAATAACTTATGGGCAGTTCTCTTTCCTGCATGATGTCCTCCATAGGCTTCGGAGTGATATTTTTGTAGGATTTGTTCCTGTTCATGCTCAGGTACACAATGTCTAATAATACCATCTACTCCTTTATAAAGATGTGGGTCATCCCAAAAGTAATGTCTTAAGTCATAGAAGAATTTTTTCTTTTATTGGTATGTGAAACTAGGTGGTAAAAATTTAGCAACGATATAATTAGCATAATCAGCATACCAAGGAGTATTATGATAAGTATTTATTATAGCTAGTTGTTCATCAGGGAAGCTATCATCAATAGGTAGTGGGTCATCAAGAATATTTTCTAACCTAGACAAGTTATCAGCTACGGGGTTCTCAGCTCCTTTCCTATCAGTGATATGTAAGTCAAATTCTTGTAGCAAGAGAACCCACCTAATGAGTCTAGGTTTAGCATCTTTCTTTTCCATAAGATATTTTATAGCAACATGATCAGTGTGAACAGTTACTTTGGAATCAACAATGTAAGATCTGAATTTATCACAAGCAAACACAACTGCCAAAAAATCTTTTTCAGTGGCAGCATAATTTCTTTGGGCACTATCTAGAGTTTTGCTAGCATAATGGATAACATTTAATTTCTTATCAACTCTTTGTCCTAGAATAGCACCAACAACATAATCACTAGCATCACACATAATTTCAAAAGGCAAGTTCCAATCAGGTGGTTGAACAATAGGTGCAGAAGTTAAGGCTTTCTTAAGTGTTTCAAAGGCTTCTACACAATCATCATAAAAAACAAATGGAACATCCATTTGTAAAAGATTAGTAAGAGGCCTAGAAATTTTAGAGAAGTCTTTAATAAACCTCCTATAGAAACCAACATGACCAAGGAAACTATGAATACCTTTAATGTCTTTAGGACATGGCATTTTCTCAATTGCATCAACTTTAGATTTATCCACCTCAATACCTCGTTCAGAAATTTTATGCCCCAAGACAATGCCTTCATTAACCATAAAGTGGCATTTCTCCCAATTCAAAACAAAATTAGATTGTTCACATCTCTGCAAAACTCCATCAAGGTTGCTTAAGCAATCATCAAAAGAAGTTCCGTAAACAAAAAAATCATCCATGAAAACGTCAACAATCTTTTCAAAAAATCAGAGAATATAGCAGTCATACATCTTTGAAAGGTAGCAGGTGCATTACATAAACCAAAGGGCATACGTCTATAAGCATAAGTTCCAAAAGGGCAAGTAAAAGTGGTTTTCTCTTGATTAGGTTGTGAAACAGGTATTTGAGAGAACCCAGAATATCCATCGAGAAAACAAAAGTGTCCGTGCTTAGATAGTCTTTTTAGCATTTGATCAATAAAAGGCAGAGGGTAATGATCTTTTCTAGTAGCTTTATTTAATTTTCTAAAATCAATTACCATTCTATAGCCAGTAACAATTCTTTGTGGGATAAGATCATTTTTATCATTAGGAACAACAGTAATACCTCCTTTCTTGGGACACAATGAACATGACTTACCCATCTACTATCAGCTATGTGATAGATTATACCTGCTTCCAGAAGCTTTAGTATTTCAGTTCTTACCACTTCCTTCATCTTATGATTCAATCATCGTTGGTGATCAACAACGGGTTTAGCATCAGGTTCCATATTAATCTTATGCTGACAGAGAGTGAGACTAATGCCCTTAAGATCATCAAGAGTATATCCAATAGCAACACGGTGCTTCCTCAGAATTTTAAATAATGTCTCTTCTTCATGTTCTGAAAGGTTAGCACTAATAATAACAGGATATATCTTTTTCTCATCAAGATAAGCATACTTCAGAGTGTCAGGTAATTGTTTTAATTCAAACACAGGATCACCTTTAGGTGGAGGAGGACCTCCTAGAGTTTCAATAGGCAAATTGTGTTTAAGGATAGGTTGTTGTTCAAAGAATATTTTATCTATTTCATTTCTTTCACGCAAGTGCATATCATTTTCATGGTCTAGCAAATATTGTTCGAGTGGATCAGTAGGAGGTACGACAATAGAAGCAAGACCAATTATTTCATCTTTACTAGGTGATTCTTTATCATGTGGTTGTCTACGAAACTTAGAGAAATTAAACTCATGAGACACATCACCAAAACTAACACTGACAGTTTCTTTCTCACAATCTAGCTTAGCATTGACAGTGTTCAAGAAAGGTCTACCAAAAATTATGGGACAAAAGTCATCTTGCGGGGAACCAAGTACTAGAAAATCGGTAGGGTATTTTATTTTCCCACACAAGACTTCAACATCTCTAACAATCCCAAGTGGTGTGATGGTGTCTCTATTTGCAAGTTTAATAGTAACATCTATGTCTTCTATTTCAGCGGGTGCTATGTCATTCATAATTTCTTGGTATAAGGTAAAAGGGATAGCACTCACACTAGCACCTAAGTCACATAAACCATGATAACAATGATCTCCTATTTTAACTGAGACGACAGGCATGCCAACAACAGGTCTATGTTTATCTTTTCCATCGGGTTTGGCAATTCTAGCAGCTTCATCACAAAAGTAAATAACATGCCCATCAATATTATCGACCAAGAGATCTTTAACCATAGCAACACTAGGTTCTACTTTAGTTTGTTCAGAAGGTTTAGATGCTTTAATATTACTTACCACTGTTGATACCTTAGCATGTTCCTTTATCCTTACAGGGAAAGGTGGTTTTTCAATATAAGCTGTAGGCACAACTGGATCAACATTGTAAATAATAGTTTCATCTTTAACTAAATCCGGTTATTTAATTTCTTCTTTAATAGGGGGGTGATATTTAAACCACTTCTCCTTAGGGAGATCAACATGAGTAGCAAATGATTCACATAAAGAGGCTACTATCTCAGAGTCAAGTCCATATTCATAAAGGATTTAACACAATCAAACTCAAGCTTAATGCCTGACTCTTTACCTTCATCGATTTCCCAATCTTCAGAGTTGCGTTTAATTCTTTCTAAAAGATCCCACCTAAATTCAATAGTCTTCTTCATAAAAGAACCAGCACAAGAAGTATCGAGCATGGATTGATCATTAAGAGAAAGCCGAGCATAAAAATTCTGAATAATAATTTCTCTCGAGAGCTCATGATTGGGGCATGAATATAACATTGACTTAAGCCTCCCCCAAGCTAGAGCGATACTTTCTCCTTCATGAGGCAAAAATTATATATATAATTCCGATCATGATGAACTAGATGCATAGGATATATTTTTTGGGTGAAATTCAAATTTCAATCGATTCCAGTTCCAAGATCCAATATCATCGCATAGCCTATACCATGTCAATGCTTTCCACCCCAAATATAAAGGGGAAACCTTCTTCTTAACTTCATCTATGGGTAAACCTGCAAGCTTAAATAATCCACAAATTTCATCCACATGTATCAAATGCATATCAAGATGTTTCGTTCCGTCTCCTGCATAAGGATTAGCTAGCAGTTGTTCTATCATACCCGAAGGAATTTCAGAAGCAATATTTTCAGTAGGTGTAGTAGGTTTAGGGGCAACTCTTTGTGTTTTTGGTGGAGGTGAAGATACCTCGAACAAACCCCTCAAAGGATTGTTTTCCATAGTAACAAGTGACAATAAATTTCAGCACGTGATATAAAATTTTCCTTACCGATTTCCACTTATCAAGAGCACTTCACTCCCTGGCAACGGCGCCAAAAAAGAGTCTTGATGACCCACAAGTATAGGGGATCAATCATAGTCCTTTCAATAAG